>OY751450.1:16663533-17928533 GCA_963565745.1 Phengaris arion
AATTGATGTATAACATTTTGTAAGACTAATATAAATAAATTAATGTATTCAGGCAAGGGTTTTATTTTATGTACCTACCTAAACTAACTAACCTAACCTAACCTATACACGCCTGGAACGAAAGTTCCTTTTTCTACATACTGTTTAAATAAAACTTAGTTTATCTAAGTTGCTCCGATTTCACTAAACGGGTTCGATATTTATCTCTCTCTCTCCCTCATTCAATGTTAGAACGAGACAGACATATCAAAAACCAGCGTTAAACGTGAACAAAAGAACTATTATTATTATTAAACGTCGTTTTAATGCGTTAGTCAAATTGGTATTATAGTTTTATCACCTCGTCAATAAATCCAGTGCTGTCCTTTACTTAGGTACTTATATTATAAGTTAATAGTAAGACTAATTACTCGTACTTGCCCCTTATAGTAATTCAGCCCACGCCCATGGTATGGGACGTCGAAATAAAACAATTTGCTGAGATAAGCGTGAGGGAGCAGATGTTACAAAAAGCGACACACTTGACTCATCTGACTTTACCGAGCTTTTACACCTTCTAGACTGGAATAGTCGTTTTAGAATTAATAAAATGCTAGACTTACATGGACATACAGTTAAAATCGTTTATAACGAAATTAAACTCTGTACACACCGATAAATGATAAGTTATGGTCGTAATATCCGATTATTAAACATGTTCACGAAAGCCCTCGTGTCGTAATACCCGGTTTGTGGTATATCTTATAAATGACTAGATATTGCACTCGACTTCGTACTTTCACGCAAAATGAAATCCCTCGCAAAAATTTGCCTATCTGTTAACCCTGAGTCTGGATTAAACTACTAACATAGCAAATTTCATCAAAATCCGTTAAGTATTTTTTGCGTGAAAGAGTGACAGACATCCATCCACCCATGCTCACAAACTTTCACATTTACATTAGTATTTACTACGTGTAGTTATTATAGTTTAGATAATAATTTTGTTATTTTAATTCATTCATTATTATGTAATAGATATCCCTACTGGGATAAGTACTAAATAAATCTAAAATAATGTTTAGGAGAAACTACTTACTATGTTGTTATAAAGGGTTTTCACTGTAATTCGTTTTATAAGTGTGCTGTAATAAGCTTGGTAGGTATCGTAATATTATATAATAGGTAGGTACGTATTTCGTATTGATCGCAATTTAAACTTTTCAAGAAGCAAACAGTTCGGGGCTCCCGACCTCCCTCGTCTTACGAACCCTTTGAGATTAGCTGCCCTTGGTGCTATATTCCAATATCTTCGATAAGGCGTGAAACGTTAGAAAGTATTTCGGATTTATGTATGTTCGGTCACATAATATGCGCCAAGTTATATGGAAAACTACACGACATAATGGCAAACCTGTGGGTACAGTTTTAGTAGCAATTCGAACTTCACATGTTGCTTTTAACTCTACATAACAAACTCTTCGAATACGTACCCATCTCACCTAACTGATATTCCGCTGATTAAAAATATTTTGTAATTTTCGTTTTTCCATTAAATTATACCAATTTCACCACCGTAGTATGTTCGTGCTCTATTTGGTAGCAAATTGGACATTCCATGACAACGCCCAGCGGGGCTGCAGCTTTTATCAGATTAAACCGCTTTAGCGTCAGCTCACACCGTGACGCGACGCGGCGCTGCATTTTTAAGATAGCGTTTAAAATTTTTACTTTAATTACTACACAAGAAGATACACATTTCATTAAGTTCAATAAAATTAGTAAATAAGAATAATAATAAAACACTTTAGTGCTCACAAATTACACATAAATACAAACAAAGCAATAAAATAGTTTGACAAAGCGTGGGCAATGGCGGTCTAATCGCTTCAAGCGATCTCTTGCAACCATTTGTGTCTACGGAAAAGTTGAATATAAGGGGAATTAGTATAAAGTTAAATTAAATAAATAAAATGCGCTGCGTCACGCCGCGTCTCGGTGTGAACTGAGCCTTACTGAGGGGAATCAACTCGCACTATGTTTAGGAGAAATAAAGTCTACTGGAAAGTAGTCAGCAAAAGAAACAGTTATCTTTTAAAAATAATTTTTTTTCTGTATAAAAACAAATATATTGTTTTAATAACGCCAATATATATAGATTTAGATAATCGCCTGGGTAGTTTTTAGCCTATAATGTTACGCACACAAATTAATATGATTCGACTTTATCATTATAAAGTAACAGCTATTTCTCAGGAAAGAGTTCCACGATAAGTAGAATATTAAGGAAATCAAAATTATGGCGGAAAAAATGCTTTTACCTTCGTTCTGTAAATATAATTTTACATACGCATATAGACAGAACATGTGAGCTACCTAAATATGTTTCCATTTGGTCATCATTTATCATTTTAATTTAAAATTACTATCTAATATTCTGCGGCACGGTCGTCGATCAGCGCTCTATTGCCCAAATAGTACAATCAATATCGCCCCCTCGTTTTTCCGCCGGTGTGCTCCCCCTCATATTAATTCGTTACTTTCTTTAACGTAAGGATTATCCGAGCTGTGTCTGAGGCGATTCAAAGGTCGCCAGTTCATAACTCATCCAAAAGGTAAATATTGAGAGAATGTTACATTACGTTTAAATTGCATAGGTGTGGTTATGCATTATTGTTTTTAATATTTTCAATCGTAATGCAAAATTTATAAGCTCGTTGGTGAAAACCCTCCTGAGGCTGGGACTATATGCTCCGGAATCCGGAACGCCGGTGAAAATTCAGAGCACTGAGAATAGAACTCTGCGCTAATACAATAGAGTTGAAAATTAAGTTTCGAGTGTTGAGCTGTCATATATGACATTGACATTTGACTCGACACTCATGTGTTCGAATCAAATGTCAACAACAATTCTATTGTATTACCGCAGAGTTCAACTTTCAATGTTCAGAATTTTCTACGGCCCCCCAGCTCCCCACACCGGTTTCGGTGACGGTGGCCGGTTTCATTGAAACCAGGTCAGTTACGCAGGAGTCCACCTCCTCCGCTCAGCCTCCGTGGTCTAGTGGTTTAGAGCTTTGCTCTCGACTCGGAGGTCGTGGGTTTAATTCCCGCGTAGGAACAACAAAAATTTCCAAGTTTGGTTAGGACAATGCAGGCTGATCATCTGATTGTCAGACAGGAATGCGTCCATGCGTCGGATGGGCCTGTAAAAAGTCGGCCCTGCGCCTGATCTCTCGTCAGTCGTGGCGATTAACCGTCCCACTAGGTTTCGGGTATAAAGGAACAGAGATTGTTCTTGTTTACTGCGCGCACACTTAAGCACTATAAAAAATCTTCTATGTATACTCCTAAGTGCCATGCATTGTGCGTGCATGTGCATGTCCTCTGGCGGCTGGCCTCCAGAATTCAAAACAGGCCGTACTCCAGCTGCTCGCCAACAGTCAGGTTGTTGACGAACTGGATGTTGTCTGCCACCGCAGTGCACAGCCGCGCCAGACCGGACAGCTCACCACTCTGCATCGGGTCAAAGTTGTATACCAACTGTGAAATGCGAGCAGCGTTGAGTTTTAAATTACAGTATATTGTAAAAAGTGTAGGTATCTTAAATTAATTAATTAATTTAATTAAATAATTAATTAATAAAATGTAAAAAATCTCTTTGAAAGAATGTGTGCAGGATCCGTGGTCGAGTGGTGGAGATCTCAATCAACACTCACCTATAGACTTAGGGTCCATTCACACCGCGACGATACGCGACGCGACGCTGCATTGCGTCTCGTCTAGGTGTGAATCAGTTCACACTTAAGCACTGTAAGCAGTCAAGACTCACCGCCAGGAACTCGTCGTAGGTGATCCAGCCGTCTGCGTCCTTATCCGCCCTGGTGAACTTCCTCTTGCGCCGCTCCATGCTGCTGCCATCGCCGAGACTCTCCAGAACTGCGCAGCTGAATATACCAACTTCTAGAACCTTCTGTAGTAGGTTTTTATTAAAATAAATAAAATTTAAAAATTAAAGTAACTCCCGACGTTAGTGATTGATGAATAAATTAAAACTAACCAGCACCAATTAAAAACTTGGAAGATACAGGTGAAGAAGGGTCGTGGACGACCCCTTACTATATAAGTAATGTTCTCACAAGTCATCAAACCCTAGCATCCCATTAGCCTGGTTGTCGAACAGCAGGAACAGGCTGTGCAGGTTGGCGACCGTCAGCTCGCTCCAGCCCGGGAACCGCCGCACCACCTGCTCGATACTCCAGCGACGGTCGCGCTCCTTCATCTCCTGAAAGGCGAGAGTGATGTGACCAAATGCCCATTGGTTTAAAAAGAGAAAAAAACGGCTCAAGGCCCTTCTCCCATCCCACACGATCTTCTGGTGTAACGGATGTCCATAGGTGCCGGGCGGTTCATCCAAATAATGAATGGAGGGTTAAGCTTTAGGTATTGTTAATTACCTTGTCATATATAATATTACATTGTTACATGATAAGCCTGTACTGCTGGGACATCATCTTCAAGAAAGTTGATTTGATGCACTAAAATCTAAATGACGGTAGGTTTTTTCAGCACTTCACGTAGACACACAAAAATGACGGTAGGTTTTTTGACCACTACACGAAATTTTGTCGTCCGGCAGCCAATTATTTTACACAAATTACAAAATGCCCTTATTTATATTATTTTTATACTATTGTATAAAAATAGGTAAAAAGTAAAAAATAGCCGCTGGACGATAAAATTCCGTGTAGGGCACAAAAAACTACCGTCACTATCCGTTACAAAATACACTTCCTTGGAGATTGACCCTGCTGCCCATGCGCAGCAGTAAGTCCAGTCTTACCTGGCAGAACTGGCGCTGCTCCTCCAGCCTCTTGTAGAACAGGTCTACCAGCATGTCGTAGTCCGTCATGGGAGGTCTACGCACCTCAGACTGATTTCTAATAGGTTCACCTAAAATGTAGTCAGATTGACAAGTATTCGTAAGTTAGATAAAAAAAACATGATACTTACGGCAACATTTATTTTATTGAGAGGTAAGGGGCCGTGCACATATTACGTCACACAAAATTTCTACTTTTATCCCCTCTCCCTGTCACGCTTTTTAGGATCCCTTTAGTATGTACTGTCACGTTTGGAATTACGGGCCTCCCCTTGCGCTGTGACGTAATTGGTGGATGACCCCTTATTTTGCTGAAATCTATTGTAAATATTAATTATTTTTATTGCAGTAGGGTAGTGTGAACCCCAGCAGTGGGAACGTTAGAAGCTTAGACATGGGTCTTAGAGTTCTTACCTGTTGCAGTGAAATCCTCTTGCCTGTTGAAGCATATCGGTTTCCTCTTCACTGGATACTCAAAAAACCTTCCTAAACTCGAAAATACTGAGCTAATTTGTTGACCCATGACTTGACTATTAAATGTTATTTCCTGGTCGTGGCCATCTGGAGTCTGATGTCTGTGACTGGCGACTGGCTAGAAAATAGTGATTGCTTTGTCTATACTCTATTGTAAATACGTAGTTCGACCACAAAGTCTACTGTCGTTGCGGTCACTTAATTGGTGTTTTAATATTTTAAGGCGTCCTAGTGCAATGGTAAATGTTTTTAAACTGGTCGAGCGGGACTTTTATCGATATTGTACCTAAGGCGTAACTTACTTGCCATACCAGGGCCATTAGTCAAGATGCATTCGATTATTTCACCAGCGAACTTCGAAATCAAAAATGTATGGGATTTGACACAAGTCATCGCTAAGTGGCATGTCGTTGCGAGGCCCTATGTCAAATCCCATACATTTTGTTAACAAACTTCGCCGTCGAAATTATCGAATGCATCTTGACTAAAGGCCCAGGTTATTAGGTACCATGGGACGGAATCCGGCGGGCCCGGGAAAATTCAGAGCACTGAAAATAGAACTCGTGCGATAGTACAACAGTGCTGAAAATTAAACATACGAGTATCAAGTCAAATGTCAATGTCAACTCGATACTCATGTACCTATTCGATTTTCTGTGCAGCGCAGAGTTCTATTTTCAGTGCTCTGAATTTTTCCGGACCCGCCGCAATCCGGATCTTATAGTCCCAGGATAAGCGGACGATGATTCTGAAAACAATCTTAAATGCTGTTTTATATTATAGTGAATTATTATCAAAACTAAGATTACAATTGGGATTATGTATAATATAATTAAAATAAAACGAACGTTTAATTTTTAATCATTTATTAAATGATTGTTATAAAATTGCATTAAAAAAATCCAAAAAAAGATTGACATTTATAGCGTCACATAGGTATATACGAATAAAAAGTAATGTATACTAAACACGATACAATGTAAATGTTAGATGGAAAATTATCCTAAATTAAAATATAGGAACATTAATAAACATCAGTCTTTTCTTAACAATATATCGAGGAGTAAATAACATAAAATAAATTAAGGCTGTTGTCAACAAACGTATTTTATTTTAAAAAAAAAAACACAAGAAATTTCACTATAGGACGTAAATATTACGAGGAGACAGAGCTAATAGGACAACAGACTACTGGTGATTGCACCACCGCCAAAAGTTCAGTCTTTATATTAAAGTTGAGGTAGATTCGCTTGAACACATTCCCGCCGAGCAGCCAGTACTCAGTGCAGTCTGTGGTGACTATGACGTCAGCCTCGTCTATGATCACTCCAAGATGGCACCCGCACAGACTAGCTCGGCCGTCAGACATTAATCGTTCCATTACAGGCCATGTATCCCAGCCAAAGTGGTTAGTACATAGTTGGTAGAGGAATCGCACTAATCAAATACTTGCAACTTATAAAAGTAATAGTAATCATAAGATTTAAGATAGTACAAATTTATGACCGAAACATTATTTTCTGTGGAGGGATTAAACAATCAACACCTGAGATTACTGTAATTATAATTTTGCTTGTAGGCTGTATTTATATGCGTCCGCGCGACCAAGCGGCTTGGCCGCTCCACCACGACATTACAAGCAAACTGTATTTAGTAAATAAAAATAATAGGTAAATACTATTTACCTATTATTTTACTATTAGTATTGTAACGATTTATTTGAATAGCATCGTTGCAAACAGTTGCTTGTAATTTCGCAATTCGCAGTGTAGCGGCCAAGCCGCTCGGTCGCGCGGACGCATATATCTACAACAATAAGGACGAAATTGTGTCACAGGCATTTGACAACTGAACACAAGAAAGCTAAGATGTCGCCTAGGCATATTTTGGTGTTGTTTTTAATTTGACCTACTTCCACTAAAATAAATAATTCACAAGGTCACAACTTCACAGAGTTGATATACGTGTTACAATAATATGGTAAATACAATAATGATTAATGAAACAAACCAACCGTTAGGGTTGCCAAAAACAGTTTACCAATTTTTTTAGATAATTTCTTTATGTATTTCACGGATATGATTTCCATAGTCTATGTCAGTAAACGCGGACAAATTAAAACTTAAAACTACACAATTTGAATAAAAAAATGGATCTCAATTAAATAAATGCAAAAAATTTTGCTCACACATCACATTTTTGCTGGTTTCTGAATTTGAACCATGTACAAATCAATATTGGCTGGGATCCTTATCTAACTTACAAAAATACTGTTTATCTTATGCATTAACTAGACTAATATTTCATCATATATTTTGGGTACACGCGATGCTTTACTATACGTTTAGAACATGTTAGTATGTCGAGTATTGATACCTAGTGGCTAGTATTCACTATACCTCGGCTAGATTTACATATCCAAAACCTACAACGAATTTGCACTAACCTACGACTACACATGTATAGCACGAGCGCTACCTATCTAGAATCTCTCGTTAGGCGATAACGAATGCCGGTGGTCGCATTTCCGTCTACGCTCGACGTTAAACTAAACTTACCCATCACAATCCAAATATTCCCAGGTTTATCACAAACGTACATTTTACTGCCAGCAGCTGGCAGCTTTTCACAGAGTCGTCTATATATATCTTGACTTTATCATCGACCACTTAGAGTGGACCGTCTGTGATAGCTAAGAGACTAATAGTCGACTGCGACACGCCCCGGCGCGGCTCGCAGCGGCCCGGGGCCTCACTTAGCGGAAGAAATCATATCGTAACAAAATAAATCTAAAATAAAACATAACGCAACTGATTCGCATTAAATACGGCACCGGCGGCGGCCGGCGTACTACACGGTTATACCCACGTTACATTAATTACATCTAACATTACATCTGTCTCCAGTCTCGACTCGACCTACGGTCCAATGTTTTAAGTCTTACGAAATGCGACTGACGCTCACCTGTTGATTGGGCGCGAAATTGCTTGGCAAAATCACAAAACGAAACTTTGGAGTTAAAAAAATAAACATAGAATAATATTTGACTCTCAATTTGAAATCAATAAAGTAATAATTTAAATGGCACAATGCAAAAAGAAAAAATATTTTTTTTTCATAAATAGATGCACGCTTTGTGACGCATCGGTTTCATCGAATTCAAAGCCTAGCTCCCCTACGAACGATGCACAAGAATCTTATCCTTCAGTCTTGGAACAATATTATTTATCTTACGTAATACTTTCACTAGCTCAGACTTTACTCAGTCAAACAATTCGATCGAAGGTTACAAGCGCGCCTTCCAATTTCCTAGTCCTAACGTGCGCTAAGTACGTACCAAATATGTTAAATTTACTAATTATAATAAGATAATGTTAGTTATAATATTCTAAATAGAAATGCGTATTGCCCCGATACTTCCTACACCAGTACTCGCCCCCACGTCATCCATGTACGACGCACCAGATTTGAGGCCAACAAGCTTTGAGGCTCTATGAGAGATTTAAGCGAAATCTAAATAGATACAGTCTTCCGAACGTGTGGTGCCCACAAAACGAGACAAGCACGACCTAATATAATATTAATATAATATTAAACCTAAATAGTGAACACATATTCATTGAACACAGCGGTATAAATTCTAGTAATTTCTAATTAAATAGAGTCAGTCAATAGATTTCGAAATAGTCAAAATTTTGTAAATGTAAAATTTCCAATCTAAGTAAAAACTTATATAGCTACGTAATAAAAAATCAGGCAGAATTTGGGATCTAAAGTAAAAGGATCCTATGCGTAAAATTAACTATCTTAGAAGTATTCTATATCATTACAATAGAAATTAAAATTCAGCTAATTTTAAAGGCAAAAAATATGTCAGAATTCAATGTAAACGATGTCAGATTCTATACTTGCAGCAACATCTCGACTATCCCTGCTTGGCAGCGGCTAGCATATCTATATAGAATTTATCCAAAATTTGATCTAAAAACCGAACAAATAACTTTAAAAAAATAACCTCTATAAAATTATTGCCACGTCGAGCAAACCATAGCTAATTTCATTTCCGTCGATTAAAATGTCAACTTATAAAACTATAATAAATGTGGACTTTGCGTCCATAATGTTTAAAATATCTTCATTAACTTAATATACTTTAATGTAGAGTTTGCGGTGATAGTAGAAATCACGGGCGTTGTCTGGGAGGGTCTCGAAGAGGACAACCAGGTAACCTTCGGGAGTGAGGGCTACATCACACGGGCGGTCCTTATCGTCAAGACCTGGGCTTTTCAGGTTCACCGAGAGCATGATTCTAAGCTCCGCGTTCAGAACCAGCAATCTGTGGTTCTTGGAGTCAGCCACTATCAAGTTCCCGTTATCGTCACATATCATTCCCGAGGGACGGTTGAACTCACCGAGGCTGGATCCTTCGCGTCCGAAGCAGTATATGATTCTGGAGAGGGTCGGATCAACCACGAGCAGACGATGATTCTCGAAATCGGACACAACTATGTTACCTGTGGTAGTGAAACAGATACCTCGCGGAGTAGTCGGCCCTTTCAACAGGCGTGCCGGGTTGAATCCTTCGAATACAAACTTGGTAAGGAATGCACCATCACTGGAGAACAACTGGATTCTGTGATTTCTAGTATCAGTTACCGCAATATTTCCTAGCGAGTTAACAGCCACGTCCCATGGGTACTGGAACTGGCCACTGTCTCGTCCGAACGATCCAAACTTGAGAAGGAATCTGCCAGTGGCTGTAAATATTTGGACTCTGTGGTTATCTTTATCGACAACTATGATCCTTCCGTACGGATCAGTAGTGATCCCAGCGGGCAACTCAAATTCTCCGGGACCGTTTCCTTTTGTGCCAAACATTCCTCTGAAATCTCCCTGTCTATTGAATATTTGAATCCGGTTATTTCTTCTATCGGCCACGATAAAGTTACCTTCTTTGTCAATACAGAGGCCCCAGGGTCTGGATACTTGGCCCTCTCCTGGACCTTCGGGTCCAAATGAAAACATGGGGGATCCAGATACGCTGCTTCGAGGAAGTTTAATTGAAACAACTTGATTGTAGCCTGGTATAGCTTGTCCAATTCCACGTGCAAAATTAAGGTCCAGTGATGACAGACTAGGTGAAACTGTGCGCGTGGTTCTAGGAGGTTGTATTATACTGAGAGAAGAGGTAGATGATGTGCATTGTGTAAACTGACTCTCTGAACGGGGTGGGCGTGGTGTTAGTTGGCGCGGAGGGTCACTGACTGAAGTACTCAACGAGCGCATGGGATTTACCAACACAGATTGGACACTACATTGTCTGCTTATCTGATAAGCTAGATCTTTATTAGGAGGTATGAAAACAATTCTTTCTTCGTTTACCCAAAAACGACGAAATGTTGTGGAGAAAGATTCGATTTCCTGTTTACCTCTTTCATTAGCGGCATTCACATCGATGCCCTGCGATGTTATACTTCGCACCAAAGTCTCATTTGTATGTGACAAACCTGCGAGGATACCACGTAGAGTGTCCATGTACTCGGACAGCTGGTTCATCTTCGTCTGGCGCATCTGCTCCACCTGGCTCAGTAAATACTTCTCTCGATTGTATATAGCAGTTACAAAATACTGCATTGCACTCTTTATTTTCATGTTGGCCTCGTTTGTTTCCTTTTCGTAAGCTTTAGTCATCGCAATGGCTTTGTCTATAGCAGATTTTATGGCTTTTGTGTTAGTCTTGCTGGCTTGAAATAGCGACTTCATGTCGTACAGCACGCGGTTATCTATGTTGCCGTTGAGGGGCGAGTAGCTGTGGTCCTTGTGAAAGTACGACGTGCACTCGTGACAGATAAGTTCTGTACATGAGGTGCAGCAAAATGTAGCTGCCATCGAATGGACCTCGCAGTACATCTGGTCTCTCTCGTTGGAATAGGACGAGAATATCTGATGGATGGGCCACAGGGTGTGGTTAAACATCTGACAGTCGGACTGGTGTTTGTAGCAGCAGTCGTGGCAGTACATGTCGTTGCACTCCACGCAGCGTATCGTGGGCGTAAGGAGCTCGCAACGGCTGCATGTGATAGACAGAGAAGGGGAGGTTCTAATAGAATCACTGGACGCTTCGGTGTGGTTCTCGTTGTTGTCATTGGGGGCACCATTGCAGTCGGAGGTGCTGACGGTGGCGTTCTGGACCGAGCTGCTGGTGGATGGCAGGCCAAAGGGCTCGAAGAGCATGGAGGGTATGGAATTGGACGAGTCTCCGGAGTGCAGGCTGAGGCGGCTCATGTTCTGCAGCTGCAACAGCGATAGATCGCTGTCTCGCTCGGGGGAGCCGCTGGCACCGAACGCCACTGCCGACGTGGATGGCACGCTGCTGGCCGTGCGCGACAAGTTTGCGAATGACGTCATTGTGGGGCACGTGCTTGCAGCTGGAATAGATAAAAAATATATAAGTTTCAGAGTACAATACAACCTATTATATTTATTTTTAAAATTAAAATTTTATGAACAAAATGTTTTATGATTATCGTGATTGGATATGTTATTGATTGTACTGTAGATTCTTGGTGGAAATTCATGTTTCACAGTGATAACACACAGGACTTCTTGCACTATTTCCACTTTACTTTAATTAAAGTGGAAATAGTGCAAGAAGTCCCGTGTGTTATTACTATTATCGTGATTGTTTTGAGCTTCCAATAGACGTTGATTATCACGAATTTGGAAGTTGAAACTTTGTAGGCACCTTTTTATCATCACGAAAATCAACGTTTCCTTTTATTGTGGCTCAAACATTTTAAAAATAATTTTAACTTTCTAGTTAAAGTAAAAATCGTTAACATATAGGTTACAAATAGACAAACAGCACCCGAATTTTTGTATATGTAAAAGAATAAAAAAAAATTCCAACGTAACTCCGTCATAACTTCAAATACAAATATTTTATCTATGACCAAGCACTAACGAGTTATGATAACGCAAAAATTACCTGAACTTTTTACTAGGGTTTACTTATTATTAGGGTTGTAAATCACTAGATTTTCAAATGCAGTAGACAAGTATAGTTTAATTGTTATACACATTGTGGACTTTCTAGGAAGGGAGAAGATTAGATGTATTGTGTTTTGGGTCGGCTATTTACCGTACTATTGTGACTCAGGTAGTAAACAAGTGTACACCAAGTGCACGCCAAATTGTTACAAATAATATACGACATTACAAAAAAAAAGACCACGAATGCATTGAAAAGGTTCAAAAGTGTATATTATTATAAGCAATAGGCAGGCGACTTGCTAATTTTGTAAATACTTCGGTATAATAATCTTTGTTATATTTAAAAGACACTGACACTTACCTGATAACCTTATATTAAAAATTAAATCAATTAGCACTCGTAACATTCTATACGTATACTTATTTATTTATTTTTAATAACTAAATTTTTGGAAGTCACTAAACTAGTATTTTTAACAGTTTTTGTTGCAAAAAATTTAATGTTAATACTTTTAACTCATTTTTATTGCAGAAATACATTAATAGAGATATTTCTCTGTTTATTAAACAAGTAGAACAGAACTGCACAGCTATATTTTCAACAGAATCTTCAATGTATATTTAGATGGAGCGCATATTTCCTGACATCCATATCCACCTCGAAGCGGCTTTTGTACAACGTGATTTATATAAAACAAAATGTTTACATATTTAATCATATTACTGTAGTTTTCATTATAAAAACGATAGTTAAAGTGGCTAGCCACATTACAAAAATGCCTTAATTATTCTAATTATTAATAATTATTAGAACGTATATAATGTAAATTATATTTATGGCCATCCTTAGGTAATTATGATTATGTTTACTAAACTTTCCATCCATATATTAGTAATCATTACATTCAATTAATACGCTCTTAGTAAATCAAACCTCAAGGCACAAAGACACAAGAATCGTCAAAGATTTTATGCATTATCATTCTCTTTGAGTCATCCACAAAACTCACAAAAGTAGTCAACATTTTGAGACATAAAGGAAAACTTAATCAAAAATGTTTTGCATGACATAAACACTAAAGTCAAACTTACGTAGTGATGGGGAAAAAACCTTTTTGGCACTGACTAATAAACATTTATCACATTATTACAAACACTACTACACCTTTATCCAAAAATTTATCAAAAAAAAAAACAACTGACGGAACAAAATCCTTAATCTAACTGTGTATACAATTTCGGCACCGGGTTGTATATATAGATTTTGGATTGCGAAAAAAATCCATCCCGAAAACATTCAGTGGGGAGCGACCCTAGCGTCAACCCTCGGTGTTAGAAGAGGGAGATAGCTATTACTCTTGGGCGAGCGGGACGCAAGATAAGGGCACATTCCAAAATTTTCCATAATTTAGATAAAAGAGGTTCGCTATGACTAGGGTTGCTTCGTTAATATATTTTAATCATTTTTAACACTTTTTTTTTTGATTTCTTGTTGTTGTGACTTATGAGATAAAGTACATTAAGATAATACCTACTAAATTTGCCTTGATTAAAACAATATTTTTAAATTATAATTTATACTTTCGAATTTCAAACTATATATATATGTCAATAATATATAAGAAATTAAGTATCTGTATTGTGTAAGTTTAAAAAATAAAAGTTGACAAACTTAGTTAAATAATTATTATAATATAGGTAGTTTACTTTGTGAATCGATTGTTGGTCTCGCAAGAACGACTTATAATGTCATCCAACGCATATAACACAGGAGCGACAACCCTAAAATCGTGGTAGGAATCACTTTTTGTATTGAGTGGGCATTATGAGACTTTCACGGGCAGCGAGCGTAGGCGCGGCGCAAGCTCGAGCGGGACGCTGGATGCACGGTCACCGACAGATTTTGGAACTTATTGCCGTAGTTATAAGGTCGTAATTGGATACACTAGATAAAGCTAGCGCGAAAGAGACAGCCACCGTAGTATTTTGGGCGAATAAGGTATAAATAATCACATGGCGCTCGTGACCTTGGGGCGAGTGCGCGTGAGGCAGGTTCAGGACC
This sequence comes from Phengaris arion, assembly GCA_963565745.1. Taxonomy (NCBI): domain Eukaryota; kingdom Metazoa; phylum Arthropoda; class Insecta; order Lepidoptera; family Lycaenidae; genus Phengaris; species Phengaris arion. The sequence goes on from OY751450.1 coordinate 16,677,924, forward strand.
CCCGCCATCTTGCCTCCGCCGTGCCCCGTGCACCCCCGCGAGGGTGTCGAAAATCGATGCTGCCCCTAGCCGCGTGCATCTCGAAGGGCACCGAATCCCTTCTAGAAATTATCAAATTCGACTTTCTTACATCGGTTTACCAAGAAAGCTATTTACTTACAGAACCTATCTTGGTGGTCCCCAGATTTTCAGAAGACCCAGAGGGTATAGCCTGCAGACAAGTCAATTCAAAAGACGAAGAAAATATTTAGATCATGGCGAACGGGAGGTTGACGAAAAGTCGCTTAAAAAGGGGACGGTATGACCACGGTGAGACGAGTGGCTGAACGCTGAAGTACATGATACCTTACGTATTTTTGGTCGCTGCATCGCTGAAATTTAAATTGCTCTAAAGTAACAGCGTCATCAAGATAATCAAAAAATTAAAACCGATTTCCAAAGTAAAAATACACAAAAAAAGTATAAAATAAAACTTATTTTCTAAATAATTCCCCTTTTAAATTCGGCAAAAATTTTAAGAGTAGGACAATTATTTTTCCGCTTAAACGTCTTCACATAAGCAGTATATCATGTGCCCGAAATATCCGTAATTGATTTGAAAATCATTCGCACATTTCCGTTGTCTAGTACCCTTAGCACAAGTTCCTCGAGAACTTACCACAAGGCCAGATTGACGTCGTGTGAAACCGTCCATAGATATTACTATTATTTCCTTCAAGGCAAAAGTAGAATATAAAGCAATCATTAACTACGCATATATATTTATATCCATGATTGCGGACGTAAGCGGAAGTGGACAAATAGACGAACGAACGAATAGACGGACAGAGCCAAACTGTAGTACTACGGAACCGTGTGATGTGTTCGCTATTTGCAGGAAACACCAAGCATGTAGAAGCGGATTGACCGTCGGAGCCATTGAGATTGTGATGAAATGCTATCCAACTGTTTTTCCATTAAAAAAGTACGTAGCCACTTAAGAGTTTTGCATATACCTATTACCGTTAAAAGGCACGGGCTTCTTTGGTCTTAAGGTTAATCCGGCCCTGCACACGTTTATTCACATATGTGAATAAACGTGTGCAGGGCCGGATTATATATTATTTAGATTAGCCCGGATTATATAGTTACGTGTGTATATACACACACACGTAACTATCTATGTGTAAACGTGCTAAGAAAACTTTTACCTATACACCAGTATGGTAGAAAATTATTTAAGATAATGATGATTAAACCTTAAATATTAAATGAGCGAGCCAAAGATCGGTGACAGCTGATATTAAGCACATTCACCGTGCAGTGCTCTCGTAACAAACTGACAAACAGGCGGACGCGGGACAGATTTACACATTTACAAAGTTGCACTGTTTGTGGCTATAAAGCGCAGTGCATGTGTGTTGGTCAAAATATTAGGTCCTTACATATGAAATTGAAGTTTTGTCGTACCGGCCACTTTGATCTCAAATACATCTTATTTGGTTAGGAATTCCAATTTCAAATTTATACCGCTATTTACTCATGCATTTGTGTTTCGAAAACCGTAATTCATTTGTTTTTTCTTTGCGTCACTCTGTACTTGAAAAAATAATTTAAAATATCGTATTATTTTCAAGTACGAGTTTCACCGTGGCACCAGTGCTGCAGGCTCCAGGCTCGAAGGATTAATGATGTGTATGGCGGCGGTGTCGCAAAAGAAAACACAGTGCGTTTTTGGTTCCAACGTTTTCGTTCTGGAAATTTCGACCTGCAGAACAAGCCCCGTGGACGGCCGGAGATCATAGTTGATAATGATAATAGAATTGAAGGCTATCGTGGAAGGGGATCCACCGCAAGCCACGTCCCGAGTTAGCTGCAGGCTGCGGTGTTAGTGATAAAACTGTTTTAATCAACTTGAAGCAAATTGAGAAGGTGAAAAAGCTGGCAAGGTGGGTACCTCATGAATTGAGTGCAGCATAACGCGCGTCGACTGTCTGCTGCGTTACATTACTCAACCGGCACAATAATGAAGGGAATTTTAAATCGAATCATTACCTGTGATGAAAAGTGGAACCTGTACGATAATCGGAAACGCTCATCGCACTGGCTGAACCCTGGCGAACCAGCCAAAGCCTGCCCCAAGCGAAAATTGACTCAAAAAAAGTTACTTGTGAGCATTTGGTGGATTAGTGCCGGGGTCGTTCACTACAGCTTTCTTAAATCTGCCCAGACGATTACGGCAGATGTCTATTGCCAGCAACTGCAAATCATGATAGAAAAGCTAGCTGCTTAATAACCGAGGTTGGTCATTCGCTCTAGGCCACTGCTGTTTCAGGACAACGCTAGACCACACACTGCACAACGACGGCTACCAAATTGGAGGAGCTTCAATTGGAATGTCTAAGTCATCCACCGTACTCCCCGGTCCTTGCTCCAACAGATTACCATTTTTTTCGAAACTTGATGGGGCAGTCCAAAGCGCCTTCAAAGATTTTATTGTTTCCTGTCCGAATGGTTTTTTTAGTAAAGGATTTTTAGCAATGAACTACCTTTGAGGTGGCATAGATAGCAATGGTATATACTTTGATTAAATAAATATATTATGTTTAAAAAAACTACTTAGTGCCTCCTTTACAAAACGCCAATTTCATATGTAATGACCTAATATTACTTATCAGTTGTCACTGTAGGCTGTAAAGAAAAGAAGCACGGAAACGGGAAAACTAAAAGTGTCCAAGTGTATCTTGTTAGTAGCCTAAATTTAATTATGTATAATATGTAAGGTGTTTGGAGAGAGAACATATGCCTATCGTGCTAATAACTCGAGAGCTACTACCAATTTTAGATTTCCTTTTATTAGTTGCGGGACTAAGTCAATACCTAAAAGTTTAAAAATGTTTACTTTTCCAAAAATATGTTTGAAGCAATTTGAAATATAATTAACTAGCAGTCCTCAACCATAAACTAAAATAAATAAATATACTACACCTACAATCTACACCAACATCTGTATAATTATAGCAACCTACTGGCGCCAGCAGGTTTTTTAACAGGTAAACTAAACGTACCTACAAAATATATGTATTTGACAGTCAAGTGACGATTTGAACAAAGAGAACACTGAACAATCAGTGTGGGAAAATTAAATGGTCGTTTTTTTGTATTTTCCGAGCAATTTAACGAACATTTGTCACCGTTTAAACCTTCCCTGAACTTCCATAATTATTTCAAGACATAAATTAGCCAAATCGGTCCAGCGGTCCTCGATATTCAGCGAGACAAAGGAACGGAAATAAATTTTTAACCGATTTTCAAAAAGAGGCGGTTATACATTCGGCTGTACATATAGTGTTTGTTTTGTATGTTCAACGACTACTCCGCAGTCTGTGGAACGATTTTTTAAATTCTTTTTGTATACATATAAGAAGAATTCAACGTCAAGTCGGTAGTAAAAAAATAAAGATTTTTATTTTATGGTGCTCGGTTTCCCGCAGGCCGGGAACTCCGTTGGAGTCCTGCTGGCTTCAGTCGTAAATACGAGAATGTTCAAGGTACTGTAGAATGCTGCGGCTCGGAACCGAAAGATGATCGTGTCGGAAATAATAAATTGTAAAAATAAATTATATTATGTATATTAAAGTTAACATTTCAACATGTCGAGGCAAAGTGTCCACACTTAAACTGTCCCACTTTTGGGGTTGTTTGGGGTCATTTGTCATCTTGACATTTGTTTTGCGCAGTTCATAATCAGTATGTATTTGACAAAAATATTCTTATAAAAAGATGGCCATGGTGTATCCTTTTCTTGTATGAAGATTTTTTCTGCCAAATGTCGTATCATAACTCATATTAAGTTATGACTTAGCCCATCCTCTGTTTTAAAATCATTGTATGCGTCACCATAATATTATTATTATACTTCTCAATTGGGTTCTCAAAATAAGTTTTGAAAACAATTGCTGTATTCAATGTTTTTAGGGTTCCGTGCCCAGAGGATAAAAGCGAGACTCTAATACCGAGACCCGTATGTCTGTTTGCCTGTCAGTCACCAGGCTGTATCTCGCGAACCGTGATAGCGAAGACAATTGAAATATTCACAGTTGAGACGATGTATTTTTTATATTGCCGCTCGCAATAGTGGAAACAGAAGAAAATAAATATTTAAGGAGGGTCATATATTATATTCCCATACAAGAAACGTAAATTTTGTTATCATTTTTGCTAGATATTAATAACTGCAACAGATATAAATATTTAAGGGTTGATTGTTCTTGTTTTGATAAGATTGTTCGATGTTTTCTGCTCGATATTACTACTATTAGGTCCTTAGATAAGAAATTGGTGTTTTGTCGTACTGGCCACTTTGATCTCAAATATGTCTGTCTTCTTTGGTTAGGAATTCCAATTTCAAAATACCGCTATTTACGCATTTGTGTTTCGAAAACCGTAATTCATTTGTTGTTTCCTCTTAGTTTTTTCTTTGTGTCACTATGTTTATAAAATGGAAAACTTGAAATAATTCAACTCCGATGGGGCAGTCCAAAGCGCCTTCAAAGATTTTATTGTTTCCTGTCCGAATGGTTTTTTTAGTAAAGGAATCAATGAACTACCTGTTAGATGGCAAAAGTGCATAGATAGCAATGGTATATACTTTAATTAAATAAATATATTATGTTTAAAAAAATCCACATTATGTTCCTCCTTTACAAAACGCCAATATCATATGTAATGAACTAATATTAACTGCATAGTATAGATAATGGTATGGATAATAGAGACCTTCGAGCGAGAGTCTTAATTTGAAACAAGACAGATTTAGCGACTTTATTGGTATACTGCATTGCGTCCAGTTACTGGTTTGGTATCGAGAAAATAAATTCATCTCTTTAAAAAAAGCATTTTATCGACCTTCATTTAGAGATAGCAAAAGGGTAGGAAGTCTTTACTCTGCGATAGCATCTAAATTTCAAGCAAACACTTCTATGTGCTCGTGTCTCCGATCTTTTAAAAACCAGGAACATTTGCCAAGTTGAACGTGAGTTCTATTTTTAAATAATGTTTTATCAGGATGTTGTTCGGGCTGGTACCGACTTCAAAATTATGCATATTGAGTAGAGAAATAGTCAAAATTTTTGCCAAATTTAAAAGGGGAATTATTAAGAGAACAAGTTTTATTTCATACTTTTTTGTGCATTTTTACTTGGGAAGTCGGTTCAATTTTTTGTTTTGTGTAAATATATAAAATAAATAATTGTATTAAACACGTCAACCTCAAAAAAACCCGGCGTGAAATAACGTTTGTGTAGTTTTGGGTTAGGTTAGAACTTTTTTATCACGTTCAAAACGTCTTCGGAGTGGTAACACGGTTCACAAAACCCGGCGTGAAGTAACGTTTGCGGTTTGTGTAGTTTCGGACTAGGTTAGGTTAGAACATTTTTGCCGCATTCAATACGTTCATATAATTGTTTTTATTATTTATAAATTATACCTAACTACCTCTGTATTATTATAAAGACATTCATTTTGAGTAAACTTTAGTAAATGTCTTGAAAAACAACTATTTCAACTGCTTACTTGACATTCAATGATCATTAATTAGGCTGCATTTCCCGCAGCGCCGGAGACGTGACAGCTTACCTTTGTGACTTATGTTAATATTGATTAAATATTTTCACTAAATAGGTGCTAAAGAATTTCAGGAAAATTGTCTGTAAACGTACAATTTTGTGGTAAAATTTGTTAATTTTCACTTATCTCAAAAACTATACACCCTATCTTCTCACCCTGGGAATGGTGGAGGAGGTTAGGTGACCCTTCCCCCTCCCTTCCCTCCTCCCCCATATTCTAAAGCTACCCCTATAAATTATCTATCCTATAATAATAACATTGGAAAAACAACAAAGAGTTCGCGTCGGCCATACCGGTATAACAGGCCGAGTCATTAGCTCAGAATGGAAAACGCTATTATCGGACGGGTGAAATTAAAAACAAGGACATGATGTTAAAAATAGACGCGCACGTTTTTACAAACATTCCTGCTGTGACCGACCGGGACTAATATGAAGTATGCCTTGCTACGAAGCAAGTGGAAAGACTAGAATAAATTCTTAGGATACCTAAAAGTTACCAGAGATCGCCCCGTGGTCAAATTCGCCCATAATCATTCATATATTTTTTAAGTTTTAACTTTATTAGGGTTGTTTTGCCTTTAGTTCGGAAATTTAAAAAAAATTAAATGTTGTGGCTTGTGACAGATTGTCAAACGTCAAAGTGTAACACATGGAGGTTAGAGAAATGGAGAACGATCGCTTTGTGCTTAAGCATTAGCACGTCTGTCCCTGAAAATCCATCTGTAAGTAGTATCTGCAAAGTTAGCTGTTATTGAGACAACTTAGCGATCGCAGCGCCTCATTTATTTTGTCTATATTTCTGGGACACTATTTTCTACAGCTATCGTTATCCTTTTCTCTAACCTCCATGGTGTAACAAAACCAAAACAAAATTATATATTTTCTATTATGGAAAGTAGAGGAATGTCTCATATGGGGGCAACTTGAAAAAGTATCCTGTACGCAGTAAATAGCACTTGAAAAATCCTCCATGAGCGGCGCTAGCAGCGGCAATGGGTACGGAATGATTATGTCAATGTATTCGTTTCTTGATTATTGTATATCTGACATTATGGAATTTAAAAACTGAAAAAATTCGCCACAACGGAAAGGAAGTTCTGTCCTTGTTTATTTTTCTGTTCTAGTGTTATTTCTTAAGGCGCTTACTTTATTGCTTACCGCACACCTTCCTCCACATAAACTTCAACTGTACCAAATTTCATGTTACTCCATGCATAATTTCTGTAAAAAGGAGTAAGAAGTTTTCCCAATGAGTGTTTTCCCAAGTTTTCCCAAGCATTTCAACTATAGTAACAAATGATAGCATAAAGGCTGAAAAAACTAATATATATGCTAAGTGAGGGCTGTGACCTACCGCATGCAGTGGATGGCGAAACCAAGATTTCAAATACGAAGAAGACCATAATGTAAACAAAACTTTAGAAATTTAAGTTTCTTTTGTCAAGCAGTGAGTGGGCTGATGATGATGAATTATAGCTAAGAAAACTCTCAATCCTGTCAGCTTACAAACAAAAAGAACTAGATGAAAATCGGTTCATCCGTTTGGGAGCTATGATGCCATGGACGGACATACAGACGAGTCAAATTTATAACACCCTGTGTTTTTTTCGAGGGTTATAAAAATCAAATCCTAAAATGAGGACATATATGAAGCAATTAGTAAAAATAGGCAAAAGCAGCAATAACACATGTAAGGATTTAGTCCGGAACAAACCACAGATTTGGTTGCCAACTTAGGAGTTTTTCCCTAAAATTTGGGAAAAAATCCTCGAGAGGGAAGATATTTTAGGGTTATTTTTAGAGGTTTTTATTTTCTTGAGTAGGTATTTATATTAAATTAATATTTTCTCTTTTTTTATTAAATTAAGCTATTGAACTGTTATGATTCTCAACAAGCGACTTGAAAAGTCAATCTGTAGAAAATAAACTTTCGGAAGTATAATTAAGGGCTGATTTTCAAATCGTCAGATAACAGATTGAACATTTGACAGATTTTTCATACAAAATCTGTCAGTCACATATTTATTCCTCAGATAAGAGTTACCTATCTGACGATTGAATTATCAGCCCTTAATGTATTACCTAACCAAGAGCATGTCAGGACATGTCTAAGGAGGGTTTTGTAACTATCAACGCGCAATAGGTTTTCTTTTAATTACTTTCAAAGTTACGGTCCGATTTCGCTCAAAATAATTTTCCTATAGAGTTTTAAGCATGATCTATCAGCGTGGAAACTTACAAGTTTCTAACTCCTATAGTTTAGAAATGCCAAGGTGGTGGAACAACATATAAACCACTTTGGAGGCCGATTACTCGAAAATGGTCAACTTTGTAAAAAAGTCATGTATGAAACCTAACTTTTATTTTAAAATATCTATCTAACGATACCCCACACGATGGGGTAGAATAGGGATGTTGCCTTGTGTTGAATATCACATTTTTATAAAATAAAATTGAAAGTTGTTGATTAAGAGGCATATTACATCTCGACTGTGGTTTTTGCGTGAAATGGCTTATTATGGCGTTCTTGATCTCAGAAACAAAGATACATTAAGAATTTTGACATATTGAATAGTGCAGAATAGCTATTGGCCTAGTTCGTAGCGGCCTCGCTTTTTGTAAATTTTGCTTAACTTTTTAATTAAACCCAAAATTGCAGAGAAAGATTTTCATAAAATGCGCGAAAGCACTTTTTTGTGCTCCTGGATTGAACTACTGTTCTAAGCAAATTTAAATAAAATAAAAAATAATAATAAAATGAGAATGTTTATCTCCTATATAGTCGTATAGTTCGTAGCGGTATTAGAATTTTGAAATATCTTTGAATTTATGTAGAAAAAATAACATGTTGTCTAACATTGAATAGACGAAAAAACAATTTTTTAGGCCTTTTTTTTTAGGCCTCAATTTGCCTATGAAAAAATATTTTTCATCCCCACTTCACATGTATGGAGAGCCACCCCTAATCAAATGAAACACAAAAGTGTAGTCCTGTTATAATGGTCCGCTCCAGACCTAATCTGTATGTGTGTAAGCAACATTAATCTCAAGAGCTAACATCTAACTATTATTTACTAAAAACTAATTATATAATATTTACTAATAACACTTACTATAAAATGTTATTATAAAAAGAAGATCTCCATGGCCTAGTGGGTAGACCGTTTGATTCGCACTCGAGAGAGTGTTGGTTCGATTCCCAGGTTCTGGCACACCATTGAGATTTTTTCAGATCTCAAGTACATTATATGGACGCTCTAATGGTGAAGGAAAACATTATGAGGAAACCCGCACATGGTTGGCCCCAGACGTATAGAGTATGGACCAGTCATTATAGTTTATATAAATATATTTTATAACCTATCACTATAATTCTTAATGCACTGGGAAATAGATGTAATAGAAGTATAAAGCACATAATTAGCAATATCTATTGATATGTACAAAATACATAATATTATCAATGCTGCGTTTAAGATAAAGCTTAAGCCCGCTCCACAGTTCGTGCACAGAACGCATGCAACACTGCGAAAAGATTCATAGTGCACATTTTTCGTGCAAAAAATGACCTTTCAAGGTATTGCATGTGAAGTGGCTTCAAAAAAAATAGTCAACTGAAAAAAGAAGGATTACAAGCCACAAGTAAATACAAAATATACATACCCTTAGTTCTGTTATTCTTGTTTGCTTTCCTAAAACAAATTAATGATGTTGAATTTATTGATCTATTTTTCTTATTAACTTTTAATAATCATAGAATTAAACTTGTCTTTATACCTCCTCATAACCTCTACAACAATTTGAAAATTTACTTAATATATTGTAATATGTAGGGTAGTCATATAAATTTACCAACGCAGACTAGATTAAGGTAATTTAGTCTGTTCTATTTTTTTATTACTTCATCCTATTTATTAATGCTGTTGCAGAACTTGTAAAATGTTAAAATGCAACATTACAGCAACATAAGATTGTATTTAATACCTAAGTTTAGTCATAAAATATTCTGAAAATAATTAATAAAACTATACAATTTTACCAGTTTTCTTTGTTTATAGTGTACACTTTTTTTTATATACCATATAAAATACCTAGTGTCACCTTTTTGTAAGTACTTGAAGAAAATACATACAATTTGCTTTGATAGATATATTGGGGCTTTTTTAAATGTTTGTTTTTTTTTCAAGCAATAAAAAATAGCCATAAAAATACTATTGTGTACCATTAAACAAACTTTCTTTTGTTTGATAATAAACAATTTATTGTGAATTTCTTGTGAAACTAAGCTGTAGGGATACAAATAAATTTTTATTGAACATATTGCTGAATTTGCCGATGAACATTGCATTAAAAAAACAACAAATATTATCTTGAGCACAATCCGAAACCTTCCTGTTCCTGTTCGTGTCTTTTAAGCTCACGTAGCCAATAACCATAAGAAACGACGATGAATCATTAATAACTATAATTAAACGAATTTTCGTTTGAACTCACCAAAAAGTTGTTGATATTGATGGAATTCTTATCCAGTCACTTAGAAAATTTGATTATGCACATCACAAAGTCAATTAACTATCGATTTCATGCAAAAATCCACAAAAATATTTACACCAACACATCAACTGCTATTTATTTGTAGTCTATTTTTACGTACTACTGTTTACATTCTTCTGTTTTAATGCACATCATGCACCGGTCTAATTTTTGCAAATTATTTATTATGATTTTGCATAATTTTCATTGATTATTTTTATCGTAAACAACAAAGATAATGTAATCATTACTAGCGGCCAATGCATAGATGATAGGTGAATGAACGATCAATTTTTTCTGTGACGTTTTGAGATTCTTTTTTTTTCTATAAATGTACAGCAAAAATCATGTAGTAGTTATGCGAAAGTGTGACGTTGTTTTTGTATTATACCAATTATTTATGTTATTTTGGTTCTCTATGTGTAATATTGGTAGAATATTAACTATTAAATAGTCCCCTACGTGTATAAGTGTGGGTAAGTGGTACAACTTAAAAAAGTGTTCTATCCTAAACTCCGTAGGAAGTTTCAGGAAAACGTCTATCATTTTACTACATTAAATGACTAGACCTTGAAGCTAAGACAAGATTCATTGGCTATACTAGCGATTTATTTGGATTTTGACTTGTCTTTGGATTTGACAATTTAAAATAAACACAATGTTGAAAAGATAAACTAAAATTAAATTTTTCCGCCTTTTTACTTGCCACTGGCAATGGTTTTACGCTATGCAGCCTAAAAAAAAATGATGTCTTCACTTATGACTTGACATTGACGTTTATTTTTAATGCGAGTTTTCGCGCCAAGCAGTTAACGTAAATAATGCTTTGTATGAAAAAATAAAATTGTTTTATCGTGTTTATTTAATGTGATTTAAATATTATTTAGTGATAACTAAGTTTATAATGTCGACACCATCTAAACGTCCGTCGTCACGAGCATCCACGGCGTCGGATCCTCAGACGCCTTCACGAAGAACAAGATCTTCGCAACAAGTGGTCGTTCCTGAAACTCCACAAAGATCGACAGGAACTCCTTCCAAGGGTAAAAAACAATAACTTCAGTTTGTTACTAACAAACTTTGAAACTCTTATAAACTCTTATATACAACTCTAAATAAGTTTAAAATAATCGGAGGTTATGCATAAAACTTTCTTGCCGTTTGTAATTTTACAATGTACACAAGATTTTTTTATTTTCAATTTGATTTTTTCGTTATAACTTGATAAAATAACAGTTGCAGGTGTTCGTTTTTGTGCATTAATACAAGTTATGTAGGTACTTAAATGTTTTTTTACATACATTTGTTATATTTGCAGATGGAACTCCCAGGAGAACTCCAAGAACACCCAACCAGGTCCCTGGAACTTCCCCAGCGCGTGCCTTGGCTTCCAGTCCTATAGGTAAGAGATACATGCTAACTAGGTATCTAACAAAATATATTTAACATCGGAGACATCATTTATGTACCTGTGGAGTTGTTATTTAATTTTTACCAGCTCACTAGGGGAGAAATTTTGTACAGGTTGTTTTTTGTTGTATATTGCCATTTTGGGATGTAAATAAAATTGTTCTTAAAAGTTTGTTCTAGTTTTACAAATTTTGTTGAAACATAATTATTGTTTATGTTATTAATTAAATTATTTTTTACAATATAATCTAAGTCTTGATAAATATTCATAAGACCCAGGGCTTGGAAGTATTGAGGACATTTTTTATTCTGTTGCTTTTTATATAATGCTGATCTATGCTAAAGCAATAAATTACAATGTAATTATAATTATTGTAACCTAATTAATTGAACATGCTTGCATTTTGTTGGCCAATGAACTCTAAAATTGCCGAGCTGTCACTATATTTAGCACCCGCAATCTGCATGAACAGTATTTGTATTATAGTTGGTGTTTAGGAGCTTGTTTTAATTGTTATTAAAAATGAAGCAACTACTCTCATTATTGTCAAGAAGTAAGTAAAAATAGAAGTTTTATGATTTCTAATTATTATAATAAGTATATAAAATGCATTGAGGGAACTACTTGCTTTTTGAGGTTTACAAATGATGAATAATCACCTTTATATTATTGTTTTCTTTTTCTTCAGGAGCAGTGGCCTATTATTTCATTAAATGTACACTAAAATTTATTAGTATTATTTTTATTTGGAAAATGTTATATGAAGTAAAGGCTTAACAAAAGATGGAATACTGCTCTATCATTACTCAAGATATTTACTGAGACTAGATTACGAGATTGCCCTATGCTATATGCTTATACTTATATAACACAAACTACTTTAAACATAAACCTATAAATAATACTTTTCTATTTACAGGTACCGACATAGACATGAGCTCTCCGCTCAACTATGGCACTCCGAGTTCGCTCAGCACCCCCCGCTCTATGATGCGCGGCGTGATGACGCCAGCGCGCCAGAGGGCGGATCTACGGAGCTATCAGTCTGGTCCTAATGTACCTGCGCCTACACCTACAAGCAGGGTTTGTGACTGTATATACTTTATCCCCCCCCCCCCCCCCCCACACTACAGATCAATATTGATTAGTTATTCCATATTTACAGCTGGCTTCAGAAACTTAGCACTTATGAAAGGCAGTAAGGTTAAAAAGAAATGTTTTTTTTACTATGCATGAATTTGTAGAAATAAAATTGGATATTATTATGTTTAATTGTAAACTTTTCATAAGGCACAAGTGTAGAGTTTTTTATTTGTTTTAAACTTTTAGTACTACAAAAACTGTAAAAGGTATCAAGCCAAACAAGTTCTTTTTGTGTCACAAGATAAGACAATAATAACAAGTGTTATTGTAGGTAGATGAACCAACACCAGAGTCCAGTGAGCCGCAGCTGGTGGTGTGGGGCACGGATGTAGCTATAGCCGAGTGTCGGGAGAAGTTTATCAAATTTATACAGAGGTTCGTGGAGCCAGACGCTGTCACCACGGAACCACTGTATGAGATTAAATTGGATGAGGTATTGTGGTGTTTAAATATTTTAATCAATATGATGGAGAATATCTGGCAGATGCGAAAATTGAAATAGTTAACACTTTGTAAAAAATATTATGGTGTACAAACGCTACTAGCACGGTTCGCCGTTACATCGCCACGCGTCAAAATACACATATATCACATGCATATAATTTTTAGGATTAATTATTATGGCCTATCATTGAAACATTTGATATTATGTTACGACCTCTGTGGCTCAGTGGCTAGCGCGATGGCGCTCATGCCGGAGGTCGCGGGTTCGAATCCCACCAGGGAACAAAAAAGTTTTCTGTGTTCATGTGTATTATATAATAAAAATCGTAAATATATTATGTATAGTATAAAAGTATTAAAAATATTTCCGTGTTTGGTACCCGTAACACAAGTTCTTCGAGAACTTACCACGGGACCAGATTGATGTGGTGTAAAAACGTCCATAAATATTATTATATCAGATACACACACTGGAAGAGCCATTCCTGGATGTAGACTGTGAGCACGTCAAAATATTCGACGCGAAACTACACAGGCAGCTGATCAGCTACCCACAAGAGGTAAGACCTTTTGTTACTTGATTCTTGTGTTCGGAATTTGTTCGAATCTCTTGGCATAACCAATATTAAGTGTGTCCTTGTTTACAACAGCAATATTAATAGGTTGATGAGAGTGTCGGCGAAACTAAAGATAAATTACTTAACTAAAATTACTATCGTAGAATTGAAGATGTTGTTCAAGGTTGGTTCAAGGTTATTGGTAATGTTCTCATTCCAGTAGGTTTTGCTTTGGCGTGATAAATAAACTAATATTATTAAGAGAAAAGATTTGATTTTTGTTTGCTTACATTGAATAGGCTGCGAAACTACTGGACCAGTTTTGATTAAATTTGGCACAGTTATAGAGTTATAGAGTTATAGAGTTAACCACGGGGAAGGACATAGGCCACTTTTATCAGGAAAAAATGTACGGATCCGCCGTTTATGGGAGATTTATTTTTGCGTACGCGAAGTCACGGAGAACATCTAGTCTAGAACATTATATTTTGGTGTAGTATGAGTCACTATAATCAAAAGTTAAAAAATCGGTTGTCTGTAAAGTCGGTTTAGTGACGATAGTTGAACGTGACAACGTTATAAGAAATGAGTCATGTTTAGCGAGGTAACGCCGGTAACACCGCATGAGTCATGTTTTTTCGTGCGTGCAGCCGGCTCCATCGAATTATAAGACGTTATCACGTCAAAAACTATACTACGTTAATTATATAGCCTTATGTTACCCGTGCCATTACGATGCATCTATTGATGTCATTCACTAAAATCGGATCAGTAGTTTAGGCGCTACGATGGACCAAACATACATTATACATACATAGACTGTCAAAAACACTACCATTCCTTTTAGCTTCGCCGTAGTCGGGTATAAATCCATACTTCCTCACAATAACTATCCCGTTCATTGTCACTATCAGTGGGCTAGTTACTACTATACATTTTTTCTACACTCTATTTGCAGGTCATCCCGGCGTTCGACGCTGCGGTAAACGAGTTGTTCTTCGAGAAATATCCCGCAGCTGTTCTGGAGCACCAGATACAGGTGCGGCCGTACAACGCGCCGCAGAGACACATGCGGGATCTCAACCCTGAAGGTGGGGGCCTAAAAAGGGCTTGTACAGTGTTAGTGCTAGTTTTTGTCACTACTCCCCGTGAAGAAGTTAACTACAATTTGTATGGCATCGAATTAGTTCCCATTGTTGGCCACTAGGGACGTTGTTTCGGTGCCATACAAATTGTAGTTAACTTCTTCACGGCCAGTAGTGACAACATTACGCCTTCCATTATTATGTTTTAAGAAGTCTACGAGGAGTTTTGTCAAAATCGTTAGGTTTTCAGTGTGTTCCTTTTTTCTGAGTGAAAGATAAGTTGGCATAACGTAGCGAACCAAAATATTATATAGTATGTATATTCTATTGCATTTATAAATGATCGGTTTTTGTGTTACAGATATCGACCAGCTCGTAACCATCTCCGGTATGGTGACCCGGACTTCTGCGATAGTGCCGGAGATGCGCGAGGCGTACTTCCGATGCGCGGTATGCGGCGCCGGCGCGGCCGCCGAGCTGACCCGCGGCCGTGTGCCCGAGCCCGCGCACTGCGGACACTGCAGCACCGCGCACAGCTTCCAGCTGCTGCACAACCGCTCGCACTTCAGCGACAAGCAGCTGGTCACGCTGCAGGAGGCGCCGGGTGAGTATCACTATGCTATATTCGCGTTAGTGCAAGGGGAATGGGGGGCGGGGTCATACCAAACGTGACGTTAAGTACAGGTACGGGGATACTAAAAAAGCATGACATAGGGGGGAAAAAGTGTCGAAAATACTTATTGACAGTTTTCGAAATCACTACTGCCACCAGATGACACTTTAGTGAGTGGGGTCTGCCTCCTAGCGGCAGGAAAAATATCGAAACCCTCATTCTGACATTTGCACTGATGATTCACTGCATTATTAACGCGAATATTATATCGCGTTACACACCTCCAGTTCGCGCTATAAACAGTATGAAATAATTTAAAAAAATACTGATTTAACGCGTTATAATAAGAATTAGTTAATGTGTCAATTAGCAGGAACCCTACATTTTCCCAGACTAAGTGTATCTTATGTGTTAATCCAGGCTTCAAACTCTATCCGTGCGTTTATTTAAATCCGTTTAGCCGTTTTTGTGTGAAAGACAGCTACAGGTTGGCAAAAAAATGTATGACGCGTTAACAGCAAGAATTAAAAACATTTTAGACTGTGTCATATTTAAATATATCAAAATATAATAATCAATCCTACGACTATTATAAATCAGAAAGTTGGTGAGTATGGATGGATGGATGTTTGTTTGCCTGTTACTTTTAGAAGCAAAAACACCTGAACGGATTTTGATGAAATTTGGTACGGTAGTAGTTTGAGTTCTAGATTGACACATGGGGTACTTTTTATCACGAAAAAGTACATTGTTCCCGTGGAATAATGTATTTATGCGAGCGGAGCCGCGGGAAAACGCTAGGAGAGTATAATGTCAATCCAATCTAATATTAGGATAAATGATGATACATTCGAAAATGTTTTTAGTTCCTGCTGTCACCGCATCATACTCTTTTTTTTCCAAACTGTAAACAAACACACAGACTTTCGCATTTATATTAATATTTGTGTGATAAATGTGAATTTGTTATTATGTTTACGTATATATACTTGCAGACGACATGCCAGCTGGTCGTACGCCCGCCACCGTCTCCGTCGTCGCACACGGCGCGCTCGTAGAAGCCGCAGTGGCGGGTGCGCGTGTCGCCGTCACTGGCGTATTCCGCGCCGCACCCGCAACCGCGCACCCGCGCCGCGCGACGTTGCGTGCTCTACACCGCACGCATTTAGACGCGTTACACTATCGTACGCAGTGCGCCGATCGTCTGCGAGAAACGGATCCGGGGTATGTATTAAACATTATATGAAAAGTTTGAGAAATTGGTGGCAACGGTGGGATCGCACGTGGCAGTATTGATCAGTGAGCCTAGCCTTAACATTAGACAGCGGCGTAAACGCTATTATGTTATTGAATGAGAATTGTATGAAAATTTGTCAAAATCATGACAGCGCCCATGCAAATATCATTCGATAACATTACATTTACGCCGCTGTCAAATGTTCCTGCTAGGCCCCCAGGTTTCATGACATCATATTGCGTCTTACTATTTACCTATTCTACTTTTTAATTACTTTGGTACCTAAATATATACAGGTATAAAACAATTTAACATTTTATTGTCCAGAAAAGAACTCCAATTCCCACCAGAACGTATCGAACTCTTCAAAGAACTAGCGGCTCAGCCGGACTGCTACGAGCGTTTAGCGCGCGCCATAGCGCCGTCCATATACGACAACCTTGACATCAAGAAGGGTGTGCTACTGCAATTGTTAGGTGGAACCAAGAAGAACTTCAACGCTGCTGGACGAACTCACTTTCGGTATGTCATTTGAATAAACTTTAGTCTATAGTATATTCAACTTCTCATACACTGGTTTGACTTAGAAAAGGCTTTGATTGTGGGATTGTCTGACTTGAAAGATATAGTATATTAGACACATAAAGTCATACAGCAATACATTTTTTTTGAAGCATTGCCATCGGCTTGTTAATGTGTTACTATGCTAGTAGTTCTAGCTAGTAAACAGTGTTTCTGTATAAATAGTACAACATAATGTAGGTAATGTAAAAAAAATGAAAGAGAAATGTGAATAAAAGCATTGTGAGGAAATATTTTTGTTAAAAATATGGAAAGGCATATGAAATCTGCCTATCCCAGACAGGTTTTTTGTCTCAGTAGGATAACACTGATAATAATGATTATGGTGATGATGGCCAGGTCCGAAATCAACATCCTCCTCTGCGGCGACCCGGGCACCAGCAAGTCGCAACTGCTGCGATGGACGCACGCGCTGGTGCCCCGCGCGCAGTACACCTCCGGCCGGGGCAGCTCCGCCGTCGGCCTTACCGCCTACGTCACGAAGGACCCGCAAACGCGCCAGCTGGTGCTGCAGACGTACGTACGCGCCACATTCTTTACTTAGCGTAATGAATTTAGTCCTTAGCTATTCAGTAGTGTAAATAAAATTGAATTTCGAAAAAAAATATATAACAGAAAATTACACTGGACTCTCTACGACACTGATAAGTTCATTGACCTTACACACCTCGCCGAATAAAAAAAAAAGAGACTGCCTAAATAATAATACTGTTATTATCAATTCCATTATTTTTTTACCAATTTAATCAGTAGTGCGATGTCAATGGTCTTCTCAGTGTCGTAGAGAGTACAATGTAATTTTATTTTGTTTAATATTTCTTTTAGTTTCATAATTATTTTTCTGCCTAAATGTCATCACATAAGCAATAAATCATGTGCCCGAAATGTTCGTAGTAAATTTAGCAATACGTTATTTATGTTTGTTAAATAAAGAATCTTATCCCATCTCTCTCCGTAGGGGTGCTGTAAGAAATTTCTTTTTAGAAATAAGCAGTACCTTTGTGTCGTCTTTCTTGTTAAATTGTAATTTTATACATTTTTCTTGTGTGCAATAAATTATTAAATAAAAAATAAAAAAGAAAGAATTTGAATATAGGTAAACATGTTAAACATCAGACTAAATCCCCCGTTATTATACTATCACTAGTTTTTTTACTTATTAGACTCTGTGTAAGCAAAATTTACATAACCTGTCTAAACTGGCGCCAAATTCTCTATGAATAGAATATATTGAAGGCAAACGGAAATCCAGCTGGCAAAATTAATGGGGCTTGTAGTTGGTATACCTCTCTTCAGAGAGCAATTTTATATGATTGATTGATCGATCGATCGATGATAAAAATTTAGCAATAATATATGGTCGTAATACATTACGATCATATAATATTGCTAAAATTATGTATTTTAAGCGATTACTGCCGCCCATGGACACTCGCAGAAGGAACTACACTTGTAAATCCTCTGGAGTTGCGCACTTGCGTTCCTAGTTCATAAAACCCCCAACCCTCCTCCTCCACCCTCCAGTATCCTCACTCACTCGGCGAAACACAACGCAAGCGTTATTTCACGCTGGTTTTCTATGAGGCCGTGATATTTATTCGGTCGAGTCGGCCCATTCGTGACAAAGCATGGCTCTTCCAAGTTTATATTACATCATGAAATATCTATCTATAGAACTTGTGTTACGAGTATTAGACAACTAAAATACATTAAATATTTTTTATACTATACTTATATTTAAGATTTTTACTATATAATACACATATTTAATACTCATCCATGACCCAGGAACACAGAAAACTTTTTGTTCCCTGGCAGGATTCGATCCCTGACCACCGGCTTGAGCGCCAATGCGCTAACCACTAAGCTACAGAGGTCGTCGAAGATACTGGTAAAGTCGAGGTATCACGATACTGCTATCTTTTACTCAAAAACTGTGTTAATTGTTTTCAGTGGAGCATTGGTGTTAGCGGACAATGGTATATGCTGTATCGACGAGTTTGACAAGATGAACGACTCTACCCGTAGTGTTTTACATGAGGTAAATAAATGAGGGCGATTGATATTTTTTCTGCCGCTAGCAGGCCGGACCCAACGCTACTAAGTGAAGCTACATGCTTGAACCACTAAGCTGTTGTCAAAAATATCTAAAGTATTCTAAACTCAAGATCGCATAGTATCGTAAAAGGCCCCCGAGATGATTAAACGGATACGGACTCAAACCTTACGTGGTTGATGCAACTGTTTGACGTCGGTTTGACCGTTTGGCAAACGGCGCTGTTCAGTTTCACTGTCACTTCACTCACAAACAAAAATATGTAATTCCATCAAACGAGCTTCAAATCCGTAAATGTTTGACAAACCTTTCAAACTAGCTTTTGTAAACGATCAAATTGGTTTGACTCAAACCAACTTACGTGTTTGAGTCAAACCGTTTGGTCGTCTCGGGGGCTCTTTAAGAGGCATAGCTCGATTTTATTATTCGTCCGTCTGCTTAGCAATACTTTTTACCTTTCCATGATCCATGCGCACTAAAATCACTCTTGCAGGTAATGGAACAACAGACGCTTTCCATCGCGAAAGCGGGTATCATCTGTCAACTTAACGCACGCACGTCCATCCTCGCGGCCGCCAACCCCGCCGAGTCGCAGTGGAATAAGAATAAAACGATTGTGGAGAACGTGCAACTGCCGCATACCCTCATGTCCAGGTCGGTAGTACGTTAAGTGAGGACTGTGACGCAGCACACACACAAACACGACATATACAACGCACGTAAATGTGAAGGTTTCTGAGGATCGATAGAAGGATGGATGATTGTTACTCTCTCGCGCAAAAACTACTGAACAGATTTTGATGAAATTTGATATGGTAATAGTTTATGCTCTGGATTAAAACATAGGCTACTTTTTATCCTGAAAAATTAGTGTTCCCGTGGGATACTTAATTTACGCGAGCGAAGACGCGGGCAATACCAGCTAGTAATATACATATACGTATATGTTATTGTCTATATTTGCAGGTTCGACCTAATCTTCCTTGTACTGGATCCGTCGGATGAGGCGTTCGACCGGCGGCTGGCGTCGCATCTCGTGTCGCTCTACTACAGCGACCCCGCCGACACGCAGGACGACGAGGAGAGTGTGGTATGTGCTGCAGTTGCAACGTTTGCATATAACACGATTCACATCGGCTTTACGTTCCATTAAGATGCAGTTTGAAACTTTGTAACCCACAACATTGACTTGATCATGAATACCTACTTGTACTTAATTACGGATACGACATAATTTGTTGTCCGAGGAACTAAATTTCTTATGATAGGTATTAAAATAAGTTCTGCAACTGATCTTGCATCTACAGGCTAGGGCTTCCCTTTTATTGGAGAACCGGCCTTCACTACTGATTTGTTTCTTATGCTAATCAATTTACTACTTAATAGCAAACATCGTCTTATTAGTTTTATTTTCTGACTTGTTTAAAGCACTAACTAGTTATTTTATTGTAGTGAAACAATCGTTACTAATATTTTCTATTGTTAAAAGTTAAATATTATCAGAAATATTCATAGCTTATTAAAATATAAAACGGTTTTTGTAACGCTTCTTGTTTGAGTTGGTATATGGACGCAACTAAATGATAAAAAACAAGTTCGTAATAGCAAAACTATGACGAACATTTACATTACATTTATTTAAGATAACATTAGATAGCTACTTACCAAAAACTTTGTTAACAAAGTTACACTCCACAATTCGCTGTAATCCAGCCGCAAAGTTTACTAAACAATAAAATCAATTTGACTCCACTTATGTTGTTTTCAATTGGCTATTGCTTTTTTTATTTGTTATGATTATAAATGTATGTGTAATAGATTTGTCAACCTTTTCATTAGCTTCAATATTCAATACATTAAAAAGAGACTCAACATTGTTTTCGGACGTAATTTAATTGTTTTTAGGGACTACCAGTCGACCGCCGTAGAACGGTGGCAGGGTGCCCGAGAGACCGTCTGGCTGACCGTCGCTTCTCAATATATTTTAGAGAATGCTATATATGTTAGAAATAATCCCAATTTCAAAAAGAAAAGCGACAATGATTGGAGGCACACTAGAAAAGGGAACAAGTCAGAGTTGATATAACACTCCTAATCCAGTTGTAACGGAGAATCTGTGACTGACAAAATTGCGATCAAAAGCAACATATATTGTTAATTTTAATACATTATAAAATGTTTTATTTACAGAGCATGAACTTGATGCGGGACTACATCGCGTTCGCGAAGGACAATGTTCACCCCGTGCTGAGCGAGCCCGCGCAGCAGCGGCTCATAGACGCCTACGTCGATATGAGGTAAATATATTGGCCTATCACACCCCCCACTGTACAGCTGCTAAGAGTGACTACGATCTAACAAGTTATGTGACAGGCTAAAATGTTATTGGGACCCCACTACATTGTTCAACTGTGAATTTGTACAGATCAAACAATATAGTCGGTGTAAAACTTAGCTTACATAATATAAAACGTTTCTGTTAGTTGTAACATAAATGTAGTCAAATCTATGGACACAAATATAGCTGCACTACTGCTAATATAAAATAATAAGATAACTCCCCACACCGATTTCGGTGACGGTAGCCAGTTTCATTGAAATCTGCAAAGTTGCTAGTTACGCAGGAGTAATTTTATAGTGTCCAAGTGAATGCGCAGTCTCCGTAAGAGCACTCTCTCTTCCTTTACTCTTATAACCCAGTGGGATGTATGACCGACACAACTGGCGAGAGATCAGGCGACTTTTAACATGCCCATCCGACGCATGAATCATCTTTCTTGTCAGACAATCAGGTGATCAGCCTGCATTGTCCTAACCAAACTTGGAAACAACATTTTTTTGTTATACCAATGCGGGAATCGAACCCACGACCTCCGAGTCGAGAGCCGAGCTCAAACCACTAGACCATGGAGGCTGCTAATATAGAATTACATTCAATATGAATAATATTTCCAGGCGCGTAGGCAGCGGGCGCGGACAGATCTCGGCGTACCCGCGGCAGCTGGAGTCGCTGATCCGGCTGGCGGAGGCGCGCGCGCGCTGCCGGCTGTCCGACGTCGTGGAGCTTAGCGATGTGGACGAGGCTGCTCGGTGAGCATCGTTATCATGAACTACGAAATGTTTTGTTGTTTAGACATTAAAATAATCATTCTACCATATACTATATCAGTAAAGTCTTCTTCATTTTTAAGATATTTGATAAAATAAACTATATCCCTAGAATTTGTTGATATGTGTATTTTGTGAATTTATGTGACATAATGTGTATATGACCATTTTTTATTGCCAGTATGTTAATTGTATTCTATGTCCAGGCTACACCGTGAAGCGCTCAAACAGTCAGCGACCGACCCGGCGTCTGGCCGGATCGACGTGGGCATTCTCACCACGGGGCTGGGCGCGGGTGCACGCCGCCGACGCGCCGACCTGCGCGCCGCGCTCGCGACCTTGCTACAGAATAAGTCGCGGCCCGCGCAGCTCGCCACCGCCGCGATACTGACCGAGATCAACGGCGTCTCGCAGGTGGTAAGTACATAATATTATAATGTTTCGGAAAATATTTGGGCATAAGATTAAGTGTTTATTTAAACACGTATACATAGAAAAATTGTTGTGAAAGTATGAAAAAATATGCATACAAAATTACATTGAAATAAAGCGAAACAATACACTGAGAAGGTCATTAATCTCACACTGTCACGCGTTTTGAAATCAGCTGAGCGACAGGGCGTATATTATACGGCACATACGAACGTGTACGAGAACAATATAATTTCTAAAATTTACTTATCAATCATTATAAATAGGCTAGTAATCAGCGATACTCATCCTTTTTTTTATCGGGGTCACAAACATGTTTCAGTCATGGTGTCGAGGGCCGCAAGCACAAAACTGTGTAGGTTTTGATTGAAACGTAATTCCAAGTTAACAATAAATTTGCTTTATAAATGAAAAGTTTTTTTCAAAGATGCTTAAAATATAATATGTTTTAATGCGATTTTATAAACTATGAACACTTTTTAAAACTTTATCAAGATTAAAAAAAGGGACAGTGAAATTTTAAATGGTTTACATACATTTTTAACTTCAAATGGGCCAATAACAAATTTATTCCAACTTTTTGTTACTTTGAAATGCACTTACTTACAAACTACCCATAAAGGGCTTGGTGCGAAATTGACAAAGAGTCGACAGAAACGAAATGGTTGCCAATGTGTTTACTTTTTAAATCACATAAGATGTCACCAAAAGGGCAAACAAGAAAAACGCCGGGTATAGAAGTTATGAGCAAGAATAAAATCAGTTTTTGTATCAGGAAATGACCGACATGACACGATGTATGAAATACGACGATTCCCGAAAGACAATAAAAACGTGGTTGTAATGTACTACATATGTTGGTCGGTGTCGACTGTCGGTAGTAGGTGTATGTGTAGTTTTTGGTGTTTAAATTGTATGTATACTTGTACAATGTATATACATACATACGCCTACAATTTCAATGTACGATTTCTTGCGGAATTCCGCAATTGCGGAAACGAAGCTCCGTTACAACTCTAATCAGGGCCCCTATCCAAGTTGCCTTCGTTAAAATACGAAAAAATCTGTCGAATTATCTTCTCTTTTGAGATCATGACAGTTATGTCCTAGCCAAAGTCACTCCGTTGTTCGAATCGCAACGACGAATTGCTCAATCGTTTCTAATATTCTTTTTGGGCGTAGACGGTCCCTCCTCACCAATTTCGGAATCCATTTCGTTTTGTATCCAAAACTCCCTTAGTTTATGGTATTTAAAATACCGATGATTGCTATAATTATGTACATTGCCAGCTTAAAATAAATTTTGTTCATTAAGTGGTCGATGACTATCTTGTAGAGGTGCGGTAAAATTGTGTTGACACGGTGAGTACGATATTGTGACAAAATCATTATTTGTTAAAAGCCGTAGAACACGGTAATTGACGTAGCATTGGCAAGACTGTCCTCGATGAATCTTTGCCTGTATATTTCACGAGCTTCATTGATACTGTTACTGCGAGCAGCACAAACACACAAAATATAGCGTCTAACTCGGTCAAGGGACCGAAAGAAACTAAAAAGTCTAAAAATGAGACAAAAACGCGCAACTTCTGAAGTTAATAAGAAAATTTTTTAGGGTACTAAACACACTTTTAGGGCACAACGTTTAGGGCACACTAGGGCACTAACTTTACAATTTGAAAAATTATCATACGGTTATTAGTAAATAAAAGAAATAAGTAAAACATATATTTTTTTTTAATAAAAGCGTGTTAGGTAGGTGATAACATTTTAACAGCAAAAGAGATTGTAAAATATTTTATATTTTGTAGTTCTAATATGTGATAATGTTTCTTTAGTTTAATAATTTTTACTTTCAAAATTATAATAAAATTTCATATGATTGGTCCAAGATTTAAGCGTCATGAATAAAAACATATCAGGATCAAATCAATATCATCTTTACTGAAAATAATTTATGCGGAACCACTAAAATTAGATTAAAGAATTTATTTCTACTAATTTGTAGGAGGAGCTAGAACTCATCTGTTTTTTTATCGAAGCCTTCGACATTAGACAGACGGCATGCGTAAACGCATCCCGACAGACCAATGAAATAACTTAAAGGAATGCCGCTGACCAATCGACAAAAAGTCGATGGTTTTAACTTTCATTGGACACAAAATTATATAAAAAAAATACGTGTGGCACTCGGGGACTGCCGCGGTAAAGCTATTGCATAGTAAGTCTACACGCATACGTCTAGTCGCACGCACACAAACACCGTGCCGAAGTCTGCGCAACTGAAACGACGTTAGACGATGCACGGCTTTCAACGCCGCACCGCTCTGCCGGTCGGAGTGGGGGTGTTAGGTTTATTTTCGTTACGGAATTTCTTGATTCGGTCGCCGCGCTTAAAGCCCGCGATAAAAGCTATGCAATAGCTTAAAAATTGACGTCATTTGTCGTCATGACAACCAACAACACAATCACAATTTTCAATCTCATATGACAAAAACTCAAACACAAAATTTGAAAATTTAGACGTCCCTTTGATTGGACAATCATACCGGATTTATGACACTATTGCCGTGACGTACGCGATAGGAGAATTGTGCACACGCCGTATGCTTCAAGTCAAAGATTTCAAAATTAAAGATAGGCTATGACGTACATTTGATAGAACTAATATTCAAACAAGACCACCATACGAATACGAATAGGGGTGAATTGGGACAAAACCGGATATGTTTTTGCGACCTTATTAATCCTCATTCTTTCATAATTTAATAAATGATAGGTATTAAATTTAAACTTTGTAATATTTCCTTATATATTCTGTTAATATTGAGTGGTCCTCTCATTTAATAAAAATAAAAAAAAGGGATTCCAAATTCAATAACGTGCGTTTTTGCTCTGGAAAATATTTGGTTTTTCTTTTGCATTTACAATATTTATGTCAAAGCGAAGTATATATTTTTAGTATCAGTTTCTCAGGTTTCGATTAAGAAATCAGGTAAGTGATTTAATGGATTCTTTTTTTCAATAATTAAACAGAATCTCTTAGGTAGATTTAAGAAAAAATGTCGGTAAACTGGTTAAACTACGGGGTGAAAAGGGTCAAATAAGAGGGGGATGGGTCAGCAATGGTGTCAGTTGGGACCAAGCTTGGATAAATCGGGATGACTGTGGGGTGAATTGGGTCTTTATAGATAGGGTCGCGGTGAAGATGATTTATTGTACGCGACCATGTTGAGTCCTCGGCAATCGTCGTTTTTCATACATCGTCAGCTGTCATTTCCATAGAAAAACGAAGATTGTCAAGCGCTACTAGCAGCATGGTTTTGCTGTAAAGAAACTGCATATTTTGAACAATATTATGTAGGTAAATGATATAAAATATTATTTTAGATACGCCGCGTAATAAAGGTCATTGGGCACCTTAGTATGGAAACCATACCCATGGCGGACACAAGCAAAATATATCAGAGTGTATTGACATATGGCTCTGATTTACTATGGAATTAGTCACATTAATGTGATCCACGGGAATCTTGAAAAATTCAAGCGTTATAAACTGAAATAGGGAAGATGAATAAAACGCTAATTCATTCATTTATTTTTATTCTGTTTGATCCAAATCAAGCATCAGATCATTTAAAAAGGCAGCGGGTGCGTCTGTTGCTTCTTGATGTCTGGCCCAAGATAGATAATAAACTACGCTAGCGATATAGCAGTAGTATTCTTCTATTCTTTGTCTTCCGTGTTGTGTTGGGTTTAACAAAATATATGTATAATACTGTTTCGTCAATCGAATATGACGTGACTGGATTCGCCCTCTGATCAATATCTTATTATTAATTAAATGTTGGTGGCGATACAATTCTATGATATAATCCCCGTTTGGTCGTATGTGCTCGTGACAATAAGACCTTGCGATTCTTGATCAACGAAATACCAATCCAAAAGAAAATAACCAGAGTCCATGAAACACGCTAATGTAGTCGATAAAATAATAGATAAAACAAACCGGGTAAACGTACAGATCACAACGGTAGCTACCAAAGGACTGCGCGGGGGGCGGTGAGTCAGTACGAAGTCAGTACGTACGCGAACGCAACGAAACTTGTTCTACTTGTCTAATGTGCGAAAGAGATAGCGTATATATGCCTCTGAACATTGGCTCATCCGTGAAAAAAGGTTTTGGTATTAAAAATCTTTTCTTGCCTTTATAAGATGAAATAAAATCCTCTGAAACTGTTTATTTTTTATTTTATTTAAACGATCCTGTACATTTTTCTCCATTGATTTTTAATAAAATAATTATATGCAATGAGGGGGTCATATTATTCCCCTTAGCTTAAAACTATTTTGGTTAATGTCCGCCACTCTTCGCAAAGCGGGTCAGATATGCCCAATGACCTTTTATATTATTATGAGGATTTTTTTAATCGATTTGTTCTTTCAAGTAAGTGCCAGCCCTGTCAAAAAACTCGATTAACCCCATACACCTCCACCCAATTAACCTCAGAGCGCAGGTGAATCGGGACAAGGTAGTTTTTTTTTTTACTTTTTGTGGATTTTCTGTTTAAAACTTACATTATATTGCGTTGTAAATAAAAATACAGACTACCGGAAGGAATAAAATAAGAATTTTATTAGATTTAGAGCGGAAAAAAGCAATGAAAATTGATGTCACTTCGAAAGTGTCCCGATTCCCCCCACTTTACGGTAGCTCTCTATCGGGACATATTTCTTTAATCTGTGGTTGTGGGTGACGAAAACTTTACGGAAAGTAAAGTTTTGTCAAATGGATTCAAATTTCAACTGTAGAAAAGAATAAGAATAAAGTAGGTATATACTTATCACTGGCGATTATTACGGTTAAGGCTGAGACTATATTGTGCTCCGGAATCCGGAACACCACACCGCGACCGCTGAAAATTCAGAGCATTGAAAGTAGAACTCTGCACTCGAACACAGGAGTTTCGAGTGTAGAGCTGTCATATATGACATTGACATTTGACTTGACATGCGTGTCAAATCGACACTCGAAACTCGTGTGTTCGATTTTCAACTCTATTGTATTAGCGCAGAGTTCTACTTTCAATGCTCTGAATTTTCAGCGGCGTTCCGGATTCCAGAGCATATAGTCCCAGCCTAAGATGATCCGGAAGTCGAAGAAGTTTCGAGTACGGCCTTTTGAATTCGAATTTATGTAGTAGTGTTTCAACAATTCGCAGATCGCTATTTGAGTGATTCGTTAGCATATTCGTTCAAAATGGCTGTATGGTTACTAATTTTTTTTACGATACGATTAAACATGTCATGTAACGCACGCTTATGTCAATATCATACATTTTTGTTTTGCTAGCTTCATGATTGGAATTAAAGAAGGCGTCATGGCTAAACCCCCTGTACCTACACCTACTCATCTACAACAGCGACTTAACTACATACTCCTACAAGTTCATACACCAACAAATATATCTACACCTTCATCTCTACCTACAACGATTTTGGATTTTGTTTTTGCTCATAACTTTTATACCCGGCGTTTTTGGTATAATCCGTTTGGTGACATCAATCGATATGATTCAAAGTGAACCCATTGGCAACCATTTCATTGATGTCGATTCTGGGTTTTTTAGTATGAATTTTGGACAAGCCCTTTTATATATTCATTTTGTTTGGAAAACTTACAGCTAATAAATGATAACATTAATAATTAAACTAAGAAAAAAAGAAGCTAATAACAAAATTTTACTTATACATAGCAAATTAGAAAAGCTAGAAACTGATTAAAACATCTACATCATATTTTTTATATTTATCAAGTTATAATTCCTTAATACAGTGCAACCTTAATATAACGTGGGTACCTCAATATAACGACTTCCACGATTTAACAAGTTTTTATTTTTTCGTAATCCCTAGAATTGTCCATAAGAGTCAATGTTAAATATACCTTTACAACCTCAGTATGAGTCAAGTAGCCTATTAACGAATTTTGTCAACCCAAAACATTTATACTACAACGTTCCCACTAATGTATGACCCTTAATCCCATAATATGTGATTCATGTCGCGACAGGTTTCGACACGCTTTTTTTCCTAAAACAATTATTGTTGTTTGATGGAAAGTAATGTCAACACTAAACACTGCTGTTCGTCCACTACTGTTAAAGATTCAAGTTGCAATGGCTCAGAAACGTAAAAAGTGTTCCTTATCAGTCGCAGAAAATCGAAACATCAATAATTATGTTG
Source organism: Phengaris arion (assembly GCA_963565745.1). Taxonomy (NCBI): domain Eukaryota; kingdom Metazoa; phylum Arthropoda; class Insecta; order Lepidoptera; family Lycaenidae; genus Phengaris; species Phengaris arion. The sequence goes on from OY751450.1 coordinate 16,706,980, forward strand.
ACGAAAATCCTACAACGAAAAATATGTTATATATCACATCAAAGATTTCAAAACTCCAAGATAGGCTTATGACGTACATTTGACAGAACAAATCTTCACACAATATAATATTTTGCATTACAACAAAATAGTTATTATGTGTTGAAGCATAAACACAGCGTCGATATGAAGATTGCGATTGTAAACTCACCCGCTTGCAACTACTTACTATAATTTTTTTTGCTTGTCACCCCCAAACATTGTCTCTGCCGATATATGTTTGGCAACACTAGACTTGATCTATCTATGGTCTTCACCAGGAAGTTTTTCCTGCGACGCTGTGTTTATGCTTCGACACATAATAACTATTTTGTTGTAATGCAAAATATCATATTATGTGTTTTCACATAAACACAGCGTCGATATGAAGACCTGTTTGATATCTGCTGGTGACAAACACAAAACGCTATGTGATCAGTATATAATATTACAATTATACTCAAATGAAAAAATAATTGAAACAACAGTAATGTTTTTGCAATAAATACAATCTAAATCAACATAAAATAAACAAACAAAAAAGAAAAAAATGTACATAAAAATAAAACACTCTTGACAAAATAAACAATATAACTTATTTGTATTCCTTCAGTCATTAACACATTCTAAGTTAACTTCAATTATTCATAAGATCAAAATTAAACTTTTTTATCTAACTGATATATAACTAATTTGGTATAAAATTTCCAAAACGCAAATCTGAAGGATCCTGTTGAGGCCAAAATACCTGCATCTTTCAGTACAGTTTTCACCCATCCACCTATAACAGTTCTGGATATTGGTCCGGGCTGTGATCTGGCATTCAATGTTATAAACAAATTGTCTAAATTTTCTCTTCTGTGCTTAGTCATTATTAATAGTTTCCGCAACCAATTTATAGAGCATACTTTTTTATCTGGATGCTTAAGAACCAGCCAGACTGCCTATATTCTCCAGTGTCTGTCTTGGAACAAAATGTGGGCCATAACATTGCCTTGTCTTCAGTGATACTTAGATGAGACTCTGTAATTTGAGGTTATGTCATGAACCTTCCAATCGGATGCTAGTAAAAGGATTACTGCTGTTCTCCGTGATATCTCAAACAAGTTATCCTGATAACTTGATGCAGAAACCCAGTTAAAGACAATTTCTTTGCCATATTTGCGTCCATGGTTTGTCGTCCTTTGGTCGTCCAAGGCTGAGCTGAGGAAATACCCTTAATAACTTGCCAAATTAGCATATGGTCTTGAGCATCCTGATCCAATCTGCAAAATGTAAAAATGGCAGACTTATGGACTAATATAGTGCAACAAGCTAGCTTTTCATTTAAATGCAAGAAGGCTATAAATCTGGCTATTTGTTCTGGCTTTGGCTTAAGCATATCCAGACAATGTCCTTTACACCACTCTTGCCATCTTTTTATTGCAGGATAATATGTTTCCAGGGTCGATTTCCTCCAGCTTGATTTCAATAATCGCCTCTCTGGTTCGGACCATCTAGAAATGGTCTGTCCCCACCTCCAATTAACCAGGCTTGAAGGTTCAGTTGGCTCACTTGCTCGGGTGGTAGACCTGTCGTTATGTCCACTAGTCTTTCCGAGAGCCGTTATATTTCCACAGGTGGTTCTAGGGCTCGTGCCCGTATGTCTGGCAGACTTTTTTACTAAAAGCATATTTGACAAAAATTGAGAGTTGCATCTCTTACTGGTTCCAATACGTCCTGCTCCACTAGGGTCAGAATCATTTGGAACATGTCTGGTGATGGATGTCTTTGTGCTGTATTATTCTAACAGCTTGTTGGAAGCGAATGCGTTGCGAATGGAATCCTTGTTCCAGAAATTATTTTTAATATAAACTTGTTTGCATCCAAGGCCTCCCAGGCTGCTATCTTGTTCTGTAAGCAACCCGCTCTGAACTCCTCCTTTGGTACTAGATAGTCATTTGTTTGGACGAAAGGAACCCCCTTTCTTTGGCTTTCCTTTGAAAAATTGATTAAAATTCTTTTGATTTTTATTAGGCGGATTATACTGCTTTCTATGCGGATATTGCCTATAACTTGATGTTGAAGCGATAGGCTCAGTTGTTTAACCCTTATAAGTGAAACGTGGAATTTTATTTTCTTTTAAATATGCAGGCGTATTGAGCCATATAGCCCCACCTTGGGCCTGAATGATTGATGCTAGTGAACGACTCAAATAAGTTTTGATAACTTGGTGGTACCTTTTTTTAATGCGCCTCGAAGTACCTCATTAGGGACCTGGGACAAAATCTTATCCCGTCTAATCTGTATACACTCAGCTCTCTTTCCACTAACTACTTTTATTAATTGTTCTGTACAATTGAAAGTTTGTGATTTGTGACCAAATAAGGATTCAAACTTATCAAACAAACTACTTGCATTTAGCTCTGTTGGCGAGCAGGCGGCCCAATCAATTAAGAACTGTAAGTTATTTTTAATAATCTCCTTTCCTAATAAGCCATAAGTTAGACCTGCTATAGTCCTCTCTGTTCGTGCTAGATAGTCTTTCCCCTTACTAAAATGTACAAGTTCTGGATTTATATCTAATTCTAAAAAACCGGGGCTAGCTACTAGGGCTTGGATCGATTTACGATATTTATACCTACCTCTATATTTACCTCTTTTTTACCTTTATATATATATACCTCTTTCCAAGCATCGGAACCAAAACGTTGGATTTTATTTTAAGCATTTACATAGCACTGCGGGGCCGTTGTTATTGTAAAGGTGTTATCAATAGAGGTTTCAACTTCACCTAACTCAAGCCGTCTACTAATCCAACTCACGGGTCTATTCAAAAATTCTGCCGAGGAATTACAGTTACCAAATACCTCCGCCGAGGAGGACAATGGTTGCACAAAGGAGCTTTGTGCAGCATTAGGCACTGGTGCTTGAGTTACGTGATGTTTGATATAGTTAGTTAGGTTATTTACATGGTATATTAGTGCTTCTAACTGACCATACTTAAGCTTCTTGTTTGGAGGGTGTGCAGACTCGGACTCCGAATCCGAGGAATCTAGAGTCAGAGGAACTCGGAGGCTGCGCCGGCGACTCCGGTGCTAGAATTTCAGCTTCTTTGTCACTCATCATTTAGAAAAATTAAACACACTTCAAACACAGATATGAACACTATATGAATGTATGGTGAATAAACTGGTGTTTATTTTCCATTTTTTTCCTGAAAATTCGGAGAAGAGAATTTTTTAGCGGTTATCGATTTGAGTTCACAAAACGCTATGGATAGATCAAGTCTAGTGTTGCCAAACATATATCGGCAGAGACAATATTTGGGGGTGACAAGCAAGGAAAATTATAGTAAGTAGTTGCAACCGGGTGAGCTTACAATCGTAATATTCATATCGACGCAGTGTTTATGTGAAAACACATAATAAAAAGATACGCCATCTTAGTTTTTCCATACTTCAAATGTTAGCCATCTTGCTTTTAGCTTGTTTTCACCATATTTCAAATATCAAAATGGCTCCAAAAATCTCAAAAGTGGGGCTATTTAACTGCAAACACTTTTTGCTTGACATGCTTTGTCTATAATATATACGTTTATGTATCACATAGCTAATAAGTTCGGGATTCCCGCTAGTACATTGGCTACAATCATAGATATATTAAATTAAAGAGAACGCTACAATTTTAAAATATAAAGAGATGTCTTCTTCTCTTTATAACAAATTTAAGACCAACATAACCTCAACATAACAAACCTCAGTTTAACAAATTACCTGATATAATACCCATTGAGTTATAATGTACTACGTACTAGAGAAGACGCCTCAACTCGATTGTTTGTAACACTAGTTAGAGCGCGCGCACTCCAACTCACTAGTCTGTGCCGAGCGCTTGCTGCAACGTGACACGTTTGAGTGAAGTTTTGTTTTTTAAATTATGCCTTCGTGTGCATTGAGATACTGTTCAAACAACTCCAGAAACATAAGTAAAAGTCAAGGAGTGACTTTTCACCAGTAAGTTCATTTATTATCTTTAAAACACGCTTAATTTAATTATAATTTTTCAATTGCAACGCGTCACCGCGGCGGCGGCCAAGTTTACGTGTAGGTACGTGTAACACCCCCCGCTTGTCCCGCGCATACCCCGCCGTCATCAAGTGCGCGCCCTATCTTTTGTTTGAGATAGCTTCTCTAGTACGTAGTACATTATAACTCAATGATAATACCTAACGAATATTTACTTGTTCCTTTCCGATATGTTACTTTGTTGTTGAGGTTGCACTGTATTTCAGAATACATAAATTAAACCAAATATTTGACATGCAGTCAACATTTGTTGCATTGTATTTTTATGAATTTGTTTTTTCTACACTACTGATTTTATTTCATGTCTGTAATGATAGTTGCATGTTAAATAAATTAATAAAGCACTTCAACTTAATAACTGCCATTCAATTTTTTTACCAAATAATTGTAGTAAATTATCTTTTATTTGGCCTAGATGGTAAAAATGTGACAGTATTTTAATCCTAAGGCTGGGGACTATATGGTCCGGAATACGGAAGGTTGAAGAAAATTCAGAGCATTGAAAATAGAACTCTGAGCTAATATAATAGAGTTGAAAATCAAACACATGAGTGTCGAGTCAAATGTACAGTGTCATATATGACAGCTCGACACTCTAAACTTCGATTTTCAACTCTATTATACTAGCGTAGAGGTATATTTTCAGTGCCCTGAATTTTCCTCGGCGTCCGAAACATATAGTCCCAGCCCTAAAACCAATATTTCAGACCGTAACCCGGGAGCAGCTGGACGAGGCGCTGCGAGACCTGCAGGACGAGGGGAAACTGCTTGTTGTCAACCACACGCACATACGGCTCACATAGACGCCAGCTGTGCAGATACATATTACGTCGTAAAAAATGTACTGTGAAAACGATAAGAGTTGTACCAGTTTTAAATCATTTTGGCTACTCGATCATTTTGTGATTTAACAGACCTATCCACGTTGCACGTTGTTAACATGGCATCTACTGAAAGATGACTTTATTATGCCGGTTCTTACAATATGTTGATTATGGAGATTAACTTCTCCTGCGAATTCAGTAATGTAAAACTATAACTGGCTGTGCAAATTTATTGTTGGTTATGAAAATAAATAATTAAAACATAATTTTACAATTCAGACTATAATTTGTTAGTAATTACAATTTATACATACCTCCCCTACTAATTAAAATATTTACACAACGAATAAGATAATTCTGATACTACAGAGTAATAAAATATATATTTACGTATAGAGAAACACCTTTCATAGAACGATCCAAATTTTGCCAGGATTGACACAGAAGGTCACTACCAGTAAATAAAGCTAAGTCTAGCGTCAGTGTATGGTTATTGAGAAAGTCTAATTGGAAACTACTAACTACACCATAACCCGGCATCGAACCTGCACGATCACGCGTGTGATTCATTAGGTCATAGACGCTCTTATAATAAAGCAAGATATCTCCTAGAAAATTAAATATTTACTTACCTTAAGATAATATATTATGAGATATTTTTGTTTATTCTATTATTTTTCATACAAGCAGTACAATACATAACCACTTCTTTGTTTGATATAATTTGTATGTAATATTCGTATATTATAAAGTTTAAACATTCATTGGACACAAATATAAAATTAAAAATGTGTTATTTGTCGACATGATAACCAACAAACAACACATCACAATTATCAATATCGCATGACATAAAAACTCAAACACGAAATTTGAAAATGGCGTCTCCATTTTCAAATTTCGTGTTTGAGTTTTTCGAGTGCCTTCGAGAAGGCACCAATTTGATACTATTGCCGTGTACGCGATAGATTTGTGCACACGTCGTATGCTTGTAGTAGTTTAATCTAATCGACAGTTTTCTATGTAAGTACATGTTTATCTGGTCCTAGCTTTCTGTAATCTGTGCTGACTGCTGATACTATGGAAGTCACTTGACAGACAAAGACGGCAACATTGAATGCTTATCCGTTGTGTAAATATTTTTATTAGTAAGGGGAATGCTATGTTAGTAGGCGAAGCTATCTACACTAATATTGTTTGTTTGTATGTTTACATTAAGAATACTTTTTATCTCGGGAAAATAGACGGTTCCCGCGGGATTTTCTTTTGCGCCTTTTCTTTTGCCTACGAAGTTTCAGGAAACATCCAGTAAGAAAATAAAAATACATAAACATGCCAAATAAAACAATTCTTATTGTCAGTTTGAAAACGCATTCCAGTTTCGCCAATTTAAATAGCATGTCTGGAACTTAATTCTGCTAATCAATATAATTTCCAGGCGTTAACATACTTTCATGACTTTAGTTATTATGCCAGTTTTATCAAGTGGCATCTAAAATGTTATAAGACTTACCACATAAGAAAGTTTTTGTTTTGAAATAAATTTGTATTGATTCATTGTTTTTTTTTAACCTTTTAGATATTATGTAAAAGAATAATACAATTTTGCATTTAAATGAGTTATATTTATATTATACATAGTCATAATTTATAATAATTGCTAGTTTTAGATAAACACTCGCGGTTAGGGCTTTTTATAATAATATATAAACGAGAACTCAGTTTAGTAAAAAAAGCTTGCATTTAAACGAAAGATACAATACAAATATTTTTCCGATTTGAACAAAATTCTGACTAATAAATAATAATAGTCAGTGGCCCAAGCACGAACATGTTACGAAAAAAATTTTGAACTGATTCCAAAGTAAAAATGCACAAAAAATTATGAAATAAATTTAATTTTAGAGAAATAGTTGATATTTTATCCGAATTTAAAAGGGGAATAAGATTTATTTCATACTTGTTTGTGTAATTTTACTTTGGAAGTAGATTTAATTTTTTGTTTAAAAATAACATTTTTTCCCTTTTTAGTGATATTTGTTAAATTATTATTAATACATTTTAAGAACGTTTAAAATAAACGATCGAAAGTTTGTTTGAATACGTGCCAAGGTTTCATTAAGTATTGTATATAAGATGATGATGATGTTTACTGTAAGTTACATAATGGCATATGATTACAGTTCTATAAGCAATGCCGAAATTTCCAAACGAGTATCTTTAAAGACTGAAGAGTTATGTTCAGTGCCTTTGGATCCAGGGTATACCTTGGTGCAAAATCTTATATTTTGGTAGCATATGCTTTTGTTACTTCAGAAAAAGTCAAAATCACTATATGTCTCCATATAAATTTCGAGGAGTACCCTCGATTCCTCATGGATCCCATCATCAGGTTTCCACTTTAAGTGACTAAAGGACCAATTTCGAATTTTACCCTTTACAACAAAAGAATATTGCAAATAGGTCCATAAAAAGCAGAGTAACGTACAAAGATATCCGTATTGCTGTAAAATACTATGAAGATAGAAGTACCTTTTATATCATTATAATGTGATGATGTATGGGGTGATGATGGTGATGATGGTGGTGATGGTGATTACTCTAATTGACATAGTGGCATATGCTTGTAGTTCTTTAAACAACGCCGAAATCCCCAAACATGTATATATATATAGCCGAACGTATAACCCCTCTTTTTGGAAGTCGGTTAAAAAGTATTCGTGTCGTTATTGAATGACAATTGTATAGACGAGTCGATTTGTCGTCACAATTGTTTTAGAATATACATTAAATATATCGATACTTTTTCGAAAATTGTTCTAATGCTTGGGCTGCATAAAACAGTATAATTTACAGTTGTTTACATTATTTACAGAATTTGTCCCAACTTCCACACCCGCAACAAAAAAAGTCCAAATAAGTTATATGATACTTAGCAATGCAAATATTTGTATCAAAAGTACAAATAACAAAAAACAGTAATACAGTTTATTTGTTGATTTAACAATAATAATTAAAATAATGACTATGGACTCCTTCACCCTATTTTAATCTTGTCCGACTGGTCCCTTTGATAAATACTCAGAGAACTGGTGCTACAGGTACCAAAACAGAAATATACTCGCGTTTAATACATTCATAATAGTAATACACATTGCATCTGTCATCGTATCAACAAAAACCCTTTAGCGGGATTCGAACCCTCGACCTACACGGTGGTTTTGGCAATTTTCCAAAACCATTCCTTGTCCAAAAAACCTTAACTGTATTGTAGCATATGTATGTGTCGCAAATATTAACAGAGCTAGCTGTATAGAGCTGTAATAAATAAGATTCGTAAAAAATTTAACAAAAGCAAAACATTTAAGTAGTTTATGCGTAGTAATTTATCTCGATAACAATAACTACTGTTAAAACTTAGAGAACTATGACCTTGAAACCTTAGTACGATTGGTTCATTCAGTTACAGAATACGGATAGTATTGCGTCCTTTACTGCCTGCGACGGCTTGCATATATAGTAAAATACTACAAACAACAAATCACCTATAAACAAAAGTAAAAATTTTAAGTAACCCCCAAACCAAATTGTCAAGCAGTGAGCGAGCTGATGATGATGAATTATAGCTAAGAACACTCGGTCACGTCAGCTTTCAAACAAAAAACGGACCTTTCGTTTAGGAGCTACGATGCCACGGACAGACAGACACCTCTAACTTATAGCACCCCTCTTTTTGCGCCGGAGGTTAAAAAACACAATCGTTATAAGAACGCTAGCAGCCACATATTGCATATAATATTAAAACTTATCTTTCAACTCCTAGTCGACACTAAATCCGTATTACAGCATATAAAATTTAAAAAAAAAACTATAAATTAAACTCGTGAGGCACTTTGTGGTGTAACTGTCGTAAACATAATAAAACGTAACATTAAAATAAATAACAATATCCTTAGACTTCATTACATGGAACGAACTTCCAAAGAAATACCCGCAATTTGCTCTAGAATTTTTACTCTCATCTCTTGCCGCGTAAATTGACCAATGAGCTGCAAGTTTTGATCAATGATTTGTGAGTATTTACCAATAAACTGCGCGTATTACGCATGCACCGCGAGTATTTACCAATGAGCTGTGCATATTAACCAATAAGCCATAACTATTTTTTTCCCCAGAAGCTCGTCTCGTGGAATGAAGTGTCTAAGCGTACTATCACGACGCGACTGGCGCAGATTTAGATTTTTGTGGCGCGGATTCAGTGGCGGAGTCAGGTCTTTTGGTGCCCTCTGAATTGGAATCTGGTGCGGAGTCAGGTCTTGCGGTCCCCTTTGGATCAGAATCAGAGGCGGAATTATCTCTCGTCGCAGCTGGCGGGGCGGCGTCGGCGCGCTCGCACGCTTCATTAACGAGCTTGTTGAACGTATCCGGCTTGTCCAGGTAAACGTGATGGCCCGCGCCGTTAATTAACTGAAATCAGTTTAAAATAAATATAAGTACCGTATATTATAACACTGTATGTATTGTTACGGAAAATTATTATTAATTTCGAGCACATCATTGACTGAATATGTCATGTTTAAGCCGGAGAAAATTGAATTGAAACTCAAAAACAACATCTAATATGAAACTAATTAACGGCGCCGCGGTGGGGTCATTGACCTGACGCTGTCACAGCTGATTTCGAAACGTCATCCGTTTTAAAATCGGCGTTATGACAGTGCAGCCGCGCCCACCCGAACTGTGTCATCAGCGAGTGGAGCATGCACGAGCTGTACCTGGTCGGTGGTGTCGCGGTCGGAGCGCGCGGCGGCGAGCTGGCCGGCGGTGTCGTTGTTGACCCAGGAGCGCGCGCCGCGCAGCACGGTGACGGGCAGGCGGGCGGGCAGCTCGGCCGCACGCCGCGACATCGGCAGCCGCGCCCATCCGAAACCCGTCATCAGTGAGCGGAACGCGCTCTCACCGCTGCGAATGAGTTTTCAACTTTACGTTTACTTAAAAGTTAAGACTGAAGCCTGCAATTTTACCATTTTTAGTTACGAGAATTTTCTAAACACTATTCAATGTTGCTGCCTTTGTCTGACAGGTTTGAAAAATCACTTGAGACAAACACAACAACATTTAATAGCTTTTATCCATTGTTATATTTTCATTAGTAAGCCTTAAATAAAAAAAATCGACTGTAAAACTTTCAATAGTAGTGGGCAACCTAAAATGAGAAATTCGTTCGGTGTTACAGCTCTATTTTGCCATATAGTTAAAGGATTAATAATTCATTACGTTATCTGAGGACTGTGGCAAAGGTGTGCACTGAAGGGGGAGACGCCGCCATTTTGAGGTCACTAGCTCACCATTGTAGCTCAGTCCATTGATTTGTATGGAGTGCATAGTGCAACTAACCTGGGGGTCTGCGAGTTGCACTGGTATATGTACTCCGGGATAACTTCATCCGCGTCCGGGACGAACGGCCGGTACTTCCGCGCGATGTCTGGCCGGGTGATTCCCACCAGCCACCGGCCGGCCGGCCCGGCAGCCCGGACGGCGAACAGCGGGTTAAACGGCCGCATGAGCGTGGCGACGCCGCGCACCCACAACGGCACCTCCTTGAACTTCTCCGGCATCGTCTCAGGCTTCTCCGCGAAGCCCCACGGGTCCGCCAGGATCAGGTGACGCACTCTGGAATAATTATTGAAAATACATTGGGCGTTTTTCACTGGCGTTTTGAGAAAGCCGCGACCACAAACCAAACAAAATACTGTTAGATTGTAACATTTTCCTTCAAATTTCATTTTTCGTAATTATACTTAATTCAGTTCCATGAAGAAATAGAGATAATCAAGAAATTTTTTATCATCCTACTACTATAATTATAAATGTGAGACTATGTGAGGATGGATGGCTGGATGGATGTTTCTTACTCTTTCACGCAAAAACTACTAAACATTTTTCATGAATTTGGTATGGTAGTAGTTTAAGCTCTGGATTTAAACATAATATACTTTTTAGATATTGATTGTACTGTAGGTTCTTGGTGAAAATTCATGTTTCACAGTAATTACACACAGGACTTCTTGCACTATTTCCACTTTGACTTAGACTTTGTCGAAACCGGTCGTTTAATATATTAAAATTAATGAAAAATACTTATTAAAGTGGAAATAGTGCAAGAAGTCCTGTTTGTTATTACTGTGATATACTTTTTATCCCGAAAACGTACAGTGTACCCATGGAATACTGTATTTGCGCGGGCGATGCCGCGGGCAAAAGCTAGTATTTTATACGGAATTTTCATTGAAACGAGTTAAAATATCGCAGTATTTACTCCATCTTCTGCAGACATGTGACCTATGCCGTTGTAATCGCTCGCAATTACGCTTATGTAAATGGTAAATCGACCCCCAAAACTATCTCAATTTTTATTTGGAAGGATTTTTTTTTTCAGATAAAGATCGAATATAATTTAATATCATATACATAATTTAAAAGATGTGGTAGTTTTTTGTTAAAAAAAATCTTTCTATGGTTATTTATATGTTTCTATGGTAACTACAAAGTGCAATTGAGATGTTTCAATGGTACTTAGATTAGTTAATTATACTTCTGTTATTACGAGGAAATTAAAAACTTGATGATTGAAATTTTTCAGTGCCTTACCTTGCCTACAAATTCGTACGCGCACAAGATAAAATGTAGCCTATCTGTAAATCCAAAGCCTTGAACATATTAGGTACCATACCAACTTTCAATCCTTTGGTCTTGAAAGACTCTTTCATACCCACATAAATACAGTATCCCACTGTACTTTTTCGGGACATAAAGTAGCCTGAGCCTAAACTACTATTTAAGTAAAAAAACATCAAAATCTGTTAATTACTTTTAGCGTGAAAGAGTAACAGACATCCATCCATGCATCCTCACAAAAGTGCACATTTAAAATAGTATGAAGATATTATACCTCTCAGGGTACTTGATGGCGTATGCGGTGGCGATGTACCCGCCGAGGCTGTGGCCCAGCAGCACGAGCTCCTGCAGCTTGAGCTCGCGCCGCCACTCCTCGATGGACTCGACCCACTGTGACGTCACCTTCTCCGGCGTCGACGCGAACTTGGGCCGGGAGCTGCGGCCGAAACCTGAAAATAAAAATATTAGATTATATATTTTTAGAAAAGCCTATAGATATTTAAACTAAGTAGATGTTGCCCGCCACTTCGTGCACGCGCAAAGGTTAATCTCGCGGAAACCGTACATTTTTTCTATGTTCTTCCTCTATATCTGAGCCAAATTTTATAAAAATCGGTTCAGTAGGTTCGGAACCTATTGAACGCAAACCAAAATACAAACTTTTCCTTTTTATAATATTAGTATAGATGTAGGTAATGATTGGCTTTACATATTATGTTACCATTTTAAAATAGATAATAGTTACCGCCATTGTAAGTCGTTGACAACTTTACACACAGAATTTGAATACATAAGAACGCATATTAAACACATTAACATAAGGGCAAGACATTTACTAAAATCACTATATTATTATATTTGTTTATATTAGATTTGGCAAAATTAATTATAATATACTTTTAGGCCGAGAAATGTTCAAGAAATTAAAAAAAAAATATATACAAAATAAAATTACATTGTACTCAGAAGTTCATTGACATCACACAGCTGATTGAAATTGATGTTTAAATCACATAATATTTACGTATGTGGTAGAGAGTGGCCGGTGTACTCACCCAGCACCAGCAGGCGGTGTACTCACCCAGCAGGTCCACGGCGTAGACGGGGCGGGCGGCGGCGAGCGCGTCCAGGTTGGGGCACCACAGCGCCACACCGGCCGCCATGCCGTGCAGCAGCAGCAGCGGCGTGCGCGGCGCGTGCTCGTTCAGCGCGATAGTCCACACCTTGTCGCTCTGACCGACCACGCAGCCGATGTCCACATAGAACCGGTTGTACGCCGTCTTCACGCCTGGCGAACAGATGTGTGTGATGAAGGCGATTTGCCACATAAATACTTAGACTGAAGAAAGAAAAGTCTGGTCCCTTATGCGCGGTTTCTGAAGATTTTACATAAATTCTAGAAAACTCTAAATTAGTAAATTAAGTTTAACCGCTTAACGCTTCGAGTTTACGAAACCAAAAAGTTATAAGATCCATCTAGTGGTCACTAGATAAATCTTTTTCAAATGCTAGGATAAAGTAATTTTGGTATGTTACAATTCGGCAATGTTACTAATTTTGTGTAAGACATTTGTCACTTTGGGGTGAAATGGAGCTTTAAACTATTTGACTAAGAAAAATGTCGTTTTGTATAAATAAAAAGTAAATTCATATGTACTTGTTTTATAATAAGCCAACGTAAACAGAACAGACATTTTGAAAAAACGCATAAACAACATTAAACCAGTGTTACTAACTTAATTATAATTGTCTATTCATTATTGCCAACAAAAAATAGTCGTTTGCTGTGAAGTTTTTTCTTCCATTCTGTGTCAGCGCCAACTATCAGTATAAACGGACCACATTGGTCAGCTAAAGTTAAAGTTTAGTTTATATTGACACTTTTGTTCGGAAACGCAATTTATACAAGTCGTCAAATTCACCTCAGAAACCAGGCATTAATCCTTACCTACATTGTATGAAAAAAAACATTGTACTGCTCTTGCTATAGAAAAATGTCAACCAGGAGGAAAAAAAAGAGCCAAATAATGTGGACATCATTTTTTCAAAGATGTAAACACATAATGAGTAATGTAGTATAGTCGACTTCCTGACCTAAAATATATATGTAGCTAGCCCCAACTAGCTTGTAACACGACCATATCCTAAGATTTTAAAATGGCTGGCCTTTCATGTCATTATTAAAAGATACATAAAAGTCAACGTCGGTCTACAATCTACATGATGCCTACCACTGGTCCGGAAACTAGGCCGGCGAGAAGAACCGGCGTAAGAAACTCGCACGGGGCCACCTTTTAGTAAAAAGATGGGAAAATTGTTCTTTTCAAAAAATATTTTACAATGTTGTAACTTAATCTATATAACAGTAGTCATAAGTACATAGAACATACTTAAGTACATAAAAGCAGCCTTGCAGGGGCCCATCTTATTCCCAAGGTGTGCAATCGTTAATGAAATCACTAACTTTATAATAAGCTTTAGCACACAAACGTTCTTTAAAAACTTTTTTAAATTTATTAATGATAAGATTTTGAACGTTTTCTGGGATTCTATTGTAAAGGCGTATTCATGAACCTTTAAACGATTTACTTACTTTGCTAAGTCTGATCACCGGCATTTCTAACTTGTTCTTATTTCTAGTATTCCTACAACACATTGTCCAGAATGTATTGAGAAGCGACGGTCAGAATACCTATTTCTTTAAACTTATCTCTCAGAGATTCAAAACATGACATCTTATGAATAGAACGTATCGTAATAAACGTATCTCAAATATATCTTTTTTGGTTAGGAATTCCAATTTTAAATTTATACCATTATATAATTTATAGCATTAAATATCATTGCTGTGGGAAAATGGGACATATAAAACCCCAATGCAAATTTAAAGAAGAAGATTGTTTTAAATGCCACAAGAAGGGGCATATGGCAAGTGTTTGCAAAGCAAACAGTAACAAAACTTTCAAACCCAAGAAGGTCCATGAAATTACAAATGATGAAGAATTTTCTGTTATGCAAGTTAGCGAAGTACAATTATTGAACAGTGAATCTGCGTATGATAGTTATGATTTGTCCAGTTTATATCAGGAAACAGAGAGTCGATTAAATATTAACAAAGTGGTATCAATAGATGAGAAGCGTCTAAGTCCTTGGTATATAATTTTAAAAATTAATAATGTAAATATATCATTTGAAATTGATTGTGGATCAGATGTGACATTAATGCCCAAATCGGTGTTCACAGCATTTTTTCCTAATTTAAAATTAATTCCATGTAACCTAAAGCTATCAGGATATGGTGGTAACAATATCACTGTCTTGGGTAAGACAACTGTAAATATTAAAATTAAAAATAAAGAATACTTAGCAACATTGATTATTGTTAAAGAAGGTAAAAGTCATTGTTAGGTAGGGATTGGCTGAGTGCTATGAAAATTGATTGGCAAACTTGTATTAAACAGTGCGATTTGATTGTTCATCAAGATTCACAAATAAGACTTAACAATTTAGTAGAATAATATAGCTATATATTTTCAGGGTTGCCAGGCGAAATTAAAGGTACTGTAGGCACTTTAAAATTAAAAGAAGCTAATATTAAACCCATTGCATTTAAGCCAAGAATAATAGCTTATGCCGTAGAAAACTTAGTTAAAAAGGAGCTCGACAAGTTATGTACGAAAGGTAAAATGTATGGAGTGACAAATAAAGAAACAGTCACATGGGCTACACCCATAGTGACCATCACTAAAGGACCTCATAATATAAAAATTTGTGGAGATTACAAGGTAACAATAAATCCATTTTTGGAGGTGCCAAATCATCCAATCCCTGTCATTGAAGACATTTTTGCAAAATTAAATAAAGATGATCAAAAAGTTAAGACAGTATTTAGTAAAATTGATTTAAGAAAGGCATATATGAACAGGAGAATGGATGAGGAGGCACAAAAGCTTATGACAATTACCACACCATGGGGGTTGTATAGACCAACATTCATGATGTTCGGTATGTCACCTGCGCCACAGGAATGGCAAGATTTTATGGATGAACATTTTAATATGCCAAATGTATATTGTTTCATTGACGATATTTTGGTTGCAAGTAGTGATGTGGATTGCCATTTAAAAACTTTAGTGTATATTTCAAAAACTTAAAAATTTAAATATTAAAGTAAATAAAGAGAAAACTGTGTTGATGTCCCCACAATTAGAGTATTGCGGGCATGTGATTGATAAGGAAGGCATTCACAAGACACCAGGGCACATCAAGGCTATAGTGGAAGCACCACAGCCTAAAAATATTAAAGAATTACGTAGTTTCCTTGGTACTATTAATTTTTATCATAAATTTCTAAAGAATGCCGCTGAAAATTTAAAACCTTTATATACATTACTAAAGAATTCAGAAAAATGGGTATGGTCTAAACAACAAGAACTAGCATATGAATGGGCCAAGAAAGCCATTGTATCAGATCAAGTATTGATTAATTATAATCCAAAGCTACCAGTTGTGTTGAGCTGTGACGCTTCCAAGTATGGGTTAGGAGCTTGTTTAGCTCATGAAATTAGGTTAGGTAATAATATTGTGAAACGCCCTATCGCTTTTGCAAGCAGAACCCTCAATGAAGCAGAAGTAAAATATTCTCAAATAGATAAAGAAGCCTTAGCCATTATATGGGCAGTTAAGAAATTTGATTTGTATTTAAAAGGTAAAACATCTACATTAGTTACTGACCATAAACCATTGATATCTATATTTAATTCAAATAAAACAGCTGGTAGCATATATGCAGATAGAATGACTAGATGGGCATTAATTTTCTGTAATTACAACTATGACATAAGGTACAGAACTTCACAACATAATGCGGCAGCAGATTTTCCGTCTAGGTTGCCAATTAAAAATAGTAATGAGGAGAAAATTAATATGGAAGGCAACATTAACAGCATTGTATTGGATAATCCGCCTGTAATTATCAGAAATTGCCAAACATACTCAAAAATACCCTAAATTAAGCAAGGTTGGTACTTACTTAAGAGAGGGTTGGCCAAAAGTTATTAATAGAGAGTTATGTAATTTTAAAGGCAAAGAGACTGAGTTATATATAATTAGAGATTGCATTTTATGGAGAGATAGAGTAGTTATACCTGACAGTTTAAAGGACAAAGTTTTAACTGAACTGCATTCTGGTCATTTGGGTATAAATAAAATGTTATCCTTAGCTAATAGTTGTTTTTGGTGGCCAAACATCACAAATGATATAAAAACATTGACTAATAATTGTGCAGGTTGTATCCAGAATAGGAACTTACCACCTATTAAACCTATACATAGATGGCAGTGGCCAGAGGAGCCATGGAAACGTATTCATGCTGATTTTGCAGGATCATTTTTAGGGCATATGTGGTTAATCAGTGTAGATGCACACTCAAAATGGCCAGAAGTAGTTAAAATGAACAATATTACCTCCAGCAGTACTATTAAATGTCTGCCGGAACAAATTGTGACTGATAATGGTCCACAACGGACATCTGAAGAGTTTAATGTTTTTTGTAAGATATTAGACACATATGTACTGCACCTTATCACCCAGCCAGCAATGGCTTAACGGAAAGGGGAGTTCAAACCTTCAAAAAGGCCATTTAGCATATAAGTTTGATAAGAATTGTTTAGATCATAGTATACAGCAATGGCTATTAGCTTATCGTACAGCACCACATGCCACAACAGGCAAGGCACCGTGTGAGTTAATGTTCGGAAGAAAACTCCGTACACGTTTATCTTTAATAAAGAAAGATTTAATTATTCCTCGGCAGTCGATTTGTAATAAACCTGTGAAGCAATATTTACCGGGTGATAAAGTATTGATTGCATCATATGATAACTCTAGAAAATGGCTAGATGGTGTTATTGATAAACCAGTAGGAAATGTTATGTATGATGTGCACACTGACAAAGGCATACTCACCCGGAATGTTACTGTGTTTGCCTAACTATATATTTGCCTAATGAAAGTGTATTGGAGCAAGAAAAAGAATCGGAGAAATTAGAATTAAATAAGCCGTTAATTAGCAAAGAAGTACCAAATAACATTGCTAATTCTCCTATTCTAGTTCAGCCAGAAGTGCGTAGAAGTGCACGTACTCATAAGCCTGTTCAGAGACTTGATTTGTAATAGGTAAATTAAAAATTAGAAGAGAGGAGTGTTGCATAAATTATAATCTGTGCTAGAATTAGGGTCTATGACCGTGATTCTGTAGTCTATGGCCTTTTTGGTATTTTATGAATCTCGTGTGCGCTCGTGAAATAAAACATTTAATGTAAGTAACACCGAGTTTTAATTATACACTAACCCAGCAGCCTTGCACATATTTAGCAAATATGTGACATGAAGTAAATTGGGAAGGTAAAAGAGCTTTAAAGGTGGGTACCTCATGAATTTAATGCAGCAAACCGACAAACGCGCGTCGACTGCTGCACTACATTACTCAACCGGCACAATAATGAAGGGATTTTAAATCAAATCATTACCTGTGATGAAAAGTGAATCCTGTACGATAATCGGAAACGCTCATCGCAATGGCTGAACCCTGGCGAGCCAGCCAAAGCCTGCCCCAAGCGAAAATTGCCTCAAAAAAAGATACTTGTGAGCGTTTGGTGGACTAGTGTCGGTGTCGTTCACTACAGCTTTCTTAAATCTGGCCAGACAATTACGGCAGATGTCTATTGCCAGCAACTGCAAATCATGATAGAAATTCTAGCTGCTAAACAATCGAGGTTGGTCATTCGCTCTAGGCCACTGCTGCTTCAGGACAACGCCAGACCACACACTGCACAACACAACAGACGGCTACCAAATTAGAGGAGCTTGGATTGGACCACCGCACTCCCCGGACCTTGCTCCTACAGATTGCCATTTTTTTCAAAATTTGGATACCTTCTTGCATGGGAAAAAAAATCAACTCCGATGGGGCAGTCCAAAGCGCCTTCAAAGATTTTATTGATTTCTGTCCGAATATTTTTTTTAGTAAAGGAATCAATAAACTACCTATGAGATGGCAAAAGTATAACCAAAATTTGATTAAATAAATGTATTATGTTTAAAAAAAATCGACTTTATGTTCCTCCTTTACAAAACGCCAATTTCATATGTAATGACTTAATACCTATGACACTTTTTCTGCAGCGACTGTACTTACATCTAGTTTCAGTCTTACCAGCATTTTTAATTGAGAATGTCCGCGTAACAAGCTATTATAGGAGGGTACGACACCTACGACAATAAAGGTTCGATTTTGAAATTATATCATTATCATATTACACGTAGAATGTGTTTTTATGATACAGTTAAAACCTGTTTGCCGAGAATATTAGTTTCTATGAATCTAATAATATAATCCGTATTCCTATTAGCAGTTTACTGCAGCCTATTCCTCATTTTGAGGGACCCGAGCCCCAGCGCCCCCGCGCCCCCGGCAGTCACGAGGACGGTAATAGTCAGTAGTGATGATGATGATGAATATTATTTCGTCCAACGTTAAAAATATTTAACATTTCGAAAGGACGATAACTTTATTAGATAACATCGATCGCTACGTACAAACTTCAAAGATCAAAATGCACTGCAATGATGACTCGTATTATACCGCGCTGTTTACAACTTTTTTGCTAACGTGACAATATAAAATATTAGGTACAATTTTCAATAATTTTATTTCTCAAAAAGATCAAAGCCACTGACATGAGATTACTAATAATATATTATAACCTTAGGCCTTTTACTACTTACTAATAATAAAATATAAATGTCACAATATTTTGCATATTATGTCGAAAATAGAAAAAATACAAAAATAACCAAGCCAAGAGCGTGTCAGGACATGGATAGATAACGGCTAATGGGTTCCGTACAAATCAATGCATGTTTTTTTTTTCAAATTACTTACTTCAAAAGTTATATTCCGATTTCGCTTGATAAAAAATAAATTAGCATCTCATCTTATTTGTTAAATTGTTACTAGCATATTTTGAGCGTGACTTTGTTTCAGAACCAAAATCGATTAAGTAATTGAACCTCTTGCAATCCCGTTACAATCTTTAGTTAAATTACTTAAATAAAAAAGTGCCTTTTTAAAAAGAACGCAACAATGAAGGATGAAAAGGTCTCTGTGTCCTATCGATTATTCACCTGACCCAAAAGTCCTGAATGAGTCATAACAATAATCTAATACAATTAGATTATTGTTATAACTACCAGTGGCTATTTTGATTTATATGAAAAAAAAATCAATGAAATTCTTAGTAATAATAAGCAACTTTTCCATATCAATAAAAATCGTGTTGCGGTACCATGATTATGAATCATAATGCTAATTTTAACCATTAACTTTTCACGATGGCGGGCGACGGTCTGCTAGTTGTCAACAATAAAGGGTTACTTACATGATAGTATTTTCTGTTCAACATTCCGCAACACCATGTCCGACTGGCGGGTCCACTGGAACCAGCCGCCGGTCCAGCTAAAACCAGTAAAAAATTGAAGCAACCAATAAAATATTGCAATAGTAAAAAAAATACATTGACGCGCAATACTTAAGATATCACATTGGTAGGCGGCAGTCTTAAGATTCGTTACCGTGTAAAATATATGTTAACGTAAAGGTCAGTTTTGTCTGCAGAAGCTCAGAGGGAGTTAGCGTCAGTTCACAACGAGACGCGACGCGGCGCGCGTTTTTTAAGATAGCGACTCAAAATTGAACTTTATAGAAGATATAAATAGATACGTCTCATTTCTAGAGTTCGATATTTCTTGAAATATTTTTGTGTAGTGAATAAAATTCAAATTTGAATCGCTATCTTGTAAAAAGCGCGCCGTTTCGCGTCTCGGTGGGAACTGACGCTAACTCCCTCTCCCTCAGCTTCTGCAGCTCATCAGTATGCTATTAAATTATGTGAGCTGCAAGGTAAACTAGATATTGTACGTCAGCGACATTCAGTAAGCTAACTTCAAACAACAATTTGAATTATGTTAGGTGCAAAAGCTAACTACTTTTTAATGGGATATAATTAATCTTGCGAACAAAAAATAAGTTGGCGACTGCAAATGAGTATACTGTATTACTGAATTTGGCAGCGAATTAATATGTTGGCAAATAAATTACTTAACTGAAGAAAGCACTCACCCAGGTGACAAAAAATACAAAAATCGGCAGTTAAAAAGTGGCGAAATTTAATCCAAATTGGCACCGAAATTCATAAGTTGGCGATTTAACATTCGATGTAAGCAGCTATAAAACCAGATTGGATTGATAAATTAATGACTGCTAAAAATTCAATTTGCAGACTACGGAAAATAGCATTTTTTAATACTGTTGGAGTTTGTTTTTCTTTGGTATGGGTGTCGTTTTCAAGGATTTTGGGGGTGCAGAATAATATGAAAACTAAATCCATTTTGAAATTCCAAAATGGCGTACATTTTTTTCATTAAAATTAATATATTATTATTAATACCTTTCCCAGGTTTTTGGGGGCGCTGATTATAAAATTGTCTTCCAATTTAAATTTCCAAAATGGAGAATTTTAATTGTTCGTAAAAATTACACGAGTACTAATTTAAAATAAAAGTTGTTACGGATGCTGATTAACATTATTAACACAGTATGTTATAAATTCAGGATTAAAAGAAACTTTTAACATAAAGTAAATACGTGGTTATGGGGTTACTCGGGGGGAGGAAATTACCTGTTCTCGAGATAGAAGCGATTATAAAAAAAATTATATATGGCAATACCCTTACTCTACTTTGAGATACGAACGATGTAATAAAGCTAATGTAATAAGTAATGAAATGTTGGAAAATTAAGGATTTCTAATTTATTTTTCTCCCATCATGAAGAAAATATGTGGTTGCGAGGTTACTAAGGAGGAGGAAATTTTCATTATTTTTTCAGTACGATGCACCATTTCCGAGATAGAAGAATTCAATATTCTGTTTTTTCACACCCAAAATTTTATTGTTTTGTCCCATATTTAAATACATGCCATAGAGAAAACCTTACCTCCACAAAACATTAACTATATTCCCAGACCATGACGTGCTTACAGCTCTGCAATAGAAGAGAAGCAATAAATAGTAATCATACTAAACACTGGGACAGTAACAGGGGTGTATGTGCTACTGTATATTACCAATACCAATAATTACTAATGTATTAATTTTGCTTTGTAAAAATTTTGCTTGCTTTGTAAAAAAATATGGCATAAAATAACCATTATAATGAGTAAAAGCTATTTATATTTGTGTGATTTTTTGCCTTTTCTAATGACAGGTTTTTAGAGTTCCGTAATAATCAAGGTACCCTTATAGTTTCAGTCTGTCCATCTGTCTGTCCACACTTCTAGCTTCTTTAATTATGAATATAAATTGATGAAATTTGTTAAAGTTAAAGATTGTGTCTATACACAATCTTTAACTGCAGAAACTGACATCTATATGTCAGTTTCTGCATCATAAAATAATAATAATTTTACATTTTAGGGGTGGCTCTCCATACATGTGAAGTGGGGATGAAAAATATTTTTTTGTTCTACCTCTTTTGTTCGTGTGGGGTATCATTGAATAGGTATTTTTAAATAAAGGCAAAGGTTCATAAATGATTTTTTTAAAAAGTCGGTTGACTTTTTCGAGTAATCAGCCTCCAAAGTGGTATTTTATTGGTAGTGGTATACTGGCAATTCTAAACTATATGAGATAGAAACTTGTAAGTTTCCATGGTTATAGATCATACTAAAAACTCTTTATGAAAATTATTTTGAGCAAAATCGGACAGTAAATTTTGAAGTAATTCAAAGAAAACCTATTGCCGTTGATAGTTACGGAACCCTCCTTAGACATGTCCTGACATGCTCTTGGTTAGGTTATTATTAGTAGAAAAACAAAAATGACATCTTTTTTGTACATCATAAAAAAGCATGCAAAATCACACAACACCAAAGACTTGCTTGTCAATGCCCATCGGAGAAAAAATAGAGATTATCTGTAAAAATATTATATTGTATTTATTAGAATATAAATAAATTCATGGTTATTGGTTGTACTTTACATTCAAAATGCATACCTTATTTTGCCACAACATAAGAAATAAAGTAATAAATATACATGATATGTATGTTACAATAACATATTAGGAAATTACTATTTCATAAATATAACCAAGTTTGATACATTTTAAAGATAAAAATTGTGAAATTGTACTCGGTCATAGTTATTTGTTTAGATTGTTGATATATGATGAAAAGAAATACAAAAAACATGGTTGACAGTAATAAAATACAGACTTCTTGCACTGTTTCCATCACCAATAACCTACAGTACAATCAATAACATAAAAAAAACATGGGTCAAATATACTATGATCTCCTCCTTTTCTTGAAGTCCGTAAAAAATTTGTTATCCTAAAATAAGTGTAAGTTATGATCAAAGCTATGATTCGTGAACAGGACTAATGATTATTTTATGTGACTTGTGTTTTTTTGTATTCCTAAAATAAAATTAAAGATTTTTCAAGTAGCTATTTTTGTACCTTCATGTGTACGACATATTATTATCTAATATTCATTGTATTAGAATAAATTAAGATATTTTAAATGAGAACATTATCATAAGGATTGCAGTAGGTCTTTAGGATAGAGGGATCTAGATTCTAGAAGTTAGACGAAATTCATAAAAGTTAAGCAGTTTCCAAAGCTAGCACTTGCTCTGTACAATCGCCACCACAAGCACTGACAAATCTGTGGACAATACCTTACACAGCCACTTAGGTGTTGAATCAATGGCAAAGAGAAATGAACCCAGGTATAGCAGTATGAAATGAGACTCGATATTACGGTCATAACTTGAATACCTAAAATGAAATGAAAATTTATGATTGCGGAAATATTGCGCAATGATTTTCAGAGAAACATGACAGTTTTACCTGGTTGTCGCAGTTGATCCTTCTATGTTACTTCCCATGGGTAATGATAAGTATTTTACTGTCCCAGCTCACTCTTTTAATCTTTTCCTTCAGTTTCTAAGTATGAGGTGATGATTTTGCAATTTTCGAGGAACGTCTACTTCCTATGAATTTATTTGTTTTTGCTTTTCAAAATTCGATCATGCTGAAACGTTAGATTTATCGTCAAAATATGTCAAATTATTCTGACAACTGACAACGACTTGAAACTTGACAGTCATGTCGCTTTGACAGATAAACAGTCTTAGAGAATGCCTTCGTCTTCTTCCGTTCTATTTTATTTAGCAATTTAAATTGGATCGAGACTCGAGAGGTTAATATTCACAAAAATCCGTGTTTTATATTGTTAAATATCCATTTACTAAATTTATGTTTTTAAAGTATGAACATCAAAACTGTAGTGCTTCCCAAAAACTATAGGTTTTCGTTTACTTTGGTAGGTTACCATGACAACTAAACAACCTACCGAACGAAAATAAAAAACAAAACAATTTTCACCTATAAAACTTTTTCCTTGCTTAGCTTTTATTTCTAAAATGCAAGTCTCCACAATGCAGCCAGTGTTTAAACTCGAATTAAATCATAAAGTCACACCCGGCATTGCAACTATTGCAAAATATGACGGTACCCATGCCTGCTTCACCGCATCAGCTGGGTATGATAAAGTATGTTTATTTAATTTGTTTTTGATAGATTTTAAGCTTTACACAAAATATTTAAATAATTTAAATATTACTGGCCACTATTTAATAACAAATCTTCATACAAATTCTTTTATTTTTAGATAATAATTCATCATCCGCAAGGAGGTATTATTAGTGGTAGAGCTCAAAGATCTCAGTCTCACGGAGAAGTCTCTGAGCTGAACCTGAGCCAGGCTGTCATATCAATGGCCGCTGGTCCTTTGAAACCGGATACACAACGAGACATGCTGTTAATAGGATCACCTACGCAAATATTGGGTAGGTACGCAAAGTTATTAATTTGTTTCGTTTGTCATCCCGCAGTAGCTTAACTACTTAAACTGTCACATTAAGGCAAAAATTGGCTCCACATAAATGGACCCACCTTTGTAGTTTTGGGGCCATTTTGACATTTGAGTATGGTGAAAACCAAGATGGCGTAACTTTTTCTTGTATAAAGATTTGTTCTGTCAAATGTACGTCATAGCCTATCTTGAGTTTTGAAATCTTTGCGGCATAGCCTATCTTTACTTTTAAAATCTTTGCTTAAGCCCCTAAAATAAACTATTAATATCAAGTAATTATAAAATAATCTAGAAAGTTCTGAAAGGGTCAGGGAGAATTTCAAAACACACAATAAGCTTTTTAACACCGAGTTTAAGGAGAGTAAAAGGCGCATCTCTTCTATTAATTATAGGTTTCAATTAAAATTTGTTATTTTATCAGGATAGAGAACGTGAACACACTTACTGGTGCCTACTATTTATTTCATAGTTTCAAATTCAGTCTACTACATGGATAGCCTACATTCCTGTACAGTCGCGAAAATTGGATTTTTAGCATTTTCCAAAACACGACTTCTAAGTATTAGTTCTTAGTACTTGGTAGCTACTGTTTTGTATAATATGACCACTACACGGTCAAACTATAATAATCTGTTCATCTACCTCTCTTGTACCAATTTAAATGTCACTTAATTACCGTGCGCTAAAGAAACACATGGCGTTTTCGACATCGAAAGCTCCCCCGGGTCTTATTCTTCTTTTAAAAACGGCTCCTTAGTGAATCGCCAAGAGTGTGTTGACGGAGACTGCCTTACGAGTAGGTTTTATGGAAAAACAAGGGTACGGTGAACTGAAGGAAGTCTGTTGAAAGATCAGGGGAGCCCAAATGAGTGCGGAAATAGCCGAATGTTAATTATTGTCAATGTCTATTTAGTCATGTCAAATTTAAAAAAAAGTTTTTTTTAATTTATTTATATATGGCATCGGCTTATAACCATTTGCCAGTCTCAAGTTAAAAAGGCGGGAAATAGAACTTTCGTTTCAATTTTCAACACCGTATTCCTATATCGTCAAGTCTAAAGTCTAGTCAAAGTCCAAATATATAGTCAGTACAGTCTATGAGTCATGTCAGTCGATTCAGTAAAGTGGTAGAAGCTTTACCTACTGAAAGTTCCTAGGGAGTTTTGGCGGAAAACCCAAAATAGCACATTTTTAGAAGTTGTACCACTTGCCCACACTTGTGCACGATAACGAATATTTAATAGTTAATATTCTACCCATATTACACATTAAGAACCGAAATAACACAAATTTATGTAGTTTTACAAATTCCACAACATCACTCATTGAACTCCCCGGCAAAACTCTCTAAAAAGTAGTTGAAATTTTGAGTGGAAATTTTGTGATTTGGATTTACGGAATCATCGGTTTTGTTCGGCAGTCGGCTATTTCCGCACTCATCCTGGTAACCCTGCCTCAGAGAGTTTCGATGCCGAAAATACATTAGTATGGTATGATTTCATCTTTTTGTTTACTAATTTTAATATTGTTATATGTTACAGCCTACGACGTGCACGAAAACATCGATTTGTTTTTCAAAGAGGCACCAGATGGCGTGAACGTGATAATTGTGGGTAGTTTCGGAAAACACGAGGCTCTGGCTATAGTCGGTGGACACAGTTCCGTATTAGCGCTGAACAGCCAGGGTGAAGAGGTGTTCTGGAACGTTATTGGGGGGAAAGTCAGCGCCATGATCACGTTTGACTATGATAAGGATGGCGAGAACGAGGTAGGTTGTCTCAGGAGCACTAATGTGGTGACATCAGAGAAATGTACACGACAAACAGTAGTTTGAAATAAAGGGTACCTAACTACCTGGCGATGGCGCGCATTGTGTCGTTTACATTTCATAGAAAATTTATTAGTGTCTGTATAAACTATAACCATACCATTTATTCTTCAGAGAATATAAAAGAAAGTTGAACTAAGGGTCAAAAAATTACACCGAAACGAAACGATATGCGATATGGCGCTGCATATTTAAGATAGCTATTAAAAATTGAACTTTATTAATTAAAGAAGAAGATCTACGTTTCAATGTAAGAGTTCGAAATTTCGAATGTAATGTTGCATCGCGTGTAGTGTATGTTCAATTTTCAATAGTTTTCTTAAAAATGCAACGCCGCGTATCGTAAATCGTCGCAGTGTGAATTGGCCATATGGCAAATATGCTAT
The DNA here is from genome assembly GCA_963565745.1 of Phengaris arion. NCBI lineage: Eukaryota > Metazoa > Arthropoda > Insecta > Lepidoptera > Lycaenidae > Phengaris > Phengaris arion. The sequence goes on from OY751450.1 coordinate 16,733,783, forward strand.
TATTTTATGTCTTTCAGCTGCTAATAGGCTGCGACGATTCCTACATCCGGGTGCTAAAGAACAATCAGTTTATAGCCGAGATGGTGGAAACTGGACCCGTAATCTGTCTATCTCAGATAAGTGAAGTGCGGTTCGCGTACGGCCTGGCCAATGGAACTATTGGGATATACGAGGAAGGAATACGATTGTGGCGTGTAAAAGTAACTTGATTTTTAAAAAGCTAATAAAACTGTACTACTTATTACTTAAATAGGACTAACTATACTTGTCCGTTCAGCAGGTCTAAAATCGTAATATGAAACATCATATATTGAATTTCAATAGAAGATAATTCATAATACGATTCACTTATTGTGGCTATTTTACTCCAGTAAAGAGAACAATAAAACACATACTGCTATCAACTTAAATGTCATTTACTTATTTACACATTATTGAAATACAGTGACACCATACTTGATTAATTTGTTTAACTGATACTTGATTACTATATTACTTGATTAAAAATTTTAGTAATCTTTTTGTTTACGTTAAAATTGGATTTGGACATATCACAGAGTGTAATAGAGGGGTTTAGGATCAAGGCTATCCGATTTAACCGACCGAAGAGGTTGGATATTTCTAACTACTGTCTTCTACGCCAATCACATTCAGTCTTTTGTGGACAATGGACATTGATATACTCCAAACTATAGTTTCCGATTAACTTGTTCTATTTTGTTTTCCAGTCGAAGCAGAACGTGATCTCGCTGCAGTGGTCTGGCGAATGCCTGGCGTGCTGCTGGGCGAACGGGCGAGTAGACTGGCGCGACGCGGCGGGCCGGGTGGTTAGGCGGGTGCAGATGCGGTCCGCCGCGGCCGCCATGTTGCTGGCTGATTACCGGTCATTAGGCACGCCGGATCTTGTGTGCGTCTCGGATAAGGGAGAAGGTTTGTTAAGTTCTGAGATACTAAAGGTTAAGCATGTTTGAAAACTTTTGACCTCGTAATACTGTAAAGCTCTGTCGGTGGGAGGAACTAAAATGGGCCAGCTCGACTGGACTTAGTCGGTCGCACAGAAAACCAACGAAAAGTGACGCTTCCGTTGAGTTTCGCCATGCAAAACTAGCACTTATCCCGTAACTCGTCTGAAGTTGGGCGCAATATATTGCTTACCATTATAAAAACCTCTATTTAATTGCCCCCTTTTAAGTTTTAAAACAGAAAACCGGTTTTCCTTCCTAGCAATACAATTAAATTACTTCTTGATAATAATTATTATATATAATAAACCTAATGCTTTTCTACGACTGTTAGTATTAGGCTATCCACCAATACAAGAATCGTCAGACGCCAGTGCTGCAAAGAAAATACCCTCAGAAGAAGACCGCTTAGCCATCACGGAGCTGCTGAATAAGAAACAGGCGTTGATGGTGGAGATGCAGCACTACGAGGCGAACGCGTCCAGCAGTCATTTGAATTTGGAAGTGGACAGACCGTCCACTGCGATGCCTACGAACACGAGGTTACAAGTAGCAGTCGCACCGGATGTTGAAGAAGTAAGTTACTTAGGCTGGGACTATATGATCCAGAATTCGACGGGCCCGGGAAAATTTAGAGCTATGAAAATAGAACTTTCCGCTAATACGATAGAGCTGAAAACCGAACACACAAGTGTCGGGTCAAATGTTAATATCATATGACAACTCGACACGTCGATTTTCAACTCGCGCAGAGTTTTATTTTGTGCTCTGAACTCTCCCGCCGGACTCTGGATCATATAGCCCCTCATATAGCCTCAGATCATTTTATAGCCTTAGTCACCAAGTTACTTTCCGCAAAAAAATTAAATAGTTGCCTGCTGACCTTCGTGTCTGTATTCTATGTAGGCTAGGTAATCCGTTACATAGCACTTTAGGTTGGACTATATTGTCCGGAATTCCGAATTCCGGACAATATGCGCGGGGAAAATTCAGAGCAATGAAAATAGATCTCTGTGCTAATACAGTAGAGCTAAAAATCCCTGGCCTTACGGATTCCGGATAATAAGGACTATATTATCCTAATCCCAACCTAAAACATGCTTTATTTGTTAAAGCGCCTATTTAAGTGCTTACTAGCCAGGATGGTAAACACATAAAATATAAGCTCCATCTACTATTATTTAAAATATTTTTTAGGAATTTTAATTTAAAAAATCTGTTGATTAAATTTTTTTAGGGAACTTTAGAGTTAGCAATCTCAACAAACAATGAGACTATCGTTCGTGCGGCCCTGGTGCTCGCGGAGGGTATATTCGAAAGCGGCGAGACGTTGGCCAAGCATCCTCCACCGGAGCAGTTGAGGTCCATGTTATACATACCACTGCGACCGCCACGAGATGTTCCAGTAGACGTGCATATCAAGGTATTAACATAAGGAACCAAAGCTAGCTCCACACTAGTCGTGAAGTAGGCCGAGGAAGTGCTTTGCGAAGTAACCCAAAGTACGAAAAGTGTGACACGGGGCAAGCGAAGTGCGTGTCCACAATATGTATTCGGCTAACCATGTCCTACTTCGCGAGTAGTGTGGAACTAGCATAAAATATGTGTACACTGTGCAGTACAACTGATTTCTTAATAGCCCTCGGCATTTTTCGTTTTCTTCAGATGTGACAGACAATGTTGGTTAAATAAAAACGACCATTATGTAGAGAAAGACATAACTAATGTGGTTTTGTCAGTACATATAAGTCAAATCGAAAATTAGCGTACTAGCTATAAGGTACCAAGTCGGTATTTTAAGATACCTAGCAATATAATATTTGTGCCATTTACCAAAAATGTAAGCTGCAACTTGCAAGTTAGCTCATATAAAACCTTTCATTCTTTAAAAAAAAAAAATTCAATTTCTAATATAGTACATGGTAATTTTAAACATTTCCACAGGCTTTAGTCGGATATCCAGATAGTGAACAATTCCACATATTCGAGCTCACAAAACATCTACCAAGATTCTCTATGTTTAGGCTCACAGATAATGCTAAAATGAAAATAGACAGTCACGTCACATTCAAAATAATGGAACGGGCACAAAGGATTTGTATTTGGGTCAACAAAAACTTTCTACTTGATGATGAGCTTGAGTTGGATAGTGAGGAAACTAAGGAACTACATTTGACATTCCTCTGTTTGAGAGACAAGAGCTTTCTCATAATAGATTTGGAAGCTGATGGCCAGGTTAAAATTACTACAAAAGATATAAGACTAGCCGGAGACCTAATACAGAGTTTGAGTTTATTCTTAAACTTATCAGATTTGCAGGTAATCATTGCAGTGTATTTTATTTACTTTTTAAAACTTCTGCTGTAAATTGTAGAATTGTTTTTCGTTATCGTTTTGTCTAGAACATATTATGTACTTAGCCCCTGGCTAAGTACATATGTTCTAGAATAAACTAATAAAAATATTTACGCTAATCAGTTACAAGTAGCTATTCAATGTAGCTGTCTTACAGTCGCATTCAGAAGCAATTAATGCTTACTTATGGAGTCGCATAATAAAGATTTTGACATAAATTTATGTCAGTCTGTACTAAGTAGCTCCATTAATAAGAGTTAAATGTGATGTGTGGCCGTTTGTCTGATATATTGGAAAAATCAATTCACAGACAAAAACAGCAACATCAAATCTAATCAGTTGTGTTATTAGTTTTATAAATAGGTTAATATTTACGACATCCTACACTCTTTCCTAAAAAACTAAAAAGCTCTATTAATATCAATATTGTAAAATTCAAATGAACAACATGATAACTATATTAGTGGAGAATAGAAAAGTACATGAGAGTAGAAATTAATTTATTTTGTCTTATAATATAACTTACATAAAATCTATTGGCCATACAGTTCCACAAATCCCACACACTTGACCGGGTTAAAAAAGAACATATTGTTGTGTGGAGGTTCTCGCTGGCTCACGGCTTTCACTACCTCCTGACCAATGACTCCTCCGACCACAGCTGCAGCACCGGAGACAATTCCAAACACATCTGTAAGGAGTGCATCACTGATGAATCCTTCCGGAAGAGATAGTTCCTTGACAAGCTCGTCCCTCATCTTAAACAAAACTTCTGTGTCTGCTTTTCTGTTAGACGGGTCAGGATTTCTATTGTACTCATCTCTAAACCTCAGAAGGATCTTCATGACGAAGTAAGAGGGGTCACCGCGGCGTAACCTCGATCTTAGCTCCGGTTTGGACCAGTCGGCGGACAGAGCGTTCTGTAGGGGCACATAAATTGCGCGGCGCTTCACATTGATCGACACGGTCTCCCGAGCGCTCTTCTCGCTGTCGTCCGGACCTCGTTTCACCGCTTTGTGCTGCACAATCTCCTCGGAATACTCATGGTCGACTAAATCGGCGAACATGTACCCGAACATACCCCAGACGTCACCACAGAGGAACTTTTTGTTGTTGTCTCGGCAGATATTGTTTATGCGCTCTAACTGTTCCTGCTTTAGTCCCGTCGCGCACACGATGTCAAAGGCCGAGAAATAATTATCAGGCAAGTCGTCGACTGCCTTAGTCTCAGCGCTCACTTCCACCATAGGGTTCAAAGCTCTCGCGCGTTGTAACGACGCTTCCGCTCTGTTCTCGCCGACTTTGTCGGGCGGTGCCAGAAATTGAGAATACAAATCGATCTCGTTTAGTTTCTCAATATCTAATAAACACACACTTTTCACTCCTGACAAGATGATATTTTTTGCGATTTCAGCTCCGAGGCCGGTTAGGCCAATAATTAAGACTTTCGATGCTCGTAACCTCTTTTGTGACTCCAATCCCCAAAGTCGAATTTGACGATCGTATTGTTCAGCCTCGGCTTCCGAAAGCTCGACTTCATTGTTTCCAACCATGTTTTTCGTAGTTTTTGTACGTTATAACAAAATTTCAACCACAAATTACAAAATTAGTAGGTACAAGCAGTTTGCGGCGTTTAATTTGGCAAATGACAAGTCGATGACATCACACCTGACAGCTAGCTTGGTAGTTGAATACGAGGCAAATGCTATTTTTTTTTTTCATTATATTTTAATAATAATTTAGGTGTGTATATTTCTTAGATTATAAATAATAAAATATCATTTTATTTACTAAAAGCACTACTCCAATTATAATTAATTCTAATCTAAACATCAGTCAACAGCAAAGTTTCCTGAAGTTGAAGAAAAGCTGCGATTAGAGATGGATAATGTATGTGATATCGATGAAACAAGACTCAGATTGGCCGCTGAAACTGCAGAAAAGGCACAACTAATAACTGCACTATTGCCAGCTGCCCAAGACGCTGCCACGTACAATTTGTATGTAAAACATCTTACTCACCATCCAGCCTGCAAATCCAGCACTGGTACTAATGGCTGACTTTATATGGCGATGAGCAGATTCCCTAGCAGAAAGTTGCAGAACTAACGTATGACAGATAAAACTATGGTGGTTAGACGTACGATTTTAAATTATTTACAAAATAATTTGTAATTTTTCAAGAATATAAAAATTTAATTCTAAAATGACTACAAAGGATAATAAAAAAGGAACTTACTGTTGTGTTCCTCAATATTATAATTATTATAATTTCTAAATTATCACAATAATTATAACATTTGAGGAACACAACAGTAAATTTTAAGTTTTCATATTTTTCCTACTGACGAAAAGTTACGAAAATGTTGGGAAAACGCCCTAAAATTAGGAAAACCTGCTTCAAAATCACTTTCCACCAGAAGTTTGTACAGCTAAGCCAGACTTGTAATTAGCGATATGTTTACCGTATACAGGTTGTCCCGTAAATCGACGTCAAGCCGAAAACCCGTGATAGGCCAAGTTACAATAGCTGTTATCAGAAAAATTTAAAAAAAAAACCCAAGTAATGTCTGAAAAAATACAAAGATTAAAAAAAATATCGAAAATTCGACATCTTGTGGTGGTTTTTTAGTTCCCGGCACTACAAATTTCTACTTTTTTTGTAATTTTGTTTTGTATGTAATCCTGAATAATGCTTTAGTAAACTGGTGCCTAAGATTTAAATCAAACGACTCCGACTTGAAAGGAAATGAGGATTTTTGCCCAAAACAATGATTCGAATTAAATAGTTTGCTCGTCTTTAACCGACTGTACTGGAAAAAAAATGTACTACGCTTGTTTGGCAGGTAATTTTAAAAGTTGGCGCAGTTAATAAGGATTCCAAAATGGTATGACACTTGCTAGATTGTTTCTTAAATTTTGGACAATATTGATTTTTGTAAAGGAAGTCAGTTTTCGACAATTTTTTCTTACTTGCTTAAAATGATTCAAGTGTACCCAGGACTTTCTTCTAAGTGATATTCTGATTTGGATGAGACGGAGAGAAAGATTTAATGAGTGTAACATTTCGATTTTTTCGGTTATTATTTTTACCACTTCGTAGATTTCCAACAATGAAATCATGAATCTTTTAAAGAATTTTTCCATTTTATTGCTATTTTACTAAACACACCGGCATATTTAGCGGAACACAAAAAAAAAGGTCCATAATAAAAAAAATATGGTTTTATTTTAAAATCTACTTAGGTACTACACTTCTTTTGTTATTTAAAGTTTCATTTGTTTTACTTAAAATGAGATCACATTAAGAACAGATTTTGCGAGTAAAGGCTATTTGTGAAAAATGGTACATTTTTGAACTTTTCATGTAACCGGGAAAAGTGAAAATTAATATTAAATAACAATTAATTAAATTAGAAAAATGGTGATTAATATCGCGTATTTCCTCCACGTGCACTTTTTAAAGTTTCTACCCGTCTAGGCATACTGAGAATGATGTTATCGATGGTCTCCTGGGATAGTCTCCGCCATTCCTCAACTACGGCGATTCGCAGTTCACCCACGTTGGCAGGAGCTGGAATTCTGGACTTAACTTTTCTTTTCAGCAAGTCCCAAACGTGCTCTAGTGGGTTCATATCCGGTGATCTCGCCGGCCACTCCATAACAGTGGTATTCATATCATTAAGATAAGCTTGAGTTACCCGAGCGGTATGCGGCCGAGCATTATCCTGCATAAAAAACAAAATCGTCACCGATATATGGGGCAAACGGTACGACATTTTCTTCTAAAACTTCTCTGATATAGCGGTCTGCAGTCAAACTCCCTCTGTCAATCACTACCAAGTCTGTGCGAGCTCCCAAACAAATGCCCGCCCAAACCATTATTGATCCACCACCGTATGCAACTGTAGTTTCAAAATTTGTCTGAATGTATCGTTCTCCTTTGCGTCTGTATATTCTTTGCCTGCCGTCAATTTGATTTAAGAGAATTATGCACTCATCACTAAACAATACCTTACTCCATTGGTCCGCGTTCCTAATTCGATGTTCCTGAGCAAAAGTTAACCTGTTTCTACGATGATTTACCTCGAGCCTTGGAGCCTTGGCGGGTACAAATGAACCCAAACCAGCTTCTTCGAACCTTCTTCGTACCGTACGCTCACTTACGGTTACACCCCGCACTGCTTCTAACTCATGTCGGGCTTGGACGGCCGTAAAACGGGGGTTCCTACGTACACGAAGCTGAATGAAACGATCATCCCTACTCGAAGTGCGTCTTTTCTGCCTTGTCCTGCTCTTCTCACATAAGTACCGGTCTCCCTGAACCGTTGGATATTGCGATGGATCGTTGAAACTGGTCGACGAAGATCTCTGGATATCACTCTGTAGGTTTGACCATTTCTTCGCATTTCGAGTGCCCTGGTAATCTCCGTTGGGGCTAAGTCAGGCTAAGTCAGGCATAGTTGAGTTCAGTCCTCAACTCCAAAAAGATACGCGATTAAAAAAAACTAACAAAAAACAGTATTTCAATGAAATTTTAAATCAAACTCAGAAGGAAGAAATAGGTACTCGAAGTTCGCTCCAGATTTTAATACACAATTGCATAAAATGTGATGTTGTTGTTTTCTTAATTTGAAAATATTTCTTTTTAAATTAAATGACGTATGAACCAGCCAGCAACCTTATATGATACTGATATCAAACCTTTACTTTATGTTCCGCTAAATATGCCGGTGTGTGTATAAAGCTAAATGGAAATATCAGTCATAGGAAAGTTCCGAAATCCGCCACTAGGAAAATTTTCTCGCCATTAATGTCAATAATTTATAATTTTTTTGCCTACAACTTTCAAGTCCGCTTCAAGGCCGCCATATTGGATTTGCAGACTGGTCGGTGAGTATGGTGCTTAAGGCTACAACTTTTAATAAAGTAAAGAGTTTTAGGTTTACAGTCTTCAATCACTAAAATCTTCTTACATGGGTATTTACTCAACCCATTCTAGAAACGAAATGCTGAACAGATACAAGGAGGTCATATTACTGAACGAGGAGCTAATAACAAGCTGCTACGTGCGGCGCTCGGCTCAGGATCAAGCGACTGGCTCGCTCAAACACTTGCACACTATTCTTCAGCAGGCTACGAGGCTGAGAGGTAGTAAATCTTTGATACGAATGATAGAAACACAAAGCGATCGGAGTTAAAGGTACTGGCAAACACACTTGTAACTCGTCTGCTTTTACGGTTGTCGCGATCCGTCTGTGGAAATAGTGGGAAGAGCCCCTAAGGAAGATCTCCTGGTGTCATGTTGAAGTAACTTCGATATCGCGATTCAGTATTAAGCGCTTCGCCACACATTTTCTCATTTACTGGTCTTATTCGACTAGTCATAATATATACTATATATATAAAATATATAATATATATACAATGCCATTATATTCTAATGAATTATGCGACAGGCTAAATAAATGGCATTATTTAAAGTAAAATCAAGTAACTTAAGTGTTTGTCTAGTACCATTTAATTTTGATGTTATTATCTATAATTGTTTTCAGTTGGCAAGGACAGTAAGGCCGTAGTAAACGCTTGTAGGAAGGCAGTACGCGAGAACAACATAGAGGCCCTCATCAAAATCCTGCAAGTTGGTGATACATAAATTCTCTCTCTCTCTCTCTCTCTGCAAAAACAGAAATATTATACAACCTTGTTGAACAACTATTGTCAGTGAACCCTAAATAAAAAAATGGTTTATAAACAATCAGGTAGTCGCTAGTATATCTATACTAATAATAAAGAAGGGATTTGTTTGTTTGCATTGAATAGGCTCCAAAACAGATTTTGATGAAATTTGGCACACATAAGGAGTAGACCACGGGCTACTTATTATTGCGGCAAAATGTACGGTTTCCGCGAAATTTCCTCATACATCTAGTACACAATAACAATGTAAAGATTTAATAAAAATACTTATCACAAATTCAACAGTCTTTTATTTTTAAAACTTAGCAATACTTAAGCACATTCAAAGGCACACACACTACATTTATTTCAATAATTATTATTATTATCAAGCCCATTTAACATTATGTATTATATAAATAAAAAAATCCTATGTCAAAATATTAACTCAGTATTCAAATTCATTTTAATTAGGAAACTATTAGCAGATCTTAACTTGTATACATACCTACTTGATGCTTACATTTTACTTTCGCCGCGATATGACTGGCGCCATCTATCTTGTGTCTTGTTACACTTTACAATGAACTGTGTCAAACGTCAGAAAAAAAGAACAAAATACAAATAATCTAATAAAAAATAACGAAATGATTTCTTTAAACATGGCTACAATTTTTAATACAGCCGCTAAACCGTAAACGGCATCCGGACCCACGACGAGAAGACTCGCAAGAAGTCGCTCTCTTTCGTAAGTAGAGAGCGAGAAGACGAGATCCACATGTATGTTTTTCGGGCCTTCTGGATGGACTTATACAGTAATCTGTTTAGTCGCATAATGTACGTCATCAGCGCTAACGTTCAGCAGCAGTCTCGGCTCGGGTTTGGGCTCCAACAGCAGTAGTTTGAGTGCTGCCAGCCGGCTACACGCCGCTCGGGCCTGCGCCGGCGTCGGAGCGGCGATATGCGCGTTTCGGTACGGCCGCCCGTCTAGCGCGACTAACGCCCCCGCTGTGGATAGCGCGCGGGAGAGCGTAGTCTCGTCCGAGCCGGTGCGCTCCACCTGAAAACAAAAAAAAAACAAAATAATGCAAGGTTATAGGTTATTACAATATCCATAAATAACAGTTGCACAGTGACAGTGTAAGTAGCAACAAATGATTTGTTGCTTCGTAATAAAAATCAATAGTAATTAATATTAGTTATGTAGTTTAAATTATAATGTCTGTTGATTAAATTAATTTCGTTCTTCGGGTTCTTATTTCGGTCTACAGGCCCAAGTGTTAGTAATGCAATGTACAGGCTTGGGGAGTCTAATCAAAGATGTTGTGCTCGCAAATAACGTTTATTAACTCCTTATTTAATACACTTGCATTATAATATATAGGGAGGTGATACACACACTACAGTAACATTTTTACTTAGGAGCTATGTTAGTATATTAAATTAAAACTTAATTTATAAAATGTAGTTGTGCGAGCGACACCAATATCACGTATATCGTACATATCATTCATAGTTCCACAGTGATGGGCGATGGCCAATAATAGCCTCCAATAAGTTTGCTTTTTTTGTAATAAAAATGTCAGAGGGCATGAAAGTATTATTAGGCCGCGCCGTGAAAGAAACGTTGGAAACTCTTAAGTCAAGCTTCTCGATCAACTTATTAAAACTAGCCGTTGCCCGCGTCGGTCGCGGTTTAAATCCAGCGCCTAAACTACTACCATGCCAAATTTCATCGAAATCCGTTCAGTAGTTTTTGCGTGAAAGAGTAACTAACAAACAAACATCCATCCATCCTTACAAACATTCATATTTATAATATTATATAGTAGGATAACCCACATCGAAAATCAAAATCTCTAGGTACTAAGGCGGGTCAATAAGTCCGTGACTTTTTGAATTTCTAACCTCCTTACTGAAAAAGCAACACTACTCCTGTCAACAGGCATCTGTCAGTTGACTCCTATCAAAATTTGAACTTGCTGCGTCAGTTAGTTTGTGTTTTACAGCTATCTTTATCAGACTATCCAGTAACTTAAGGAAACAATGGAAAAAAGTGAATTTCGTGTGCTTATTAAGCATTATTTTTTGCGAAAAAAAACCATTACCGAGACCAAGGCTAAGCTTGATAAATACTATGGGGACTCTGCACCATCGATTTCAATGGTAAAAAAGTGGTTTACTGAATTTCGTTGTGGCCTTACAAGCACTGAAGATGCCGAACGTCCAGGACGCCCAGTTGAGGTCTCTACACCCGAAACAATCGAAAAAATTCACGATATGGTGTTGGCCGACCGAAGATTGAAAGTGCAAGAGATTGTGGAAGCCATAGGCATCTCGCATGGCTCAGTGGTTTCAATTTTGAATGATCACTTGGGCATGAGAAAGCTTTCCGCAAGATGGGTGCCGCGTTTGCTCACAGTCGACCACAAACGCAATCGTGTAACAACTTCACAGGAAGGTTTGGCGTTGTTTAATCACAATATGGAGGAGTTTTTTAACCGTGGACGAAACATGGATCCATCACAATACACCAGAGACCAAACAACAGTCAAAACAGTGTGTTTCTAAGGGTGAATCGGCGCCAAAGAAGGCCAAGGTGGGTTTGTCAGCCAATAAAGTTATGGCGACTGTTTTTTGGGATGCACGTGGGATAATCCACATTGACTATCTTCAAAAGGGAAGAACAATTAATGGGGAATATTATGCCAACTTATTGGACCGCTTCAATGAGGATTTGAAAAAAAACCGACCTCATTTGGCCAAGAAAAAATTTATTTTTCACTAAGACAATGCAAGGGTGCACACATGTGCAGTTGCCATGGCAAAAATCCATGAATTGGGCTATGAATTGCTCCCACATCTACCCTATTCTCAAGATTTGGCTCCGAGTGACTACTTCTTGTTCCCAAACCTGAAAAAATGGCTCGGTGGAAAAAGATTTGACTCCAATGATGAAGTCATCTCGCAAACAAAGGCCTATTTTGAGGACCTCGACAAATTATATTTTTTGGAAGGGATAAAAAAATTGGAGAAGCGTTGGACAAAGTGTATAGAGCTCAAGGGGGACTACGTTGAAAAATAAAATAATTTATTTATCAAAAAATCTGTGTTTTATCCCAAAAGTCACGGACTTATTGACCCGCCCTCGTATATTCGTTAAGGAGATAGACAGATACGTCATACTTAACTCTTTCTGCGTCGGAGGTTAAAAATAATTTGTTGTATCTAAGCGTGGCGACGCGTTATTCGTCACGTCAATTAAGTTTGCATGTTTCTTATCATCTTTATACGTAATTTGGATGATTACATCATAGCCTCGGTGGCGCAGTAGGCAGCGCGTAAGTCTCATAATCTTAAGGTCGTGAGTTCGATCCTCACCCGGGGCATATATTTTTTGTGTATTTTAAAATTAATTTAGTATCGAAACGGTGTATTTATTTGCTAAATTTTAACCAGGTTTTTCATTTCTGTACAAATTTAGACAAACCACAAAATATTTTGATCTTGGATTCAGTAGGTTAGTTTTAATTACATTAGCGCTATACTCTGTTCAGATTCAATTCACGTGTTAAAGGTTAACAAAAAATATTAAATTCGACCAAATTAATTGCTTTTCGTTTGTCACTTTATTGCAAGTGACGTTTAAATTGGTAGCAAAAGTGATTATTCTGTACGCTACTAGTTACTACGTTAAAAAATATTTTTATGCAGAGTGAAAAACAAGGTTATTTTTCTAAACGTAATAAGGAAAAAAAAAAGGATTATAATTACCACCGGTTCGGAACCCGAACCCGGCTAGAAGAAACTGCGTAGGAGACTCGCGCGGGTGTCACATTTTAGTGGCTAGTGACCAAGTAATACCTCGGCGGCGACAGCTCGCAGCATGAGGCGCTCGGCGGGCGAGCAGCGGCGTATCGCGCGCACCGCCGCGCCTCCTGCCGCCTCGTCGAGCGCGCGCTGCACCTCGGCGAAGCCCGCGCCCCTATCCCCCGCCAGCTCCAGCGCGCGCGCGCATAGGGCGAGCGCACGACGCGCGTCGCCCGATACTGCAGCTACTTTTCTGGAAAATATGAGATGTAGAATTGATAACAGGTGAAATGAAATGGTAAAAAATGAGTTTTACTTCAGTACATCATAGAACGTACAGCATAGAACGGTTTAATCCCACACGCTGTACAGTCGCCGACATATGGGGAGTTCGACTTATAAACCTTATTACTAAATCATCTTATAATTACTTAGCATTTAGCAATAAGGTTCAAAAGCGCTGGGATCTGGCAAGGATCTGTGGGCGACCGTACAATACATGTATTATATTTTGTAAATAATAATATCTATGAACGCTTTCACACTACGTCAATCTGGTCGCGTGGTAAGTTCTCGAAGAACTTGTGTTAAGCCAGTTAAGGTTACCAGACAAGGGAAATATATTTAATGATTTTATACTATACATATATTTACATTTTTATTATTTAATTAACACATAATATTAAATATAGGTACATAATATTTGTTATTTTTGTCAATCTACATCATACATAAAACGACTCATACCTACGTTTATAATGATCTAAAATTTAAAGCTATAATATTACCTCTATGGCCAAACTATGTTACAAAAATTTGTCGTGGTATCTATATATAACTATAATGTGCAGGTTATTGATTTTGTCGACAGCGACTAACAGCCGTCGTACCTTGCGACCAGCTGCACAGCATCAGGCACAATATGCCCCATCAGTCGCGCGGCCACAATATTCTGCAGCTGCGAGTGCGTGTACGGCGGGAAAGACAGTCGCGTGAGGCCAAGTCGCGACGCGACTCGCGCCGCCATTCGCTCGGGTAAGTCCATAGTGTTAGCGACCGCGACTACGGTGAGTCGCGCGCCGCATGTCGCCCATTCCATTATGCTGTAGATAACGTCTTGGCGGCGGTTGCAGAGCGCGTCCAACTGAAATTTTTAAATTGAAAAACTTCTTTAGGATTGTTGCGATTATGAATTCGACGAAACGAAAAATCGACAGCAGACAGCGAGATGTAAATTTCGCTTAAAGACAGCTGTCCGTAGCTCATCGAATTCGTATTTTGTAAATTTTCACTTGTATCGCGTCAACTGCAAACATTTAACTTTTTCATTACTATTCAAATTCTTTATGGTATAGGGAGGCAAAGGAGCAGATGGGCTGCCTAATGGTAGGCGCCTTTGGATATCACAATTGTTATTGTAAGTCATGGTGCAGCTGTAAACTACCAACTGTTGTAATTATAGACATGGGTAGTTTTCCAATTACAGAGCATAGTGCGACTCTGTGGCGAACAATGCCGAATTATGCTGAAGCTTAATTGGAACGTGAATTAGTTTTCAAATGCACCGGTAGAGTGCGCTAAGGTCAGTGTTGAAAAAAAAATGTGGAATACGTACATGTATTATTAGTTATCAATGGTGGAATATAAAAAAAATGGAAAAATTTCCATGTACAATTATTGCTTAGGACTGTAATAGGCTCATAGAAATTAATACAAAAGTACAGCATCATATACTTAAGAATTTATGTAGTACCTATAATACATTTGTATAATGCTTTACCTCGTCCACAATTAGCACAGTGGGAGTCCTCCGCGGCCCCGGGTTCGTGAATCTCTTCTCCAAAAGAGAGCACGCTTGCTCCCATACAACCGACTTCCCTGTAACATTTTGTTTAAGCAAATTCTACTTCTATGGCTACAAAATGGTAGCAATATATAATATAGAAAATTAATTAAAGATGTTTAATTTACTTCTTTTTTTTATGAACTGGACCAGGAAACCAGCAGACGGGTCGCCTGATAGTAAGCGATTACCGCCGCCCATGGACATTCGCAACACCAGAGGAGTTACAAGTGTAACAATTACAAGTGAGGCGCACTTGCGTTTCTGTTACATAAAATCCCCAAACCGGTAACCTCACTCACTCGGTGAAACACAACGCAAGCGTTATTTCACGCCGGTTTTCTGTGAGGCCGTGGTTTATAACAGGTCAATCAATGTGTATTGTTTTCATTATAATACTATATATAAAGATAGTAGTAGATTTTGTTGCTGTTGACACTAGAAATATTTACCGCAACATATTTCTTGCATGGCTTGGACTACCTGCCTAATACATTTTTTCTAAACCAAGTATTTGTTGTGACTTTACATGCACATGGCATCTATAATCTATGCTGTTTTTAAAGTTATAATTTACTTTATAATATAATACTTGGCGATGGTGCGGCCGCGCCATCAGATATACTCTTTTTCCCATACCAGTCAACTGTTTGTATATCTGGACGAACGCCTGCCTCGGCTCAGCTATCCTCATCCCGTTGACCTCCACCAGCTGGAATTCCGGCAGTTCTGTGTCCTCCTTTAGCATCTTGAGCGCGGAGTTCACTGTGGCTGTCTTCCCAGTACCCGGCACTCCGGAGATGTACATGCATCTAAAATTTATAGCATTTTTCGTTAGTAAGGAGTATATTATAACAGATAACATAATTTTGTGTGAGTAAGCCAAAATATGATTGGAAACCTTAATTTAATTAGATTACTAATGCTAAGTTTGTGAATCATTCAATCATGCATACATGATAATTATGTCAAATTGAACAATGGGCAATGACACTTAAGCCTTGTCACACTATCCAATTAAAGTAAGCTTTTTTATATGTTTGCATGACACACTATTTAATGCGAATAAACTATAATACATAAACTCTTACCCACTGCTACCGTCACACAGTTTGGCTCGGATGAAGGACAATATCTCATGAAGCTGGTTCTCTCTTCCAGGGAGGGACTTGTTTTCTTTTGTATATTCTGTAATTATTACATTAATACGTGAAGCAAAACCTTCAGCTTAACGAGAATTGTGCGAATGGAGAAGCATGATATTTGGCACAGTTAAAGTTTATGTAGACTGTACAGGAAGGTGTGTAGAAAGCTTATGTTTTTTTATGCTAAGAAATACATAAATTAGTTATTAAAAAATAACATCAACACACACTACCATGCTTTTGATAGATACAATTTTGATAATACACATTGATGTTTGTCAATTTGCCACAAGATTTCATTTGTATTTATTTTTTCTAAACAAGATGCAAAATAACCATTTTAAGTTCAAACTTAACACTTATATTAATTATTATGGGCAAAGCCAGTATTTTATTTTAGTACAAAATATGTAAATTTTAATTTACAATTTACAATTTACTAATCTCTCACCTTCAATATTCTCAACAGAATGAGCTCTAGAATGTAGTGTAGGAGTCAGCTCACTGGTCAGTATTCTTTTGGAGACACTTCTGGGAGTTCTCACAGCAGATGGCCTTCCACGGGGAGTTCTGGGTGTTTTTGGTGTTCGTGGAGTTTTCGGTGTCTTAGGTGCAACCTTGAAATCCTCCTCACTCCCACTACTATTTTTTCTAACCCGCCTCGGAGTCCGTTTCACTGGTGACACTTCCTCTTGGAATGATTTCAAGTTCTTTATGACTCTTCCAGATCTGGTTAAGTATCTATCTTTATTGTCCTCTTCGAAGACTAGAACTTTCTTTGGGGTTTCCTCATTAATTCTCACCTGTGGTGTCTTACGTTTCGGTGTGCTAGGCTCATGCTTTCTGATAATGAGTGTCGGTAATTCTTCATCTGAGTTTACCTTCAATTCCAACAGAACATCTTCTATATCATTACCTTGAAGCCTTCTAGTAATTTTTGGTGTTTCTGGTTTAAAGGGCTTTGGTGTTTTCTTTGGTGAGTCTCTATCATTTTTGTCAGCTAAAATTGCTCTTTTTAACAATAATTTTGTTCCATCATTTTTGGTGACACTCCAGTTTTTGTCTGAAATTGAAACTCTGCCCATTCTTTTGACCAAACTGTTTGGAGTCTTTGGTGTTTTCGGAGTCATGTTCTTACTGGGAGTAGATAGCAATAGGAGAGCTTTTCTTTCTGTTTCTAGCACAGGTTCTAAGTGTAGTTTTCTCTTGCCAAGTGGGAGAAGTCTGTACCGGCAGATATAATGGTATGGAGCAGATTTTAATATCTCATCCGTGTCTTTAGTCACAGTGAGTGTGATGGAGCATTTCCTATAGAATGTCTCTATGTCTACATCAGTGTCAAACGGCCGGTGGTCTTCAATAACCTGTAATGCAAGTATCATGTTATTGAAGTCTAACAGATTGACAGCATTTTCCGATAGCCAAGGGTAAGTAAAATGTAATACATACTTTTCTTTCACATTAAAATATTGGATAAGATAATGTTAAAACGTTCAGAAATTGAGTCAGAATTGCTTAATCAGCAGGTCTAAATGGTCACATTAAGTATATAGTACTATGAAACATCAACTATTGAAATAGTGCACTGAAAGTTAGACAGCATATCATTACAATCACAATATGTAATACAGTAAATTAATATTACTTTAAAGGGCATATTTCTAAAATTTGTTTTTTTAACAGTGGCCTAGTACGGACTGATATTTATTTAGAAATGTTTTGTGAAATATATCCAGACAAATAAAATGAGCCTTATTGCCACGCATGAAGATTCATGCATAATAGCAAAACATTGTCAAATTTGTAAATGCGCCCAATATTACCAGAACACATACCTCCTTCTCAAAGAAAGTGATAGGTTCGTTTTCATTCCGACAGCCTTTCGGTAAGTCTTTCCATTTGGAGAACCACTGCACTCTAGCTCGAAACGGATCGCGTTTGTTCGTCCTGTCCTCGTAAAGAGACAGAATTTTCGCTGCATCGCAACCTTCCTCGGTGTCCGGTTCTGCTGCGTCCGCATTTGAAACAAGCACGAAATCGCCTATGCCAGCAATTAATTGCTTGTATTGGAACTTTCTACAAATAAACGTTGACTTAACAAAGTAAGTAAAACCAGCTGATGCATTTACAAGTAAAACATTGAAATAATTGCAAAACCTATTAACTTACTCGTAATAGTGAAATGAGGTAGAAAAGTTTTGATCGTTATAAACTTCCTCGGTAAGCCATGTCACAGCTTTATCAGCAGCAGATTGTTTTCTTCGGCCCATTATGAAACAATCACTGTGTATTGTGTAATTTTTAATTTATTGAATAATTTCTTCAATTTTTCGGTTCATTTTACAACCTCAACTCAAAAACAAAACAATCAACAGACATCTCAAATCAGCTGTCAAATTTAAAATAAACGCGCCTCTTTCGCGCCGTTTGTTAATTATTATTTTTTTTCTGGTGTAGATCACACAGTCATTCATACATAAAAATTAAAAGTTGTTTTCAGTCACAACTCACTATCAGCGATTCTCTAATAATTAATATTGTAGGAAGTATAGAATATATGTACGCTATAGGTTGATAAACTAAAGTTGGCACATTCACATTACTCACACTGTGTGAGTAATGGAACGTGCAAACTTTAGTATGTGACGGTCACACATTATTTAAGCGTGGGCCTGGGCCTTAGTGTAGGATATCATTAGATACTTAGGTCATTAAAAACATTGAAAAGTTGCTAGGAAATTTTTGTAATTTAGCTGTTCGTTTGCGAGATATCCACTTTTTTTCCCCTCTTAAAGGTAGTTTTCCAATTATAGAGCATAATGCGACTCAGTGGCGCACAATGCCGAATTGTGCTGATGCTTAATTGAAACGTGAATTAATTTTCACATGCTCTCTCTGTCTCTCATGCTCTGCTGGTCAGAGTGCGCTAAGTTCAGTGTTGAAAAAAATGTGCAATACGTAGATGTATTTATTAGTTATCAATGGTGGAATATAAAAAAAATAGTCAATGTTTGTACCTTCATCCATACTTATATTTATTCTTTTAACACAGTCTGAATTAACTTTTATTATTTCCAAAAAAACTACGACGAAACGAAAGCTTTAATTTTTTTTTCAACAATGAACAATATTACTAACGATAATATATTTTTAACAAACTAAATGACCGTATTTATGTTCAAAGCTCTAAGGAAGCTTCCCAATTAGTCCACAGAGTGCAACGTGGGCACTATCCGACTTCAGTGATGGTTTAGTGCGGTATTAGATAATATGAAGGAGTGACTGAGCCATACTTTTGTGAAAAAGGCTTTTGTGAACATCGGCACAAGTGTATCTAGATACAATTATTGAGAAGATAGTGAAACCCCTTAACAATACCACGTTCAATAACCAAGAATGGTCCTTCTAGCAAGACTCGACGCCGGGTCATAAAGCTCGGTCTACGCAGTCTTGGTTGGAAACGAACGTTTCGGACTTCATCAGAGCTGAAGACTGGCCGTCGTCTAGTCCCGATCTTAATCCGCTGGATTATGATTTATGGTCAGTTTTAGAGAGTACGGCTTGCTCTGAACGCCATGATATTTTGGAGTCCCTAAAACAATCCGTACGATTCGTAGTGAAGAATATTCCCATAGAAAGAGTACGTGCTTCTATTGATAACTGGCCTCAACGTTTAAAGGACTGTATTGCAGCCAATGGAGACCACTTCGAATAAGCTTTTTAAATTTTTTAATTGTTTTATATTTATATATTAAACTAACACATTGTAAAAGTAATAAATGTTATTTGCAATAGATTTTTTTTGACGTGATAACGTCTTATAATTCGATGGAGCCGGCTGCAAGCACGAAAAAACATGACTCATGCGTTACCAAGTACTGTTGCCAAGTGCCGTTACCTGTTACCGTTACCAAGTACCAGCGTTATCTCGCATTTTATTATTATTATTATTATTATTATTATTATTGTGGTTGTTGTTATTGTTGTTGTTTTTGTTGTTGTTGTTGTTGTTGTTGTTGACGTTGTCACGTTCAACTATCGTCAGTAAACCGACTTTACAGACAACCGATATTTTTTCTTTGTTTCAGTATTTATAGCAAGACTAGGTATATAATAATATACAATATGTTCTCGTTTAAAGTTTATTATTCTTGTATTACGAGGGCGGCACTGAAAATTTCGGGAATCAAGGAAGTGACACAACATTACTATTTAAAAATGTATTTATTGCTTTTCGAAGTATTCTCCGCGAAATTTGACACATTTTTCCATACGATGGAACCAATCATTGAAGCAACCATTCCATTCGGAAGTTGGGGTCTCCAAAATGGCCGTTTTGTAGGCGTCCACAGCTTCTTCAGGTGATGAAAATCTCTGACCACGCAATTTATTCTTTATTTTAGGGAAAGTATAGAAATCATTAGGGCTTAGGTCGGGGCTGTACGGCGGATGGTCTAATAATTCTATGATTTCTTGCTCTAAAAACTCTTTTGTTACAGCGCGGTGTGAGAACTCGCATTGTCGTGATGGAGGATGATGCGGCGGTTGCAGTTCTCTTTACGGAGTTCAGAAACGACCTGTGGCAAACAAATGTTAGCATACCATTCTGCATTAACCGTTCTTTGTCCCTCAAGAGGAATAGTCGCAACATGGCCGGTTTTGGAGACAAACGTGGCCACCATTTTTTTTTGCAACACTCCGTAAACGAAAAATGTTTGTTGGCTTTAACTCATTTTCGAACACCCGAACTCGTGACTGGTTTTTTGTTTCGGGTTCGTACGCGTATATCCAGGATTCGTCACCTGATACGATGTTGTATACAGCATTTGAGGATCCTGCGTGGAATCTTTCTAGAGTTCTGACGCACCAAGTAACGCGAACTGCTTTTTGCTCTTCACAGAGCAAATGCGGTATCCATCGGGAAAACAACTTTTTTACACCTAATTGTTCATGCAAGATTATTTGTATTTGACTCATGCCAATGTCTAAAGTTGCCTGAATTTCGCGGTATGTCACATGTCGATCTTCCTCAATCAGCTTACGCACAGCATCAACGTTTTCTTGGGTGACTGCAGTTTTTGGACGACCTTGTCGGGGATCATCACTGAGCTTGACACGTCCACGTTGAAATTCAGCAAACCAGCGATAAATTGTGGTTTTGGATGGGGCTTCATCACCAAATGCAGAAATCATCCGGTCAACACACTGTTTTTGTGTTAAACCACTTCGAAAGTCATAATAAATCATAGCTCTAGAATTTTCTCGAGTCAATTCCATTTTCTCAACGACTAAACAAGTTTGACAAGACCTTGTGCCAAGACCGAGAATATTTTTTTAAATAAATAAACGGTATTCGAATTTTAAAACCAAGGAGATTTAAATTAAAAAGATTTTAATATGACAGGAACAGTGGAAATATTCCATTTCCGATACTTTTAGTACAGCCCTCGTAGTTATGGACTATGTTGTAAAATAAATGAATTTAATTTTAATTTCATTAATTCATTTTAATTAAAAAATAAGGGTTGGTGGTAGGAGGGTGAAAATTTAGGGTTGTAATTTGTATGTAAAAATGTATTTTTTAATGCCACATCTTAATATTATATAAATAAAAATATATTTAGGGGTATATACGCCCTTATCATTTAGGGGTTGAAAAAATAGATAGCGACCGATTCTCATACCTACCGAATACCCAAAAAAAATTCATATGAATCGGTCAAGCCATTTCGGAGGAGTGTGTGTATGTGTGTCCCCTAACACTATGACACGAGAATTTTATATAAGTATCAGAAGAAGATTATTAATCTTAATATGTCAATACATAATACCTAAAAGATTTTTAAGTAATAAAACAGATTTCTTCACGGTGCACTGGTTTTATTCATTACATACCTACCTACGTAATAGGTATACTTAGTTTCATTATTAACCTACAGTTTCAAATTATTTTAGGCGATATATCAAGTAGAGATACTAGTAGCTACTACATAATTAAACCTTCTTCCATAGACATCGCATGGAAACAAGTCTGTTAATTCATTGTAATGCAATCAATGTAAAGACAATCGTGAAATGGCCCCTATTAACTCCAATCATTGTTGAAAAGTATTACACAAAATATCTTGACTCTGATAAACATCATCAATAAATACATGCAACATGCGTCCCCTATAAGTGAAACTTATAATAATACTGTACATTTGTCATACTGGGTTTCCATAAGTTTTCTACTTGGCACAAATCACTTGAATTAGTCATTGCGAAAAATCTTTCTCTTTAACACTTTTAAGTATTATGGCACATAATATAAGTTATAACTTGTGAAAACAATTCCTGAAATGACCTAGAAAGTTTTTTTTTATACGGCCTTATTGTCAAAGAAGAGATCAAACTCGTATTCATTGAATTTGTCGTACCAGCCCTGACCAGCAGTATTCGGCACTTTCAGCAGGAGTTTTTTCCTTTCTGGCACCAGCGGCCTTTCTGGCACCGGTGGTATTTCTGGCACCAGTGGAATATTTGGCACTAACGGTTTGTGAGTTGTCTGTGTTATCTGCCAGTGGTCTGGCTTGTCCTCAGCAGGTCTGGCGATGACGCTGGCTGCCAGCAGAACGATGATGATGACGTGTCTCATCTTCTAACGAGTCGCAACTGGCGCGGATTATCTTGCGCGCGATCTTTTATAATATTTATGCGTTGTGAGGTATAATCGCCCGGATAATATTATGCTAAATTATTTGTTTGTTTTAACGACAAACCTGCAGAAGGTTGATAGAGTACATACATAGACTGCCAAAATCATTACCCTTCCTTTTGGCTTCACTACTTCAACAACTGGTCCGATTTTAATAAATGAGGTGTAGATTCGTAATAATAATCCGGGTAACATAGGAGTATAATCGACATACGAGTATAATCTGAATTTGATTCTTTTGTGATATAATGGAACTGGAAAAATACTGGAACGATAGTTAAATTCAGTCACATGCTGTCCTTGTCATTTCGGGTAGCGAAGACAGCGACAGCCTGTGAATAGGGTAGCTCCTTCGATCATTAATAACAATAATGATCGAAGGGTGGAATTTTATTAGCGTTTCAATATTCAGTTCTGATTGTATTACAGTATTTACAGTTCATTGACACGACTATTTATAAGTCGTGTTTTCAGCTTGATGAGATGGGTTGACATGACATGGCTTGATGAGATCCTTGATCCTGGTCAATGATCATAAAGGAAACACTATTGTTTTTTTTCGCTATTGTGTCTTAATAACATCAACATGAACATTTGAACATGGTAAAAACGAAATTTATTTAACGCCCATATACTACTCACTGTCAGAATTTAATGTGTCGAACTGTACTAAACTTTACATTATAAACGGAGAATGAACTGGGAAGACCCTAGCATAAAACGGATGGTAAAATCGACCATATCTTTTCTCATACGCTGTTTGATGAAAGATCGCTTATGTTGTTTTGATACGCGTGTGATTCGTGGAAATAATTGGGGTATTTTTTTACAAGGACGGGAACGGTAAAAAACTTACGTAAATACTTACTTTTAAGTAACAAAATATGTAAATTAAAATAGAATTCAAAATAAATAAAAGAATTAAACGTTGTTTTTATTCTTTTTAAAAATGATTAACTAAATATGTAAATTTAAACAAGATTAAATGAAAATAAAACAATCAAATATTGCTTTGATTCATTTTAAATAAATTAAAGAGAATATGCCTTCAATGAAGTAACTTCCAGGTTTATTCTTTATACTTACCAACTGGTTCATAATTTAATAAAGTAGACACCTCGATTATAATCGAAAACTTATGCTCTTTCCTCTATGAGTACTTGCTTTGTTTCTTGGGTTTATTTCAATTACCAAGTCATACGTGTCGACTGTCGAGACAATATTATGCAATCGTTACCCAATAGTTAGTAGAGCAATGTTCTCTAACTCCGGTCACACTTTACTATTTTTAGTTTCACGCAAAATAAAGTAAAGATCCCGGAAAAAGACCAAAATATTTAAGTATTTGACAAAGCGGTTCAAACAAACCCGCATATTAACAAAATATTTGACAAACACCTAACATTTGTCAAATTATTTGATCACTTACCAGGCGCTCAACTCTAATATTTTTGACACTATTTGACGATATTATGTGAAACTTACTGTACTTACAATATTATTCAAAATATATTTGTCGCAAATCTTATTTAATATCATAACAATTGAACAATTTCGATTCAAAATATTATCGGTGCCAGGGAAAATAAGGAAAAAGAAAATTAGTTAATTGTTAAGATAAGATTTTGGCTATGTAGGCATAGTTAATAAGTTAAGGGTCTCATTCTCAATCTACCGATAAGCTTGAAGTGTCAGATAGCTTATTTGTATGTTTTTATTACACATATACACTTATTTGGCGATTGTGAAACAGACCTAGGCAGGGACTATATTATGATCCGCAATCCGCCGTGCTCGGGGAAATTCAGTGCTCTGAAAATAAAACTCTGCACTAATACAATAGAGTTGAAAATCGAAGTGTCCAGTGTCGATCTGTCATATAGTATGACATTTGACTCGACACTTGTGTGTTCGATTTTCATCTCTATCCTATTAGCCCTGAGTTATATTTCCAGAGCTTTTAATTTTTCCGGCCTACCGGATTCTGGACAATATAGTCCCAACTCCCAGACTTAGAGTAATAAGTATTGTATAGGAGATACCACTCCTAAGACAATGTCTGGCTTCGACGGTCGACACATTCTCGAGTCATTCATTATGATATTTAAAGTCTGTAGAGGGCGTGAGTGGGAACCTAAGCATTAATAATTATTTTGTTATAATTCACATTACCTACATTAATACTTTGTTTATAATGTGTTGTGAAAGTTTACAAAATTACTGTATTTTTTCACAGATTGAGTATGTACCTATAGAAGAAGAGCTCCACAAAACTAAAATTCTAGAACATTTAGGTACTTCTTTCACAATCGTCTAACTCACTGAAAAATTTACTTAAATATAAATTTCCAACGAGAACCAATTCTATAAAGTGTTGAGAATTCACCATATTTATTTAATTTTTTTAAATGTATACTTACTGCTTTAAAAAAATGCACTGACACTCACGCTGAATAACTTTGTTTTCTGCATTTCTGGAGCGTGTATTTAAAAAACGGTTGGAATATGGACAAATTCTACAAAATCAAAGTTATTGATAATTTGATAGGCTTTTATTTCATCTTAGAACATTTTTTGCTACAATGCACCGTTTTTTGAGATAAAAATACTACAATTGAGGCCTTTATCCCCCTCCTCTCGCCGGCTCGCCTCCTAGACTTCAGGACTTTTAGTATGTTTTCTACCTAAGCACCCTGAATAAGTTTCTGAAGAAATCGTTTAGGTTCCCGCTCACGCACTCTACAACTACTATATCGACTTGACTAATTGTGAAGATATTGATCTACGATATTAAAAAACCTGAAAAAAAATACATTGCCAAAAAAACTGAGCGAAAACATGTCCGCAAAGTTCATTATTTCTAAAGCAATCACCTAAATGACCGTCTTTTGCGTCATTCATTGACTGGAATCTTCGATCCTGGACTATTAATAAACCTATAAGGGTGAAGGAGAAAGCTAATCCATGTTTTTTTGTTTTTTTCTAAGGTTATCTAGGCGTTGGTGATGCATTCCATTTTAATGACGTTGGAATTACGACTTTATGTCACTTATATTAAGTGTTACAATGTGAGATAATGAATGATATAGGCGGGTCTCTATGCTACAGTTATTAATCTGAGTCTATCTCAATTTTGTTATTTTGCCGCGCACGCGCAGTCCTATATCGCGGGGACAGATTGACGATTGTTTTCAACGAAGCGGTTTTTCCCACACGTGTCGAACATTTGACCTACATTTGACGATGCGGGCTCGCCAGTCGACACCGGACACGGATTTATCGGATTTTCGCATTCATCATCATTATCGGAAATAATTTGGAAATATCTTTTTATTATACTAAACTTATTAGATTCGATGACCGGAAATCCGATGTAGGTTTAAGGCATGGAGCAGATAATTATAGAGTTTGTAGGTAAAGTTAAAAGTTTAAAACATATTTTGTAATTAATAAAAGTTACGTAAAAATTAGGGCCTATTATCAATGTTCAAATAAATGTACATTTTATTCGGAAGTTCTGCGCTGCTTACGTTAAATCAAACGACAGAGACAAAACACGCAAATAAGCTATCTGATCCTTGTCAGTAGATCGTGAAACAGGCCCTTAATATCGTAGTTCTCCGATCGTAGTATCGTAGTCGCTCCGCCCGTGAAAATATCCATCGGGTATCCCGCGGGAATACTGTACTTTTCCGGGATAAAAAGTAGCCTGTGTTTTAATCCAGAGGCTAAACTACCATCAATACCAAATTTCATCAAAATCCGTTTAGTAGTTTTTGTGTGAAAGAGTAACAAACATCCATCCATCCATCCATCCATCCATCCTCACAAACTTTCTCATTTATAATTAATACTTTTTAGGGGATTTGAACTTAATTGGCGTTGTTAGATCATATAATACTAACTTATGTTTGATAATTTCGCTAATTGACTCAAGGACTCCGTGGCGCAACGGTAGCGCGTCTGACTCCAGATCAGAAGGTTGCGTGTTCAAATCACGTCGGGGTCATAGTAAATATCTTTTTTTGTTTTTAAATAGTATAATGGATACAAAGTTTTAAAAAAAATTTGATTTAATTATTCTTCCGGCTTATCTATGAATAATGTACTTGACTTGTACCTATATAAGCTGTATTATGCACCTTAGATTGAAAAGAAACAGAACAGCTACAAACAATAATCTCGATATTTGATTGCATTACTACAACTTACAAGCATACGAGCATACGGGGAATGTATAATATGTGTCCACTAGCGTCCGCCTCCTTTGCCACGTATGACGGCAAGAGTTTCTATCCGGTAAGACCAGAGGACCGTCGAATGTAGGAAATTTTCAAAATTCGCGTTGAGTGTGTTTGTGTCTTGTGATGTGTGCGTATCTGAAAATACTTCACGCTCTTTTAATAACTCTACTTTACGAGCAAAAGTCTGCCTGAAGTCTGCCAACTCTCATATACAGGCTGTATATGAGATATATCGTGGACTGGACGTGGAATGGACTGCATGCTAATTCTCACATTGTAAAAAAGTCCCGAGCTCAGCATTGGGGACGTTAGAGGTGGGTATTAAATGTACCCTAAGTAGATTTACTTAGGGTACATTTAATACCATCTGTGACAACTGACAATCCTGACAAAATTTGGATCGATTCTGAAACTTCAATGAACGTGTATTTTGTGGTACGTATATTATTTACTTACTCTGTGACACCCTTTGTGTCACCATCACCATGTCATGGTGGCACCATGCCATGGTGACACCACAGCCTACAATTGCAAAAGTTGGAGATGCCGGGGATCGAACCCGGGGCCTTTCACATGCAAAGCGAACGCTCTACCACTGAGCTACATCCCCTTTTTTATTCTAACTGTAATTTTATGTCAAATCAAAATAGCGGCATCTTTTATTACAGTAAATTCTTGTTCACTTATATTCTTTATTAGTAAGGGGGTATTATGGGGGGGTATAATGGTTTTTTTAATATAGGTTTAGTTGTAAATGCACATGCATTTACAACTAAACCTATATTAAAAAAACCATTATAGTAAAATCCTTTCTAGTAATTATACTATTACAATAATATGTTCTCTAACCATATTTTACATTTCAAGCCTTACCTTGATAAATTAGCTCTTAATAATTAATAAGATATTTTTAATTTTAACTTTATGTTTTTTTGGCTCTGTACAGAAAAAAAATGCAAATGTTGTGACAGATTGACTAACGTAACAAAATTGTATCTATAAAACACACGGAAGTGTGTGTTAATAAATAATCGGTGGTAGTGTGTGTTGTTGTTTTATTACACATTTTATGTATTTCAGATTTCTAAGCATTATTTAAACAATATAAGCTTTCTACACACCTTCTTTCTGTACATATACTTGAACTATGTCAAATGTCATACCCCTCCGTTTACACAATTCTCGTACAAGTGTACTGAAATTTTTGCTTCGCGTATTAATATAATATACCTATTAAATTATTAAGTTTGACAATTTTCCGGACAGAGACCCCAGTTCCTTCTGGTTTCGGAGTAATGCTGCAGTAATACTATGCCACTCTTCAGTATACATTATACATAATTAAGTATAACCTATTAACACGTAATAAGTATTTATAAATAGTATTGGCTGATATCAAACAAAGAAATGTCACTGAACAAATGAATGCAACACTTTATTCACAATTCACATACAAATTTTAGGATTAACCTAAACCTGTCATGTCCTTGGGCGAGCAGAGGTCGTTTTGTTCATTAATAAAATTAATACTAAAATCGGTTTAGCCCAGCACGTAAAAACCTAAATGAAGTTTTCATTACTATACTATTTATTATTTGTATATTATAAAGATGATTTTGCACGAATATAAAACGGTTTTTTCCAGTTTGAAAATTCCGCGAATCAAAATTATACATAATTATTAATCGTAGATTAAAGCTAAGTCATATTATAAAAAAACTCGTTTAAGATATCTTCGTTGCTCCGCGACCGCACTTTAGACAGGAACACATAATTGCTCGGTTCTCCATTGGAACACTACTGATTCTTTACTTTGTTGAAAAAGTGATATGGTGGAATAGCTTAGGCATTACTATTTAGGTAGGTTCAGATTCGACTCACTTTTGCCATATTACAAGCAGCCTTACAGCCTTCAGTCTCGGACTACGTTATCCGGAATCTCTTCGGCTAAAAAAAATACAGCGCTGAAAAAGAAAATTGAACACACGGCAAGACACGGTAGCAATTTATAAACTCGACGCTCGTGTGTTAGATTTTCAGCTCTTTTGTATTAGCACAGAGCTCAATTTGAACGCCGTATTTTTCCAGCGGGAGAGGTTAACTTTCGGGTAATGTAGTCCGAGACTAACACTGATTTGAATTTTAGTGGACAAAGGGCCAGACAATATGTCACGTCACTACAATCATCTTTAGTAACTGTTTTGTGGTTGTCAGTCGGTAGAATTTGTACCCACACTTCATATACTTATTATCTAAATTATATAAAAATTACATAATTTTATTATTTTATTCTAACAATTCTATTAACATACCTCATACTCGTTTCTTAGTTATGAACTTCGAAAATGGTAAGATCTATAACCCAAGTCAAAAAAGCCCAACTCTATAACAGTCAGTTAGGTATATCATAGCCAAAGGCTACCATGAGCCTTTAATTTCTACATTAATCGAAAGTCTACTGTCTGTTCATGGTCAAGGCGGTTACGGTCTACTTGTGAGGTACACTAGTCTACTCCGCCTCCATGATGAACTCGGCCATGAGCATCTCCATGGTGGGTGCTATTCCGGTGGTCATGCAGGTGACCTTGAAACACTCCGCCACGCGCAGGATCCGCCAGCAGTGGTCAGTCTCGTGGTCAAACTTCTGCTCGCACTCGTGGATTATGCTCACCATCTGCTTGGCCAGTATTTCACCTGGGTAGATCAACTTAATAATTAGTTACCTATACTTAACTTCTTTTTACAAGTGTTGTTAATACGAGGGCGGGTCAATAAGTCCGTGACTTTAGGAATAAAACACAGATTTTTTGATAAATAAATAATTTTATTTTTCAACGTAGTCCCCCTTGAGCTCTATACACTTTGTCCAACGCTTCTCCAATTTTTTTATCCCTTCCAAAAAATATGATTTGTCGAGGTCCTCAAAATAGGCCTTTGTTTGCGAGATGACTTCATCATTGGAGTCAAATCTTTTTCCACCGAGCCATTTTTTCAGGTTTGGGAACAAGAAGTAGTCACTCGGAGCCAAATCTGGAGAATAGGGTGGATATGGGAGCAATTCATAGCCCAATTCATGGATTTTTGCCATGGCAACTGCACATGTGTGCACCCTTGCATTGTCTTGGTGAAAAAGAACTTTTTTCTTGGCCAAATGAGGTCGGTTTTTTTTCAAATCCTCATTGAAGCGGTCCAATAAGTTGGCATAATATTCCCCATTAATAGTTCTTCCCTTTTGAAGATAGTCAATGTGGATTATCCCACGTGCATCCCAAAAAACAGTCGCCATAACTTTATTGGCTGACAAACCCACCTTGCCCTCTTTGGCGCCGATTCACCCTTAGAAACCCACTGTTTTGACTGTTGTTTGGTCTCTGGTGTGTTGTGATGGATCCATGTTTCGTCCACGGTTACAAAACGGCGCAAAAACTCCTCCATATTGTGATTAAACAACGCCAAACCTTCCTGTGAAGTTGTTACACGATTACGTTTGTGGTCGACTTGCGGAAAGCTTTCTCATGCCCAAGTGATCATTCAAAATTGAAACTACTGAGCCATGCGAGATGCCTATGGCTTCCACAATCTCTTGCACTTTCAATCTTCGGTCGGCCAACACCATATCGTGAATTTTTTCGATTGTTTCGGGTGTAGAGACCTCAACTGGGCGTCCAGGACGTTCGGCATCTTCAGTGCTTGTACGGCCACAACGAAATTCAGTAAACCACTTTTTTACCATTGAAATCGATGGTGCAGAGTCCCCATAGTATTTATCAAGCTTAGCTTTGGTCTCGGTAATGGTTTTTTTTCGCAAAAAATAATGCTTAATAAGCACACGAAATTCACTTTTTTCCATTGTTTCCTTAAGTTACTGGATAGTCTGATAAAGATAGCTGTAAAACACACACTAACTGACGCAGCAAGTTCAAATTTTGATAGGAGTCAACTGACAGATGCCTGTTGACAGGAGTAGTGTTGCTTTTTCAGTAAGGAGGTCAGAAATTCAAAAAGTCACGGACTTATTGACCCGCCTTAGTATTAATCGTTAATACCTATATAAGGTTACACTTTTATCTTTGAAGGAAAATAAAATTATTTTGTTTCTCTGTAAATACGAGTTTATTATAAGTCGATATCAAAAAAATAGTTGATTATTTATATAATCCGTAGACGTATCATATGTTAACTTTATTTGTCGCATTCCCTCCCTTTATTAAACGAGTTTTCAAGTACATGTATAGGCATAGAAATTACAGCGCCTGTTTATATAATATAAGCATAATGTTTTATTGTGTATTGCTTTATATTTTGATTCGGGCGTTAATAATTTATTAGGAATTAAGACTGTAGCAGTCAGAAGATCTGTATAATACTCAGGTTACTCAGGCTTACTCAGGCCCTAAGAAGAGCTTCAGTAACGTAAGGGCCGTAGCAGATGCTCTCAAACCTAAGGGTTTTAGGCCCTGAGGGCCTGCTGCTCTCGTGTTTGCATATGTATCCCATCGCGCGTTTGGGAGTGTGTCAAGTTTTAGATACGAGCGATTGGCCCCCAGGACTCAATGTTAAAATAGGACTTGATGAATTTGTCCGTGTTCTCGTGGTGCATGCGGTGTGAGTCGGTGAGCAGTTCGAAGTGGGTGCTGGTGCCTCAGGCCAGGACTCACCGTTAGGAAAGGACTTATTGAACTTCTCCTTCTTCTCGTGGTCTATGCAGTGTGAGTCGATGAGCAGGTCGATGTGGGTGCTCATGCCTCAGGCCAGGACTCACCGTTAGGGAAGGACTTGATGAACTTGTCCGTGTTCTCGTGGTGCATGCGGTGTGAGTCGGTGAGCAGGTCAAAGTGGGTGCTCATGCATTTGATGGCGCAGCCCAGCTCGCGGTGCTCGAACTTGAAGTCCTCCCGCCAGAAGTGGAAGAACTCCTCCATCTTCTCCTCGGAGAGTTGGCTCTGGTGATGAAATTGAATGATAAAGGGCTAGGGGCTAAAGAAAAAACGGCTTGCCTAATGAGTGATGATTAACACATTGACCACTTGCAAGAAGTACGGTAACGAAAATAATGAACTATCTGGATTAAAATTATTGTCAAATAATATAATATATTATATAACATAAAAATTCGTTTAACATGTTTTAAAATTATTTCATTAGATCGACATAAGATCTGGCCTAGCAGGTCCGTCAAGGCCAAATTCCTGGCACGTGACGTAAAATAATAAATAAAAAAATTATTATTCAGTTTTTAAATCAATTCAAACCAGAAATTCAAGCAAGTACTCAATCTAGGTCTGATTTTAGTTTGACATTTTTCACCATCAACTCTTTATTTGTTATCAAATTTTAGCAAAATATGGACTACTTCAAATAATAAGGCCCACTTTATCTTACTTCTTCCCTACAGCGATCCAAGGCTTCACCGAACCCAAGCGTGACATCTTTCATAATCGCCGCTTGCTCCGCGGCCACTGCTGCACACAGCAGCAACACCATCAGACCTCTGGAACCCTGGTTCTTCCACATGGTCCACCTACCTTACGTCTGCTGTTACCCTAGAATATTGCTATAGTGGCCCCGTGAGACCGTCAATGTTTATATAAGATGGCATAATGATGTATAATGTCAGGTATTTATTCAGCACACAGTGGGCGGAGCATTTCAGCGTGGCACATCCGCAGAGGACGGCAATTAGGCGTTTAATAGACGTCAGGCAAATCATAGATTGAGGAGATGGAGGGTATAATAAGTTTTGAACAGCAGTCAAGACAGAATTGGTAAAACAACGTGGTAACAGTTATAACTTTATCCGACTACTATTATAAATGTACTCTACTACTGTTATACGTTATAATATATTATGTTAAGAATATAAATTAATATTATTTAATTTTTAGCAAGCGCCTAAATAAGGCTGCTAAGTTTGTCCTGTCAATGTTTTTGATGTTGTACCTACTTACGGTCCGTTTCAATATCCTATAACTATTTGTTAAAAACGTCACATTTGGTATCGCAAAAAACCGTCAAATGATTGAATATAGGTAGGTTATTGAAAACGGCCGTTACTTGTGCTAATAAAGGTTTGTAGTTATTATAAATGCAAAAGTTTGTGAGGATGGATGAATGTATGTGAATCGTTCACGCAAAAATTACTGAACGCATTCTGATGAAATTCAGTATAGGTATTAGTAGTTTAGGCTCTGGATTAAAAAAATAATATATTTACGACGTTTAATTATTACATTAATAAGTATTTAATATGTTTAAGAACATCTAGCACGAGACAAACAAAGTCCATTCGAAACTGTATGTAAAAGTACTTACTTTGATAATTAAAACAGCTGCTATATCGGGTTCAATTACGACCGGTTTCAATCAATCTTCGTCATTCAATCATTTGCCGGTTTTTTGCGATACAAATTTTACGTTTCTAACATATAGTTATTGGTATTAATATATTACATATTATTTATGTAGACTTTATTTGTCCCAACCCATTTTTAAAGTAAACGTGATTTTATTTCATCATTGAATACGGAACCTTAAAAAAATAATATCTAATATTATGATTTATGACTCTTGAGTCTTGACACTGGTACTGTTTTAAGATACGTCGCCATTTTTTTAACCAAGTTTTAGTTCAAGAAGTACTACAATTGTGACAATTGTTAGTTTTGTAAAATTTAATTTTATTTCAAATTATGTCAAATTCGTAAGTGTCTTATTAAGACAATCTTTTCGTAGGTTCGTCTAGCACAAGACTAATCTAGGGCCTACACTAGAATAAGAGCCAGTCTAGACTAGCAGGAAGGCGGCATCCATCGGATACACCATATAGGCTCCGAAACAGGAACGACCTTCCCACAAATAGAGTATTGCCTTTGTCTTCACTTACAAGACTGTTACGGTCGGAGCCTCGTAAGTGGAGACACGACGAATGCTCTCTCGAGGGCCTTTATATACGGAACGTTCTGGGCAACGATAGCGCGAGCTATGTCGAACCACCTGACATCTGTTGGGTGGCTGGCGAGCTAGACAGGTCAAACGCCGCGCTGCCTGGGTTTGAGTCTCTGTAGGTCGTCGGTCATTTTCGAATTTTAAGCTTGAACACCGACGTTTTATGACTAAAACGATGACAGGTCGTAGAGTAGGTAATTGAAATTATCAGGACTATTACAGGCATTATTTAGTTTTAATCGTTTCACAATAATTAATATTGCCTATTTAGCATGTCTGCTTACGTTATATGATCATGATCCTTAGCTGATATTATTAGAAGGATTATTAATTTTAGGCGTAAATGAATTAGCGTCAGGTGTCGCAGTCGTGCTTCGTGTACAACTAACAACAATAACTGAACGTAGCTGGAATTACTTTATCGTCTCCACTTTGGGATTCGATAGTGCCTTTACTAGTAACTAGTACTTTCCGAGAGTGCTGATTTCTCTCCATAGATACTTACTTAACTTTTAGAATTACATAATCAGTTGGCATTTATTTTGGGGTATTTTATTTTGCTTACATGTAAAGAATATAGTTTCTTTCACTGGTTTCCCCGATGTGTGTGACCCTGGAGACAAAGTTCTCATGATAGAATACAATAGTGGCAAAACTAGTTATAATTTTTAGTCTCAATTCTGGTATCTTCGAGGACTACTAAGTGTGTCCACTGCCCAGGCCCACGTAAGGTTTCAGACTCCAGTGCATTCAGATGATCTGTTCATTACCGACTTAGGCATAACTTCGCAATCAATAAGCAATTACACACGGGTATAATTCACAACGTCGAAATGTTTACATTTCTAAAACAATGCATAATAATTAATAATGCACACATAGTAAGTATGGATCGTAGAGTTGGAGACTGGAGAGTCCTTACGAGATTTAAAATGAATTGGCACTGTTGTCACAGTTCTCTACGTTTCATCTTAGGGTTAGTTCACAACGAAACAAAACGATACGCGACATGGCGCTGCATTTTTACCCGACTACGGTGAAGCCAAAACGAAGGGTAATGATTTTGGCAGTCTATGTATGTATGTTTAATGAATGAGGTGCGAAAATATATATATAGCCCGATAGCCCGGGTAACATAATATTTACCCAAACAAAAACCCAACTAGGGTTATAGTTTTTAAGATAGCTATTCAAAATTAAGCTTTATTCATTAAACAGATACACGTTTCATATGACATCGGTCATACACTGCACATGCGCGGTGCAGCGCGGTGCAACATGACATTCGAACTCTTACAGTGAAACGTGTATCTTCTTGTGTAGTGAATAAAGTTCAATTTTAAATAGCAATCTGATAAACACAGCGCCATGTCACGTATCGTTTCGTTTCGGTATGAATTGACCCTTAAGCGGCCCGAGTCGGTCAAACGGTTTGATTCAAACACGTAGATTTTAGCTTCAAGAGTAGTTTAGAGTCAAAACATTTTCATCGTTTACACAATTACTTTATCCATGATCCAGGATATTTGTTTCCCCGGCGGGATTCGAACCTGGGAGCGAGAGAGGATTGAGCGCTGATTCGCTATAACCACTGAGGCCCAGAGGTCATCTAGGTAAAATAACTCTGAACGCACTGTAGGTCTTGACTCCAGAACATTCCATCTGAGTTCTGACAGCCATTAGCGCAGGTGCGGGCCCTAAATCACGCACGTGTTAGAATATTGGTATTTTATAAAATAATAACATAAACAAATTTCATTCAAAGGCTACTTGCCTGTGGAATGATATACAACGTGACATTCGAGAGTCAAGTCACTTGGTATTTTCAAGTCGAAGCTACATAGCCATCTACGAACCAAAGTCGCTTGCTATTTTTAAGTCGAAGCTACATTGCCATCCAAGGAACAAAGTCGCTTCTATTTTCAAGTCGAAGCTACACAGCCATCAACGGAACAAAGTCGCTTGCTATTTTCAAGTCGAAGCTACATAGCCATCTACGGAGCAAAGTCGCTTGCTATTTTCAAGTCGAAGCTACATAGCCATCTACGGAGCAAAGTCGCTTGCTAAATTAACTGTTAATTCATTTTATATCATGTATATTTATTTATAACATGACATGTATGTTTATATCTTTCTTAATATTCCGAATTTTTAATCGAGTTGCAGGCTTTTGCTCATTATAATTTACGATAAAACAATTATTATTCTTGCAATAACTGTTTATATTATCCTTGTTTCCTTTCCCAGTCCTATTTGTTTACTTAATTTACCTCTCCTATCCTGCAGGGTTGCCTGGAAGAGATCGCTTGTGGTAGCGATAAGGCCGCCCTTGCCTACATTTAGTTATAAGTTTAGTTTCTAGTAAAATTATTGTACCTACTTTAATGTGAGCAATAAAGTGTATATCTGTATATCAAAGCAAAATCATTTATGTATTTTTATACTTTAACAGTTAAGTCAAAATATATTTTTATTATTTCCTGTTTTACAGTCTAGAGTTTAAAATTTAATAATAGGTAAATAATTGATCTAAATTATCAAGTAATTCAATAACCATTAGAAACATTTTTGTATGTCACTTTTGGTAATTCATAATATGAGCGTCCGCTGTGAAATATTACCATTAACTTCGGGTGTAAAATTAGCGCCAAATAATACTTATAAAAGGCTGTGCCGCCATTTTTGAAGTTAGGCCCGGTTCAGACACAGCGGAAACCGCACGATTTCTGCGCGTAATCCGCGCGGTTTAGTGTGAGCGTCTAGTACGACGCTTTTGTAATAGGCTGCGCGCGGTTGATGCGCACGATTCTTTCCCGCGCGGTTTCCGCTGTGTCTGAACACAACCTTAGTCTTGGACTGGCCATGGGAGAGTTAAGATAAGTAGCATTGTCTAAAACCTATTTTATAAGCTGTTGCTAAATTATTAAGTAATTATTTTAATTGATGATTTTATAATATTATTAATAATTATTTTATTATAACTTTATTATTATTAATTTAATTAGCTATTACTTTATTGGATATTTAGAAATCTATTCTGCAACTACGAAAATGGTTTGATCATGCTATAACTACAGAAATTAAAATACCAAGATATTAAAGAATATAATGATTAGTATTTCTTTATTTTTATCTTTATTTAATATAATAATTTTAGTTTTTGATAAAAGGAAATTTTTGTTGATGAATTGGGTTGTAGCTTGAAGCTATTAGTATTTACTGCTATAATAAGGAAAACTTTTATACAATAAAACTATTTACCAATGCTTTAGTGTTTAACTTCATATTTTTTGGTGGCAACTATTGTGGTCATTCTAAGTTATAATATAGCTGTTACTCTTCTTTATATGTATAAGCCCTTAATGACGCACGCTCCTCCAGCCCGCCGCGCCGCGCCGCGCCGCGCTGCACGCACTCTGTACCTACACGTATAAACTATAATGTACAAATTACTATTTAGATACAATTATTAGGGTTCCCATTTTTTGAAAAGTCCTCACAAAAATTTGAAAAATTCGTTTGCGTAGTACTAACGGAAACGGAACCCTGAGATAAAGTGGTCTATGTTACACCTTATTATACGCTTATAACTATCTGCCAGTGAAAGTCCCGTGAAAATCGGTCCAGTCGTTTCAGAGATTTGCCGGAACAAACAGACAGACACGCAATCCAAATTTTAAAAATTGTTTTTTTTCTTGTAAGTACCGAATATAAGGTTTGGTAAAATCAACTAGGGATATTTTGGGTATATGATCTACTGCTCATTTATAAAGACTTTTAGGCAAAAAATTATTATCATACTTGAAGTTAAAAATCATCTCATAATGGGTGAATCTCCGCTTAACGCAGACTCGGATTAATTAGCGGATATAACGGATTTTTTTTTCGAGCATAATTATTTTTAAGCTATTGCATAGCTTCTATCGCGGGCCTTGAGCGCGGGGACCGAATCCAGAAATTCCGTAACGAAAAAACCTCACGCTCCCCACTTCGTCTAACGTCGTTTCAGTTCGGCAGTCTTCGACACGGCGTTGTGTGCGTGCGATTAGACGTATTGTACGACTCTACGAAACTAGCACGAATCGAGACGAGCTGCTCCGAAATCGGACGAATACATAAGCAGCTGTTTATGAGAAAGTAATTGTAAAAAATAATAATTTAAAACCCACATGTATTGTAAAATAATAAAAATATTTTAAACAATATTAACTTTTTATTTATTTAATAAAAGAAAAATTTGTTTTCTTATCGGTCACCACGCTCAAAAAGTGTAACTTGAATTAATATCAAAGAAAAAGAAATACTGCATAAATAAAATAAAATAAATAAATAATTATAATTGCATAAGTTGATACAAAATGCTATGCAATAGCTTTACCGCGGCAGTCCCCGAGTGCCACACGTCTTTTTTTATTATTTTTCTGCCTAAACGTGTATACTTTAGCCTAAATCATATGCCCAAAATATCTGTAGTTGATTTTACCGAACCTTATATATTGTAGTATATATAACGTCTCCGAAAATCAATAACGGATACTACGGGGCAAGGGCACATGATTCACTGCTTGTGTTAAGACTAATGTATAATATTCTCGTGTCAAAGTGTTCGGGGACGTAGCTCTACGTAAAGGTTTAGAAGAGTCGAACGACAAGTCGGAGTGGACACGATATTTAAAAAACAAAAAAAGGTATAGTGAAATCAAGCACCCTGGGGGCTTAGCATGGCGATCCGAAGAAATAATTTTAAAGAAGAAATATTCTATCCAAAACAGTTCGTTGCAAAATAGTTCTTAATCCATTGTAACAATGTCGTCAATAGAAGTCAACATATCTAAATAGCCATATTTTTAAAATAGATGCCGGGAAATGTTCTGTGAAAAAATGATCAAATTTTCAAGTAAATGACTGAACGTAAAGAAACTATTGGTCTTAGACCGCCATGATGTGGAGTGGTTGACATTAATGTAAGACTATTTGACATTGAAATAAGAAAACGTTTAGCTGTCAAAAGAGGCCATTTTGTGAGCTCATGCTCGGGAAGAAAATAAATATTGTTTCTCTTATCGAAGATGCATCTACCTTGCTGCCTTACAATAAGACCTATTTTGCTCCGAATAGTATTAGTAGTATTTCTTCATTCTGTCATTTTGTCGATTCTTCGGTG
The DNA here is from genome assembly GCA_963565745.1 of Phengaris arion. Classification (NCBI taxonomy): domain Eukaryota; kingdom Metazoa; phylum Arthropoda; class Insecta; order Lepidoptera; family Lycaenidae; genus Phengaris; species Phengaris arion. Next base: position 16,772,627 of record OY751450.1, read on the forward strand.
TTTCTAGGGTGCGCATTTAATGATATAATAAATAATGCGACAGAATTTGAGAAAAGATTATACACCTCTGCACATAGCCCTTGTTCATTGTGGACTACAACAAATAATATAAAGACAAAAGCCATGTACGATTAATTAAATAACTTTATTACAAAACATGATTTGCTAACACCCCAATAATATGGATTTAGAAAAAATAGCTCAACTACTCTAGCATGTTTCAATTTAACTAAATAAATAGCGGAAAGCTGACGCTCTAGTGTCCGACTAGCATCAATATTCTTAGACCAAGGCATTTGATCGCGTCAATCATGCTAAACTTTTAAACAAATTATCAAAATATGGTATACGAGGTAATGCATTGAATTGGATTACCTCGTACCTAAGTGATCGACTGCAATGTGTTGAAATATCGAAACTAAACAAAAAAGGTACATTTAAAATGACTTACAGATCGAAATACATTATTAATGCAATTGGTATTCCACAAGGAAGTATATTAGGGCCTAAACTATTTCTGCTGTATATAAATGACTTGCCTAGATATATAAATCATGACATAATACTATTTGCCGACGACATAACACTTATTATTAAACATAAAAACAAAAATCAATTACAATTTCAAAATGAAATTATCCAAGCACTAAATTCCCCAAACATCTGGCTAAGAAACAATGACCTAATCATTAATATAGAACAACCTAAAATCATAGAGTTTTTAACATATAAATAGTAGACCAATAAATCTAAACATTGAATTTAATGATAAAAAAATTGAATTGGTAGAAAATACAGTATTTCTAGGTATAAATATAGATAAATATCTGAATTAGAAAATCTATATAGAAAACAATTGCGTTTTGTTTTCGTTCTTAATCGCCTAAGAAATACAAGCACCAAAGAATTAGCGCTTCTAGCTTACTACGGTTACTTAGCCTCAGTTTTAAGATACGGACTCATCCTTTGGGACAATTAAACGCAGTGCAAAAGAGTGTTTATTGCACAGAAAATGCATACGAGCGCAATGTGGCGCGAAATTTAATGAAAGTTGCAAACCTCTTTTTAAACAAATCAATATTTTATCTTTGCCATGCAAGTACATTTATGAAATGACAATATTTGTTAAAAGTCGCATGTATCTTTTCGAAAAAAAGAAGATAACACGAACAGGTTATTACTCTATTGATGATTATGTAAAAGATAATGACTTAAGGTTATCTTGATAAAATTAGCATAATACAATAAAAATAAAATGTAAAAAAGTTGACATAAACTATGTAACTCAACAATTAATGTCTACTTAATTTTATTTAATTAATATTATATATTCATTACAATTATTACTATTATTTTTAATTTTTTTAACAATTGACATACAACATTACAACCAATAAAAATATTATCATTCTAATAAAAAAAAACAATGATGACATCACTAAAAAAAATATATTGACATAAAATAAACTTATTAATAAGAGAAAAATTATAGAATACATATCTTTTTTTTTGGTTAGTATAAAAATGATAATAAAAAAATAATACTATGACTTAAATACCTTATAATGTTATCTATGTTTTTGTTTTAAATAATTATTATTTAAATAACAATATGAACATTTGCACGCCGCATCAAAGGCAGAATAAGTGTAATATAATAATATGTATAATTTACCACTGTAAAACCTTAAGATGGTACCTTATACCTTATATATATATATCACTCATACAAAAAGGAGTCGAACAGATATAATATGATGTTATTAAAAATATTGTCATAAAATGTCAATCCAAAATACGACTGGAGCGTTAAGGTGAAAAATGTCCCATTCAAAAAGGAGTAAGACCTCTATCTCCAAAAATATATTCAGCTGTTCTCGATTCTATATTTAGAAAGCTAGATTGGGAAAAGAAAGGAGTGCACGTGGATGGAGAACTAGTAAACCACCTGCGCTTCGCAGACGATATTGTAGTCTTCGCAAAAAACGCTACCGAATTGGATGGCCAATGAATAAATTAAAAAACTAAATTTTAACTATTAGAGGACCTCTGGAAATAATAATAGAAAACGAAAAGATAGAGTATGTTAAAGAATATATATACTTAGGATAGCTTGTATCCTTCGAAAATAACATAGAAAAAGAAATAAAAATTACTTTTTCCAAGCTCGAGTTATCCTGGCTTGGAAAAAGTTCTGGTCACTAAAAGAAATTACGAATATATATATATATATATATATATATATATATATATATATATATATATATATATATATATATATATATATATATATATATATATATATATATATATATGTATATATATATATATATATATATATATATACTTCTTGACTGCTGTATATAACAGACCCACTCGGTCGGTGGTCGGTGTTCGAATGGCAGCGAAAGTTTACGCTCCCACCAACTAGTTTACCCACTCCACCGTACCACGCCACAAGTGTGCGTGTGTATATTTATTATTATAAGTGTCAATACACTATAGTGGAGTCATTTTAATAGGTAACATTCATCAAAATTCAACAACGTTACCTTGTAACAGCGGGCATAAATAATATATTTTTTCGTTTTGTTAGACTGCACAATTGCTTAACTTTTTTCAATTACGATTATATTATATACATACATATATTGTATTTATTGTAATAATCACCGATACGAGTAATTTAACGATTTGCTGACACTAATAAACCATTCTTAACATAATAAACAATTTCTGATCTAAAGAACTGAACGTAGTTACAATGTTGATTCAGTTAACCCTTTTTATTTAAAACACTAGGGATGATACTCAAAAAATCGAAAGCTTATACCTAAGTAGAATCGAATGCAATGATTACTTGTGAATAAATATCACCATAAATTAATAACCACGTTGTGATTGTAACAAAACATAATTATATTTATTATTCTTTTAATTAACTATAAAAATACAAAAAAATAACTAAATATAAAAATCATTGATGTTAGGTACAATTTAGGTGGGACGTTGCTGGCAACACCAGTGCCTATCGATGACGTCATGTCATGTCGCCATTACATGACGCAGCCTTTTGTCGTTGTGCGAAGTGAGTGTGCGTTTTTGGTGTGCTCTCTGTCATTTTCTTCTGACCCGGCTTTTTTATTGGACTGATCTTACTGACTACGTTTACCTGGCTATAAATTGCACTCCGATTGCTTAACGATTAGTAAACAAGAACCACATTACAGTCTTACCATGTCGAAACGGGGGAAAACGCTAAACAGTCAATCTCGCGAACTATGTGATAGTGGTGAAATTGTACAATTATTTTGAACGTGAATCAGTTAACGATTCTCTCTCGACTAACAAACTCTTTTACCATTGATACAACCGAGAGAACGCGTTGCCGAAGCATTGGGAATAGGAAAGAGGACAGTAACTCAAATTCTGAAAGAAAAATACGGACTCAGACTACAGGCTCAGAAGATAATATTGTACGTACACCGAAAAAATGAAAGAGGGACAAGAAAATTGTTGGCATTGATAATTTTGATGCTGTTGCAATTCGCAACCACATTTATGGATATTACTCGAGAAAAGATTATCCTACACGGGAAAAGCTAATGAGTTCGTTAAAAAACGCAGGCTTATTTTTTGGCGGTAAATCGTCTCTATCAAAGGTTTTGACATCGATTGGCTTTAGATTTAAAAAATCTGACAAGCGGAAAATCCTGTTAGAACGCTACGATATTATTTTGAAGAGAGTAACATTCTTACGTCAAGTAAATAACATTACAGATTGGGACAATGTCGTGTTTATTGACGAAACATGGTTGAATGCCAACCATACGGTTTCGCGGACATGGACCGATGATACAGCGGCCTCCACCTCAAAACTTCCACCGGGAAAAGGAGCCCAAATTATTGTCATTATATGTCACGCGGGATCAGCTTCTCAAGGTTTCATTCCAGACTGCCTCCTCGCATTCGCCTCTAAAACTACAAGTGATTACCATGAGGAAATGAACTTTGAGGTTTTTAAAGAGTGGTTTGAGAAGCTACTAGTCAGCTTAGAAAACCCATCGAAAATTATAATGGATAATGCACCGTATCATTCTGTGCAAGTTGATAAACCACCAACTTAAGCAAATAAAAAGCAAGAAATTGTCTCGTGGCTGGTAAGAAATGGTGTGGATGCAAGTCCAACTTTATTAAAAGCTGAGTTGTTAAATCTGGTAAAAGCAACTAAGCCGTCCAAGCTCCGCTATGTAATCGATGAACTAGCCGTAGAGCATGGACCCGAAGTTATTCGATTGCGATGGTAGGGAACCATTGCCAGTATAACGCCATCGAGCTTATTTGGGCACAAATAAAGGATCATGCAGCGCGGAACAATACTGAACCACCCTTCAGTACTTCTAAAATGATTACTCTGCTACAAACTGTGTGTGCAGAAGTCACTACAGAAGACTGGAGAAAAGTCGTAGAGAAAACAAAGAAAATAATTTTACAAGATTTTGAACCAGATCTGAGAATAGACAATATTATTGAAAATGAATTAATAAAATCTCTGAGTGCTGATAGCAGTGATGAAGATGACAATACTTATAACAGTTCTGATAGTTCAACTGAATAAATGCAATTTTTTTGTTAAATTATGTACTTGTAAAAAATAATAATGGGACAGGGATTCGCCTGATGATTTTTAAAATTCACCTATGTTTCAAGTCCGTATCGATTCATTCACTTTAGTCGATGTTTTTAAGCAGGTCACCTCACTATGAAGATAAACTGACACACGTTTTACAAAATTGAAAAACAAGAATATGTTTTTATCGAGACTACTCTCTTTATCAACAACATATACTTTTTTGTCATAGAACAATCTACCACCGGTTCAACCCTAACCCGCCGAGAAGAACCGGTGAAACAAACTCGGTCGGGCGCAACCTTTTCCCAATAAGATGGAAAAATTACAATGTAAACATAATACAAATAACAATGTCTTATATACATATTAAGTATGACTTACACATTGCCATACAAAAAAGTATGCTTGGTCTCAAATTGACAGATAACTTAAATAGCATAAGTATGAGGAGAGCAACGAAAGGTTATGAAAAAGAGAAATATCACTTAAGTGGCACTGAGATGGACAGGTATGCAGGATGAGCAACAACAAATGGACCAAATGTTTAACGGAATGGGTACCCAGAGATAAGAAATGCCCTTAAGACAACCTTTTCGTAGGTTCGTCTAGCACAAGACTAATCTAGGGCCTACACTAGATTGAGAGCCAGTCTAGACTAGCAGGAAGGCGGCATCCATCGGATACACCATATAGGCTCCGAAACAGGAACGACCTTCCCACAAATCGAGTATTGCCTTTGTCTTCACTTACAAGACTGTTACGGTCGGAGCCTCGTAAGTGGAGACACGACGAATGCTCTCTCGAGGGCCTTTATATACGGAACGTTCTGGGCAACGATAGCGCGAGCTATGTCGAACCACCTGACATCTGTTGGGTGGCTGGCGAGCTAGACAGGTCAAACGCCGCGCTGCCTGGGTTTGAGTCTCTGTAGGAACACCAACGTTTTAGTCGTCGTAGGTCGTTGGAGAAGGAGTTGAAATTATCAGGACTTTTACAGGATACATTTACTTTTAATCGTTTCACAATAATTAATATTGCCTATGCGATCTATTTAGTAGGTCTGCTTACGTTATTATGATTATTAGAAAGAAATTAATTTGAAGTGTAAATTAATCAGCGTCAGGAATTCATTTTAAAAGATTACCAACATTTTATATCTGAGTTAGTAAATACGAGGGCGGGTCAATAAGTCCGTGACTTTTGGAATAAAACACAGATTTTTTGATAAATAAATCATTTTATTTTTCAACGTAGTCCCCCTTGAGCTCTATACACTTTGTCCAACGCTTCTCCAATTTTTTAATCCCTTCCAAAAAATATGATTTGTTGAGGTCCTCAAAATAGGCCTTTGTTTGTGAGATGACTTCATCATTGGAGTCAAATCTTTTTCCACCGAGCCATTTTTTCAGGTTTGGGAACAAGAAGTAGTCACTCGGAGCCAAATCTTGAGAATAGGGTGGATGTGGGAGCAATTCATAGCCCAATTCATGGATTTTTGCCATGGCAACTGCACATGTGTGCACCCTTGCATTGTCTTAGTGAAAAAGAACTTTTTTCTTGGCCAAATGAGGTCGTTTTATAATAATATATATAACCATACGGTTTCGCGGACATGGACCGATGATACAGCGGCCTCCACCTCAAAACTTCCACCGGGAAAAGGAGCCCGAATTATTGTCATTATATGTCACGCGGGATCAGCTTCTCAAGGTTTTATTCCACACTGCCTCCTCGCATTCGCCTCTAAAACTACAAGTGATTACCATGAGAAAATGAACTTTGAGATTTTTAAAGAGTGGTTTGAGAAGCTTACTAGTCAGCTTAGAAAACCCATCGAAAATTATAATGGATAATGGCATCGTATCATTCTGTGCAAGTTGATAAACCACCAACTTAAGCAAATAAAAAGCAAGAAATTGTCTCGTGGCTGGTAAGAAATGGTGTGGATGCAAGTCCAACTTTATTGAAAGTTGAGTTGTTAAATCTGGTAAAAGCAACTAAGCCGTCCAAGCTCCGCTATGTAATCAATGAACTAGCCGTAGAGCATGGACCCGAAATTATTCGATTGCCATGGTAGGGAACCATTGCCAGTATAACGCCATCGAGCTTATTTGGGCACAAATAAAGGATCATGCAGCGCGGAACAATACTGAACCACCCTTCAGTACTTCCAAAATGATGACTCTGCTACAAACTGTGTGTGCAGAAGTCACTACAGAAGACTGGAGAAAAGTCGTATAGAAAACAAAGAAAATAATTTTACAAGATTTTGAACCAGATCTGAGAATAGACAATATTATTGAAAATGAATTAATAAAATCTCTGAGTGCTGATAGCAGTGATGAAGATGACAATACTTATAACAGTTCTGATAGTTCAACTGAATAAATGCAATTTTTTTGTTAAATTATGTACTTCTAAAAAATAATAATGGGACAGGGATTCGCCTGATGATTTTTAAAATTCACATATGTTTCAAGTCCGTATCGATTCATTCACTTTAATCGATGTTTTTAAGCAGGTCACCTCACTATGAAGATAAACTGACACACGTTTTACAAAATTGAAAAACAAGAATATATTTTTATCGAGACTACTCTCTTTATCAACAACATATACTTTTTTGTCATAGAACAATCTACCACCGGTTCAACCCTAACCCGCCGAGAAGAACCGGCGAAACAAACTCGGTCGGGCGCAACCTTTTCCCAATAAGATGGAAAAATTACAATGTAAACATAATACAAATAACAATGTCTTATATACATATTAAGTATGACTTACACATTGCCATACAAAAAAGTATGCTTGGTCTCAAATTGTCAGATAAGTTAAATAGCATAAGTATTAGGAGAGCAACGAAAGGTCATGAAAAAGAGAAATATCACTTAAGTGGCACTGAGATGGACAGGTATGCAGGATGAGCAACAACAAATGGACTAAATGTTTAACGGAATGGGTACCCAGAGATAAGAAACGCCCTTAAGACAACCTTTTCGTAGGTTCGTCTAGCACAATACTAATCTAGGGCCTACACTAGATTAAGAGCCAGTCTAGACTAGCAGGAAGGCGGCATCCATCGGATACACCATATAGGCTCCGAAACAGGAACGACCTTCCCACAAATAGAGTATTGCCTTTGTCTTCACTTACAAGACTGTTACGGTCGGAGCCTCGTAAGTGGAGACACGACGAATGCTCTCTCGAGGGCCTTTATATACGGAACGTTCTGGGCAACGATAGCGCGAGCTATGTCGAACCACCTGACATCTGTTGGGTGGCTGGCGAGCTAGACAGGTCAAACGCCGCGCTGCCTGGGTTTGAGTCTCTGTAGGAACACCAACGTTTTAGTCGTCGTAGGTCGTTGGAGAAGGAGTTGAAATTATCAGGACTATTACAGGCATTATTTAGTTTTAATCGTTTCATAATAATTAATATTGCCTATTTAGCATGTCTGCTTACGTTATATGATCATGATCCTTAGCTGATATTATTAGAAGGATTATTAATTTGAGGCGTAAATGAATTAGCGTCAGGTGTCGCAGTCGTGCTTCGTGTACAACTAACAACAATAACTGAACGCAGCTGGAATTACTGTAACGTCTCCACTTTGGGATTCGATAGTGCCTTTACTAGTAACTAGTACTTTCCGAGAGTGCGGATTGCTCTCCAGAGATACTTACTTAACTTTTAGAGTTACATAATCAGTGGGCATTTATTTTGGGGTATTTTATTTTGCTACGCTACGTGTAAAGTATATAGTTTCTTTCACTGGTTTCCCCGATGTGTGTGACCCTAGAGACAGAGTTCTCATGATAGATTACAATAGTGGCAAAACTAGATATAATTTTTATTCTCAATTCTGGTATCTTCGAGGACGACTAAGTATGCCCACTGCCCAGGCCCACTTAATGTTTCCGACTCCAGTGCATTCAGATGATCTGTTCATTACCGACTTAGGCATAACTTACGCAAACAACAAGCAATTGCACACGGGTATAATTCACAACGTCGAAATGTTTACATTTCTAAAACAATGCATAATAAAGTACACATAGTATGGATCGGAGTGGAGAGGGTAATTACGAATCAATAGATTTGTAATAAAAGCTCGGGTAACATAACATGTACCTAAACTAAAACCCAACTAGGGTTTTAGTTTTTAAGATAACTATTCAAAATTAAGCTTTATTCATTAAACAGATACACGTTTCATATGATATCAGTCATACACTGCACAGCGTGCAGCGCGGTGCAACATGACATTCAAACTCTTACATTGAAACGTGTATCTTCTTGTGTAGTGAATAAAGTTCAATTTTATCGTTGTAATGTATCGTTTCGTTTCGGTGTGAATTGACCCTTAAGCGCCCCCGAGTCGGTCAGTGTTTGATTCAAACACGTAGATTTTAGCTTGAGTCAAAACATTTTCCTTGTTTACATAGTTACTTTATCCTTGATCCAGGATATTTGTTCCATCAGCGGCATTCGAACCTGGGTCCGCTTGAGCGCTGATGCGTTATTACCACTGAGCCACAGAGGTCACCTAGGTATAAAAAATCTGAACGGTCTTGACTCTAGAACATTCCTTCAGAGTTCTGACAGCCATTAGCGCAGGTGTGGCCCCTAAATCACGCACGCTCCTCCAGCACGCCGCGCCGCGCCGCGCTGCACGCACTGTACCTCCACGTATAATGTACAAATTACTATGGACAATTATTAGGGTTACCACCTTTTGAAAAGTCCTCACAAAAGTCTGATAACACCGTTTGCTTGGAGCTAACGGAAACGGAACCCTAAGATAAAGTGGCCTATGTTACACCTTATAGGATTATAACTATCTGCCAGTGAATGTCCTGTGAAAATCGGTTTAGCCGTTTCAGAGAATTAGCCGGAACAGACAGACAGGCAGTAAAAAATGGTAAAATTTGTTTTTTTATTGTAAGTACCGTATATATTGTAGTATATAATATATTATAGTATAGTTATATTACACTATATACTTTCATATGCATTCAGTGAAAAGCTGATAATTTAAAATTACAAACAGACACTTCGATTTTATTTATTTGTAGGTATAGATAACTCGTATTCTATAGTATTATATAGAATACGACTACGACTATAGTATAGTCGTAGTCCAGGCAAGTCTATAAGTCCGGACATGTCCAGATTAATCCCGACGGATGGTAGCCCTATGTACAATGTGCTACATCATAATTCCAGGTGATTATCGGCTTACGAGTGGGTATAGTTAAAATACTTGCCGCGTGATTCCAATTTCCATCGGGTAAGAGTTTAAATATCGGAGTCTAGCTATAGCTTATACTATATTCAGATTAAATTAAAGCTTAACGTAAATAAAGAGAACTTTAGATATATGTTAAAACTAATTATAATGCTATCAATTTAAATATCACTTATTTACCCTGCAATGAATTAAATTAAATTCCGTTTATTTCAGGCTGCATAGGCCCATGTTATAAATAGCTTATAGATTAACATTACTATATTTAATAAGCTAACACTTAAGGCTCCCACAGACGAGAAGACGATCGTTTCAGATAGAACTAACGTCAGTTCGGCCTGAACGGATTCGAGCACATGCTTTACTACTCAATGATGAGAAAACGAACTTGGTAGACTCCACTGTATTCCTAGGTATTACGCTAGAATGTATGGGGTCCTCATATTGCTAACCTAGCAAATAGGCTTAGTTCTGCAGCATATGCAGTCAGAAAAATCAGAGAAATTTCAGAAGAAGATACGGTACGCCTGGTTTATTTCAGCTACTTTCATAGTATAATGTCCTTTGGCATACTTTTATGGGGAAATGCTGCCGACATAAATTCAATATTTGTGCTGCAGAAGCGAGCTATTCGTGCTATTTATAAAATGTTCCCTTTTGAATCTCTGAGAGAAAAGTTTAAAGAAATAGGTGTACTGACCGTAGCTTCTCAGTATATTTTGGAGAATTTAATATACGTTACGAAAAACTTAAGCAATTTCAAGAAGAAAAGTTATAATCATTGTATCAACAGTATAAACTACTTGCACCAGTTATAAGACTTAGCAAATTAAGTCAATGTTTTAAGGGCCAATTTATACGCCTATACAATAGAATTCCAGAAAACGTTCAAAACCTTTCTATTAATAAATTTTAAAAAATAGTGAAATAATGTTTGTGTGCTAAAGCTACTTACAAAGTAAATGATTTTGTTAACGATTGCACACCTTGGGAATAAGATGCTCCCCTGCAAGGCTGTCTCTATGTACTTGTGACTTTTACAATGTAAAGTATTTTCTTTCAATAGAACAATTTTCCATCTTTTTCTAAAAGGTGGCCCCGAGCGAGTTTCTTACGCCGGTTCTTCTCGGCGGGCTAGGATGGAACCGATGGTAGCTTTTTCTGTTGACTTCTCGAAAAAAGCTTGTTAAGTTTCATTTGGAAATAAAAAAAATAATTTCATTTCATATACGGAAAAAAATCGCATCCGACCCAACTGACGTCATTTCGGCCTGAACGGATTCGAGCACACACATAGCATGAATTCGTTCTGGTTTGCCGCGAGCTACGGTCGTGTTAATTAATTGTAAACTCGCTACGCTTGTACAGGATACACGCCCGCACGTCGAGGCTCTGGCGGGAACTGAAGCGATTTATCACAGATAGTCCGTTCAGTCCATTCGTACAGTCAAGAATTAATGTAGCCAACTTAATCATTTAACAAAGTTTTACTACTAAATTAAGTATTTTATTTCCCTCCTTAGCAGGAATTTAGTTGTTAGAAGTGTTTTAGTAGGAAAGAGCCAGACAGTAATCATATGCATAAGGCCTAGGTTAGGCACAATAAAAAACGAAAAAAAATTGACACCTTATCATAAAAATACATCGTAGCATTCGTCAGTAATTTTCTTAAAACTACACATTTAATTACTATATATGCGTAATATTTTCTAGTATATTTTAATTTATCGATAAAATGTATAATACACATAATTCAATAAATAATAAAATTTGAATATAACAAAAGCTAAAATGCCGTGGTTTTTTGGGGACTTTAGGGATTCATAAGTTGAGTTGCTTTTTTATAGTTTTCAGTATTCTTTTAGTAGTTTTTATTAGAAAACTACGCATGTTTAGTAGTTTCGCAAGAACAGAGCTGGTAACACTGGAATGAATCGCTTCAGTCCATCCGGCCGACTGATGCGATCTCGAAATTACACACAGACGATACGATTTTGCATCCGTTCAAGCCGAACTGAAGGAAAACCGGACTGTATATGGGGCCCCTAACACTAAACACGTATTGTCTGCGTCGTGGGGCGCGAAGTGTTCGGGAGTCGTCCCCGAAATCTTCTGTAGACGTCTCCAATCGGCCAGAATTTTTTCTTCTCGAATGTCGGTAATTGATGGGTTGAAATTCACTTCATGACGAGATTTCAAACACTCGACCCCCAGAGCGAAGTTGGTTCTGGTCCTGATGTAGTCCATGACCTGCTACCGCATACTACTGCTCGGGTCCTCCGGGCGACGGAAAAATAACGGATTCCAGTGGCCAATAACACAATAATTATTGAGTCGAAAAAACTTGTTTTGTCTCTGTCGCTCGATATAAAGCGTCTAACGGCCTGTTTCAATAACCTATCTACCAATAACTATTTGTTAAAAACGTCGTCATTCAATAATTTGCCGGTTTTTTTGCGATACAAATTTGAGGTTATTGTAACGGGCCGTAAGCTATCCGATACTTACCTAGTTTTTTACGCCTACGCCTGACCTTTACATTATGTTATAAAATAAACTCTAATTGAGAATATTTTTAATGGCGCGAATCGCGAATCATATCTTAAGTCTTTAAAGCTCTAAAGTACAAAGAAAGGCTTTTACTTGTTTCTCTATATCACTGATCTTCGAAGCCCAGATATATAGATATTGAGAAACTGCTCGACCATTTTAATAAACAGCGAGCGATCGCGTGCAGAGTTCGCGTGTGGCTCGCTCGCCCCGCTCGCCAATTATACTTGAATATAACCCATCCTGCAGACAACATTCACTTATCCGAAAACAATATGGCGAATAGACATAATCTTTTAATCATTTGACAATATTTAATATTACCTACTTTATAGGTCTACAGCTACTTACGTTATATGATTATTATAAAGAAATTAATTTGAAGAGTAAATTAATTAGCCTCAGGATTTTTTTTTTAATTATTACCAACATTTTACTTCTTCATCATAGACGTAAACTATCCATGTAAATAATAAAACTAATTGATTTCCTAAATTGCTATCCTGACAACATTGAAATCCTTGGTAGAGTGCATAATATATTTATTTTATTATTTTTTACAAAGAACTATAATGAAATTACATAGAACGTTTTACGTTACTCAATTATAATTTATAACCGCGATAACTGAGACGAAAATAATATCGTGTAAAACAGGTCGGGCACTGGTGCGGTATGCGCTGTACAAGGGCGCGAATTGCGCGGAAGACGGCCATTTTGCCAATCCTGACAAGTTGAGAATACGTTACTCGCCTTCAATTAATGAGATCGTGGATACCTTTTGTTGTGGTCGGTTATTACATGATCCTTCACATTGATGGGGTACCTGATTATCAAATATTATCATATTGGGGGCTTATTTTCTTTAGTAATAAATAACCTGCATTAATTATGCTTATATTATTATCTGTATCTGCTATTTTAAAGGAACTTAGGTCTTCGCTACACGGGGTCTTCGACACTACAAGGGCTTACCACTTTCGCTTATATGTAGGTAAAAAGAAGGTAAGGAAAAGAAAAAAGAAAAGAAAGAAACAAAGAAAGTTTTTATTTTCAGTTCAAAAAAGACACAAAAATAACATGACATAAAATAGGAAGATATAAAAGAGAATAACAAATTGAGACATGCACCAAAGTTACTGCTGTAGATAAAATAGGACAAATTGTGCCTTCATGTTACTTAGAAAATGGGTCCAAGTTCGGCATAAGCCACGTATGTCGTATAAAGACACGCGCATACACACACATATAAATATACACACAAATATATATATATATATATATATATATATATATATATATATATATATATATATATATATATATATATATATATATATATATATATATACATACACATGTATACAAACATACATACATATATACACACACATAAACATAATACATAATATAATATGATAATAATAGACTATACTTTAACAAACAACTTCCTTACAAACTATACACTAGATAAAAATACTGCACAAACTGCTAGAAAACGTTACAACAACACAGCCCAACAAGACACTACTGAGTAACAGTGGTAAATTTCAAATTAGACTAATAGATAAGAATCATAAATTAATTCAATTGTATGTATAATATTCATATGAAAGACAGGTTACTAATAATCATACCATGTTTAGGCTGTTTCTTAATGAGAAACTCTTTCAAGTGATGTCTAAACGTCCCAACCATGTCCAAACGTCCAACGTCCACGAAAGGGTGTCCCAATAAGAGTGCCCGATTTAATTTTAAGGAAAAACACATATTTTTTTGAGCGAGAGGTGATTTTTATTGCGTTATAAAGTACACATGTTCCGTTAACTATGGAATAGAATATCCTGCATATGGCCCCCACGGCTCTGGCGGCAGACCCTTGCTCTTTTCTTGAAATTTTCGATGACTTTTTCACAGAGTGGCGGCTCTATCTCACCGATGACGCGTTGGATCTCGGCCTTTAGCTCGGGAATTGTTCGTGGTTTATTCGCATAGACCTGAGATTTAACAAAACCCCAAAGGAAAAAGTCGCAAGGCGTTAAATCGCAAGATCTCGGTGGCCAGTTGACATCGGAATTTCGGGAGATTATTCGGTCCGGAAATTTTTCCTCCAATAAATGAATTGTTTCATGGGCGGTGTGGCAGGTCGCGCCAATCTGTTGGAATGGAACCACATGTAGTCCAGGTCCAGTCCTTCCAATTGGGGCCACAAGAACTCTGTTATCATGGCCGAATTGATGTTCCCGGGTTTTCGGCGACACTCGTTTACAGCAGCGATGTTTTCGAGAGACCGACCGGTACGCCGACGCACAGGAGACTTGCCTTCCATAATCGACCCAGTTTCCTCAAATTGATTGTTCTCTCTTCGAATTGTTGACACATTTGGTGCACTTTCACGACCGACCGACCAACTTTTAAGGCACCGTATTTAAAGTAAAGTCAATGAAATTAGTTTATTGCACTATAATGGTGTATAATTATGGTCGCAATATTCGTTATGACAATATGTTAAAATACGACATATTTTAACATGAAGACCTCAATGGAATCTACTGAAAACAACACATTCTATGCACATTTATGTGACCACAAGAATCATAAGCTTTATTGACTAGGCCACAATGTACAGATTTTTTACAATTGTGCAAAAATGTCAATAAAGCTCATTTCGCAGAGGCCGCGCGCACTGTCTAGGCTCTAGCTGGGCGCTCAATGCATATCCCACGTTATGTGAATTGGGTATGTAACAGGCGGTTTTCGCGATGGTAAGGCCTGGTTTGTAATTAAGTGCTGTAATGAGGGACAGGTTCCAGAGGTAGGTACCCCTCCCAATTAATGACGGACGCGGGAACCGAACACGGCCATGATAGCCAGGGCTGCCAAACTGGAACTTTTTAATAATCAGACATGATACACGAGCTTTTGACGAAATATTATAAGGTTGGCAACCTTGATTACATTATTGGGATGCAATAATATAATAACGAGAAAAATAGTTAAAATAATAAAGAGAAAAGATGTCTCTACGACAGGTCTCGATTTGTCTCGAGACTGAGACATCTTTTGCCTCAATAGGTATTATCTCTTCATTTAAATACGAGTTAATTTTGGCTAGAATGTAGAATGTTTATTACATTTGGAATCGCGTAGTTGCCTACATGTAAAAGAATATTTAGTTTAATTTATATGTTCTGAAATATTGAGGCGCTATTACTTGATACATGTAAAAATATATAAAATATTGTGTTGTTTTGTAATTAGGTTCATTTCAATTTTCAAACGTAACAGTATGCGGTTCCTGCTACTATAATGCATGTGAAAACTTGTGAGGATGGATGGATGGATATGTACCTCGTAACTCTTTCAATCAAAAACTACTGAACTGAACGGATTTTGATGAAATTTGGTATGGTAGTAGTTTAAGCTCTGGATTAACACAAAAGCTACTTTTTATCCCGAAAAAGTACAGTGTTCTCGTGGGATGCTGTATTTACGCGGGCGGAGTTGCAGGCAAAATTAAAAAAAAAAAATACGCCTAAACAAAATCGGCTACCTAACTAATTATTTATATTGTGCCAATACCTTTATTGCTACTAAACGGCGGTATAGTCCCTGATTTCTACACTCAAAGCTAATTATAATTCAAACTTCTGGCCGAAACACATTTGAGGCAGATATCAGCCGCCATTACCGATATTGCTAATTAGCGGACGAAGATTAACCGTCCACTTAGTGACAGAGATCACCACAAGCTGGTACAGAAGGGAAAAATCATACAAACTACAATTCTTATGGGTTTGAATAATGTTTGTACCCTTATTTCGTGTTTGTATGTTACTTCGTGAGTTTTGCTTCTGATAAAAAAAATAGGAATTTAAATATTATTTATTTAAAAACTACATAAAATTAAAATCTTTATTAATTGAATTATCAAAAAAATCATGCAACAACAGTTTTAAGCTTGAAATAACAGCAAAACGAGGCTCAAAGTTCTCAGTGGACGGACGCAAAAAGTGCGGCGACCGTAATATTCTCTTTCACCGTAAGGTCAGCGCTCGTACTTCCTAAGCTCACAGGAAGGAAAAGAACATATTTGAATAAAACTTTAAATGGTGCATTTATGTGTTCCTCAGCAATCAATTTGATTTATAAAACAGTCTTGTACAAGTGTGGAATTCCATTCAAATAGCAACTATTCAACTGACGAAATAGCGTTCAATGTATTTTTGGGTGGTCCCGAATGAAGGAATGAAGGGTATTCTAGACATATTTTTGTCGCTTGTGTATTTGTATAGTGATGAAAAATATTAAAATGTCAAATGAATAAGTAATAACATCAAGTTTCATATGACCTAAACTCGGGACATGTTTTGTTCAATATTTTTCTTATAATATTAAGAGCTTGAAGGATACCTGAATTCACATTTTTAAGGTTAATTAGTGTAGGCAACCAGCATAGTTTACTTTTTGTATTCAATTTAGGTGTTTAGTTTCATTTGGATATTTGATATATATGATATAGGATACACCATACATACTATATGGTATGGTATATATAAGGTAGTTATATACGGTCACCGACAAGATAGTTTACCACTTGTCGACCCATTGCTATGGCAATTAGGTTCAAAATTAGTACGCCGGCATGTCGGCAACTGTACAAAATGCCGTACAAAAAGTATACCTCGTACTGAAAATTTAGACCAAGCTTTGGCATCAATTAGGAGTGGTGAAATAACAGCATACAAGTCTTTATAGTGTCATAAACGATAATGGACATTAATGAATACCCATCCAAGTATGTGTATAGTTATGTGTTATATGTTTCTACTTACTGGTATTATTTAAAATGCATCTTTATCCTCTCTTAATTATTAAATTCTTACAATATTTTCTTTGCTTTAATAATGAATTGTCATAACGTTCTATAAAAATCACTATCACGAAATAGCGGCCAAGATCTCACGAATTTAAAAGCAGAATATTTTATCACGAAGTAAGGTACAAACAATAGGTCCACAAAAACAGTAACATAAAAAAAAGTAAAAAAAGGCAAAATAATGGTATTCTTAATATAATACAATTAAACCGACATCTTGTTTAGTTATTTCATTAAAAATTATTGAATTCCTAAAAGCACTACGATCCCGAATATAGGGGCGTCTACCTTAATACTAGAAAGTAACCCCGTTACTTATAAAAATATTTACACCACGGACAACTTAAACAACGTTGCTGTCTTTGTCTGTCAGGTGACATTTCCAACGTATCAGAGAAAGATAGCAACCTTGTATAATTTGTGCGTTATGTAAATATTTTCATTAGTAAGGGTGTATGACTTTAAAGCCTGATCAGTATTATAACATAAGGGCTTAATTATTTTTTGTGAGAAACACTACGAAAGGTGCTGCAATAAAAAGGTATAAAACTTAAAGTCTACCGTAAGATGATTGTATGATGTGTCATTGTTTTTCTTTATAACACGGTAATTAGGTGACATTTCAATTGGTAGCATCTTAACGCGCTATTGTTTACTTTGTTTACGTTATAGATTAAATTGGATCACGAGGTATAGCACGAACAATTGACAACAACGTATTGGTAACGTTATCGAACGAGAATTGTTTGAAAATCATGACAGCGCCCATACAATTTTCCTTCGATAACGTTTAGAAATATTTTGTTCTCAATTGTTCGTGTTAAGCCCCTCGAGCTGAGTGATTCCATCCAGTCCAGTCCATTCCCTCGCTCCAAGTATTCCCTCTATAATACACACACCTTGATCCAAGTATTCCCTCTACAATACACACCTTGCTCCAAGTGTTCCCTCTACAATACACACAACTTACTCCAAGTGTTCCCTCTACAATAAACACACCTTGCTCCAAGTGTTCCCTCTATAATACACAATAAATGCATAGATTAATGAAAGAAGAAAAGATAAACAGTTACATATTTAGATGTCAATTTGATTGCCCTACTACAAGCATACGGTGTGTCCACGATTGTGTGGAAAAGTTGTGGGACGTTGAAGGAGACGTCAATTTTTTTAAATTTGGATCGCTTTGGCTCGTTCTATGAAAGCTGTTTCTCTTTAGGTACTACGTAAGCATATTATATATTTTCTACTCAGTGCTAAATGTGTGTATTGTAGAGGGAACATTTGAATCAAGAAGCGGGTTGCGTGCGTGTCCCGTTGGGAGATATCCCGCCTGACAGAACATTAGTCACATTTAGCAGGCTCCTCCGCGCCGACTGCCGCGCGGGACGATATTATGTAGAATATTATAACAATATAGAGACAACTGGCTGAACAGTGAACAGCGGCAGTTCATTGACAATAGTTATAATAATATATCTGTGGACGCCGCAGACCACGTTAGTCTGGCCCCGTGCTTAGTATCCGAAGAACTTGTGTTACGGGGACCAGACAACGGGAAGGATTTTGCTTCATGTATCAATAATAATAGTAAATTGAACATTTATAATACTCGTATATGATTATAACGTCATTATTAAAACGTCAAATCACAGTATGATTCCAGTAACAGTATATTTTGCTGTGTAGCTAATTAGGTATAGTATGCGTGTGTAAATTAAACTGAAGCCATGCAGCATGCTGCGAATTGAAAAATTTTAATTACGATAATTGGGCCCAGTCCGTTTCTGAATGTTAATATTACGTAATGTTGAAGCAAAATAATTTCAAACAATAACAAAGGTTGAATCTACACCTAAAATATCATCGACAAATCTTACCGGTGAAGGGATTAAGTTACAAATAAAAGTCACGCAAAACATACAGCTTCTGTGTCTCTACAGCAGCTGTCTTTTTGCACTTATAAGTCTTATGACTAAACGTTTCAGAGAATTTTATATTTATAGCCATCTGAATGTTTAAACCAGTTACGCGCAGAAATTGACGGCGCGCGCGGTTGTTTTGAATTGAAAAATGCTCTGGTGTTTGTAATATGTAAGGTGTACCTGAGAACTGAGTTACGAGTAAGGCCTTTCCTCGTGGCTTCGTGGATGACAGACAAATCCGGAGCTTTAAGACTCGTTTTTTTTCCCATAGGTAAAAACCTTAAGAAGTCGGAGTTCTTAATCAAAAAATAAAACTAGACAAGCGGGTGTCGGACTCGCGCACGGAGGGTTCCGTACAAAATGACAAGAAAAACACGTTTGTTGTATAGGAGCCCCACTTGAATATTTGTTGTTTTCTGTTTCTAGTATTTGTTGTCATAGCAGCAGTGGAAATACTCCAGTCTAGCTATCACGGTTGACGAGATACAGTGGACGGTGACGGACAGACGGACGGACGGACAGCGGAGTCTTAGTAATAGCCAACAGAGTACCGTTGTTACCCTTTGGGTACGCAACCCTACAAACAAAACATAATATAGGTATATATACTTATACTAACTAGCCTGCGAAATACTGCACTTTTCAAATTTCAATTCTTTCGAAACTATAAAAGTTAGAGATTTTAAATAAAAAAGTTTTAAAACAAATTTTAATAAACTTCTACTAGTTTGGGAAAGATTTGGGAAACATTTGCTTTAAAAACGTTTTTCATTTGAAATATCTAACTTCTAGTTTTGGAAAAATATAATTTTTAGGGTTCCGTAATATTCAAGGAACGAAGTTTCGCTCTGTCCGTCCGTCTGTCTGTCTGTCCGCGCTTCTAGCTTCTGTAATCATGAATATAAATGGATGAAATTTAGTTTAATTAAAGACTGTGTATAGGTACATAGGCTGCACTAAAAGTATCGGGAATGGAATATTTCCACTGTTCCTGTCATATTAAAATCTTTTTAATTTAAAACTCCTTGGTTTTAAAAATCAAATACCGTTTATTTATTTAAAAAAAGATTCTCGGTCTTGTCACAAGGTCTTGTCAAACTTGTTTAGTCGTTGAGAAAATGGAATTGACTCGAGAAAATTCTAGAGCGATGATTTATTATGACTTTCGAAGTGGTTTAACACAAAAACAGTGTGTTGACCGGATGATTTCTGCATTTGGTGATGAAGCCCTATCCAAAACCACAATTTATCGCTGGTTTGCTAAATTTCAACGTGGACGTGTCAAGCTCAGTGATGATCCCCGTCAAGGTCGTCCAAAAACTGCAGTCACCCAAGAAAACGTTGATGCTGTGCGTAAGCTGATTGAGGAAGATCGACATGACATACCGCGAAATTCAGGCAACTTTAGACATTGGCATGAGTCAAATACAAATAATCTTGCATGAACAATTAGGTGTAAAAAAGTTGTTTTCCCGATGGATACCGCATTTGCTCTGTGAAGAGCAAAAAGCGGTTCGCGTTACTTGGTGCGTCAGAACTCTCGAAAGATTCCACGCAGGATCCTCAAATGCTGTATACAACATCGTATCAGGTGACGAATCCTGGATATACGCGTACGAACCCGAAACAAAAAACCAGTCACGAGTTTGGGTATTCGAAAATGAGTTAAAGCCAACAAAAATTGTTCGTTCACGGAGTGTTGCAAAAAAAATGGTGGCCACGTTTGTCTCCAAAACCGGCCATGTTGCGACTATTCCTCTTGAGGGACAAAGAACGGTTAATGCAGAATGGTATGCTAACATTTGTTTGCCACAGGTCGTTTCTGAACTCCGTAAAGAGAACTGCAACCGCCGCATCATCCTCCATCACGACAATGCGAGTTCTCACATCGCGCACAGAACAAAAGAGTTTTTAGAGCAAGAAATCATTGAATTATTAGACCATCCGCCGTACAGCCCCGACCTAAGCCCTAATGATTTCTATACTTTCCCTAAAATAAAGAATAAATTGCGTGGTCAGAGATTTTCATCACCTGAAGAAGTTGTGGACGCCTACAAAACGGCCATTTTGGAGACCCCAACTTCCGAATGGAATGGTTGCTTCAATGATTGGTTCCATCGTATGGAAAAATGTGTCAAATTTCGCGGAGAATACTTCGAAAAGCAATAAATACATTTTTAAATAGTAATGTTGTGTCACTTCCTTGATTCCCGAAATTTTCAGTGCCGCCCTCGTACATATCGGTTTTGGCATCATAAAATAATAATAATTTTACAATTTACATACATTTGGCTCTCCATACATGTGAAGGGGGGATGAAAAATATTTTATCATTTAACCCCATCCTGTGGGATGTCGTTGAATAGGTCTTTTAAAATCAAGGAAAGGTTTTATATACGACTTTTTACTAAGTCAACCATTTTCGAGTAATCGGCCTCCAAATGGGTTTGCAAGTTGGTGGCATTTAAACTATGAGACTTAGAAACTTTCAATTTTCCATGCTGATGACAGATCATGCTAAATACTCTTTAGGAAAATTATTTTGAACGAAATCGGACAGTAACTTTTGAAGAAATTTTAAAAAAACCTATTAAAATAAAAAATAAAAATAAAAATATCTTTATTAAACACACAAGGGACATGACACAGCCAAATTTTAACAAAAAACAAGTAAATTATACACTAACGCACTATATCATTCAAAGAATACGAAAAGAGACAGTTTTAAAAACACAGCTGATTAAGGCTATGCAATGCCCACACCATGTGTTTAAAGGGATGCCACTCAGGCTTCGACCGCGGCAAGCCGTGGCGCCTGATCTTCCGTGACCCCCTTGTAAGTTCGCGATCTCACGACGGCACACAATCATAATTATTGAGTTACAAAAATAAAAAAGGTACAAAAAAATAAATAAAAATAAAACACAACGCATATATACATATAATAGTATAGATACAATACTAATTACATTGTTATTATCGCTTCAAGCTGTTTATTTCACGGCGCACATAGTCACCGCACACGATCAGTCAGTCGGCGCAGAGACGCGTTCAGCGCTCCTGCCTCGACACGGGCGGCACGACAACGACGCTCGATATAATATAATATTATATAATTGAAAATATCATGATTGCGAGTAATAATAAGATGAAATAATATTTTTAGTAAATATAAACACAATCATATAATATGTAATTCATAAATATACGGGAAGAATAATAAATAAAGAATCCTCTGTTATTTACTACATTTATGCAGTGAGCAGACATTGACGTTGGTGATAAGAATTTACACCGCCATAACTACAGCTTACAACACTTCGGTAAGTATAATGAAAATTATATCACACTTAATGTAATATACGTATATAAGATTGTAGTTATTGTAGTTATAGGGAGAGTATAATATATAGATAGGGTTTTCATTCTGCGATTCGAAATTAAATAATATATTACGGATACTATAATTGATATACGAGTAAGTAATAACGACACAGTTATAGATAAATTAAATACTAATTGGTATATTACAATTCAGTTGTCATTAGTTTTGAAGAGACTGGTAAGAAGAAAGTTGTTGCTGCATTATAAAGGCTTACTTTTAACTTGAACCCCTGTATTGTTTGCAGACCTCGGATTGGTGGCGGCAGATTGTTCCAGACCTTACTCGACAAATACCGGAAACTACCTCTGAATGCGGAGGTGTGATGCAGAAGATTAATAAGAAGATAGGATGATCCCCTAGTTGTGATAGTCAGCTGTTTATCTCCTGCCCACTGTAGTTTATTATAGAGATAGGTTGGTAATTTAAATTTTACTATCCCAAACAGCAGCGTGGCAAATTGCAGTTGCCTTCTATTATCCATTCTAAGCCAACGCGTTTCGTTAATGTAAGGGGATACATGAGCACGAGGAGGGACGTTATGACAAAATCTGGCACAAGAGTTCTGAACCTTTTGTATTAGTTTTTTTGACTTACATGACAAACAGGGGCCGACTACCACATCAGCGTAATTTAGTTTAGATAAGATTAGGGACTCACACAGTATAACACGTATGTTGACGGGCAGAACATTTCTAATTTTATACAGTACCTTTAGCCGGTAGAAACAATTGCTGACGGTTTTTATAACATGCTTCTCGAACTTCAATTTTTCGTCCATTAATACACCTAGATTACGAGCCTCGTCTACTCTTTCGATTAATTCTCCATCTACATATACTTTTGGTTGCGATGCTTTTATTTTTTGAATTTGTAGCCTTGTTCCCAATGTCATGTACTTAGTTTTCGCCGGGTTGAGAACAAGTGCATTGGCCTTAGCCCAATCTGAAATACCAGCCAGATCACTATTTAGCTTACTAACAGCCTCAATTATTTTATTTGGCCTGAAAGATATGTATAATTGTATGTCGTCCGCGTAGATATGGAATTTGCAGTATTTTATGATTCGTACAATATCAGCACAGTATAACGCGAAGGCCTCTGGTCCAATAACCGACCCCTGAGGTACTCCCCTACTTACATCACATGGGTCTGAACGTGACGATATTCCACTACAATCATCAATTATCTCCACAAGTTGGGTACGATTGTTTAAATAGCTTGAGAACCAATCGAAAGAATTTTGATCGAAACCATAATATTTCATTTTAGCTAGTAGTAAAGAGATGTTAATAGTATCAAACGCACGTGAAAAATCAAGTAGTACAAGTATTGTACCCTCGCCTGCATCTTGCGCAGCAAGAATATTATCTACTACGTCCATGAGCGCCGTGGTAGTGCTGTGACTTCTCCGAAATCCCGACTGAACCTCAGGCAAAATACGGTTTGTGTCTAGGTACTGAGTCATTTGGTTACAAACAACCTTCTCGAGAACCTTTGACGCACAAGCAAGAATGCTTATAGGTCTCAACTCCTTTAGTTCGCTAACATTTTCCTTTTTAGGAACGGGTTTAACCAAGGCTAGGCGCCAGGCTTCAGGGAAAACACCAGAGCTCATTGATTTATTGATTACTTGAGTTAAACTATTAAGACAAGCAGGATAACGACAGACTGTCTGTATCATATCAAGCGTAATGCAATCAGCACCCATAGCGTTTGACTTAAACGAGTTTAGAATCTTTTGAACGTCATTACTACATACAGAGGTGAACGAGAAGGTAGAAGAGTTAAATCTATTCGATGTAAAGAAACTTAGGGAAGAAGGTGTAGAATTATCGCCTGGCATATCTAGAAAGTGTAAATTTATTAAAGTAGGATTTTTGAGATGTAACGGAAGAGAAAGGATTGTTTTACTATTGCTAATAGTTACATTCTCTTTAAGGCGGTTCCACATAAGTCGCGGCTGTTTGATATTGCAGTTTATGCACGATTGGAAATAAGCTGTTTTTTCTCTAGCCAGTGCCAGAGCCACTTCTCGCTTGAGGTTTTTATAAAACTCAATATGCGTTACATTTTTACTTTTGCGTGCTCGCCGATGAGCCTCATCTCTTCACCGCATCATTAATTTAATGTTGTAAGTGATCCATGGGTGTTGTTTTTGTTTTATGTAAAAAGTTCTAACAGGTGCAAGCAAATCAAATACCCATAAAACACTACTATTAAATTCACGCACCATATCATTAATATCTGCCTGCTGTTGTATTGTAGACCAGTCTATAGTACCAACGGCTAATTCCAAATCATCTGCTTCGATATTTTTTATAGCTCTGTAGTGCATTATTTTTGGGGTAAACTTTTCTTTGCGTATGTTACTAGTGAAAGATGGAAATGCATGACTACTGAGATCCGGAATATAATCAACACAAACTTGAAATTGGTCTGCATTCGAACAGACCAAGTCAAGTAAGGTTTCCGTATCAGACGTAAAATGTGTAGGCTGAGTTGTATACTGTCGCAATTGATGCAAAGTTAAGAAATCCTCTAACAAAAGAAAAGAATTATTATTTACATGTAAATAGTTAATATTAAAATCTCCCATTAAATATATGTAGTCGTAAAAAGACAAGGTACTGATAGTGTCTGATAGGGCGTCAAGGAACACGTTGATTGACAGCCATGGAGGTCTATATGCCGTACCCACACAGATAATCCTTCCGTTAGCCTGAAAAGATAGCCACATCTGTTCTACGTTATTTGTCACTGGGTGCGTTAGGACACGTACCTTTAAAGTGTTTTTCAAATAGAAACCGACGCCGCCCCCGCGAGCTCGCACACTCACGGGTCTAGGTACGTGGACTAAGCGATAACCAGGGACCCGAGGCGCGCGGCCCTCCTCGCCAGAACGTAGCCAAGTTTCATTTATAGCTACGAGATCACAGTCATGAACATTCATAGCCGCCAAGAAGTCATCATGTCTAGAACCAAGAGATCCAGGATTTAAGAATCCTAATTTAATATATTTTGTGTTTATCATTTTAGAAAGTCACTATATAGGTGGCATAATTGTATTAAGTGATAAAAATATATAAAGTTATAATAAATACGTTGTAGATTGTTTTTTAATAATAGGTATAAGGATTCGATAAGGAATAATTTAGTATATTTTACATTTTTAAGGATTGCGATTATGTTATAAATATGCGTGTATATAATATGTGAGTTATATATGTAACATATCAAAGAGTTACTTAATAATAAAGTAAGACTATGTGCCGTGTGACAGTAACATAATTTTAGTTCAGTTGTTGGTTTAGAAGGGTAAGGCATTGCATATTCGCAATAGTACCACAATGCTTTTTTAACTATAGTCATTAGGCGTAATTTAGTGATGCGTTGCAAAATATACAAAATATTAAAATTTAAATGTGGTAGCCGAAACAAAAAGGTATATATGTATGAGACTAGTGTATGACAATATAATAATAAGTCTAAGGACTTTGACCAACAGAGGATAGTCCAAAAACCCGTTTCAAGTCGCTCTCAGCTCGTATGCGGTGCACTACAGAACCTGGATCCCGCCTGGCAAAGATGGCCCCACCACGCGTCCAGATATATCGCCAGATGTTACGTCGTCCCTCCTCCCGGGCTAGGTGGAATATAGTACGGTTCAATTTTGTTAGGCGCTCGTTTATATATATACGACGAGGCACTCCATCTACGACGCCTGATGTGTCGACGCCACGACGAACCCGCGCTGCCTTCAGGATATTGTCACATAATAATTTTCGTGAAAATCTGACGACAATGGGCCTGGAGTTCGGGCGGTCACTATCCTCAGCGCTGACTGCTACTTTTTTCCCGCCTTTCCGAACAGCACTCACAATATCATATTCGCCAATATCAACGCCTATCTTTTTGGCTACCAATCCAACCAGATGGACAACATTTTCCCCATTTTTTTCAGGCAGGCCCGATAATTGTACGTCGCATTGTAAACTCTGCTGATCTCGATCATTCACATCGAGCTTTAATCGCTCGATCACTTCAGTAACGTCCGGGCCAACCTCGCAAGTGCATGTGTGCGCTTCGATCCTTTGCTCCACTGAATTACCACCAACGAACCACTATTACGCGTTTATAGTTACGGAACCCTCCTTAGACATGTCCTGACATGCTCTTGGTTAGGTTATCAAAAGTGCAGTAGCTACTTTCTTTGGCAGGAAAGTGTAACATCTGACAATGATGATGATAAGGCTTATTAACCGCATCATCATCAGGCTCATTCATTTATGATGTAGATTAATAATTATTCCTACTAATATTATAAATGTAAAAATTTGTGAGGATGGATGGATGTTTGTTACTCTTTCACGCAAAAACTACTGAACGGATTTTGATGAAATTTGGTATGGTTGTAGTTAAGGCTCTGGATTAAAGCATAGGCTTTATCCTGGAAAAGTACAGTATTCCCGCGGGATACCCGATAGTATATTTACGCGGGCGGAGTACAGCGGGAAATATCTAGTTAATAATATAATATCCATGGACGCTTTCACACCACGTCAGTTTGGTCCCGTGGTTAGTTTGAAATGAAATGAAATGAAATAAAATGATGCTTTATTTGGTGAAAATATGGTTACATATAGGTGTTTACATGTACATTTTTACATTAGTGCGCATATTTTGTCGCAGTTAACGACGTCCAAATATTTTATTTATTATTAACACGATTATAGTTTCATTATATAACATACCTATCGCTTTAAGATACATTTAATAACAGAATCAAATTGTCAATGATTAAGTATTAATTACAAACATCATTCATTATGTCAATATATCAAATGTAAAAATTTAATGTTGTTAATATAATTTTTAGATTACTATAAAAATGTCAAGAAAGAAAAAAATTAAAATGTGAAATCAAGAGCTCCATAAAATGTCAATAGATATAAAAAATATAATGTTAAAAATGATGATTAAATTTTGAGCTCATTAAAAATTCTTTCACGTCATAATAAGATTTATTTATTAACATTTTTTATTATTATTATAGTTATATTTCTTATTATAGTTCTCAAAGAACTTGTGTTACGGGTACCAGACAACGGAAATATATTTAATACTTTTACACTATACATATATTTAAGATTTTTATTATTTAATACACATCCATGACCCAGGAACACAGAAAGCTTTTATGTTCCCTGGCGGGATTCGAACCCACGACCTCCAGCTTGAGCGCCAACGTGCTAACCACTGAGCCACAGAGGTCGTCAATGATGATGATGATTCCAAGGAAAGTATAATCCGCATGTAAGTAATCGCGCGCCCGCGCCGCCGACACGCGACATGACTTTTCAATTAAAGGCTTTTAACGAAAAAATTACAAGCGCAGGCAAAAAGACAAGTGGCCGATTGGAATGAGGTGAACAATTTAAGACTTCGGACTTCGGACTTCGGACTTCGGGGCAGCGGCATAATGCAAGTAATTTACTATTAGAGTTATTAGTGCAAATGTCAAAATTAACCGGATTACTTCTTCTCCGCTGTCCATCCGCCTCTCCGTCTATCCGTCTGTCTGTCTGTCACCTGGTGATTCACTGCATCCTCAACGCGAGTGTAGTATCATCATCATAATTAATATAGGTACTTACTTACCTTTATTGTCAATACGTAAAGCTGAGCGTGAAGCAACAATTTTCAGTACAGTGTTACCTACGAGTATTGTGCGAATGGAGGAGTGTGAAATTAGGCACAGTTAAAGTTTATGTGGAGGAAGGTGTGCAGAAAGCTAATAATTTTTAAATAAGGCTTAGACAAACGTAAAGTTATTAAAAACTAGCTCTTGCCCGCGGCTCCGCCCGCGTAAATACAGTATCCCAAGGTGATATTATACTTTTTCAATATAAAATGTAGCCTATGTTTTAATCGAGAACTCAATCTACTACCATACCAAATTTCATCAAAATACTAAATATATAAAAAAGAAACAAGCATCCATTCATCCTTTCTTTTCATTCGCTCATTCATACATCCTCACAAACTTTTACATTTATAATATTAGTAGGATAATAAGTACACACACTACTACCGTGCGTTTTATATATATATATCTGTATACAACACTATATATATATATATATATATATATATATATATATATATATATATATATATATACAGTAGCGTTTGTCAATCTGTCGCAACATTTACATTTACATTTTTTAATATTTTTCTATCTAAGAGACAAATGAACCCTTATAAAGATCAAACTTAAAATTACATGATTTATTGTGGGCGAATTTCGATCGACCTCTTAGTTAGGTATTATATTAAAAGTTCGTAACACGTTAGAACCCGACCCCTCGGTAAAGATCTGCGGTTGACCAGACACGGACCGCATGCCGCGGCGTTCACTGGCAATTATGACCCTTTAACAGGCCGCCGCGTCGCGTGTATACCGGCGTGCTAGACGTAAGAGCTGCTGCACACCACGCGTTTGTGGCACATCTTAGGCTGGGACTATATACTATATTGTCCGGAATCCGTAAGGCCGGGGAAAAAACAGACCACTGAAAATGGAACTGGACTGAACTAATGCAATAGAATCGAGTCAAACGTCAATGTCATATATGACGGCTCGACACTCGACACTTCGATTTTCTACTCTATTGTATTAGAGCAGAGTTCTATTTTCATTGTCCTGAATTTTCTCCGGCGTTCCGGATTCCGTATCATATAGTCTTAAGGTAGCCTGAACGAACGAACGAATGAACTCTTGATGAACTATTAATTTACATGAAGCTCGAAACAATCCCCACGACCCGCGTGAGCGTGGCCAGAGAACCTGATGCCGCATGCTTGCCTGTCCGCTTGTTTTCACTTCTGTCGGCAATCCCGGAGTGCCACTGTCTCTGTTTGCAAGTGACATTTAAACTGGCAGCATTATAGTGTAGATACTATTGTATTTTGTTGGAAATTGGAATATGATTCTGTACAGAGTATATCAGTATATTGGCTTTATGTATACGTGCATTTCTGGGCAAGATTGAAAATCCCGATGTTTTGGAAGCGTTGTCCAACACACTTTATGTGTTAGTTACCTACTAATACGGTAGAACAACAGCGCTACGATGGAAAAAAACATACATTTTTAGATTAATTACTTAAAAACATAGATTCATTAATTTCATTCATTACCCTTCCTTGTGGCTTTGTCGCAGTCGGACAAAAACGCGTCGTGTGTAAAAGCCCTAAGACAGAGGAGCCCCTGAGGAGTGAGAAGTGATATAAATCAGTCACGACAAGGGCGTCATTCCTGTTCACTATTCATGTGAAAACATGGAGCTTTGTCAATCAAAACACAATAATTATGTTCCCTTGATTAGTAACTGATATGCTACATGGAGAATTAATAGAAGTGTTTGAAGCTTTCAGTTGAATGAATGAAATTAAAATAAGGCTTTTGTAACTCCTCCACTGTTGCGGGTGTCCGTAGGCGGCGGTAAACGCATTCCATCAGGCGATCCGTTTTTTACGTCATGCAATTTTAAATTCAGACTGATTTCTTATCTGGCTTAAACACTTAGTAAGATTTGGAACATGTCAGAATGATAATTTTGTCTCATTAAGAAAAGATAACCAAATATCAACGTCTAATATAAATTAATAATGTTCTGAAATAAGAGTTTACTGCCAAAGTGAGTAATTTGCATTTGTTAAAGATTAGGACTTTTTAGGTCCAAACTCCAACCCAATGATTTCAAAACTAAGGATGGGCTATGGACGCTATGACGTACATATGGCTAGGACTATGTTGTACGGAATCCGTATGACTAGGGAAAATTCAGTAGAACTCTGGACTAATACAGTAGAGTTGAAAATCGAACACAAGAGTGTCGAGTTCTCATATTTGTCATTAACATTTGACTTTCTCACTCATGTGTTCTATTTTTAGTTCTATTGTATTAGCGTAGAGTTCTACTTTCAATAATTTGAATGTTCCCCGGCCTTACTGATTCCGGATCATATAATCCCAGACAGTAAAATTTTCTACAAGAAAAAGTTTAATCAGTTAAATACGGTCTCTTAATCTTGTTGGTAGACTAGTTGTTCGACTGAGTTTGATAGTTTATGTTAATTTAGGAATCGAATAAAATTCCGACATCTATTAGGCAATTTATATATAACTAATATTAGGTCATTACATATGAAATTGGCGTTTTGTAAAGGAGGAACATACAGCCAATTTTTTTAAACATAATATATTTATTTAATCAAAGTATATACCATTGCTATTTATGCACTTTTGCCACTCATAGGTAGTTCATTGATCCCTTTACTAAAAAAAACCATTCGGACAGGAATCAATAAAATTATTGAAGGCGCTTTGGACTGCCCCTTCGTAGTTGAATTTTTTACCACGCAAGAAGTTATCCAAATTTCGAAGAAAATGGTAATCTGTTGGAGCAAGGTCTGGGGAGTGCGGTGGATGTCTTAGAGATTCCAATTGAAGCTCCTCTAATTTGGTAGCCGTATGTTGTGCAGTGTGTGGTCTAGCGTTGTCCTGAAGCAGCAGTGGCCTAAAGCGTATGACCAACCTCGGTTGTTTAGCAGCTAGCTTTTCCATCATGATTTGCAGTTGCTGGCAATAGACATCGGCCGTAATCGTCTGGCCAGATTTAAGAAAGCTGTATTGAACGACACCGGCACTAGTCCACGAAACGCTCCCAAGTAACTTTTTTTAGTCAATTTTCGCTTGGGCTATAGCCATTGCGATGAGCCTTTCCGATTATCGTTCAGGATCCACTTTTCATCACAGGTAATGATTCGATTTCAAACCCCTTCATTATTGTGCCGGTTGAGTAATGTAACGCAGCAGTCGACGCGCGTTTGTCGCTTTGTTGCATTCTATTCATGAGGTACCCACCTTTCAAGCTTTTTACCTTCCCAATTTGCTTCAAGTGGATTAAAACAGTTTTATCACTAATACCGCAGCCTGCAGCTAGCTCGGACGTGGTTTGCGAAGAATCTGCTTCCACAATAGCCTTCAATTCTTCATTATCAACTTTGGTCTCCGGCCGTCCACGGGTCTTATTCTGCAGGTCGAAATTTCCAGAATGAAAACGTTGAACCAAAAACGCACTGTGTTTTATTTTGCGATACCGTCGCCATACACATCATTAATCCTTCGAGCCTTTTCTGCAGCACTGGTGCCACGGTGGAACTCGTACTTGAAAATAATACGACATTTCCAGTTTTCCATTTTGTAAACAGAGTGACGCAAAGAAAAAACCAAAAGTGGAAAAAACAAATGAATTACGGTTTTCGAAACATACATTCATGAGTAAATAGCGGTATAAATTTGAAATTGGAATTCCTAACCAATATTTGAGATCAAAGTGGCCAGTACGATAAAACGCCAATTTCATATGTAATTCACTCCGGAAAGTTTGTACACTTACTGAAAAAACATTCTGTATAATATATTATTTGAAAACCTAAATACCTACAAATAATATTTTAAAAATACACTTTTTAAAAGCCGCCGAAAACACTATTTGCCATGTCGGTTTATCTGTACACCGTAGTAGTAAAATGGCGGTGTGACGTTCCGTTTGACGTTTTGACATAAATGTAAATGATGTAAATATAAAGTTAAGAATTTTAGAACAAACATGGTAAAGAACACAGGAAAACTATTTTGAGCTAATTCAATAAAGCATGGAATTAGAGGAAACAAAATACATAACAAATTATTTACAGAAACAC
Source organism: Phengaris arion (assembly GCA_963565745.1). NCBI lineage: Eukaryota > Metazoa > Arthropoda > Insecta > Lepidoptera > Lycaenidae > Phengaris > Phengaris arion. The sequence continues at coordinate 16,805,018 of OY751450.1, forward strand.
GTTTCATTTCACTACCTCATAATATGTGTTTAGTATGTTTGTGTCGCCACATCCTTTCCGGAAGTTACTTCGAGGTGTTTTCAACAGCAGAAATTAAAAAACAAAAATACATATTTTTAAATCAACTTTATTTATCAATCTTAAGTTTTTAATTTATGATATCGCAAGAATACGCTTTCCTAAGCCAAAAGTACTAAAGGAAACATCCTTTAATGTATGAAATGAAATATGAGTCAAGTAGCCTATTGTGCACAATGACCGATTATATACATTTCCTGTGACATGTATAATTAAGTTGGATTAACTAGTAATAAGTCGGTTTTAGGTACTATATATACCAACCATCAGACTCAGTCGACCGACTAGTCTAGTAGACAGTCGACTCACTAGTTCCCAGTACCAGGGAGGCATAATATGCTTCGTAACTTATAATTATTGACTCATTAATAACAATCAATGTAGTTATGATTTCCTAGATAATTTCACTAAACAGACACACGCAAAAACATCGTTAGCTATTAAGGGCTGCAATTAATCTGTTGCTGCTAAAGTTTAGTTTAATTGATTTAATATAATAATTGCTATCCTAATTATCTCAAAGGCTCCAAGAGTTCAGAGTCCAGCCACATGCGAGGCCCAACCTGGTTGGCCCACGCAAATTCTCCGCTAAAGGATTCGTATATTATAACTTACAACTAGAAATATTAACTATCAGAATCTTACTTTACTATTTATAAATGTGAAGGTTTGTGAATTGATGGATGGATGGATGGATGTTTGTTACTCTTACACGCAAAAACTTCTGAACGGATTTTGATTAAATTTGTTATGGTAGTAGTTTGAAACCGGGAATTACACATAGGCTACTTTTTATCCCGAAAAAGTGATCCCGTAGGATACTGTATTCACGCGGGCGGAGCTTCGGGAAAAAGCTAGTTGAGAGTATGTCAAGGAATAAACACGACTTTTTACTAAAGCACCATATTAATGTGATGTTAAATATTTAAGGACTTTTACTAGTCTTACGACAAAGGAACATAATTTAAAACGTTCTATTACGAAAAGAAACGATTCAATGGGCATAGGCCATAGTTGGTCAGGTTGGTAGTCCTCGTACCCACGAGAGTCCTTTTGTGGTCGCGACAGACAAAACTGCACTGTAAATAGACCTCTGCGCTAGTAAAATAGGGCTGAAAATCGAAGTGTCAAATGGCAGATTTGACAACTCTACACGATTTTCAGGTCTATTGTATTAGCGTACATTTTTTTACAGTGCTGTTTTTTTGTCGCGACCACAAAAAAACTCAGGTAGGAACGAGGGCTTAGAATCTGGCAAACGAAATTTGGGCCTGAAAATGGCGGCAAAAATCTAAGTGTGACATCTCTCTTCCTATGAAAAAATTGGAATAATCTGGTGTGATAATTGATGACTAATTAATGAGTACTAACATCTTAAAGCAAAAACCACAGAATTCTCGCCAAATAGCCTGTCAAGTGTCAACTTGACTTTGAAGTTGAGTTTGAGTTGACATGTCAAGTGACCCCACGTTCAACTGTCGTTAACCAGACTCTAATGGGAAAGGGTTACATTTGGAGTGTACAGAAGAAGAGTAATTGTAACCTTGTCGCAGCCAGGACCAGGTTTTGACTTTTGCCGTGTGAATGCAACATGGTTGTAACTTGTAACTGAATCTACAGCCCTCGATGGTGAACAAGATACAAACTCTGTCGTATTAGCAGGAACCGGTCCTGTCGTAAGTGCAAGACTCACTGACGGTTGGCATTAATTAATTATACTTGTCACTTGCCAGTAGGAACTGCCAAAGCCATTCTATAATTATTATAGTATACATAATAATTAATAATGTTGAAAAGGAAATGAAAGTATCACAATTTAGATGAAAGTATTTAGGTAGGTCACAGGGACGAGTAACACACTCTACACGTGACAGCTTGAGCACCGACGAACGTCAGCCATGTTGACAAAACTCTTACACAACAACAAACGTCGCGACAGACGAATCTTTTATGATATGAAATAATGTTTTTTGTCAAAGCACGAAACGGCCAGCCCCGTGAAAACAAGTCTACGACTATGTAAACCACGCACACATCTAGCCTCTACACATAGCCAGGATGTGTATGCTATTTTTCGTGTATATCCATTGAATGTCCAATTTTTACGTTAGTAATAATTATATTATTCTGTGGTTAGGTTCCGATAGAAGAACTTTTGTCTGGAAATATTTAATGTCGCATATATGGATGGTGGTGGCCGTGTCATCGAAATCTTCTGAATCAGCACACTTTACATGCTGCACCATTAGGCTACGTTCCCATAAACGTTTTTTAGTGGTCGCGACACAAGAAATTGCACTATAAATAGAACTCTGCGCTAGTAACATAGAGCTGAAAATCGTGTATAGCTGTAAAATCTGACATTTTAAGCTCTCGTGGGTACCACGGCTTACTTCAGACAGCAATAAATTTTAGAAATAAAAATATATAAGTCAAGTGCGAAAAGAAAGTGCGTGAAAAAACCAGAATAAGAAGTTGTAGGGCCCGTCGCCGCGAGCGAACGGATTTCTCTAAGACTAAAACAGTCGCTGCTCGGTAGTTTATCGCACTTTGTTTATTGCAGCCAGCAGCCGTAATTACGCTGGATTTATTAGTTCCTGCTGGATATGATAGATAACTCTGATTTAGAGAGGCGGCAGAAATTGTCACAGATCCAATGATTTCAACACTAAGGTTTGGGCTACTACCGTGGAGCAAATATTTGTACATTTGACAGAAAAAAATCTTCATACAAGAAAAAGTTACGCCATCTTGACTGCAGAAGATTTTGTAAATTAAATGCGGACTGTCAAAATTTCAAGATGACAAAAGTCAAACCTCGACTGCTCCAAACAACCCCAAGAGTAGGGCAGTTTAAGTGTGGACACTTTTTATCTCGAAATGCCTCGTCTATGCACAGACCACCCATGTCGTTTATGTTTATTATGTTGTGATTAGGTTATAATTGGTATGTTTATGGCAAATGACCGGAAAAGTGAATTACGTGTAGATAAGCTGAGTAATATTGTGTGCTGAATAATTTCATAATCTTCATGATAAAATTGTGGGACTAGACGTTTAAAATTATTTCGGTGTCAACCATATACCTACGTCAACATGGCTGACATTTGCCAATCGCCAGTGCTCGAGCTGTCATTTGTAGAGTGTCGCCCCTGTGCCAGCATAGCTTACTATATATTTGGGCCGTTACTTTACAGGCCGTATATTTGTGAATGCTGGTCACTTTGGTGACTATTCCTAGACGGTTCTCTTATCTGTTTGTGCTACACTGCCACACTTTCAGCATACTGCATAATCAATAGATTTCATATAAATACTTAATCGTACAATAGTCAATAACATAACAGTTAATAATATTAAACTAGAGGTCACCCCCAATCGCCTAATATGTGTCGAATAGCTTATCTGGTTTTATAATAAATGTAGTTTTGTCGCTGAGACAAAACAAGCAAATAACTTATCTGACGCATATCAGTAGAGTGTGAAACAGACCTTTAGCAAAATAAATTACATAAATTTGGGGCACATTACACAATGCATACTCTTCGACACTCAGAAGGTCATTGACCTCGCACAGCTGATTCCAATTAATTGAATTAATATTTTTCGTAATCAGCTGTGAGGTCAATGAGCTCACTGTCGTGCGGAGGGAATGTAATTTTATTTTATATATTTTTTTTCGACTTTTATAATCATATTTCTGACTTAAGTCTTGACATATTAAGCTGTAAATCATCAATCATGTGATAAAATTTCTGTAATTAATTTTGCGAAACGTTACAGTATAAACAGTTGACTGTTGTACCAAGTAGGTACCTATGTAAGGGTTTGCAGTACATCCTGTCTATACCATCGACGAAACTATTGGAGACAATGTATTACCTAAGCTTCCACCTTCATCACCGCGTCACCCGCTGCGACGCGCGCGCCGGCTGGGCAGTGGGCACACTTTACGACCGTTTACTAAGCTTCACTTAATCAGGAGTAACCTAACACCACCAGGTCCCGCGGGCAACCAAATTTATTGACCACTAGCTTTTGCCCGCGGCACCGCCCGCGTAAATACAGTATCCCGCTGGAACACTGTACTTTTTGGGTTAAAATGTAGCCTATGTGCTAATACAAAGCCTAAACTAGTACCATACCAAATTTAATCAAAAATCGTTTCTTGCGTGTAAGAGTAACCAAACATACACCCATCCATCCATCCTCACAAACTTTCACATTTATAATATTAGGTATATAAGGTTCGGTAAAGTAAACTACGGATATTTTGGGGTTTGGGATTATCTACTGCTTATGTATAGACGTTTATTTTAACAACAGCCTTTTATGTCATTGTTGGTATACGGCCCGTTCCAATAACCTATCTATCAATAACTATTTGTTGGAAACGTTAAATTTGTATTGCAAAAAACCAGCAAATTATTGAATGACGACGTTTTTCACAAATAGTTATTGGTAGATAGGTTATTGAAACCGGCCGTAAGTCTGTTCAGATCCAACTTAATCTGAACGTAAACAAAAATATTAAATTCGGCCAAATTAATGTGTTATAGTATTTCTATATTGGCCGGTCTTTAAGTGATATTTAAATTGGTAGCATTATGAAGAAGCTCTAAAGTTACCATACCTTTTTACCCGACTACGGCGAAGGCAAAAGGAAGGAATTGACTTTAGCAGTCCATGTATGTACCTACTATGTATAAGTATGTATGTCTGTTCCAGCGTAGCGCCTATGTCTGTAACTCCGCTGCTTTTTGTTCGTTAATCGTTTCTCACTAAATTGTTGAATACTTCAGTGAAATTTAGTGCAAGCCGTAGTAGCGATGTGTAACAAAAAGCCAGACGGGGTTCTTCTCAGAAGAACGAGGATTCTTATGATTTCTAACCGGCTCAGGGTATGAAAGCTTGGACTACTAATTAATTTTATATTTGTATAAATATGCGGGTTATGTGCAATGTGCATTGCGACGATGTAATGATTGTGAATAGTAATCAATACGTGAAGAAAAAACAGTTTTCAGTACAGTTTTAGGAGAATTGTTGAACGGGAGAAGTATGAAATTTGGCCGATAAATTAGTAGTAAGTTTATGTAGAAAGCATTTTTTTAAATAATGTTTAATAAAATCTATAAAGATTACAACAGCTCCGATTATTAGTATAGACTCCCGCGCGCTCGGTAGATACAATTTTGTGATACGCTGACGTCTGAGTCTGTCACAACATTTACATTATTTTTTCCATCTTAGAGGTAAAAGTACTTTTTAGAGTACTTAAAAATGATAATATGTTTTATTATGGGCAAATTTCGACCACAGGGCGACGTCGTTTAATGATATATCATTGTTTAAAAACTAATTATTATTAACCGCTCATATTGCTACTCGTAATTCGTAACTGAATATGGTTCTTATATTACGTGCTAACATCACGTAAAGTTTCATGATATCGTGACTGAAATTTTACAGCAATGTAGTTATAACACTTTTAAAAACCGGCCAAGTGCGAATTGGACTCGCGCAGGAAGGGTTCCGTAGGAAACGGCAAGAAAAACTCCCGTTTGTATGAGAACCCTACTTAGGTAAATATTTATTTTATTCTTTTTTTCTGTTAAAATACATCATCTGTGAAAATTTCAACTTTCTAGCTATCACGGTTTATGAGATACAGCCCGGTGACAGACAGACAGGCAGACAGACATACGGACAAGTGAACGGACAGCGGAGTCTTAGTAATTGGGTCATATTTTTACCCTTTGGGTACGAAAGCCTAAAATTTCTTTTATTAGTCGTGAATTACATACCTATATTAAAATTACTAATTATATATAAGTAACATATTTAATTAAGCGCGTAAAATCTTAATAATTATAATTTTTAGTGACTAAATAGTTAATATTAGCACTAATAGGTAATTAGGTAGGGATGCATTCACGCATTTCTTTTACCTATCTACTGGTTAAAAGTTACACCTAAACATAAAACAACTATTATACAGAACCCGCTATCTCCAACACTCCTCGATCTTGACAGGCTAGTTTTTATATCACATGCACCAGGGATCTGTGAACCATTAGACACGTAACTGTCTGTCTGTCTGTCTGTCATTAATTTAGTATCACTGACAACGGTATTACTCATTATTTTACGAACGTTACTAAAACTTTGCCCGTGGCGTGGCTCATGTTACAAATCGACATAATAATACTTTACGATAATATTTAAGCGGTAATTTATATTTTAAGTTTTAACGCTCTTCTTATGTTATTAATTGAGGAGCGTCTGTTCAAAAAGGGCTATTTACATGCTAACTACATTTTAAATAATTTAAAAAAAAAACTTTTTTTTTTCGGAAATTAGTATGAGGCAAGTGTATTTTTTTTTAATTGAGTGATTCATGAGAAGTCCACTAACTTTATAACTAAAATATTTTTTTTGTATCTTTTAACAAAGACCACAATATTAAGTAATAAATAATTGAAATAACACCTTTTGATCAGTTATTCTAAAAATAGCACCTTTTGTTCTGAAATGATAACAAATTGCACCTTCTGATCTGTACCAAGAATAAATAGCAATTTTTGATCAGTGTACAAGTTTGGTATAGTACAAAAAAATGAAAGAAAGATAAAAAGATTAGAAAGTAAATATTATATTCTAATTTGACCAATGTCATGTTCTAAACAGTCACAAGATTCATCGTGTTGGTGATCTTCATTATTATCACTGGTTATCGTTGTTTGGTCATCAAGGATAATCTTCCTAAAGAATAACAACTCCGGTAACTCAGCCCAGCCATCTCCGAATTGCTTCACAAGTTAATTATTTACGTCTTTCTTTTTTTTGCTGTTAATGCCTTGAGGTCTCATGGGCAATTGTTCAACAGTGCCCCTTGCCTCTCTTTAGAAGATTAATCGGCTCTTGATTTGTTTCAAATCGAAATGTCTCGTGAGTATAAATGTTGCAGCCAAAGCGTTGAGATTTTTTAATAATAATCCTTTTCACTGATTGTATATCTGCAACTTTCTTATAATTTTGTTCTAGGTCTTTTATGTTATAGAGAACCCAGTCTTGTCCCAGCACTTTCAATGTCCCATGTTTTCTATAAATTTCATAATATGCCTCCGGAAGTGTCATTACTGTCGCTTGCTTTATATCCTTTTCCAATCTGCCAAAAACACGTTCTGCTGGGAGAAAATATATTTGCAGGAATCTCCAACTCATTTAAGTATGTATATAATGCAGATCCTACTTCGACTGATCCTCTTCCGGATTGTGTTTCCAACCATGTAAAAAATGTAGGACTTTTTGAATCTAGTGCCACAACACATAAGTTATATAAGCTAATCTGATTCGAATAGTAGGCATCTTGCATGGGGGTTTTCGGTAACGGTTGAACTTTTTCCATGTCAAAGCACAAACTTATGCTGTCAGGCACATCCTCACGATAATAGCTCCCCACACCGATTTCGGTGGCGGTGGCCTGTTTCATTGAAACCAGGCCAGCTATGCAGGAGTTATGTTATAGTGCCCAAGTGTGTGCGCAGTACACAAGAGCACTCTCTCCTCCTTTTACTCTCGTAACCCAGTGGGACGGATAACCGACACGACTGGCGAGAGATTAGGCGCAGGTCCGACTTTTTACATGCCCATCCGACGCATGGATCATCTTTCTTGTCAGACAATCAGTGATCAGCCTGAATTGTCCTAACCAAACTTGGAAACAACATTTTTTTGTTCCAATGCGGGAATCGAACCCACGACCTCCGAGTCGAGAGCCAAGCTCTAACCATTAGACCACGGAGGCTGTCCTCACGAATCATAGCATAAAAGGCATTTGCTCTTAAAGTGTGAATCCTTTTTTCCACCATTAATGGTTTTTTTTTGGGGATCCCTCTCAATTTTTATTTTATTTTTCCAGAGGATGCATGTACCACACACATCAGATGCAGGAGTTTTGAAACTTATATTGAATTCTTTGTGAAATATTTCATAAAACATTGTTTGTGAAACTCTGAGACCAGATGTGACTGAATCATTATAATATTGTCTTAGTTTTATGGCATTCAACTCTGAAGACAAATAAATCCGTTTGCTTTTATGGCGGTTGTAGTGGCTTTCACTAGCTGGTAAATTATTCAAAAAGTTTCGGAGACTGTCCATTCTAGCCTTTGTTTTCTTTGACTTCCTGTCACCACCACGTTTTTCTTTAGGAATTTCACCATGCATCAAAACCTTATTTAAATTTTGTAGTCTATTTCTAGAAACACTGAACACATTTATGAAAAAGGCCTACCTACAAACCCTTTGCATCTTCTTGCCTTTGAATTTCAGAACATAGTAGGTACCACTATTAGTACGGTTCCTGGTAGTAGACCTGGGCTCAGAATTTCCTCGTCTTTTAGGTTCCGTGGGTCCCAAAAGTCTCACTAAAAATATGTCTTGGTCGACTTTCGTAGTTTTATCATAGAGACGCTTCCTATTCTTGATTACATCATCCATTGAAATCGAACTACACTTAAATTTGGTGTTTTACCATGGCGCGGGCGGCATGAAGGTTGAAAATTCACACACAACGGATTTTTGTCTGTATATGTCCTGAAAATGAAAGATAAAATTAAATAAGGTTACCAGCAGATAACAGAAAAATAGATCCTTAAACAAAATTGGGATTGCTATAAAACAATAACTTTACTTCTTACACTTACTTTTTACGATAAGTTGAACGATCTTTTCGAATTTTCTTTCTGATTCCACTATTCAACGCCTCCACATCCATATTTTATTAGAAATTTCAATATTTTTTCATGAATTTTCATTTAATTTACAGTAATTATTATTAAAGCAGGATCAGTGACATGAATTTCCATCAAGAACCTACAGTACAATTATTGTACTGTAGGTTCTTGGTGGAAATTCATGTTTCACAGTAATAGCAATAGTAACACAGGACAACAACACAAACAACAACAGGCAAGTAACAAGTCCTGTGTGTTATTACTGTTTTAACGCTCTTTCAAAAATATTTCATGACTGGATGTTGCCCGCGAAATCGTGCGCGCAAAAGTTAATCTCGTTGAAACAATACATTTTTCCGCGATAAAAAGTAGCCTATGACATTCCCCGTAGTCTACTCTATATCTGTGCCAAATTTCATCAAAATCGGTCCAGTAGTTTCGGAGCATATTCAATGCAAACAAACAAACAAACTTTTCCTCCTTTATATAATATTAGATAAGATTAGATTAACATTAGAATAGACAAACAGTTGAATGTTGGATATAAATTAACAATAAATACTTTGTAGACGTGAAGAAATAAAAATGTTCACTAACCCCCGAATTGTTAAACAGTTAGAGAGCTGAAATAATAAATAAAAATGATATAAAATAAAAAAGCCTTATATTTCTTGTAATTTAGTAGTACAATAATAATAGTTAGTCGGTATGTTTAATCCTACAGTTAAGTTAGTTTTTGTACACTATGTATTTTAAAAACTTATTTTTAGTGTCAATAATAAATAATTAATTAAAGTGTAAAAAGTTAAATAAAGAGTAAAACAGTTAGATAGGAGTTTAAACAAGTTATAAAGATAACATAATCTTATTCTACAAGAACCCCTTCTTCAGAGGTGATGGCCTCCTCCAGAGCTTTCCATTTATCTCGATTTTGGGCTACTTTTTATATAAAAGTAGTCCAATTTGGACCAGCCATTTTCTTGATATCGTCATCCCATCTTATTATAGGTCTTCCTATGTGTATCGTTACCTTCTGGTCCATTCCACGACTACACTACAGTGTTCCAGCTCTGATCATTCAATTTCGCGCTTGGGTCTCCCTACCTCACTTTTTTTTTTGATGGGTAAGCTCGAGCCAAGGGTTTCTAGTTTTACCCTTCCTGTGCTGTTTATGTAAAGGCTCTTTAAGACCTCTATATACTGTATTTCTACTCCTTGGTTTTCAAGCGTTTCCCATATGCTTTCATGTGAGACCATGTCAAAGGCCTTCTTATAATCAATGTAGGCAACAAAGAGAGGTCAGCGTCTCTATTCTAAAGTATATATATTGTCGATTGTTGAAAAACCTTTTCTGAAGCCCGCTTGCTCGACTGGTTGACTAAGTTCTAGAGTTTGGCTTATCCTCTTATTAATGATTGTTGAAAAAAGCTTGTATGTGGCTGGTAGTAAGCTTATTGGTCTGTAGTTTGATATTTCTTTTGGATATCCTTTTTTGTATAAGAAGATATTTTATTCGGTCCATTGTGAGGTGTTTCTGCGGATATTAAAATTTTGTTGAACAGATTTGCTAGAGGTAGAACAAAGACTTCTTGGCCCGCTATAAGAGCTTCGTTGGTCACGCAGTCTAAGCCTGGACTCTGGGAAGTTTGGCTATTGCTTCGATTATTTATATTTCTGTAATTTCTTTTACGTTATCCTTTTCGACTGTATATATTGGTTTAATAGTTGTGTTTTTGTTTAGCGGGGCTAATTGACTTGTATTGCTATATAATGCCTGCTCTATAATCTCGCTGTGGTTGAGTAGAGACTTTTCAGATGAATTCAATCCTTCTATCCATGAATTTTTTGTTGTTAATTCTTTGTACGCCTTTTTGTAGTTTCCTGTTTGATCTATATATTTTATAATTGTGTTTTGTCTATACTTGGCATAGTCGTTTTTAATGTATTTGTTGATAAGTTTGTATAGGGCTGTGAGTTCATTCTTTTCGCTACGAGATTTGATTTTCGTTTGATGTAGTTTTCTTGTTCTGTCCATTAGCCATTTTGTACATGGGTATGATATAGCGTGTGTTTTTTCGGTAGCGTTTGATATTTGAGTTTCTTTAAGACTTTGAGAAATTGCATTCATTTAGTTATTGTATTGTTTTTGTATACAATTAGCTTATTGTTGACTCTGTTGGTTTGCTGTATACAATTTTCTCTCTCTCTCTCTATATATATATATATATATATATATATATATATTTGTAGATCGTTGTCGTTGTTTAATGTTACTATTTTGTTGTTGTTATAATTAGCTTTACTTTTTTTAATATGACTATTTTTTATACACGCTCTGAGCGGTCTGTGTTTGGCATATTTAGGTATTATAGGTAGCGATGTAGAGGTCGTGTTTCTGGTTGTAGTTGTAATGCTCTTGGTTCTGTGAGTTTTTAGTAGAGTTTGTATCTGGAGGGTTTTGGTCATGATCCTCCACGGTGATCAACCGGTTTGAAAGATTAAGGTTACTTTTTGCTGAATTTATTTTATCTTTATGTGTAGAGACAGTCAGAGGGCTGACAATTAGTTTTTTGGAAGTTCTTGGTCTTCGCGGTTTGTGGTTCGGTGTGAAATTTAGTCGTGAAGGACGCAAGAAACTTGACATATTCTGTGCTTTCTTTTTCTTGTGGGTTTGTTTTACATGCTCTTTACTGTTTCGTATCTCTGGTATTGCTAGATATATTAATTATTAAATTATATGCTATCGATCTATCAAACACATGGTAGTGTGTGTAGTTGTTATTTTTATTAATTTTATGTATTTCTTAACATTATTTAAAAAATATTAGTTTTCTGCACATAAACTTTAATTTACCGGCCAAATTTCATACTCCTCCGGTTGCACAATTCTCGTAAAACTGTGCTGTAAGTTTTTTCTTTCACGTGTTAATATAATAATTTGGTCAAACAAGTCACTAAAGACACTCGTCACTAGAGCCACTAGTCACTAGAGACACTCGTCACTAGAGTCACTTGAAGCCAGCCGGCCAGGTTAGAAGAACCAGTTTAGACGGCCTGTTATATTTAATTTTAGGAATTACCCCATTTGACAATCTATTTATCTAATGGTACGTTTAGCGATTTATTTAAGTCGTGATTCAGTAATTTGGCGTTTTTTGCGAATATCTCGACTCACATAGAAGTTAAAATTAACTCAGATAATTGTTGTAGATGATGTCATTATTTCTATTCCGTAGTAAATTATTGTATTGTTTATTACATAATTTACTAGCTTTTACCCGCAGCTTCGCCCGCGTGGGAGAGTGTTAGTGGCAAAAAAACTTATTTAGCAAATATACCTGCAATATAGTAATAGCACAGAGTAAAATATATACCTACTGTATAATAAATTTTCACACGTACTTTTTAATTTTGAGATATCTCCTAGATATAATCTCCTAGATAAGGATAGTTAAATTGTATCCTTCTAAATAGTGTCTAAAAATACCACATTATTTCTGATCATTTTGTAAACTTAGAATGGGTATAGTAACCTATCCATTAAAGTTAGACATATCTGTGCCATCGCGGACTTTTTTCTAGACCTATAAAAGAGAAACAATCCCACAATATATTGTTTTGTAATTTATCTCCAACGGGTTAGGGGTTAGGCAGCGGTTTCGATAAAAGTTCCCAGAAGGCTTGATTTTGTCCGACACCTTCAACAATTATCGTCATAAATCAAACAATTTCCACGAAACCTTAACAAATTATTATCGACCTTAACGTTCCTAAGGATCCACTCGGTCTGTAAATGCAAACGGCATGAAAATCCTTTCAGTAGTTTTTGAGATTATCACGAACATACAGACAGACAGACACGGCGGGGCACTTAAGCATCCTATGTCCGTCCCCTCCCCGTCCCGAACGTCTGAGCCAAATCGGGTCAGCCGTTCTTGAATTATAAATAGTGTGTATACACGACTTTCTTTTATATATAATATATAGATTTTGGTAATTGATTTGTCAAAAATCTATAAATGATGCAGTTTTAGTTTTTATGAAAATTGCTTTCGCAACTCTCTTCCGCATTTTACGCTATTCCTCATAGTTTCGGATTTCGGGATTTCGATACCTTGCTCACCTGAAACATTCTCCGTGTTTGTAGATTGCTTATGAAACAATCGTACTACTATTACAAATGTGAAAGTTTGTGGGGATGTATAGATGAATGGGTTTTTGTTACTCTTTCACGAAAAACTACTGAACTAAGTATTACTGAATATTTGGTATGGTAGTAGTTTAAGCGCTGAATTAAGAGGCTACTTTTTATCCTGAAAACGTACAGTGTTCCCCTGGGACACTCTATTTACGCGTGCAGAGCCGCGGGCAAAAGCTAGATAATAATATTATGTTCCCATAACAACTTTTCTTTCAATTTCTACTTTTGATAAATTTTCTGCATGATTGTTTAGGTTTTTTGCATCTTTTTTCTATGGTGTCGGCCCGTCGCGCGACGGGGTCAATAAATTAGAATATGACCTCGTAACAATGAAGGCGGGCGTGGTCACGGTGTTACAGCCAGCCAATAGCAGGAAGGTGACGTCACCGTGCGCTGTGACGTCATCGTGAGTGATGGCCAAATATTTAGGCTGGGACTATATTGCCGGAATTTCTCCGACCGGAGAAAATTCACAGCATTGAAAATAGAACTCGGGACCTATGTCATTATAGCTGAAAATCGAACACACGATTTGACGACTTTACATTTGAAATTGACATTTGACTCAACACTCGTGTGTTCGATTTTCAACTCTATTGTGTTAGTCCAGGAGTTCTATTTTCAATGCTCTGATTTTTTTGCCGGTTGGAGAGATTCCGGTAACATAGTCCCCGCCTTAAGGTACAAGGTTGTTTATGGCGAATGAATTACTTACAATTTTACATACGCAACATTTGCGTTGTGAATTTAGTTGAACCAATCGACGAGAGATGGCGCCGCGCGGTAGATAACTCGCGCTTTATGTGTTTTTTTTGTAAAATATCTAGCTATTGAAACGAGTCACAACTTGCAGAATAGTTGTGAGTTGTGACTTGTTGTGACTCGTTTGACGTTTCAATAGCCAGAACCTCAATTCTCGTATTTAAAGTAGACTTTCATTTTACTTTGATTGTATTTCATACTAGAAACAAGACGATCTTGTATATATATAATCGGTATCTTGACAAAGGCTACAAGTATTATCATGCAATTTAGTATGCAGGAAGTTTTAGGGGAAAAAATCGATCTAGCTAGGTCTTATCCATTAGAAACTGCGCATTTTTAAGCAATGTATGTTTTTTATTTCGTATGCACAACGATTGTCAGCACAATATATCAATAATTTCGCCTTCCTTACGTTAGTCTAATTGGCAGCTTGATGGGTATGCGTAGCCACTACCTACGTATAATTTTTGGAGGTGGGTTCGAATCCCGGTAACATAAAATTTTTGTGATTCTATATAATAATATAATAATTATTATAGTAGAATAATAATAATATATATATTATTATTCTACTTAAACACCGAGCCAAGCTCGGTCTCCCAGGTACTTATAATTTATAAGTGACGCTACTTGTTGTCATAAACTGATTTTGTAACGTTTGGACCAATCAGGAGGCGTAAGACGCTGTTTTAACGTTTACGAAAATACCGGTTTGGCAATTTTAGCCTGATCGAGATTTGATTGTAATTGTATTATTGCAGGTTTTGTTTAGCAGAATTGACCCTCAGATTATGGAATATTCGCGAGGAATGCAGTGGAATTATGATACACTGGTTACTAACTGTTCTTTACGCGAATATTGCATTGCATAATAACAGGTGGTGCGTTGGTTTGAAGTGTTAGCTCCGTAAACGTCGTTGATGTTGCGTGCCGCTTGTGCCGCGTTGCTGCCACGACGGTACTCATATTCCATAATCAGTCGAATTTTTAACGTATCCATGATGACGAAAAAGATTGAAATGCGATGAAAATGTAACACTAATCAATAAACAAATGACTACTTTTGGCAAAAGAATTCCATGTTTTTAAAATAAAATTAATTTGAAATTAGAATTCTTAGCCAAACAAAAATTATTTTGAGTTGAAATGGCCAGTACTGCAAAACGGCAATTTCATAGGTAATATACCTAATAAATCAGGAAATGTGATAGCACCGGGCGAGTATCGTTAATATCTGTTTAATATTATGTTAATGAGTTCTAAACTGCTTCTGCACGTTTTAAATCGTTCTGTAGGCTTTTATGGTCGTATTGAATTACAATATTTTATTACCCAAGAGCAACGGTCATTTTTTTTTGCCCAACACTTCCTCGTTATATGTATAACGTTATATTAAAATAATACATTAATTTCGTGTAAAGAAAGTTTTCGTCAGTTGACAGTTCTCACTGAGACGCGACGCGACGCGGCGCTACATTTTAAAGATAGCGATTCAAAATTGAACTTAATTCAGTACACAAGTAGGTGGTAGGTACGCGTTTCATTACAAGAGTTCGAATTGGAAGCTGCAAAGGGCTGCGGAGTACGGCGTCGGTCGTGCAATGAAACGTCCTTCTTTAAGTGATTAAGTTACATTTTGTAACGCTATCTTAAAATGCAGCGCCGCGTCGCGTCTCGTTGTGAGCTGACCCAGGCAAGGAGACCCTCAACTGTGGTGCAGAATATTTTGGCTTCTGAAGTCTGAGTTCTGTTGCAATAAAAATGTACAAATTACAATTTCTGTAGTGGACTTAGACAACTTTGCGACGTAATATAATATTGAATAGATTGCAATTTAAAAAGCAAATTTTAAAAAATCCGATAAATTGGGTTCTCTGTAGGTATTAAATATTACTGTGTGTTGCCGTTAAAAATTGTAATTTATTATATTATTATTAAATTATATTTATAAGAGACTGCTGTAGTTTGCTCGCCCCCTGCCCGTCACACGCCACAAGGGGTCCACGTAAGCCCAGGGACGACTCTCCCACGTCGTCATAGCCTGAGTGGATCTCCAATTCTGCGCGTTTTGGGTGTTGCACCGCCGTCATTATTTTTTTATTTTTATATGTTTGTTATTAATTGTCATACATATAAGTACATAAGTTGTTTGAAACAAATCAACGGCTTCGTTATTAATTGTCATACATATACATAAGTTGTTTGAAACAAATCAACGGCTTTGTTATTAATTGTCATACATATACATAAGTTGTTTGAAACAAATCAACGGCTTTGTTATTAATTGTCATACATATACATAAGTTGTTTGAAACAAATCAACGGCTTTGTTATTAATTGTCATACATATACATAAGTTGTTTGAAACAAATCAACGGCTTTGTTATTAATTGTCATACATATACTTACATAAGTTGTTTGAAACAAATCAACGGCTTTGTTATTAATTGTCATACATATACATAAGTTGTTTGAAACAAATCAACGGCTTTGTTATTAATTGTCATACATATACATAAGTTGTTTGAAACAAATCAACGGCTTTGTTATTAATTGTCATACATATACATAAGTTGTTTGAAACAAATCAACGGCTTTGTTATTAATTGTCATACATATACATAAGTTGTTTGAAACAAATCAACGGCTTTGTTATTAATTGTCATACATATACATAAGTTGTTTGAAACAAATCAACGGCTTTGTTATTAATTGTCATACATATACATAAGTTGTTTGAAACAAATCAACGGCTTTGTTATTAATTGTCATACATATACATAAGTTGTTTGAAACAAATCAACGGCTTTGTTATTAATTGTCATACATATACATAAGTTGTTTGAAACAAATCAACGGCTTTGTTATTAATTGTCATACATATACATAAGTTGTTTGAAACAAATCAACGGCTTTGTTATTAATTGTCATACATATACATAAGTTGTTTGAAACAAATCAACGGCTTTGTTATTCTTATTTATACTGTAGTTGTAAGTACCTATGTATTTATACTGTAGTTGTAAGTACCTATGTATTATTTTCTTTGCTTGTTTCATTTTCATGCTAATAGTAATTGTACCATTGTTATCTATGTGTATACTTTGGTGGTGTAATGTCAAAAGTGACAGAATAAAGATTTTTTTATTGATTTGATTAATATATTGGTCATTTTTTTGAGACCTAGACCTAACCTAATCTAACCTAACCCCCGGACTAATAAAAGTATTTACACAATGGATAAGCTATTCAATGTTGCTGTTTTTGTCTGATATGTTGGAAAAAGTTTAAACACAAAGACAACAACATGGAATAGCTATCTTTTGTGTAAATATACTTTTATTAGGAACTAGATGTTGGCCGTAACGTCGTGCGTGCTAAAGGAAATCTCACGGGAACCGAACATTTTGCCGCGATAAAAAAGACATATCCTTCCCCGTGGTCTAATCTATATCAGTACTTAATTTAATTAAAATCGGTTCAGTAGTTTAGGAGCCTATTCAATACAAACAAACTAACTAACAAGCAAACATTTCCTCTTTATAATATAAGTATAGATGGGGTAAATATTTATGGCTAGTTCCGGTCTACGGTTGATTAACCACGGCTTAAGATGACTGCGGATTAGGCCGCTGACCGTAACTTCTCGAAAATTAGACTATTGGGTTCAATGCGCTTAATTCACAAACCTCATCATCCAGCTATACGCTCAGCCATGGAACTTTCTAGAACCATGTAGAATCTAGATCTTCAGGACATAATACACCCATCTTTTTGAGTTTCCGGCGTGAAATAACGAGTGTTTCGCCTAGTTAGTGAGGTTGACGGAGGCCCAAGAGGGGTTTGGGAATTTAGAGGACCAGGAACGCAAGTAAATTCTCTAAGTAACTCCTCTGGTGTTGCGAGTGTCCATGGGCATGTATGGGCAGTAATCGCTTACAATCAGGCAATCCGTCTGCTCGATTCCCGGTAGTCACGAACAATTTACAAGAACGTATTTGCAACGTTATCGAATTTCTATTGTGTAGGTTCTGTCGTAATTTTCACACAATTCTCTTGCGAAGAGATCAGAGAGACTCATGTACTAAGTACTTGTCAATTGTTCGTGCTAGCCCCACATGTCCACAACACATAAACTTAAATTTACCGGCCAAATCTCATACTCCTCCGGTTGCACAATTCTAGTAAAACTGTACTGTAAGTTTTTGCTTCACGTCTTAATATAATTAAAAGTTTACAGTCTGAAGACATCTACTCAAAACTTTAAAAAAGTAACTTGACTTTTGGCTTACTACCACTGTGCTTTTCCGGGATGTAGATGTAGATGTGAAGGTGTAGTCGACTTATGTTTATGCGCCAAGTGTAAATAAAATGTAGAGAATTTCAGTCTGGCAGCAGTTCTTAAAGCCGTGTCCGGAGTCCTGACGCGCTCTAGGTTAGGTCATTATTTTATTTAGTAGAGTCTGGTACAGAAAACATAAACACGTTTAATATATTTCCATTTTCAAGAGTTCAAGACAGTTTATTGGAGTATATTATAAGAGCTTTTAACATAATGAGTAAAGTTTTAAGATAACTAAAATTTATTAGGTACATATTAATATTTAACTTATATACGTGGCATGCGAGGCAAAAAATGTCCCTTAAATGACCCTAAAAACCCCAATAGTGGGGACTATTGCGGTTTTTGGGGCCATCGCCATCTTGATTTAACCATACATCAAATGTCAAAATGGCCCGAAAAACCCCAATAGTCCCCACTATTGGGGTTTTTAGGGCCATTTAGGATGGCCTTAGTTATGATATCATAGACGTTACAAGCACATTGTTTTTAATTCCTAATTTACATTTTACTGAATATAATATCTATATCTATGGACGCTTCCACACCACGTCAATCTGGTCCTGTACTAAGTAACCGAAAAACTTGTATCACAGGTACCAGACAACGGAAATATATTTAATACTTTATTATATTATATACATTTATATTTAAGGTTTTTTATTATACTATACATACATTTAATACACATCCAAAACCCAGGAATACAGAAACTTTTTGTCCCTTCGGCGGGATTCGAACCCGCGACCACCGGCTTAAGCACCGACGCGCTAACCTGTGAGCCACAGAGGTCGTCATTAATGTATCTTTAATCTTAATCTCTCAAGTCAAAAGTGTTATTCGGGCCTTTTGCATCAGTATTCAGCAATCTACTGTTTAGTGTCAGATAACTTATTTGCATGTTTTATTTCTGTCGCTCGACATAAAGTAAGCAGCGACAAAACTTCCAATTAAGCTATCTAACACTTATTAGCAGATTGTAAAACAGCACAATATATTATAAGTCTATGGTTATTGCAGCAAAAACACTGACATTTTTCGCTCAACAAATTTTTATAAACAAAACTATAACCCGACGATCATTACAAATCTTTTGCCACCTCGTTCATTGGAATCTGACCAGTAGTTTAGGCACTACGGTG
The DNA here is from genome assembly GCA_963565745.1 of Phengaris arion. Classification (NCBI taxonomy): domain Eukaryota; kingdom Metazoa; phylum Arthropoda; class Insecta; order Lepidoptera; family Lycaenidae; genus Phengaris; species Phengaris arion. The sequence continues at coordinate 16,824,287 of OY751450.1, forward strand.
GAACAAAGATACACACACACACACTCATACATAGACTGCTAAAATCATTACCCTTCCTTTTGGATTCACCGTAGTCGGGTAAAAAACGTACTAAAAGGCTAAAAAGACGTTTGTTGTAAAGGCAGGAGCACCACTTAAATATTAATTTTATTCTGTTTTTGGCACTTGTTGTTACAGCAGCGGCAACAGAAATACAACATTTTTGAAAATTCCAACTGTCACAGTTCATGTGACACAGCCTGCTGACAGACGGACAGACAGCGTAGTCTTAGATATAACCCGGCAACGTACTAATTGTTATCTGTGTATCTGTATCAGTTTACTCTTTTTCCCATATTGTAAAAAAAATGAATTGCACAATATGGACCATTAACTCGGTTCTTGGTTTTGGCGGGGATGTGAATGTGTGACCAGCTCCATGATGTGTGACGTTATTTTTGTATGTCCTCCACAAATTTGTGTTCTTAATGTGTAATATTGGCAGAATATTAACCATTAGATATTCGTTAACGTGCACAAGTGTGGGCAAGTGGTACAACTTCTAAAAACGTGATATTTTGTGGTTTTCCTCCAAAACTCCCTAAAAACTTTCAGCAAAGCTTCTACCACTTTACTGAAGCGACTGACTTGACTCATTGACTGCACTGACTATTTATGACTTTGACTAGACTTTAGACTTGACGATTTAAGAATACGTTGTTGAAAACATGTACGAAAATTCTATTTTCCCGGCCTTTTAAATTGAGACTTGCAAGGGTTTTCATGGTATCGCCATATTTATAAAAAAAAACATAAAGATAAACTCGGTTCAAGTTGAACAATGGCGAGGTTAACTTAACCGTCGAAGAATGCGATATAATAAGTTTGCTAGTGTACAATTAAAGTAATAATGCTTTTAAATAGTTACCTTCGGAAGCTGCGGCGTGGCCGTGGGAGCTATCGTCCGTTCAGAGTTATGTTACCTCTGAGTAACTATGAGACTGATCCTTATGTCATTAGTATTAAGGTCCTCTCGGAGGTAAAACTCTTGAAGTCTGAACGGGCTGCTGTAGTTCGTGCAAAAAGCTCGACTCTCGAGCAGGTTGTAGGGGAGGGGGCCTCAGTGCGCCCGCGACCGTTGGGCTTTAAAGTTGTGTGCGCGCGCATGTGTATACCTGTGCTCTGTGAACCTGTGCTGTGTACCTGTGCTGTGGATAAATCTGTGCAGTGGCCGGTGGATGTGTTTAGTGTGAGGATTTAAACGTGAGGAATTTACTTAAAGTGCCATCGGTAAGTTTAGTCATGTATTATTAGCTTATTATTATCGTAGTGCCTAGGTAGGTACAGTCACCTGCTACACCGACCGCGACTGTACCTAAAGCTTATTTCTAGATTAAGGATACAATTATCTTCTTAGAACGGATAAACAAAGTGCTTCGATTTTTTTATACTCCGGTTAAAGTGAATTCGAAATTTAAATTTAACTTGAACCGCGTCGAAGAAAACTTTAACTTTAAAATCTCGGTTTCCTTACAAAATACCTAGAATAAGTTCCAAAGCAGAACATGCAGAAGGTTTTTTTAATAATATTCTTTAGGTATTACTACACACACACATTTAATAGTGGGCAAAATAGCGGGAAAATCAAAACCGACAGGTCCATGCAGCTGTACGATATCGTATCTAATCGATCTTTTCCTGCTCATGCAAAACGCATTACATTCGTTCGTTAACTCGAAGTTCACTAATGATTGAATGGAAAGTACAAGTTTGAACTTAAACGTACTTTCCCGCCTTTTGTCTGCGAACTGACCTATACTATAATACTTACATTTGCAGAAATTCTAATTGGAAAGCTTTGAAAGGGTTAGCTGATAAGAAATCGAAATAATTGCTATATGGCCGAAATATTAACACTGAACGCTACTTAACTTAAGACGCTCTCAAGTCACACGCTGACCTTAAATGGGCCCTAACTTTAAGTAGTTTTCAGATTCGGCCTTATTTAAAACTTTGTAAATTAAATCCAAAATTGGAAAGACTGAAATATCTGTTGTTTGTTGCGTTGTATTGAAAGCAAATCTCTACATCTCACAATACAGTGATCATATTTTTTTTCTAATGAGGATCTCCGAAAGGACTATGAGATTATACAACTTTTATAAGAGTAATCTTCTTAGATAAGTTAATATAACATTTTACATTGTTTATTCTAATATACTAGCTGGTGTCCGCAACGTCGTTTACGTGGAACTATGAATGGAAACGGAACAAAATATTTTTACGGAACCCTAAGATAAAAGTAGCCTAAGTTACTCCTTATAACATCAACTATCTGCCAGTGAAAGACCCGGGGGCCCGGTCCAGCCGTTTCAGAGATCAGCCCGAACAAACAGACAGACAGCAGATAGGAAAAACTTTTAAAAATATATTTTTAGGTAGGTGTAGGTACCGTATATATACTTATAAACCTAATAGTTAGGACTAAATTAAATAATGTCATAAGCAGAGAGCTATATGCACCTAATCAGTCTAATATCTAATATATCCGATCGCTACAAAATTTAAATCTTGCGCTTGATATGAACGTGTGAACATGGCGCCGCGGCCGCTCTGGAGCTCCGCTTCGGAGATGTTTTAGTTTATTTTTATATGTAGACACAACAATGTAGTATGTTCACTTCAACCACGTTGTTAATGTTTTACGGAAATAGTATTATTTTCTCTTCGATTTCCGAGAGACATAAGGAAAGCAGTTGCACTGCACATAGTAATCCGTGCCTACAGTTACTGCCTGCACCCTGCCTAGATGCTTAATTCTTTACCTAATCGACTTTCTATTGGACATGTTAATTTTTAAACCGGCTTTAGTTAAAACAAGTCCGTGTTCACTTGACTTCATGGCTCATTAGTAAAGCATAAATCTACACACTGGTCTAGTACTGATCGACGGGCAGTCACTAACGGCCGGTTACTGAAACGATAATCAAAATTAAAAGCCCTCCTATTCACAGGCTGTCGCTGTCTCTGCCAGACGAAATGACAAGGACAGCATGTGACATAGTATAAATTTCCACAATACTGGAACGGTTCCAGTATTCAGACGCAATATTACTATGTAATTAATACGAGGGCGGGTCAATAAGTCCGTGACTTTTGGAATAAAACACAGATTTTTTTATAAATAAATCATTTTATTTTTCAACGTAGTCCCCCTTGAGCTCTATACACTTTGTCCAACGCTTCTCCAATTTTTTTATCCCTTCCAAAAAATATGATTTGTCGAGGTCCTCAAAATAGGCCTTTGTTTGCGAGATGACTTCATCATTGGAGTCAAATCTTTTTCCACCGAGCCATTTTTTCAGGTTTGGGAACAAGAAGTAGTCACTCGGAGCCAAATCTTGAGAATAGGGTGGATGTGGGAGCAATTCATAGCCCAATTCATGGATTTTTGCCATGGCAACTGCACATGTGTGCACCCTTGCATTGTCTTGGTGAAAAAGAACTTTTTTCTTGGCCAAATGAGGTCGGTTTTTTTTCAAATCCTCATTGAAGCGGTCCAATAAGTTGGCATAATATTCCCCATTAATTGTTCTTCCCTTTTGAAGATAGTCAATGTGGATTATCCCACGTGCATCCCAAAAAACAGTCGCCATAACTTTATTGGCTGACAAACCCACCATGGCCTTTTTTGGCGCCGATTCACCCTTAGAAACACACTGTTTTGACTGTTGTTTGGTCTCTGGTGTGTTGTGATGGATCCATGTTTCGTCCACGGTTAAAAAACTACTCCATATTGTGATTAAACAACGCCAAACCTTCCTGTGAAGTTGTTACACGATTGCGTTTGTGGTCGACTGTGAGCAAACGCGGCACCCATCTTGCGGAAAGCTTTCTCATGCCCAAGTGATCATTCAAAATTGAAACCACTGAGCCATGCGAGATGCCTATGGCTTCCACAATCTCTTGCACTTTCAATCTTCGGTCGGCCAACACCATATCGTGAATTTTTTCGATTGTTTCGGGTGTAGAGACCTCAACTGGGCGTCCAGGACGTTCGGCATCTTCAGTGCTTGTACGGCCACAACGAAATTCAGTAAACCACTTTTTACCATTGAAATCGATGGTGCAGAGTCCCCATAGTATTTATCAAGCTTAGCCTTGGTCTCGGTAATGGATTTTTTTCGCAAAAAATAATGCTTAATAAGCACACGAAATTCACTTTTTTCCATTGTTTCCTTAAGTTACTGGATAGTCTGATAAAGATAGCTGTAAAACACAAACTAACTGACGCAGCAAGTTCAAATTTTGATAGGAGTCAACTGACAGATGCCTGTTGACAGGAGTAGTGTTGCTTTTTCAGTAAGGAGGTTAGAAATTCAAAAAGTCACGGACTTTTTGACCCGCCTTAGTAAGTACGACAGTGCCCGTCGGTACCTTGCAACAGGAATAGGTCGATGTGTAGTGTGACCTTAACAAACATCTAATAGTGTGCAGGAGGCAATTATTTTTTGATTCAAAATGTTTAAATAAGGATTTTTTTAAATTAGTTAAATAATGTCGTAAACTTGCGTTGCATTAAAAACTGTAAGAACAAAATACCTCTGAGATATAACTGACCGCTAATTGAAGTATTCTCAATTCATATCACTAATAATCCATCAATTATTTACAAGATGTGGTTACAATAGTTATAAATAGTTCTTACCAGTGGCGAGGAGTTCCTATAATTCCATTCCTATCGACTTCACTTACCACATACCTTTTAAAGAGCCTCATCCAAATCCCTATCTATTATACAGGCTAGGGCTTCCCTATGTAGGACAATCACATCCCTATCTATTATACAGGCTAGGGCTTCCCTATGTAGGACAAGCACATCCCTATCTATTATACAGGCTAGGGCTTCCCTATGTAGGACAAGCACATCCCTATCTATTATACAGGCTAGGGCTTCCCTATGTAGGACAAGCACATCCCTATCTATTATACAGGCTAGGGCTTCCCTATGTAGGACAAGCACATCCCTATCTATTATACAGGCTAGGGCTTCCCTATGTAGGACAAGCACATCCCTATCTATTATACAGGCTAGGGCTTCCCTATGTAGGACAAGCACATCCCTATCTATTATACAGGCTAGGGCTTCCCTATGTAGGACAAGCACATCCCTATCTATTATACAGGCTAGGGCTTCCCTATGTAGGACAAGCACATGTACAATTAAATAAAATTACATTTAAGCATTTTCATTTTACCCAACTACGGCGAAGCCGAAAGGAATGGTAATGGTTTTGGGTAATTCTATGTAGGTATGTATGTATGTTTGTTAGTACAAACAGCTACGGTAGTCCGTAGCGCCTAAATTACTGACTCGATTTAAAAAAATAAAAATAAAAAAAAATAGGTATTCATCACATAATAATTGAAACTGAAACATTAAACTACCTATTATTAATTACTAGCTTTTGCCCGCGGCTTCGCCCACGTGTGTTAGTGTTCTTGGGGAAAAAACTTCTTCAGCAAATAACTCTACTCACTGCAATATACTTCTGTATACAATAATGAAAATGTTTTTTAGGGTTTCGTACCCAATGGGTAAAACCGGGACCCTATCACCTCGACGCGACGTGCGAAACCGCTTGATATATTATTAGGTCTTTACTTATGAAATTGCCGTTTTGTATGAAAAAATTTAAACGAATTTTTTTCATGTATTTTTTATTTGTATTAATCGAAATAATCACCCATGCAATCAATGCATCTTTGCCAACGCAGTGGCAGTTTATTGATGCCCTTCTTAAAGAAATCAGCTGGACGGGAGGCAACAAATTCTTCAAAGGCATTTTTGTACTCGGGTATTGAATTTTTTTCCCGCCAAGAAGTTATCCAAATTCTGTAAAAAGTAGTAGTCTGTAGGCGCAAGGTGTGGTGAATAGGGCGGATGACGGAGAGCTTCCAATCCCAGTTCTTGCAACTTGGAGACCGTCTGCTGTGCAGTATGAGGTCGCGCGTTGTCGTGCAGGAGCAGCGGAGACGAGCGATTGACCAATGCTGGTTGGAGATGTGCCAGCTTCTCCATCATTGTGTTTAGTTCTTCACAGTACACATCTGCAGTAATGCTCACCCCGTTTGGTAAGAAGCTGTGATAAATCACACCGGCGCTAGACCACCAAACAATGACCATCACTTTTCTAGGGGTAAGTTTTCGTTTAGGGCATTGTTTAGGTGCTGAACCAGGATCCAACCAACTTGCTGAGCGCTTGCGGTTATCAAACAGAATCCATTTTTCATCGCAGGTAACAATGCGGTTCAAAATTCCTTCATTTGTGTGTCTGTTGAGCAGTGCAAGGCACGTCTCGACGCGTACTTCGCGTTGGCGATCATTGAGTTCGTGGGGCACCCATTTGTCAAGCTTTTTTACCTTGCCAGTTTGACGGAAACGGACCAATATTGTTTTGACGCTAACGTCGAAAACTGCTGCTAATTCAGCCGTAGATTGTGTATCATCAGCTTCCACAATCGCCTTTAATTCGTCATTGTCGACCAAAGTCTTCGGACGACCGCGAGGTTCATTTTTCAGGTCGAAATTTCCAGAACAGAAGCGAGCAAAGCAATAACAGGTGGTGCGTTGGTTTGTAGTGTTAGCTCCGTAACGTCGTTGATGTTGCGTGCCGCTTGTGCCGCGTTGCTGCCACGACGGTACTCATATTCCATAATTACTCGAATTTTTAACGTATCCATGATAACGAAAAAGATTGAAATGCGATGAAAATGTAACACTTATTAAATAAACAAATGACTACTTTTGGAAAAAGAATTCCATGTTTTTAAAATAAAATTAATTTGAAATTAGAATTCTTAGGCAAACAAAAATTATTTTGATTTGAAATGGCCAGTACTGCAGAATGGCAATTTCATAGGTAAATACCTATTATCATATTTTTCGCGCTTGATATAAATTTCACAATGTCTAAATATAATATATTAATTTAAACTGTATGGTTTATACTACAATGTGTATAAAATGCTTAAAGTGAGCAACGTATTTAATTTGATAAGGATTATACTGTATCCGTCTAAGTAGCTTCTGAAAATACCATACATAATATAATAAATATGAACTGGGCACGGACAGCTAGTTTTATTAAGTAAACCGCTATGTCCCTGTATTTTAAATCTGTAATATCTTCGAAAATATTCATTTAAATAAGATTGTCATTAAGGCCATATTAATATATATTAAATGTACAATGTATTTAAGGTACTTAATTGGATAAGGATTAATGCTGTATTGCTTCAAATCGCTTCGTAAATAAGCCATTATTTCTCGTTAAAAGTAAAGAATAAAAAAGGTTATTGTAGGTTATCCCTAAGAGATAGACATATACCATCGCGGACTTGTTAAGGTGTACTGTAATACATTATTTTGATCTATCTCGGAGGATCTGGCTGAAGCCTGTTTGCAATGTAAGCGCAAAAAAATGTGTTTATTTACGACATTAGAACCCATATAAAATTATGAGTGTTCCTCTACTATATTATGCATATTATAATACATATAAACCTTCCTCTTGAATCACTCTATCTATTAAAAAACCCGAATGAAAATCCGCTGCGTAGTTTTAAAGATCTAAGCATACATAGTAACAGACAGAGAAAGCGACTTTGTTTTATACTATGTAGTGATTATCATCTCATCGTCCACTAACATGACTTTAGAAGTCTCAGTGTCCAAGTAGTGGTCTAGAATTCTATAATATTCAGAATGAGGCATATCGTGTACCTACATTGTGGGTTCGTGTCGTGGCGACCATTACCGATTCTCCGCGCATATCGCGACTCGCCAGCCGTTAGCCATTACCGATATTCAAATTGGAATCGAAGTTCTATGTAAGGTGATCGGTGATGTTGTATTTTTTTAGTGTAGATTGTAGACCAAAATGGTTATAGTTACTTACTTGACAATAACATTTTGCATCATCATTAAACATCATTAAAGACTATTTTAACCAGCTTCGGCTATGAAAAAGTGTAGTAGTGGTTACGGGAAATAAAATAATGACAGTTGCAAACTTAGGCTAATTAACCGTCAGTCGTCCACTCTGAGCTGCGACGCGACGCGCCATATTTGAGATAGCGATTCAAAATTGAACTTTATCACTACACAAGAAGATGCACTTTTCATTTTAGATTGGCAAGCGTTAGAATTTCGTGATGCACGACGGCGCTTAGCAGCTCTTGTAATGAAACCGTTACATCTTTTTGTGTAGTGCATAAATGGCATCTTAAAAATGCCGCGTCGCGGTGTGAACTGACCTTAAGTGAGTATCATATATTAGCAACATAAAATGAGCTACCTTCAAGTATACTTATAAGACCATCAATGTAATTTGTACTACCGAAATCACGCAAAATGTGACTCGCATTTGTCTTTGAGTATTTTAATGGCGAAATTATCTGCCAGCTCTTCCGCATTGACATCCATTACTTTTAAGGCAGTTTAAGGACTTATCGTCGCATCCAGTACAGTAGATAACCGAAGTAAACTCTAGCAGTATAAGGCCTAAACACAAAACTGCGAATCGGCGCGATGCAAATACGCAAGGCGCTAATACAATACAGCTGAAGATCGTGTACAGTTGTCAAATCTGACATTTGACACTTGACACTTCGATTTTCAACTCTATTGTATTAGCGCAGAGTTCTATTTACAGTGCAGTTTTTCTGTCGCGACCACAAAAAATCTCGTGGCTAAGAGGGCTAAGGTCCCGAACACGTAGGTAACCTAATTTTCGCGACGCCGCATCGACAAAATTACGTCACACAGTCTAGATTATAAATGGTTGTTTTTTTTTAAGAAATAGGGGGCAAACGAGCAGGCGGATCACATGATGGAAAGCGATTTCCATCGCCCATGGACACACCCGCAACACCAGAGGTATATGCTCTTTTCTTGTATGAATTCATTTTTCGCCGCGGTTTTATGTGTTTGGGCCCTCAGGGAAGTACATTTACACGATTTTAAACGACTTTGTTGTAAACTCGGGTAAAGTGGAGAGACAGGTGCTCGGAGATGGACAAAAACGAGGCCGTTTAGCACACAATGGCCCGCCCCGACATAAACTCAGCTTGACATGTGTCAACCGACAGTGTTGCCAACTTCAAAATATAAACCGGATACGTGAGGGCCCAGGACTCTGCAGTGACGAAAGTAACTGGACAAGTGAAGAATCTGCACGACGCTTGACGAAATAAATAAAATTTGAAACATAAAGAACAAAACCGTACTTAAATACAATAAACATTGTTCTATCGTATTAAAATATTATGTCATTCGGTTTTGAAAGGGCAATGTGATGGGTTTAATTTCACACGTTTTGTTTTGAAGGCCTATTTACTATTAGATGTTCCCCGCGGCTTCGGTCGCGCAAAAGGCAATCGCGCGGGAACCGCACCTATGCCCTTCCCCGCGGTCTACTCCATATTCATTCTCAGACACTGGCAACACTGCGCATGGTCCATGAACTCCATGACATGATTTAGCTAGATCTTGTGACAACGTAGGTACTACATAAACTCCGGAGCACAAAAACCACGAACGTAATGAATGCGTTTTTTATAATACGTGACCTCGTGCGAGGTTTTATTTTTAACGAGCAAACCTGGCATGTTATCGTGAGTCCAATCGGCTTAGTTATTCCTGATAATTCTAGTTCTGAGTCCAAACGTTACATGCATCTATGCTTTTCTTATGATAATTATATTAATTATTTACCATTAAAGTTTTATTAATTTCTTATGTTAACGCGTAACAGCTTCTGTGGTCTAGTGGTTAGAGCTTGGCTCTCAACTCGGAGGTCGTGGGTTCGATTCCCGCATTGGAACAACATAAAATGTTGTTTCCGAGTTTGGTTAGAACAATGCAGGCAGATCACCTGATTGTTTGACAAGTAATATGATCCATGCGTCGGATGGGCATATAAAAAGTCGGAGCTGCGCCTGATCTCTCGCCAGCCGTGTCGGTTATCCGTCCTACTGGGTTACGAGAGTAAAGGAGGAGAGAGTGCTCTTGTGTACTGCGCACACACTTGAGCACTATAAAATAACTCCTGCGTAGCTGGCCTGGTTTCAACGAAACCGGCCACCGTCACCGAAATCGGTGTGGGAAGCTATTATTATTATGTTAACGCGTATATTACTTGTAATTAAAAGATTGTTATAGATTTTACGGTTCTCGTATGTTGTGTGGTTGTGAATGTGTGTGTGAACAGTTGAACCGATTTTGATAGGTTTAATTTTGCTTGAAAGCTGACGTGATCGAGAATGTTTTTAGCCATAATTTATCATCGTCACTTGACAGAAGAAGACGAAGACAGCAGTGACGAAGGCGCGTTCTCTAGAAGTAGTTCGTGGTAGCTCTAGCCCATTGGTTCCGAACCTGGGGGTAATTACCCCCGCGGGGGTAAAACAGCTATTCTATAGGGGTAACACGGGTGGTACCGTAAGAAAGATGAATAAACAGAGAAAAAAAATATGTTTAAAATAAAATAACAGTAGGTACGCAGCATGACGCCCTCTCGCGTTCCTACGTGAGAATTATGAACTCTGTACATTTTGGCGAAAAGCAGCTTCAGAATACCCTGTCATTGCTGAAAGAGCTCTGAAAATGTTGGTACCGTTTTGTGCCACTTATAGATGGCAGAGCGGCTTCTCAACTCTAGTAATATTGTAATCAAAGGCCAGAAACCGTCTGTCTGAATGTGAAACATGACATGAGATACGCGTTGAGTGTACCTAAACCTAATATTAAAAAACTTGCGAATTTAAAACAATCTCAACCTTCACACTAAAATCTGAACGTTAGTAACAAACTATTATAAATGTGCATTTTTTTTTTTAATAAAGATAACTGGGGGCAAAATCCAACAGGTCATATAGGGGTAACAGTTCTAAAAAGGTTAGGAACCACTGCTCTAGCCTGTATAATAGGTAGGGATTTGGATGAGGGTCAAAATGTATGTGGCAAGTGAAGCCGATAGGAATATCTCTAATCATTTTAATACTGTCTTGAATATTCAAAGAGCCAACGTTTTAAATGAACATTTTAAAGGAAATGCTTCATATAAAATGCTTCATATGTCTTCTATAAAACCACGTATTTTGTCCATGATATTGTCCAGAGGCAGTTTACGTTTTATAACATTCACTTACCCTATATTACAGCGATGAGAACCAGGGTTCCACCAGGTTGTAAAGCAATCAAATCTACAACATCATTCCTCGAGCCTCAGTATTATAGGGTTGCCAGACGTCTCGCATTTCCCGGGACGTCCCGTATTTTAGGTATTATTTGAAACGTCCCGCCGGAACAAGCGCTGTGCCGGAAATCGGGTGATCAGGGTTAAAAAGTACTCAGTACTCACGCACACAATGCTCGCAATATCCCAGGTCGAGTAAAAAAGTCCTCCCATACATAGAAATATGAGCTCGGTGCTCTAAATCCAATTCAGCAATAGCATCAAACAAAACAAATTTTTTTTTTAGTAGTAGTTAGTAGTAGGTAATCCCCGAATTGTAAAGCAGTGAGCGAGCTGATGACGACAGAATATAGCTGAGAACACTCGATCATGTCAGCTTTAAAACAAAAAAAACTAAATCAAAATCGGTTCATCCGTTTGGAAGATACGACGCGACGCCACGGACAGACACGTCAAGTTTATAATATGTATATAAAACAGAGGAGCAATTTTCTCGGGGGCTAAAAATAAAATTTGTCCTTATTTACTTTTTGTTTATTTTTTGTCTCGGGTAAAATATTGAAATTCCGTATTATTTGACCCTTGTAGACTGAAAAAAAATATATTTGGCAATCCTACTCGGTAGGAATGGTCGGTTGTAAACAAAATAAAAGCTACCGAGCTTTGGATAAAATAAAAGCTTTGTTATTAAAATCGAAGGCGAATAAAGTCCTTTTATTTGGTACGCCTTAAGGAGGTATGAGGTGTTCATAAATTTTATTATTATTGTTCAAGCTTTCAATCAATTAGAAATGTTTTCAAATGTTTGTTCTGGAGTGTCTGTTAGTACTTAACTATTGAATACGGTACTTTCCTGTAATTTTTTATTACATAAATGAATAGTGCTCTGAAAAATAAGACAGTTAAAGGAATAGTTTACTAAAAATCAAAATTTTCAAAGATATTGCGGATTGTTTGAAGCACTTTTGTGAGTCTTGTGAAAATGCCCCATATATAAGTCGTGCTAGTAGGTGACGTCACACGCTAGTAATGTTGCTACGAAATGTATGGCCATATGCACAAAATTTCTGATATCTCGTAATTATGCGCGTTTATGTTGATACATACCGTAGTAAATCTGTTTGTATTTGATGTAAGTAAACTAATTATGTAGGTTTTATACACTAAATTTTTAAAAAGATATTTCAACTTTTGTGTGACTTCGAATTGCATATAATTACAAAACTACACATAAAATCGTAATTCTTTTTACTTTTATTTAAGTTGTAATACCTAATTATTTCTTAGTTTATTTAAAAAAACTAATTTTTACACGTAGGAAAATCCCCAATTGTAATAAAGAGTTCCAAAACTACAACACTTATCATACCCAAATGTTTTAAGGGGCCCATACATGGTCCGGTCTGCCTTCAGTTCGGCCTGAACGGATGCAAAATCGTGTCGTGTGTGTGCTCGAATCCGTTCAGGCCGAACTGACGTCAGTTGGGTCGGATGCGATTTTTTCCGTGTATGGGCTCGAATCCGTTCAGGTGTCAGTTCTAACTGAAACGATCGGCCTCTCGTCTGTGGCTGCCTATATGCATAAAGTATTTTTATTTAAGTAAAGGCGATTTTCAACACAGTTTAAAGTCATGATGTCATGAAGAACAGATTCATGAATCTGTTAGGAATAGGATCAATTCACACCGCGACTTGACGCGGCACTGCATTTTTAAGATTTTCATTATTTTCATTCGAAGTTGAACTTTATTAACTAACATAAAAAGATACACGTTCCGTTGCATGAGCGGCGCCTTCGACATTGACTTTGTTTGACTTGGCATTCGAACTCTTGCAATCAAACGTACTTCTTGTGTAATGAATAAACTTCTATTAAGGCTGCTAACTTACAAATACAGCGCCGCGTCGCTTGAATTGACCCTAACAGCCAAATTAATGTATTTGGTCGCATTAAATCTTGTATAGATATTAAATGGGATCTGTAAGGTCGATTTTCCTAACTAAATCTTACAATAATACAGTTTCGATGCAGTCTCAATATGTTAAGACAGTAAAATGGTATTCTCATAAACGTCAAGCGCGTTTTAATCGGTCCAAATTCCAAAACCAGTTTATGATGTCCAGACATTGAAAGTAAATTCAATGTCTAAATGAAATACAAGAATTGGGGTTCTGTTGGCCTAGTAGGAACATTTGACAGCGGCGTAAACGTAACGTTACGGATTTTGACAGATTTTCACACAATTCTTATTCGATAACGTTACGTTTACGCCGCTGTCAAATGTTCCTACTAGGCCCAGAGAGTATAGAGAAAGGAGTGCTGGATTATATCTCTATTCAAAGGCAAATTACGTCGAATATAATTGCTGAGGCTGGAAGGCCAGTACCGATCAGGTCACAGGTGGAGTCGGAGCGGTTCGCCTTGAGCTTCGTGCGATTACCAAATTAGTATTCGCCATTACTAATTGTAGTCTTGTGTACTTAATACGTGTAAGTTTCGAAAATGGCACCGTTCGATCAACAGGTAAGTTAGTAAAACTAGTTTTTGACTACAGTTACGATTTTCTGTAGTGCTCGGTTTGGCTAGTCGATTAATTATCATATAAGTATTATTAATACGTGAAGCAAAAACTTTGTGCCCCTTTTTACGAAAAAAAAAATCAATCATGCGAACGGAGGAGTATGAAATTTGGCACAGTTGAATTTTATATGAAGGTGTGAAGTGATTTTCTATAAAAAATCTAAACACACACACCCTCAGAATTCAGATCAATAACTCGCACCACAATACATGAGCTTGATACGATTTTAGTGCAATTTCATCTCACGTTGACGTTTCACAGTCTGTCTGTCACATTCAATAGACAACTAATAATAATAATTATCCCAGTGTTATCTGTAATTCGTTCAAAATAAGTCCAAAAAGATTCAATCAAGGCCGTGATATGCACTGGTTTTTAACGTAGTACAGTTAAAGTTAACGATTGAACAGCGAGACTCCCAGTCGTTAGTTAACAGTTAACTGTGCGTCCCCCGGGACAGGGATATCAACTGTGTTTTTCACACGGCCATTTACATTATAAACCGAATACACGCGCCAGTAACTGGCATGCTAGTAAAAACCCTATAGTTTGCACTTCTTAATACCCGACGTCTCACTCTGTGTGTGTATCTGCGTGTGTCTGCGTGTGTCTGTCCGTGGCATCCCAAACGGATGAACCGATTTTGATCTAGTTTTTTTGTTTGAAAGCTGACATGATTGAGAGTGTTCTTAGCTATAATTCATCATCATCAGCTCCTTCACTGCTTGACAATTCAGGGGTTACTTAAAATGTTTACTTTTGTTTATTCGGTAAATTTTAAAAATGTTTAAAAAACTATAATAGTTTTCAATGTATAATCAAAAACCTATAGTAATGATACGCTTAAACTGAAACATTTATTATAATATGTTATTGGTTTTAACTTTTAAATGCAAAATATTACGCAATATTATCTTAATAGATTTAAGACTCATAGCTTAGGAGACAGTGTTGTGTGTTGTGTTCTAAAAAAGTGTTGGAATGCAAATTCTAATGGCGACTTCATATGCCTGTTGAAACCGGTTAGTAAAAATACTCAAACATTAATTATCAAAATAAATTATCTTGAGCATTAATTAAAAATTACTCAGGTCGTTGGATAATCTTTAATTAGATTGACAAGAGTTAAGTGTCGGAGTTACGAGCTTCTTGAGAGAATAAGCATTTAACTTTAACTAGTTACGTTTTTATAACATCTATGGACGCTTCCAAACCACGTCAATCTGGTCCTGTATTAAGTATACAAAGAACTTGTATCACAGGTACCAGACAACGGAACTATATTTAATACTTTTATACTATACACATAGTTAAGATTTTTATTATACTACACATCCAAGACCCAGGAACACACAAAACTTGTTTTCCTTCTTCGGGACTAGAACCCGCGACCGATTCGACCCGTCTTAAGCGCCGACGCGCTAACCACTGAGCTACAGAGGTCGTCAAACCCGACTACGGCGAAGCCAAAAGGAAGGGTAATGTAATGTAATGTAGTAATGACGCAGCCCTTAGTGCGTAAACTAGTGGTCCGATTTGAATGAATGAGGTGTCAGTAAATTCGTAGTAATACCCCGTTACTATAGGCTATATTATAATTTACGAATATTATAATCTCAAAAAGATGGGTGTTATATTTCTATGTGTCATCTGTGTCTGTCCGTGGCATTGTAGGTCCTAAACGAAAGGTCCGATTTAGATAAGCGATTTTTTGTTTGAAAGTTGACGTGATCGAGAGCGTTCTTAGCTACTATTGATCATCATCAGATCGCTCACTACTCACTACTTGCCAATTCGGGGGCTACTTAAATTTTTTAATTTTGTTTTTATTCCTCGCATACTTACAGTCAGTGGAAAGTCAACGACCAATAAGCCATTTGGGAGTGAAAATAGTCAAATAAAAAGTTAGGAAAAATCTAATTTAGATATACGAATAAAAACAATTTGAATTTGAATAAAAACAATTTGAAACACACAAAAGTGTTACATATTTTCATAACGATGATACTGCAAAGCCAGCGGTCGTGCGAGTTGCTGGCACGGTCTAGCCGCTGGCACGTTATCACAGCCAATATCGGTAACGCAGCGTGTTATTACGTTCCATGCCTCTATCTACAATCTCTATTTATTATTCAACATGTATAATCATATGGTATTTTTTACGAATTCCTCTATTGGTATGCCACTTTAGACAATTATTGCTTGTTATTAGAATAAAATATAGCCTATTATATAGTCTGGTCGTGTGAAAAATTAAGAGATAAAATCAATTTTTCACATCAAGTACGAAGATTCAAAGAAAAATATTTTAGTAATTAAGAAAAAACGCTTAAACTTGTATAATAAGCTTTACGCCGATTTAATGACGGCGACGGTGGCCGGTTTAATTTAAACCAGGCCAGCTACGCAGGAGTTATTTTACAGTGCCCAAGTGTGTGCGCAGTATAAAAGAGCACTCTCTCTTCCTGTCTTTCCTCTCGAAACCTAGTGCAACGGATAACCGACACGACTGGCGAGAGATCAGATGCAAGACCGACTTTTTACATGCCCATCCGACGCATGGATCATCTTTCTTGTCAGACAATCAGGTAATCAGCCTGCATTGTCCTAACCAAACTTGGATCACCAGCTAGGCGTAATCATTCAATAGTATATTGACTTTAAAATTTAAACCCTTCAAAGCCTTTTTAGGCCTGATTTGTCACCACTTAAAGATAAATAAAACTATATTTTTTCACCTCCACCTCCTTATCTAAATTCAAGTGTGTAAAACAAATGGATTATTAAAGCAATATCGGCTGGACTGTACAGTGGCTGGCGCCAGCGCTCCTGTCATTACGCGGCCGCTGGCGTGTCATTACTAGACTACTGTACCATTAAGTACTAACGAATGCCTTAAAAGGCAGTGGAGTTTTTGTAGGTCTAGATTCATGCTTGTAACGCCTCCGTGGTCAGGTTTAGAGCTTGGCTCTCGACTTTGGAGGTCGTGGGTTCGATTCTCGCGTCGGAACAATAGAAATGTTTGAAAGTCTGGTTAGGACAATGCAGGCAGATCACCTGATTGTCTAACAAAAAAAAGATGATCCATGCGTCGGAAGGGCATGTACAAAGTTCGTCCTGCGCCTGATCTCCCGCCAGTCGTGTTGGTTAAATCCATCCCACTGGTTTATAAGAGTAAAGGAAAAAATAGTGCTCTTATGTACTGCGCACACACTTGGGTACATTGAAAAGAGCTCCCGAAAGTATTATTATAGAAGCTATTATTATTATTATGTAGATAATAGAAATATGGTGATTGGTGTTTATTGTTTAGCTTTGCTGCAAGAGGCTTATAGAAAATATCGCCTATACTTTATATTTTTATGTAATCTTATTCTTACTAATCCTACTACTGTTATTAATGTAAAAGTTAGTGAGGATGGATGGATGGATGGATGTTTGCTAATCTTTCACGCAATAACTACTGAACGGGTTTTAATGAAATTTGCTATGGTAGTCCTTTAGACTCCGGATTAACACATAGGCTACTTTTTATCGCAGCAAAATGTATGGTTGCGACGGGTGTACGAAGTCACGGGTAGGCAGGTATAATAGGTAATAAACGACATTTTTACCTCTCATCAGTATTTTCTAAAAAAATGATTCAATTTACGTTATGATTCAATTGGATATAAACTGAGTATACGTGGCATGTCTACGTATAATTGGTCTGTGATGCTGACCTGATGGTATTCGGTAGATTGTGGCCTGCAGCATCAGATAAGGCTGTGGAGTGTGGACGCCCTTACTGTTAACTGAACCTGGATAACAGGACAGGTTTTCTTCATTACTATTAAAATGTTTAACTTTGTGAGGATGGATGAATGGATGTTTGTGACTGTTTCACGCGAAAGTACTGAACGGATTTTGAGAGGAAATTTGGAATGGTGGTAGTTTAGGCTCTGGATGTTACACATATGCATTTTTATCCAGTAAAAGTACAGTGTTCCCGTACTTTACTTTGTTTACGCGGGCGGAGCCGCCGGTAAAAGCTAGCATATGGTTAAGAACCCCACATTTTTAATTTTTTAAATTTAATAATGACACCCTTAACGCACTGGTAGCCCTTTTACATTGTCGGGTCTTTTACATTAACATTCTTTAATAAAAAAATACCGGTTGTCTGTAAAGTCGGTTTACTGACGACAGTTGAACGTGACAACGTCAACAACAACAACAATAATAATAATAATAATAATGAGGTAAAGGCAATGCGAGCTAACGTTGGTACTTGGTAACGATAACGGGTAACAGGTAACGCATGAGTCATGTTTTTTCGTGCGTGCAGCCGGCTCCATCGATTTATAAGTCGTTATCACGTCAAAAATAGCATACAAACATGACTTGAAATATGTCTAGATTTCACCCGGTCATACCAATTCAGATAAGTGCATATGTATGGAATATGTATGAAATCGTTATCATAAATTATTCATACAGGCCGTTCACCCGTACACCCAACAGACAAACAGATAATTATTTTTCTTCGAACGCGTTCGTTAGTTCAAACATAAATTCATTTTAACGAACGGAAACTAGCCGTTTATTACGACAGACCCTGTTCAATGCTTAAGGGTCACGAGGCGTCGATACGCGACGCTACGCAGCGCTGCAATTTTATGATAACTATTCAAAATTATACTTTATTCAATAAACAAGAAGATACACGTTTCATATGACATCAGTCATACACTGCACAGCGTGCAGCGCGGTGCAACATGACATTCGAACTCTTACAATGAAACGTATATATTTTTGGTTAATAAATAAATTTTAATTTTGAGTAGCTACCTTAACAATGCAGTGCCGCGTCGCGTACCGTCTCGTCTCGGTGTGAACTGACCCAAAGGTCAAGTTATAGGTACCAGAGTAGTATTATAGTCCGGAATAGCTACACGACCACATTTTTCAGCAACAATGTCAGGAACTAGTCTGGAACTTAGTGATTTAAATTCTAAGACCACGGCCATCACGGAAATGGTTATGAGCTCTAATGCTCCATTACCCACTCTTGCCCACGTTCCCAGAAATGGGCCAATTAGCCCGCCATGTTGGGACTAAAGACGCGGCGTGGCCTTAAACAGCGCAGTGACAGTTTTTTTACGGTTTTTAGGCTCGGACTATATGCTCCGGAATCCGGAACGCCGGTGAATATTCAGAGCACTGAAAATAGAACTCTTCTCTAGTACAATAGAGTTGAAAATGGATGTTTCGAGTGTCGTGCTGTCATATATGACATTGACATTTGACTCGACACTCATGTGTTCGATTTTCAACTCTATTATACTATATTAGCGCAGAGTTCTATTTTCAATGCTCAAAAAGTTCTACGGCCTTCCGGATTCCGGAGCATATAGTCTCAGCCTTAGATAGCTGTCATATGACCATTATACAGATAGCTGTATAATGGTTGGCTGTATAATTTAAAAATACTTAACCACATTTAAGTCCATAGGGACTTAAATATGGTTAAGTATTTTTAAATTCAATTGAAGTTTTAAATGTCTTGTTATATAATACTTAGATATTGTCTTTAATATTATTTATTTAATTAGAAGTTGGGCTACTATATCGCATTTGTTCAGCTGTTGCTGTTGTTTTCGACGACCTCTGTGTCGCGGGTTTAAATCAAATAAAATGTTTTCTGTGGGTCATGGATGTGTATTTAAAATTATATTGTATTATATAATAAAAATCTTAAATATATATGTAGATATAGTTTAAAAGTATTAAATATATTTCCGTTGTCTGGTACTTACCATGGAACCAGATTGACGCGGTGTAAAAGCGTCCATAGATACTTTTTTATTAACCCAAACATCTACAGTTAAATTGGAAGAGCCTATATTTTTGATGGCGTCACAAACGGCGAAGATATGATAATATTTTATCTTAAGATGCCTGGAATCTGTATACAGTACGTAATATGACAATATTTTAGTATCTTAGCCGTCTGTGATGCCCCTTACTCTTAAGATATTTGAATGATTGATATAACCTACTCAAAACAACATCACCGACTTTTTTGCTCTTAAATATTAATTTAAAGTACGTGACCCTTAACACATTTATATTCAAGAGAAAAGTGAAGTCGTTTAAACAATAAAAAACCGGAAAGTGCGAGTCAGGCTCGCGCACGAAGGGTTCCGTACGAAAAAGCAAAAAATTACGTTTGTTGCATGGGAGCCCCGATGAAATATTTATTTTATTCTGACTTCTGTTGTTAGCATTTGTTGTTATAGCGGCAACAGAAATACATCATCACTGAAAATTCAAACTGTCTTTCTAGCCTGGTGACGGACCCGTTGGGTACTGAACTCTTAAAAAATTATGAAGAGTTATGCGTTAGCGAAGTATAATTAAGTATGTAAAATAAATGAATTAATTAATTTAGTTTAATATTAAAAGCCAGCTCACACATTTTATTATGTTTTAATTTACTTTAATGTAAATATGCAAATCACATAAGCTTATAAGTGAGTTAGTTACATTCCAAAATTAATAAAAACATTAACATGATCGGAGCGAACATAATATTAGAAATGAAATATCGTTTGGATAAATGCTGTATTTAAAACTAGATTTCCCGCGACTTCCTTCCTTTGCGCCCTGCGGGAACCGTACATTTGTCTACGTTAAAAATAATATCTGCCAAATCTCATAAAACTCGGTCTAGTAGTTTCGGAGCCTCTTCAATGCAAAGAAACAAACAACAACAAACAAATCTTTCCGCTTTATAATATTCGTGTAGATGTAGAAAATGTCACTTTGTTGAAATGAAACTTAACAAGCTTTTTTCGGAAAGGCCATCTTTTAGCAAAAAGATGGAAAATTGTTCTTTTAAAAGAAATATACATTGTAAACTCTAATCTATGTTAAATATAAAAAAAGTTAAAAGTACACAAGTACATAGAGACAGCCTTGCAGGGGAGCATCTTCCCAAGGTGTGCAATCGTTAACAAAATCATTTACTTTATAATAAGCTTTAGTTCACAAATATTCTTTGACTACTTTTTTAAATTGATGAATGCCAAGGTTTTGAAGGTTTCTGGGGTCCTATTGTATAGGAGTATATATTGGCCCTTAAAATATTTACTTACTTTGCTAAGTATTACCACTGGTACATCTAGCTTATGCTTATTGCTAGTGTTTAATGATTATCACTTTTCGTCTTAAAATTGCTTAAGTTTTTTCGTTCGTATAATAAATTATTAAAAATATACTGAGAAGCGACGGTCAGTACACCTATTTCTTTACTTACCTTAACTTTTTACCAAAAATGAGGAGGCGGTTATACGTTCGGCTGTATATATATTGTATATATATATATATATATATATATATGCTTACTGCTACATTTTTGCCGTCGACTATAACAATAGATAACCGATCAGCAGATCGGTAATGCTTATTTGGGGAAAGACCACGGCCTCTCAGAAAGCTAGCATGAAATAACGCTTGAGTTTGTTTTGCCGAAAGAGTGAGAATAGTGGAGGCTTTTTTGTATTTATAACAAAATTAAAATGTGTTTATAATAATATAGATAATAAATTTAAATAAAAAGAGAATATTTATTTATTTTTAAACAAAAAATTTAAACCGACTTCCGAAGTAATAGTGCACAAAAAAGTATAAAATAAAACTTATTTTCTCAATAATTCCCCTTCAAATTCGGCAAAAATTTTAACTATTTCTCTTTACTTTACTTTTTCATTACTTAGAGAACTTTCAAATAAATCATGTATAAGTTTTTTCGTTACAAATCTTCTGTCGATCATTTATTTGGAGAGAACTCTAAATAAGGTTCAGTACAGATTTATATTAACTAGCTACTGTAACCATTGGTTCTCTCACTCTCAGTTAATTCCTAAGTTATTGCCTACATTTATTATTGTAATTAAAATATCTTCCATTACCTTTTATCTCACTTCACCGCACCGCTATCGCAGTATAACTAATAGCTGGTTCTCGATGGTGATGTATGCAGTATGGGGAATGGGTTATGGTACACGTTACGTTTATAGTATGGCTTTTACATTTAAAGAAACTTTGTGTATTATCATATTCTGTAAACCTTACACGTTTTTAAAAGGAGACCTTAAAAACAACTAGCTTTACTAACCTAACCAAGAGCGTGTCAGGACTCAGGGCCGGAAAAATGTACGTATTCCGCAAGATTACCTTATGCGCGCACGAAGTCGCGGGCTATATTGTTAGATTCACGGCCGGTTTCAATAACCTATCTACCAATAACTATTTGTTAGAAACGTCAAACTTGTCTCGCAAAAAACCGGCAAATGATTGAATGGCGACGTTTTTAACAAATAGGTATTGGTATTTAGGTTATTGAAACCGGCCGTAAGTCATTCATATTAAAATATATCGTCATTATTATTTGTAAATGACGGAAATGTCTAACGGAAATGGTCTTGAAAGACTTAGTATTTTCATTTGATTACAAATAAAAATACTTTAATAATCTATCTTCCGGTTTATATTTATCTCTGTATCCGCTTTATTTTCTTAAAATGAAACCGGAATTGCTTTTAATGAATTTATTGTGTACGATATTATTTCCGTTTCCCAATGCTGAATATTTTTGGTTTTGGCGGGAAGACGAGTGGTGATGCCGGCTGCCGGCTGCCGGACACGACGTGTTGAATATTCAGTAAAGTATTTTGTTAAAGTGTAACAAAGTGTTGCCTTTTGCCCATCTGAATCTTTTAATGTCTAGTACTTATATTGAAGAGGAAAGATATGTTTGTTTGCATTGAATATGCTCCGGACATGGACAGATTTTGATGAAATTTAGCACAGATATAGAGTGACCATGGGGAAGAGCTATTTTTTAATGCGACAAAATGTACGGTTTCCCCTTTGCGCGCACGATGACACCGGCAACATCTAGTTAAATATATTATAAGTAGTATACGGTTGTCAAATACCTTTTCAAGCCCCGCGTCGGCACGGTGGTGTTTGTCCAGTAATTTGACGGTCCGCGCTAACACCTTACACAAACTGTTCTGTTTGGGAACTGGTTTTCTTCCATCGGCATGAAATATTTAAACGTGAAGACTCACTTTTCATGGAAGGAAGGATAAAATGTATGGAATTTAACACACCTCATATTTATTGTTTGGCTATTTGACGTGGGTACTGAAATTGACAATGTTATTGCGCACGAATAATGAGTTATCTACTCATTACTCGTGCGCATTAACATAGTTACATTATATTATAGACGAGGCATGTTGAATCAAAAACGATCAACACCTGAATGGCCCCACTTTTGGAGTTTTTGGGGCCATTTTGACATTTGAAGTATGGTAAAATCAAGATGGCTGACATTTGAGGCATGGTGAAAACCAAGATGGCGTAAATTTTTTTTGTACGATGATTTGTTCTGTGAAATGTAACCCGAAACATACGGGTACCAGGTTTAAAAACTGGACCGTAACGAAAAGGTCTATATCATCGTACCTTAATAATTAAAAAACTATTAGTCTTAGAAACAAAAATGTGGTGTAAATATTTCACTTATATAGTCAGCTCGCTGTTATGACATTGAGTTCGTGTCGGGGTCAAGCGGGGCGGCGGGGGAGGGATACTGCGATAACTGTGCGAAACCGGCGCTCACGCTTGTTTCTATTCAGTGTAACTCGTGACTCCGACTTTATAGCGTGGTGATTCTTTCGTGTGTTTGTCAAGTTTATTTGAACCGATTGATTTATACAAAAATAAGTGTAATTTGGACAGTATTTATATTTAAAATAACCAGAAAGTGACAATAAATATATAAACATTTGCTATGTCGGCCTCAGCGCGTGCAAGTGCATGTTTCTATTACGTACCTGTTCTTTTTTATTAAAATACTTAAAACAGCGTCCATCTTGTTTTCATTTCAATCTTTTACTTTAAAAGCGATTCGCTAACATAGACGTTTCACGTTAAAACCAACGGCCGTGTGCCCCGACACAGCCCCACCCGCTTTTTTTAAATCTTTGATAGGCACGCTATATAGCATTTATTTTCCTCTACTTTCATAGCGGCCTTAGAACGTAAAACGCCGTTAAATGTTGGTGTAGGCGCTATACATTTATACAATAACCTCACAAAAACAGTTAACGCTATTAGTTAATGCCATTCATCATCCTAAAGTACGGCGTTTGTCGTTGGTATGGTCGCAGTAACGACACACAACTTTTATTCTGGTCAATCTTTGTATGTGGGTCACGACCCACGGGATAGTTTGCAGTTTAAGTTCTTTTCGTGGAAAAATTAAAAATAACCATGTCAGATATAGCTTTTAAATTTAAGATAAGTCGCGGCCATCAACAAGTGAGTCAGCTTCCTTTTTAGGGTTCCGTACCCAAAGGGTAAAAATTATTACTGAGACTTCGCTGTCTGTCCGTCGGCCTGTCCGTCTGTCCGTCCACCTGTCGGTCACCAGGCTGTATCTCCTTAACTGTGATAGCTATACAGTTGAAATTTTCACAGATGACGTATATCACTGTTGCCGCTATAACAAATACTAACTACAGAATGAAATAAATATTTAAAGGGTCGCCACATACACAAAACTGTTGTTTTTTGCCTTTTGTACGGAACCCTTTGTGCGCGAGTCCGACTTGCACTTGGTCGGTTTTTTAACATGATGACGTCACAATTGAAGGGGTAAGTGGACAAGGGTACTATCCAGCAAATAGTTTAAAACGAGTAATGAGCGTTTGAAAATAATAAAGAATCAAATGAACTCAGCAATTTAAGCTTATACTTTTAAAACAAAATATTAGTACTAATACTTAGATAAGATTTATTACTTCATAAATAATATTAAAAATTAGGTTATTCTATGTAAATTTATTAAAAAACAATGAAAATATCAACATAACACCTTTGTTTATTATAAACCATAATCAGTTTAGTTATGAAGACTTTACAAAGGCTCTAAGTGGTAAACAAATAAAATAGCATATATTTTTATGAAATAGTTTTATTAATAAAAAAATTGTATGCCACATAAATTGTACTTAACATACTATTGATTAATTATTGAGAATTATTTATAATATTTATGTAAAACCACTGAGACTCCTGATCAATATACTCAAGTTGTGCTTTTATATCACCAATTTTTTCTTTTGAAACTTCACCCTTGTGATTCATGTTACATCTAATGGACACTGTTGCGATAACATCAAGTTTTTTTACGAGAGAGACTTCCAGAAATGGTGTGTAGACGTCATAGTTTGTCTTATAAAAATATCTGCCAAAGTCTTCAATGTGAATCCACTTGACATTAGTTTTTAAGTTGATATTTTGTTTTAATGTATTTGTGTTAGGTATTA
Source organism: Phengaris arion (assembly GCA_963565745.1). Taxonomy (NCBI): domain Eukaryota; kingdom Metazoa; phylum Arthropoda; class Insecta; order Lepidoptera; family Lycaenidae; genus Phengaris; species Phengaris arion. The sequence goes on from OY751450.1 coordinate 16,849,496, forward strand.
CTATCCCTAAATCGTCTTTTAATTTGTTAAAATCGTAAAAGTGGTGATTCATATCATCAATAACCGAATCTTTTTTGAAGCCATTCTAATTATATTTCTGTAATTATTAGGAGTAAATATTTTTTCATTTCTTCTTAAGTTTTTCTATGCGGCCAAAATCTCTATCACAATCTAAAAATGTGTGACCTACTTCTGGAAATTTGTGTTCTATAGATGCAAACATTTTATGTAAAATCATGTACTGATATAGGTAAAACAATTAGAAATTGATTTTTATTTTGCCCACTGCAAGAATCTGACCATAGTAACAAGTGTTGAGAACTTTCCAAACTACTTAAATTATTTAAACAGTAAAAAAGAGACACAAGCCGTAAAAACAAATTATTTCTTAAAATTTCTTAAGTAGTTGTTACTTGTTAGAGAAAATTTTCAAAACTGAGTTGACATTTGAGTTCTGACTGACGTAATATTGGCGGGATCGGGATGTCTTGTCAAAAATCGTGCGTTCGGAAATATGTTCAAGTGTTTAAAATGCTATAATTTGAAATACAAAACCAGCACTTTGATCAACAACACATTATAACACTGGTGATTACATTAAAACCATTGTAAAGAAGGATTTGAAAAAAAAATCTATTTAACATTAGCAAACGTAACCTATAGCTTATAACACCTTTGTTTATTTTTTTAAGATTTAATCATTTTATCTTTGCGAAGATGCAAAAGATTTATTGATTGATAATTACCTTATATTATTCTAAAAGTAGCAATGATAATGATTCTCTGAAAATATTTCTGCTGATATCACATTTGCAAGTCTAAAATAAATACTTGATTGGCAGATAACACTTTTGATAGCCTCTGTAACTATGTAACGAAGTAGACTTGGCGTGTTTTAAGTTTATAAAATTGATTTATCATCAGTTAAAACCTATGTTCATGCAAAAAAGTCAGATTTTTTAATTTCGTCAGATAACACCTTTGTCCACTTAACCCTTCAATTGAGAGCACATTAAGTCGAGATACCCTCGCGACCACTTCATACAAAGTCTAGACTGAATGCATTATATCCTAGGGGCTAGGACCTAGGAAGAGCCTTTGGTAGTGTTACGCGTACAGCGTATAAATTAAATTAAATATGGCAGCTATGTTAAAAGTGAAAATGTTTAGTTGTTCTTGCTTTAAACAACAATGTTTACATTTGAACATAAATACCTACTTAATTCTCATTGTATGGCCGCGGTGCGGTGACTTCAAAGTGCAAGTGGATTATAAATATGATCCAAATTGGTCTCGCCTCACTTCGGGAAAAAATACAAAATGGCGAATATCTCAAAAACGGTCCAGTATAGGCCTTACAAAGTATATTTCACGGACTGACTTCCACTAAACATTCTAACCTAACCTAACCTAACCTAACCTAACCACAAAATATAGTTTTAGTAATCCATTCAAAGATTTCAAAACTAAAGATAGGCTATGACGAACATTTGACAGAACAAATCTTCATACAAAAAAAGTTACTCCATCTTGTTTCCATCATACCTCAAATGTCAAAATGACCCCAAACAACTCCAAAATGGGGCCATTTAAGTGGGGACACGGTTTTTGGCTCAACATGCCTCGTCTATTATATATATGTCTATAAATCTATTTCAAAAATCTTTTAGCCTGATTAGTATGACCAACTGTCATCAATCAATCATTTAACTCGTCCACAACTGAGGTAATATTGTCAGAACACTTAAACTAAATGTTTACAGACGGACGGACAGGGGTATTCCATAACTGTGCGGGCCACGTGTGCTGTGTTTGTTCATTATATTTGTGCAGGGCGCGCCGGGTGAGTATGTATGCGTGTCAATACTTTTTAGTACAGACGTGTGACAAACTGCAAGGGTATTTGACTAACTTATTTTAAAATATTTCTGCCTGGATTCAAAAGAGACGACTCATAAGGCATGAGCTTAGCTTCAGTTCATAGTTCACACCAAGACGCGATGCGACGCGGCGCTCTATTTGTAAGATAGCGATTCAAAATTGAACGTTATTCACTACGCGAAAATATACACGTTTGTCACACCGGATACCTTAATATTAGATAGGGGTCGCGATTAATCTAGCCATACACGTGACGGTGTATCTGACAGGTTTGTCTGCACAGGTACACCTGTCAAGTGACTTGAGCTGAGTAGTGTGGAAACCTGCACAGTTGTGCAACATACACGCTCCGGTTTGTCTGCAAACCTGGGATTTCTAGCATTTGATACAAAAAAAAATGCACAGTATTATAAAGTTATCCTTGGCTAAATTGTACAAAATCACCCTATTGTATCCAGGAAGTAACAAACAGGATCGGATGATACAGTACAAGTATATTGTCCTACAAATTCCTCTTCTTATGGTCACCATGATGTCAACGATTACACGTGTCCGCGCATTCCGTAAACGCACGACCCTGTGTAACGCTAACGTCGGACCGACTCACACATCGACTGTACAATGCACTGTGTAGGAGAACGCATCCACAATACGTGACCACGTTTTACACCCCCCTCTCCTCACGGTGAATATCCGCCTTCCTTTTCACGTAGTATTTACTAAAGGGCGTCACAGACGGCGAATACTGTATGTAATATTTCATGTCAGTACATCAGTTGCATTTAGAAGAAATATGATAAATTTGAGTAGTTTATTTATCGATGCCTGGATATATTTCACATTACAGTACGTATTATGGAAATATATAGTATCTTAGCCGTCTGTGATATTCATACAAACTAGCGATATTTTATCTTAATATTATAGTATCTTCGTCGTCTGTGATGCGCTTACTTGCCGTCGCGCGAGATTTTCCTACAAGTGCCGTTGTAATCGAGATGTAATTACGCTTACATCTAACCTAATTTTATCTTTGGTCGCCGTGGGTAATAATTATTGTTCTATAGTAGAATCTTAGAATTTCCAATGTCCTTTCGACGTGGTATTCAATAATTTCGGTCATCTTATTCAATCATCGAAGAAAACAGTTTCAATCTTTCATTTACCGAGCGTTCGGATTGTCCGTCTATAATTCTCACCTCAACCTGTCTTGTAAGTTAACTTGACCACAATATGAAACTTTTAATTGATTTTATTGTAAAATATCAGTCCAATTACATACAAATCTGTTAATCGTTTTCTTCAAAAGTGGTGGGATCTTTTATCAGCTGCCGCCGGTCGCGGTGTGACCAATTAATTACGACTTTACCGAACTGACGGTATTTTACAATAAATTTTTATGGGCAATACTGAACTAGTTTGTAAACCGTTTTTTTAAATAATTAACGTTCTAAATTTTGTTCTAAATTAATGTGGGATAGGAATTTGTGGTAACATTGATTCCGCATAGCTTAAGTCATTGGCATGTACGGTATCAGAATTTACTCCATTTATAGATACCAAAGGTCGCCCAGTGGCCGAAATTCGCCTTTACGAATTCATATATCTTTAAGCCTCTTTTTAATATAATACATCTATGTTTTCATGGTTTAAAAAAGGTGTTAATGTCGTGACAGATTGATAAATTTTAACGTGTAATTTTCAAAAACATATGTCAATATGCTAGTCAGTATAAAAGTTTAAATAATTGATAATGCCGCCAAAACGCTAAAATGTGTTGTCATGATGTCACCTTCTTGTGAAACCCTATTCTCACCTGTCAACTATCAAATCACACATTACATGTCAAATCCTATATAATGCTTGGTGTTAACTTTGGTAATTATACTATTTTAAAATTCCTTTTATATGTTGCTATACTATTATTAACCAAGAGAAACGCTGATATTCCGCACTAAACTTCGAATGACAAGTGACATAGAATTTTTTTAAATGACGCTTAGTGACGGTAATGATACTGATACTGGGTATTTCTAATGGGATTAGGCAGGCCATTTAAAAAAAACAAGTAGGTACAAGAAGCTGACGTCACGTTTGATTTCTGTGCGTTTTTAATCACGTGGTCAAACGTTTATTAAATTCATACATTTTTATAGTAAAGTGTTAGTTAAATTGGTTTAAAATAATGTTGAATGATATATAATGTAGAGTAGACAGTTTGATGTATATTTTCATCATAGGATAATTGCAGGGCCTATTCATATGTCCATCATAATATGCACGGTAGGTAGCGTTAGTTTATAATCTGAGGTAGTGTGTGTTGTTGTTGTTGTTATTTTATTAATTTAACGTATTTCTAAGCATTAATTTAATATACAAAACATACACCTACATAAACTGTGCTAAACTTCACACTCATCCGTATGCACAATTCTCGTAAAACTGTATTTCAAATTTCTGCTTCGCGTATTCTGTTTTTTTATCCGTTTGTCCAACTAGTACAGCAAACAGTATATTTGAGTAGGGACTAGTCCCACAGAGCCTATGTTGACTGGTACGTTGCTATTATGATCACATAGATGTATACATTACAGGCGAGGTATGTCGGGGCAAAAACTGTCCCCACTTAATTAATTTTTTTAATTTTGACATTTGAGATATGGGGAATTCGAGATGGCTGACATTTGAGGTATGGTGAAATCAGGGTGGCGTAACTTTTTTTGTATGTTGATTTGTTCTGTCAAATGTACGTCGTTTTGAAATGTTTGTTCGTACCATAATATTTTATTTTGGTTTAGTATGACATAGTTCGTGTAAGATAGGTCAAGCCATTTGATCATATTTAACAAGTTTGGTCTCTAGACAGCCTTTAGAGAACTTCTAGCAATGATTTCAAAACTAAGTTTGGCGAGGACGTACTAGTATCTACATTTGACAGAAAATATCTTCATACAAGAAAAAGTTACGCCATCTTGATTTCAGAAGATTTCATCAAATATGCGCACTGATTATACTGCGGTAAGTAAATGTCAAAATGACAAATGTCAAACATCGACTGCCACAAACAACCTCAAAAGTATAATAAATAATATATTTAATGAATTATGGCTTCCAGACATAACTTGTTGGCTAACGGCCCGATTCAATAACCTATCTATCTATAACTATTTGTTAAAAACGTCGCCATTCAAAATTTTTACAGTTTTTTGCGATATAATTTTGACGTTTCTAACAAATAGTTATTGGTTATTGAAACAGGCCATTAGTGTTTCTAGCTTAAGGGTTAACTTTAGTTCGTCTGTTGTTGGTCTGTTGTTGGTCTTTCCCAGACTGGGTCTCCAGCTACCTGCTGCCTGCTGCCGCCTTCACCTGCCATTTCTTTGACCTTCACCTCATGGCTTACACTGTAGCCTGTAGGTGACCTACATATCGTTAGCGAACGTATACAGGCGATAGTACACACATATTACAAACGATTAAGCCCCAATTTAACAACGGATTGAAACAACGTTTATCGCTGAGATTCGGTTTAAGATCTATCTGTCCCATTGATAAGAAAGAGATAGATGAAATCCGAGTTTAACGATAAGCGCGTTTAAATAAATTTGGTGAAATCAGGGCTAAGTTTGTTATCGATAAATGTTGCCCGCGACATCGTGTGCGCAGAAGAAAATCTCTCGTGAACCATACATTTTGCCGCGACAAAAAGTAACCTATGTCCTTCACCGTGGTTTACTGTATAGCTGTGCCAAATTTCATCAAAATCGGTATATTTATATTATTTCTAGCAGTTTATTTGATTAGTACCTACACCATCCATTCTTTTTGACGTGAAACGTCTTTAAAATCGCGCCGAAACATACGGGTACCAGGTTTAAAAACTGGACCGTAACGAAAAGGTCTATATCATCGTACCTTAATAATTAAAAAACTATTAGTCTTAGAAACAAAAATGTGGTGTAAATATTTCACTTATATAGTCAGCTCGCTGTTATGACATTGAGTTCGTGTCGGGGTCAAGCGGGGCGGCGGGGGAGGGATACTGCGATAACTGTGCGAAACCGGCGCTCACGCTTGTTTCTATTCAGTGTAACTCGTGACTCCGACTTTATAGCGTGGTGATTCTTTCGTGTGTTTGTCAAGTTTATTTGAACCGATTGATTTATACAAAAATAAGTGTAATTTGGACAGTATTTATATTTAAAATAACCAGAAAGTGACAATAAATATATAAACATTTGCTATGTCGGCATCAGCGCGTGCAAGTGCATGTTTCTATTACGTACCTGTTCTTTTTTATTAAAATACTTAAAACAGCGTCCATCTTGTTTTCATTTCAATCTTTTACTTTAAAAGCGATTCGCTAACATAGACGTTTCACGTTAAAACCAACGGCCGTGTGCCCCGACACTGCCCCACCCGCTTTTTTTTGCTATACTTCTCACTGAGTTAGACTAAGAGAGAGTTATGGAAACAGACAGTTATTAAGATTGTCTTAACAAACATATAATGAATTAATAATATTTAATAAATATCTTTGCTACTATAACAATAGTTTATTTTAAGTACTGTACAATAATATTATGTTACATGTAAATTATGCAGTTTGAAAGTTTAAATAGTTTAGAGGCGAAGGGTCTAAAGAACACCATTCTGAGCGGCTTCCCTTTTAGATTACCTCATGAAGACCTCCAGCCGAAACTAATGTGTGGACAACAAAATATCTTCGACAAGTCAGCTCGGACAAGCGATAGCGCGATATAGACCGACTCAAGCGACACCTATGCGCTGCATGTTCCAACTTTGACACGAATATTGGAATCACAGATCTCCTTAAAACCCGATATTCGGTGTTATGGTGGGAGATCATAGGAACCCTATCTCGTGAGAAATAAAGTTGAAATTCAATCTTGTTTTTAATAGCCGGCTGGCCAATTAAATAACAATATAATTATTAAGATTTGTCCGATGATAGTTCTAGTCAAGCAACAAGTAATTAAGGGCTATTTTTCTGTGACATTAACCCGCAATTTTGTAGCTTTCACCAATGAGGAGCCGTTATTAGTTAATATCACGTGCATCATGAGACGAATGAATTTTGAAAAGAAGGTCGGCGGTACCTCGGCCGCGCGTCCTTGGATGTAAAATCATGTTACATACGTGGGTAACACTGAAAATGTTAGAACTGGCCAGGCCAGAAAAAAGTTTTCATTAGCAATGTTTCTAACATTGCTAATGAAAACTTTTTTTGAATTTCAATTTTAGAACTTTTTGGTAACCTAATGTAGTATATTGCATTCATTTGTCATTTGTTTTTGTGAATTGGCGGCAAATCTAAAAATCTTGTTACACGTGAAAATGAACCTAACCCTAGAAAATTTTCGGTCAATGATTTATTGTGACTTTCGTTGTGGGCTTACTCAACAACAAAGCTATGATAGGCTACGATTAGCATTTCTTAATGAAGCCCCATCTCGTGCTACTATTTACAATTGGTTTAACGAGTTTAAGCGTGGAAGTAGCAATCTCAATGATGATCCGTGTGAGGGACGTCCTTTAAGAGCGACTACTGAAGATAACATCAGTAATGTGCGACGCATGATAGAGGAAGATAAGAGAGTGACCTATCAGCAGATACGGGCAAGCCTAGGCATTGGTATGAGTCAAGTTCAAAAAATATTACACGAACACTTAGGCGTCAGGAAGCTTTGTACCAGATGGATTCCCCATACTTTAACCGACGACCAGAAACACCTTCGCATGGACTGGTGTCGCCAAATGTTAGATAAGTTCAAAGGCGGTGACTCAAATCCTGTATTTGACATCGTCACAGGTGATGAAAGCTGGATATATTGCTACGAACCGGAAACCAAAAAGACAATCAGCTCAGTGGGTGTTTCCTTTCGAGGATCGGCCAACTAAGGTAAAGAAAGGAAGAAGTCAAGGAAAAAAGGTGATTGCCTCATTCTTTGGTCGAAAAGGTCATTTCGCGACAGTTGTGCTAGCAGATGGAAGGACAGTTACTGCAGACTGGTATGTCAATAGCTGTTTGCCTGTTGTCTTGGAAAAAATTCGACAGCAGCGCCCTCGAAGCAGGATCCTCCTTCACCACGACAATGCTTCAGCGCACTCCGCAAAACGGACTGTTGAATATTTGACTATGGCAGGTGTCGAGATAATGAGTCATCCGCCATACAGTCCTGACCTGGCACCCTGCGACTTTCATTTATTCCTAAGAACTAAAGATAAAATTCGAGGTATTCGCTTTACGAGCCCTGAAGATGCGGTGAAAGCGTACGAAAATGCCATAGAAGAGACCCCTAAGGAAGAATGGACTGCTTTTCTCAGTGGTTCCATCGAATGCGATGATGTGTAGAGAGGAATGGAGATTACTTCGAAAAACAATAAAAGTATTGGCAACTTTCTACATTAAGCCGTTTTTCATTTTCTAAACATTTTCAGTGTTACCTAGGTATTACGTTGATATGTTCAACTATTATTTTTGAAATTATATTGAGCAGTGACAAGTGATAAATATAATTCGTCTTAAAGTTTAAACTAATACGTGTTTATGTTTATATGTGAATATTGAATGTGAGACTACTTTTGTTGTGTTTGTTGTTGTAAATCGTTTGAATAAATTGACTTTTACGGTGAGCGGAAAATTGGATACGTACCTACTATCAATTGTAATTTGTAGTTATCATATTATTAGATGATCATAATATTATATATTATTATTGAATAGGCGATGGTACCGTGGAAGTATTTTAGTATTATGATTATCTAACAATAGTTAATTAATACACAGAAAAACGTTTTATTATTAAGTTTCTATTTTATATCTTATATACCTAATTGTAGGTATAAGAAATCCGTATATATAACTATAGGAATAGGAACCGTAGGTGTAACTATAAGAATAGTTACCCAAGTATTTACAATTTCTCTCGGACACGACACAGCTCTACACGCTTGTAACGCCCTTGACCACCATACATAAAATGGTGCTAAATTTCCTTTCAAAAAACTCACGTCTAGCGACTAGGGTTTCCCTCTGAAGTAAAACCACCCTTCGCCACTGATACATAACAATAGTATTTCTAACACACGTTCATGCCGGTTTTACAAACAGAGAATAAGTTAATTCACCTTTATTTTATGCTTATTAGAAGTTCATTCTTAAAAGATCTATACATTTAAAAAAGTAAATTTAATGTATTTTATGCGTTATTTTAAAAAGTATTAGTGCAATTCACTCCTCCATATAAATTCTAACTGTGCAAAATTTGCATAATCTTTCGTAAAGAGGGGTACAAAGTTTAAGCTTCACGTATGAATATTTGTGGATAGTAATAACTTAAAACTAATCAAAAATAATCAAAAAGTCAAAAACTACAACCCGAATTCGCTAATTATTTAGGCAATCTCACCCGGGCTATTATTACGAATCTATTGAATCCTTATTCATTAAAATTAAATCAGTAGTTCAGGTCCTACGGTGGAACAAACATATATACATACATACATAGACTGCCAATATCATTACTTTTTACTTCGCCGTAGTCCGGTAAAAACTAGTGAAGGTAAATTCATCAGCTCTACAGTCATATATTCCTTCAATAGTTTTTCCTCAACAGTTAACTACTAATAAGAATTACCTACGTACCCACTTATCTATACTTAACTACTTACACTTTATTGTATTCCTAAGTGGCACATTCTTGACTTAACAATATTTACTTGATAGCAATATCATATATTTTACTTAAAATTACCGTGAATACTCGAAATTTTAATAACGTTCGACTAACCACTATTGACTATATTAGGCATTATCTCTATTTTAATTCAAATTATGATCGAAATTATTACTAGCAGAATCCTTATCTGCTTACTTTAAAATATAAAAATACTCCCGCGATAAATGATATCTGTTTCACTCTTATTAGATTTATCTTTTTATATTCATTCGTATATCTTCGTCTGTTCATCCACGTTTAGTTTCTCCAGGGCAGCGTCGTATTTCTCTTTCTTTTTGCCTATCATCTCAGCCTCATATACAGTGTCTGGTAGCTGGGTGTTGGCTGTCTCTGGCATAAATAGGGCTAGAGCTCCCGATAGGAGAGAACACCCGCCGAATATTAGGGATGGTAGGCCAGAGTAGTATTGGACCTGGAAAGATTCGTTTAGTTATTTTCAGATGATAAGTATTTTAAGTCAAACGATCGATACCCATTAGGTCATCATTCACGTAGTTTTTGGCCGAAAACACATATTGGTACAATCGTTTGGTAAAATTCAGTTCGGAATTAGTCTCAATAAGACAAAATTTGATGGTCAAACTCACCAAAAGCGGCGTCTGCGGCGCCAGCAGCGACCCCACCCGCCCGATGGCGAGGCAGATGGCCTGCATGGAGTTGCGCGTGTACGTGGGGAACAGCTCGCAGGTGTACATGTACACGATGTTGTACGAGAATGTGGCGAGCAGCTCGAACGCCATGAACAGGACTAGGCCCAGCCACGCGTAGTCTGTAACAGAAGAAGAAGGTTATTTGTAGAATCTTATGTATTTAATATTCGCATTCGGGTAGCAGCTTGCGATAAGCAAATCCTTTTTTTTGTCGGAAAACTCTTCACTCTCGTGGATCACTACTTGCCTAGCGAATATAAAACATGATAAGATTGTTATAATCAGACCTACAAAATAAGCTAATGCTTTCCATAGATTGTATGTAGATATTTGTAAAATATATGCTTCCTAAGGTCGTGAGTTATTTGACCTTATTTACCTTATTAAAGAATAAATGGAACACCCAATAAAAGAAACTATTTATTAAGCTATCGTTTGGTTTACAATTTAAAAGCTATGGAGTGGTTAAATAATTCTTTAAGTGTAGTTGGGACGTGCTTAAACAAAAGGCTGATGGCAATCTTGTCGTTTCGTACTCGTATTTAAATGAATATTTACACTATTGTGAGAATAGCGGACCAACTATCAAATAGGGTTGAGAATAAAGTTGGTACCTATAGATAACCTTTCTACTTTCTAGTTTCAAATGCGAAAAAAGTCTGTTAAAAAAAAAGCTTACTTTTAGGCATGAATGGCTGCGACACGCAGAATATTCCACCCACTATAAACGACGCGATCAATGGTATCTTTCTCTTCCACTTTGATAACGCCAGCCCGAAGAGCAGATTCGCCGGGATATCCATCAGCATCAGCAGGGCGAAGTTGATGTACTTGTTCCCATCAATGAGTACCGAGCTGATCATCATGCCGTAGTTGATCAGCGTGACTGATAACCACCACACCATACACACTAGGAACCTCTGCATCATAATCCTCGACTTAAACGTCTTCGCTAGTAGCTTGAAGTGGTTCACTTTAACCGACTTCTCCTCGTCGACATAGTGTAATTTGTTTAAGAGCTGTTTATCAATTTTTACATTGTTTCGTTTCGCTATTTTCTCTATTAGCTTCACAGCTTGATTTCTCTTGCCCTTGCTGAATAACCATCGGATACTCTCGTCCAGGTAGAAAGAATATAAAAGGATAAGAAGGGTCGGAGCGTAGATGACTCGCAGAAAGTGCCGCCAGTATGGCACTGCCCAGGCGATGAAGGGCATGATGATTAGCCCTACGGTGTAGACATTAAGAAGAATCGTTTGATACAACACCGCACGCTCTTTTTCTACTATCTCTATACCTGAAATTGAATTTAGTAATTATTTAGTTAGTTATAACCCGAATGACGAAGTGTAACGGCATATTATGTGTGTGTATTTCTTTGGTACGCCACGAAGCTTAAATGGCTTGATGGATTTTGCCATACGAGGTGTCGTTATGATAATGGATATAATATAAAAATTAAATTGGATATTTGAGTTTTGACTAGCTACCTCGACACACGTTCTTCTTTCTGTCTTAACTATGAATTGGAATAACTAACAAACTACACCTACACCCACAACCTACATCACCATCTACACCTACATCACCATCTACACCTACAACCTACACCTACATTTACAATCTACTGGGGCCCAGCCGATTTCTCACCATCTCGTTTTAACCTTCCCCGAACGTCCACAATTATGTTAATATCAAAATTAGCCAAATCGGTCCAGCCGTTCTCGAGTTTTAGCGAGACACAGAAATTGCAATTAATTTTTATATAAAAGAAGATTTAATGATTCATTTTGCTTATGAAAACATTAATTGTAAATTACATTAGGCAATACTTACTTAACATGTATATCGGAGACAACGCATCACCGATGGCAGCTTCCAATCCCTCCAAGGCGAGGTACACCCAGAAATTAGGTGAGAAACTCTTGGTCAAGCCCAGGACAGCTCCCATGGTGCCGGAGAATACCGCTGCGAACTTGCGACCAAATCTGTTAAAGATCGTAAAACAAGTACCTTTGTGTCGTCTTTCTTGTTAAATTGTAATTGTATACATTTTTCTTATGTGCAATAAATTATTAAATAAAAAAAATAAAACAAGCGTTTGAAAGTACTGAAATTGAGCCAATGGATGATATGACATGACCCGGAATCCGAAAGGCCGGAGAAAATTCAGATATATATATAGAACTCTAAAAATATAAAACTCTGCGATAATACAATAAATCTGGAAATGGAACACTTGAGTGTTGAGTTGTCAAATTTGGCAACTAGACACTCAAGTGTTATAATACATTTTTTTCCCCTATCCCTATCGTGAACAGGGCTCGTTTTTTGCTTATTATTTTTTGTCTTTCTTTGTGATTTTTCATTGCCTTACATTGTACTATTTTTACATTATTTCCATTACATTTTCCTCTTTTACAAAGTCTAATACTGTTTACACTACTACAATTAAAATATACTGTCAATATAGTGCCAAGCTGATAATAATACTATAATTTTTAATATTCATTATAAGTTTTAATACATTTGACTCGATGCTCGTGTTTTCGATTTTCAACTTTAACGTATTAGCCCAGAGTTCAATTGTCAATGCTCTGAATTTTCCTAGGCCTGCCGGATTCCGGATCATAATATACTTTGTCCCAGCTTAAAACATAGTAACGGAAAGTGTGACTAGCGATTTTCTGCTTTATGTCAAGAAGTACGTAGTGAAGCGCCCTCCTTGAAAGTGTTTTATATTACTGATCAGGCTTTAGTCTGGGACTATATTGTCCGGAATCCGGTAGGTCGGAGAATATTCAGGACGCTGAAAAAAGAGCGGAAAATGGAACATACAAGTGTCGAGTCAAATGTCAATGTCATATATTACTGCTCGACAGTTCTATTTTCAGTTCTCTGAATTGGCCCGCTGGATTCCGGATCATATAGCCTCAGTGATATTATGGTAATGGTACCTGTCAGAGATCTGTCCCTGCAGCAGCATGCCCAGCATGTTGCCGAAGCTGTGCACCGTGCCCACCATGGTCGGCTTCCAGTCCTCGCACGCAAGACCGAACTGAAAACAACTGAACAGCTATAATATCTTCCCGTAAAATGATTCGGCGCTTATGGGTCGTCGTAGGTGAGCAAATATTGTATATATTTAATCGGAATCTCGGAAACGTTTCAATGAAATTTAGTATGAAAAGATTTTAGGGGAGAAAAATCGATCTAGCTAGGTGTTATCCCTGGAAACTGCGCATTTTTATGTTTGTGCTTTTTTGGTCGCGTACTAAGATAATACGAGTGATTTCTATTTCTAAATGTCAATGCCAGTCGGCGGCTTGGTTAGCGTTGGTTTTTTTTTGTCAAATTGGTGTCTCGGGCTCAAATCTCGGTCAGGCGAATATTTTTGTGATTCTTTTTTAATTTTATATTTATTATTGATTATTTTATCATTCTACCAAAACTCCGAGAAAAATCGATCTCCCGGCACTTTTGTTTTAAAATAACATGATTTAATTGAACAATATATATATATATATATATATATATATATATATATATATATATATATATATATATATATATATATTGATTTAACATATATATTGATTTGTGGTGCCGTAAATGGACGATCACACCATTTCAAGAGGCACTAAAATATCAATCATCTTATCATCACAATTATTATTTACAGTGGTGGTCAGGCTGCCTTCGTTAATACCTATTACCTGTTTACTCAGTCTAATCTACTTTCGAGTTGTCGCGGTTATCTAAATACCGTTCTCGATCAGAGATTTAAATCGTTAGTAAGGCTGGGACTATATGATCCGGAATCCGGAAGGCAGTAGACAATACTGAGCATTGTAAATAGAACTGTGTGCTAATACAATAGAGTTTAAAACCGAACACATGAGTGTCGAGTAAAATGTCAATGTCATATTGACAGCTCGACATCCGAAACTTCCATTTTCAACTCTATTGTATTAGCGCAGAGTTCTATTTTCAATGCTTAGAATTCCGGATTCCGGATCGTATAGTCCCAGTCTTATGCCCTGACACCGAGATACAGTAGGATTATCGACTCAGACCGAATGAAAAAGTGAAGACAGAGTATTGCGAATCACACAGTGCGGTCGATCCAAACTGTTTGACTTACGGCCAAATACTGGAACGATAGTTAAATTAAGTGACGCCCAAGACACGTGCTTGCTGCCCTTGTTATTTCGCCTAGCAGAGACAGCGACAGCCTTAGAATAGGAGGGCTCATAATTTTGATTAGCGTTTCATTATTCGGTCCTCAGCCATCACTTTTTTATTTGGTTTGAGTACCTGTCTCCTATTTACGAAATGGTAGTTATTGTCTGCAAGCCACGTCTCGGCAGGAATAAAATGTCTATATGTAAAGATAAACACTATATTCTTTGACTTTTGATAAGTTATAACATATTAGCGCCCGTCACACGTTCAGTTTCAACCCGCGTTTAGAACCGAAAGTGTAAATGCGCGGGGCCGACAGTCTGATCTGGCATGTCGAGGACGGCGCCTTTTCCACAGTAACCGCGCGCTATGAGTTATGTAAGACGCCGGCGCGGAAGTCCAAATCGTAACGCATTGTTAGTCGTAATTAGCATGACTGTTCGAACCGCAGTCCAAGCACAGCTCCCTCCGCGGTTTGGAACGCAGTGCGATCCGCGGTCCTAACTTTACGTGTGCAGGGCGCTATTGTGATAGCATACTGAGTGTTTATTCCGTCGATTTAAATTTTAGTGTCGATGTAAATTCCCTCGAAGTTACCGCTATGTTGTGATGGGTAATTGTTATAATTTCGGTGCTTCGATATATCACGCTGCTCTTGGCCGTCACGACCGCTCTGATAACAGTTATTAGCCCAATCGAACAGCTTTTTTAAATTGAGACGTGTTTTTTTAGTGAGATTTGGATGGACTATAATGGTGAAGAAATTTTGGAACAATAGCTGTGGAGAGACGTGTTTAATTTGAATTTGGAAAGGTCATCCGTCACAGAGTAAAACAAATTACTAAGGCTGGGACTATATGCTCCGGAATCCGGAGCGCCGGTAAAAATTCAGAGCACTGAAAATAGAACTCTGGGGTAATACAATAGAGTTGAAAATCGAACACATGAGTGTAGAGTCAAATGTCAATGTCATATTCACGGAATATAAAACACAAGAGGAAAGGGAATAGCTAGAAAGATCATTGAAAACCGCTGTCGCAAAACTTACACAAAACATTTTACGCACACTGAAAATTAACCAATTATAATTGTAATAATTTCTCGAAATCAAAATGTAATAACGACTATTAAGAATGATACAAAAACGACCATAACACCTTTAGAATAATGTAGAATTTAGCAATTACACGTTGTGACTTTTATCGGCATTCCTTCGACGTGCTTTCGACCATTTTTACTTCTTAATCATACTTAATCATCTTTTACTACTAAATATAAAAAAAATATATACTTAGTCAGCTACTAGCACACTTTAATATAAATAACATTTTACATAATAAACAATTTGGTTTCACGAAGGGTCGCTCTAACTAACTCTCACTCTAACAAATGCAGGCGTTGATCTGATTAGTTATATTTTTGATGCTGGGAGGGGTCGCAGGAAGATCTAGAAGTCTTTTGCGATCTCTCTAAGGTACTTAATTGCTTTCAGCACACAACGTTGGTCAGGAAACTATGCCACTATGGAGTAAGGGGACTAGCATTCGTCCTCTTAAAATCTTATTTATCAAATAGGACTCAAGAGGGTTGAGATAAATTAAAAAAGTTCCACAGGTACCAAAATTAAGATGGGAGTCCCACAAGGATTCATTTTAGGACCCTTTCTTTTTCTGGTCTATATAAATGACCTACCATACCTTATTAATGGAAAAAACGGAATAGTCTTATTTGCCGATGACACGTCACTTAATTTTAATATTAATCGCCAAAACTCTAGGCTAGGTTATTAAGGATTCAGGCTATGACGAAGTAAATAATGCTCTCTCAAAAATAGTACACTGGTTTAGTGTTAATAATCTTTTGTTAAATAGCATAAATTCTAAATGTATTTCGTATATTGTGTAAAGTTCACGTTGCCGAATGTAAGGCAAACTGAAACCAATGTACTATTGAATGGGAAAGGTATGGAACTAGTAGATACAGCTGTCTTTTTAGGTATCACATTAGACGCAAAACTTCAGTGGGGCCCTCATATTGTTGGGTTGGCCGATAGACTCAGTTCAGCAGTGTTTGCTGTAAGTAAGATAAAACAATTTTCAGACGAAAACACAGCAAGGCTTGTTTATTTTAGTTATTTCCACAGTATTATGTCCTATGACATTCTACTGTGGGGAAATGCTGCACATATAAATACTATATTTGTGCTGCAGAAGCGAGCTCTCCGGGCAATCTACAAGCTGGCCGCCAACACGTCATTAAGAGAGAAGTTAAAAGAAACTGGAATCTTAACTGTAGCTTCTCAGAATGTTCTATCAAATGTATTAAATGAAAAAAAAAATTGGGCTTTTCAAAAAGAAAAGTGACAACCACAAATGAAATACCCGAAATAAGCATAAGCTTGATGTACCAGTGACTAGACTTAGTAAAGTAAAGAATTCGTTTAAAGGCCAATGTATAAGTACGCCTATACAAAAAGATCCCAGAAAGCGTTAAAAATTTTGTCAATCAATAAATTTAAAAAAGTAAGTTAAATAACGTTTGTGTGCCAAAGCCTATTATAAAGTTAATGATTTTATGAATGATAGCACACCTTGGGAATGAGGTGATCCCCTGCAAGGCTACTTCTAAATTACATATGTTATTGTACTCTTGTTGTGTAGTTTTAGTCATAACATTGTTATATATAGCTATTTTAAAAGAACAATTTTCCATCTTTTTGATAAAAGAGCGCGAGTTTCTTAAGCAGGTTCTTCCCGCCGGGCTAGTTCACGAACCGGCGTTATGGTAGGCATCATGTAGACGTTACGACGTTCCGTAACTATCATCGCGCAATTTTTTTTTTTAAATTACAAAGAGGCCGATTACTCGAAAATGGTTGACTTTATGAAAAAGTGTCTTTTGTGTATAGCTATTCGAAGATACCCCTCACAATGGGGTAGATGGATATTTTTTTTTCATCCCCACTTAGCTTGTATGGGGATTGAGGATTGGGGCACCACCCCATTTTTTTTTTAATTGATTTAAACTGCAAAAAATTAAATCTTTAACCAATCGATAAGTGTACAAACTTTCAAGAAGTTAGTAGGGGCGGCAGACGTCAGACGGACCGACGAACAGACGGACGGACACAGCGAAACTGTAAGGGTTCCATGTACTGCGGAACCCTAACATTGACATTAACACTGTTTGATACCTTAAAAAATTAGTAAATAAAGCATATTTCTTGTAAAGTTTACAACAGTTCTTCTTCAAGTCTTAAGCTGGCTTAAGTTAGGTCGCCAGTCGGCAGCTAAAGAAAATGTTGGCTAATGAAGCTCATTCTTCGTATTCGAATTATGTTGAATTTCGAGTTCATTTATAGTTTTTGGGGTTCTGTACCTACTCAAAGGGTAAAAACGGGACCCCATTACTAAGACTCCGCTGTTCCTCTGCTGTGTCCGTCTGTTCGTCTGTCTGTCAGTCTATCTGTCACCACTTCACAGATTATGTATTTCTGTGGCCGCCATAATAACAAATACTAAAAACAGAATAAAAGTACGTACATTAATTAAGTGGGGCTCCCATACAACACACTTTTTGTTTGCCGTTTCGTACAGAACCCTTCGTGCGCGAATCCATTCGCGCTTGGCTGGTTTTTTATTCAACTACCAACTATAAATGAAGCAGAGTTGCGGGATATTGTGCAATTTGAGATACGCTCGTTAGAGTCCCATTGGAAGCAACAAATTCCCTCCACCAGCTATCAGGCATCGCAGTCACGAGCGGCGAGCTTGCGTTCACACGAGGGTTACTAAAACGCATCGACAAGTTGACGGAAATTATTAATAATACTACAGTAAAAAAAACTAAAACTACAAGTGGCACATTACACAACAAGCTGTGTACATAAATTAATGAAATTGGATGAAAAGAATTTTGATACTTCTATTTCATTAACTCGTACGTTCAACATCCTGGATAATAATATATTTTTTAAGTTATCTTGTTTTATCACTTTTCTAGGTAGTGTATATAGTGAAAGGTTTCAGTTCACAACGCGACGATACGCGACGCTATGCGGCGCTGAATTTTTGACATAGCTATTCAAACTTGAAATTTATTCACTACACAAAAAGATACACGTTTCATATGACACACAGTCATACACTGCACATGCGCGATGCAACTTGTTATTCGAACTCTTACAATGAAACTATCTTTTTGTGTAATTAATAAATTTCAAATTGAATGCAACTTAAATCTTTAAAATGCAGCGCCGCGGAGCGTATCGTTTCGTTTCGGTGTGAATTGGTCCTAATAGAAATTTGATAAATTTTATAAATGTCTAGAAAATTAATAGTTTCTCATAAGTTATCTTGTTTTATTACTTTGCTATGGTAACGTCGATAGAGAAGGTACCTAATACAAAATTAATAAATTACTTACTATTTAATAAATGTTATGACTTTCCTATTATTGAAACATTTAACAACTGTTTTACAGGTCCCTGAATTTATCTCTAGACATATAAATCTGCCGTTTTATAAATGTTTATAATTCATGATTTGCCAATAAATTTCTTGCTTATAAATCTTAAAATTATATTGTAATAACTAGACAACCATCCATGCCATGCCATCGGATGATGTAACGGCTTTCGCGTGCGCTATAAGCCTGTGTAAATGAAGTTTTATGTTCCACGGTAACCTTTACTTTCAATTCTATACTGTGCTGTTACATTGTATACCTACTATCGTGAAAAGAACTGTAGGTATAACCTTAATGGCGGTTTTTACCCCCATCCCCTCTGTTTTCGTCGGCGGTTAAAAACCGCCATTACATTATAAGTTTCACGAGTCTGTCTGCGTGTGTCTGTTTCGAGGCATCGTAGCTCCCAAACGGATGAACCGATTTTAACCTAGTTTTTTTTGTTCGAACGCTGAAGTGATCACGAGTGTTCTTAGCTGTAATTCATCATCATCAGCTTGCTTACTGCTTGACAAAACGGTGGTAAAAAAAATAACCATTCCGTACATGCCGTTCCCTCACTGGTGTTGAAGTGGCCACAGCTGTCCAACACTGGATGAAGTATGCACTGCCGCACATCTTCTGCTACATGGTCAAGAGCAAATATGTACCAGAGGATATAACATACTTCCCGGACTTTCCTGATATAATAGCGGCTGTACATGTTAGCCCAGCGTTGCCGAGCGATGGCCAGCGCAAACGTGTATTCAGCCGATTTGCCTTGCCTCGTCATCGCTCGGTGTCGCTCGCCTAGTGTGCCGAGTGAAGCCCGGCGCCAACATATTATGTAGAGCTCATTTATCGCAACTTGTCTTCGCTCGCCGTCACTTGTGATCACTTGCCTCACTTCGGGCCGGTGTCGGTTTTTGTGCACAAGTCAAAGGTGTTCGTCTGCGCTCGGCCAATGTGTGGGCAGCTCGACAAAACACTCGTCTACATTAGCCGCCGGCATTGGCAATCAAGGAACTTGTCCAACGTGTGGAGTAGCACTTACCTTGTACCCTTTGCCGCCGCTCGTATTGGCCTATACTGGGCCAACATGTATAGCCTACATAAGACATGGACCAGGGAGACCACATCACAAATCTTAAGTATTCAAAAGACCAACCTCAGCAACAAAACTGTTGGGTATATCATACACCCACTCAGTGCACGCTGTCACCTCACTGGTGTTGAAGTGTCCACAGTCGTCCAACACTGGATGACGTACGCACTGCCTTACTCCTTCAGCGACGTGGTCAGGGGAGGAGATGTTGGTCCAGGGAGCATCGAAGGTGATGTTTTGAACGTCGCATGTGGGGATCCTGCACCTGGAAATGAATGAACCGTAATGAAGATGGGAGAAATTAGCAAATTCGTCAATTAATGCGATTCCTAAGGTGATAAAGTCTAGCCTAGATCTAGTACATACCACAGTTACATCCGGTCTTGGGTCTCTTTATATAATACTTGTAACAAATAACATCGTAATGGCAGTTGGTGTTTATGAACCATCAAATAAACTGCCCGCTTTAAAGCTGGGACTATAATATAATCCGGAATCCGGAAGGCCGGGGAAAATTCAACGCGATGAAAATAGAACTCTGCATTGTTACAATAGAGCTGATAAAAGAACACTTGAGTCTTGAGTTGTCATATTTGACATTGACATTTGAGTCGACGGTCATGTGTTCGGTTTTCAACTCTATTGTAGTAGCGCAGATTTCTATTGTCAGTGCTTTGATTATCATCGGATTCCGGAGCATTTACTTCCAGCCTAAATCATACTCTACAGAAAAAATAGCTACTCACCTATAGTTTACCTCCTCAACGGCGAACACGTAGTTGATGTTGTATATGGGGTTGGTGGCGTACACCAGCGCCAGCATGCTAATGGTGACGAGCTGGTGCGAGCCGAACGCGCCCAGCTTGTGCAGCACGCTGTCCAGCTGCACCACTTCCTCCCCGTCGGGGCTGGACATCCTGGGCAGATAATTACCTGCTCAATAGTCCATGTCAGCAGTAAACGATGTATCGCAACTGGTGAAGTTTGCGAAACCCCTAAATGGGGGTGTTTTGTCGATACAATTAAACATATTATCTGCTGTAAAAATCTCTTAACCTCGGGACGAAAAACACTGTATAATATATACATACATATCCATGATTTAGGTTTGAATACCTGGCTAACCGAGCTGTGCTCGGAGCTCTAGTAGATTTAAAAAATAAAAGCATCACAAAAATATTTTATCGGGCTTTGAACCTACCACATTCCGAATTTACGAAAAACGCAAAAATGAATCAAACTGCCAATTATTATTAGAGTCGAAATTATTGATATATTGTTGCACGACGAAAGAATAAATATATATATTATCTTAAAAATGTGCAGTTTCTCAGGGATAAAACCTAGCTAGATCGAATTTTCTCCCCCATAACTCCCTGCATACTAAAATTCATGTAAATACTTGCAGCAGATTCCGAGATTACGATTATATATATACGACATTGTCTCGTTTAAAGTATAAGATTAATGGAGAATTCCTGAATAACTTGTTTTGTTTTTTTTAAATAGCGCTCGTCATATATGTCATATTATTTGTATGTATTGTAACATACAATACAAACATACAGGGCGCGTAAACATGTACATTATTTACTTATTTATTCTTTATTAGACTTACCAACAGCAAAACACACAATTACACTATGTTTTGTTTCAGTATTGAAACAAGATAGCGTGGATGACAGCACTGGTCTTGCCGCAAGATAAATGTACAACCATAGTCGTTTATGTTATAGACGAGGCATGTTGAGGTGAAAACTGTCTCCACTTAAATGAAATGTCTTGGAGTTTTTGGGGCCATTTTGAAATTTGAAGTATGGTGAAATCAAGGTGGTCGACATTTGGGGTATGGTGAAAGCCGAGATGGCGTAACTTTTTCTAGTATGAAGATTAGTTCTGTCAAATGTACGTTATAGCCTATCTTTAGTTTTGAAATGTTTGTGTACAACTAAACAATATGGGTTAAGTAAATTAAAATGACTTATCACGTGTTGTATCATGTGTGTTATCTGTCACTAGCCTTTGCCCGAGGTTTCGCTTGCATTTGCCTCCAATGATCTAGTAATGAAACGATTTAAATTTGAAATCGTTTAATCATAATAAATATGGAATAGCTATCCCAAAAATGCAGCGCCGCTTAGCGTCGCGTCTCGTTCCGGTGTGAGCTGACTCTAAGGTTGGGAGTATATGCTCCGGAATCCGGAAGGCCGTAGAAAATTCTGAGCTATGAAAATAGAGAACTCTGCGCTAATTGAATAGAGTTAAAAAATCAAATACATGAGTGTCGAGTCAAATGTCAATGTCATATATGATAGCTCGACACTCGAAACTGCCATTTTCAGCTCTATTATATTAGCGCAGAGTTCTATTTTCAGTGCTCTGAATTTTCACCGGCGTTCCGGATTCCGGAGCATATAGTCCCAGCCTTAATTTTATTTACGTGCTCAGTTCCTCGAGGTGTTCCCCAACAGCTAGTCCGCCGTAATCATATAATACGAGAACCAAAAACCTTGTACTCTTTTTTATGAAAAGTATGCAAACGGAGAAGTGTGAAATTTGGCACAGTTAACGTTTATGAGAATGAGGTGTGATCTGCAATAGTATTTTTCTATCACAATAAAACATTACACACACTATAAGCTCAAATAAATTACTCTCATTAACTAAGTACTGTGCGTTTGAGGCCGTCTTCGACATTCAATGTTGGTTGCTCTAAGCATCAATTCATCATCAATAGACAACATTTACATGTATTTCTCGTATCTAAGATGTAAAAGAGCCTGATAAAGTTTTAACTTAAAAATTAAATGAATTATGGTCGTATTTCGACCACAGGGCGACCACTACATGTCCGTCCGTCCGTCTTCGGCTCACCTTCAGTGAGCAGTTAGTGCTAAAAAGAAGAAACTGCGTGGATATGTGTATTTACCACGCCAACGAAGTGCTGAAATAACATTATTTTTTTTGGGGTATGTACCTAGCTATCCTACACGTAAATTGTGGACGTTTTTTCTCGCGTCTACCGTGTGGCGTACTAAGGCGGGTCAATAAGTCCGTGACTTTTTGAATTTCTAACCTCCTTACTGAAAAAGCAACACTACTCCTGTCAACAGGCATCTGTCAGTTGACTCCTATCAAAATTTGAACTTGCTGCGTCAGTTAGTTTGTGTTTTACAGCTATCTTTATCAGTCTATCCAGTAACTTAAGGAAACAATGGAAAAAAGTGAATTTCGTGTGCTTATTAAGCATTATTTTTTGCAAAAAAAAACCATTACCGAGACCAAGGCTAAGCTTGATAAATACTATGGGGACTCTGCACCATCGATTTCAATGGTAAAAAAGTGGTTTACTGAATTTCGTTGTGGCCGTACAAGCACTGAAGATGCCGAACGTCCTGGACACCCAGTTGAGGTCTCTACACCCGAAACAATCGAAAAAATTCACGATATGGTGTTGGCCGACCGAAGATTGAAAGTGCAAGAGATTGTGGAAGCCATAGGCATCTCGCATGGCTCAGTGATTTCAATTTTGAATGATCACTTGGGCATGAGAAAGCTTTCCGCAAGATGGGTGCCGCGTTTGCTCACAGTCGACCACAAACGCAATCGTGTAACAACTTCACAGGAAGGTTTGGCGTTGTTTAATCACAATATGGAGGAGTTTTGTAACCGTGGACGAAACATGGATCCATCACAACACACCAGAGACCAAACAACAGTCAAAACAGTGGGTTTCTAAGGGTGAATCGGCGCCAAAGAAGGCCAAGGTGGGTTTGTCAGCCAATAAAGTTATGGCGACTGTTTTTTGGGATGCACGTGGGATAATCCACATTGACTATCTTCAAAAGGGAAGAACAATTAATGGGGAATATTATGCCAACTTATTGGACCGCTTCAATGAGGATTTGAAAAAAAACCGACCTCATTTGTCCAAGAAAAAAGTTCTTTTTCACCAAGACAATGCAAGGGTGCACACATGTGCAGTTGCCATGGCAAAAATCCATGAATTGGGCTATGAATTGCTCCCACATCTACCCTATTCTCCAGATTTGGCTCCGAGTGACTACTTCTTTTTCCTAAACCTGAAAAAATGGCTCGGTGGAAAAAGATTCGACTCCAATGATGAAGTCATCTCGCAAACAAAGGCCTATTTTGAGGACCTCGACAAATCATATTTTTTGGAAGGGATAAAAAAATTGGAGAAGCGTTGGACAAAGTGTATAGAGCTCAAGGGGGATTACGTTGAAAAATAAAATGATTTATTTATCAAAAAATCTGTGTTTTATTCCAAAAGTCACGGACTTATTGACCCGCCCTCGTATCATTAGGTCTTAAAAAAATTGAGAAAATCGTCCCCTCCTCTAAACGCTAAACGTAGTTCAGGAGTTATAGAGGCCTAACTTCTAAAACGCGCTTACTTGTACAAAAAAAAAATCGGTTGTCTGTAAAGTCAGTTTACTGACGATAGTTGAGCGTGACAACGTCATGTTTATAGTGCGCGTGGAACTAATTGGCCGCGCCTTAGGTAGGCGTGTTGCCGCCGCGAAGTCCGGCGCCGAACTGAGTAATAACATAAAGCGCCCCCGCCTCTCCATCCCACCGCTCACATACCTAAGGCGCGGCTAGCTAAGGTAACGGCAGTGCGTCATATTTAGCGAGGGTAACGCTGGTAACAGGTAACGCGTGAGTCATGTTTTTTCGTGTGTGCAGCCGGCTCCATCAAATTATAAGACGTTATCACATCAATAACGGAATGAACATGTAAAATATTGGTACAATGGTACGGACCCTTCGTGCGCGAGTCCGACTCGCACTTGGCCGATTTTTTTGTGTTGTAGGAGTTGATAGATAAATAATAACGTTGCAATCACGTACACGTGAAGATTCATTGGCAGGTTTATCAGCTTTACTCGCCGAACGTACCTCTTGGGGAGGATGTTACTAGGTAAAATTACTTGCAACTTTGTTACAGTTAAAGTTACAATGTATACAGATGCACAAGTTTTTATTTGATGCTACAATATTAAGTGGTTATGATTTTACACACGTTCAAAGTTTAGGCGTAGTAGCGTGACGTCACGCTACACCTCGGCCATACAGCCCGGAGCTCGCGCCGTACTACGCACCGCTTAGTCGCAAGTTTCCCTCTCGGCCACTTTAAAGCTAAATAAATATCTTGGAAACTAATTGCCGTATCGAAAAAAACTCTTACACAAGTACTTTTTATATTCCACTGAGAATACGGAAAGCTTACATTTCAAATTAGTGAACATTCTCCATTGAAATATTATGACTCCTTTGCATAGTAATATTTCGTAGTCGGACACGACTGCGCCTCAAGAGGTAAGTCACCAAAATCTGTGTTCCAAATGGATGGCCATTTGGATATGACCGAAGATGTTTCCTACGTGAGAGCGCGGCAGCAGGACTTACACAGGATCTCGATTTTTAGTATTTCACTAGATGTTGCTCGCGACTTCATGCGCGCAAAAGGAAATCTCGAAAGAACAGTACATTTTGCCGCAATAAAATTAAGCCTATGTCCTTCCCCTTCCCCGTGGTCTATTCTATATCTGTGCCAAATTCCATCAAAATCGGTATATCTGTATTGTTTTTCGACCCCGGTCCCGACGCAAAAAGAGGGCTGTTATAGGATTGACGTTTCTGTCTGTCCGAGCGTGTGTCTGTCCGTGGCATCGTAGATCCTAAAGAAAGAGCCAAATCAGTGCGGTTATTTTGTTTGAGAGCAGCTGACGTAACCGATATGATTCTTAGCTACAATTCATCGTTGTCAGTTCGCTCACTGCTGTTAATGTGGGTGTTACTGAATTTCTTAATTGTTTCTATTTAAACAAAAATTCTATCCGATTACACTGTTTATCTGTCTTGAAACCGGCTATTTACGCACCATGTTAACCAACCGGTTTGATTGTGAAAAAATATCTGTCTGTTAATAAAAATGCTTTTATTGCCCAAATAAACGCTGCGTCTATTTCGGCAAATTAGCCCTTTTTCAATTAGCCTAAAGGGAATTCGACTTGCTTATTAATTTAATTTTTGAGTTCGCTCTTGTCGGTCCTCTGTGCAGCAGATTGGATAAGTGGCTGATTCCTCATCACCGGCTACAATGGCGCCCACAAACGTGTCGTGGGCGAGCGTGGTCCGCACCGCACCACCTGTTGTGACCGGTGGGTGTTAAACGAATCGAAAAATACAAACAACTAGCTGTTGCCCGCGGCTCCGCCCGCGTAACTATAGTATCCCACGGGAACACTGTACTTTTTCGGGATAAAAATTACCCTATGTTTTAATCCAGTGTATAAACAACTACCATACCAAATTTCATCGAAATCCGTTCAGTAGTTTTTGCGTGAAAGAGTAAGAAACATCCATCCGTCCATCCTCTCAAACTTACATTTATAATAGTAGTAGAATTGTAAATCATAATATTATGGAGTTTGACGATCAATGGATGGGATGCCATTGATTTTTTTAGTTTTCTGCCCTCTGTCATTTAGTTTATAAAATTATTAGTCTGAAATTGTCCTGTCGCTCTTAATCCTAGATATTTTCATCACCTTTTGATTTTTAACTTCTGACTACAACAGAGGGGTGTTATAAGTTTGACGTATCTGTATGTGTGTCTGTCCGTGGCATCGTAGCTGCCAAACGGAGGAACCGAGTTTGATGGGCGAGTATGTTGGCGACCGGCTGAATTAAGCCATAAGATTTGGAATATTATATATATTATAATCATAAGAATTGGAGCCATAAGTTTTTATACGAATTTGCTTTTTACTGTTTTGAATTTATATTTTTTTGACGTTTATTTATATGACATTTTTTTTATACTTTTGTATTGGTGTTCGCTCTGAACTCAATACAGTTGCCATTATTTGATTTCTTCTTTAATTTGTAGTAAATATGTAGTTATCGTAGTTCCTTATTTTAGCTTCATTATTATAGTCCACCTCACTCGCTAACATTTTTGGTCCTTCTAGTTTTTTGTTTGAAAGGCGACACGATTCTTAGCTATAATTCATCATCATCAGCTCGCTTTTAAATTTTGTTTCTAATAATTAGAACTCCTTCAAGAAATATACATTTTACAGACTTATGAACAAAGAATACCAATAAAATCTTTAACCGACGTAAAAACCGGAGGAGGTTCTCAAGTCAACGCGTATATTTGTTGTGTATGACCACGCATTACATTTTTGTACAGGAGTAGGCTCGATCTTAACTTTGAATTGAAATTCACTAAAAATCCAGAAAGTAACTTGTTTCATTCACCGAAATATCTGGTAAATTGAATAATATCGCCTCAACTTACTTGTTTGAACCTTCGTCACCTGACACTTTTGATATTATCACTGTATTTCTAGGTTCAAGAGGCACAACCTTCCTCCACGTGCAGCACCACCTTACTCCATGTCATGTCATATACCTACCTATTCACAAACACACATATATACAGTCATATACGACAAGGAGCGACCCCGCCACGCCGCTGTACACATAACACTGACTTGTATACAGGCGCATCCACAGATATACAAAACTGGTAGACATTCAATTAATTGAAGGAATGTTGAATGTTACAATTTTATGTTTAATCACTTAGAAATATAAAGATTGGCGAAAGCATGAAACAAACAAAAACAACGCTTCTTTACTATTAGAAATTCGATATTGCGATGTCGAAAGAAAATAAAAATAATGATTTTGTCAATGTTCTCGAGATTATTATAAAAAAAAATTAATTTATTTTTAATATCTGAGGATATTAAAAAGCAATTAATTTTTTTTTCAAAAACAATTTTTCTTCGTAATAACAAAGTAACTCAGCAGTCAGGAAGTCAGGAAGAGACCATTATGATTTAAACTAGGTAACTATACTTACTTTAACAATTGTGTAAGAGTATCCAGTGCTTGATTTAATTATTAGTTTACTAGATCAAAGATCTACATTTAAAAATTTATTTTCCATCATAATTATCTTAGGTAGGAACCTACAATTGGGCCCTAATTACAGGATGTAAGGGCTAATAGATCCCTGTCGGTGCTGACTGCTGAGTAATCCAGATTGAGTCATCCACAAGTATGTGAGATTGCAGTTTGATTGCGCGCGCGCAAAACCTGCGGTCGGTTTAACTAGGGATGGTTTTTGTCGAGTTTGTTGAGCTTGACGTCGTTGTGGACGGGAATATTGTGTATTATAGCATCATCATCATTGGCGTCATCTGTTGTATTTGTTGTATCATCATTATCATCAGCGTGATGTGTTGTAACATTGTAGTATGTTTTTGTGATTCCCTTTTTGTCGTTTTTGTTTTTGGCTATTGACTCTATTGACCTATTGTATTAGCGCAGAGTTCTATTTTCAGTCCTCTGAGTTTTCCCCGGCCTACCGGATTCCGGACAATACAGTCCCAGCGACCCAGCCTAAGGGACTGTATAAAGAAGACTGTAAACATATGAAGTGGACTGTATAAGATACTCAAATACTTTTTAGGGTTCCGTGTTCCTTCGCTGTCGGTCTGTCCGTCCGTCCGTCTGTTTGTCGGCACAGGCTGTAACTCATGAATCGTGATAGCTAGTGAGTTTTTTTACAGAAAGTATATTTCTGTTGCCGCTATAACAACAAGTACTAAAAACAGAATAAAATAAATACTTAAGTGGAGCTTCCATACAGCAAACGTGAATTATTTAACCGTTTTGTACGGAACCCTCCGTGCGCGAGTCTCGACTCGCACATGGCCGGGTTTTAAAACATGAGCTTCCTTTTACATCAAATATCTTTGTAACAAAAAGAGTCGACTTGACAATTGCGAGTCGGCACAATTTTCACGACGTAATCGTAAATAATTTGCCTCGCATTGTAAAATTTTATGACTGCTAAGTGCACAATTACTGCACGACTGTGTCAGGTTGGGACTATATGATCCGGAATCCGGTAAGCCGAGGAAATTTAGAGCACTGAAAATTGAACTTTGCGCTGATACAATAGAGTTGAAAATCGAAGTGTCGAGCTGTTACATATGACAGTGACATTATAATAGAATAAGAGCTACTAGGAAATTTAGAGCAGGTGTTTAGGGCAAGCTGAAATCTTGTCCTACACTTCTCCTATTGTACCTGGTCAAATTGCCTCGAAACACATTTTTGGGGAAAAAATTTCACTTTCTCAAAAATTTGTAAATTGACTTAGCCCTGCTTGTGACCAGCCACTCCTGCAGTCCCGTGTTGGGGTACAATAGAAGAAGTATAGGACAAGGTTCAGCTTGCCTCAAACACCTGTTCTAAATTTTCTAGTAGCTCTCCATCTATTAGACTCGACAATTGTGTGGTCGATTTTCAGCTCTAATGTATTTGAGCAGAGTTCTATTTATAATGTACTGAATTTTCCTGGGACCGCCGGATTCCGGATCATATAGTCCCAGTCTAACTCACGCTTCTGTCCCCAACTCCGCTGTGAAAAATCTGTCTTTATGAAAACTTCAACCTTCAAAAGGCTTAAAAAACCAGGACCTGATTGCATGACGAATTAGCACCAATATGGACATCATGTTGGACTCCACATGTAATCAGAATCTCAATTCTCGTATTTAATGTGGAGTTTAATTTGATTTTGATTGTATTATGGGAAGCGACTTGTTATCATAAACTGATTTTGTGACGTTTGGACCAATCAGATCGCGTTTGACGCTCGTTTAACGTTTACGAGAATCCCGGTTTGACAGTTTTAGCGTGTCGCGACTTGATTGTAATTGTATTATTGCATGTTTTATTTGGCAGAATTGACCCTCAGGTCAATATATGCTGCGAATATGGACATATCACTGGATATACAACACAACAATACACGCCCAAGATATATTTACCTAAAAAAATAGGTTGTCTGTAAAGTCGGTTTACCGACGATAGTTGAACGTGACAACGTCATATTTATAGTGCGCGCGGAACTAATTGGCCGCGCCTTAGGTAGGCGTGTTGCCGCCGCGAAGTCCGGCGCCGAACTGAATAATAACATCAAGCGCCCCCGCCTCTCCGTCCCACCGCTCACATACCTAAGACGCGGCCAGCTGAGGTAACGGCAAATGCGGTGGTAACGGTATGAGTCATGTTTTTTCGTGCGTGCAGCCGGCTCCATCAAATTATAAGACGTTATCACGTCAAAATCCAGCTCAATGTCGAAATCGCAGATCGTAGGAGAGTACGAGTTAAAATAATAATAGAACCATATTTCAAATTGCTCAACCCACTTTTATATTGAAAACTTTAACGTG
Source organism: Phengaris arion (assembly GCA_963565745.1). Lineage (NCBI taxonomy): Eukaryota > Metazoa > Arthropoda > Insecta > Lepidoptera > Lycaenidae > Phengaris > Phengaris arion. The sequence goes on from OY751450.1 coordinate 16,879,815, forward strand.
ACTTCTCTTAGTTACTACGTGACTTCTAGATAGCTTAAAAATCGGTCCACTACGGTGTTACTTAGGTATTACCTATTAATAATTATGATAACAGAAGAGTTCATAAAATTGTCATTTTTAAACTATTACCTAATTATAGTGTTATCACTTGTCGGCTTAGGCTGGGACTATTATGTTCCGGAATGTGGAACGCCGGGGAAAATTTAGAGCATTGAAAATTGAACCCTGCTCTAATACAATAGAGTTGAAAATCGAACACACAAGTGTCGAGTCAAATGTCATGTCATATATGACACTTCGATTTTCAAGCCTTAGAACGGGATTTATAGGATGATTTGGGTCAGTTCACACCGAGAACCGAGACACGAGATACAGCATCAAGATCATCAAGACGCTGTTACAATGACAATATTTAAAACCCCAAGGGGTAATTCACACCGAAACGAAACGATACGCGGCATGGCGCTGCATATTGTAACTATTAAAAATTGATGTTTATAGATTACACAAGAAGATACATGTTTCATTTTAAGAGTTCGAATGTCAAGTTGCACCGCGCGCCGCGCTGCACACCGCATATGCAGAGTATGACTGATGTCATATGAAACGTGTATCTTTTTGAGTAGTAAATAAAGTTCACCTCTTTAAAATATGCAGCGCCGTTCGCGGTGCGAACTGACCCTTAGCCCAAACTCCAAGCGTCTGTCTGCGTTTGAGTTACCTATATAACTTTAAATATTGAATATTACTTTAACTACAGAGAACATAGATCGCGGCTCGCAATGCGCTGCGGTATTTCACGAACACCGTTGTTCGGACGAATGGTTAGTTACCGACCTTACCGTGTTATTTATTTTAGAAGTTCTCAGTTTATTCACTGGTTTAGCATGAAATCTTCTGCGATATCCAGAGAAAAGTCAGTCGTTATATTATTCAATACTAGGTCTTGCCCGCGACTTCGTACGCGTAAAAAGGAATCCCGGGGAACTGTACATTTTGAAGCGTTAAAAAGTATATGCGTTAATCCAGAGCCTTAATTAACTACTACCATGCCAAATTTCCTTTAAATCCGTTCAGTAGTTATTGCGTGAAAGAGTAACAAACATTCATACAACCATACATACAAATTTAATATTTATTTTTGTTTATATACATACAAACAAAAAAAAACAAAAAAATTCTTAATAGATAAATGGTTTAAATATTTTAAATTTGTGTATGTGCTATGTTAAAATCCCTTTGACTTACAACATAGCGTGTTAGTAAGATAATACTTGAGAGGAAATCTGACACCGACGTGGTTGGGGAAAAAACATGACAGGCTGTAGACCGGGAGCCAGCGCGGCGGTAGCTCGCGGTTTGTGGTGCGCGGGCTCTCTATGTTACTTAGGTCTTAATTAAGAAGTAGGATGTTAGATAAGAGTTGGCGCCTACAGCATGTTAGGTCGTATGCTGTCTATGAATAATCATGATGTGCCACATCACGTACCTAGTGCTTACATTCATATGCAGCACACGACGTAACATGTGTACATGTCGTAGCCTAACAGCCTCCGTGGTCTAGTGGTTAGAGCTTGGCTCTCGACTCGGAGGTCGTGGGTTCGATTCCCGCATTGGAACAAAAAAATGTTGTTTCCGAGTTTGGTTAGGACAATTCAGGCTGATCACCTGATTGTCTGACAAGAAAGATGATCCATGCGTCGGATGGGCATGTAAAAAGTCGGACCTGCGCCTAATCTCTCGCCAGTCGTGTCGGTTATCCGTCCCACTGGGTTACGAGAGTAAAGGAGGAGAGAGTGCTCTTGTGTACTGCGCACACACTTGGGCACTATAACATAACTCGGTGGCCTGCTTTCAATGAAACAGGCCACCGTCACCGAAATCGGTGTGGGGAGCTATTTATTATTATAATTACATGTCGTAGGCGCCAAATGTTAGCTAACGGCCTATAGCCGTTATATTATGCCACGATGTAACCACATCCTAGATATAGGTACAAATAGAACTTTAAAATAATTATAAAAGTTGTTCTAATTTCTATCCCTTGAATGCATGAAACCATTAAGATCCAAAGTATAAAGTTCTATACTAATTTACCAGGTTTCGATGAAACCGCTTCAGCTTAAAGTACATGCGTGCAGAAAATAAAAACGAAACTTATTCCTGGAAATAATGAAATGAAAAGTTGGAGAATGCGACAGATAAGGAACATTGAAATTATTTAACGCTCAGATTTATCGTGTAACGTTACTTCGCCACGACACACATACCCACCGCATTCATACTATAACACCATAAAATATTCCTGTAATATTCAACACCTCTTATTTAAATTAAAATGTACGCACTGCGCCGTGCATTTGAGCAGGTAATGCGTGCAGATTGCAAGTCACCGGCTCCGGCGGCCTGTGCCAGCGCCGGCATGACTGGCTGGCATGACAGTGACACGCGCTGTGAGGTCCGCTGTCAAGTTTATCCTTTAGCAATGATGATGAAACGATCATGATTTAATTTAAAAGACTTCACACATCTCAATAAACAGATTAAAATGATCATTAATAGCCGATACGTGAAGCAAACACTTTGGAGAAGTATGAAATTTGTCAGAGTTAAAGTTTATGTGAAGGAAGGTGTGCAGAAAGCTAATATTTTTTAAATAATGCTTAAAATTCCTACTTATAGCCAAAGATTTCAAAACTCAAGCTACGACGTACATTTGACAGAACGAAACTTGATACAAGAAAAAGTTACGCCATCGTGGTTTTCACCATACTTCAAATGTCAAAATGGCCCCAAAAATCTTAAAGGTGGGGCCATTTAACTGGAGACACTTTTTGCCTCAACATGCCTCGTCTATAATATACATATGCGTCTATGCTTGTAGCCCTTCTGTAGCTACTAGGTACCATTAGGTTGATACAGTAGACCGAAGAATTTTCCTTTAGATAGTTTAAGGCTACGTTTCCACGAGCGTCTTTTAGTGGTTGCGACAGAAAGACAGCACTGTAAATAGAACTGTGCGCTAATACAACCAATGGAGCTGAAAATCGTGTAGAGTTGTCAAATCTGACATTTGACATTTCGATTTTGAGCTCGATTGTATTGGCGCAGAGTTCTATTTACAGTGGAGTTTTTTCTGTTGCGACCACAAAAAAATAACCTAACCAAGAGCATATTATTGTCCGATTTCGCTCAAAATAATTTTCCTAAAGAGTTTTTAGCTTGATTTATCAGCATGGAAACTTGAAAGCTTCTATCTCTTACAGTATAGAAATGCCAGGGGGGGAACAACTTGTTGACCACTTTAGAGGCCGATTACTCGAAAATGGAAGACTTTGTAAAAAAGAAATGTATGAAACCTTGCCTTTATTTTAAAATACCTATTTAACGATGGGGTAGAATGAAAAAATATTTTTTATGCAATCTTCACGTATGGACAGCCACCCCTAAAATATAAAATTATTATTATTTTATGATGCCAAAACCGAGATCTATACACAGTCTTTAAGTATACCAGATTTCATCAATTTATATTCATAATTACAGAAGTTAGAGACGCAGACAGACAGACAGACATACAGACGGACGGACAGAGCGAAACTATAAGGGTTCCTTCAGTATTACGGAACCCTAAAAAGCTCTCGTGAGTACGAGGATTAACTCTCAAGTCTAAAAGTTTTCAAAGCTCCCACAAGCTAAGTCGATGCTAGTTAACATGAATATTAATTTATCGGTAACCGTAAACGGATTTTAACTTGTTAGTTAATGTTTGTGTTAGTTATTTTTAACCCGAAACCTAACCCGGCGCACATGTTTTACAAAACTAAGATTAAGTTACTGCCTGTTTAACTGGAATACAGTCACGCACAAAAGCACATAACTTATGTGAGGTTATATAGGGTATGTTATATTTTATTTTTCCTTCTGGCTCAAAAGGATCCTTGTTTTTGTATGGTTGTGCCAGTTTTTAATCATAGACCACCTTGCTGAAGCAGACAAATCTATTTTTAGCACGTAGCGATCGGTCTCCTGTAGTCGAACCGCCATGGTCCAGCCTGCGAATACAGCACCGGTAATACGAGCCGTCATTAGTGTCAATACAGAACTAATTCTAGGAGCCGCATACCTACTGCACGGACTATATCTGTTTATGACATACAGTTACTTAAAAAAAAGATTCAGTAGGAAATAAATTAATGTAAAAATGTTTATGATGCTGTCGTCATGAATGTTTTGCACCATGAGGATTTTTAAATTCGTGACATGTGACAGCTTTTTGGGCTACCGAGCGCCGCCTGGTGACAGAAAAAGAATCGAAAATTCTTATTGACCGTTTTTCATACCACTTACGCCACCAGATGACGCTTTGTGTGAATTGGGTCTGCCCCCTAGCAGCAAAAAAATATCAAACACCCTCATTATCTGGCCCGTTAAGTTAATAAAAATAACCAAGAGCATGTCAGAACATGTCTATGGAAGGTTCCGTAACTATAAACGCGTAGATTTTTTACAAATCACTTCAAAAATTACTGTCCGATTTCGTTCAAAATAATTTTCCTACAGAGTATTTAGTATAATCTATCAGCACGAAAAATTGCATTGCGAGGATACAACGATACCCACGATACGACGATGTGGAGGATACAACGATACCCACGATACGACGATGTGGAGGATACAACGATACCCACGATACGACGATGTGGAGGATACAACGATACCCACGATACCACGATGTGGGGGCCGTCCCTAAAATGTAAAATTATTGTTATTTTACGATGCCAAAACCGAGATCTATACACAATCTTAACTATACCAAATTTCATCCATTTATATTCATAATTACAGACGCTAGAGGCGCGGACCGACAGACAGACGGACGGACAGAGCGAAACTTTATATGTTGGAACCCTTACGGGTTCCTTGAGTATTACGGAACCCTAAAAAGCACAATGTTCATGTACCTATGATTTGTATTTTTAAATCTACCCACATCTGATGACTTTGTCGAAACCGGTCGTGTAATTTAATATTTCTTGTGAATTTAAAACTTGATAAACGTAGAAAAAGTTTGAAGACTGTGTCCTGACGTTGTCCTGACGTCTACACTGTGAAGAAGACGTATTATTTTTAAGTGTTTTCACAGCTTCGAGTTGTTGATCTATTAAAACTGACATATTGTTGAATATAATATTATTATGGTTATTATGTGAAGGTTTGTCGTTTTATTCAAAGTACCTGGGTTCTCTAGTAAGTAAAAAAAAATTACAATAATATTTTACCGGGGTTCGAACCCACCACATTCGGAATTTCCGAACAACGCAAATATTAACCAACCTTCCAATAGGACTGACATTATAGAGTCGAAATTATTGATATATTGTTGCACGACGAAAGAAAAAAACATTTATATAACTAAAAAAGCGCAGTTTCCGCTAGCTAAAACCTAGCTAGACCGATTTTTCTCCTCCAAAACTCCCTGCATACTAAATGTAAATACTTGCATTCGTTGCCAAGGGTACGATAATAATTATATATACAAGATTGTCTCGTTTTATTTTATGTTTATTAATAATTTATAACCACACATATATATATCATTACAGGTAACTTAATACAATTGATAAATGAAACTTACAATAATAATTAAAAATATAAAACACGATATAAAATTAAAAAACTTAAACATTAAACTCTGGGTATATAAAACCCTAGGATAAAAAACAAAATGCGGCTCTTGTGAATTCACTCTGTGTACATGAGAGAAAAAGCTTAAGTATAAGATGAATTAAACTATTATCAACATTATTTTGGGAGTTTTGCCGGGGAATTCAATGGGTGACGTTGTGGATTTTGTACTTCTCTCATAAATTTGTGTAATTTCGGTTCTTATTGTATAATATTGGTAGAATATTAACCATTAAACATTCGTTCACGTGCACAAGTGTGGGCAAGTGGTACAACTTCTAAAAAACCCCTCCAAAACTCCCTAGGAACTTTCAGTAAAGCGTCTACCACTTTACTGAATCGACATGACTCATGGACTGTACTGACAATTTATTTGGACTTTGACTAGACTTTAGACTTTTTTTTTTTTTAATCTTTATTTTATTTAAGAGGCTTTTGCTATACAAGGCATGCCGGCCCCATCATAACTTATACTAAATATATTAATAAAGAATTTTATACAAAAATTTTGCTGCTTCACTCGCAGGTGAAGCAAGAATGCTCATATATAAACCTAAATCACAAATATTAAACTTAAATTTGTCTAACAACTCCTTTCTTTCATCGGCACCTTTCACACACTCCATTATCAAGTGGTGAATATCCTCCACCACCCTACACTCATCACAGTTAGGTGAATCAGATATTTTAATCATATAGCTATAGTAACTACAAGGGCAATGACCCGATCTTAAACGAAATGCTAAAACAGTATCCCTTCTTGACATATTGCATGTTAAAAACCAAGGTATCCGAGGAGGCTGACTCTGAATAACTTTGTACCAAATACCTTTCTCCTGACTTCTTTTATCAAAATATTCATTAAACATATCACAGCATAGTCTCTTAATATTAGGTAGGTGTTCTGAAAAATATGGCTTAATAATGTACGGAATTCCCTCCACACTTGCCAATTTGGCTAATCTGTCAGCCTCCTCGTTACCACGAATACCCACACGCGATGGAACCATTGCAACTTCAGAATAATGCCCTTAGATTTTAACGATTCTACATCGCGTATAATTTTGAAAGCTATCGAAACACCTCTGTAACCAGAGGCGCATCGAGCTATATGTTGCAAAGCGCTTTTGCTATCACAAAAAATTACGATTCTAGATCTGTTTACATTACCAGCATACTTAGTAGCTTCTGAAATTGCAATGAGCTCCAACGACATAATGGATACCTACCATAGCTTGTGTTTTATACAATTCGTATTACCTATCACTGCATCATATACGGCCATTCCTTTACCACTATTACTCATAGATCCATCCGTAAATATTTTGTGCCAATCATTATACTTGACATTAATTTCGTCAAAATTTTTAATTTTAAGACTATTATGTTCAAGATCCTTTTTACGTTCTGTTACACACTCAAGATTAAAATTAATAAGGTAATTTTCATAATAACAAGATATCCAATGATCCATTACAAACATATCTAGTGGGGCAGTAGTATGAATTTCCAAATGTTTGCATTGATTAAATGCATGTACAAGGAGAGGTCTACTTTTACGTTGCCAATAAGACTTAGTCATTAAAGAATTAAGTTTTTCGATCTTAAGTATTGTCACATTGTCTGCTAACGAAAAGTTTTTCAAACAAAATTTAAAAGCCAAATATAACCTACGAATGTTTAACGACGGTATTCCTAGTTCACACTCCATAACGTGTATGGGAGTACTTTTTATAAAATGCCCGATAACCCTTAACGCCGTGTTTTGTAACCGATCGCCGATCGAGCTTACATAAATGAGTTTTTGCACAGTTCCCATACAGAAAACTTCCATAGTCAATTCTGCTCCGTATAAATACAGTGTTGAAAATTGAATCGAAAGTTCTATTTCGCGCCTTTTTACTTGACACTGGCAAATTTTTTTTAAGATAAGCCGACGCCATATATAAAAAAAGAAAAAAAAATCATTATTTTGTCAGATATATTTAAGCTATATTTTTTAACTTTGAAGCGATTTCAAAATGTACTAGGTATATCGTGTTTAAATAAACATATTTATTTGTTGCAGGTACCCGCCGGTGACGTGCCAAAGGAAAAGTGACAGTGTGATCTACATCATTACGTTCAAAATCCAGTGCGTTGTTAAGTACTACCAAACCAGACAAGTCACAAGACACATTAATGAAAATACTTTCGAAGTCACACTTCTAATTTATGCATCATCATACCAAAACAAATTGAACCTTAAGGTAACGGGCCACCACAAGTACTCAGGTGTATTTACTTTATAACTTTCTAATGTTGGCTCAATAGGTACCGGTTTTATATTGATTTTAAATAATTTTGTACATTTTACACTTAGGTGACATTAAAATTGGTTATTTAATTGTCTAACTACAACAAGTATCTCTTACTGGGTTACTTTTACAAAAGGAAGGGTAATGATTTTGGCAGTCGATGTTTGTATGTATTGTATATTGTATGTGTGTATGGTCCACCGTAGCGTCTAAACTACTGGTCTGATTTTAATGAATAAGGTGTATTATTAGGCCGGGTAACATAGCCTATATGTATTATTTACGTAGCCGGGTTACAGTTTTTAACTTTTGATTATTAAACTTAACCTAAAAATCTTTTTAATTATGAAAAAAATCGTGCCGTTTTCAAAATATGCTTAGGCACAATGTCGACAAAGTTCCTGCTCGACCAGTTAACATTTTCCTTTACACTAGGACGCCTCAAAATATTTAAACACAAAGGAAGTGACCGCAACGACTGCAGACGTGGTTGAACTAAGTATATAGGCAATTTGTTAGATACGGTACACCTTAATATTGTGACTTGTGAAGTACGACCTACATTTTTGTAATGTACCAAGTTTTTTTCTAAAATACTATTGAAGTTGCTATAGAGTCTTCTTTCTCCATCGCATATCTGACCGATTACCAAACTATTTCGACTTATCGTCAATTATATTCGATGACCATTTAGTTTCCTTAAATCACTTCATGCAACTCTCATCTTTAGCCGTCCATAAATAGGTATCATGATAACATTTTCGAAGGAAGGTTTAATGGTTTTGATATCCGTGTATAGGTTTGTATGTACTATGTATGTTTTCACACACATCCATCCGGAGCCATATAATTTGAAGTATAGAATATAATGGACATATTAATTGGTATTTTGACTTGTAACTGCGTAACGCAACATGAACTAACTATACTGATCCATCATTTGTAACGTGAGTCGTGGTTTTAGCATTGTTATGTGCTGGACAGGTGGAATGGTACTGACAAGTACTGAATTAAAATATATTATACTCATACTTAATTGGGTATCGATTCAATAAAATATTTTAATTATAGTTTACGATGATTAATATTCAATATTAATGATATATTAAATGCGATTAAACGGTTTAAGGCGTTTGTAGATTACTGTACTTATGCCATTAAGGCACAGCTCGGTAACTTTACCACAGAGTAAATAATATAAATAAGTGTCTACACCTTTTTAATTTCTGAAATTATCATCTAAAGGTCTGACGTTAACGATGATCACAATTTAAATAAATGTGAAATGTCTATTATGTGAAAAAGAAGCATAATTTCGAAGTGTGACTAATAAGTGTATAGGCAATATACCAGTTGTAGGAATAAGCTTTTGATCGAGATTACACTTCTCGACACAACACACACTCAAACCACACTTCTTCAAGTGTGACAAATGACACAGAAGTGTCCATTTCGACAAGTGTAACGGTTGACACGAAAGTGTGCAAGTGAATTTCGACAGAAGCGTGCATCCCGATAAGTGTGACATGACACACAAGTGTGCACCACAAGTGTGATTATGGAGTGTAAGTGTGTGGTGATGTGATGAAGCGCAGCAAGTCGTACACTTGGCTGTCGGGGCTGCTGCGGCCGAAGCAAGAGGAGGAGTGGGGAGCTGGACCCTGGGTGCGTAGCGAGGTTCTGCAGCATGACAGGTCAGTGGAACTCTTAATAGCCTACGTATAGCTTTAATGCCGGAGTTTTGAGGTGAATTTGTCGGTGGTTTAGTTTGTCTAATCTTTGGGTTTTCAAATGGACAATACTGCTGTGGACTCGTTATAATTACATCAAACGTTATCTTGCAGTTGTGTAATCGTGTGTTTCATGACAGTGACAGATTGTAAACTAAAACATTTGACTAGTCATTTGTAGTGAATCCTCGAAAACTCAGGGCTATATTTTTTACCCGACTACAGAGAAGCCAAAGTGAAGGGTAATGTTTTTTTGCAGTCTATGTATGTATGTTTGTTCCTCCGTAGCGCCTAAACTACTGTTTCGTTTTTCATAAAATTTTGACTCCTCGTCAATAGATTCTGAATAATAGCCCGGGTAACATAGGCTATATAATTTACGTAGTCGTGTTAAAGTTTTTTTTACAAAAATTGTAGTTCTCTATAGATATAGAGACTCCATATTTTATAAATACAGAGATCTGTATTTATAAATGGAGTAGTCCTCACTGACTGAGTTATATTGAAATACATTTTTTAAAAACTATTATCCCACTACGTAAATAAAATCAGACACCCTCATAATATAATATAAAAATCGGATCAGTGGTTACGGCGCTACGGTGGGACGAACATACATACGTACCAACCTTATTTATTTATTTATTTAAAATTGATACACCAATATAATATTGAACCTTCATACATAGACTGCTAAAATCACTACCCTTCCATTTGGCTTCGCCGTAGTCGGGTAAAAGTATTCCAAACTAGTCCAAAGCTCAAATTTTTTACCGTAAACCAAACGGCTATTCTGTATTGTAAGCCGATCAATCTTATCTTATATTTATTTTATCTCATTGGTTTGATTAACACATCAAGGCTCACACAATACAACCTTTAACAATAAACTCGTCAACACCCTCTGACCTTTCGACCCGACTGTACTAACCTTTCTAACGAATTTCAACTTTAAACTCTAGAAATAAGTTTAAAATTCCTTTGTACAAAGCATTGGCGTTCAACAATCAAAACCTAATTTACAACATTTAGTGTTATCTTCTATCGGCTTTTTTTTAATACTTTTTTAAGTAGGTGTACCGTTTGGTATCAGGCCCCCATCAGTGAAACTTCAATTTCCGCAAAACTTGCATATAAATCTTGATTTGGTCTCGCCTCATAATATTATGACCTTTAATTATAGTTTTTTGTTGATTGTAGTTTTAGAGCGCCTTAATGGGTTATTAATAGAATTTGTATTATTTTCGACTTGATTCAATAATCTATTTATGTAAAAGAAACTCGTGTTAGTTACACTATTTATAACTCAAGTACGGCTGAACCTATTTGGCTAAAAAATGGTGGAGAGGTAGCTTAGATCCAGGAGATGGACATAGGATACTTTTTATCCCGTTCCCGTGGGACATGTCACGTTACATAAAACGTGGTATTACAAAACGCAACTGACAGCTAAACGTAATGTTGTCTATGAATAAGTATGGTTGGAAATTTGACAGATAGAAATTTTGAATTTGACCGGTGGATCTGTTTGTTTTGAGTTTCTATTAACTTATTGTGTCGATATTATCATTAACAATGCCGCGAACAAGACGATCGAATAGACAGACAGACGTATGTCTGTAGTAGTAGTGTAGACAGACGGACGGACAGAGCGTAACTTTAAGGGTTCCTTAAGTATTAGGTACGGAAACCTAAAAATGGATTGCAATTCCATTGTCTCGCTACAACTCGAGAACGGCTGGACCTATTTGGCTAATTTTGGTCTTGAAATAATTGTGGAAGTTTAGGGACGGTTTAAACGGTGAGACATATTGGAAAATTACTGTAGATGTAGGGGTACATGTAGGTGTTGGTTGTAGGTGTATGTACAGTTATCTATTTATTCCAGTTCATAGGTCAGAGACAGAACAATGTGTGTCGGGACAGCTAGTGTGTGTATAAAAATTATCTACGTTCGTATGTTAGTTTCCGTCACTGTACGCAGTAGTAGGGGGGCCCAAGAGGGATTTTTGAAGTACCTTGAGCGCGTCAGATTATATAATAATGGGTTATATTAGTTATATTAGTGGGTATATTAGATAATAATATAGGTGTCCCACATGTCATCAAGCTATGAAAATCAGTTTACTTGGTTGGGCCGTTAAAAAAGTTAAAAGACGATCAACATTTAATCATATCAGATTAATTAGGAGATGTTAAGTAGACCTCAAAGAAGCTTCAACTTAAAGTTTTGATTATTTAAATTCCGTGGGGACTTATTTAAAAAATAAAAAATAAATCACCATTTCTTAAATAATTAAGCTTCTCAGATATTTTAAGTCTTCTTTAGCCGGCTAAATGGTATAGTCCTGCTTGACATCTGATAATCAATTACCCATATAAGCTACTTTTTATGTCATTTTCTTTTCTCTTAGTTTATAAAGGCTGTACCAGCTCATCGCACCACTAAAATAAAAAACTTTCTTCCAATCACCTAATCGACTAAGCTCGATTTACCACACGCATAGCATCATGGACTCCCCTACCATATTTTATGAGGTACTACGGCATGAAAACTTTTTTAATAGTTAAAATCACTGCTAAAATGCAACGACCAACAGTGTACATTCACAGTCTTTGTCAGTGTGAATTGAATTCTCTGACCGCAGAGCTTTGCCGCAACCACGATCTTCAGTTCACTCGCCTGTAGGATACACAACTCTATGCTGTTGGGCAAAAGTCTAAAATGCAAACGATTAAAATGTCGGCTCAGGTGAAAGGCAATAATTCAACTCTATTTCATTGAGTTAAGGTTTAAATTGTAGCATTAAAACACTTTATAGTTTTAAATGAAAGGGAACTACTAAAGAAGCATTAATGCCTAAGAAAATTCGTTGTGACCACATAAAAAAGTATGGGCAATCATAAAAGACAGCGAAGCATTAAAAAACTACAATATCATGTATGACTAGCTGGTGCCCGTAACTTCGTTTGCGTAGAACTAAGGAAAACGGAACCCTAAGATAGAAGTAGCCTAAGTTACACCTTATAACATCAGCATCTGCCAGTGAAAGGCCCGTGAACATCGGTCCATACTAAGGATAATAAGCAGTAATATAATACTGTAATAAGGTCAATCTATACGTTAATAAATAAAATTGAAGTGTCTGTTTGTAATTTTAAATTAATAGTTTTCACATAATGCATAAAGTACTTACTTACAATAAAATAATCATTTTCAAAATTTTTGTCCGTCCGTTTGTCTGTTTGTTTCGGCTAATCTCTGAAATGGCTGGACCGATTTTCACGGGACATTCAGGGAACATTAAAATAATATAATTTTTTCTGCGCCTAAAAATAGCCGACAGCCGTGACAGACTATAAAACATAAAACCCCCATAAATCTATTTTGCAGTGGAAATATGCTTCAGTTTATAAAGGCGACTCACGTCAAATAAAATCGGGAGATAATACGATTCTCCTGAAGAGATTACAGCCCCAACCCCAGAGCACTTACCATACGGTCGTTAAATTACCACGGTGAGCGATTATCGACTCTAACGCAACGGAATAAGGGTGAAACTAAGAGTGTGGCGCTTTGGTTTCGGTATTATTCAAACAGTATTTTGACAGTTTTATTCTTTAATATCGGATATTATGAGGAAACCACGTTTCCTTTTTTACACCGTCGTGTATCGTTGCCGGAAAATTCTGAAAGACTGTGATCTCGTCCAGTCTTTAAGCGTCTTTTCTAGAAGCATTTCGCGGCTTTTTCGTGGCCCTTTCAGATTCTTATAAGTATCTATCAATACCATAATAATAAGACCCCTGCAATCCCTATAAATGAGGCATGGTTATCTTCATAGATTATGTACTATACAGATATACTATAGTTATCTTCTGCAGCCCATGTCGCTTGTTAACTGTGATAGGCAGACGTTTCACTCTGATGGCCGTGACTTCCTCCAACGAGGACTGTTCGTATGTTTAGTCTTCATAGACTTAAAATTTTATTCCCACTTAATACCTTACCATTTTAGCGTATTTTGTTTTCGAGTGGTTGAGTTTCGGGAGGAGGGAAGAGCGCTCATTCGGCACACGAAAGTCGTAACACAGTTGTGTCTCACATAGACAAGTCTGTCTTGCAACTAAAACAATCTACATCTACAGTTGCGTCGCTCCGAGACAGTTTCGTCTATGTGACGTTTTGTTTTGAGTGTGCGCATCTTCATATATTTTGCAATGCAATAGACTCAAGTGAGCACTCACTCTTAAAGTTTGGCTTTCCTACCAATTTCAGATTGGACCATCTATTTTTTTTACTATTATATAAAAATGGAAATATTTCTTTGTATGTATGTTAGTTTGCATTGAACAGGCTCTAAAAATTCTGAGCCGATATTGATAAAATTTGGCACAGCTATAGAGTAGACCACGGGAAAGGACATAGGCTACTTTTATCGCGGTAAAAATCTAGTTCTCTAAATAAAAATACACATGCGCCAGGGCTTGTTCTGTTAAATTAATTGTTATGTAACACTACGGTGTAACAACCGTCCTTGCTGTAACTCCGGGAATCTCGGCACACGTCGTTACGAGGACGCCTTCAGCGGATCCACGCCGCTGACTCTAGACATTATTATGACGCACTGTTTCTGTCGACTTGGCACTATCTCCCCATATTATTGTCACTTTGGAACTTTTACGACGACCGCTACAGGCAAGTCATTCAATATTTTATTACTAAACGCATATCTATTTATTAAACTCATAGCAAACTACTTATTATAAAGCGCAAAAGTTTTTTTTTTCCAAAGTTAAACTCCTTTAGCGGCGTTTAGAGTGAAATTTAAACGACATAACGTCATATCACGTCACGATTTTGGATATGGCGCCACCTGTCGGAAGCTACTTATACTTCTTACAATACAACTTAACTTTTTAAAGTACGGCTTAATACACAAATGGCGCTAGATGTACATATTTTAATTTTTGTATTCTTTTTTGTAGTGATATCTTTAGGCACGATGAGAGTATTTTTTGGTTTTTAAATTATGAATGAAGTTTCACTGCTGCCACGTGTCTGCCACTACACGTCGTGTCTTTTGAGAGTTCCGTAATACATAAGGTACCCTTATACTTTCACTCTGTCCGTCCGTCTGAAAATTGGTATAGTTAAAGATTGTGTATAGATCTCGGTTTTGGCATCATAAAATAATAATAATTTTATATTTTAGGAGTAGCTCTCCATACATGTGAAGTGGGGATGAAAAATATTTTTTCATTCTACCCCATCGTTGAATATGTCTTTTAAAATAAAGGTAAGGTTTAATATATTACTTTTTAATAAAGTCGACCATTTCGAGTAATCGGCCTCCAAAGTGATTTGTAAGTTCATCCCCCTCCTAGTATTTCTAAACTATAGGAGTTTCCATGCTTATAGATTATGCTAAAAACTCTTTAGGAAAATTAAAAAGGAAAACTTTTGATGTAATTTGAAAAAACCTATTACGCGTTGATAGTTACGGAACCCTCCTTAGACATGTCCCCACATGCTCTTGGTTAGGTTAGGTTAGGTTATTTTATTTTCTAAACAGTAAAATGTCTATGCCGTGCCTACCTTCGTCTAGACATCAGAGAAATTATCATTGAATTTCAAACCCTACCACAAAGTTACAAGGTTTGAATATCATACTCTCTGAAAGCCGCTTGTGTGTACTCACCACTGTCACAAAACTGTTGGTAATTATTTTAATTAGTACCCCCTTCGACGTGTCACCCGCTCACTCCGCACGGCCCGCACCTCTCGCCTGTCGTATCGCGATCAATTATGTACTTTTTATCGATGCTTTAAAAGCCGTCAGAAGTCAGAACGTTGAGATTATTGATAGAAAACAATTACAGGTTTTTGTTTCTTGTTCATCGATAACATTACGGGGATGTCAATGTGATGAAACAAAAATGATGACAGCATGACAATTTAAATCTTTATTACAAAAAAGAAACTTGCTATGGATGAGGTAGAGTACTTCATTGGTAACTGTGGGCCTAGCAGGGACATTTGACAGCGGCGTAAACGTAACGTTATCGAATGAGAATTGTGTGAAAATCTGTCAAAATCAAGTAGTTTGGATACGAATATTTTTGTTATTCGATTCTTAATTATTAAATTACCATTAAAAACATAAACATGTGGGTACGACAACTGTAGGTATAATAAAAAAATAAGAGTTGTTACTTTCGCATTATAATATTAGTAAGTCAGTATCTAAATACTGTGTGTAATATGTTTATTTCTATTTTATATACCTAAGTATATAAAATAGAAATAAACAGGTCCACGAAAAAAAGCATCGACCTTTGCGTAATATACAGGATGTTTTTTACGGCATACGGCAAAAATAGCATTTCTTTTTTATGTACTGGGTAAGGTAGCTATTATAAAAACAACATGAATAACGAATAATATGTTATAAATTCCAACAATAGGATTAAAATTTTTATATTTAGATTTATATATCATCTACCTACCCACATAACATAGAATTACTATGTTCAAAGAAATAATGACAATTTTATTGGACTTTTTTGGCTTTGACAGCCATCCACTTCACAATAATTACGTGTCACTTCGACTCGTAATCGCGGGAATCGAGAGGAAACTGTTACACATCAATAACCTCCTCCTATTTGGAAATCGGTTAAATATTAAGTGCAATAATGTTGCACTTAATTTAAAAACACTAGTGTTGCTGAACGTGATTTCTACAAACTGTCACGCATTTTGGCGGGCTTATGGAAACTTGTTTATTGCGAATAAGGAATTTATTTGTGTAATTGTAGAAACTTTATTGAAGTGCCGCCAAATCAAAGCCAATGACTTTTTAGATCGAGACTTATTATACTTTTTTTTCCATGTCCTTTGCTGAATGTCTTCACTCTTCGTCGATCATCGTCTTCATATTTTATTACCTCATGCCTGATGGTAACAGACTTTTGATAGTATCAGTTATTTAACTTTAAGAACTTTGTAAACTCACCTATTAAGTCCTTAAAGTAACTTAATTTTCGGTTTTCTTATCTCACTTACGCTTTTTAACCGTGTGTTTAAGATAAACGAGTTTACTTTGAAACTGGCATTCCGGGATGAGGATAACTTTTATCCCAGCCTACCCTGGGGGTAACTTTTATACCGGGATACCCTAAGGTAGGGTTGCCAACCCCAAATATAAAAATCCAGGATTTGAAGTTGAAAAACCCAGGACAATTCAATATCAAAACAGGACGCAGTAAGAGAGTTGCAACAGCTAATTTAATAAGTTAAATGAAATACATGGAATGATAATAATAATATTTTTTCACAAAACTATTTGAATAAAATAAAATTACAAAGAAAAATTGTAAAAGTGGCGCACGAATTTTAAAATACACAACTTTTATTTTTTATATAAAATATCCAGGACGCTGCTTTGAAACTATCCAGGACAGCCCATGACACTGTAAAACCAGGACATGTCCTGAGAAAACAGGACATTTGGCAACCCTACCGGAGGGCAGGATTGCCAACCGTCCCATTCATGCTATAGTAGATTCGAAGCGCAGGGAAGCGAAATTCTGAATAGGTACATAATAAGCACCTATATAGCAAAATATTCAATCTTATGTCCACAACGTAATGCACATACCAGCATTACGTTGTGGGCATAAAAAGGGTAGGACTATGTGTTTTGGAAAACGTAAGGCCGGGGAAAATTCAGAGCACTGAAAATAGAACTCTGCGATAATGCAATAGAGCTGAAAATCGAACACACAAATTTCAAAAAATGACAGCTCGACATTCGACACTTCGATTTTCAACTTTATGGTATTAGCGCAGACCGCAGAAATCTATTTTCAGTCCTGAGTCAGAGCCTGCCGAGTTCCGGATCATATTATAGTACCAGCTTAAAAGTGAATTTGCTATATTATGGGCGCGTTAACGAAATGTGTTGTTTGACAGCTGTTGTTTTGATAGATGAGTATGGACTGAACGTTCTTTAGAAATTTTTTGTGCCATAAATCCAGACAGTGACCAAATAAAATAAACCTTATTGCCAGTATTGCCACACATTAAGATTTACGCATGATCGCAAAACACGTAAAAATATTGAAGGGCCTGATTTTTCAAAAATTTTCCAATTTTTTTATTGTTTGATTATTTTTCAACTGAATTTAAGGTGATTTTATCCGCTATCTTTTGGGCATTTTAAAACAAAGTCAGCTTACCATTACATAAAAATAGAAATTTAATCCTAAACACGACCATTTTTGTAAATTTTTGTGAAGAGGTTATAATATTTTTAACCGATTTTTAAATATAGAAATACTCTTTTTGGGACAATAATTGTTAGTTTTGTAGGATTTGGTTCAATTTGGCCACAAAATCGACCGATAAACAGCCAATTTATGTGAAATTTATAAACGTGCCCTTAAATTTCAGAATTTCACTTCACTGCGCATCGACTGCGCTGCCGCTGGTATGAATTTCCCCTAAGTCCCGGGGCGTTAAGAATGGCCCCACATCTGTCACCGATGTAACTTTGAATTTTATATTGTCGACAATGGGATTTTTAGAGGTTTTAGGCTTCGCGGACTTCAATTAAGATATTCGTAAGCCAGGGGTTGGAGACTGGAGTTATAAATTAACTCCATGTTGGTTGAATTCTCAAGAGGTTCACTTTTTGAATTAACTTATGTAGCTACTAGTAATTTACATTCGTTTAAATAACAACTAGATGTTGTCCGTGACTTCGTGCGCGCATAAGAAAGTCCCGCGGGAACCGTACACTTTGGCGCGATAAAAAGTAGCCTAGGTATGTCTATTCCCGTGGTCTACTCTATATAATATATCTGTGCCTAGATACATCAAGATCGTTCCAGTGTTTTCGGAGTCTATTCAATGCAAACAAACAAACAAACAAATCTTTCCTCTTTATAATATTAGTATAGAACTATAGATACCAGATGTTGTTAATTTTTATAACGCTTTTATTAGTTTCACTTGTATGTTTTTTTGCTTGCTTGCTTGTTTGTTTGTTTGTAACCGACTCCTTTGGGCTCGATTTTGTCCTACTTTGAACGATCAGATTTAATTCAAACTTAAATGTATGCACACCTGTCAAAGACCGATGACAATGCAATAATTCGATTAAAATATCCGATTATCCTGATTAAATTCGCCAGGAATCATCAATTTCTTTCCGCATCCTTTGCATGAGAGTAAGAGAGATAGAACTAGTGCGCGAACTACGCATGCGTGCAGTTCCAGGCTTACTGTTCGGTCCCCCGGTTAATAGATAGCAAATCGTACTAAATAGCAAAAAATAAATTATAGTTTAAAAAAACTAAAAAACACGCTTTTATAGAAAATCTTACTAAAAAATAAAAAATAAAATGTAAAATGTAATAAATTTGGATTAAGAATAGTTTAAACTTTAAATGAAAAATAAATGTTTATTATTGTAAAAAAGCGTGGGGTGCATAGTGTCAATAGCTATAAACATTTTATTGGCAGATATGAGAAGGATCTTCACTTTGATAATATCTTAAAAATCACTTTAAACAAAATCTGACCGTTTGAAGTGAATCAAAATCAAATCCACTGGAGTCGGTTACATACAAACAAACGTACAGGTGAAGACACTGCACGTCTGCACCCCACGCTTTTTTACAATAATAAACATTTAGTTTTAATTTACACTATTCTTAATCCAATTTTATTACATTTTATTTTTTATTTTTTACTTAGATTTTCTATAAGAGCGTGTTTTTTTTAGTTTTTTTTTTAACTATAATTTATTTATCGTAACTATGATAACAATTACATATTTATATGGAATATTGGTTATCATTTGGAATTTGTTGTAACGTAGGTAAATATTCACATTTCACAGACAACTACATACGTTCCTAATGTCTTTCGGCAATGGTCGGTTTTCATACATCGTCTGTCATTTCTGTAGAACAGCAAAAGGTACATAAAGAAATAAATCATGCACTGTATAGTCACAGAACACAATAGTACAAGTAGTATAGTCATGACTCATGATTGACCTCGCAACAGCCTGCCAGATTAGCTTTCATACTTAAAAACAAATGAGCCGTATCATCTAAATGATTTTGTTCCTAGGCGTGGCGACGCGTTAATAGCTCCCCACACCGATTTCGGTGACGGTGGCCTGTTCCATTGAAACCAGGCCAGCTACGCAGGAGTTATGTTATAGTGCCCAAGTGTGTGCGCAGTACACAAGAGCACTCTCCTCCTTTACTCTCATAACCCAGTGGGACGGATAACCGACACGACTGGCGAGAGATTAGGCGCATGTCCGACTTTTTACATGCCCATCCGACGCATGGATCATCTTTCTTGTCAGACAATCAGGTGATCAGCCTGAATTGTCCTAACCAAACTTGGAAACAACATTTTTTTTTTTGTTCCAATGCGGGAATCGAACCCACGACCTCCGAGTCGAGAGCCAAGCTCTAACCACTAGACCACGGAGGCTGTCTCGAGTCTCGACGCGTTACTCACTACATTAAGCAATTAATGGACAGTAGGTGGTGAAATGTGAATAGAAATGAATTCTTCTTTTGGTGGGAACATTTTTTCAATTATCTCTTTACATCGAGAAGTACAATTTCGCTACAAATGCCACAGACTCCGTGGCGCAACGGTAGCGCGTCTGACTCCAGATCAGAAGGTTGCGTGTTCAAATCACGTCGGGGTCAGAGAAATCATTTTTGGTCCATTGTACCTAATGCACGATTCTTGAATTCAACTACTAAACTGGATCTCAATTATTGAACCTTCTATCCAAATTTATCCAAAAAAATTGAAAATGACCTGGCATTTACAAGATTTCCCATTTGAGTAATTATTTTTCTTTTTTCTACAGAACGACCACGATGTCAATATCTTTCGGAAATCGTCGTTTTTCATACGTCGTCGGTCTTTTCCATAGAAAAAAAATATTGCTGAGGTCTATTAGCAACGTAGTTTTACTGTACTATTGTTAATTGTCAATTAAGAATGATTTTATACTAGCTGGTGCCCGCAAGTTCGTTAACTAACGGAAACGGAACTCTAAGATAGAGTAGCCTAAGTTACTCCTCGTAACATCAGCTATCTGCAAGTGAAAGTCCCGTGAAAATCGGTATTTTTATAGGTATTTTTTTAGTGTGTACCGTATGTACTTTCATATTATGCATTATGTGAAAATATGTTAATTAAAAATTACAAACAGACACTTAAATAAAATTTAAGTAATTTTGTATTGATTATTGAATGTGTCCAAAAGCATCGTCTGTTGTAACAACGCTCAAGGACGAATATTAAAAGCCTCTTTAGTGTTATTGAAGCTGCACCTACCCAACTTAAACCAGTCTTTTAGGCCCGTATTAATAAACCGTTCTCAAACTCGTTCTCAAGACCTTTCTTGGCTGAGACGGTCTCAAGTAACGATTAGCTTCTCGAGATGGTCTTGAATTTTTGATGGTCATGATCTCAAGACCGTATCAGTTCATAACGTCATCTACACGACAAATAACGAATAAAATAACGTTTCGTTTACACTTCTATAAAGAACGGACTCATTGATTATACATTCCTGCAATATTTCTTTTAAAAAATATAATATTTTATAATATAAATACCAAAAAAGTTTAGTCTGTATTTTTATATTGAAAAAAAAACTGATTTTCTATAATTTTCACGTAAATATTAATATTTATTATTCTCTAACATAATAATATCCATATTTTAATAATAACTACGTAGAACCGAAATGCGGATCATTGCCATTCGAAAAAATGTTCTTCTTCTATTCTTTAAAATGGCTCCTTAGTGATTCGCCAATGTTAGTGTGTTGACAAAAACTCTGCCATATGAGTGGGTTTCATGAATAAAATATACAATAAAATAAAAACAAGGGCACGGTGTACTGGATGAAGTCTATTGAATAATCTAAAACCTAGAAAAAACACAAACCACCAGGTTAGTTTTATTTTGTTAGTAAGAATATTATATTATGTACATAAAGTTTCAATAAAAGGAGTATTTACAAAACTCAGAACAGATTTAAGATCGATAAAGCGAGGAATTGTAGGAGGGGGGAATCATATAATGAGGATTGGTTTTGGGACAGGGAAAAAAGTTCTGTTGTCAAGTGTCAAATCAAGTCACTTTTGTTTTTACTTTTATCTTTGGTATTGAGTGCTATTAATGTAAAACAAATAGCTATTACGTTTAATATAAATAAGAAAATAAAATCGAAAATATTTTGTTAATATTTTAATACGTTCGCACTCACTTGATACGCTGTACCTACAGCTGTACTTAAGAACGATCTATTAATTAAAACAACATTTTAAGTACTTTCTTGAGGATTGTCTTAGCGATAAGAACTTAGAGATCAATATCTTCGAGATAGAGAGATATTTAGAACCTTAGATTAATAACCATAAGTATAGCATAGGCTCCAAAAGATCGTGCGTGACAAGAGCGTGACAACCTTTGGTGAACCCAGATGTTGTGTTTATGTAAAAAGTAATTTTTTTTTTTGCTTTATTAGTAAACAAAACCCACATCAGAGTAGGAAAAAATCATGATTAAAAAAATATAATAAAGTACGATTTAAAGAAAAAACCTAATTAATCACTTTTTTTTTATTTTTTCGATTTTTTTACGTTTTATTATTAAAGCAGCAGCATTATATTATAGCAGGTATTTGAGACAAGCTGAAACCTTGTCCTATACTACTCCTATGGTACCCCAATACGAGACTACATGACTGGCTGGTCAGAAGTGGGGGCGGGAAGTCAATATACAATTTTTTGAAAAGTAATTTTTTTATGTCAAATAATAATATGTTTGAGGCAACATGAAATTTTGATATGGTGTTAGTTTAATGTTTAAGGAGTTGGGGAAAAAAGCCAGAACATTTAATCGGGGGTTTAACTTTTACATTCAAGTGTAAAAGTAAATTGGAAATATGCTGGCTATCAATTCATGATTTTCTGACATCTATCGGTCATTTTATGAACTACGATCTTCATAATATCAACGTATAGTAGACTCGATCGTAGTTCGCAAAATTCCGCTTATTACCAATTTACTTTTACCGACTGGCAATTGAAAAGGCTGGAAAACTAGTGTTTATATTTAAATATTATAATAATGATATTGATTTCTCAGATTTAAACGTATATTTCGTAGTTTGTAGCTTAATTATAATTTCTAAATCTGTTTTTTATGTTGATTTTTGTAAAAGAAATTGAAATTTATCCTTTTTCTGATTAAATCATTGATTTTGATTGAAAACATCATTTGATTAAAATCGTAATATAAAGCATGTTTAAAATTAAAATTATTTATTCATGCCAACCCTGCATAATATACATAAACATTAATTTTGGTAAGTATGAACTTAAACGCACAAATATCGGAGATATTTACAAATAAGTTTCTGCGGCCTCATACATACACATTTACCTAGGCGTGACGTCACAGCTAGGTACGACTAGTATGAAGCGTTATCACGAGAATTACGAAATAATATAATAAAATACGATATAAATAATAAAAAACTTTTGTATACAAATCGCTATGTACCTTTGAAAATATTGACTTTTGATATACTGTTTCTTCTGAGAAGTTACTCATATTTAAAAGTACAATTAATTCATTTATGCAATAAAAAAATTCAGTCATCTGTCAGTCACTGAATTTTTTTGACAATAGTTAACAAGCTATTACGCGGACCATAAACTTCAATACTAGCAATTGGCAAAATACATTGATAAAGAAAGTTACTTAAAAAAGAAGGAGAAGTTATCTCTTGGCTGACGGCGGTAATACACAGTCAATTTGAAATTAAAAAAAAAAACAACTCACTTAAGACTCCTTAGGGACATGTTTCACTGAACTAAACTCCCGGGTAGCCACAAATTTTCATTTCCTGAACTCTTAGGCCCCGAACACACCACCTGGCTCCACTGACACGGTACTAGTGCAGGAGAAACGACCTTTTCGATTCGAGGATTCCGGTTTATAAATTATTGTCTACAATACAATAATATAAGATAAAATACAAGGCTATCTACATATTTATAGAAATCGTTTTAGCTTTAATGATTTGTGATCGCGTTTTCGTCTGGTCTAGCTTTTGGGCCGTAATTTCTTATCGTTCTTACCACAGAGTATATAATTTATATCTCTTGCTAATGAGGGCCGAAATACCGCAAGTGAATTCGCCCCCAAGGCGCTGGTGAATGGAAGTTTTGCCGGGAGTTCAATGGGTGACGTTGTGGAATTGGTATTTTTTCATAAATTTGTGTTATTTCGGTTCTTAATGTGTAATATTGGTAGAATATTAACCAATAAATATTCGTAAACGTGCACAAATGTGGGCAAGTGGTACAACTTCTAAATACGTGCTATTTTGTGTTTCCCGCCAAAACTCCTTACGAACTTTCAGTAAAGCTTCTACCACTTTTATTTAGTGAATCGACTGACATGACTGTACTGGCTATATAATTGGACTTTGACTAGACTTTAGACTTGACGATATACAAATACGGTGTTGAAAATTGAAAAGAAAGTTCTATTTCCCGCCTTTTTAACTTGACACTGGCAAATGGTTATAAGCCGATGCCATTATATATAAATAAATAAAAAAAAGGTGCTGGTGATGCGTGACGTCTCCGAAATATCAAATTACATTGTTATTGTGGGCGGAAATAAACTTTCCGAATGCAAATTAAATAATTTGCCATACGCGACATTAATTATGAAAAATACGAGTTACGATTCAATATCTATGCTTTAAAAGTGGAGCTGAGAAAAAAAAAGGTCTTATTCGGAAACTTATTTCCACCTTTTTATTCCGACCAAAACGGGACTGCGTAGCACTGCGGTTTGTTAGTTAATATTATTTTTACAGTATGGTTTTAAGGTGTTAAAAATTGTCACGTGCGCAATAAGATAATAACAAACTTTGACAGCTGTACCTCACTCTACAGTGGCGCCCGCGCACGATAACGGCGGCCCTCATTACACACGTCCGCCATACATAATTGTTAATTACCTTCCAAACCCAGAAAAGTCAAAATCTCGCTTCTTAAAGTTAAGAGGCTCCGAGTGCTGTCCTTGTCTGTCACTGGACAGATACTGTTTTAAGGACTGTTTTATGTTTAAGAAAATTTTAATTTTGTAATTCTTGAGAAATGTAGTGTGAAATACAATTTTGGAATAATATTCACATAATTATTATATTTTGTTATGTTCTATTTGAATTTGCGTCACTTTCGATAGAGCAAATGAGTTTTGAGTCATAAGTAGCTGAGTGCAGATGGTGCAGTTTTGCAACGAATGAGCGAAAAAGGCAGCATATCAATGGCGAAGGCTGGTTCTCCTTCATGGAGAAGCCCTAGCCTGTATAATAGGTAGGGATTTGGATGAGGGTCTTCAGAAGGTAAGTGGGAATAGGAACTCCACGCCACTGCAGCATATACATGTGGTGTTGACTTCTTTGGCCATTGGCCGCTGTCAAATTGTAACACCAGCCGAGTAATTAATATATTAATAATAATAAAGCCATTGTAACGAGGTAATCCTAGCCTACGTTACAATATACCTGATAGGTTTTCCTGCAGACCTGCGCAGTTATACCGTTACGTGTATGGCTAGCTTAAGGGACGGAACTATGATGCGTAGTGAGAAAGGTCCTTAAGGTAATAATTTTAAACCTCGGGAACTTGTGCGTGGATGAAGTTATCGGATCATCTTCGTACATGTGAGTTTTCACTTTTATTAGAACGGTATAGACAGAAGAACCTTCATTTCAAAACATGATTCGATGACATTGGTGCTGGACCGCCGGACCAGCCTAACAGCCCGTTAGCCGCTGCTGTGATCGCCTATCACAGCAGCGGCTTACGGCCTGTTAGGGATTTAAGTTCGCCAATACCAAAGAATACATTATATTACTAACGTAAATACCAAGTGATTGCCAATACTAAGTCGCCTTAGCCGTAAGGGCTAATGCAAACCTAGCCTTCCTATAATCAGTGTGCTGTGTGCGAGTTTTTGTCACTTTGTATGGCATCGAAATAACGCCCCTAGCGGCAAACCATGGTAACTAATTCGATGCCATACAAACTGTAGTTAACTTCTTCACGGCGAGTAGTGACATAGACTCGCACTCAACACACATAGTATTTCTTAAATATTTTACTGCAGAAATGTGGTGTGATAGATGCATTGCATTCAACCTAAAAACTTAGAAAATTTGTATTGATAAAATCGCTTTACAAAAACAAATTGCTAATTATTCAAGTTCATAACAAAATTGAAAATATTCAATTCCAAATAACATCAAAATTGGTTTAGTAATAATCTAGTAGTGGGTTTTCGATTTCACGCTCGAGATCCCCGTGAGACCACACCGCGAAAGTGGGGTGGTGGTGGTGATTTTATAAACTGTAATAACTTTTACAATAGGTGTAAGTTACGGCTAACTGAATGTATGGGATTGTATAAGGGAAGCCATACACTATACTTCATGTCCTCCGATCGGCATGACGCTGCCGACTGGATCAGTTAGAACTGGCCGTGTAGGGGCGTGGATAGGCATGACAGTAATTATACGTTTGTGGTGTATATGGACGAACTGCAGATTGGATCAATCCTGCTGCGTCATGCCGATTGGACGATACCCAGCATGATGTATGGCTACAGTAAGCTTTTTAAATTATACCTAAGCGTCAGTTCACACCGAGACGCGGCGCTGCATTTTTAAGATAGCGATTCAAAATTGAACTATATTCACATTGATTGATGTTGGCACCATTCGAAGCGTCGAAAAAACGAAAACGTTATACATTGAAAACCTTTTACTACGACATGACTTATAACGACCAACCGTGTATTGTGACCAAATGTCTGTCATGTTAAAATATGAACATCTAACCATCGGTAATAACGACTATCGATTATTACGACAATAATTTACCGGTGCCTTCAATGTCGTTATAAACGGTCATCATTGTCGCTGGCAATGGTAAGCGACGTTAACCTTAACGTGACCTTGCTTTAATTTCCTTTAACATCCCTATATGTTGATTAAAAAAATCGGTTGTCTGTAAAGTCGGTTTACTGACGATAGTTGAACGTGATAATGCGCGCGGAACTAATTGGCCGCGCCTTAGGTAGGCGTGTTGCCGCCGCGAAGTCCGGCGCCGAACTGAGTAATAACATCAAGCGCCCCCGCCTCTCCGTCCCACCGCTCACATACCTAAGGCGCGGCTAGCTGAGGTAACGGCAATGCGTCATATTTAGCGAGGTACCGCAGGTAACAGGTAACGCATGAGTCATGTTTTTTCGTGCGTGCAGCCGGCTCCATCAAATTATAAGACGTTATCACGTCAAAAAACAATAAAAGTAAGTGAAAATTGTATGCCGCCATGTCACGCGTCATAAACGAAAGTCTTGGGTCTACAACCTCGTAGATGTTATCCAAAAGCGTTATCCGGTCTTCAGTGCACTTCACACTGCTTTTATAAACGCAGTTTTACGCAGTACGCAGTTACGACCATTATTTATTTGAGCATTCGTAAATGTGCTGTAAAGTGCGCGTCGGTTGACGTATTAATAAAGTATTAATTTTGGGTACAATTTCCTGAAAATTAACACAGACTCATTAGATTACTAGTTGGTTTTCTTTGGAAAATACCTATTTTATTGCCTACAAGTATTTTAGATAAACAAGGCTCATAGAACATCGCTTTCAATGAATTATAAATTATATTTCGCGCCTCGTCCTCGAGATTGGTAATTAAATTTATTCATTTTGACATGTAGTAACACCATCTGGCCCCACTCTTGCACTTAGTTGAGAATTTTTGTGCAAATTTTAATTTTTCTGCTGGCATCCCACCCCGTCTACCCCACTGTCGTTAGCCTCGAGGCTGCTCATTGACACTTTAGTGCCCGACCACTCAACACGTTTTACATTCATACACCGTAATAATGCCGAAACGTTCGCGGACGTGCGAAGAGGATTTGGATCGACTTTTGAACAAAGTCCGAAGACTAGAAAGGAAAATTCGTGATCGCGAAAACATCAACCCGGCGTGCGATCAAGCGGCTGCCGCGCCGACGCCGTCGCCGCCACCTACCCTCACAAATCATGCACCGACAGGTT
Organism: Phengaris arion; assembly: GCA_963565745.1. Taxonomy (NCBI): domain Eukaryota; kingdom Metazoa; phylum Arthropoda; class Insecta; order Lepidoptera; family Lycaenidae; genus Phengaris; species Phengaris arion. Next base: position 16,907,748 of record OY751450.1, read on the forward strand.
AGTTTTGAAATATTTAGCCAATATTATAAATTATAGTTTTGAAATTAAAATGTATAATACGTATGAAGGTTGGCGTTCAATCCATTGGGGATTGTACCTAACTTATAACAACGTATGTAAATCTTCGAAATCATCTGCTCAGAACTTGAATCTAACTACCCACATAGTTTGAAGGTTTGCGTTCAATTCGCTTGGAATTATACCTCACCTACTGTTCTATTGTTGGCGTTCAATTCGCTGGGAATTGTGCCTAACCTACCGTTTTATTGTTGGCGTTCAATTCGCTGGGAATTGTACCTAGCCTACTGTTTTATTGTTGGCGTTCATTTCGCTGGGAATTGTACCTAACCTACTGTTTTATTGTTGGCGTTCAATTCACTGGGAATTGTACCTAATCTACTGTTTTATTGTTGGCGTTCAATTCGCTGGGAATTGTACCTAACCTACTGTTTTATTGTTGGCGTTCAATTCGCTGGGAATTGTACCTAACCTACTGTTTTATTGTTGGCGTTCAATTCGCTGGGAATTGTACCTAACCTACCGTTTTATTGTTGGCGTTCAATTCGCTGGGAATTGTACCTAACTTACTGTTTTACTGTTGGCGTTCAATTCGTTTGGAATTGTACCTAACTCGTATAACGTACAAGCAACATTCCGTTGTCTACGGCACAATGCAATTATCTTACTTAAATATTAATTGGCGTTCAAATCAATGAAAATTGTGCCTAACATAAAATAATAAGTAATAGTCTGTATTTCGGACCTTAAATTTTATAAACTTATTATATACTTTGGAATTGTACCTAACTCGTATAACGTACAAGCAACATTCCGTTGTCTACGGCACACTGCAATTATCTTACTTAAATAATAATTGGCGTTCAAATCAATGAAAATTGTGCCTAACATAAAATAATAAGTAATAGTCTGTATTTCGGACCTTAAATTTTATAAACTTATTATTTACTTTATGCATATAGATAAATTAATAATCATTTACTAATGTTATAGAAATTAAAATTACATTATTATTAAGTGTCTTTATAGACGTACAAGGACCCGAACAATCTGACTGGTCTCAATACGAACTAGAACCGGGTCGTTTCGATCAAAGCTATGCTTTTGACTTTCAAGAAGCAGTACTTGATACAGACACGATACAAGCTAACGTTATTGAAGAGGAAAATCCAAACCCAATAACGCAGCATAGCGAAAATACAGCCTTAGACGCTGATGCTCTCGAAATCCTTGGTGACGATCCATCAGTAACAGAAAAATATGGAAAGGAAATTATTCCTAGCTAGCTTCCTGCCTTCAACACATAGCAACAACAGGGCTTAGCTATGAGATGCGCAAGGATATTTCTACAAAATATCTAGTCCCATCTAACTGTTTACATATTGATGCGCCTAAAATCAACCCTGAAATCAAAGCCGCTATTCCAGAAGCCGTGGCCAAAAAATAAAAAGGGTTAATTGTTAAACAAAAACAAATGGCACACGCCATTTCGTGTCTGGGGGATATTATATCCAATGAAATAAATTCTAAAAACAAAAATAAAGAATTATTGCAAAAGCTTATGGATCTATCGAGACTTTTGTGTGACTTTTCACACAAAGACTCAATTACTAGAAGGAATTTTATAATATTTTCTCTTAAGAAAGAAGTAAAAGAACATCTTTGCAATACGAAGATAGATTCTTTCTTGTTTAGCGAAGCTTTACCTGAAACGCTTAAGTCCGCCAAGACAATCAATAAATCTGGCAACGAGCTTAAAGCAAATACACCTGTCAAAACTAAACGACCAGCCCCATCTTCTTCTACGAAGACTTTAAACCGCAAGCCCCCGGGTGCAGCGTACAGGCCGCAGACCCAGACAGGGAAGAAATACCAGCCTGCAGCTCCCCATACACAGCAACTCTTTTTTCGCTACTTTCGCAGCTTTCGAAGACGTTGTTGCGTCAGCCGGCAGCGAAGACGGCTCCACAGCGCCGCCGATACTAGATTTTAGGCCCTGTACAACAGGATACATTACCTCCATTGCGCAAACATTCAGATCCAGATAATGCTTTGATTCTTGAGGGAATTACTGATTTACAAAGAACCGGTGCCATTTCAGAGTGTAAGCCGTGCAAGGGACAATTTATTTCGAGTGTTTTTCTGACGCAAAAGTAGAATGGTAAAATGTGCTTTATTTTAAACCTTAAAAAATTAAACCGATTCATAGTGACGGAACATTTCAAGCTGGAGGATCTTCTAACAGCACTTAAATTAATTACATGTGACTGTTTTATGGCGACTCTTGGTCTCAAAGACGCCTATTTTTTAATAAAAATTCACGAAGATTCAAAAAAGTATTTACGATTTGTTTTTAACAATAATTTATACCAGTTTAATGTTTTACCATTCGGCCTTAGCACTGCACCTTTTGTCTTTACAAAAATAATGAAACCCTTAAATTAACTGTTACGCTCTGCTGGAATGATATCCACGGTATATTTAGACGACTGGTTGTTGATAGGACAGTCTCAAAAACAATGTCTTACAAACATTGAAATCACAAGGGCCTTACTAACATCGCTTGGCTTCATTATTAATAAAGACAAAAGCTGCCTCCGATCCTCTAGGGCTTGTAAATATCTGGGTATGCTTATTAACTCTCATGACATGAAAAGAACAAGAATCAGAAATTAATTAGAAAAAATCAGGAATCTAAAACGCTGCAAAATTCGAAAACTAGCTCAACTCGTATGTCTACTTGTATCCGCGTGCCCTGCAATCGAATATGGTCTTCTTCACACCAAAGAAATGGAGCGTTCTAAATTCCTAAATTTAAGATACGATGATGACTACAGTAAAATGATGACCGTAAGTACCACATTGTATCCGGATATACAGTGGTGGCTGAATAATATAGATAGTTCCGTTCAGAATCCTAAACGATAACTATAGTCGTGAAATATATTCAGATGCCTCAACTACGGGGTGGGGGCTGCAAGTAACGGATTAACAGCAAATGGCTAGTTTTATTGCGCTCAAATCTTTTGCGCGGGATCTTTACAACTGCCAAATCCTCATGCGTATTGATAATTCCACTGCGATCGTTTATAATTTATATCAATCGAATGGGCGGAATCCAATATCCTCACCTTACAGAAATAACGCAAGAAATTTGGCAGTGGTGTGAGGATCGTAAAATTTTTATTTTCGTTTCTTATATAAAATCAAAAGACAATGCAATAGCAGATTTTGAATCGCGTAAATCTCATCCGGATATTGAATGGGAGTTAGCCTTTGCTTTCTTTCGTATCGTTAACTCGTTTGGCAGACCAAAGATAGATTGGTTTGCCAGTCGCATTATGAACATGTCATAATATCCCATTGCAGCTCGCGTCGATACACGAGACGATTACCCTGGCAGCAGCAGTCTTATCCGGAGCGCACTATCAAGACGGGGCGTGCCTGCATGTTCGCTCGACATAGTATTAGCGTCGTTTTCTGAAAAATACAATCAAACAATACGAGGTCAGCCTTAAAAGATGGTGGAACTTCTGCAGAAGCAACTCGTGCGGAGTTTTCTCTGCATCAGTTCTAAATATTATCTATTTTTTAACTTACCTGTATAACCAGGAATGTGAATATGGAAATCTTAATTCATGTAGATCTGCCTTATCTTTGATATTATCGGCAGTTATATATGTAACGTTGATAGAATACAAAGATTTCTTAAGGGTGTATTTCATCTTAGACCAATGTTGCCAAAATATACGACCGCTTGGGATATAAATATAGTTCTAGATCACCTAGGTTCGTGGTACCCTAATGAAGACCTAAATTTAGAAAAACTTACAAAAAAGGCTATTACTCTTCTAGCGCTTACGACAGCCTATTCTATGATACAAACGCTATCTAAAATAATTATAAATAACATACAATATTCCACACAACGAATTAGTATACAAATTCCCGATATTTTAAAGACATCTAAACCTGGCTCGAAGCAAACTATACTTTACTTACCATTCTTTCCACAAAAAAACCAGATATGTCCGGCGAGAACTCTACTAGCATATTTAGAAAAAACTCGCCCATTAAGAAAATCCGACATGTTGTTTATTGGTTTTAGAAAACCACACAAGCCAATCAGTACGCAGACCCTGAGCCGATGGGTGAAGTGTGCGTAGGGTGCTTGCGGAGTAGTTACTGCGCACAGCACGCGGCACGCCAGCACGTCGCACGCGCACAGAGTGGGCGTCAACATAGACGCCATACGCAACACGGCTGGCTGGAGTGGCAACTCGGTTGTGTTTGCTAAGTTCTATAATAGACCTGTGATTAATAATATTAATTCCGAATTGTCACTAGCCAACTCAATTATTAACTTCGATGATTTACAATATTGCCCAGAATCATAACTTTGTAACAAATATATATATTTTAATAATACATTATATTCTAGTTACTGAGATTGCTTACGGTTTGTTGTTATCCCTGATTATTATTTGCTATTTTTCTTTATAAAAAAAACCGATTTTGTAGACATGCAGTCCTATTATTGATGGTATTTCCTTCATGAATTGCTCTCAAAGTCTACATGTCAAAATGAATAAATTTAATTACCAATCTCGAGGACGAGGCGCGAAATATAATTAATGATTAAACGAACTTACCTGTATGTGAAGTTCTATCATAATTATATGAAGCGCCTCGTCCGAAGAGATTGGTAACCCACCCACCCGAACTAATAGCTCTCCCAAAAATAAAGGAAATACATCAATGAAGTGGTGTACTTACCTCTAAACTTTATGAGCAGCCTCGAGGCTAACGACAGTGGGGTAGACGGGGTGGGATGCCAGCAGAAAAATTAAAATTTGTACAAAAATTCTCAACTAAGTGCAAGAGTGGGGCCAGATGGTGTTACTACATGTCAAAATGAATAAATTTAATTACCAATCTCTTCGGACGAGGCGCTTCATATAATTATGATAGAACTTCACATACAGGTAAGTTCGTTTAATCATTAATAAAACGCCTTGATATCGTAACTGTTTTTGCAGTTTGGACAAATTAAAACGCGTTTGACATAGTTTGACGTTTACGAGAACACCATTTTGCTGTTTTAACATATCGAGACTACATGGAAACTGTATTATTGTAAGATTTAATTCGAAGAATCGACCTAAAGATCCAATATAATCTAAACAAAGAGACAAAATCTCACTGTAATGCTACCAATTTCAATTTCACTTATTTACAGTGTAATAAAGAAATACAGTGACACAATAAGTTGAATTTAATCTTTTTGTTTACGTTTAGATTAAATTGGATCACAATTGGTGTTCAGTCTGAAGAGCCTGCAAGCTGCACGTCTCTCTCAAAACTTAATTCATTTATTTGACGGCCTCTGTAACTCAGTGGTTAGCGCGTCGGCTCTCAAGCCGAAGGTCGCGGGTACGAATCGAAAGTTTTCAGTTTCTTCCTGGGTGATTGATGATGTGTATTAAATATATATGTATAGTATAGGTACATATAGTACCTATAAAAATATTAAATGTACTTCCCGTTTTCTGGTCCCCGTAACACAAGATTTTCGGATACTTACCTACCACGGAGCCAGATTGACGTGGTGTGAAGCGTCCATAGATATTATTATTATTACGAGTGAAGACGGCCCTGCGTCATTATAATACGAACTGCTTCACTAAACCCAGAGTCTGGCAATACGAGTCACATACGAGTGACGGAGGTTGTATGCTCTCTGCCATGTAAGGCGCGGCGGCTTTTTGCTCTGCCGGTAGTGTTCGCTCGTATAAGTTTATGACTACTGTCCACCAGATACCTTTGGAATTGATTGTGTGTATTAACTTGTACTGAAAAAAGCTTTGCCATGCGCCACTTTTAGACTTATTTGTCTAAGACTTATGTATTTGATATCGTAGGACGTAAATCTAGTTACTCAATGGGAACTTTACGTTTTTATGCGATTAAAAGTTTTATTATATCAATTATACCAATCCAGTCCATAAAACGATCTGCTTTTGTTAATCTGTTGGACGGTTTTTGCATGAAAAATCTATCATCAAAGTCAATGCTTATCATCACAAAATACTTCGAGAAGTTGAGAGCAGTACCGATGCTTAGCTTTTGGATTGCCAGTTGCTATTCCGGTGATCTAAATACGTCTTTTATACCTCTATAAAACAAAAATTAAAAAAAATGGTTGTCAATTAGTTGCCAAAGAATCGGCATCGAATTTAATTCTATTTAATATATCTCCCAGCAGTACCAAGACAGTACTCAAGAAATAAGTACAAAGCAATGGGCTGCAATCCCAGGCCTTGAGCATTCCAAAGAGTTAATTCCGGGCTTTAACAAAAGGCGTGCAGAATTGGCACTTTCTATGAGTAGGAATTAACTAAGAATCCTCACCAGAACAGGGCACAGCAGGCTCAACAAGGTGTTGGTGACATATCGACTTGCAGGTTCTGCGGGGAAAAGGACGAGACACCCTTCCACCTTCTCCTCGGCAGTTATGCTCGCAGCTCGCAGTTTATGAGCAGCATAGGTCTGAGGCCGGTACTATAACGCGGAGGGGTCACAATGGTTTCACTTGGGTCGCAGTGACATCAGGGCTTGATTATGACCTGTCTGCGATTAAAAAATAATTAGCAACAATTTCGGGTTGACTAGGTTGACTCCGCTTACAGTTTTAGAAAATTCATGCCACGTTATTTTGAAGGTCATCAACGGCGATTTCTCCAAATCGGCTAGGGAAAAAAATCTTTGACTTGACAACTTACTATCTAAAAATTAGCAACAATTTTTTTAAAATTTTTGCGGTTTTGGCACTGCCACTTTTATAGAGCTGTCTTTTATGTCATTTCTAATCGTGGATTTAGTCAAAAAAATTAAATTCCTCATATTCCCTACCTTTGTCCACAAGAATTCTATTCGCAAAAACTCAACTCGATAGGGCAAGATTATTCCTACAATGTAACAGGATTTAGTATACTTTTTATTCTGTGCTAGGTTGTCGATACAGGTTGTACCTGGTCAAGATAGATTGCTCTCATTAAATAGATGGATAGATTATTGATTTTAAATGGACGACATTATGATAATTGTAGTGTACATGTTGGTTATAGGCAGTTATAAATGTAAAAGTTTGTAAGGGTGGATCGATGGCTGGATGGATGTTTGTTACTCTTTCACGCAAAAACTACTGAACGGAATTCGATGAAATTTGGCATGGTGGTAGTAAACTACTCTGGATTAAAAAATAGGCGATTTTTTATCCTGAAAAAGTACAGTATTCTCGTGGGATACTAAATTTTCGCGGGCGGAGCAGCGGGAACAAGCTAGTAGCACATAATATAAAGACTGTGATAAATAGTGATATACCTAATATTTAGAACTGGACTAAGGGAGAGCCAGCCTTCATGACCGATAAAGTCATTTCCTTTGGCGGTCGACCAGTTTTGTGTGCTTTGTGCTCTATGAGCTGGTGCTGGTGGTGGAGTCCTGTTGGAATATCCAATGTCTGGTTTTGAACATTTCAATTCAACTGAGAAAGAGGTTCCACAAAATTTTTAGGACGGTATTTAGGTACACCGCGACACTGGATTTTGTACCTTCACAGAAAAATTCCTCAGGTAAGCCCGAACATGAGACTCCTAACCGATCTACGAGTGACGAAAGATATTGTCCTCATTGAACTGTCTGTCCAACCTAACATTACCATTTTGTTTATTGCAACTTTCTTCGATGGTAAAAACTTTTCATCCGAAAACAAAATTTAGTTCGCGTACCACCGTAACAATTATCGGGATCTTTCGAACCTAATTTTTTTAAACGCTAGTTAAAAAACTGTTCAGCCCTTTTATGATAAGCTTCTAGTACCACGTCTTCATTCGACACTCTTTTGACTATATAGTTGGGCTTAGCCCCATCGGCAGAGCTAAGATTTTTTGTTTATGAACAGCATTTTTTTGGATACGCGCCTCCACTGCTTCGATGGTCGCTGGTGTCCTAGCTGCGCGAGTTCAGCCAGTCCTCTTACGACCTTGGAAGCTTAAATCTTTAATGTAACGTTAGATAGTGCGTGAAAACAAACCGTAGAGTTATTTTCAGTTTTCGAAGAACATTGAAAATATCTGTTGGCGCGTTATCACAGCGGTGCAAGTTGCAACCTATAAACTTTCTTCGATCACTCCACATATTTACACATATTTTGAAAATGAATGAGAATGAATTTCTTTTTTACTTTCGGCAAGTGTGAACATTCTATTTTATAAAATTAGTCGAAGTATGACCAGTATTCAAAGAATTAAAATAATAATGGTTTCACAGAACTTATGACCCGACTATGTAATAGCGCCCGTCCAAGACAAAATAGACAATAGACAGAACATCGCATAGACAAAACGGATGCACGTACTGTAATGATTTTGGTGGAATTATTGTCTGCAGCGAAGAGACTTCCAATCACAATCAGAGTGTAACGCAAAAAACATAACCTCACATAACGAATTCAGAACCGAGGTAATTATCCTACCGTGGCAAATTGGCAACTATCCGGCTTTTACCCTATTTGAAATTTACAAAACTTGCAAATATAATTTTGTAAAGTTTAGTTTTCTAATTAACAACAATTCTCTTTTGTAACTTACCTATATTCTGTTCAGAATATCCTATTAAATATTTTTGCATTACCTATCCGCTACATATAAAACAGACTTATACTAATATACTAAGGCGGGCCAATAAGTCCGTGACTTTTTGAATTTCTAACCTCCTTACTGAAAAAGCAACACTACTCCTGTCAACAGGCATCTGTCAGTTGACTCCTATTAAAATTTGAACTTGCTGCGTCAGTTAGTTTGTGTTTTACAGCTATCTTTATCAGACTATCCAGTAACTTAAGGAAACAATGGAAAAAAGTGAATTTCGTGTGCTTATTAAGCATTATTTTTTGCGAAAAAAAACCATTACCGAGACCAAGGCTAAGCTTGATAAATACTATGGGGACGCTGCACCATCGATTTCAATGGTAAAAAAGTGGTTTACTGAATTTCGTTGTGGCCGTACAAGCACTGAAGATGCCGAACGTCCTGGACGCCCAGTTGAGGTCTCTACACCAGAAACAATCGAAAAAATTCACGATATGGTGTTGGCCGACCGAGGATTGAAAGTGCAAGAGATTGTGGAAGCCATAGGCATCTCGCATGGCTCAGTGGTTTCAATTTTGAATGATCACTTGGGCATGAGAAAGCTTTCCGCAAGTCGACCACAAACGCAATCGTGTAACAACTTCACAGGAAGGTTTGGCGTTGTTTAATCACAATATGGAGGAGTTTTTGTGCCGTTTTGTAACCGTGGACGAAACATGGATCCATCACAATACACCAGAGACCAAACAACAGTCAAAACAGTGGGTTTCTATGGGTGAATCGGCGCCAGAGAAGGCCAAGGTGGGTTTGTCAGCCAATAAAGTTATGGCGACTGTTTTTTGGGATGCACGTGGGATAATCCACATTGACTATCTTCAAAAGGGAAGAACAATTAATGGAGAATATTATGCCAACTTATTGGACCGCTTCAATGAGGATTTGAAAAAAAACCGACCTCATTTGGCCAAGAAAAAAGTTCTTTTTCACCAAGACAATGCAAGGTTGCACACATGTGCAGTTGCCATGGCAAAAATCCATGAATTGGGCTATGAATTGCTCCCACATCCACCCTATTCTCCAGATTTGGCTCCGAGTGACTACTTCTTGTTCCCAAACCTGAAAAAATGGCTCGGTGGAAAAAGATTTGACTCCAATGATGAAGTCATCTCGCAAACAAAGGCCTATTTTGAGGACCTCGACAAATCATATTTTTTGCAAGGGATAAAAAAATTGGAAAAGCGTTGGGCAAAGTGTATAGAGCTCAAGGGGGACTACGTTGAAAAATAAAATGATTTATTTATCAAAAAATCTGTGTTTTATTCCAAAAGTCACGGACTTATTGACCCGCCCTCGTATATATATATATATATATATATATATATATATATATATATATATATATATATATATATATATATATATATATATAACTATACATTTGTTTGTAAATTTACATTATTATTAGTGATCAAATGTCAGTGTGATGTAATAGTATAGTAGGCCCCGCGCGACAATGCGCACGCGCCGGCCGCGGGGCCAGCTGTGGACAGGTGCGCTCCGCCACCTGGTGACCTGACCCGTGATGTAGTAGGTACTGGGATAATTCATAATACAGGTATTTGTTTCTCGGGTATATATATACTGGGTATTGAAGATGACTTCTTTCGCAGGGTTTATAAATTCAAAATGGAATGAATAACTACAAAAACATATACATATGTCGCATTATTATTGTCATGAAAAACGCTGATTACTTTGAATGTAAATTTTAATAAAACATTTTATATACTTCCATTTCCATCTCGAGTTATGTTAAAAGCATCATAAATAAACTGTAACTTCGTCATTGGCATATCTCTCTTGTGGCGGAGCCGCCGAACTCATGCTCGTCGTTTATCTGTTCCCAAAAAACTACTGAATGTCGCAAAAACTGTAAAGTCAGTAATTGCGAGCGAGTTTATCTCGGCATCTCATCTCTCATTACAGTTTCCTCGAAGTTCGAAACCGCGACCCGCTAGTCTCGCTACCGAACAGACGGACAGACAGAATTAAAAAAAACGAGCGAGCTTTACAAGTTACAGTAGTGGCATATAATGTGTAACATTTTATGAAAATATTTCAATAGTACGATTTTATAATATGTATTATATGTATGATAAAAAACACGGAAAGTTTTCCACTAAGCGGTAACAGAAATCAACGTCAAACTTTAAGAAAGCTAATTTATCCTGAAATATTTCATTCGAATCTGACGGACAACTCTACCACCGCGCGCTGTTTCGTCTAATCAAATAGCGCGCGCTTCCACGACTTTCTGTTACACACTTCCGTCCCATTTCACGAAATCACTCACACAAATTGCAAGAAAGCGAGAGGAAAGATGTTACACATAAAATATGTAGTTCAAAATTTCACGTCACATTTCCATTGTACCTACTCTTCGCGGTCCCGTCAATCAAACCTTGATTTTTGGTTTTAAATTTTTGTGTAACTCGATATGGCCATTTTTCTCAAAACTCAGTAAGAATAGCCATCCTGTATTATTGTACCGCTAGAAAGTGTTGATCTAGCTAAGAATTATCGAGAAGGCGAACTTAAGGAAAGTGTTGTAATTTGAAAAACTAGTTCATATTTTGAAGAAATTTATGCGAAGTAAATAAATCTGAAAATTAAGCTCTTTCCTTAATTTTCTCGAATACAATTACATTCTTACTTTCCAGTAATTTATACCTACTAGCGACACTATTGAATTGTGCAATAATACAGAATGTAGTTTTGACGTGACAACGTCTTATAATTCGATGGAGCCGGCTGCACGCACGAAAAAACATGACTCATGCGTTACCGGCGTTACTGGCGTTACCTCGCTAAACATGACTCATTTCTTATGACGTTGTCACGTTCAACTATCGTCAGTAAACCGACTTTACAGACAACCGCTTTTTGACGTGACAACGTCTTATAATTCGATGGAGCCGGCTGCACGCACGAAAAAATATGACTCATGCGGCGTTATCGGCGATACCGGCGTTACCTCGCTAAACATGACTCATTTCTTATGAGGTTGTCACGTTCAACTATCGTCAGTAAACCGACTTTACAGACGACCGATTTTTTCAATATCTTCGGGTTCGATTCCTGACTAGGGATATTGCCTTTTACATGTTCCATGTTTTAAAAACTACCAGTATGTATTATGTTAGAATTTTTTTCTGAACGTATGAACTATATTTTATTAGCATTTTACGAATATCTTTTTACTAAAGTGTCGAGCTTATCAGCTGCTATTAGCGATCCGAATGTCCGATACCCGGTTGACACTCAATATAGAATAATCCGTAAAGTGGGAATTTTATGGTTTATCTATACTCTATATTAGTATATTGCCAACTCCAAATATAAAAAACCAGGATTTGAAGTTGAAAAACCCAGGACAATTCAATATAAAAACAGGACGAAGTAATAGAGATGAAACAGCTAATTTTATAAGTTAAATGAAATGCATGGAATGCTAATAATAATATTTTTTCATAAAACTATTTGAATAAAATTAAATTACAAAGAAAAATTGAAAAAGTGGCGCACGAATTTTAAAATTCGCGACTTTATCAGGGCGCTAACAACCCAGGACGCTGCTCTGAAACTATCCAGGACAACTTACATTTTAATTATGAATGCCGTAGGAATTTCCTATCCTTCTAATATTATAAATGTGAAATGACAATTTTTTATGAAATTTTGGTTTGGTAGTAGCTTGAGCTCTGGATTAAAACATAGGCTACTTTTTATCCCGAAAAATACAGTGTTCTCGTGGGATACTGTATTTACGCGGGCGGAGCCGCGAGCAACAGGTAGTACTTGAATAATTTATTAACATGTTTAATTTATCTTTTGATGGTAAATTACTCTATCGTTTTGCTGAAACACCAACCGTGCCATCTTTTTATTTGCCAACCATACACTGGAACGAGATTTAAGTTAAGCGATGCTCAAGTCACGTGCTGTCCTTGTCATTTCAGCTGGCAGAGACAGCGACAGCCTATGAATAGGCTTCATTTTGTTTTGATTAGCGTCTCAGTAATTGTATTGTAATATGGAGTCGTAAAAGCTTAGATTTTATGTCTTGTGTAATGTTTATTATTGTCTTAATGCCATAACAATAAATATAGATTCCTGTAAATCATTTAGATAAACTGTGGACTCCATGAACTTCCTAAATGAACCCACAATACCATGGGAAATAATCACATACCGTAATACATGGCGGGAGGAAAATATACTGTTGCATTGAATACATTAGCAATATGTGAAATGTGCATAATATTAAAATAGGAATTAGTTGCATATCGCGACATCGTAGGTTTTATGGTATAGGCAAACGAGCGGTCGCCTGATGGTAAGGGATTGTCAGATTACCACAGGAGTCCAAAATCTTAGTAACAAGCCGGCATTTGAGTCAAACTTTAATTACAAGACTAAGAAACAGAAAACGTTAGTTCACGTCAGCTTTCTGTAATAGCCCTAGAGCTACTAGGAAATTTGGAGCAGGTGTTTGAGGCAAGCTGAAACCTTGTCCTAGTAGTCCCCCTCCCCTTGTAGTCGAACTAATTCAATCGTGCCGAAGCATGGATTTCCCACGTGAAGTATTGTGCTTATTGCTAAAGCTTAGCTTCTTGCTAGCCCCGCGCGAGTTTCTTACGCCTGTTCTCGCCGGGTTGGTTCCCGAACCGGTGGCAGGTGAACAAGTAGGACAATTCTGATAACATTTGTTTCACATTTACTTTATTCAGAAATAAAGGTATTTTTCTTTCTTTTCGCTAGGTATTTCTCTATACCGCGCTTGTCTGTTGTGTATAAAAATAAATAGTATTTCTTTACAGCCAATAATTTGTAAAAGTGAAATGGTTATTACTTATAACCCAGTAATAACAGCTCGTAGGCTATTACAGTAGCAGTTACATTTACACTATTAAGTAATAATAAACGTGGACTGATAGTAATTTACAATAATTACTGAGTATGTATGTACGTATATATGCGACGTAATAAATCAAGTCCTTTAGTACTGATAGAAAAATAGAGCTACGTGGCCTAGTGGGTAGACCGTTTGATTCGCACTCGAGAGGGCGCAGGTTCGATTACCAGGTTGGGGCGTGTACCAATGAGAGTTTTTTAGACCTCAAGTACACTATACCGACGCTCTAACGGTGATGGAAGTCATTGTGAGCAACTTGGGCAACCATACGACATTTAAAAACCGACTGTCCCAGGCACTACAGTATTACAGGAGTGGTTACTTCGCTCGGAGAATACTGTATAAATCATCCAATAACGGATGAAAAGGCCTAAATATAGAAATGCGAAAGTAGCTGTTTGTCTGTTTCAAAATCACGCCTAAACCATTAGGATTTTTATGAAATCTGGTAAAGGATTTCTTGCAGAAGTATATAGACCACTTTTTATCGCGGCAAAATGTACAGTATGCGTATTTTGGCGTTCAACACCCAGTCCTTTAATATTGGGATTGGTTTTGTTTTAAATAATAATATTAATACTATATAAAACAAAACTTTGATCCGTCTCGTAGTCGTGCGCTTGCGAGTGAGACAATATACCGAGACTGGAACTATACTGCGAATTGAACATTTTTAATTACGAGAATCAGCCTTCTGACTTTACCTACTCTGGTAACAATCGTTTCCAGTAATTTATCGCATGTACGAGTGTTGTATGGTGTAGGTACACCGGAGGAGGATTTCATTACGATAAGGTGTTGCAGTGAGCGCGATGCGCGGGCGCAGACCACGCCTTCGCGCCGCGGATGTCGAGGGAGAACTAAAGGAATTTATAATGTTGATCTAATCTGATTCCCGATCCTCGTACTGTATTTAGACTTTCAATTTATTTCCAATGAAATACAATTGAATCGTCTTGATATCATAAACAGATTTCGGAGTTCCAATCAAAACGCGTTGTACGTTGGTTTCACGTTTATGAGATTACAATTTTGCTGTTAAACAGCAAACATAATATCTATACTGCATCGAAACTATTGTAAGATTTAATTAGCAGAATCGACCTGCAGATCCAATATAAGCTGTTTATTTAAATCACATGTTTCTGTGAGATAAATAGCTCAGCGCCTCAAAGAGCGCAATGTAATTTTATGTAATTATTGTTTTTGGTTTTTTTATTAATTTTTAATAATGTTTTAATTATTTTTATATACGTGTTTACATTTAAGCACTACATCACATGCCACAGCTAATATCCGTCATTGATTTTGATCAATCTTATATTAGTATAATCCACAGTTCATGATCATCATCATCATCGTCATCATCATCATCATCATCATCATCATCATCATCATCATCATCAGCGTGTTTTGTGATTTGCCCAGCCAGACACAGCTCTGTGTCGCACCGCGCACGTGGCTCCACCAGACGGTTTAATTGACTATTCAATATTCCCCTGTAATTCCGATCGACCCGCTATTACGTTTGATAGTAAGTAAACTCTATCTAATTTCCCTACTAATTGCGTTCCTTTGTTCATATAATCTTTTTCATGTAAAAATACTGCCACGATAAGGCTTAGACGGCCTCTGTGGCTCAGTGGTTAGCGCGTTCGTGCTCAAGCCGGAGGTCGCGGGTTCGAATAAAAGTTTTCTGTATTCCTGGTTCATGGATGTGTATTAAATATGTGTTTAAGATAATAAAAATCTTAAATATATACATAGTATAAAAGTATTAAATATACTTCCCGTAGTCTTGACCCCCTTAAGTAACGTAACACAAGTTCTTCGAGTACACGGGGCACGGGGCCAGATTGACGTGGCGTGAAGCGTCCAATGTCTTTAAGTACATATTATTATTATAAGAATATAACAGATTGACGTGGTGTGATTTGTGAAGTTTAAGAACATAATATTATAGCTCGCAATGTAACGATATCAGATTTTTTTTTAATATCAATGATTAACATATACTTGATTTTATTTCAAAATATAATACGGCTGGCCGCGTTTTTTGCTACGTAATTGATAATTGTTACATAAATACACGGGTAATTAGCAATGCTCTCTGAATTCAAACGAATCTATGACAAAGCAAAATATATCCATAGAAATGAATTGCCATCACACGTAATAATCGAGAAGCCAGTGTAGAATTTCAAACGAAACTATCGCGACTACTAAGGCAGACCGCAGAGTACAGGTTTAGTTCGCGAGCCGATCGCGTGGTCACCGCTGCGCAGTTTGTTTACTGTTCACATTACACGTAATAGGCTACATCTATCTTATCTGTGGTTATTAACATAATAATAATATCTATGGACGCTTCCTACACCACGCACTCTGGCCCCGTGCTAAGTTCTCGAAGATCTTGTGTTACGGTAACACATTGAATACTTTTATACTATACATATATTTAAGATTTTCATTATATTGTACACACATTTAACACACATCCATGACCCAGGAACACAGAAAACTTTTATGTTCCTTTGGCGGGATTAACCTCCGGCTTGAGCATCGCGCGCTCAACCACTGAGCCACAGAGGTCGTCACACCGTTGTTTCGATTAAAAGTTAAAGTTCAAGTGTAAGAATAAAATTGTGTTTAATTACTTTTATGTAGAGTCACGGAAATTGCTGTGCACTTCGCCTAACATAATATAATATGAAAATGATTATTAAAAAAAACATATTAATAAAAAGTTTAATCTAAAATTCTATGAAAATCACCTAAGGGCATCTCAGTCCGTCAGGAGACTAGGCCTAAGGAGGGTTCCGCACTATCAACGCGTAATAGGATTTCTTTACATTACTTCAAAAGTTATTGCCCGATTACGCTCAGAATGATTTTCCTAAAGATAATTAAGTATGCCTTATCCGCATGTAAACTTAAAAAGGAGCAACTTATAAACCACTTGTAGGCCGATTACTCGAAAATGGTTAACTTTGTAAAAATTAAGTCATGTATGAAACTTTGGGCTAGTTTCTAAACGATACTGATATTGTAATAGAACTCCTACCTTTTCACAAGACAGGTAGGTAAATATCCATTTGCCCTCCATAAAGCTCTGTTATATGCCGTCTACCCTACAATAGCCCGCCCGCCGCCGCGTGTCCGTAAGTTGTGCTAAGTCACACCTCCACAATATGTCGCCAGGGAACACCATTTTTGCGAAGTTTGCAGGACTTTCCTAAATCAACAGAATCTAGATTATATAAGATTGTTTAAAATGAATTACGGATATTTTGGGTGTATGATCTACTGGTTTTGTAAAGAAAATAATAAATAATTATACTAAATAAAATTACATTGGCCTTTCTAAGGTACTGAGGTCATTAACGTCACAGTAACAGGCGATTTAAAGAGGAAGCAAAGTCTTTGTCTGAATAACATCAATACATCAGATGTATGAGATCAATGACCTTAACAAAAAGCTCCGTAAAGCGCATAATGACATTTTGTTTAGTATATTTTTTTTATTTAGTTTCAGCCTAAACGTTTGGACATAAGCTACTGCTTTAATTCAAAAATACCCGTTATTGGTTTTCAACAACCCTATAGTCAACCTTCTCATAACAGAGTCACATTCTATTTTTATAATATGATAAATTTTTATTTACCTTCTGTAAAGCTCGGAACTCTTTGAGAATTCTCCGAACTATTTTCGGTATGATCGCGGTTCGGTCAACGTGCTGACTCATTCACATATGCGACAAATCGTGCGCGAGCGAGCGGGGCAGTCGGAAAATCCAAACGAGAATTAATCGATAATATTTATAAGAATTGCCGACCAGGTGATGTTCCGTCTTCCCTCAGACGAGTTGGGCAAAGTCACTCCGTATTATTTTCTTTATAAAATAAAATTTTCGCAAAGAGCACTTTAATTGCAAAGTTTGCAGGAATTCCTGAAGATAACAGGTATCTTGTGTAGACGATATTATAGTTAAAAATCGGTTGTCTGTAAAGTCGGTTTACTGACGATAGTTGAACGTGACAACGTCATGTTTATAGTGCGCACGGAACTAATTGGCCGCGCCTTAGGTAGGCATGTTGCCGCCGCGAAGTCCGGCGCCGAACTGAGTAATAACATCAAGCGCCCCCGCCTCTCCGACCCACCGCTCACATACCTAAGACGCGGCCAGCTGAGGAAACAGTAAATGCGGTGGTAACGGTATGAGTCATGTTTTTTCGTGCGTGCAGCCGGCTCCATCAAATTATAAGACGTTATCACGTCAATAATTTCAAATTAATGTACAATTTACATTGTACGTTGTATAAATATTTTTGTCTTGAATTTCGTTTGCTCAAAAAAAACAAATAACATCCACAGGTCGAATATATTATAACCTCCTCCTTTTTTGAAATCGGTTAAAAAGGAAATCTATCTATCCTGCGAGAGCCGAGAACCGAACGTTCCCGTTAGTCGTGTAACCTTTATTTATTAGCGACGGACGGACAGACACACGGAGAGACAGACACGTCAAACTTATAACACCTCTCTTTTGGCGTCAGGGGTTAAAAACAACATAATTGCCATCTACAATTGCCACAATCAACGCTTTTTACCGTTGTAGCGTGGTCCCCGTGTTAAACTTGAAAGTTACTGACTTCCAAGCCATAGATTGTCACAGATGAATAGATAGAGAGGCGGACTGCCATTGTTCGTTTCGTCTGATCGGCTCGGTGTTATCAGATTGAGTTTTACGTCGCGGCTTTATAAACGGTGGCCGCAGCTTATATTTGTGTGATGAATCAAATCATAAATGATTATAATAAATAGTTACGAGCATTCACTCAGATACGTGTCGATTTTATCGATGAAGTGTGACGGATATTTTGCTTCATTTTATGTTTACTATTTCATGCAAATATTAGTCGTTTATTTACCTCGTATACGGCGTATTGTAGCATATCCTTTGGGTACTATACAAAATGTTATGTATGAACAGCGCAACTGCTCTCTTAATGCCCCTCAATAATCATCGTTTTTACAAAAGGTAGGGTAATGATTTTAGCAGTCTATGTATGTATGTTTGTTTGTTGCTAAATTACTCATCCGATTTTAATAAATGAGTGTCAATAGATTCGTAATAATAGCCCGGGTAACATAGGTAAATAATTGACGTAGTCGGGTTAAAGTTTTGATAAAGTTTTATAGTTATTCTATAGAAATGACAGACGATATATGAAATACGATGGCTCTCGAAAGACATTAAGAACGTGGTTGTACGACACCAGGCTTAAGCATATGCTATTACGTATTTACGTTGTCTCACAGCCAAATTTTGTTCTCGACACAAGGACATTATCCCACGCAACTAAAACGTGCGGTGAGCATAGTCTTAAAGTCCCGCGTTCAACAGCACGTGTGGACGTCGCGAGTTTGCGAGTCCCAAGTATGGGCCTTTTTATGAACTGCCGAATTACGACCGAGCGATGAAACACAGTAAAGTTTTGACGACCTCTGTGGCTCAGTGGTCAGCGCATTGGCGCTCAAACCGGAGTTCGCGGGTTCGAATCCCGCCAGGGAACATAAAAAGTTTTCCGAGTTCCTGGGTCATGGATGTGTATTAAATGTGTATATAATATGATAAAAATCTTAAATATATGTGTAGTATAAAAAGTATTAATTTATATATTTCCGTAGTTCTTATTTTCTGGTAGCCGCAACACAAGTCCTTCGGATACTTACTACGGGGCCAGACTGACGTGGTGTGAAACGTCCATAGATATTATTATTATTAAAAATAAATATTACCTTTGAGAAATCAAGATATAACTTACTTTCTTAAAGAAAATATTTTTATGAAACAATTTTACTATCCAGTAAGATATATTACGTATATATAATAATGTAGCGTTGCTAGCCTTTCTATAAGTAGATGTATCTATTTATTTATTTTCCAAACAGGCTGGAGCTATATAATCCGGAATACGGTAGGCTGGGGAAAATTAAGAGCACTGAAAATAGAACTCTGCGCTCAAACAATACAGTTGAGAATCGAACACATGAGTGACGAGTCAAATGTCTCTATCATTTATGGCAGCTCGACACTTCAATTTTCAACTCTTTTGTTAGCGTATAGTTCTATTTTCAGTGTTCTGAATTTTCCCCGGCCTACTTGATTCCGGACAATATAAACCCGGCCTTACGGGTCGCCAACAGCAACAAATCAAAATGTTTAGCGGTAATGCGCAAAAGTTAAATCTGTTGCTCGTACAAACTAGCTTTATATGTGGAATTTCATGTTGGATTCATCTCTGGCCAATAAAACTTACGACGCCCTAGGGCTCCGACGGGCTCCGCGCGTTTGTCAACCAGATGTAGATAGCGTGATCCGTGCACTCGTGTGTTCTGTCGTAGTAAATTATACAGCTAATTCATAGTCTGCTCGTGCAATAACTAGGAATGCTGCGGTTTTGCCAGATCCGTTCTTGGTACTTTAGGTTTCACAATATTTCAATACTATAATTATAATGTTTAAAATGTCATGGTTTCCCAAAAATTAGAATTGCAGAAGCTTTGGACAGGATTGTCATAAAAATTAAAGTCAGCTAAGATGATTAAATTGAGGTCTGCTGCAGCTGCACTTGCAGCCTTCTAGAAAACCGGCGTGAGAAGTGAGCATATTCCTAATACCGGCCTTCCATTTTCTCAAACTTGTCCTTACATTCCATGTGCCGCAACTTTACGGGTTACCTTCTGTTCGATAAAGTAACAACCGTGGAATAACTACGCTTAAGAGTAGGATTCGCAATGTTTACGCTCACTCAATCTCTTTACTCTGTAATGCATGTTTTCAGGGGTAGTAAATTTTCGATTCGTGCTGCTCGAACGCTGGGAATATAATCCGGCCTCGGGAAGGCCGGAGGGAATTCGGAGCGCTGAAAATATAACTCTGCACTATCACAATAGAGCTGAAAATCGAACACACGATGTAAAAGATGTATACTTCCCTTAACTTTTTTATTGCATAAGATAAATAATAATTAATAATAATTATATTTACTTATCTATTCCTCCAAGAATATAACAAGGATCTCATTGTTTATAACAAGGGACATTGATTAGATATTTAATGGATTCCAAAAACTTATACAATGTCCCATAGTATTCCTTGTTATCTAGTTGCGCACACATATGCTGCCACTGTACTTACAACACCCTCACAAGTAACCATACCTTTTTAATAAATACACCCTGTCCGCCTGGACACGTCGCAGTAGTCGTGATAAAGCAGTAGTCACTATAACGCAGTAGTCTTAACTCTTTACTAGGGATCGTGTCTCCTATTTATTTAAGATAGACAATAAGTTAAGTCTATGTAAAGTAAAACTAGTATTGTATTGTTTTAATAAAAGGATTTTTTTTTAAAGTCTTTTAAAGATCGTGCATGTAACAACGAGTGTCAAGTCACATGTCAATGTTAAATAAGACAGCTCGCTGCTCGACACTTAGATTTTCAACTCTATTGTATCAGCGTATCATATTGTCCCAGCCTCACCGTGTAAATGGCCATTCGGCAGGTCGCAAAGCAATGTTGCCATGTCAAATGTCAAGGCGATTTGACAAGCGACTCGCCGCGAAGTAAAAATCTATCCATGGAAATACAAGAATAAGTTGCTAATTTCTTGTTTCTTTTGTTTATGAATTTGTAACTTATTCCACTACTAACTTAAAGACTATTAAAAAATAAAGAACTCGTGTGATTCAATCGGAATGTAATCTTAAGAAGAACGTAACTATTTTTTTGATAAAATATAAAATATGTGCATACCTATTCGTGCCAACAACATTCTACAAAGTATTAGTTAAATAAAAAAAGGAAAAATCGTTTAGATTTATGATATTTTTAAACATTAGTTTCGGTATAGCAATGGTATAATAAAGATAAGATCATATCAGTTAGAAACAAATGAGACAGTGGGATTGACCAAATAATCAATGAGTGGGTATCACATTTCGGTATACCCAGCTCGGTCCTAGAGCTCTCGAACCGCGTCCACCTGCCTCCGGGGCCCGCGGTGCCTGGGTATACCCAGTTACCCGGATATTCCAGGAATCCGTCCTAGGTAAACCCAGTTAGCTGGATATTCTAGGAATCCCGGGATCTACGCGTGTACCGTGAGAGAGAGTGGCCAGTAAAGCTTAGCAATATGTAGTAACCAGATGCCCACTGACTAGACCACTATGCCTCAGATCAAATAAAAAAGTAAAGACGAGCTTTGTGAAACAAAAACATTTTAACCACACACCGTGACAGCTCGCCTTACAACGTAAGGCGTAGTTTTGTTACATGTGTGTGTGCGTGATACTGTAATTACACGGCGAGGCGTAGCATAGACCGGTTTCACCACTGTGTGGTTCGCAGATGTTCTCGGGCTTTACTTATTTTCTTGGTTGGAGATCCATGCTAGACTATGTGTACTTGGAATAAGGTACTTATGTAATTCTAAATAACTGCAGGTCATTTAAGTAGGTACTAAATATAGTTTGAATTTTCAACAGAACCGAACAACAGAATGTCCACTTTTATCGAAATTACCAATATCAACATTCTACAGTTATTTCTCACCCTGGCAACACCAGGGTCCTGCTGTGAATAATTGCAGCGGGACACGGAACACGATAACATCAGCCACGCCGCGTGAACCGGGGACCGCGGGCTCCGAGGTTTAAGTGATTGCTACCATTCGTTATGTTTTTGATGGTAATCTTAATCATTTATCTATCTATCTATGGCTTTTTCTACACGAATTTGGTTTAATAAAAATAAATATCACACAACTTTTTATACACTTTCCGCTTTATTTAGGTTTTTACAGTAATTTATATAAAAACGACCGGTTTCGATTAACTCATCATCAGAATTTGGTTTACTTAAAAAAAAAAACAGAATTAATGATTTAATTAAACTCCGGATTGTCAAGTAGTGAGCGACCTGATTATGATGAATTATAGCTGAGAACAATCTCGATCATGCCAACTTTTAAACAAAAAAAACTAGATCAAAATCGGTTCATCCGTTTCGGAGCCACGATAGTAACGAGGTATAAGGTAGCTGGCTAGCGGCGCGTCACGTGCGGGTTGACACAATTCCTCGTACCCCGCTGGTCCTCCGAGCCGGAACATTCCTCCGCGTAGAGCCCGTCGCCCGCTCGAGTACGCTACTCCATGAATACGCTTGTTTACATTGTTCATTATTTACGTGCCATCATGATCAACATCGTAAGCTATAGTTACATTAAGGCATAGACGTATACATTGTAGACGAGGCATTTCGAGGCTTAAACTGTCCCCACATAAATGGACAAACAGCGTAACCCTCCTCCCGTCCTTGTCACAGGTCTAGAACTAGGTATCTAGGGTTCTAAACCTGTGTCAGTTGTCAAAACAACTCATCATGTGACGTCACTCAATCGAAATAGAAGACAGTCATGTTCATTTTTTCTAATTTTTAATAAATTTTAACATGTGACGTCACAAAGCTACGACAAGACCTACACCTTGTCACACAATATCACATTCGGCTATCGGGAGGCTATCCCTCCCCCCATTCTTTATTGTAATTTATGGACAACCCCTTAAAAGCCTTTTAAGTTTTATAATATGACCCCTAATTTTCTTACACACAGATTACAAGAGGAATTTTTATTGACAGTGTTCGATTTTCGTTCCGCGCGGCGCTTTGTGTGAGTCGGGTCTGCCCCTAAGCGACCAGAAAATTTTCGAAAATTTTTGCACAATTAGGGTACACGACACAAGAATTAATATTATATAAGTAACGTGTCAAATTTAATTATCGCCGCGATAGCGTTATCTAACTTTCTCCAAATATAAATCTTACCAAATTAAGTTCTGGATGTTTCGTAGATAGAACAAGACGTACATACGTGTTCAGATAACGCGGTGAAATAAATCTCCCTGTGATATTTTAATCACTTACTAACGAGGCTTGTAATATTAATTTTATCCAAAAATGTGTGATTTACGTTTAGTTATCTGTTAGATATATATTATATAACAAGGATTTTCGTGGTAAACCTGTATTAGATGAGATAATATGAAAGATATTAATTAGTCTTAATTTAAATTTATACTATAATTTACCGAAACCATAAGTTTGTCTAGAAAACATGCAATTTTAAATTGGCCTCATTAAGTGAATCGTATTATGAATCATCATCTATTCAATTTCAATAGTTGAAGTTTCATAGTGCGAATCACTAAATGTGCCCATTTTAGACCTGTAGAAAAAACGATCGCATTAGTAGAAAAAAACACATCATGTTTTTTTCTACTAATGCACGGGCATGAATCGCCCATTGATCGCCTTTTGCCCAACTACGGCGAAGCCAAAAGGTGGGGTAATGATTTTAGCAGACTATGTATGTAATATGTTTCTTCCATTGTTTCCTATGTGTCAATATATTTGTAATAACAGGCCGGGTAACTTATAGACTGTATATTTATTATTTTATAGGATGTAGGGTTATAGTATTATTAAAAAAATATAGTTGTTGAGAAATCATCATCACTATATTATATTAGGTAATACAATAATATTTATATACTCCTCTGGTGTTGCGAGTGTCTATGAGCGGCGGTAATCGCTTACCATCAGGCGATCCGTCTGCTCGTTTCCTGGTCCACTTCATAAAAAAGCTTTTTTGAATATTATGCTGATAAATGATGAAATCTGTCCTTTCTACAGTCCGAGCAGTTGGACACCATTCATGCCCGTCCGTCATTAGCCCCGGGTCAGCCATTTTGAGGTCATAATATTTTAACTGCGGGAACGTGACGTACCCAAACCTGAGTAACGACTGCGTAAATAACAGAGATTTCCTGGGACAAAGTCCTCTAAAGATAGTTATGATCGCAACTTGGCTGAAGGACCTTTGATTAAGTTAGTTTGGGTTCACTAGGTCAAATTCAAAAGGTTATAGATCAGTCATTGGCTTTTAGGCTTGTTAACATAACCGCGACGCGTCACGCGATTTCGCGTCATACGCATGGACAGTGGACCACTAACACTGTCGTACAACTCGTCGGCCTTGAATGTTACGTGCCCGCCGCGCAGTATCGGCCGTGCGATAAATAGAATTTAACCATTTTATAGGATAATCTGGTCTCCGTAATTAATACTACTTATTTGTTATGATATTGAATATTTTTCACTTTAGCCATGAAATACTTTATGAAATATCAATTTATTTTAATACCGTTTTTATAATGAAAAAATTTTATGATCCTCGTAAAATATGAAAAGCGTCCCCGGCCACCAAAATGGCGTCAAGCTTTACTGACAGACTATTATGGGTCATAAATATCCCATTAAGTTTCTTCGAAGGAATTAACAATAATCTTTACGATGTACGCGCTACCTAATGAAACCTTATGATAATACTGCAACATACAAATGAATACTCGTAAATCTGCTGTAAATGCGGATTTATTATTATATTTTATTACATTGGGAATTTTACTATGGAACAATCCCACGATACCAAAGATAAAATTAAGTTGAGCGTAATTGTGCAGCAAAGCTACATTTCCTTCGGTTATAATAACATATTTCGGCGCTCCGTCAGCGTCGGCGTCATCTATTAGCTTAATTGTTAGACATTTTAGAAGCTTAAGCGCCATCTATCGGCGCACGCCTTTACTATACGGCTTTACTACTAACTAACTACGGCTTACTCTAATGATTAGAATCTTATATCGATTTTGTTTTAAATCTTAGAAATAAAACATTGTAACTTAATAATCTTTAAAAAACTAATTAAAATACAGTAGAATTACATTATTATATAACCTATATTGGTTATTAATATGATATCATTTATATGTGGACTTCTGCCCTTTACGCTTTGTCAATTGTTAAAAAAGAAGAAGAAAAGTATAAAAGGCACTTTCTTTATTTTTTCCATTTAAATTCATACGGGATATTAATCAACATGTAATGGTGTAACTATATTTCTAAATCCCGTTCTGCGGTGAGTTTAATATCTCTGTTGTGAAGTTTTGTTTGTAAATCACGCTTGTAACTTATCACTTATTATTTTTCATGTAAATCATCAGATTGTAAAATTAGTGGTCATAGTTGATTAGCCGAACACGTGTTTCATTCTGTCTGATTTTGCATTGATTTTTTTAGGATAATGCATTAATGCATACAATCAGTATGCATTATGTTTTGCTGATACTGTTACTGCTTAATATATTTATCTGTAATGGACCCACAGCCCATGGCTTGGACCGTTAAACCGTTAAAGGTTAGAACCATGGCAGCTGTGGTCGACACATTTCACACGCTGGTATGGAATATTTCCACGGAACTCAACGCACCAGGAGCTATATTCCGGGTACAACGCACCGCTAGCTACATCCCGGTTACTGCACCGCTTGGCTTTCACTTCGCCCTCTGAGTCCTACACTTTGAACGGAGGACTGTCTGGCCTCCGTCACGCGCTGCCCGCCCCTGGACGACCTGCGTCGTGGCGAGTTCCTGACCAGAACATCAAACCTGAAAGCGCCACCGGAAGCTATGTTCCCGCGGCACGTGTTGTCACACTTCACCGTCTAAAGTTCCAGCTGAGTACCGTGTGGAAGAGCCCCTCCGATCCCCAAAGACGGCTCTAGAGGCTAAGCCAGACTTTACGGCCTTCTGGCCACGACTCTCCTTTTACGTTGATAAATTGTGTTTTTATAAAATGAACCCGTAACAATTGCATCTGGCTGACAACGGCACAGATCGCAATGGTCGCATGTCTGCAGGAGGTGAGGTAAACACTATGATATTTACCCCACCTCCTGCACACGTAATACAACTCATCGATTATATCCACTACTCCAGGGATATTGATTATAAGACTTACGGGAAACAAAATGTAAATTAAAATTGTAAAATCTTATACTTAGTATTTTGATTTGGGGTCGCCACTTTTTTAAACAGCAGGTAAAAAACTCCCAGTCTTTAGTTGCGGTTTTATTGTAGTTTATTGCGCATGTGAACTTTGTAAAGAATTATGTGAAGTGTAGGGATCATTTTAATAGGGAATATAATATATTTTTTTGTTTATTTGAATATAATGTTTTTTTTTATCTAAGAGGCTAAAGATAGTGTACCCTTATAAAGTTTAAACTTAAAACTTATATAAATTACTTTTACTATGGGCTAATTTCGATCACAGGCCGACCTCGAGTAATAATTGGTTTCAAATGTATAATTTCCGTATCTATTTCATTCTGATCAGAACTTCACTTCCTCTTTAAGAGTTTGAGTTAAGTTAATGAAATGTATTATTTTGATTTGTTATGTTTTAGTATATTTAAATTAGATATGTCATTCCAACCTAACAAGGATAAAACATGTTATAGTCAAAATTGTTTTCAGTTCCTGCTGTCACCGCGTCATACTATTTTTTGCCAAGCTGTATCTCCGACTATAATCATACTGGGGCTAGGTGTCTTTTCTAAATATCTATAAATATCTATCTATGGACGCTTCCACACCACGTCAATCTGGTCCTGTAGTAAGTATCCGAGGAGCTTGTATCTCAGGTATCAGACAACGGAAATATGTTTAATACAGTTATACTATAGGGTACACATATTTAAGTTTTTATTATACTAAACTAAACATATATTATTTAATACACATCCAAGACCCAGGAACTCAGAAAAACCTTTTGTCCCTTCGGTGGGATTCAATCCCGCGACCTCCGGCTTAAGCGCCGAAGTGCTAACAACTGAGCTACAAAGGTCGTCAAAACATCCATACTTTCACATAGCCTGTATACTGTATACCAGTCTGCTTATAATCTACCAAGAAGACTCGCCGAATAATTAGGCCCCTCAGTAATATCGTGACGAACATAAAAGCCCATATAATTATAGCATCGCTAATAGGCTACATTTGTCATTATCAACTACCATAACTAGGGTTGTCAACGTCTGTATTTTATTTTTGACGTGATAACGTCTTATAATTCGATGGAGCCGGCTGCACGCACGAAAAAACATGACTCATGCGTTACCAAGTACTGTTACCAAGTACCGTTACCTGTTACCGTTACCAAGTACCAGCCTTACCTCGCATTTTATTATTATTATTATTGTTGTTATTGTTGTTGTTGTTGTTGTTGTTGACGTTGTCACGTTCAACTATCGTCAGTAAACCGACTTTACAGACAACCGATATTTTTTAGCATAGCAAAAGCCAACGCAGATTTCGTTATTCTGTTTAGCTGAGACCAAATAAAAAGGTCGGACTGCGAACCACACACGGCACGGCAATAGGCTAGATGACTATTTTTTTTATTGCATAAATGAATAGTACTCTTAAATACGTGTAACTTCTCAGAAACAACAGTAAACAGAATCCCTACTAATATCTACTCAATGAAACAAGAGTATCACCGGTATATTTGTAATACTATTTTTTTCTATTCCATCACTCACGTTTAGTTCCTTCCTTATATACAATAACTATCGATGCTTCGATAGCGCGATCTAGAAATAAATTCCTGCCATCTATTATAACTAAAAGAACTAAACATTTAAATATAGACCTTTGAAAACATGACAAATAAATTCAAATTTATAAGTCAATATTTTCAAAGGTACAGCGATTTGTTTACAAAATTTCGCAAGTGTCGTAAAAACGCTCCATACTAAAGTCTGTAAGTGGTTTAAAGTGTATGAAGTATAAGGCCGCAGGAACATATTTGTAAATATCTCCGATATTTGTGCGTTTAAGTTCACACTTATCATAATGAATGTTTTGTATATGATGTAAATAAACTACTTAAATGGGTTTTGTTTACTTATTTAGCAAAAAAAAAAAAGTTTTATTTTACTTTTTAAATGTCTCTTATTACTAACCTACACATAAAACATTATATTTTTGAAGTGAAAACTTCTTTAGCGGCGCTGTGTACTTTTTTTGGAATGGGTAAAAATTTCTAAACTCGCGTCAGGACACGTGACCTGATCGAAAATTCGTAAGACGGATGGAGAGAGGACAGGCGGCGCAGGGCGCTTGCGCGAATGTTCGTGTGTGTTAATGTTACAGCGTGCCACGCGCATCCATGGATGAGATTAATATTATTAATTTATTTTGTTTATTTTATTATTTATTATTATTATTTATTATTATTATATAAAATAATTGTAATAGTTCTGAAGTGTTAAATTTTTAATGTAATATAAATTGTCATGTTTGTGTACGATAGCGCAATAAATGAATATTGTATTCCACCACATAAATAATAGTACTTTTATACTGATAATGAAAGCAATTCGTACAAAATTATTCTCTAACCATTCCAAAATATCAAAAATGCACAACGTTAATATTCAAGTTTTCACTTCTGCCGGCACTCCCGGAGTGCAACCCGTCGTTTTTTTTTACATTTATCAAGTTGTAATACCTCAATATATCAATTCAACTCAATATTTTACATGTAGTTATCATCCCCATTAAGATGTATTAAAATTAGCAGCATTATGGTTTACCTACTGTGGTCTTGTTTACATTCTTTTTTTTTTCCTCTTCCTTGATACTGGATACTTAAAAAAGGTCTACCATAAATATGTAAATTCACAAACAGTAGTGTTTTCCCTAAAATGCTTAAATGTTTTTTTTTTATGAATAATTTTTTAGTTTTAGAAAAATAAATAAGTTTTAAGTGCCAACCCTTAAACTCTAAATGGATTTATGTATGTAAATGAGTAAATAATTTGAACAAGCGACGTTGGCCAATTTAATATAATTTAAGCGCATCCGTCCCTGCTAATGAGGCAATTTAATATTTTTCATTAAATTAATATTATTAGTTGATTATAAATAGTCAAATATTTACTGATATGACAGTATTGTAATTTATGTTTATCTAACAGATTAATATAGTGTTGTAATTAGATATGTCTCATATTTTGTGGAGGTCTACGTAAAACTCGAGTGCCCCAGGGGGCACTCAAGGTGCGGACATTTTAGCCTCGATATGCCTCGTCTAAGTAACATTATCTTATATCTTAACTACTCGTATGTCTTAGATGCTTTATCATTTTAAAATTCAGGCTGAATAAAAGCCATTGATCGATAGCTACGTAATACCTGTCGGTGAGAAATGAGAATATGAGTTGTGACCCAGATGTACCGATTGTGATGCAGGACCCGTCTGCCGTCTGTGTTGTCATGGCAACGGCGCGGGACCACCGTTCCTCTTACATAGGGCCTGTTGCTCACAATACGGTGGTTAGAATATCACTAACTTTTGCCCGCGGCTCCGCCTGCGTAAATACAGTATCCCACGGGAACACTGTACCTTGTCTGGATAAAAAGTAGCCTGAGTGTAAAACCAGACCCTAAACTACAACCATACCAAGTTTCAATTACATCTATTTAGTAGTTATTGCGTAAAAAAGTAACATCCATCCATGATTCATCCCCCTCCTCACAAACTTCCACATTTATAATAGTACTAGCTTTTGACCGCGGCTCCACCCGCGTAAGTAGTATCCCACGGGAACACTGTAAATTTTCGGGATAAAATGTAGCCTATGTTTTAATGGAGAGCCTAAACTACTGCTATACCAAATTTAATCGAAATCCGTTCAATAGTTTTTGCGTGAAGGAGTAACAAACGTCCATCCATCCATCCTCTCAAACTTTCACATTTATAATATTAGTAGGAACTAGGATTAGGATGTAGGAGGAATCGAGATCACATTATGTGATTATTTTGATAATAACAATGATGTAACTAACGTATTTACATTACATATTATTCTTGACGCATTTCATACGGGGTGTATTTTATCCGGAATAAATATACCCAACATAATGCTACAACTTTAATAATAACTCCCCACACCGATTTCGGTTGCCGCTTCCATTAAAACCCGGATGACCGACACGACTGGCGAGTGATCAGGCGCAGGTCCGACTTTTTACATGCCCATCCGACGCATGGATGATCTTTCTTGTCGGACAATCAGGTGATCGGCCTGCATTGTCCTAACCACACTTGGAAAAAAAATTTTTGTTGTTCCAACGCGGGGAATCGAACCCCCGACCTCCGAGTCAAGAGCTAAGGTCTTAACCACTGGACATGGTGACTGTCAGTTACACAGACATACAGACAGTATGCATTACTAAAAAAATTGGCAAATAACATGGTTAGCATTTATGGACAACTCACACTACGCATGGACATCCTCACACTACGCATGGACATCCTCACACTACGCATGGACATCCTCACACTACGCATGGACATCCTCACACTGCCGTACGTCGCGCCGACTTTGACGACTGAAGGTCTATAAATTTTTGCTTGAAAACCATTCTGTAATATACATAGTCGTAATATGTCTCAGTCCATGTTTTGTCTTTGGGGCCATCCATAAATTACGTCACACGTTAAGGGGGAGGGAGGGGGTCCACGAAGTCTGACATTGTCTGACAAGGGGGTGGGAGGGGGTCCTAAATTTCGTGTCGATGTCACATTTCAAAATATATTTAAATCTAAGTGTTAAGTCAAACACGATCTTTCAAATATTAACGAAAAACTCAAAAATATTACTATATCTGTAGAAACATAAGGTTCAACTTTTTATGTCGACCGCCAAGAGGCAAAAGAACCCTAAAAAGGCGAAACTTAAAAATTAAAATATGTATTATGGTCGAATTTCAACCTGGCGACCTCTAGTTATTATATAATTATGAGCAATAATTGCTAAAATGCCCATAAACCACATAAAGCGCCAAAGATCTTAAAAATATAGATACGTCAAATATTAATTATTCTGGGGAAAATCCGGAGGCGAGAGTGAGAATGGGACCACCCATACCGCACAATCGTAATATAAAACGGGTTGAGTCGTTCGTAAATTATTATTTAGATAACTTTACTGTTCATTTAATTGTGTTTTAAGTTCGAGCTATATTGGTTTGTAACATCGATGTTTAATAATAGATTCTCTACATTCTCTACATTCTCTACCGATTTTTCCAAAACTATAATAGGCTACTTGACTTATATTTAATTTCATACATTAAATGAGTATTTCCTTTAGTACTTGGCTAAGGAAAACGTAATATAGCGATATCATTAAATAAAAGATCATGATGTATAAATAAACTTAATTTGTTTTTTTTTAATTGAACTGATGAAAACTATTATCTGTGCATTGTGCGATTGGCCATGATATGATAGTAATAGTAAACAAATAAACGTCACTTGTCATAGTCGTCAAAAACTCCATAGTGCACTGAGCTGTCAAGTGATTGTTTACTATTAGTATGACGTCAGAGTACAAATTATCTATCGACAAACATGGCGGAAGGCGTTTTCGGCTGTTTTTAAAAAGCGAATTTTTAAATTAAAGTTTTGTGGGTTTTTATAGTTTTAAAATAATATTCTATTATTTTTTGGGGTAACGGAACAATTAATAATCGTTTAGGATAAAAATAAAACAACCACTATATACTCGGAAGTATTTACTTATAATAAGTTGTATATTGTATTTAAATACATATGTATGTACACAAGGTAATGTATGTCTGCTATATTACTTTAGCATATATACATATATATATATATATATATATATATATATATATATATATATATATATATATATATATATATATATATATATATATAACCCGTGATAGGCCAAGTTACAATAGTTATCAGAAAATTTTAAAAAAAAATCCAAGTAATGTGTTTTTAAAAAAAATCAAAAAATCGACATCTTGTGGTGGTTTTTTAGTTCCCGGCACTATAAATGTCTACTTTTTATGTAATTTTTTTTGTATGTAATCCTGAATAATGCTTTAGTAAACTGGTGCCTAAGATTTAAATCAAACGACTCTGACTTGAAAGGAAATGAGGCTTTTTGCTCAAAACAATGATTCGAATTAAATAGTTTGCATGACTTTAACCGACTGTACTGGAAAAAAAAATGTACTACGCTTGTTTGGCAGGTAATTTTAAAAGTTGGCGCAGTTAATAAGGATTCCAAAATGGTATGACACTTGCTAGATTGTTTCTTAAATTTTTGACAATATTGATTTTGTAAAGGAAGTCAGTTTTCGACAATTTTTTCTTACTTACTTAAAATGATTCAGGTATACCCAGGACTTTCTTCTAAGTGATATTCTGATTTGGATGAGACGGAGAGAAACATTCAATGAGTGTAAGAGAGACAGATATTGACGCCACAAGTACGCGAGACGGATAGACACAATGCTACTAGTGTGAGCGAGACAGATAGTGACGCCACAAGTACGTGAGACGGGTAGATACAATGCTACTAGTGTGAGCGAGACAATGTCGCTATTGTCCATGTTTCCGACGTACCGCACACAAAATACAATAGATCAGTACGTTACTCTACTTCGTTTACTGCGCACACCGTATTCGTTTGTCTTGATTTCGTACATACCACTTTTTGCTTTATTTATTGGACTCGATTGCTTGTGATTTGGATTTGGACTGTTTAGTTTCTCTTTCAACGACCTTTGCTTTCTCCTGGACTATCGTTGATTGTGTGATTTTGTAGTACCACCATGTCGGTGTACACCGCACAGGAATATGCCAACATGCATCTCATTTATGGTGAATGCCGATGCAATGCTAGTGCTGCAGCTAGGCTTTACCGCCAAAGATACCCAAACGCTGCTCGTCATCCCGATCATCGAGTTTTTGTGAATGTGCACCGTTCACTCTCAGAGGGACGATTCCCAAGCCAAGTACACAGTGAAGGAAGAAGTCGCTTGACTTACGATGACATCGTACTACAAGCAGTCGCAGAAGATCCAAGTACTTCAGTACGACAAATCGAAGAAAGCACAGGAGTGCCCAAAAGTGTAGCCCATCGAATCATGAAAAGTCATGAGCTCCACCCATACCACGTCACGCGAGTATAAACTTTACTACCCCGGGACTATCTCCCAAGAGTTACGTTTTGTGAAACGATGTTACAAAGACACCGGGAAGATCCACGATTCATAGACAAAATTTTATGGTCCGATGAGTTCACTTTTAAAAAAGATGGGTACATGAATCTACACAACTTACACGAGTGGCATGTAGATAATCCACATTTGATGAGAGAGGATAGATCCCAGTATCAATTCAAAATAAACGTGGACCTGGATTCTAAACGGGAGAATCATCGGACCTTTTGAACTGCCAGAGACCTTGAATGGCGACATTTATTTCGACTTTTTAAGAAATCATTTACCAAATTTATTGGAAGACGTACCTCTGCACATTTACAGAGACATGTGGTTCCAGTAAGATGGCTGCCCGGCGCACTATGCCCGTTCAGTGCGAGATTATTTAGATAATGAATATCCAGAAAGGTGGATAGGGCGATCTGGTACCCTTCGTGGCCAGCCCGTTCACCTGATTTAAATCCGCTAGATTTTTTTTGCTGGGGAGCTGTGAAAGAAAAAGTGTATACAAAGCCAATTGAAAATGTAGTTGAACTACGACGACAATTAACGCAAGCAGCTGAATTAGTTAATAACGGCAGATTTGCCCGTCTGATAAAGCGGTCTTTTTAAAAAAGATGTCGAGCTTGCATTTGTGCTGGTGGGAGGCAGTTTGAACATTTGTTATAATGTAATAAAATATTTTAGACTCCAAAAATTTGTTTCAATTAAAAGCTTCCTAAAAACACCTTTCCTAAAGTTAAAAGTACTCATTACTTTTAACTTGGTAACACTATGGCCTCCGTAGCCCGTGATATTCTTTTACTTCTTGGATTTTGTCTCTCTTACACTCGTTGAATGTTTCTCTCCGTTTCATCCAAATCAGAATATCACTTAGAAGAAAGTCCTGGGTACACTTGAATCCTTTTAAGTAAGTAAGAAAAAATTGTCGAAAACTGACTTCCTTTACAAAAATCAATATTGTCCAAAATTTAAGAAATAATCTAGCAAATGTCATACCATTTTGGAATCCTTATTAGCTGCGCCAACTTTTAAAATTACCTGCCAAACAAGCGTAGTACATTTTTTTTCCAGTACAGTCAGTTAAAGTCGAGCAAACTATTAAATTCGAATCATTGTTTTGGGCAAAAAGTCTCATTTCCTTTCAAGTCGGAGTCGTTTGATTTAAATCTTAGGCACCAGTTGACTAAAGCATTATTCAGGATTACATACAAAAAAAAATTAGAAAAAAGGTAGAAATTTGTAGTGCCGGGAACTAAAAAACCACCACAAGATGTCGATTTTTTTTAAAAGCTTTGTATTTTTTGAGACACATCACTTGGATTTTTTTTTTAATTTTGCTGATAACTATTGTAACTTGGCCTATCTGGCCTATATATAGATAAATGGAAAAAGATCCACAGGTACCAAAATTGAGATGGGGGTCCCACAAGGATCCATTTTAGGATCCTTTCTTTTTCTGGTCTATATAAATGACCTACCATACCTTATTAATGAAAAAAACGGGATAGTCTTATTTGCCGATGACACGTCACTTACTTTTAACATTAATCGCCAAATCGCTATAACGAGGTAAATAATGCTCTCTCAAAAATAGTACACTGGTTTAGTGTTAATAATCTTTTGTTAAAAAGCAAAAAAACTAAATGTATAAAGTTCACGTTGCCAAATGTAAGGCAAACTGAAACCAATGTTCTATTGAATGGAAAAGGTATGGAACTAGTAGATACAGCTATCTTTTTAGGTATAACTTTAGACGCAAAACTACAGTCATATTGCTGGGTTGGCCGACAGACTCAGCTCAGCAGCATTTGCAGTAAGTAAGATAAGACAATTTTCAGACGAAAACACAGCAAGACTTGCATATTTTAGTTACTTCCACAATATAATGTCCTATGGCATTCTACTGTGGGGAAATGCTGCCGATATAAATACTATATTTGTGCTGCTGAAGCGAGCTGTTCGGGCAATCTACGAGCTGGCCCTCAACACGTCATTAAGAGAGAAGATTAAAGAAACTGGAATCTTAACTGTAGCTTCTCAGTATGTTCTATCAAATGTATTATATGTTAAAAAAAAATTAAACCTATTCAAAACGAAAAGTGACAACCACAATAGAAATACCCGAAATAAGCATAAGCTTGATGTACCAGTGACTAGACTTAGTAAAGTAAAGAATTCGTTTAAAGGCCAGTGTATACGCCTATACAACAAGATCCCAGAAAGCGTTCAAAATTTTTCAATCAATAAATTTAAAATAGTAGTTAAAGAACGTTTGTGTGCCAAAGCCTATTATAAAGTTAATGATTTTATGAATGATAGCACACCTTGGGAATGAGGTGACACTGCAAGGCTACTTCTAAATTACATATATTATTGTACTCTTGTTATGTAGTTTTAGTTATAACATTGTTATATATGCCTTTTTTATATTTTTAAAAGAACAATTTTCAATCTTTTTGATAAAAGATGGCCCCGCGCGAGTTTCTTACGCTGGTTCTTCTCGCCGGGCTAGTTCCCGAACCGGTGGTAGGCATCATGTAGATCAATGTTCAGAAAGTGTATAATAATACCTATTTTGAATAAAAGAATTGACTTTGACTTTGACTATATATATATGTAAATAGCTCCAGCATAGTAAGGATCAATTCATACCAGATCGAAACGGTACGCGACGCTGTGCTGCATTTTTTAAGATAGCTATTCAAAGTCGAACTTTACTCATTACACAAGAAGATACACGTTCCATTGTAAGAGTTCGAATGTCAAGTTGCACCGCGCTGCACGACGCACGTGCAGTGTCTGATGTTATATGAAACGTGTATCTTTGTATCTTGTGTATCTTTGTGTAACGAATAAAAAAAATTCAATTTTGAATAGCTGTCTTAAAAATTCAGCACCGCGTCGCGTATCGTTTCGTTCTGGTGTGAATTGACCCTTACTCTTTGCTGAAGTAATATAGCAGACATACCTAAGTCCTAACAAATACTCGTGATCCTTGGACTGACCCTGACAAGTCTCTATTTCTTCGAATCTCAACGTCAAGTAAAGTTTCGGCAGATGTAAGTGTCCGGGCCTCTGTCTATGTTAGTTTTATGACGTTCTATCGAAGGCTACCCATCCTCCCGCGGTGACGTTTATAGTGGAATTTATAAAAGATTAATAGCCCTTACGTATCTCAAGATAAAAAATGTCGTAGTACCTTTAACTGAAAGTTAAGTGAACAGTAAGTATAAGGGATCGTAAAGTTTTATTACGTGGGTTTTGTTTTTAGTGTTCCGAAAAATGGAATATCTAAATTTTGTTGACGCTGGCTGCTATTTTAATAGGTAATCTGTGACACTGCGATCTTCTGGGTTACTAGGGGAGACGTCTACATCTAAAATATTTAGTTTAATTTGTATTCTCCGAAATATAGAGTTACTACTAATTGATAAACGTAAGAAATATAATATCTTTTTGTGTAGTTTAGTAGTTAGATACATCTAAACAATACTAAAAAGTTTAAAAATATTGTAAAAAATCACTGTACCTTTGAAAATATTCATGTTACTCATGTTTAAAACTAATTGATTTATGCTGTAACACAAATTCAGTCGTCTAGCCTATGATATTGAAATTTTGATGCTGCCTGAATTCGTTCGCGCATAAGGAAATCACACGGGAACACTGTACTTTTTCGGGATAAAAAGTAGCCTATGTGTTAATCCAGAGCTTAAACTACTACCATACTAATTTTTACCAAAATCCGTTCAGTAGTTTTGGCGTGACAGAGTAGCAACCATCCATCCACCCTCACAAACTTTTACATTTATAGGATTGTGGGTTATCGCTAAAGTAAACATTATTGTTTCGAAAATGAAATCTACAAACCGAAATCAGCTCCGAAATAGATTGCTTCTCAAACCCTGTTTCAATTTCCCGCCACAAACCGCCTTTTCCTTGTCTCTCCAGAGCCGAGTTTGCTGATTTTATTATC
Source organism: Phengaris arion (assembly GCA_963565745.1). Taxonomy (NCBI): domain Eukaryota; kingdom Metazoa; phylum Arthropoda; class Insecta; order Lepidoptera; family Lycaenidae; genus Phengaris; species Phengaris arion. The sequence goes on from OY751450.1 coordinate 16,945,392, forward strand.
CCTAGAGTTTTATTTGCGATATGAACTATACGCCAGCATGAGGTAGACAGATTTTTAGGTTTCCATTCCAAAGGGTAAACGCGACCCTATTACTGAGGCTTCGCTGTCTGTCTGTCCGTCTATCCGTGTGTCCGTCTGTCACTAGGCTGTATCACCTTAACTGTTATAGCTATGCAGTTGAAGTGTTCAACTGCAATCGTGCGCGAGACCGACTCGCACTTAGCCGATTTTAATATTTTGTGTGTGCTCAAGTGGATTCGAGAATGGTTTAGACTTACAATTTGGTCCACGGGATATATATATAATAATAAGGTACATACAATTTTCATTACAAAAAATTTTCGTCTGTCTGTCAGTTTGTTTGTTCCGCCTGATCTCTAAAACGGCTGGACCGATTTTCATTTGACTTCCACCGGTAGATAGCCCATGTTATAAGGAGTAACACAGGCTACTTTTATCTTAGGGTTCCGTTTGCGTTACTTCAACGCCAATGAAGTTGCGGGCACCGACTAGTCTAACCTAATGTTGTCTTTGGTCGCCACGTAATCGTTCCATAGTAAAATGCCCGATGTCCCTTAAAATTAGTTACGTCACTATTTTCCGACGTGATACCTAAGCAAGACAAACGGCTAAACAATTTCCCTGACTACACCCGTACCACGGATTATATAAGGTAAGTATATATTTTTACTCTGTGCCTACACTAGACTTTTACTTGTTTTAAAACATTGCCTCAAGTGACAAATGCGTTTTCAAATGTCAGTACTCAGTAGTGAGGGGGTAGATGAAAAATGGGCCCGCGGATATTGACGAGGCTTGGGCCCCCGGGCCTGACGTATGGGGTCTCGCTAATAGATGTAACGGGGCACTGATGATTTGCGTCTGTAAACTCTAATGTACAAGTGACTAGGAATGTGACGTAAGAATGTGTGTTGAAAATGCGTAGATGATTGTACATACATAAAATAACTACAATTCTTATAACAAACTATAACCCGACTACGTAAATTATAATATGTAGCCTATGTTACCCGGGCTATTATTACGAATCTATTGACACCTCATTTATTAACCCCCGAGGCAAAAAGAGACGCGATAAGTTTGACGTGTCTGTCTGTGGCCTCCTAGCTCCCAAGCGGATGGACCGATTTGGATCGAGTTTTTTTTTTGTTTGAATGCTGACACGATCGAGAGTGCTCTTAGCTATTATAGCTTATTATAGCTTCATCATCATCAACTCGCTCACTGCTTGACAATTCGGGGTTTAGGTACTTGAATTTTTTATTTTGTTTATTGTTATCGGAACCAGTAGTTAAGGCGCTACGGTGGAGCAAACATACAGAACTACATACATACATATACTGCCAAAATCATTACCCTTCCTTTTGGCCTCGCTGTAGTCGGGTTAAAACAGCTTAGGCCCGCGGCTTTGGCGAAAAAAGAATAACCATGTGTTGACTGTTGTACATATTCAAAACCATCCTCTTGGATCACTCTGTCTACGTGTAAACTGCATTAAAGAAGCGTTGTTTGAAGATCTAAGGGTTAGTATATATACGGTCAGTACTTACTGTTCCATACTATATTAATGGAAAGGAACATAATATGAATTTCTGCGTATCTTCCATGCTGGTGTAATTTAATTTTTGCTGCAGAGATGACGCTTCCATATCTTATTAATCCTACTACTATTATGAATGTGAAAGTTTGTTACGATGTATGGATAGATGGATGAATGTTTGCTACTCTATCATGCAAAAGATACTGAATGATTTCGATGAAATTTAGTATGGTAGTAGTTTAAGCTCTGGATTAACACATAAGCTACTTTTTCTGCTGAAAAAGTATTGTGGGATACTGTATTTACGCGGGCGGAGCCGCGGGCAAAAGCTAGTCAGTAATATTATGTATTCTGAGACATAATGAAATAAAAGTAATACCAGGGGTACGTTCTCGGCCGTACGTGAGCATCATACCGATGCTAAAGAGGCTCCAATTAAGAGGAAGATGGTTTAATTCGGTTATTATATTAAAGCTATGGCCTATGGTATTATTTAATAATATTAGAAGCATACAAAATGATCTATACTAATATTATAAAGAGTAAAGATTTGTTTGTTTGAATTGAATAGGCTCCAAAAAAACTTGACCGATTTTGATGAAATTTGACAGAGAATTTAGTTTGATGCCCTAAAACTTTTGCGCGTACGAAGCCGCGGGCAACATCTAAATCTATCTATTTATAATAATAATAATATATGTTAAATACTTTGTTGGCAAATAATTTACATTTAGGTATTAAACCTGCCAAACTGCGTAGCAGTTTGTCGGCAGGTATTGCGCTCATTTTATCTTCTCACACCTTAAAAACTAAAATTCTTATTATAACAATAACACGTTTAGCAACACTAACAAGCTAACACTAAAAGGCAAAGCTGATCGACTGATTGAACGCACAGGCCAAACCCTTTAGGCTAGAAATTAGAAATTTTTCACACGTATTTCGCATATGACGTAGGCATCCACTTAGAAAGGATTTTTCAAAATTCAACCCCCGAGGGGGTAAAATAGGTGATAGAAGTTTGTATGAAACTTTTTATTCCTTGATCATATTTGCATGATATTTCGTATGAATTGACCACGGAAAGTAATGAGTTGCGTATTCCAGCGTTTTCTAAAATTCACCCCGTAAGTGGGTAAAATAGGGGGTGAAAGTTTAAAACCCAATATCACGCGGGCGAAACCGCGGGCAATTAATGCTAGTAATATGATAAATAAATACTAATGTGATGCGATATTACCCATGGTTTCAACGACTATCGGCTATTATTGACCTTTTATTGTCGTTATATTTTGTGTACTTTTCTAGTCAGAATCAAATGAGAGAGATAGATAGATAGATAGATAGATAGATAATGTTTATTTGCTCAAATAAGGTACAATTTCAAGGTGTTACAAATGTTCATATTATTGTTTTACAACTGAAACAATTATTACCTACTTAAAACAAAAACATTGATAACATTATAAGGTATTTGAGTCATAGTATGAAATTTTAATTTATTATCATTTTTATGCTAACCAAAAATATAATATGCATTCTATAAGATAAGTCTTCTCTTAGTAACAAGTTTATTTTATGACTATATATTTTTTTGTGATGTCATTAGTTTTTTTTATTAGAATGATAATCTTTTTATTGGTTATAATGTTGTATTGTCAATTGTTAAAAAATTAAAAATAATAGTATTTGTAATGAATATTAAATATTAATCAAACATTATGAGATACGGCACACCGTCATTATGTAAAACAGAGACAGAGACAGTTTGTTATTATAGCGACCCTTATTTAAAGCAGCGTGTGATGATTCGGCCGCTAAACTTTAATCATTATGATCAACCATTATTATTTTATTCGGCATTTGACATGACGATCCGTATAATTCTGTTGGCTACATTTTAATACGATTTCTGACCTCGCATGAATAGAGATTATGTTAAATTAGTCGATTAGTTACACGGCATCTTAACTTCTGATAAAAGTGCCGCAGATTATAATTTAACTATCGTAATATTGAACACACCAGGGAGTAAAAATATTGAGAATTATACGTACCTATAGAATCTAACCAATATGGTAATGATATATCCTACTACATGTGATAGCTTGTGAGGATAGATGTATGGATGGACGATTGCGACTCTTTCTCGCAAAAACTACTGAACGGATTTTAATGAAATATTGGTATAGTAGTAGGTTAGGCTCTAGTTTAACACATAGGCTACTTTTTATCCCGATAAAGTGGGTACAGAATATATGAATGTTCGTTACTCTTTCCCGCGAAAACAGCTTACAGGATTAGTATGTTATTTAGCACACAGACGGGATTAACACATAGTCGTTTTTGTTTTCGCAGAAAATGTACGATTCTCGTGGAAAAGGTAAATTATTTCACGCGGCTAACAATTTTTTTTGTTGTGGATTAGATTTGCTGAAGCTATAGAGCTTTATGTAACCGGTGAAAGGACCTCGTAGTATTTGATGGAGAGTTGGTCATATACATGTCGGTATGGCGAAGTAGGTCGGACCGGTCCGTCAACGTCGCTAATTGACGTCCGACAGATAAGGACCAGGCCACGTTTAACGAACCTTCAAAATGGACCCTCGACGAAACGACCCACAAACGATTTTTACAACTCGCAGAATTCACTAAAGCGACCGACAGCGTGAGCCATAAAGAAAGTCGCCTCGAACGAGTAGATACGCGACATTGATCTGTTGTGTATTGAAATAAAACCCATTTTATTGAGTGATGGCCCAGTCCTTGTCACCTTTTATGTCATCTGCCCCGGAACCCGTTATAGCTGCCCCGAGGTTCTATATTAGGGCCGCCGTTGTATATGTTTTATAGCGATAAAACAGGGTTTTGATTGAAACGTGATGGGCGGAGCGGTTGATACCTTTCGATTCTGGGGTATAGTTTCACAAGAGTTGCTCTGGATGCAGCGGAACCTGTCCGTTGACTCTGAAATGCGCTCGATGTTAACTCTGTAAGCCTGATTGCTTGTACTTAAGGACGCGAGTGAGTTGCAATGTTTTTACTTCTATCTGAACTACAAATGCAGTCGATGTATTTTAAGCGGATTACTAGTATTAACATATTAATCTAACGTTTATCCCACTCGGGCTACAAGAAAACGAATAAGAAAGCTCGATTTATTCGTATTTAAGTAGCCTCCGCTTTTAGTTATAAATAGCGACGATTTATTATGTTCCACGATGGAACTAATATAAATTGTTTCAATCGACACAGTAAATATTAACGACTTCATGGCTGATAATATATTAGGCATATTAATAAAAACATACTTCCTTTTTGTTGATTTACAACTAAATTCTACATGCGACTAGTTGAGTAGAATTTCTTAGTACAACATAATTTAACCTACTACCTATATGCATTCTGTTAATATTATTCATATTTTAGTATATTATGATATTCCGGAATCTATTTAATCACTTCCATAGGCCACACTAAAAATATATGAACTGTACAACACAGCCTATCAGTTATTTGTTATTATAATACCGTTATTAGTAGGTAATTTGGAGCCTGAGAAAGCTGTCGAAGGCCTAGCGGACCTATTAATTAGGTATTTGCAATTACTACGTTTTCTTCAATAGACAGCGTTTGAGTAACCATACTTACTATCTTCCAATAGTTATGATGCTGCCGATTGGGTCAGTTAGAACTGACCGTGTGTGGATCGGAATGACAGTATAGACAAACTGCTGATTGGATGAAGACTGCAGAGCCATGACGATTTGACGAAAGGAAGAATCGTTTATGACTTCCCTTAGTTTCATGAATTTTCTCGTCACATAATAATTATGACCACATAAACTATTCGAAATTAAACGCCAAGATAAAATCTTCGCTTTTATTAATTTGATCCACATTATTGTCGATATATTCAACGTTATGGTCTCCATTGAGAATATATTTTGTGTTAATATTGCCTTCTGTAACATTTTATTGCTAATAAACTTTGTATTTATCGGAATCTTATCTGTAAAACCCTACTTGAGTAGACCGGTTTCTTTCTCAGGCATTTCGTTTTAAGCCTTAATGCTGTATATTACTTGTAAGTAAAATCTATAGTAATTGATTAAAAATTTATTATTAAATAAAATTTATTTTGTATTACGCTTGTGTTAAATTTTTCTCATAACGATTAAGGAATATAATGCAAGAAGTTGGCATAGCGGGATACGTTTTATCCATCTTCCATAATATGTTGCAAGAAATAGATAGCTTTATTTATTAACATTCCTTATGGTTGTAACTTTGATATGTCTGCATTTGGATTCGCATTATATTAGCACCATGGCATTACAAACTTAGAATTTAATAAAAAAATTGTTGAGCAATTAAGCATTAAATAATTACGATGTACGTTGTAGTTTGTTTATAACCTAATAACATAATCTTAATTAACAATAGGCACGCATAAGTTAATCTTAATACAGATCTTAATATTCTCCATATTACACCTACAGAGTAGTATCCAATTAATATGCAACACAGCATTGCACATAATATTAAAGCCCATAAAATTAATTTCCCAAAACATTGTGTTCGTGAGCTGTCCGTCCCACAGGACCACTTAATTCCATTACTAATTCTCCGGACGTAGCCGCTGAATTAAAACAACCTGTGCCCTCAACCTCAGCGCCCACACCACTTTTTACTTCATCTATATGTCCAGCCCCCTCTATAAGGTTCAAAATACCTTGTTCTGGTTCTTGGTTGATTGGTCGTATGAGATATTTTTCAGGTCGTTCTCGTATCTAGATGGTCCGCGAAGTGGTTTTTTTAATCCGTAATGGCCGACCGTTTCTGATAGCAGATGATGCATGGTCAGCGGAGGTATGTGGGGCAGTGAGGGTGACTTGTTTGTACCTTTCACTAAATTATTTAATAGGGTCTCCAGGAAAAAGCTCCAGGAAAAATTTAACCATATTAATTATGTATTGCTGTTAAAAATGTAAAATTTCCAGAATAAAATATTAGGTCCTTACATATGAAATTGGCGTTTTGTAAAGGAGGAACATAAAGTCGATTTTTTTTAAACATAATATATTTATTTAATCAAAGTATATACCATTGCTATCTATGCACTTTTGCCATCTCATAGGTAGTTCATTGATGCCTTTACTAAAAAAACCATTCGGACAAGAATCAATAAAATATTTAAAGGCGCTTTGGACTGCCCCATCGGAGTTGAATTTTCTTCCCTTGCAAGAAGTTATCCAAATTCCGAAAAAAATGGTTTTTTTTCGAAATTCTGTTGGCGCAAGCTCCGGAAAGTACGGTGGATGTCTTAGACATTCAAATTGAAGCTTCTATAAATTGGTAGCTGTCTGTTGTGCAGGGTGTGATCTAGCGTTGTACTGAAGCAGCAGTGGCCTAGAGCGAATGACCAACCTCGGTTGTTTAGCAGCTAGCTTTTCCATCATGATTTGTAGTTGCTGGCAATAGACATCTGCCGAGATCGTCCTGCCAGATTTAAGAAAGATGTAGTGAACGACACCGGCACTAGTCCACCAAACGTTCACAAGTAACTTTTTTTGAGTTAATTTTTGCTTGGGGCAGTGCAGCTAACTCGGACGTGGTTTGCGATGCGTCCACGGGCTTGTTCTGCAGGTCGAAATTTCCAGAACGAAAACGTTGGAACCAAAAACGCACTGTGTTTTCTTTTGCGACACCGCCGCCATTCACACCATTAATCCTTCGAGCCGTTTCTGCAGCACTGGTGCCACGGTGGAACTCGTACTCGAAAATATTACGATATTTCAAGTTTTCCATTTTGTAAACGCAGTGACGCAAAAAAAAACCAAAAGAGGAAATAATAAATGAATTATAGTTTTCGAAACACAAATGCATGAGTAAATAGCGGTATAAATTTAAAATTGGAATTCCTAACCAAAGAAGATATATTTGAGATCAAAATGTCCAGTACGACAAAACGCCAATTTCATATGTAAGGACCTAATATTTTCAAATAATCATAACAAATAATTAGTAGTCGAATTTAATCTAGACGAACAGTCGAAATTCAACCATAATTCATTTAATTTTTATGCTTGAAAATTATTAGGGTTCTTTTGTCAATCTTTACATCATATCAAAGAACATAATATGTAAATGATGTCTATGGAATTTGAATGAAATATTGACAAACGTGTGACAGGTATTGGGTTAAACCATCACCTGTAAATTGACGTCAAAAATTGTTGTAAAACCCCATTTTGAATGAATAATTTGACTGTTGACTATAAATTATAACCGAGCAATTATCTTCCAGGAATTTATCATACTAGAAATCATTAAGTTAATAACAATGTAACCCCCATCATCTTAGCAAAGTTATCGTATTAACGTTTATTAGCGGAAATCTTAAAGATTATCGTCATTCAGTTTTATGAACACAACTAAAAAATCCGAAGATTAAGGGGTGAAAATTTTAAATTTAAGAAAACACTGCGGCTTAAGCTCACACTTATCTTAACTCTGATTAAGCCATTCCCCACCATGCCCCCTGGTGACGGGTGCTTTGAATAGGAAATCCATTTGCACGATCGGCACGTGCCGGGATCACGGAATGCGTTCAGGTCGACGACTCGTAGTTTTTTTGGCAATTCTTTTTCTTGGTTTAAACTTTAATGTATGGGACTAGTAAACTCCATTAACTGGCAATATGCCACAACTTTTTATAGATACTTATGTTATTTTTTAATTTGCATTGGTCACTTGGTAATTATTATTATTAATGTTTAGTAAATTGTAATCTAAATCAAACAGAATAATATCCGTCTTTTACTGTCCTATGCTTCTTTCCTGAAGTGCAGGCTGATTTTACTTGTCTATTGGTCTAGAGTCTAGACTATCGTAAACCTCTGTGGTCCAGTGGTTTAGAGCTTAGCTCTCGACTCGTAGATCGTGGATTCGATTCCCGCATTGGAACAACAAAAAATTTTGTATCCAAGTTTGGTAAGGACAATGCAGGCCAAACACCTGATTGTCTGACAAGAAAAGTGATCCATGCGTCGGATGGGCATGTAAAAGGTCGGGCCTGCGCCTGATCTCTCGCCAGTCGTGTCGGTTATCCGTCCCACTAGGTTTCGAGAGTAAAAGAGGAGAGAGTGCTCTTGTGTACTGCGCACACAATTGGTCACTATAAAATTACTCCTGCGTAACTGGCCTGGTTTCAATGAAACCAGCCACCGTCACCGAAATCGGTGCGGGAGTTATTACCATACGCTTTTTAGGGTTACGTACCCAAAGGGTAAAATCGGGCCCCTATCACTGAGACTTCGCTGTCCGTCCGTCTGTCTGTCCGTCTGTCACCATGCTGTATATCCTTAACCGTGATAGCTAGGACATTTGAAAATTTCACTTATTATGTATTTATGTTGCAATAACAACAAATACTAAAACAGAATAAAAAACAACATACAACAAACGTGATTTTTTTCCGTTTTGTACGGAATTACGTTTTCTTGCGAGAGTCCGAATCGCACTGGTTTTAATTTTTGATCATCTATTCTGACTAAATTTTAATTTTTAATTGGAGTAAAATACGAAAGTATTTTTTTTGTCATCAACTTCGCTTTGCCTCCAGCATAAAAATTCTAATCTAAGTAGGTGCACAATTTTTGTATCACATTATCGAGAGGGGATCTTTATCCATCTTTTATCTTCGGATTACGTGGATCGAGATCCTAACGATTGTTCATTACAGCTGCGGAAGCTTCATCATTATTATAATTCAACTTTATTTTCACACTTGTTCTTTAGAATTGGACGGTGGTGCTTGCTGTAATAATATTCAACCGTAGTAGTCAGACTTCGGAGATTCCTTTATGCGATAGGTAGATTAAAAGGAGAGCAATTGCCGATCACTATATTTGATGTGGTGCCTTTCGTAGATGTACAGAGAGTGAGTGCTTCAAATTAACAATAAAAAATGAAGACAATTATTTTGGAAAATTATTACAAATTAGGGAACAGTGCCGAGTGTAAAATCACGTGCCTTGTGACTTAAACTTCTTAAATATTGGGTTCATACATGGCTGCGAGATGATCCTTGGGTTCATACATGGCTGCGAGATGAGCCTTGGGTTCATACATGGCTGCGAGATGAGCCTTGGGTTCATACATGGCTGCGAGATGAGCCTTGGGTTTGTACATGGCTGCGAGATGAGCCTTGGGTTTGTACATGGCTGCGACATGAGCCTAAGATACATTAATAGGTAATTAGGTACCAAATATGGGTAGGCACATACTCAATTTGTTTTGTCATTCCGTAATATTTTTAAGGCTGTACAGTTGATTTTTGGAACCTCGCATTGTTCCAACAATTTACTATTAAAACTTATAAATCAATGTCTTCATGAAGCAAGACTTTGTGCAAATACCATAAATTGTGCCAACATCTTCCTTATTTAAGGAAATTCTTTGAATGGCTCGAGTAGCATTAAACCAAAGTGAAAACAGTTTGGTTTACCACACGTTTGGACGTTTAAATCTTATCCGTTGTACATAAACCTTCTGCAAACTGGCGCTAAAGCCTCCTCTGTCTACGAACAAAATCCTGCAACTCTCCTAAATTGGACCTCGTTGAAATACATTTTCTTTGTCTTCACAATCAAATCCTATAGGATTGATGTTATTATTAGTTGCATTTTGAACCTTATACAGATATTTGAAGGTTGGTTTTACACTGTCGTGTCGATATGCAAAGCGAAATATCAGATTGTGTAACGTACACAAGGAACTTGGTATCGTTAGAACTGTAGCGGCATGTCGTGTCGCAGACTGTTTATCAGCTTATTCCCAACCTTTTATGATGCGGATTCACCATAGAAGTATTCAATAGGGATCACGTGGTTAAAGAGAAATGAACTAATAAACAAATTATAATTTAATGGAATAGGTATCGAAATTACTAAAAGTAGCCTTCCGATCTATGCGACGGCGACCAGCAGAGCAGCGAATCAGGTTCTCTAGCGACGCCCGCCGGTCGCGCGACACAGTTCGCGAGGAACGTTTAGTCCTCCGTATAAATTCATACTAAGCTGGCTTCGCAACCCTGTTACGGTCTCGGGTCGCGGTCTCGCGTCGAGCGTCGCGTGCATCGGAAGGCTGTCCAGCACGACATGTCCGCTATGGATGTCCAGCTTAAACGACCTACAGTTAATGTTGATAAAACAAACATATACAGTTCATATTTTAACACTAATCTTGCAAATGTTTAGGTTACAATTTACATTTAAAATTTTTTCGAATCTCGCGCGTCTTCCCATCTGTGCTCGATCGCTTCGGATAAATCGTATCGTTCTCCTTGCCTGTGAATGTATTGCTGGCTGTAGCGGGTGCGGCCGCGGACACTCAAGTCGGATTTACAGGGGGCGGGACGATTTATGTCTCTACACCCGGAGTATTACGTTAATAGAACCGATCAACGCAACTTTATTTGACGGAATAAACGCATTAAATGCACTTTACAATATTCGATTATTTCGACATGATCATTCGGACTTTAATACTTAAAACTAATTAATTGCCTAACTACATTATATTATCGTATCCTTGAAGGAAGATTCAAGTATTACTTATTCATGAAGCGAATTCAAAATATGCTTTCGTGAATAAGTAATATAAGGAGCAAGAAAGCATAGAAAGGTTTGAATTTGTAACTCCTTATTTTTACGCATTATATAGGTTTTGAACAAGTCAATTGTAAAAATACGGTTATTTTCGCCGGGCTAATTTCAGACCCGGTGGCAGGCATCATGTAGACGCGTTCATAAAGTGTAACATACCAACTTTGAATAAATTCTTTTGGCTTTGATTTCGTAGAATGAGTAACGAACAAATTGTGAATTATGATGATGAGTGATGACATCAATACACTTTAACCATCTTAGAGCAATCTGGGCACATTTATTAAGTGCAAGTGCACCTCCTACCACCTACTACCTACTCGTACTGACAGGAGACTCTTAATAAGCTCTCACATCCTGTAATTAGCGCTCTAATCATTTGTAGTGATGATGGGACCGACAGGTAAGACTACTTTTTGAACGCGGCCTCGTCCGCATAAATGCAGTACCTTTGTCACGGGAACACACACAAAGTGTACTTTCTCGGGATAAAATCTAGCCAATGTGTTAATATCCAGAGTTTTAACTCCTACCATACCAAATTTCATTTTTGCGTGAAAGAGTATCTTCCTTCCATCGATCATCACAAACTTTCACATTAATAATAGTAGTAGGATTTGTCGCAGATACAGAGTAGACCACGGGGAAAGACATAGGCTACTTTTTATCTATCTTGAACAAGTATAAATCTTTCTTTTTTCTTTATAATATTGGTATAGAAAAGATTTTAAAATATCCCTACAATAGTTATTGATGCCATTATCTTTTTTTTAATTCAAAGGAAGTTAGGCACTTAAGTTAATTGACAGGTTTCAAAGGCTTCAAGTACTCACTTCTATCTTATCTTCAAATAAAGATATTGTAAGTTTTATGGTATCTAATGTAATGATTGCATAAAGCCGTCGCCGGTGTTTATGGGCAGCTGTAGTACATTGGAAGTGTATGCTGTACTGTAAGCTCCGCTCGGATTCATTTGAATATCAACGTGAATAATGACACAATAGCGCGCTATAATGCTACCAATTATAATGTTATATAAAGGTACCGTAAAATAAAGAAATATACATTAATTTTGACAAATTTAATATTTTTGTACCTTTGGATGAAATGGCATCTGATCTAAGTATATTATTCTAAAATTAATTACAGAAACTCTATGTTTTAGCAGAAAAAATTTAAAAAAAAAATAAACTAGTATGAATGTCCTATGTACCTACCACGGCGCTGAAAAAGGACATTGACCTCACACAGTCACAAAGCTGATTTCAAAAAGTTTTTTTACTGAAAACTTACGTTTTTAAATCAGCTGTGTGCCAATGTGAGGTCAATGACCTCAGCGCCGTAGATTCGTATCACTACTAGATTTTCCACTTGTAAAGCTGTAAATTATGTGCCCAAATTTTCTGCAATTGATTTTGCAAAACGTAATTCTTATATGGAAGTGAACACTATACAGTGTACAGCGGTGAGTGTACACACGTATCTACAAGTACTGGAGTACGACACTGGAGATCGGTGTCCATTCATATGGTAAATGGTGCCGGGTGACGCTGTGATAGGTAGTGATGGGCTTGTCTTGTTGGAGGTGTATCGATATCGATACGTTTATGTTGGTGAGAAACATCCTAAGGGTGTAACATTGTTGTATTTATGCTCGGATGCTGGGACTATATGATCCGGAATCCGGAAGGCCGTAGAATATTCTGATCATTGAGAATAGAAGTTTGCGCTAATACAATAGAGTTAAATTTTCAACTCTATTGTATTAGCACAGAGTTGTATTTTCAGTGCTCTGAATTTTCACCGCCGTTCCGAATTCCGGAGCATATAGTCCCAGCCTTAGTACAGAATCCAATGGGATTCTGTACTAAGGCTGGGTAAAAATTTGTGGCTGGGAAAATATTTATAACCTACCTACCTAATGAGGTAGGTAGGTTATAAATATTTTCACGCCGGTAGAACACCGGCGCATCACTGACATCTATGACCGGCACATCACTATCGGTGTCGCCTGATTGAATCACGCCGGTGCAGTATATGTCTGGAGGTTGTGCTGCGAAATAGAATCGTCTGGAGTTCCACAAGTTCAGCGCTTTGTTTTGATCAAATTGAATTTTTCACATACATTGAATTTACTTTGACTAAAGATTACAATAATCACTATAAGAGAAACACAGAATTTGTTTGTAATTTATATCTTACTAGCTGTTTCCCTGTATACTATCGAGTATCCCGCAGGAATACTGTACTTTTCCGGGATGAAAAGTAGCATATGTTTTAACCCAGAGCCAAAAATACTACCATATCAAATTGCATCAAAATCAGTTCAGTAGTTTTTGCGTGAAAGAGTAACAAACATCCATCCATCGCCACAAACTTTCACATTTATAATGTAATAAATGTAAATTAAATTAGTAGGATACTTTAAACAAGACAATCTTGTAAATAAATAATTATCGGTTTCACGAAACCGGCTCCAAGTATTACCATGAAATTTGGTGTGTGCCGGGGACTTGTGGGGGAGATATTCGGGAGACGATCTAGCTAGGTTATAAGCTATCTAATAAGCTAATAAGCTATCCCAGCGAAACTGTGCATTTTAAGCTATGTATGTTTTTCTTTCGTCGACTAATAATTTTGACTCTATTCTGTCAGACCGATTGGCAGTTTCGTATGCGTATGTATAAGTTTTGCTTTGTTCGGAAATTCGGAATGACTGTGGTGAATCGAATCCCCTTCGCATAAATATTTTTTTATTCTTTTTCACTTTTTCAAATTTATCAGAACTCCGAGCAAAGCTCGGTTATATAATTTACGAAGACGACAGTATAACGATGTCACGATGTCCATCAGATAGTTTTTAGTTACTACTTCTAGGCAAACCAAGCTAATAGGCTACTTGACCTTGTTTTTATTTATGTCCTAGACGCTTCATTATTGTTCCATTACACAAAAAAAATTACATTACTTTGAAACCTAAAAACAAACAAAAAAGTTTATTAAAAGATACACTTTTTAAAAACCGCCGAAAACACTATTCGCTATGTTGGTTAATTGATTGATTACCTATCTGTGCTGTGACGTCATACTAGTGCTATTTGTAATCTGTGCTATAGTTCGTAGTGGTAAAATGGCGGTGTTACGTTCCGTTTGACGTTTTGACATAAATAACCTATTAAGATGTCATGAACTATTTATTTACAGAAACACGTTCCGTTTCACTACTACAAAATATATGTTTAGTGTGTTTGTGTCGTCACGTCTTTGCCGGAAGTTACTTCGAGGTAAAAAAAACATAAATACACATTTTATTTATCAATATTACCTATGCTTGTAACGTATAATATCGCTGAAATACGTTTTCCTAGCCAAGTACTAAAGGAAATACTCCTTCAATGTATGAAAGTCAATATGAATCAAGTAGCCTATTCTGTATGGTATCTTTTACTAAGAATTTATTCACTACCATGTCTAAGTAATTTCTCCTCGCACCTAATCCTCCTTATTGTCTAAACATAAGCTAGCGCCCACTAAGTAACCTCACGGTGCATGCGGACTGAACACCGTGACAGGTAGCACACGGTGCCGGTCGCAACTGGCGAGCAGTGTGAATACACGGTGGTTTTTAGGGTACCCAAAGGGTAAAAACGGGTGGGACGGGAAACTGTCCGACCGTCTGTCCATCTGAACGACTGACTGTCTCACCAGACTGTATCTTATGAACCGTGATATCTAGACGTTAACGGTATAACAACAAATACTAAAAACAGAATACAATAAATATTTATGTAGGGCGCCCAATTTCGACACAGCAAACGTGATTTTTTAGCTGTTTGTAAGACTCGCACTTAGACGAATTTTTATTTATATATAACGATTTGCAAACTCAATTACCTACAGAAGGCCAAAAACAAAATTAATTCAACATGAAATACCATGTCATCCGTCGTAAATCGTAAGAAGCAAGTGAGTTAGCAACTTTTATGGTGATTCTTTCCTATTTACGCCGCGTTTAAATTTGCATTTTAAAACCGTGTAATCTGTAATTTACTACGTAGCGCTTCGTCACTTATCTAAGCTTGCCCTTGTTTACATTTTTGCTTTAAAAATTTACTTTGCACTAGCGCGGCTTGTAAATCCCTACTTGGCGTTTTCGGTCCCCTTTAAAGGAACCGGCTGGTTGTTTTTTTCCGACTAAGGCGAAGCGAAAAGGAAGGGTAATGATTTTGGTAGTCTAAGTATGTATGTATATGTATGTTTGTTCCACCGTAGCGCCTAAAGTACTGGTCCGATTTTTATGAATGAGGTGTCAATAGATGCACAATAACAGCCCGGGTAACATAAGCTGTATAATTTACGTAGTGGGGTTACAGTTTTTAATAAAATTGTAGGTAGTTATGGTTTAAGCTGATCTAGTTTGCAGGTTTATAGCAACCATGGATCATTGAGCGAGTTTTACACTTCCGCTAGTTATTTTTAAAACAAATTAGCTTTGCTCGCGACTTCGTCCGCTCGGTCCTCCGTTGCACCTCCGCGGGATGAATTTTAAAAAAAGGGTAAAATACATGATCATTTGTATCAACACATTTGTATTTATTATCCCGAATAAATTTGATAAAAATCGGGGAAGATTTTCAATTTTCACCAAACAAACTCACCCCTTACTTAACACTCACAGAGGATAAATGTCTATATACCCTGAAATACGTATCTAATAAAATGTATTTAATAGCATGAATCTCAATTCTCATGGAAATCGGTGCAGATTTAAATTAGTAAAGGTAGAGTTTTTCATAATTCCTTCTTAGTGTGCGTGTGTGTACGTCCGAATTTGACGTTTCTACCATTAGCGGCTGTGCGAGCGTCTATAGGTATGTCAGTCAGTCAGTGGGACTTACATCTCCTCTTCTATTCTCTTTCCTATTTCTAGAACCCAATTCTCGTCATTAACTTACAATTTAATTTTACTTTTATTGAATTTATAAATGAATCGTCTTGATATGATAAACAAATTTTTGGAATTTGGACCAATCAAAACGGGTTCGACGTTAGTTTGACGTTTATGAGTATACCATTTTGCAGTTTTAACATATCGGGACTGGGTCGTAACCTAAGAGAATTAAACCAACGTCGGAAATCTATTATTGCCGAATTTAATTAGCAGAATCGACCTTCTGCAGGTCTGCTTCCGAATCTAATAAAAACTGAATTAAATTCAATTGCTAACTAAATCAGTTCGCGGGCAATAAACGTAGTCGACACAATGTATGGGCTATTATCTGCGTCGAACTACCGACGCACCTGCGACACCCTCGCGCTGCAGACGGGAGATTCACTTAAATAATCATTTAGGTACGTACCTATTTCGAATGATTTTGTTATGATATTTTTATTAGATACCGTGAGTTATTTCAAGTAAAGCATTACCTATGGCCACGATACTGCACTGAACTACAAACCCGACGATGGACCTTCGGACCCCAACTCTCGGTATTAAGTAACACTTTCATTATACTTTTATTGAATTATAAATGAATCGTCTTGATATCAAAAGTTAATTGTTGGAGTTTCGACTTATTAAGACGGGTTTTGTTGTTGGTTTGACGTTAATGTGAATACCATTTTGCAGTTTTAACGTATCGGGACTGGATCGTACCTGTATTATTTCAGGATTTATTTAGCAGAATCTGGTTTTGCGCGTGCGTGTTCCTAGGTGGCGGCTGTCGCTTCCCATCAGGCGGCGCGTCTGCACCGTTGCTGATCAAATTACGTAAAAAACTTACACTGGGCTTAGCGTGAACAATGGACAACAATGTATTCGTAATGTTATCGAATGAGAATTGTATGAAAGTCATAATAGCGCCTATACAATTTTCATTCGATGACGTTACGTCCACAAATTTCGCGTATGTTAACGTATCTTACGTATTTAAAATAAACCGGCCAAGTGCGAATCCGATTCGCGCACGACGGGCTCCGTACAAAACAGCAAAATAATCACGTTAGTGGCTAGTATTGGAGACCCCTTAAATTTTATTCCGTGTTCAGTATTAGTTGTCGTAGCGGCAATAGAAATACATTATCTGTGAAAATTTCAACTGTCTAGTTATCACGGTTGAGGAGACATACAGACGGACGCTCACACAGAAAGACAGACAGGGAAGTCTCTGTAATGGGTTCTCGTTTTTACCCTTCGGTTACGGAACTCTATAAAATCAAGTAAAACAGTGGAATACCATTGATGACAAAGCGTGTAATTTTCGTTTGAACTTTGAAGTGTTTTTGCCGTTTTTGCTGACAGGCAGTCCGCGCGTTCCGATCCGCGATGTCAAATCGCTCGTCATGCTGCCAATTAAAATGCTCTGAGCTCCCCAAATACATTACCCCCGGTGAGGAGTTTTTGCAGCCTGTTTGTTTAGGCTCGGTGCAAACGCCACCGGTCTTTTACACAATTGTTGTTAGTTTTGAGTTTGCACGACCGGATACACCGAGCGTTTCGCCGAATTTTTAAAACCTAAAAAATAAGATGACAATAATTTCGCGTTAGCGCGGAGCTTAATAGCTACTATATCTACTATCAAACAAGCCACTCGACCTGGCATAAGATTGAAGAAACATTAATACTATTCGGAGCAAAATAGGTCATAATGTAAGGCAGCAAGGTCGATGCATCGTCGTTATGAGAAACAACATTTACTTTCTTCCCGAGCATGAGCGCACAAAATGGCCTCTTTTGACAGCTAAAGTATAAACCTCTTCTTATTTCAATGTCAAATAGTCTTACAATAATGTCGACTACTCCACATCATGGCGGTCCAAGACAAATAGTTTCTTTACGTTCAGTCATTTACTTGGAAATTTGATCATTTACAGAAGATCGATCAGAAGATCATTTGACAGAAGATTTCCGTGATTTGATTTTTTGTTTGCTTATATTATTATACTCAGAAACTACTGGACCGATTTTGATGAAATTCGGCATAAACATAGAGCAGAGACTAGAGAACATCTAGTTAGGCTATAAACTATGACACGCTAATACTAATAATAATATTTACACCACATACTCGTATTAGATACTCAATGTTGATGTTTTCTCTGATACGTTGGAAAAGTCACTTGACAGACAAAGAAAGCAACATTGAATACCTTATCCGTTGTGGAAATATTTTCATTAGTATGGCCAATATTAAATAAAACTGTGTTATTATACGTGTAAGAGAACACTAAACAAATCAGGTTACATTGTATTGCTGCGTACAGCTGAGCTAGGGTCAATTTTTAGCATCACGCAACATACATAGTAAATCATATAATAATGTGCCCGATTCTCGTTTATTCTTTTGTATTTCATTTTGATTTGCGTTGTGCGATTATAAAATAAACGTTTTCTATTCTATTCAATACTTACGGTATAGCATATTGTACTAAACCCACTGTCACAAACACAACCGACCAATAAGTATTTCGCATCTCATTCATCTGGGCTGGGCGGCTGGGCGGCAGTCGGCGGCATGCCCGCACGCAAACCGCCCGCCCCACGTAGCGCCCTCCCGAGTGTTGTTACGAAAAGTTGTTTAATAAGTGAATTACGAAACGTTGTTACGAAAAAGTTGTCGTCGTGTTCACAGTGAGACAAGACAAGCAGAAATATCGATTGTGCACTAGATAAATGCCTTATGTTAAAAAAAAAACTTTACTGCAAAAGTGATTTTTTTAGGCTTTAAAGCAAAGATTTGTTTCAATTAGTATTCTTAAAAGTTGTTGAATTCAAATTGTTGTAACAATTTATATTACTGTGCATTTTATTTGATAGTGATTATCTTGGCGGGAGCGTGTATGCAAAAGTTTTAAGATTTGTTTAGCTGTTGATAAGGTAAGACCGGCCTAACAGAGTTACCTGAGGTACCTTCGTCAAAGTTCATGCGTTGGATTTTTAATTAATAATACTTTAACGCCCGAGTGGCGTTTACTAATTTTGATCAAAAGTATCGTGCGACCATGTCAGTAATGGTATTCGTCAGTGTCATTTTTATACATCGTCTGTCGAAAACCTTAGAAAAACGATGATAGTCAAAACTAGGGTGAAAACCAATGCAAATGGGGAATATGCATAAAACAAAAATTGCCTATTAGAAATGTACATAATAAGGCAGGGAATATTGTCCTTGCAATGGCATTTCTACGATCAACCGTTGACGAAATACAGTCGTCAGCAAAGTGAGATCGTTGGAGAGCATTCAAAACGCTCTATACAAAAAATTATGAACAAGTGACGTCACGTCGCTCTTGCAATCATAGCAAAAAAATCGTCGTTTTTTTGTCCTTTTAAGTCCTGTAACTTTTTAATTTAGCAACTTGCATTTTTCAATCCATAATTTTTATGTTGCCTTTCGGACAGTATAAGAAGTTTTCTGATTTGAAACAAATGCATTTTCCCTATCGGTCTTAATATATGACCTTGTATACATAAAAGTAAAACATTCTGATAAAAGTTTTTAAATACCCTGTGTTCAATCTACAGTGAATATTCGTGCGGGTACATGTTACCAAGCAAACCTTTGGATATTCACATATTACGCATATTTTATGCAGTTTATATAATTTACCGCTTGAGCTTCCGCGTGGAACTGGTCTCCCATCATGATAGACGATCGGCATGATTGCAGTTGATATATTGCACGCGTATAATTTACGATCCACTAATGAAGCTTATAGGTATTTAATAGTAGAGAATATTCTGCATAATAGACACCGCAGTGGTAAATCAGTCTATTATCTATCCCTATGTTAAGTTATAAAAACGGCAACACTCTTCACTCGATAATTATGAGTTTTATAATTATAATCATCACAATTATAATCCGTAATAAATGACATGAAGGTATTTCTATTAATCTTAACCAGTGATCGGCCAGAGGTTGAAATTCGAACACACGCGATTATTTTATCAAAAGCTTTGCTTTGCGACACTGTGAACACTGAACAGAGGTAATATCTGTCTCGTGCATTTACGTCACAGATGACAGTAATAGTAGACGCCACGCTCAGTTAGTCATCCTATATCCGTGTAGCCTTTGGTGTGGCGGAGAATTGACGAGCCAATATAGGGGTATATCGTACGATCAGTCAAATTGTACATACACCGCGAAAATGAAGAGCTAAGCATAACGCGAATCCGCTCCACGCTTCGTGTTCGCAGACCTTCCGCAATGTCGCGCGCGATTTGCGCAGGAAGTATGAAGCCAGCTTCATTAATCTCTAATCGATGCAAATAAATAAAAATGAAGTACATAATATCTGTTTGTAATTTAAAATTAACATCTTTTCACTTAACGCATATTATGAAAGTATAATAGCTCCCACACCGATTTCGGTGACGGTGGCCTGTTTCATTGAAACCAGGCCAGCTACGCAGGAGTTATGTTATAGTGCCCAAGTGTGTGCGCAGTACACAAGAGCACTCTCTCCTCCTTTTACTCTCATAACCCAGTGGGACGGATAACCGACACGACTGGCGAGAGATTAGGCGCAGGTCCGACTTTTTACATGCCCATCCGACCCATGGATCATCTTTCTTGTCAGACAATCAGGTGATCAGCCTGAATTGTCCTAACCAAACTTGGAAACAACATTTTTTTTGTTCCAATGCGGGAATCGAACCCAAGCCAAGCTCTAACCACTGGACCACGGAGGCTGTTAATGAAAGGCTATGAAAGTATATATACATACTATATACGGTACTTCAAATAAAAAATATTTTTACATTTTTTGTCTGTCCGTCCGTCTGTCTGTTTGTCTGTCTGTCTGTTTTTTCCGGATCTCTGAAACGGCAGGACCGATTTTGACCGGACTTTCACTAGTAGATAGAAGATGTTACAAGGAGTAACTTAGGCTACTTCAATTTTAGGGTTCCGTTTCCATAAATATTTCCACGCAAACGAAGTTGCGAAAACCAGCTAGAAATAAATGTATAATGATAATCTTTATCTTTTAGATATCCTCGGCTACTGTCCAAACAACACCGCTGTAGGCGACCAGTTCAAATTTGATAATGGTTATAAATTACCATCGAAAACTTTTATCAATCAAATATTATATTACAGCTTTCAACATAATGATTAATGCTGAGTAATATATTTATATAATGAGAACAATTACTATGTACAATACAAAATAGTTTATGATTTTATTGAGGATCTTAAATTTTTTATGATATAAAAAATTGTATTGTTTTAGTTGTAAAAAGTTATATTTTGGTTAATAAATTACCAGTTAAGGGAGTTAGCTCGTTATGTGTGAAGGTTTTAGTTATCGGTCAAACTTCTTCTGTATTGAAATTGTTTAGATTAGAATCAGCAGTTTTTTATTAAAGTTCGTAAACATTTGAATAACTTCAACGAATAATAATATCTACCTTTAGCAGTTTTATTTATTAAGTAATGGGTGCTCAATAAAATTCCCATGTTTGGCACACAAAGATGATAAAACCTGGATTAACCAACGCCTACTTCCTCTACACCTACTACCCACACCTACTTCCTACACCTACTACCTACCTCTACAACCTACAGGTGATGTGTTAAAGAGTTATCGACGAATATTGTTACAGTATCTACTAATCATAAAAAAATATTTAAAAAAAAAATAGGAGTAGGCCATAAGGCCACCCTTATCATTTAGGGGTACGAAATGTAGCTTACAGGCTATTCTCATCCCTATCGAATACACCTTTAAAATTTCATAAAAATCGTTCAAGCCCCTTAGGAGGAGTTCTGTAACAAACTGTGGTTGCGACGCGAGACTTTTATGTATTAAAAGATATTTTAATTTGCACGAAATCCTCAAGCATTGTTGAAGATATACTACTATAGAATGTGTGCTGTGGTAGCTGGTTTGTTTCGCTAACGGTTACCTCTGCTGTCTGCACTTGCATACGGTTACAGACCAAATATAGCGAAAACAGAGCTAAACCCTGCGCGTGCGTGCTGCCGCGTTTGCACGGTGCCGCAACTCGCATGATGTAGAACATTGACTCGACTGTCATAGCAAGTTGTAAATTATCTAAATAATATTAATTACTGTCTGTTTTGTTGTTGTGTTAATAGTATGAAACTTTGATTAAATTAGTTGTCAATAGTGAGAATAAGCATTTTTTGTCCAGTAATAATATTATTCAAAAAATATGTCTTTTTCAATTCTTACGCCCTAACTATGAATGCTGCGAATTACTTATATTGAACATACAATAAACTTAGTGAACTGATAAATATATCATCTTAAACGTTTCAAAACTATAAATGCTAGAAAAGTAACGTTCAATACAGGGGGCCTAGCAGGGACATTTGACAGCGGCGTAAACGTAACGTTATCGAATGAAATTTGTATGGGCGCTGTCATGATTATGACAGATTTTTACATTATGCTAAAAAGTTAACACCTAATATATTTTCTACCTACAGAATTATTTTCAAAAATAGAAAACCTAACTATCTCCTACAAGTACCAATCTCTTTACTAATTTATTAACCGGTTGTGATTATTTGAGCCGAATTACGTCCTTGGATTTTTTATTCGTTCGGTGCGTAATTCTTGCTTTTCTACAAGTTATTATCTTTTGCTATCGATTTCTTGTGTTCACTTTGTCTTATGCTATTCGTGCCTCAATTCACTGTCCCGTGTAAACACGCGGCAACACGTGTGCCGGATGCGATGTAATTGCGTCAAGCGCGCCTCGGTGCCCGGCTGCCCCAGGGCAATCTATTTGCACCGCTGCCTGCTGTTTAATGTAAAAGATATTATTGTTTTACACGCAATAGGATTTAGTAGTAGTAGATGAGAAGAAAACATGACATGTAAAATAAACTTCATTCATCGTTTAGAATCCAAAAATACACTCATCGTGCCTAAAGCATTATCATTCATTACATTAAAAAGAATAGAAAAATTGAAATTTGTTCAACTAGCGCCATCTGTGTTGATCCATAATTTTTTTTTAGAAAATTAAGTTGTTATGTAAGAAGTATAAGAAGCTTCCGTTGGCGTATCGTTTGCGTTATATCCAAAATCATGTCGTTACGTATATCTTCATGTGTAATGAATAAAGTTAATTTTTGAATAGCTATCTTAAAAATGCAGCGCCACGTCGTGTTTCGTCTAATTTTGGTGTGAACTTACCCTAAGAGCGATTTCTCATTATGCAATACGATATCGGATATCGCACCGATAAGTTAGAGAGAGAGAGACAGCGATTCGATGCCTATCGTTTCGGTGTGAATTGACTCTTAAACAGCTTCCATTACCTCAAACAAACGTCGTGGTCAAAAGACACTTAATCATGACGCCAAAGAAATATATTATTATGACGCTTCAGACGTCTCCATTACCAGCTATAATCATATCGCCCGATTTATGTGTACAAGCTGCCCTAGATCGGCACGCCATAAATCAAGATGGCGGCACTGTCACAGTTCGCGCCAGTTTCGGCGGCGGTGCTGTCTACAATCACTGAAACATTGATAACTAATCAGTAAACAATAGAAACTGCATTAGTTCAGTCTCGTAACTGGACGTATAAGGTGTGGCTTAGGACATACGACATCGAGCATTAGATCCCGACTACTTAATGTCCTTACTGTACCATACTCATAACGCTATATACGAAAATCTAACCTAACGTTGTAGGAATACTATACCACAGTGTAGAAAATATATATACTTACGTATAGGTAAATATGTTGGCACGTCTACACATAGCTAGTTACGTTTGTGTGTATTTTTGTTTTGCTTCAGCGATTTCTGTATACAAATACAGCGTGATATTATTATTTTTTAATTTGTCAGTAAATGAAGGTTACTTGTCAAGTCGATACATTTTATTTGAAGGTTTGCAGGAGCGAACTAGATAAATTACATTACTATTTTGAAAAGGCTTTTCTTCGGATTAAATTTCTTCACACTTTTATTTCTTACGAGATGTTGGCCGCGTGCCGCGTTGTGCGCGCAAAACAAGTTCAGTAGTTTCGGGGCCTATTCAATGCAAATATAAAAAGAAATCAATCTTTCCTCTTTATAATATTAGTAGGTATTTATGAAACTTACAAAACATTCATGATTGACAAAATAGCATTGATAATAACAATAATGAAAAGTTCCTCCTGCCTTTCTCCTTGCACCCTCGTCCAACACCCTAAAAATATTATTCAGAAATCGTGAAAAATGTAAATATACTTTTTCCGGCATTTTCATTGTGATTTCCATGCAAATGTAAACGTTCACACAGACCCTCAACAAAACTAGCCTTATATCAATTACCCCCGAAACTTTTACCCCCGACTCCAAACCTTCTACCCCAAAACTTCAAACTTTTTACCCCCCCTTCCCCCGGGCTGCAAGCGCGGACGAAATGGGGGCAGTGATTGTATTAAGATAGTGAGGTTTTTGAGTTTTATTGTGACGCGCGCCATATTTTCATCTCCCGCGGGAATATGACGGAAATAAATAGCTCCATAGATCGAAAAGGTTATAGACAAGATGGTTACCAACAAAACTCATCTATGGCAGTTTTGTTGGTATCTAATGCGGGGTAGTTCGTCTGCTGTTTTATGTTAATTAATTAAAATCAGATGAAAAGATCAAATATTTTTTAAATGTAAATTTCATGACCAGTAATTAATTTAAAATTTAAATATTAAGCGGCATACTTCTCCCTGTCCTCTATTATAGATAGATATTATTTTTGCGAAACGAGCAGAGCTATTTTAAGCTTTATATTCTAAAAACATCGATATAAACAAAAAACATATTATACATATGTTTATTACATATGTGTAATATGTTTTTTTTTGTTTATATTCACCTAACTTACATTATTTCTAAATAATAATTAATTAATATGAAACGGAAAACATATTTCTTTACTTGTCTATTTAAAACATAACTCTATAGCTTATTCTTCTGGCGGTCGTGTTAAAATTCGATAACCAAATTCTACTGAACGACAAATTGAAAGGATATTATTTGGCGGGAAAATATTGAATGTTTTCGCGGTGACTGTTCTGGTATGTCTAGCGAGATATTCTAGATGGGAACATCTATGTTTAGCAAGATATTCTGACCGGCAGAAAATTCAATCAAACAAACATTTATATCATTATTCATTTATTTACAAGAGGAGAATGAAATCAATTATTGTTCTATTACACTTATCTAATTATATATTATAATTTATACTAATAAGTTTTACGAGTGCTGTGCGAACGGAGAAGTATGAAATTTGGCTACAATTTACAAGTAAATAATGCTTAGAAATAGATTAAATTAATAAAAATAACAACAACACACACTACCTCATTATTTTTTTATAACATTTATTATTATAACTGTTTGCTTCAATATTGTGACACGTTGACGTTTGTCAATCTGTCGCTGTCGTAGGAAGCAAAATTTTAAGCTTAAAAATTAAATTTATGGGCTAATTTCGACCACAGGGCGACCTCCGCTTATTTAATTACGCTTAAAACTTTGGTCATTTTCATATGACTTAATATGTAACATACTTATTTTAATAGAATTAAGTATTTTATCATAGTTTACAACAAGGGCATGCGCACTCTCTTGATGTTTTGTATGTATGTTATGGACCAAGTGATAAATGGGTTTATTTTATTATACATAATGTCCATCGGATTAGGGGCAGAGTAATAAATAAACCAGCCAAGTGCGTGTCAAGCCACGCATAGAATAGGGTTCCTTAGTCAACTTATTATTTCGTTATTTTTGTATGCAGTTTTCCAAGTAAGCGCATTTAACTAGTTAGATCTGATATTATATTGTGATAAATATTGAAGTTTATGTCATAATTAATGTTGTGTCCGATATAGCTAGCTATCAGTAGCGACGTATTTTTTAATGAAATGAACCAGTAAACGAGCAGACGGATCGCTGATGGTAAGCGATAAGTACCAGTATGGTAAGCGATACCATAGTGTCCATGAGCGGGGGGCCCATGGACACTCGCAACACCAGGGGAGTTACAATTGTAACTCCTCTGGTGTTGCGACTTCCGTTCCCGGTCCTTAAAATCCCCAACCGCCCTTGGGCCTCCGTGTGCATATAACGCGATTCACGCCGGCTTGACGTTTAACTAAGGTACAGTACAACTACGGCAGTACAGTTCGAAACTTCGTAACCCACAACATTGACCGATAGATCATGGATATCTAGTTAATCTTATTGACGGACACGATAATATTTTGTCCGAGGAACTAAATTTCTTACGATAGACCGTATTAAAATAAGTCCTACAACGGATCTTACATCTACAGGCAAGGGCTTCCCTTTGATGGAGAACCAGCCTTCGCTACTGCTAGCCATTATCCGTAATGTCCGGGACATTATAAATAATGCTCTCATTAATCACTCGTTCCATAGCATATGCGCGGATAACGTTAATCGCTTGCCATCGAGCAACCCGTCTGTTCGTTATAGAGGCTATACATGGCCCAGCGTTGCCGAGCGATGGCCAGCGCCAACGTGTAGACAGCCGATGTGCCTTGCCTTGTCATCGCTCGGTGCACGGTAAACATAGAACAGTAGGACATCTAAGGCCGCCTGGCGAGTTATTTGCCTACTCTCGCTTTGGCACAAGCGCTGTCTGTTGTTACATCATATTTTTGGTAAAAAAAAAATATTTCAGCACTTGGTTTTTTTATTTCTATAATATAATAAAATATTTTACCATTGCATAAATGAGGTACTAATAAAAGGGTTATGAAATTTTTAAATTGCATATACTAAAAAAAAATTAAAACTTCATATTAAAATTAATATCCCCCTAGTTTCTGCGTATCCGAAACGCCTTATTGTTAGCAAATGAAGATGAGTGAATTCTCATCCTTATGTGAACGTATTCATTTAGTAAAAAGCTTCTAGATATACACTACAATATTTTTTGCTTCTGTTCCAAGTCATGACCAGAACAAGTGGTAAAATAATGCTGGCAATCGCAAACCGTCGTACTTCAATGCGGCGTGATCACGGTACGTACGCGATCGGTCACGGTCTATCCCGCACTGAGGGCGCCATATCATTCCTCATACGAGGTGTGTGCCTGCGTGCGGTTAGGCGCCGGCGCGCACGCAGCCGTTCAAACCGGCACGTTTGTACGAAGATGTTCTTCTGATCTTATACTGTGCTCGGTGTCGCTCACCTAGTTGGCCGAGTGAAGCCCAGTGCCAACATGTGTAGAGCTTATAATAGCAGCTATACATTTTGGCCCAGCGTTGCCGAGTGATGGACAGCATCAACTTGAAGACAGCCGATTTGTCTTGCCTTGTCAAACGGTGTCGCTCTCCTATTTGGCCGAGTGAAGCCCAAAGCCAACATGTGTGGAGCTTATAATAGTGGCTATACATGTTGGCCCAGCGTTGCCGAGTGATGGACAGCATCAACGTGTAGACAGCCGATTTGCCTTGTCTTGTCAATCGGTGTCGCTCACCTATTTGGCCGAGTGAAGCCCAGAGCCAACATGTGTGGAGCTTATAATAGCGGCTATACATGTTGGCCCAGCGTTGCCGAGTGATGGACAGCATCAAGGTGTAGACAGCCGATTTGCCTTGCCTTGTCAATCGGTGTCACTCACCTATTTGGCCGAGTGAAGCCCAGAGCCAACATGTGTGGAGCTTATAATAGCGGCTATACATGTTGGCCCAGCGTTGCCGAGTGATGGACAGCATCAACGTGTAGACAGCCGATTTGCCTTGCCTTGTCAATCGGTGTCGCTCACCTATTTGGCCGAGTGAAGCCCAGAGCCAATATGTGTGGAGCTTATAATAGCGGCTATACATGTTGGCCCAGCGTTTCCGAGTGATGGACAGCATCAACGTGTAGACAGCCGATTTGCCTTGCCTTGTCAATCGGTGTCGCTCACCTATTTGGCCGAGTGAAGCCCAGAGCCAACATGTGTGGAGCTTATAATAGCGGCTATACATGTTGGCCCAGCGTTTCCGAGTGATGGACAGCATCAACGTGTAGACAGCCGATTTGCCTTGCCTTGTCAATCGGTGTCGCTCACCTATTTGGCCGAGTGAAGCCCAGAGCCAACATGTTTGGAGCTTATAATAGCGGCTATACATGTTGGCCCAGCGTTGCTGAGTAATGGACAGCATCAACGTGTAGACAGCCGATTTGCCTTGCCTTGTCAATCGGTGTCGCTCACCTATTTGGCCGAGTGAAGCCCAGAGCCAACATGTGTGGAGCGCATTTGCCGCGACTTGTCTTCGCTCGACAAAACACTCGTCTACATTGGCCGCCTGGATTGGCATTCAAGGAACTTGTGCAACGTGTAAATATAATAACTTGCCTTTTTTTAAAAAACTAGGGGACAAACAAGCAAACGGATTACCGTCGGCCAAGGAGTTGCAAGTGCGTTGCCGGCCTTGTTGTTGTTTTGCCGGAGCTCGCATTGGCCTAGACTGGGCCAGCATGTACAGCCGCCTTTAGCCTAATTACAGAAGTATCTACAGCACCCCCATGGCTATACAGTCGTCCACCAAGTCGTTGATCCTCTCCACATACAGCTCATTGGCGATAAGGTCTGTCTTCAACACACTCATGTCTTCCGTCACCTGGCCATGCGCCTCGTCGATCGTGATGACTAAGAGTAGGAAGAAACTGCAGCTGAGCATGTATGTTCTGGAAGAGCAATCCATATTATATACATATTATAGGAAATAAAATATTTAGTGTTATTATTATAAAGTTATCTTAGGCTGGGACTTTATTATCCGGAATCCGGAAGGCCGCGGAAAATTCAGAGCATTGAAAATAGAACAATGCTGAAAATCGAGCACACGAGTGTCGAGTCAAATGTCAACTCGACACTTGACACTACGATTTTCAGCTCTATTGTATTAACGCAGAGTTATATTTTCAGCACTCTAAATGTTCGCCGGACCGCTGGATTCCGGACAATAATATAGTCCCAGCCTTCTTTAATTCTGTTTTTTCCTTTTGAGGTACGGAATCCTAAAAAAATATTCTATGATACTAGACTAATAATAATAAAAGAAATGGGGAAAAAAACAATAATTATTTGTCGAAAAATGAGAAAGATAGAGCGGTCAAAGATTTTAGTATATCTCTTACTAGCAAAACGAAATTTAGTATGAACTTTCTACGCCAGTCGTGTAATATGACGTCACGTTACACATCGGATCTCTCTGTCTAATTGACTACCTACTTTATACGTTTATATCTTTTTTATTTTCAATTATATCTGAAATGATAGATCTATTTAAATTTTAAATAAGTATAAAAGCCGGCCAAGTACGAAACGGCAAAACGTTTGCTATATGGGAGCCCCCCTTACATATGTATTTTATTCTGTTTTTAGTCATTGTTGTTATAGCGGCAACAGAAATACATCATCTGTGAAAATTTCTACTGTCTAGCTATGACGGTTATGAAGATGCAGCCTGGTGACAGTAGACCGACAGACAGCGAAGACTCGGTAACAGGATCCAGCAGAGCTACTTCATTGAAATTCATGTAAATGTTTGTATAAATTCCCCCAGTCAATTTCAGGGGCGTGCGCTCCATATAGGCAGAAATGCAGTACTTTACTTGTCATTCACAGATATTTTAATAAAACGTTCGTACGTTTTAGATGACTTTAATTAATAGTAAATAAATTAATTAAAAAAATATAATAACTTAAAAACGCCTAATATTTTATAATTAGCAACTAATGCCGGTGCGTGCTGCAGGACAAATCATCGCATGTGTGTGTAATTTTCATACTTCGCAAACGCACACATCCAGGAATATCGACATGATAATATAGCGGTAACTCCCGCGGCAGGCTAACCGAACGCTTTCGAAAACCGCCGAAGTGGCTTGTCGGAAATTGCCTATAATCCGACTAAAAACAATATGACTTGAATCTAATGAATTATCTATACACAAAATGCATTTTTGTTTAGTAAGGTTTTATTTGTTTAAATAGAAGAAATGTTTTGTGTTTGCGGGGGCCATATTGCATATTTCATGTGATAAGCATTGTTTACAATTTAATCGCTCCTGTTTATTTATAGTTTTCTTAAAAGATTTTTCATTTTAACATTTGAAAGTGTGTACATTTGATTGTAAGGTTTGAGTTGATAATGTGTGTTTATTAAAAATTAAAAATAACAAGTTCTCACAATTGTCATTCAGTGAAAAGATTCAAATTCTCTCTAAAGGTAGGTGTGTACCCGAGTTACAACAATTAAACCAGCAAAAAAATAATGTAACTCGAAAATTTCATGTTAAAAGTTATGTGGTTGTGTACACACGATTAAATTATATTGTTCTCCTTGCATATTATTTAGTAATTTACATCGGGATATAGTAATCTCAAGTAACCGGAACCTTGAATATGTGAAAATTGAAGCTGACTGACTGGTCAGTAGTTATAATATTTTAAAATATGCTTATTATTTTACTTATTAGAATTTCTTCCGCCGCGACGCTCGATCGCTGTTTTGTCTGCGTTGCCGTAGAAGATGTACATGAATAGTAGTACATCTAAGACTTGCTCTGTTAACTTTTTAAATTGTGTTTTTAAAAAGTTATAATATCAAAATGATGACCATGACCAACGAAAGTTACAGTTCGTAATAGCCCCGCAGTGTGGGTACGGAACCATAAAAATACGTTCATATTCCGTATTGAAAAGTGACAGCCACAATAGAAATACCCGAAATAAGCATAAGCTTGATGTACCAGTGACTAAACTTAGTAAAGTAAAGAATTCGTTTAAAGGCCAGTGTATAAAACGCTTATAAACTTAAATATAATTAAAATAAACGCTTTCTGGGATATTATTGCCTATACAATAAGATCCCAGAAAGCGTTCAAAATTTTTCAATCAAAATTTTTAAAAAGTTGTTAAAGAACGTTTGTGTGCTAAAGCCTATTATAAAGTTAATGATTTTATGAATGATAGCACACCTTGGGAACGAGGTGACCCCCTGCAAGGCTACTTCTTATTTACATATATAATTGTACTCTCGTTATGTAGTTTTAGTCATAACGTTGTTATATATACCTTTTTTATATTTTAAAAGAACGATTTTCCATCTTTTTGGTAAAAGAAGGCCCCGCGCGAGTTTCTTACGCCGGTACTTCTCGCCGGGCTAGTTCCCGAACCGGTGGTAGGCATCATGTAGACCGACGTTCAGAAAGTGTATAAAAATACCTATTTTGAATAAAAAAATTTGACTTTGACTTTGACGTTCCTACTTCTTTTGATACCTTCTACTTTTGATATGAATCTTTGGCAGTTCAATGCATGTATCTGTGATAAGATTTTGTATTTCCTTTGTCTTGTACGTACTTCACGTACCTACAAGTCAAATAAAATAAATATCTTTAAGGCGAAATATGATAATATCTTAAAATTTTTTAATTTTTACCAAATTTTTGTGAACAATGATCATACACTTACAATACACATACACACCCTTAGTAATAAAAATATTTACACAGCGGGGCGCGGATACGATGGATGGATAACATGGATCACAATGTTGCTGTCTTTGTCTGTCAAATGGCTTTTCTAATGTATCAGACAAAGATCTAATTATGATTAAATAAGTCATGATCATTTACCAGACAGAGCCGCAGTCATATATGAATAAGTTTTTGTATATATTCTTAACGTAAATAAACTAGGTAAGTGGTTAAATTTGACGAACGACGTTTTCCATTAAACGTACATTTTTTTTATTGTCTTTCCGAAGAGTACATAATAAGCCAGAATTCAGGAAATATTGCCTTTGCAATGGCAGTTCTACGATAAACCGTTGACGAAATACATTCATCAGAAAAGTGAGATCGTTGGAGAGCATTAAAAGCTCTTTATACAAAAAAGATGCACGTGTGATGTCACTTGAGAATGCTGTGAAAACAAATACATAATTGATTTTATTAACTTAAATATTGTGTTTATGTATATCATTGTTTTATCAAAAAATTATACAAATAATGTTAAGGATTTGAACAGTCATTTTCGCTTATTAAAAATATTTTTTTTAGTCCTTTAAACCTGCTGGATATTGCTGATTTAAAGCAAATGCATGTTTCCCATTGAACAATAATTAATGAGGGTTTTTGATATCTTTTCTACCGTTAGGGGGCAGACCCAACTCACACAAAGCGTCATCTGGTGGCGTAAGTGGTATCAAAAACGGTCAATAAGAATTTTCGATTCTTTTTCTGTCACCGAGCGGCGCTCGGTAGCACGACGGTCCCTGTCGTGTCAAAAAGTGTTTTACCTCTTGAAGATCTTTCTCAAACGTCTTCTTACTGTACACCTCGTGCGGAATTAAGTTGTAACGTCGCAGAGCAGAACACAGTTCATCATAATAGTTCTCGAAGGATTTCCTCAGATACTGATCTCTGAACTTCTTGTCCGAACTCAGGAAGAGGAAGTAGAGCAGATCTATGACAGGACTGCTTTCGCGAAGAGTTTGGTAGTCCAGGGTGATTGTCACCTCAGTTGTGCCATCCTGAAATATTATACGAGTATTATTTATAACTAGCTTTTGCCCGGGGCTCCGCCCGCGTATAAATATAGTATCCCACGGGAACGCTGTACTTTTTCGGGATAAAATGTAGCCTATGTTTTAATCCAGAGCTCAACTACTACCATACCAAATGTCATCAAAATCCGTTATGTAGTTTTTGTGTGAAAGAGGAACAAACAGAGTCCATCTATCTAGCCATCCATCCATCTTCACAACCTGCGACTTCGTGCGCTGAAAAATTAATTCTGCAGGAATCGTACATTTTGCGGCGATAAAAGGTATCCTATGGTCTTTTCTATATCCGTGCCCAATATCAACAAAATCGGTCCAGTAATTATCGATAGAAAATAGATGATAAAAATTATAATCTTTAGCTTTTTGAAATGCTATTTCTAATGCTATTGCTAATGCTATATGCTAATGTGATTGAAAATTGTAAAATTAATTGTATTTTGCCTTGTCGTCGCCACTTTATTAAATAGTGCCTCAAATACCCCAATGTCTTTTGTTTTTGGGTTGTTATGCTAAAAATATATTCTAGTTTTTAAATTTAAATTTTAAAAAGTCATACAGGTACCTTTAAAATGGTTCAAAAAGGTTCTTCAAAGAAATATAAAGACAAATTACTACTTACACTTAGTTCTCTATGCATCATGTTGCTGGGTCTGTAGTCACCATGAATTGGGCCTTTTGCATTTAACAAGTCTACAGGCTTTCTAATACCAGGCTTTTCTAGAAACTTAGCAACTCTTTCTCTGTTCTCTTCTTTAATATTACCTATTCCTTTATCTACGTCTATCTGTATTAAATCAGACATCTCTACATTTGTAGTTAGCGCCAACTCAGTCGTAACAAAAAGTCGTATATATCCGCGTGATTATAATATTTACTTTTTTGGGTAGTTGCTATACAGTTTAGATGTAAAAATGCAAATACTATTAAAATAGTTTTTAAAAGTGTATAAAAAGTTGTATATTACTATTATGAACATAAAGGACTATGCAAAAACTGTATGGGCAGTGTACCCACCCCGCAACAGATTTTAAACCTATCATAGATATTTGCTCTTGGTCTTACTATTACATTGGAATTTTTTTTATTGTTGTATATTAGCGACCTGACCGACCGACTGAAAATCTTTACACAGTATAAAATGAAGTCACTCAGTTCCCTGTTCGATAAGATCTTTTAAACTAAGCAACGGATTTTAATGCAGTTTTCAGCAGTGGATAGAGTGATTCAAGAGGAAGCTTTTTATATGTATATTATACATTGCATCCTTGCGAAGCTGTATTATACATTATATGTATAGTACATGGTGTGTAAGTGTGAGTGGTTCGCAAATATAAACAACAAAAAAATAAATTCCAATGACTGTCAAAACCCCACTCCTTAAGGTGGATATCGCCATACTAAATAATAATCAGCGTGGCAAGAACTACTAACTGAGATAGGTTTGTAACCTACTGGTGGGTGGGGACGATTTTTAGTCCTTTCCACCAAGAACCAACAGATATATCTATTAAAATAGGCCTAATTTTTAAAATTAGACGTTTAATTGTTTAATGATATTGCATTGCGCTCTCAAAGGCGCTGAGGTCACTAACCTCACAACAGGTGATTTACAGAGGAAGCAAAGACTGTGCCTGAAAAACTTCAATACAATAAGCTGTGTGAGGTCAATGACATTAACAGCGCGATAAACAAAAAAATATTAAATAAAATTACATCACGCTGTTCAGTAATGTAATTTTATTACATTTTTAAATTCCTTCCTTTCTTAAATTCCTTCCTTTCCTTAAGTTTGTCCATATACCATTACTTGAGAGAAAATATAGGTTATTTTATTTACTTTTAATCCTCATTAATTTTCTCGCCAGTTCAAGTCCTTTCATTTGACACATTATGCGTGATAGTGCTATGCTTCAAAGTACAAAGGTAGCGCTCCATATAAAAATGCCTCGTTCTTTGATCAAACTAATGTGTCATTTTATTGCACGTAAGTTCCGTGACCTTGGTAGCATTATAGCGTCCTATTGGCGCTTTGTTTACGTTTATATTAAATTGGATCTGAATGTAACGTAGTCAGGTCCTGGGTATGAGGACTGTGCTGCACCCAATCCGTTCCTAGTTAAATTTAACCGTAGTGCGTTCACCTGAAGTCAAATAGCCGTTATAAATAAGCTGGCCGTTTGCGCAGGCGCGTAGATTTATTAACCAATGACCGGCGGACTTTCTTATGGTATGGTAGAAAGTTTGAAGATTCTTGTACTGTGCAGTGTGTACCACCTTCATGTACCTAACTATACTTAGCATTAGCGAGGCGTGTATACAACTCGCCATACAACACATTATCGGCTTCCCTTATCAATATTACTTATCTATAATATATAATAAGCTAGTGGTTAAAGTAATAAAATACAATTCGGAAGTTCGGAACTCACGCTTCGCCACTGCTACCTCTTTACCAGTTTTCTCATATATTTAAATTTCAAAGAAAGCAAAGACTGTATGTATATCGCCTAAGGAAATATTAAAGGAAAATTCTCCATCCGACATTAAGTCCGTGGAGGAAGAACGAAATATATTTGTATCGAGACTGATGATGAGAAAGACAGGTATATGTTTCAATATGAAACATATACCTGTCTTTCTCGTCGGGATATCGGATATCGAATCGGATAATTTGAAAATGGTCCGACGCTTAAGTTAACTTAAGTCCGCGACCGTAATCAGCAAACCAGCGAATCAGGTTCTCTGGCCACGCTCACCGGTCGCGCGGCGCGGATCGCGGGGACTATTTAGTGCTCCATATAATAGCTCCCCCCACCGATTTCGATGACGGTGGCCGGTTTGATTGAAACCAGGCCAGTTACGCAGGAGTAATTATATAGTGTCCAAGTGTGTGCGCAGTACACAAGAGCATTCTCTCCTCTTTTACTCTCGAAACCTTAGGGACTGATAACCGACACGACTGGCGGGAGATCAGGCGCAGGACGGACTTTTTACATGGCCATCCGACGCATGGATCATCTTTCTTGTCAGACAATCAGGTGATCAATCAGCCTGCATTGTCCTAACCAAACTTGGAAACAACATGTTTTTGTCGTTCGAGCTCACAACCTCGTCGAATCGAGAGCCAAGCTCTAGACCACTGGACCATGGAGGCTGCGCTTCATATAAATTCATACTAAACAGTGTCTCCGCGACTCTATTTCGGTCTCGGGTAGCGGTCGCGCGTCGCGGGCATCAGAATGCTTCCTTTAGAAGCTAGAACTTGCAATTAAGAAATCATTTCTTTGATAACTACAATTTTTATAACAAAACTATAAATCGACTACGTAAATTATATTTAGCCTATGTTATCCGGGCTACTGTTACCAATCTATTGAAACCTCATTCAATAAAATCTGATCAGTAGTTTAGGCGCTACGGTGGTTCAAACATACATAAATACATAGACTGCAAAAATCATTACGGAAGGGTAATGATTTTTGGCTTCGCCGAAGTTGGGTAAAAATAAAGTTAATAATAGGAGTGATTGCCGTGTGACTGGCAGATGGAACTGTCAAGTTTCCTCCTTGTAGATTGGGGTTACGATTTACGCAAATTACTTTACCACATCAGAGTTTAGACGAGACCCGCCATGTTGTTTGTGTGATAAAAACTGGCCAAGTGCGAGTCGGACACGCGCACGAAGGGTTCCGTACCATTATCCATACAACTATTAGCTCTAAGTAATATCGAGGAGAAATGGAAAACATCAAGTTTTTTGTATGGCAGGCCTCCTTTAATATTTATTTATTCTGTTTTTAGTATTTGTTGTTAAAGCGGCAACAGATATACATCATCTGTGAAAATATCATGACACAGCCTGGTGACAGACAGGCGGACAGAGGGACGGGACAGACAGCGAAGTCTCAGTTATAGGGTTCCGTTTTTACCCTTTGGGTATGGAACATATGGTTAAGAAAACATTCAGACGAATTCAGAACCTCCTTCGTCGGTCGGT
Organism: Phengaris arion; assembly: GCA_963565745.1. Lineage (NCBI taxonomy): Eukaryota > Metazoa > Arthropoda > Insecta > Lepidoptera > Lycaenidae > Phengaris > Phengaris arion. Next base: position 16,982,205 of record OY751450.1, read on the forward strand.
CTCGTCACATAAATACTTGTGCCACCTGGAGTCACGGACTACGGTTATCAACAAGCGGCGATGATAATTTTAACCATTTTTAACCCCCGAGGAAAACAGAGCCGCGTTATAAGTTTGACGTATCTGTCAATCTGTGTGTCAAATCGTAGCTCCCAAATGAATAAACAGATTTTGATCTAGTTTTTTTATTTTAGTTGCCTCCATCCCAAAATGTCAACACTGACAGTAAACTTTTTGTTTCAGGTAAGCGGCTGGTCGAAAATATTCGTCAGTAATTAATTTCCACCTCCTCTCTAACCCCCTCGTCCATCGGATAATGTATGCGTGAGCACGGCCGAACGACAGCGAAAAACTCGTCCACTCAGTTTGGCGTATGTACGCTCGCGCAGCAAGGTAAGAATTTATTGCGTGTCGGATATAATGTTAATGTTATGTTTTGATGTAAAATTAATTATATGCGTTTTAAAGCCGTCCTTGTTATTAATTTTTCACGGGATGGGAGTCGTTGTGAATTTTAAAGCTGCAACACACGTACGGATTTGGTCGGCAGACCAAATTGACACTTCGACACGATTTTCAATAGACAAAAAACCCCGAATATTAAATGCGGTTAAAAGATACCTGGAGTTAGTTTTTGACCCAAAGGCCGATAGTATTTTTTTTACAAATAAAAACAATATTCAATTCTTCAACATAAGTAACAATATAATACTTACCTAGATAATTAGGAGTCACGTCAGTAACAGGGTTACGTAGCGAATTTTGTTGATGACTGTACTCCATATCGATGCAATACGTCGATATCATGAAGTTATAAGTTGCCTGTTGGAGTTTTTGTGAGGGGAGTTTCATTAATATGTATGGCGACTGGCGACATTCCTGTATTATGTCGAGGCGCTTGTGCTGCTGGGGTCTTGTGCTTCTGTGCGATTGAGATGGGCTACTGTGCCTGTGAGTAAATGCTTTAAAATTAACACGAATAAATACCTTGGGTGAAAAAAAGTTTACGTGTAAAATCTCAGTAAATTCTTTAGAGACGGAGTTCTAGAAAAAAATATTTTATCAAACGTAACCTGATCTTAAACCTTACTAAACTTTGATTTTAAGTGTGGCCCAAACTAATGATTTTATAACTACGGATTGGCTATGAGTTACTACATAATAAAATATTCATACAAGAAAAAGCTACGCCATCTTGATTTCAGAAAACTTTGTCATTTTTAAGCGTACTTACTAAACTGCGGAAAGCAAATGTCAAAATATCAAACCTCGACTGCCCCAAATGACCCCAAAAATAGGGCCAGTTTAAGTGAGGACACCATTTCCCTTTACAATCCTCGTCTATAATATATATGTATATAGGTCGATGGACCCTACTATTATAAACACACTCTTTGCACGGCACTTTAAAAAATCGATAATTCATTATCAGAACAATCATGTACGTGCAACCCCCGAAAACTCCCATTTTAGTGAGAAGTCCCCGGGAGTTCCGAAAAGTGCCGATAATGCGGAGCTCCTCGGGAGTATACGGACCTTCCAACCCTACGAGCAATCCTCGGGAGTTCGTGGAGCTCTCCCTCAGTTGCCGCGAGCGTGTGCGGGGCTTGATCAAATTATTGACACGCGCCACGCAATTCGGCGATACTGTTATCTTATGTGCGGCTTTTAAAATGATCACTTTGTCAAGTGTAAGGTCTCTCGTGTACAAAATAAGGGAAGTTTTTTCACTGTATCCTTTGACTAATTTATATTTTTTAATATTTTAATTTATAATTGTCAATGACAGGTCAGCTGGATATCATATGAATAATTTTATACGCATAAATTATGACAACGGTCAACCTGCTTATGAATTGGACTCCTGGTAGCACATAAACCAAACAATTGTCAATTAATATTTTTTTTCAACAAGCGCTTTGTAAATATTAATTATGCAAATTTCCTTTATTTCAATAAATAAATATAATTGTAAAGTTTAGATTTAAAACGCCAAAAAATAAATTAAATTGATATAAATGCATGGCACAGAACATACTGTGAGTCTGTGGCAGAAGCCTCCAGCTTTCGACAACTTGCGCCTTTTCGCGTGTCTCTTTTGTGTACAGACGCATACAATTGGGTACTGACGGGTACAAAATATAGACACATTTGTGTACAGGCGCATGCAGCCGCATGAAATTAGGTACAGACGGGTACAGTCGTGTACTATCGCGAACAGAGTACAGACGCATTTGTGTACAGTCGCGAACAGTTGCAAGGTCAGGCGGCGGTCGCGTGCATGAATGAACAGGGGGCGCCAGCCACGGGGTTGTTGTAGTGCGAACCAACGTGTCTTGATACTTGATGCGATGTAGGATATTTAGTTCATTTTTTGTCTGACGTATTTTATACTATACAAGAGGTTAAATACAATATGCCACGGGAACACTGTATTTTTTCTTGATAAAGAGTATCCTTTGTTTAATGTAATGTAATGTAATGTAATGTTTAATGTAATCCAGAGCTTAAATTACCACCATACGAAATATCATCGGAAGCCGTTCAGTAGTTTTTGCGTGAAAGAGTAACAAACATCCATACATCCATCCCTCCATCCTCACAAACTTTCACGTTTATAGTAGTAGTCGGATTCGCTTTAAGAATGCAGTGCTGCAATTGTAATGTGAACACGGGTTATCGTCACTGGTTTATTTTGACATTAGCGCCGATGATCTACTGCATTCTTAACGCAAATTGATGGAAAAGTTAACTTGTCTTTGTGAGCCTTTTGAATATAAAAATATGATATTTACGATTTATAGTTTTAGCAGTCCTTCAACTTTCGATAAAATCTACTACGACTATTAACACGCCTTTAATTTTTCCGAAACGTAAGTCTCCTCGGAGCTATTTTGATTATTATTAAAGCAGTTAATTAGTTTTGTCCCATTATCTAACAAGTTTGTTTATCGAAGATCCATTTGAGCCCTCGTGTTAATTGTCTGACTCGCGATAAATTATAATAAAACCCACCCACCATTCTCGACAATCAATAAATAATAATGAATTACCTAACTAGAAACATGCTAATTCGCATAAAATCACCATTAATAATATATAAATGAGGAATTATTGGCTTTTTACACCGGTTTTTTAATTAAATATTTTAGACAAGGTCAGCGGACCAAGTATCAAGACGGGTTGTGTTCGCGCGGCACGGGACACCCCATGCTTGCTGGAAGGTTAGGTTAGTTCGGTACAAGTCCGCGCCGCGGCGCCACCTATGAGCTAAACACGTACAAAACGTGTGTTTTTTTTCAATAAAATAATTATTAAAAAGTGTAATGTGTGCTCAAATATTATGTGATACGTGATTTTGGTATGTGTGCAGTGAATCTGTGTTGAAGTTTAATATTATTATAGTCAAAACAAAGTGTATTTTCGTAACAATATTACGTACCTACTCTTTATTTACATTTCTAACTGAATAATGAACTTGGGTATTCAAAATTGTATTTTTACACAAATATGTAGACATATTAGATTATTTCTCGTCTAATTCTAGATAATTCTAGGGTTCTATCTGAACTACACGTTGTATTTGACAGATGTGTGGGGCGGATGCAGCGGTGTTTACAAACACTGTTGCATCGATTTCGCATAAACGCCCTCGCCTTAGCTGGGGCGGGCGGAGCGGACATTATTATTATTTCGGTGCATAGGATAGATTAGTTTGTAGTGTGTTCGTGAGAGTGTCTGTGTGTTACTTGAAAGTTGAAACATACTTTAAAATACTGACAAAATGTTTAAAGAATGTCACAGACGGCGAAGATACTATAATATTTTATCTTAAAATGCTCGGATATGTTTCATATTATAGTAGGTACTTACGTAATATGAATATAATATTATAGTATCTTCGCCGTCTGTGATGCCCCATAATGTTTACTTACCTCATATTAGACCGTTCAATGGTAATGCGCTGGTAACTAGAATCGAGTTGGCTGTGACTGCAATTTATTTAATACTACGTTACTATTTAATATTAAAGGACGCTGTTGTACTAAAATGTAATAATTTCTATTCAAAAATTGAAATTATTTTAATATTATTAGGACTACTTGTATTTTCCCGCGTCTCCATGTGCGCACCTTTAGCAGACGGGACGGCGCGGCGCCTTTGGCCTTGCCGGTGACTCACGCTGCAGACACATTGCTATTCCGAACCGACAGGCGTCTATATTTTATTCACACGCTCTTATTACCTAAGGCGTTAGGTCGAAAATAGAATTTGGTTACGACGGGGTTTTCATAGACGATATTGTTGTCTTATTGTTTTAGACGTAAGGTCGAAAATATTATTCACTCTCAACGGGGATTCCCGAAAGGTCTTATGATGACAGACATAAGGTCTAAAATTTGATTGGTATCGGGGTTTCCCGATTTGATTTTCTCTGACAGTTTGAGTGAATTAACGTTATGAAATGTTTAACTGAAATTGAAAAATTGAGTTTCATTTTGATGTGTCTAACGTCAAATTTTGTTATCCTTAATTTGTCTATGTATTAGAAAACATTTTCACTATTATAGCTTTTGCCCGGAGCTCCGCCCGCGTGGAATGTGTTCATAGTAAAAAATATTTTATTTGTTATTTTGATGTGTGAGCCATATTACCGTTAAGTTCAGTTCTTTCGGCGTCAAAGACAGTCAAACATACACACATAAATTATCTTACCCCACGGGAAACTGTACTTTTTCGGGATAAAAAGTAGCCTATGTGTTAATCCAGAACATACACTACTACCATATCAAACTTCATCAAAATCTGTTCAGTAGTTTTTGTGTGAGAGTCACAAACATAAATCCATCCATACAAACTTTCACATTTATAATAGTAGTGGGATAGGATAGTCTCTCGAACCTGCGCTTCAAAGCCATCATCATCATGTACTTATTATTTATGCATATATAAAATCGCACTCTATTAATCATCACAATGCAATCTTTGTAATTAATCTAATCGATGATCGATATTCAATTTTAATGAACCCGCCTATCGACCATCTTAATAGAATAGCAATGGTTATAGGAGATATAATTGTGAATACACAGACATAAATCAGTAGGGGGAGGGGCTTTAGGGATTACATTGCAGGGCTGGGTGCAGTGATTACAATTTATATACGTACTAGCTTTTGCCCGCGTATATACAGTAGCCCACGGCAGCACAGTACTTTTTCGGGATATAAAGTAGCCTATGTGGTAATCCAGAGCTTAAACTATTACCATGCCAAATGTCATTAAAATGTGTTTTGTAGTTTTTGTGTGAAAGAGTAACAAACATTCATAGATCCATCTTCACAAACTGTCACATTTATAATAGCAGTAGGATTGCATGATATGGATCAACTAGTTATATCAAATTTCTACTAATCAAATATTACAATTATAAGAGACTTATAAGAGGCCTTTGAGTTGATTCACTTCCTAGTTTAATTATTTTATTGTCCCCAAACATCAGCTCCTCTTTGTTTCAAACAACAATGTAAAAAACTACCGCGTTCACTATTTGAATGCTCCCTTAATCGCTAACATTTTCAGTCCCACTATCAAACAGTTCATTTACCGTAAGAGCTATTCATTTAACCCCAACTTATGATGTGTTGCTCAGACCCAGTTGGAGGGTGAGGTGTGCTCATTATATGGTTTTGTTTTGAGTATGCCTCTATTGTGAGTGTGTGGTCTTTTAAGATAGTTAGTAGAATTTTTATTTTTTAAATATAACCTTTTAAGTGTTACGTTAGTAATATTGATTATATTATTCGCCTGTACCTTTGTGTGTACAGTGTAACCAAATCTTGCAAGTTGAATTTGACCCAGTACACGTTTACGATTGAGCTGATATTTTGCACGCATATGTATATCGCGTGACATTGCAATATTAAAATGACATGGACCTAATCTGATGATGGAGCTGCAAGGTTGTCATAGGAACTCAGTAATAAAGCGATGCTACTCCATAGCGTTTGGGCTTGCATGCTTACCTAGTCTTTATGAGTACTTTGTCTATATGGTATTCAGGGTCTTATGATAAAGCTGGAAGGTGGTCATAGGAAATCGGTTCTGAAAAGCTTGTTTAAAAAAAAAGGTTTTTTAAAATTATAATTTATTAGTGCTGTCTTCCAGTAATTATGTAGATATCTTATTTACCTGTACTAGACAATTCCTGTGTATTTCTTTCTTTTCTGTGTATTTAGTGGTATCCTTGCCTGCATATTCTATATTACGGATTTCCTTTTTGTTTTCATCATTAGAATCATAATCATGACCGACCATCTCCACTGCTGGAATTCGGGCCCTACCTCAATGTTAGGAATCTATTTAATCATCTCTTAATTTCTTAAACCACTTTAGTAAATATAATTTCTAGTAACCTTAACTCGACAGCACCCTCTAGTCGTATGGGTGCAGCTCAGCAGGGACTAAGATTTATTGCCCAATAGAGAATACCTTCGAACTAGCCCTTTGATTATTACACATTCTATCCCTCTCTTCAATAGATAATAAGACAGAGACAGGAACAATGCACACAATCCTTAATCAGGAGTATAGATAGGGGACTATGCTAGGGTATTAAGTATTATTTTGATGCTTGCAAAATTAATATTATAGTTTTTATCACCGAACAATAAGGTCTATTATAACAAAATTCCTGCTTTTATATTCAGTTTTAATAAAATATAATTTTTATTGTCAAGGTGTAAGGTATGTTTTGGATTGGCAATGTGTGTGAGATCAGTCAGCTGTGCAGTTTGGAGGTGATGTATTGAAGTTGGTAAATTTAATAAATGTGATAAGATTTGAGAGATGAGTGCTGAAACTAGGAGGCTGAACTCTGCGGCGTCTACGATTTGATTTATTAACGTAGTTTATAAACTGATATGAAGCTTAGGGGGTGGATACGTATTTACTATCTAACGTTTTGCAAAATCAATTATAGAAATTTTGGGCACATTTTATTTACTGCTTGTGTAAAGACAGAAAATAATTACGTAAAAAAATATACAAAATAAAATTACATTGTTCAATGTAATTTTATTTTTTATATTTCTTTACGGCACTGGGGATTTTGAAAGAGTTATTTTATTCCATATAACTAATAGTTTTTTTCGAATTTCACAATTATTTTTCTGCCTTAACGTAACATAAGCGATAAGCAGTAACACACAAAATTTCTGTTATTAATTTTGCGTAATGGTATAATAAAGTATCTACATAATATGGTGTGGATTAAGGTGGTTATGTCTTTTTGTGGTACCTATTTTTTTAAGGTTCCATTAAATAACTTTGTAAGTTTTACACTCAAATAAAATAATTTTCTTTTTCTCTCGTATCTTAGATACGATTTTATCGATCATATTCATCATAGCAATTTGAGAGGACAATATTTTATTGATTACCTACCTACTTCTTTCAAAATCAAATCAAAATCAAAATCAAAAATTTTTTTATTCAAAATTGGTATTTTTAAATACTCTTTTTGAACGTCGATACTACGTGATGCCTACCACCGGTTCGGGAACTAACCCAGCGAGAAGAGCCGGCAAGAAACTCGTCTGGGGCCATCTTTTACCAAAAAGATGGAAAATTATTCTTTTAAAATCAAAATTATTACAATGTTTGCTTATGTCTATGTAACAAATAATAACATAAGATAAGGAGCCACCTTATTCCCAAGGTGTGCCGTCTTGAATGAAGTCATTAATTTTATAATACGCTTTAGCACACAAACGTTATTTAACTACTTTTTTAAACTTATTAATGGGAAGGTTTTGAACCTTTTCTGGGATTATATTGTATAAGCGTATACATTGGCCTTTAAAGGATTTACTAACTTTGCTTAGTCTGAACACTGGCATATCTAACTTGTTCTTATTTCTAGTGTTTACACAATGATTATCACATTCCTTTTTGAAGTTGTTTAGATTCTTTCTTACATATAACACATTTTCCAAAATGTATTGAGATGCGACGGTCATATCTTTATATTTTAATTAAAAAAGATTACATCACTTGACAGTTACCATTACCATCAATTTGACGTATGTTGTAACGTGCATACATAATATTTAACACTTTCAGATGTAACACTGTTCGCATGATTTACAACAAGTTATCATATAAAATTGGACCAATATGCTCAGTTGACAAAAGCAAACAATTTGTGCAAAACATTGGACAGTACCCAGTGTGGTGATGATGGATCCAGGACCCAGGTACAGTAGTGTGTAGTGTGGTGTCGTGATGGCGGAACACTGGTCCTGGCTGACCGGGGGGGAGGCGGCGGAATACACGTACAGCCCTCCCACCAGGCCGAGCCGGCCCCCCCATCGACCTCTCGTCAAGCTCGCCACCAGCGCGCATCTGCATACTATGGCCAGGTAAGTGTTCGTTCTGTTCAGATCCAATTTATTGTAAACGTAAAGAAAACGTAAAGTTGACCAGTGAATAGGCTAGTTGACTGATATTTTTTTTGCATAAATTAATAGTACTCTTATAATATATGAGTAACTTTTCAGAAGAGACAGTGCATGTATCATAAGTCAATATTTTCAAAGGTACAGCGATTTGTATACCAAATTTCGCCAGTCTCGTGAAAACGCTCCATACTGGTCGTACCTAGCTGTGACGTCACGCCTTGGTTAAAGTGTAGGTATGCAGTATAGGTATAATGTCTCCGATATTTGCGTTTAAGTTCATACTTACCAAAATGATAGTTTTTGTATATGATGTAAGTAAACTAATGATATAGCTTAAAGGTTTTGTTTACTAATTAAGAAATTTTTTTTTTTTACATTTTAGATGTCTCTAATTACTAAACGACACATAAAATATTATATTTTTTACATTTATAAAATTGTAATACCTCAATATTTCTGAATATATATCAATTCAACCCAATATTTTACATGTAGTCATCATCCCCAATGGGTAGCATCATAGCGCGCTATTGAGTCTTTCTTTACGTTCCGATTTAATTATATCTGAAAAGTGTATACCTAGTTCTAATACTTTTGGTGCAAATAGTAAATACCTACAACCATGACGAAAGACTTAAATTGATTTAATCTGAGGGTCAATTCTGCTAAATAAAACATGCAATAATACAATTACAATCAAGTCGCGACACGCTAAAACTGTCAAACCGGGATTCTCGTAAACGTTAAACGAGCGTCAAACGCGATCTGATTGGTCCAAACGTCACAAAATCAGTTTATGATAACAAGTCGCTTCTTATAATACAATCAAAGTCAAATTAATGTCTACTTTAAATACGAGAATTGAGGTTCTGTTTTAAGTCTGGTCCAGCCCCTTAGAATCTAAACTGCTTATTACTTCTGTCTTTAAATCTACTGAGGATCGGCTAGCATACTGAACTGTATAGAATCAATTTAATAAAATAATATCAAATAAAATGCAGCTACCAATTTAATAGTGCGAACAAACACTCGAACTTGTTCCGCGGACAATATCAGCGTACCGAATCCGGTGTCGCCGCTACACACGCACGGATTCGTTCCGGCAGACCGAATTGAAAACTCGACACTCGTGTGTTCAATTTTCAGCTCTATTGTATTAGCGCAGAGTTCTATTTACAGTGCGGTTTTTCGACGACGACGATAATTCCAGCAATCAATTGAAATCGTGTAGTGATTCCAACTCTCAAAAATATTTCTCCCAACTTGTCACTTAATCTTATTTCACTCCCTATAAATTTTCATACCCTGGCTATGTACACACATAAAAATTTATTCTTAAGGAGTAAACTCTAAAAATCCGAACCCCTAGTAAACCCTGTAGATTTTTCCCCTCATTTGGGGGGAAAATCCCTAAGTTAGCAACACAGATATCGTTGTCCGGCCCAATCGCCCGACTACTCTACACACGGTCGGATTCGGTACGGAGCGGACCAAGTCCGTGGTCCGCTCCGTGTTAGCACTTTAAATGACACTACTTCAATTAATTTCGTGGACGAATTGAAACTTACTGTTTCCAAATAGATGAAATTGCATCTCAACATTGGTCTAATTTAAATTTAATTTAAGGACCTCTCAACTGCTTCGGCTCGTAACTGGTGTTACACATTTGTCGTCTAGAAAATGTTCAATCTTCGTTTCCTCACAAGCGTTTTCGCTGCTATGTCGTTGCCTAACAGAATTAATTACGGTTATTAATAACAATTATGTCTTCCTCAAATTGAAGGATATTCCATCGGATGTACGTATTTAAACTGAAAAGCATTATATAGGAAATAAAACTAATTAATTGTTTAATAAAAAAAGCAATATGGAACCTGAGCGCCTAGCTAACATCCCGTCGTTACTAACAATGAAGATCTTCGAAATTGAAAATATAAGTGACATAGCGGGCGATACGTCGATACCGTACATTTTTGATTTCTAACTTCGTCATTGTAATAAGCGATGACATCTCGGCTAAAGGGCCTGGGGTCTTAGACAAAGTTCAATATTGTAACGATAACGAAGTATGTGGGTACATGTGGGTGGGTAGTGTGCTGGAGGGTTGGTTGAGGTTGCGTCATCCAATCAAAAGCGCTATTGAGTAAATAAACTACCGATAAAAAACCTTAAAAACAGAGAATTAGTCGTCCCTTATCGATGAAATATCTCAATACCTCAAATTGTAATTACAGAAGTCACCTCTACTAACCCACCTGTATCGCCATTATAATATCGAACAGATACTTAATTATTGATAAAATTGATAAATAATTTGAAAGTATCTGTTCAAGCTTACTATTAGCAAATAAATTATAGAACCTTTTAGAACAAGAAAAGTTTCAACAACGAAAAAATATTAACAGTTTTCTGCAAGAAAGAAAAGAACCCCCTCAGTAGTTGATTAAAATAAAAAACATATTTCACTCGCGTGAATAATGACCTCTGAAACTTAGTTTGAACGTGGCAGATTTTATATTTTTCCATTTAAAATACTGAGAGCGACAAAATGGGAATCTAAATCTTATAGCTTGAAGTTAAGGTTGGATTTGCTTTGAAACAGTTATAAATTGTCATGCGCGAATGGCTAGGAAGTGGTAGCGTGAAATAATTCCTAGGAAAATAATATTGTTAGGTGTTATGATTAATGGAGTTGTAGAACAGGAGATGAGCTATTGATGGAGTTACTGCATAATATAGCAGTATACAGAGAGGGGATTCAAATGCTAAATACAAAAGGGGTAGGTTGTTGAGGTTACAACTGTTGAGAAGTTTTGAGTTCAAATATTTCTGTAATGGGAAAAGTTCCAGATGGTGTAAATCCTTTTTTTTTTTAATAACAATGTGTTCATCAGTATGAAAGTATAAAAATATGCGTCGAACATAATGTACTTGTTACGTAATATTAATTTAGCATTAATTAACTTATCTATTTCAGAAATCCCCAATCATTTTAACAATCCACTTTACGTAACATTGATGTAAAACATTCAGTGTACAATAATGCTACTAGTTTTAAAATTATTTAGACACCAGGGCAATTTTAAGTCCCATGTGCAAGCCAAGGGGCTTGAATATAGGACTTAAAATTGCTTCGATTTAAAATACACTGGCATATGGGACTCAAAGCATATTTACCATGGGACCCACGGAGCGCATAAAAATTCCATAAAAATTGATAGCAGCCTGTGACAGTATAGAAATCTCAGTTATCATCCGGGTACAATGAGTAATCGTATGAGCCTCCACCATTCTCGTCACGTCGCCAAGGGAGAGATATTTTCCACTGCGATCTGTTTTGTATGTAAATTGTTGTATTTCGCCGTAAGAACCTGTTTGTCGTGACTCGTGTGTCCCAGGTGCTATCATTTTATATTGTTTTCGTGTTATGTGTTTCTCTATTCACCTGTGCTTCTGGGATGGCGTAAAGAAATTTATTTTTCTTAGAGTTTGGAGATTTTTTTCATTCATTCTGGAAAATTGTTTACTTGCTAAAATTGGAGATGGATTCTAAAAACTTATATCCGTTTATTTCGAAACTAGTACATTTCTTATTTTTAAATCAATACATCCATGATTTTGTCCCTTTTCCAGCATTTTCCCTTTCCTGTTTATTTGTGTTTTCTATTTTTCAAATTCAAATGGGAAACTTCAATGCATTCGCGCTTTCATTTTTCTTTTCTTGGCCCCAGACGTCAGGCTGTCAGCATCAGAGCTCATTACGAATTGCTTTACCCCTATGATTGATGGTGTTACAAAATAAATAGTCGACGCAGGCAGGTCGTACATCAAACAAATTACTTCCACAACTATTACTAATTATACGAAGGTTGATCATAAGTGTCTGTGAAAAGCGATGTGATTCAATAACACTTTTAAATCAACAGAATTCTTATATTTTCCGCAAGGCAACATAAGTGTCGATCGAAAATGCATAAAGTACAGTAATCAGTTGCTAATTTAAAAGGTTACCGGACTAAAAATTACGTTTTTTTTGCTATGACTAAAAAATGAAAAATAGTGTTCAATTCCTTATGTTATGCAATTGCAAAAAATAAATTGCAAAAAATAAATATTTCCTGACTTCTCATAATTATACTTTTGGGAAAACTAATATAAAAAAAAATTATGCATGTTCACCATTGTTAACCATGATCTCTTACAACTAGTAACCATCATCTAATCTTAAAGTTATGCATCGTCTGCGAATGAAATAATTTATTTTCGATCCAGACTGTTTTAATCCTCTCTTTTAGACTAATAAGTCCCACTTGTGCAGATATGAGTTTAAGGTAACCCTGGTTAACATATCATGCCTTCTCTTCCATAAATACGAAGAATAAGAGAAATAACATGATATTTAACCCATAGTAAACTTTAACCCAGAGGGTCAATAATTCTGCTAAATAAAACCTGCAATAATACAATTACAATCAAGTCGCGACACGCTAAAACTGTCAAACCGGGATTCTCGTAAACGTTAAACGAGCGTCAAACGCGATCTGATTGGTCCAACGTCACAAAATCAGTTTATGAGCAAGTCGCTTCACTTATAATACGATCAAAGTAAAATTTAAGTCTGCTTTAAATGCGAGAATTGAGGTTCAGGTCTGCGCAAGAGGGCCTAAGAGATTTTATGAGTTAATTATAAATATTAAATACTTTTATGTTTTTAACAACTTAACAGTGCCACAAATTCTTTTTACATAAAATATCAGATCCTTACATAACCTAAACCATATTGGCTTCTAATAAATAGTATACACTCTTCACGTATGATATTGGGATGAAAATTAAAGTATTTCCTCCGTCACGTGCCAGAGCCATGCATCAGTGGCATATGGGAAAGTGATTTGGGAGCCAATGGTCCGCGGGATGGGATACGTGCGAGGAATGGCAAACCTGGAGACAATAGGAGCAGGGACATCTGCTATGATAAGAAGAATTGTTTGTTTCTGTAACGATGCGTAAATATTGTGTCTTTCTTCTTTTGTAAGTGACGATGTCATGTGATTTTTTCACATTATTTTATCAATCTTACGTATACGTATATTTTGTATTCTAACAATACCCCTTACCGAAAAATAATTTTTAATAATTAATCTAGAGTCCTAGATTATTTAATCTAAATAATTTGACGTCCTGCGTGGCCCAGTGGTTGAGCGCGTCAGTGCTCAAGCCGGAGGTGGCGGGTTAGAATCCCGCCAAAGGAACAAAGTTTTCTGTGTTCCTGGGTCATGGATGTGTATAATAATATAATAAAAATCTTAAATATGTGTAATCATAATCATACAATTTATTTGCAAAATAAAGGTGATATAGGTTTATTACTTTTACATTATACAATGGTGTAAAAGTAATAAATATATTTCCGTTGTCTGGGACCCGTCGATCCGTGGGTCTTCGAAAACTTAGCACGGGACCAGATTGACGTGGTGTGAAAGAGTCCATGGATTTTATTAAAAAACCTATAATTCAATTTTCTTACAAGTTTAGAGTACTTAAATGTACCAATAAATTATAAAAAAATATTCTGCCAAAATATCATGAAAATCCAAATAAAGGTATTAATGATTAGGTGATCCTTTGAATTCTAATTGAAGTTACAAAGTAAGATAAAAATGTGATATTGATAGAGACGTGAAGGTAACTATAGAGGCCGGTGAAGTAATAGCACGTCTAGGAGGTGACTTGCAAGCGAAGTTAATTACGCGAAACCATATTACTTACATGACAGCGGATATCAGCATTTGCCAGCTATTCCATGATAAGCAAAACTAGCACCTATTACAATGCATTAAGAAACAGCGTATGAAGTGCCTAATAACATAATATTATATTGAATATAAAAAAATTCATGAATATATTAAACAGTGTCCAACGGAGCCAACATTAGTGCAACACAGACGTGACGATGTATAGGATTTGTGCAGTAGTTGTTGCAGTCCTGGCTTTTACTGCTGGTTCAGAAGGAACGGCAGAGGTTATGAGCCACGTCACAGCACATTTCGGCAAGTCCCTAGAAGAATGCCGTGAAGAGGTAAGTATTTTTTTAAAGTTATAAAACTACCCAAGTTGTTACGTAAGTGGTGAAGTTATGAGTATTAACTTTTATTATGTCATGTTACAATCCCTTGTAATATTTGTAATCTCTCGTATTAGGGTCTTCGATTCTATTTTTATTTTTAAACTAATTGCTGATTAAAGTTTACTACGAGTAAATTCATTCCATTATTATTTTTGAAATCTAATTCATCCGAATGTTTTTTATGCATCAGGATTATAAACTAGCATAACATTATGGTCATTCCATTATTATTTTTGAAATCTAATTCATCCGAATGTTTTTTATGCATCAGAATTATAAACTAGCATAACATTATGGTCATTCCATTATTATTTTTGAAATCCAATTCATCCGAATATTTTTTATGCATCAGGATTATAAACTAGCATAACATTATGGTCATTCCATTATTATTTTGGAAATCTAATTCATCCGAATGTTTTTTATGCATCAGGATTATAAACTAGCATAACGTTATGGTCATTCCATTATTATTTTTGAAATCTAATTTATCCGAATGTTTTTATGCATCAGGATTATAAACTAGCATAACATTATGGTCATTCCATTATTATTTTTGAAATCTAATTCATCCGAATGTTTTTTATGCATCAGAATTATAAACTAGCATAACATTATGGTCATTCCATTATTATTTTTGAAATCCAGTTCATCCGAATATTTTTTATGCATCAGGATTACAAACTAGCATAACATTATGGTCATTCCATTATTATTTTTGAAATCTAATTCATCCGAATGTTTTTTATGCATCAGGATTATAAACTAGCATAACGTTATGGTCATTCCATTATTATTTTTGAAATCTAATTCATCCGAATGTTTTTTATGCATCAGGATTATAAACTAGCATAACATTATGGTTTGTCTGAGAAGCAACTACGGTACTCATGTAATTTAAGATGTTTGGTTTGGAGTGTTTGGTTCTGGTAATTGGCTTATGGTTCTGGTCCCTCAGTCAGGTCTCTCGAAGGACGTGATGGAGGAGTTCCAGCACTTCTGGAGCGAAAACTTCGAGGTGGTGCACCGTGAGCTCGGCTGCGCCATCATCTGCATGTCCAAAAAGTTCTCCCTCATGCACGACGACGCCCGCATGCACCATGTCAACATGACTGACTATATCAAGAGCTTCCCTAACGGTGAGTGGATTTCCAGCACTACTGGAGCTAGGACTTCCAAGTCATATAATATGTAGCAAGACAATTAGGTAAATCCTGTTCATTTTCAAGAACAACTAAAAGTCTAAAAACAACATTGCAAATTTTAAGTAACCCCCGAATTGTCAAGTAGTGAGCGGGCTGGTGATGATGAATTATAGATAAGACCACTATTGATCATGTCGGTTTTCAAAGAAAAAAAACTAGATGAAAATCGGTTCATCCGTTTGGGTGCTACGATGCCATGCACAGACACACAGACGCGTCATACTTATAACACCCCTCTTTTTTTTGTCGGAGGCTAAAAATAAATAATCAAAAAATGAGAATGGACGATATAATCCGATATTGATATTTGTCTGTTTGTCATTTAACTTCAATTGTTTGAAATGAATATTCAAAATATAATTATTAAAGGCTTCATAATTTTCGTTATTTTAGGAGAGATCCTATCAGACAGGATGGTTCAAATGATCCACAATTGCGAGAAGAAATTTGAGGACATTGACGACGAGTGCAGCCGAGTCGTGAAAACAGCCGCTTGCTTTAAAGAAGATTGTAAAAAGGCGGGCATAGCGCCGGAAGTGGTCATGATAGAAGCTGTTCTAGAACAGTATTAGCTCATGTTGATGATGATTATTGTCTGGAAATAGTTACTAGAAGTACAAAACGCATGTGTTTTATTTTTAAATGGGTTGTATTATTATTTTTGTCTAATATTTGTGTGATATTGAAATAAATAACTGATACATGTGTATTGTTTCTTTCGAAACCATTAAATTAACGTTGCTAGACTTAGGATTGGTGCAAACGGGCTACCGACGACTGTAACTAGTCGCAACCGCTACACCATTGTCTTCCATGTTTGACGAGTCTAACGGTGGCGCGCAGTTGATCGATGTACTGAGCCTAATTAAAGCCTTTTCCTAAAAAAGTGTATAAAACATTTCACAGTGTACCAACACATATCTATGCAGACATCATTTAAATAGTCTAGTGTAATTAATACCTTCTTTGAATATTTTCAACAGCTCCAAGTAATGATGGTAATTAAAAGCGAAATAATCCTATAACTCCTGCCAATCAACATTCTATGAAACGTGACTTAACAATCGTCACCTTTTAACAAGATTACTATAATCTGCTTCTGAAGCTTTCCAACTAATGACTCGTCTTTGGAATCTGCAAATCATCAGACATCGCACTCATACGAAGATGCCGACTTGTTAGCAATTATTTTTTGCCATAGAATGATAGATCGAGATAATATCGTGCTAATAGTGAGGCTATGTGATGTTTATCTATTCAACCATTTACATACACTCACGCCAAAGACTAAAGACCTCTGCTTTGGTGATTTCTTGCGAGCTACTTGCAACCGCGACAGCCACACTTTTTACCCGACTACGCCAGAAGGAGGGTTATGTTTTTCGAGTGTATGTATGTATGTATAATGTATATTTCTTTGGCACGCTCTGGAGCCAAAATGGCATGTCGCATTTGAGCTTGATAGGTCTCATAAAATCCAAAGTTAAAGTAATTTTTTTTTAATTTTGAAAATTGGTATTCTTATACACTTTTTTAACGTCCGGTCTACGTGATATTTTAGCAAAAAGATGGAAAATCTTTTTTTTTTTAAATTATATATTTTTACAATATGAAAACTTAGTCTATAATATAATATTAACAAAAGCCAGATACATATAGTACATAGAAGCAGCCTTGCAGATGTCCGTCCTATTCCCATAGTGTGCGTTCGTCAATAAAATCATTGATCCTATAATAAGCTTTAGCACACAAACGTTCTTTAACTAGGTACTTTTTTAATTTATTATTGGAAAGATTTTGAACGTGATTCTACTGTATAGGCGTATACATTGACCTTTAAAGGATTTGCTTAATTTACTTAGTCTGATCACCGGCATCTTGCTTGTGCTTATTTCTAGTGTTTCTACAGTGATTGTCCCTTTTAGTTTTAAAATTACTAATATTCTTTCTAAGATATAATACATTATCCAAAATGTATTGAGAAGTGACGGTCAGAATACCTATTTCTTTAAACTTTCCTCTCAGAGATTCAAAAGTGGACATTTTGTAAATCGCTTCTGCAGCACAAATATTGTATTAATGTCGGCGGCATTTCCCTTTAAAAGGATGCCGTAAGACATTCTACTATGAAAGTAACTAAAATAAACTAGTCGCGCCGTGTCTTCGTCAGATATTTCTCAAATTTTTCTGACTGCATATAGTATAGTATAGTGTTATACCTAGAGTCCCGAATACCATAGTGGTGCAATTTTCTGATTAATGTAGCATGCTCAACACAATCAAAGGCCTTGTAGAGGTCGCAAAATACACCCTAATGAATCCTGTAACCCGTTCGTTTAAAATCGTTTTAGTCGTGACAGTGACACCTGGGTACACAAAAATTATTTTATTCAGTCGGGTAACAGTTTTTTATTAAGGTACAATTATTGAATAGAGTAGACGAACACGGCGACTCAAAACACATATACACTATACATAATTTAATATATATATATATATAAGGCAAAGCTGATTGACTGATGTATCAACGCACAGACCAAAGCCTTAAAGGCTAGAAATTTGAAATTTCGCATACGTATTTCTTATATGATTTAGGCATCCATTAAGGAAGGATTTTTAAAATTCAACCCTCAAGCGGGTAAAATAGGGAATAAGAGTTTGTATGAAACTTTTTATACCTTGGACAAAATTGCATGAATTGAGTACGAAAAAAAATATGAGTTATGTAATTCACCGTTTTCTAAAATTCAATTCATAAAAGAGGGTACAATAGGGGATGAAAGTTTTAAATTATTATAAAGATTTCGTTTAAAACCAATTTCACGTGGGCGAAGCCGCGGACCAATGATAGTGTATGCTAATTGTTCAGCGAGGGTGACCGGTCGCTGTCATTTGTGGCCAGTCTGCACCGAGCCGTACTAATTAAAAAAACTTGCAAACTGTTCGTCTGTTCCTGAGCATACTATAATCCAAAGTTTTTACTACCATAGTCCTATATTGTGCAACGCCTTAACACTTGAAGCACTCTCAAGCAACGAGCAGTGATAATTTATTACTGTAGGATTGGGATGGGTAACGGAAACACTTCTTGACTGCTGTATAACCGACCCACTCGGTCGGTGGTCGGTGTTCGAATGGCAGCGTGAACTTCCGCTCCCACCTAGGACGGAACTAGTTTACCCACTCCACCGTACCACGCCACAAGTGTGCGTGTGTATATTTATTATTATAAGTGTCAATACGCTACAATTACAATTTTATTTACATTTTTTGGAACACAAATCAGCCAATATTTATTTTGACTTGCACTATATATACGTATAAATTTTCTCAAATGCTAGAAATAAGGTGCTAGAATTTTATGGCAGTCAAATGATTTGCTATGATATGCACGGCATAGGAAACATAGTTTATAATAAAGTGTCTGTTTTTTGCGTCTTTTTGTTACAAACACTAAAACTGTAATTTATTTCTCAATACTTGCATATTATGACTTAAAATAGACCAGGGGCCGATTCTCTTGCATCAATCGAAATTTCAGAAAAGTTCAGAAAAGAAAATTTCGATTTTTTGTTTACCTTTTTCGAAAGAGTTTTTATATCAAAAAAAACGTTTTAAAACATATTCTATCAGCTTTCTAAAGCAGAAGGCGTTTCAAATTATACTATAAAACATTTTAAATCCTTAGCTTCTATTTAACAATCGTCATTTTTGAGTTTAATAAAAAAAGCAATGCAAAAGTATAATTAAGTTCCATAAATCACTCAAGAGATGGCGCCACACGTCAAGGCTCCGACTCCAGAGTGAATTAAAATTAAGGAAATTTGTTTTTTTGAAAACAATTTAAAATATAGGTAATATTTTAAATTGTTTTTTTTTTGCTTTTCAGTGGTTTGGTTTTTTAGGCGGTTCCCTTTTATTGTTAAAAAGAAAGACGTCAAGTGTCGGCTTTGATTTGTTTTCTGATTTATTTTTGCATTTATTTTTCTTTCCTTACTTCGTCTCATGACGATGTCACAGAGGATATCGCTCCATAGCTACCGATTGTCACGTGCAATAAACAACAATTACTTTTCACTCTGTTATTATATTTTAATGCGCACCTACTAATGAGGTATATAAGGCTGACATGAGGCTTCAAAGTGAAACATGAAGTTACTGGCGGTGCTGGTGTTGGTGGCTCTGGGGGAGTTGGAAGCCTCGAGTGATACACTCAAAAGTATAACTGCTGGCTTCTTTAAGATGCTAGATGAGTGTAAACATGAGGTAAATATACATTATACATATTCAGGTTTTTTACATGAAACAATACATAAGAACAGTTTAAATGTTTAAATACTCATTATTAATTGGGAAGCCTGAAGGTCGATTCTGCTAATGAAATCCTGCAATTATACAGTTACCATCCCAACCCATTTCTGTCCAAATGTTAAAACTGCAAAATGGTATTCTCATAAACGTTAAACCAGTTTTGATTGGTCCAAACTCCTAAAATCAGTCTATGATATCAAGACGATTTGATCCTGAATTTAACCAAACTAATGAAAATAATAACATCTATCTATCTATCGTGTTGTCAGATAAAACATTATTTACCATGGTAGAACCATGCTTTGTCACGAATGGTTCGCTTGATCGAAGAGATATCACGACCTCACAGCAAACCGGCGTTAAATACTGCTTGTGTCGTAGACCTATATTGACCTAATATAGACGACTACATATACCTAATATAGACGAGGCATGTCTTTCAACTTTTAGGGTTGTTTGGGGCATGCGAGGTTTGCCATATTTTGTTATGTTGACATTTAGATTGCTTTCCGAAGTTTAAACGTCCGCATATATTTGGCAAAATCTTCTAAATTCAAAATGTTGTAACTTTTTCTTGTATGAAATTTTTTTCTGTTTAGTTAACTAGATAAGGATAATTAAAAAGTCTAGTCTATGGATAAACTTATAGCTAAACCTTGGCGAGAACGTCCTAATGGAGCTGTACCACTTCTGGAAAGAGGACCACGCGCTGCTCAGCCGAGACATCGGCTGCGCGGTGGTCTGCATGAGCAAGAAGCTGAACTTGCTGGACGAGACCGGGAAACTGCATCATGGTAACGCGCAGGAGTTCGCCGTTAAACATGGCGCTGGTACGAAAAAAATAAGTTCAAAAGCGGATCACCCGTTTAGCTACGACGACACAGACTCACATACACTCGAAGACACGTCAAGCTTATAACATAATCGGGGGTTAAAAAGGGTACTCATTTCCAAATTTATATTTATTTCATATTTTAGCAGAGCTATGCTTTGGCAACAGGCCGGCTTGACTGGAAATATACTATGAACTCACAGAAAACCAGCAATGTTTTTCTGTGAGGTTTTTAGGCAGAGCGTATTTGCTTACTCTGGCAATCTGTCTACACTGACAAGGTGAGCAGTTCCAAAAAATCACATGCTACTCATAAAACTTACACTGCAACTGCTACGTATCTGATACGTTGGAAAAGTCATTTGATAGACAAAGACAGCAACATTGAATAGCTAATCAATTGTGTAAATATTTTTATTTGTCGGGTGGTTAATATGTTATAACGTTGAAATCGCAAAACGGGATTTGTGTATTCGATTCGTTATTTTTGTGACGCAATTAATTTTAGACCAAACTATGGCCCAGAAGCTGATCACGGTGGTCCACGAGTGTGAAGGCCAGCACCAGGGCGTAGATGACGAGTGTCTGCGGGCCCTAGAGGTGGCCAAGTGCTTCCGGAGCGGTATGCACCAGCTCAACTGGGCGCCCAAGCTGGACGTGATAGTGACGGAGATACTTACTGAAGTGTGATTGTATTTGCTAAATACAAATTATTTTCCTAAATGTCTTTATAATTTTATATTTTTAAGGTAATTTAATGATTTAAAGGTATTTTTATGTTTTATATTAAATAAATATCCTTCGACTTCGCATATAAAATCTCGTTCTTTAAAAGTTAAAAAAAAAAATCTGATAGCGCGGCCGCGCTATCGCCAAGTATTTAGCGGCCGTAACTATCTTTTCTCGAGTGAATAGAAAATCACGTAGTAATCAGTAATCGAAATAAGAATTGAGTGCATAGTTAAGGAGATATTATGCGGCAAAAAACGCAATTTCGAAAAATATAAATGGGGTATGGAGGTAGGGAGAATAAGCATAATTCAAAGTATACTTCTAGCAGACTTAGAAATTTCAAATTTGCTGTCAAGCTACATTATTTTTCTATATTTTCCCTTTATATACCTACATATAAAGGGAAAATAAAGAAAAAGTAAAAAAAGTGATTTTTTATATTTTACGAATTCACAACAACAAAATGTATGAATACAAGTTCACCTGATAACTTTGTAATCCTTATTTTTATAACAAATCTCATAAATTGAGAAGTGGTAGGTTATTTTAGGTTACAGTAGATGCTTCGGGACGAATGGCCGCCCACTCGACCGGATAAATTAGACGGCCTCACAGAAAACCGATGGGAAATAGCACTTGCGTTGTGTTTCACTGCGTGAGGAAGGTACCGGTGACCGTGGGTTTTAAGCTCGCAAACGCACTTGTAACTCTTCTGGTGTTGCGGATGTCCATGAGCGGCAGTAAACGTTTTAATTATGAAATAGATCTGGAAACGAGCAAACCGATCGCCTGGTGGTTAGAAATTGTTAACGTAAGTGAAATTTTTTATATTTATAAGTTATTATAATAAATAGTGACTTGGCAATGAGCAGTTAAAGAGACGAATGTCCGGTACCGGTATTCATATTTTAATATAAATAAGATAGATATTAATAGATAGATTAGACCCATGCAAGTCACTGACAAACCTGGAAAAGCATTTCGATTTTATCAATATGCCAATATACATATTATTTCCAAAATATAATATAAATATTAATTAGTTTAAAATTTGAACACTTTGTATGTAAATAATATTACGTAACAAGTGCTAATTTTCTAGTGCTTTCTTAGCTATAGAAAAAGTTGCAAAGTTCGACATCCCTTCATATAATAGTACCTGGATGACCGAGCTTTTCTCGGAGTTCTAGCACATAGTATAAGGTTATTAAACAAAAGCTACACATTTTCCAGCTTTTCTACGCTTTTTTACATATCTAAAGTTTCTGACTTCTAACCTTAAACCACTGATTGATGATTTAGGCTTGGCTTACCCTTAATCTGATTATTCCACTAGGCTTCATTGTCCTCTATTGTCCCGCTGCAGACTGCCGAGTTAACAGGATCCCATACATCAGAGCGACAAAGACTTAAGTTACGACCCCATAACATCGAACTCCAATTACAGGTCTATGTAGAGCAACAGCTCATGCCTTACTAGATTATAGACTGTTTATTTATGATGATGATGATGTCTATCAAGGTGCGATTGATTTGAGACTATAAAGAGGAGTTAATTTTAGATTTTTTAAAAGATTTATGATAGTTGTTACCATAACCTACTACTACATCCTACTAATCTTACTTCTTACTATTATTACGAGGGCGGCACTAAAAATTTCGGGAATCAAGGAAGTGACACAACATTACTATTTAAAAATGTATTTATTGCTTTTGGAAGTATTCTCCGTGAAATTTGACACATTTTTCCATACGATGGAACCAAACATTGAAGCAACCATTCCATTCGGAAGTTGGGGTCTCCAAAATGGCCGTTTTGTAGGCGTCCACAGCTTCTTCAGGTGATGAAAATCTCTGACCACGCAATTTATTCTTTATTTTAGGGAAAGTATAGAAATCATTAGGGCTTAGGTCGGGGCTGTACGGCGGATGGTCTAATAATTCTATGATTTCTTGCTCTAAAAACTCTTTTGTTCTGTGCGCGGTGTGAGAACTCGCATTGTCGTGATGGAGGATGATGCGGCGGTTGCAGTTCTCTTTACGGAGTTCAGAAACGACCTGTGGCAAACAAATGTTAGCATACCATTCTGCATTAACCGTTCTTTGTCCCTCAAGAGGAATAGTCGCAACATGGCCGGTTTTGGAAACAAACGTGGCCACCATTTTTTTTTGCAACACTCCGTGAACGAACAATTTTTGTTGGCTTTAACTCATTTTCGAACACCCAAACTCGTGACTGGTTTTTTGTTTCGGGTTCGTACGCGTATATCCAGGATTCTTCACCTGATACGATGTTGTATACAGCATTTGAGGATCCTGCGTGGAATCTTTCGAGAGTTCTGACGCACCAAGTAACGCGAGCCGCTTTTTGCTCTTCACAGAGCAAATGCGGTATCCATCGGGAAAACAACTTTTTTACACCTAATTGTTCATGCAAGATTATTTGTATTTGACTCATGCCAATGTCTAAAGTTGCCTGAATTACGCGGTATGTCACATGTCGATCATCCTCAATCAGCTTACGCACAGCATCAACGTTTTCTTGGGTAAATGCAGTTTTTGGACGACCTTGACGGGGATCATCACTGAGCTTGACACGTCCACGTTGAAATTCAGCAAACCAGCGATAAATTGTGATTTTGGATGGGGCTTCATCACCAAATGCAGAAATCATCCGGTCAACATACTGTTTTTGTGTTAAACCACTTCGAAAGTCATAATAAATCACCGCTCTAGAATTTTCTCGAGTCAATTCCATTTTCTCAACGACTAAACAAGTTTGACAAGACCTTGTGACAAGACCGAGAATCTTTTTTTAAATAAATAACGGTATACAATTTTTAAAACTAAGGAGTTTTAAATTAAAAAGATTTTAATATGACAGAAACAGTGGAAATATTCCATTCCCAATACTTTTAGTGCAGCCCTCGTATAAATGTGAAAGTTTGTGAGGATGGATGGATGTTTGTTTCTCTTTCACGCCAAAACTACTGAACGGATTTTGATCAAATTTGGTATGGTAGTAGTTTAGGCTCTGGATTAAAAAATAGGCTACTTTTTATCCCGAAAAAGTATAGTGTACCCGCGGGATACTGTATTGAACTAATATTAATCTAGTTGAACTATTAAAGATGATATGATGATGAAGATCCTATCTATGCGACCGCGAAGCGAGACCGCGACCAGCACAGCAGCGAATCAGGTTATCTGGCCTCGCTCACCGGTCGCGCGACGTTCATATAAATTCATACTACGCAGTGGCTCCGCGACTATATTTCGGTCTCGGGTGTCGCTCTGTCGCGTGCATCGGAATACCTGATTTTTATGGATAATTTGATAGTTGTTCCTATATTTTTTTTGTTTCATAAATGTAATAAATTAATTAAATATTTTAGAATTCAAAGCTAATAAATTGTTACAAAACTCTTAATATTATATAAAATTTTAATCCCCTTGTTCATAAAGATATTATATAAAAGACTGAACGGATTTCGATGAAATTTGGTATGGTAGTAGTTTAAACTCTGGATTAATATATATGATACTTTTTATCCCGAATTAGTACAGTGTTCCCGCGTTCATTTACGCGGGCAAAAGCTAGTTGCTCATTCAATCATTGACTAGTTTTAGCTAGCTAGTAGCTAAAACTAGTCAATATTTCAATTATAATAATGATATTCAAATAATAAACCTGTAAAAATATGGTATATTCGTATTTATTCTGTAAAAATTCCTTTTGGGTAGCGCGTCAACTCAGCAGATGTGAAAAACAATGTTATGTTTATTGAATTCGGGACAGAATGGCAGAATGTATCTAGTAATGTGTACCCCATCGCCGCGCCGCGCCGCGCCGGTAGCACACCTGAGCCCTTTCGCTGCAGCAATTTTACAAATCGTGATGTTTTTCCATCTTTTTGTAGGTACTTCATTTAATTTAAATGTATTTATCAAATTCTACACAATAATTATACTATGCGCCTGTTTCACAATCTACTGTTATGTGTCAGAGCTTATTTGCATGTTTGGTCTCTGTCGCTCGATATAAGCGGCGACAAAACATCTCAATAAACTATCCGACACTTAATAGAAGATCGTGAAACAAGTTATTATGGGAATAAGGTTCTATTGAACTGTATAATATTTAATTATAATAGGCTAGAGCTTAGATCAGTGTTTCCCAAACATTGTTCTTCCGTGGCCCGGTAATTTTCACACTGCACCTTCGTCACCCACTTAATACTTTTAGGTAAAATAATACACACTTATTAATAACTAGATTTTGTCCTGCTGCTCCGCCAGCGTAAATATAGTATCCCACGGGAGTACTGTACTTTTTCGGTAAAAAAAGTAGCCTATGTTTTTATCCAGAGCCTAAACTACTATAATACCAAATTTCATCGAAATCCGTTCAGTAGTTTTTGCTTGAAAGAGCTACAAACATCCATCCATCCTCACAAACATTCACATTTACAATAGAAGTAGGATAAAAATATTTTATTAATAATATTTTAGTATCGAATATTTAGTAACTGAATATTTACGATGCCGCGATGTACTGAATATGTGCGTCGATCGATAGTAGGTATTGTTTTTAAGCAGGGCGGGAATGTTGCGACCCGGTGTTTTATTTTAATGGCCCGGTACCGGGTCGCGACCCGGCAAATGGGAAACGCTGGTCTAGACGACAGAATTTTTGCCAAATGCCAAAGAAACAAAAAAGTGCTTCTGGGTCTGTGTATTAAATATATTATTATATTATGTATTATATAATAATAATCTTAAATACATGTATAGTATTAAATATACTTCCCGTTGTCTGGTCCCCGTAACACAAGTTCTTCGGATACTTACCACGGGGCCAGACTGACGTGGTGTGAAGCGTCCGTAGATATTATTATTGCGCCCGTGAGAAGCTGGGGTGGGTCGCTAGTTCAATGGAAACAAAGTCAGCAGCGATATAATGTGTATTGACGTCACACTTGTACCACACCCGCGCGAGCCGTGCTGTCCGGTGGAAGTCCAGTAGAGAGGCAGTCGTTGTCAGGGAAGTCCAGTGTTCACTTGTTTACACCTGGGTAACAGGAACTTCATTACTGTGTGATTAACATAAGAGTCCAGTGAAAATCTATAACGATGCATGACATTAAAAGTATTTGATCGAGAACGCAAATCACACCAGTTATTTGGCACCAAATATCCAAACCCCACGCAAGAAGATACCCGGTGCAGATTGTAATTCGAACTGTTGCAACGTATATCTTCTTCTGTAGTGAATAAAGTTCAATTTTGAATCGGTATCTTAAAAATGCAGCGCCGCTCCGCGTCGTGTCTCGGTGTGAACTGACACTTATCCTTATTAATATTGTATGTACGTGAAAGTATGTATGGATGTTTGCTACTCTTTCACACAATAACTACTGAACGAATTTTAATGAAATTTAGAATGGTGGTAGTTTAGACTCTGGATTAACATTAACACAGTCTACTTTTATAGTACCCACTAGTACTACTAGTAGGGAGTTAGGGATATAAAATGCTCCATTAAGTTTAATTTATGAGTTTAGTTTGGATGATTTAAAATGTTCTTTATCTTTAATATAAAACTGTCAACGCAATTATTGTGTATTCTGTGATTATTGTGAGGTTAAAATTACTCTTCGAGGAACAATTAGAATAGGTTTTACTAGCTTTTGTCCACGTCTCCGCCCGCGTAATTACAGTATCCCATGGGAACACTGTACTTTTTCAGGACAAAATGTAGCCTGTGTTAATCTGGATGCTAAACTACTACCATACCAAATAACATCTACATCTGTTCAGTAGTTTTTGCGTGAAAGAGTAACAAACATCTATCCATCCGTCCATCCGTCCGTCCGTCTATCCTTCCACACAAACTTTCACATTTATATTTGTAGTAAGATTACCTCACTTATAACCTCCTCCAAAATCTCCTCCATGCTTGGCGCCCACTTCAGCTCGTGGATCTTGGTCCGGAAGCACTTGGACGTCTCGAGCGCTCGCAGGCACGTGTCACTCAGCTCCACGAAGTCCCGCTCACACTCCAGGATCATTGTCGCCACCTGCTTCGCCACCTCTTCGTCTATAGGATTTGGAGTAGTCAGAATCACAATTGTTGGTTCCCAAAAGTATCTCATTTTACCTAATTTAATTTTACTAACAAGAAAATCCAAAGACCACATAGGAATTAACGATTTCCCCATATAACTTAGGAGAACTTTGCAAATCAAAGTTCTGCGCGAAAAGGCCGGCTTGGCCGGGCCTCACAGAAAGCCGGCGTGAAATAACGCTAGCGTTGTGTTTCGCCGAGTGAGAGAGGTTACCGGAGGCCAAAACGAGGTTGGGGATTTTGTTGGACCACAAACAAAATCTCCAACCCCCTTTTGGAACGCAAGTCTGTAGCACGAGAGGAGTTTCAAGTGTAACTAACTCCTCTGGTGTTGCGACTTGCGAGTGTCCATGGGCGGCGGTAATCGCTTACCGTCAGGCGATCTGTCTGCTCGTTTCCTGGTTCGATTCATTAAAAAAAAATATAACTTTGAATGCTTTTAGAATAACTTAAAAACAACTCGGCTTACGGCCGGGCCTTCACGTTTTGGTAAAACAATCAAATACTAGCTTTGTGGCTGTATCAGTTTTCTAGTTTCGGTTTTCCATTTTAGTTTATTAGTAAGAAATAATATTATGGTGTTTATTGTTTACCAGCGACCCGCCCCAGCTGGTCGCATCGCACAGGTGCAATGTATTATATATGTCACCGTAGAATTGTAAATACCGTTAGATTGTAATATAACTTGCGAGATTATAAAATGTCGACAGATTGTCAAATAATCATTCCGCTTACAATTTTACGCATTTATTTTTCGTTATATAAAAATTCATATAAACCTTCCTCTTGAATCACTCTATTTATTGCTGAAAACTGCATTAAAGCTTTTTGAGTAGTTTAAAAGATCTAAGCGTACATGAAAGGAAGCAACTTCATTGTATACTATGTACAGATACCTGTCTATCAAATGCCGAAGACCGTCCTATACGACGAGACCTATATTTTGACATAGTTAAGTTTTGAGCCTCTCATCTCTTTGTCTTTATTTTTCACTTCCACATTAGCAGAGAAACAATCAGACATATCTGATTATATAATCATATAAATATGTAGTTAAATCCTCACCAGCTCCATGTTTCCTGGCGAACTCCGTCGCGCTGTCGTGGTGTATGCCCGTGCCGCCGGAGTTGAGCATGTCGTGTCTGCCCGCCATGCACATGACCATGCAGCCGAAGTCCCGGTTGAGGAGCGCGTAGTCCTCTCTCCAGTAGTTCTCGATGTCCTTCATTATGTGGTCTCCAGCGTTCAGCTGGGTCAATAAGCAACAATATTAACTGGCACTGCTGAGGCTTTGGATCTCACTTTCTCCTCAATGTGAGGTAAATAAGCTCACCGCGCTAGCCTGCTGCCTATTGTAATCTATAATCTATACTAATATAGCTTAATATGCCTCCGGCTCCACCCGCTTAAATACAGTATCGTAATAGAAATACCTATGACTTTTTATTAAGCAACAATGTCAAACGTTTTTTAAAAGATTTCCCACGGGAACAGTGTATATTTTCGAGAACAAAAGTAGCCTATGTGCTAATCCTGAGCTTAAACTACTACTATACCCATCTAGCTCTTTTCAGTAGTTTTTGCGGGAAAGATTACCAAACATCCATCCATCCATCCTCACAAACTTTCTCATTTATAATAGTAGTAGTATAGTAGGATTATGAGGAATGATTTGTTATTATGTTTATTTGTTTGCATTGAATAGGCTCCGAATACTTAGGTACTGGATCGATTTTGAGGAAATTTTCCATAGATATAATAGACCACGGCCCGGAGAAAGCTACTTTTTATCGCAGGAAGATGTACTGTTCCCTCGGATTTTTTTTTTGCATATACGAAGTCGTGACAATTATCTTCAATATTTTAGGATATGAGGGTTCAAATCACACGTTTTTGGACAAGTTACTGCTGGCCTTACCGAATTGATTTAGTTTGAAGTCCCGAGGAAGGGGCCTACTTTAGATAGGGCTGACTCATTTCGGATTTTTGTAGCTCGCTTCTCAGCTTTGGCGCCAGTAGCGTTCGTTACAAGATTACCTCCTTTCGCAAAATACATTTTCGAAGGCTTCGGGTTTCTAATAGAAACAAAAAAAAAACAAGTAGCATTTAAAAAGCTCTTACCTCTTCCCTACATTCATGAATGACTCTGGTGAAGCCGATGGACAGCTTATTTATGATATCTGAAGATGGAGTCACCACGGTGAAGTAGCCGATGGAGAATACGGCTACGAGCAGCCATTTTGTCGTGGCCATCTTGGTTAAGACGTTATGATAGCCAAGCGGCCTTTTATATGTATGCATGATTAACAATTAATTGAAATTAATTAAGTACCTTTTTTATTATTTTCAACTTTTGGTTCTGTAGGTTTGATGCTATCCATAGAAATTAAACGCAAAGGAGTACCTAGCAAAATCTTTTTAAGTTTCATGATGGAATGTGCACATAAGTTTTCCTTATGCTGGCCGCTCACACTATGGCCCACCGGAGAGGTCTGCCTGCGCAGGTATACCGCATTGTGTGGGAATAGACCTGCGCAGGCGACCGGAGCAAAATCGAAAATCAATGTTAGAAAATCGTACGTACATATTGCTGCAATAAAAAGTGTCCTTTCACCAATGTGTTAATCAACTACAGAGTCTAAACTACGACCATACCAAATTTCATATATCCGTCCGTCCGTCCGTTTATTATATTGCGTGAAAGAAGTTTTAACATTAGTAAGGATTTTCATACAAAATAATGAAACCTGGTTTTTTATCGTGAGGTGGACCCTAAATCCGTAGAAAATAACTAGGTCTGACGACGGATACCAATAATGACTAGCTTGCTGAGCTGTCCAAAGCCTTATCATTTTTTAACTTCACATGTTATTGTCGATAAGTTAATAAACTGCATAATAATAACATCATGTAAACATGCCGTATGGGCCGTTAGATAAGAGTTGGCGCCTACAATATGTATTTTATATGCAAGGGAACGTTCCTATACTACATGACCACTTTTAACCCCTCCCTACCCGCACCACGGTGTATAATCCGTAGCCGTTTTCACGTAGTACTAATGGCCGTCGCGCAAGGTTTTCCTAGAAGATGTTGAGTGTTGACTACATTACAAAACCCCCTTCCCCACCAGATGACCAAGCGTAGTCTTTGAAGACACCCTCTCCGACCTCTCCCTTAAACTATCACGTAGTATGGTTATGTTCCCGTAAGTTGTGTGCGGTCTATGAAATTGAGCATTACGTGATGTGGCACTTCATGATTGTTCATAGACAGCACACAACGTGACATGTTGTAGGCGCCAATTCTTATCTAACGGCCTATACATACACTGCAACCATAAAACTACTGGCAATCAATCATATTTTGACATTATTCTTTTGAGTATAGCCTAGAGGTACAGATTACTAAATGATTACGTAGTAACTATAGGTTATCTTTCTTCTTCCTTTAATAACCTAAGTTTAACAACAAGATTAGAATTGATATCTGATATTCAAAGCTTCATGGTTCCCTAAATTATGTTATTAATAAGCATTATGTTCAAATCTTGAAAATTCAAATTAAATATGTTTTCTTATATAAAATCAGTTCTACTGACTTATCTAATGTTGGTTTTATTTTGGAAGACAAAATAAAAATAGATATATTTAACATTTATTATAACCACACCCTGTAGACTGAGTTGACGACATCTGACGACTGAAGACTAATCTGTCCAGGAGGCGAAGCGCTGGTCACCGGTCTTTTGGTCGAGTTATATTCCCGAGGTCTGATGTTTTATGCCGGATTCACCTAAAATAATAGACTTGTACATTGAACAACAGATGAATAACATTTTATACGTATATATCTTACAGCTTACTATAGTATAATTGTAATCCACAGGTCACCTTTATAATTACTGTGCCAACCAATTAGTTGGCGGATCTGTCGGCCAACAAATCTGTCAATTAACTTGACAGTTAGAATACAACGACTTGACAGTATCGAAATAATTTGATTATAGACAAAAAAAATTAAGTAACCCCCGAATTGTCGAGCAGTGAGCGAGCTGATGATGATGAATTATAGCTAAGAACACTCTCAATCACGTCAACTTTCGAACAAAACAAAACCAAATCCATATCGGTTCCTCCGTTTAGGAGCTGCGATGCCACGGATAGACACGTCAAACTGTAACCCCTCTGGTTATTAACCTAACTTGACGTTTTGTAAATGCCAGTGAAACCAACTCTTAAGAACTTTACACACTCACATCAGTCATAATCTCCTCGATGATCTCCTCCATGGATGGTGCCCATTTCAACTCGTGGATCTTGGTCTTGAAGCACTTGGAGACCTCCAGGGCGCGCAGGCAGTCGTCGTCCGAGTTGGGGTTCTTGTCGCATTCGTGCAGCATGGATACGAGCTGCTTCGCTGTGTCATCGTCTAGAAGAGATCACGTTTGTTGTATGGGAGCCCCACTTAAATATCAATTTTTTATTCAGTTTTTTAATATTAATAATATTAAAAAACAAAATGAAATTTAACAAACATAATATATACATGCATACAAACATACATAAACTATCAAAATCATTACCCTTCTTCTACTACCAAAAGCCGTAAAGACTATTTAGTCGCCATTATAGTGTGTAGTGATTTAGATACTACTGAATCTACTACTATTATAAATGTAGAAGTTTTTGAGGATGGATGGATGGATGGATGTTTGTTACTCTTTCACGCAATAACTACTGAACAGATTTTAATGAAATTTGGTATGGTAGGTAAGCCTCCGGATTACCGAGTGTTAATAGCGTGCGATAATTAGTAGCGTATAGACTACTACTATAGACATGTATATAGACATGTATATAGACATGTATATAGACATGTATATAGACATGTATATAGACAGCAAAATGCAACACTTTTTTGTCATTATAAATGCATTTTAATTAATTGTCATATTATAAATTAAAACATTTCATTACATTCTGTCTTGTAGTCAAAAAAAACATGTTATTCCCGTGGTGCTTCCCCTTTAATTCTGACTTTTTGTCATCACAATTTTTGCTGTCCCGCTTTGCTCGGGGAGGGAAACTGGAATACTTCCTACTCCTCCTACAATCTTCTGATTAATTTCGTTGCGGGTTCCAAGACAGATTTAGCATGTCCCCCGGGCACCCCTGAGATCATATCAAAGGGTTTTTGCGGTTGGTTACCACTGTCGATCCTGGCTACACAGGAGTTGCAGTGGTGGGGAAGTGTGGTGGGTCAAGTGCCCGTTAAAAGACAGCAAAATGTACGGTTCCTGCGAGATTTCCTTTTGCATGTACGAGTCGCGGGCAACACCTAGTAGTAGTTGATTATGTTTTATTTAGAAGAAATTAGCCACCCCCAAACAGATAAAATTATATAGGATAATACAATCTTCATTGTATTTGGCTACAATTATTATTTTAAACAAAAAATTAAAACCTATTTCCAAAGTAAAAATGCACAAAAAAGTATGAAATAAAACTTATTTTCTAAATACTTCCCCTTTTAAATTCGGCTAAAATTTTAACTATTTCTCAACTCAATCTTCCTAATTTTGAAATACGAAATTTCATGCAAATATGTCCAAGGAATAAATAAAATCTTCTATTTCGGAAAATCCTTCCTTAGTGGATGCCTATGTCATAAGAGAAATACGTGTGTAAAATTTCAAATTTACATTCCGCTTTTACTAAGCGGAATGTAATTTGCTTATATGATTAATAAAGTTCCATCACCGCTTTGTTCTGAGTGTGGCATATAAGATGACGCGTTACATAATATGGCGGAGTGTGTTCGGAACGAGGATGTCAGAAGCGAAATGTCGGCAATTACTGGGGACTTCAATGAACTTGGAGAGTGTAATAGAATTCTGGCATATCCTATTTCTGACACTGCTAAAGCACTGTTTAAAATTGTTATTATTGGTTTCCGTCGAAGCTCTTAATTTACTTGTATGTTATATAATTATTTATTTTGTCTTTGTTTATTATATGAATGGTCTAACGGAGTGGCGTAGTTCGCATGGAGTAAAAGTCCTTAAATAAAAAAAGATTTTTTTTTTCAAATTTCTAGCCTTAAGGGTTTCTGTCATCTGTCAATCAGCTTTGCCTTTTATAACATAATTAATCTATATATAATATATAGATTAGCTTTAGGGTCAGTTCACAACGCGGCGAAACGCAACGCTACGCGGCGCTGCATTTGTAAAATAGCTATTAAAAATTGAACTTTATTCACTGCACAAAAAGATACACGTTTCATATGACATCGGTCAGACACTGCAAATGCACTGTGCAGGGCGGTGCAACCTGACATTCGAACTCTTACAATAAAACGTGTATCTTATTGCGTAATGAATATAGTTCAATTTCGAATAATTATCTTAAAAATGCGCCATGTCACGTATCGTTTCGTTTCGGTGTGAATTGACCCTAAGCCATGTAACTGTTACCAGCGCCATGTTTCTTGGCGAAGTCGTGCGTGTTATCATGGTGTAGGCCGTCTTCCGTCAGCAGGTTGTGTTTGGACGCCATGCAGATGACCATGCACCCGAACTCGCGGTTCAGCAGCTGGTAGTCCTCCTTCCAGTAGTTCGTGAAGTCCTGCATTATGTGGTCGCCCATGTTCAGCTGGAATTGTAGAAAAATGTTAGGTGCTCGTGGGTAAATCGCGTCTATAACATTGCTTAATCTTATCACAATACAAAGACACATAATATTATCTGTGGTTTGCTGCTAGTGCTACCAAGTGAAAGTCACTTATTTACCGTGAAATAAAGAAATACGATGACACCATAGACGTATATATTATAGACGAAGCATGTCGAGGCAAAAACTGTCCACTTAAATGTCCCCACTTTTGGAGTTTTTGGAGCCGTTTTGACATTTGATGTGGTATGGTGAAATCAAGATGGCTGGCATTTGAGGTATGGGGAAAACCAAGATGGCGTCATTTTTTCTTGTATGAAGATTTGTTTTGTCAAATATACATCATAGCCCATCTTTAGTTTTGAAATATTTAATCTTTGGATGACCCACTATTTTGGTTGAATTTCATTCTTTGTTGCAAAGATATTATGTTAAATTAAAATGGGGCGTTGTTTACATTAAGATTACAGAGCCTTACCGAGCTTAGCTTGGAGCTCTAGTAGATTAAAAAAAAAAACACAAAAAAGTTTTACCGGGGTTCGAACCCACCATGTTCCGAATTTCCGATCAAAGCAAAAATTATATATACCAAACTGCCAATCGGACTAACAGAACCGAGTCGAAATTATTGATATATTGTTGCCCGACTAAAGAAAAAATATATATACAAATAATTTTAGTAGTAGTTTGTTGAATAATAAATTATGGGAGTTGAAATTATATTTTTTATTTAGAATTTATAAATAATGATTATTCAATATTTAAATTCAATTACGTAAAAATTATAATTATTATTGCTGCTATAAATAAAAAAGCTCAAATTCCTTTTTATATTAAAAATGCGCAGTTAAAAGAACAGGGATAAGTAGAAAGACCTCGCTAGATCGATTTTTCTCCCCCCAAATTCCCTGCATAGTAAATTCCATGGTAATACTTGCAGCCGTTTTCGAAAAAAATCGATTATATATAGGTACAACATTGTCTCGCTTAAATTATAAGATTGAATTGAAACGGAGCTACTTACCTCAGACCGACATTCACTCAGAGCCCTCCCGAAGCCTATGGTCAGCTTCTTTATCACCTCCTGGGTCGGAGTCACCACCACCACCAGCGCAGCCAGGCAGAGGACCAGGCACGTGTGACCCATCTTGTCAAGTCCATGTTGATAGACAACGGCTAGGTTTTTATATCGACGACTTCATTAAATGTTTCATTCATAAACTAATTTATTTGGCCATGTGGTTCCGTACAATTTCTTTTAAATTTTTGGATAAAGAAGTTCTACGTTAGCGAAACACCTTGGTAATACTTATTGTTTTCAGTGTTTATTTACTTCAGTACTAATAAGTACTGAAGTATCCAAGAATTACTCAGTAAGTAAATATACTTACTGAGTAATTCTTGGACATGAAGGTCAACAAAAGGATGGTAGAAAGCTCTCATTATTGATAGTATTATCAAAGAATATATTATATTACTAACTTAAAGAACCATCATTCGATAGAGTTACGCGATTCACAGCTCGCAGCTATTGGTGCGTGGCTAGACGTATGCGGGGGGTGCGCGGCTAGACGTATGCGGGGGGTGCGCGGCTAGACGTATGCGGGGGGTGCGCGGCTAGACGTATGCGCGCTACGCATACGATACTATCGTACTATACGTATACGGTAGTACGCGACCGGTCTAGAAAAAGATGGCGCGATGAGCTGGGATACATACCAGCTAGGCTGGCCAACGCCAGCGCAGGAACGAGAGGAATGGAAGACCTTGGGAGTGGCCTTTGCCCAGCAGTAGGCTACTAAAAAAATGAAGATAATATTACATAAAAAAATAATTTGTTATAAACCTACATGCCTGCAGATCTCTAACCCAATTAAAACTTGTCAATGGTTCTGTAATTTGGGGCGGATCGTCCATCTATTGATGGGCAGGCATCATCTGTGACTGTGACTTGTGAGTGACAATTAGCTAATCGACAGTAAGCGTCAGTTCACACCGAGACGCGACGCGACGCGGCTCTGCATTCTTATGGTAGCTTTTAGCTAATTTATATGGAGCACTAAACAATCCCCGAGATCCGCGTCGCGCGACCGGTGAGTGTGACGAGAGGACCTGTTTAGCTGGTTCTCTAGTCGCGGACGCGGGTCGCGATCTCGTGTCGCGGTCGCATAGATCAGAATAGCGATTCAAAATTGAACTTTATTCACTACACAAGACGTTTTACACTACACAAGAGCGGCGCCGCGATACGCAGCCCGGTGCAGCTTGAAATCTTGCAATAAAACGTGCATTTTCTTGTGTAAGTAAAAAAAGTTCAATTTTGAATCACTATCTT
This sequence comes from Phengaris arion, assembly GCA_963565745.1. Classification (NCBI taxonomy): domain Eukaryota; kingdom Metazoa; phylum Arthropoda; class Insecta; order Lepidoptera; family Lycaenidae; genus Phengaris; species Phengaris arion. The sequence goes on from OY751450.1 coordinate 17,019,009, forward strand.
TGTTTTTTTTATTAAAGTAAAATTTTAATTTGCAAATGAGCAAACGGATCATCTGATGGAAAGCGATTGCCATCGCCCATGGACACTCGCAACATCGGAGGATAGGATGGAATCCGCACCCTTCTTGAAGGTTTGCAGGTCGTAATGGTAGCGTTCATTCCAGAGTTTACTGTGCGCGTCAGAAATCTTCGGGTAAAGCGCATGGTGTAGGACTGCCACTCGTCAAGGTGATGAGGATGGTACATATTTTGTCGCTTGGAACGGTGGCGAAAAGTTGCAGCAGGTATACGTCCGAACAATTCCTCGGAGCACTCCCCGTAATATAACCGATAGAGAATGCAGAGCGATGCTACATCTCTACGTAGCTCTAAGGAGTCAAGCCTGTTTGAAACACTATGGCAGTAAAATTCGAGTGGCCCTTCGTTGGATACGGTCTAGAAGCTGGTACTTTGGCGCCCCTGGCCAGAGATGAGAACAGTATTACATGTGAGGCCGACCCTGCGCCTTATAACGTTGTTGGCGTTGGACCGAACTGAAATACTGCTTTGACCTGTTTGGAACACCAAGCTTCTTGGAGGCTAACTTGGCCTTACCCTCCAGATGATATCGGACTTGGACCTCGCTCGATATCTTACCACCAAGTTAATATTCACGAAGTTTGTATTCCAATGTTGGAGGAGACAGTTATGGGTTAATATATTAAGACAGTTATAAATTTATATATTTATATTATTTATTAAAAAAACAGCTTTCCAAACGAGGACATACAACCATCGGTAACTTTTAGCGGTGAACGCGGAAACTTGTGACGTAGAGTGGTTAAATTGGACTAAGTTAAGTCTACCCCATTCAGATATTTTCTCCATCGAAAACTCAATTTCTGAAACAAGTTCGTTTCGACTCTCAGTGACGTTTTGCCGAGAAATGTTCGGGCGGCCGGTATATACAGCACCACCCGTACTGTCATCTGCATACCAATGAATGCCATTGGCTTGTAACATATCATTGATATGCAGTATGAACAGAATAGGCGATACAGCCTTGTGGGACACCAGCATCAACAGACAGTGAATCAGAGCACTCACCGTCGACTACGACGCTTATGCTTCTGTCTGCTAGGAAACTCATGACCCATTTGCATAATTTCTCAGGGATCCCATAGGAAGGAAGCTTCGAAAGAAGCTCTTTGTGCCAAATCCGATCAAAGGCTTTCGCTATGTCCAAACTTATAGCCAATGCTTCTCCCTGAGTCAGGTACGCCAAAAGATTACCAGCCGAGCGACCTTTACGGAACTCGTACTGTATGTTACTTAGCAACTGCTGAACGTCTAAGTATCGAAGCGGCATTAGCTATGCAGCGTCGCATCGCGTAAGGTGTGAGCTGACCCTAATAAGTGACCACGATCAGGTAAATCGGGGATTGCGAGTTTTAATTAGAGCCTTCCTTTTATATAAGAAACTCTACACACGTTGTTCTAGCTTAACTACGAACTGGAATAAATAAGTAATCACACTTACAAAAGCCGGCAACGCATTAGCGACTCCTCTGGTGTTGCGGGTGATCCGTGTATCAATCAATATACCTACCCACACACACCTACAGGCTACAATACCAAAAACTACACCAGCTACTAACTACACCCACTACCTACACCTACAACCAGTACCTACACCTACAACCTGCTAGTAGCTATCAAAACACAGTCATGTCGCAGTATCGCGATTCGCGACACGACAATGTGTTCAGAGCGGCATTAGCTGTAATAACTTCGCTAATTCTTAACTGAGGGGCGTGTGTGCATTGTCTTACATTCGGGTTGATATAATTGTAATTAAAACAATAAAATTATCAAAATACTGACATAATTCGAAAAGGGGCCCTGTATTAACTACTAACCAGAAGTGTAGATATTATACTTTACGAGATACTTCACATAATAAACAAAATTGAAAAATTAAATAACCCCGTCATTGTCAAGCAGTAGTCGAGCTGATGATGATGAATTATAGCTAAGAGTATATTCATCATTATAACGTACTAGCTTTTGCCCGCGGCTCTGCCCGTGTAGGTACAGTATCCCACGAGAATACAGTGCTTTATCGGGATAAAAAGAAGCCTATGTTTTAATCCAGAGCCTATAGTTTGCTTCTACCATACTAAATTTCATCGAAATCCTTTCAGTAGTTTTTGCGTGAAAGAGTAACAAACATCCATCCATCCATCCATCCATCCACCCATCTTCACAAACTTTCACATTTATAATAAATAGTAGTAGTAGGATGACAATGGAAACGTTTCCATATCACTCGCGAATCTGGTGTAGGGCGGATAAGTTAGGGCGGGACATTACTCACGTCACCCCGTCTACAGTTCCCGATACCAGCGGTGTAATATTATATTTGACCCTTATTGCTACAGGAATAAGGTTGAAATGTGGTACACCAGGTTTGTCAGCGCCTGTACATTGTACCCAGCTGTGGGATTACCTGATAATACTCCATTTATCTTAATTGTCGGATAATAGATAGCAATGAATTCACACAGTATTCAAAATTCAGTCAGCCAATGAAAACAATGTTCTTTAATAACATTGGAAGATCTTAATAGTAATATTAGGTCATTACATATGAAATTGGCGTTTTGTAAAGGAGGAACATAAAGTTGATTTTTTTTAACAATATATTTATTTAATCAAAGTATATACTATTGCTATCTATGCACTTTTTCCATCTCATAAGTAGTTCATTAATTCCTTTACTAAAAAAACCATTCGGACAGGAATCAATAAAATCTTTGAAGGCGCTTTGGAGTTGAATTTTTTCCCTTGCAAGTAGTTATCTAAATTTCGAAAGCCGTTTGGTAGCCGTTTTTTGTGCAGTGTGTGGTCTAGCGTCCTGAAGCAGCAGTAACCTAGAGCGAATGACCAACCTCGGTTGTATAGCAGCTAGCTTTTCGATCATGATTTGCAGTTGCTGGCAATAGACATCTGCCGTAATCGTCTGGCCAGGTTCAAGAAAGCTGTAGTGAACGACACCGGCACTAGTCCACCAAATGCTCACAAGTAACTTTTTTGAGTCAATTTACGCTTGGGGTAGGCTTTGGCTGGTTCGCCAGGGTTCAGCCATTGCGATGAGCGTTACCGATTATCGTACAGTATCCACCATTCATCACAGGTAATGATTCGATTTAAAACCCCTTCATTATTGTGTCGCAGCAGACGACGACGCGCGTTTGTCGGCTTGCTGCACTCAATTCATGAGGTACCCACCTTTCAAGCTTTTTCACCTTCCCAATTTGCTTCAAGTGGAATAAAACAGTTTCATCGCTAACACCGCAGCCTGCAGCTAACTCGGACGTGGTTTGCGATGGATCCGCTTCCACAATAGCAATTCTTCATTATCAACTTTGGTCTCGGGCCGTCCACGGGGCTTGTTCTGCAGGTCAAAATTTCCAGAACGAAAACGTTGGAACCAAAAACGCACTGCTTTCTTTTGCGACACCGCCGCCATACACATCATTAATCCTTCGAGCCGTTTCTGCAGCACTGGTGCCATGGTGGAACTCGTACTCGAAAATAATACGATATACGATTTCAAGTTTTCTATTTTGTAAACTGAGTGACGCAAAGAAAAATAACGGTATAAATTTGAAATTGGAATTCCTAACCAAAGAAGATAATATATTAAATTTGAGATCAAAGTGGCCAGTACGACAAAACGCCAATTTCATATGTAAGGACCTAATATAATATAATAGCTCCCATGCCGATTTTTGGTGACGGTAGCCGGTTTCGTTGAAACCAGACTAGCTACGCAGGAGTCATTTAAAGTGCCTCAGTGTGTGCGCAATACACAATAGCATTCGCTCTTCCTTTACTCTCGTAACCCGATAAGTGGGACGGATGACCGACACGATTGGCGAGTGATCAGGCGCAGGGCCGACTTTTTACATGCCCATCCGACGCATGGATCATCTCTCTCGTCAGACAATCAGGTGATCGGCCTGCATTGTCCTAACCAGAATTGAAACCAATGTTTTTTGATATTCCAACGCGGGGTTCGCACCCACGACCTCCGGAGTCAAGAGCCAAGTTTTAAACCACTGGTGGTGGAGGCATGGAAGAGTAACAGAGTGACATTAGTAACTTTGCACAGTTAGGGTATTTAAATTCTCTGACAGCTTTTTGACGCGACAAGGATCTTCGGGCTCCCAAGCACCGCCTGGTGACAGAAAAATCGAAAATTCTTATTGACCGTTTTTGATACCACTTCTCCCACCAGATGACGCTGTGTGCGTTGGGTGCGCAGAAAAAATATCAAGCACCCTCATTCGCCACTAGATTCGTTGCGAATTCTGCTACCTCATATCTAGCTAATGGCTACGATTAATTTCGTTGATGTCCTGCTGCCTTCTAGTATTATAAATGTGAAAGTTTGAGAGAATGGATGGATGTTTGTTTGTTTGCTACTCTTCACGCAAAAACTAATGGTAGGATTTGGATGAAATTTTGTAAGGTTGTACTTTAGGCTTTGGATTAACACTATGCTTATATAATGTACTTTTTATCCCGAAAAAGTACACTGCGACACATTATTTAAGCGAGCCGCAGGCACAAGGTAGTTTTTTATAATTGGTGAAATTTTGCTGATGATGCTTAGATACGATAAACTGTTCTCGATTACTTGAAGATAGGTTTTGATAATTTATTTAATTAATGAACAATTAACATTATCATCGACATTTATAAAAACCGGCCAAGTGCAAGTCGGACTCGCGCACGTGGGATTCCGTACAAAACGGCTAAAAAAACACGACTGTTGTATCATGGGAGCCCCACTTAAATATTTATTCTCTCTGTCTGTCTGTCTGCCCTTGTAACTTTTGTGATTTTTAATATAAATGGATGAAATTTGGTATATATTGGGTATAAATCTCGGTTTTGGCATCATAAAATAATAATCTCACTAATATTATAAATGTGAATGTTTGTGAAGATGGATGGATGTTTGTTACTCTTTCACGCAAAAACCACTTTACGGATTTTGATTAAATTCGGTATGGTAGTAGCTCGAGCTCTGGATTAAAACATATCATCTGTGAAAATTTCAACGGTCTAACTATCACGGTTCATGAGATACAGCAAAGTCTTAGCCTGTTTCACAACCTACTGATAAGTATCAGATAGCTTATTGGCATGTTTTGTCTCTGTCGCTCGTTATAAAGAACGCAGTGACAAAACTTCGCAAAAAGGAATTTACATTGCACACATTGAAACAGTGCAGTAAATATCTCCAGTAGGTAAAGACTGTTGGACAGCATATTTTGCAAATGAGTGAAAAACTTGACAAATAGCCGTGAGTTATAGCGCGGTACTACGGACTACCCCTAAGTCCAAACGTTGGCACAGCTCCAGCAGTCTGATATATGGCCTGTCCGGTTATTCATTACGTACCCACTACGTAGGCCCACTGCATGATGGGCCGATGAAAAACACTGAAGTGCTGTTTTAAAATGTAAAGTGATTCATAGAAGGAGTTACATGATGAGAATCCGGCAACAATACAGTTACGATCCAGTCCTGATATGTTAAAATTGCAAAATGGTATTCTCGTAAACGTCAAACCCGTTTTGATCGGTCCAAACTACAAAAATCATGACATAAATTTATTTTTTATTTTTTTATTTCTTTAATAATGTATGTACACAGAATAATAAATAATGAAATCTTAAAACTAGGATACAATTTAGTACAAAGGTACTACTTATTCCAAAATTGGAATTTCTTCCAGTAGACCCGATACAGGAGAATATAAAAAAAATTAACAGTATCTGGTGCGTACAATTATAAACAATATGAAAACAGATTAAGTTCTTTATTATTATACAAATACTTACATAAAAAAAATTACAATATACTAATATATACAATAATTTATAATAGTATAATAAAACACAAAATCTTAAAAGCATAAATTAAATTAAGGGTTTGGTATCTTAATTATTAGGTTAAGCTGACATAGTGCTCTCGCATTCTTCCCTTAAAGAGTCCAAGTGTCTTACACTCCCGTATCTGATCTGGCAAGGAGTTCCAGAGCTTAGCAGCATGCACCGTGAAGGAGTAGGCAAAGAAGTCGGTACGATGGGGAGGGATATCTAGAAGAGAACGTCTAAAGGGTCTACAAGATATGTTTTGGAAATTAGGAAAGGAGAATCGCTCATTTAAATAATTTATGATATCAAGAGGATTCATTTATAATTCAACGAAAGTAAAATGAAAGTGTAAGCGTGTCAATTACGAGAATTGGGACATTGGTTACTTTATGTATAAAGGAAAGTATTGTCGTTGAAAATTAATAAGCTAATTTTGTTTTTGTCCCTTTGTTACAGGTAAGCAAGACCACACCAAATATAAAGAGGAGCTAAAATTTAAAATATGTAAGTACATATTTATAAGTACATATCTTATTACAACAGCAAAAATTGTATCGGCAGATTCAAACCGAGAGAGCTAACTAAATTGCATACTTATAAGCTTTAAGTTCTTCTCAAATAAGCATAATGTTAAGACGATTTCAATGTAACATCTCTAAGTAGGGTCCGGTATAAAGTCTTGACTTATCTTTGCCTCATTAGGCCCCGATGTTGAAGCTCTTGTCCTCTTAAAGATAGCCCTTTGGCAACTTACAAAGGTCCTCTCGGCCACTTTGTCCACTATAATCCCTTTAATATCATTTCATCTTAAGCGCCCTTTGGGCTTTGAAGTGTATAGATAGGGGCTCGATAAAGCTAGAGCTCATGCGTTCCGCACAATTATCATCGACGATTTAAGTTTCAAATAAAAGTACGGATATTCGAATACGAGTATTGTATCGTTTGTGGTTGCGCAATTCTTTTAACTGTAAGTTTGTTGACGTACAATCGAGCAAGTTACCGAACAAGATCAAAATAACGCTCACTTCTAAACTAGCCCTAATTTTTTTTTAATTATCTGAATTTACTTGTATGTAATTTTTATCTGGCATTAATCGTGAATGCTTTACTTCTATACTTTGACTACAAAAATATCGTTTAGTTATTATTATTACTAAACCCTTATTGTCTACTAGCTATTACCCGCGGCTACGCCCGCGTAAATACAGTCTCCCACCGGAACTCTTATCTTTATCGGGATAAAAGTAGCCTATGTGATAATCCAGAGCTTAAACTACCGCCATACCTCATTTCATCAAAATCCGTTCAGTAGTTTTTGCGTGAAAGAGTAACAAACTCCATCCATTCATCCTCACAAACATTCACATTTATAATTATAAAATAGGACGTTTTACGTAAAAGAAACTCTAAATTAATAATATTTTGATAATATTCTTTACTACAAAAAAAACTTAATTTCAACCATATCTATCTAAAACATTGCTAAGTCTCCGCGATTGAGCGCCGATTCGGCAATCAGTCAGAACTCAAAACGCGATAAGGTTTGTCCGGACGGACAGGGATAGAAATGACCCGGATAGACTGGGATGAACCCGGATATCCGGATATCCAGGATCGTCTTATACAACTGTCCGGGGAATTACATCTTGTCGTAAAGACGGACGTTTTGAGCGAAGGATTTTGCAAGATTTTCAGTGGCCTATTTTCTCTAACCATCCATAAATTACGTCACACGATAAGGGGGAGGGAGGGGGGTCGATGAAGTGTGACATTGTGTGACAAGGGGGTGGGAGGGGTCGTGTCGTGTCGAAGTTTCGTGACGTCACATTTCAAAATATATTTTATTCAGTGTTTTGCAAACATTTGCAACTCTATCTGTAAATAAGGTTCAAATTATTTTGTTTGAGTGGGTTCAAAGTCCATGGACTCAAGATGATTAAGTTTTATCTTTAATTAATAGTTAAAAAATTATTGTTAATTTCTTGCAATGTTGATTTTCTAAAAAATAACTTAAATTAAGATAAAGCAAATTTCAGAATAGCTGTTTTAATTCAATAATTATTTCTAGATGTAAAATTATAAAATATCTGACGTCACACTAGGGAGACCAGCTGTGACAAGGACGGGGGAGGGGTCAAAAAATTTTTAATTAATGGATGGGCCCATATTTCAAATTTAAACTTTTTGTGAAAAACACTATAATGCTGCCAATTTATATATCACTAGCTGTTGCCTGCGGCTTCGCCCGCGTAAATACAGTATCCCACGGGAACACTGTACTTTATCGGGATGAAAAGTAGCCTATGTTCCAGAGCTCAAGCTACTACAATACCAAATTTCTACAATATCCGTTCAGTAATTTTTGCGTGAAAGAGTAGCATACATCCATCCTCGTAAACTTTCACATTTATAATATTAGTAGGAATTATTTACATAAATTTGGTTGGTCCATTTGCAAAAAGATTAATTTGCATCTGAACAGCGTATAAGACGTATAACTCGAGAAGAAACACGGATAACGGACGGGCCGTACCTAATTAAGAATCGAAATCGTTTCTTATCGAATAGGTTCTCACTTCTCAAAGTTCTCAACGGTTGAAATTACCTCGCTTCCTTTATGTTGCTTGATCGTAACTTGAATTATTATAAACAACGCAGTGTATCTTCTCTCATAAATATAAATGGATTGCAATTCCAATGTCTCGAGTCTAAAACTCTAGAACGGCTGGACCGATTTGGGTAATTTTTGTCTTAAAATGTTGTGGTAGTTCAGAGAAGGTTTAAACGGTAAGAGATATTGAAAAACTTGCGGGGAAAATACTAAAAACGGCGATAAAATTTTCCCATACCTTTACTGTGTAAAATTTTTCACACGACTTTCGAGAGTTTGTAGGTGCCTTAAATTTACCTGTTTGGTTATTTATTTATTCCAGTTCATAGTTGAGACAGAACAACGTGTGTCGGGACAGCTAGTTCGTAATAAATACTACTGACTATTACAATGCCATTCTTTTAAATCGTTACAATTAAAATATTTTAACAGACATTGGCCGCTACTTTATGCGCACAAAATGAGGAGGAAGCGTACCTTTTGCCGCGATAAAAAGTAGCCTATGCATTCCCCGCGGTCTACTGTATAATGTGTGTACCAAAATAAAGTTTCGGAGCCTTACAAGTAATCCAAACAAACAATCTAATAGATTAAATTCTTCGTAATACGAATTTCAACCCCAATCGCAACTCAAGTACTCGTACGATAAATTCACCCCAACGAAAACCAGTTGAAACCGGAAGCACCCACGGTGCGCCTGTTAAACGTATACTGTAAATTCTTGCTTCCCCAAATTGTGTCAGAAACGTTAGGAGCGACAGAAAACAGACTAATTTGTCTGGAGATATCTGTGGGCCTAGCAGTGGCGTGCGGATCATATGACTCCATTCCTGCCGGTTTCACTTTCATTCGATAATGTTACTTTTACCTCACTTCACGCGTGAATCCCGCGACACTGGGGAAGGCACGCGAAAAATGTGAGAATCGGCTCCACACTTCGCGTTCGCGGACTTTTCACAGTGTCGTTCGCAATTTTCGCGCGAAGTATGAAGCGGGATACGACTTAAGTAGGTACGTAGATAGATATAATATGAGGAAGGCATACCCATTGGCCATTACCTACCTCAGTTACGTCAGAAACATTATGAAGATTCCAAAAACACAAAACAGTAAGCACGAACGATGGACATCAACAAGTAACCAACGTATTCGCAACATTATCTAGTGAAATTTATATAGGCGCTGTTATGATGGTCATGCAATTCTCATCTGATAATTATCTGCTTAGCAAAACTTGCTACAAAATTATATTATATATTACCTATCCTCAGATTACAAAAATAATAGTATCTATCTATCCAAAGTAGATATCAGTTCAACTGCTAAGTGCTATGTCAGAAACGAAACAGACCGCCTTGAAGGCTGAAGGCGGGAGATATCTGTCCGCAATTGCTTCCCCATTGCGCAAGCGCAGGACGCGCGCGCGCTCAAGCGAGGCCTCACTTCCAGCTGGTAGTTCTCATGACCTGGGGGACTCAGTAGCGCACGATGAGTAGATTCAGCAGGTTAGTTTCTGGTGATTTTTTAAAAAGTGATTTTGGCTTGTTAGTTGCTACTGAGAAATGTGATTTCGGGTTGAGTTTAAAAGTCAGATGTTTTAGTCGAAGGATTGTGCCGTGGACTTTAGAGAGTTTAGGCGAGTTAATTTTTAAGATAGCTATTCAAAATTGAACTTTATTTACTGTAGTATGTTTAGTTTCGTATCACATCAGTCACACACTGCATGACTGCACAGCGTGCAGCGCGATGCAACTTGACATTCGAACTTCGAAATTGTAGCTAACTTCTTCACGGCGATTAGTGACAACATCTCGCACACAGCACGCTGAACCAATTTCATCTAAACGTAAACAAACATATTAAATTGGAGTAAATATATTTCCGGCTGGTTTCACAATCACCTAATAAGTGACGAATAGCTTATCCGGAAGTTTTGTCGCTGATTACTTTATACTGAGTGAGAGAGACATAGCTTTCGGATAAGCTATTCGTCACTTATTAGTAATTGGGCGATTGCGATAGAGGCCCTTATTTTGATACCTTAAGACCAAAAACTGAAACGCTAAACAAAATTAAGAGCCGTCTCTGCTAGCCGAAATGACAAGGACAGCATGTGACTTGAGCGGCACTTAATTCAACTATCGTTCCAGTATTCGGCCCTCAGTGTTCTATTTGTTCTCATTGTTAATGTTCAGATTAAATTAGATTTGAACACAGGATTGCCCATTTACGCCTAACACAAAAGCCTTTATTAACATCAATCGATTGTCGCAGTATCACGCTCTCTTTCCTCCTCTCCTGCGCTCTCGCGCGGGGCGACCTCTTCTCGCGCGCGACGCGGGGCAGACAAGACAGCCGCGACATACGAAGCAGCGTGTACGATTTCATCATAGTGGGCGGGGGGACCGCTGGCTGTGTACTGGCGAATAGACTGTCGGCTGTTGCAGATTGGAAGGTGAATAATAGGTCAAACTAGTGAACGAACTGCACAGATAGACGCTATTAATTTTGGAAGAGAGTGTGTCCTAACGACAGGGGTCCCAAATTTATATAGAAACACATAGAAGTCACGGGCAGTATTCGTAATTGTCAATGTTTTCATAAAGCAAACACTTTTCATTTGTTTGAATGCCTGATAAATAAAAATAGCAACTTTATAGATAAAGCTTGGAGTTACATAATGCATTAATTTCTTTTTTTAACCTTTTTTACACGTACATAATATTGCAATTTTAATTTCATAAATGCACATAATATTATAGGTAATAATTATTTTTACTAAAAGAGATACTTGAACTATAAATTATTTTTAAAAAATTAGAACGATAACTAAATAAAAAACAAATCACAGATTTTACTACTGGAAGCCGGTGAAGATGAGACCATAGACTACGACATCCCAGCAGTACCCACTAAAGATCATAGGCCAATAGTCTGGAACTACAGAACAGAGAGGAACGGTTTCTCCTGTCTATCCAGACCTGGGGGCAGCTGCGAGGTCAAAACTGGCAAAGTCCTGGGAGGCTCCAGTGTCACCAATGATATGAAGTACACCAGAGGGTCTAAGAAGGACTATGACACGTGGCATGACAACGGAGACATCAAATCATTGGATTGGAAGTTCGAGAATTTGGTTGATTATTTCAAAACTTCCGAAGATAATGGTACGTTGAGATTATATAACGTAATGCAAAATCAATTACGGATACTCCGAATACTTGATTTACTGCTTATGTAAAGCAGTGTAGGCAAAAAAAATTCGAAAAAAGATATCTAGTAAGAATGCGTCTTCCGGACTATGGAGGTCACTGAGCGCACACTGTCGCAAAGCTGATTTCAAAAAGTAAGTTTTACGTAAAATCATTATGAAATCAGTTCATACTTCCAATGGCTTTCTCAGCGCAGTAGGAGTCTCCTGCGCTCTAAAAAAAACTATATATAAGTATGAATGAGTATTTACACTAGTTTTGTTTTTTTTTCGAATTTCTATTTTTTTCTGTAAGTACCAAAACTTTTTTACATAAGCATAAATCGTGTACCCAAACTTTCTGTAATAGATTTAGTCAAGCGTTATATTATGTTGATTATGAAATTAATAAATAATTAATCAACTCGATAAGTCGCATTGACGGACAAAAACTACAATAGTTTCTATTATTAAGCAATTCTCCTTGCTTTGAAAATTACGTCCAAATGTGTAAGCCATTAATATTAATTGAACAATAATTGCAGTATACCTATGTGTCTTATTTTAAGGTGACTACGATGTTCTCATGAACTCCTACTATCATTCGCGAGGAGGTGAGCTTCGCGTCCAGAGATTTAAATATTTCGACAAATATATTGAGATGTTTTTGAGCGCTTTCGCCGAGATGGGATTTAAAAATATTGACATCAATACAAATGTGCAAGAAGCTGCAATAAATAACCAGTTCACAATTTATAACAACACCAAACTAAGTACAAATAGTGCCTTTCTAAAAATAGCGAGACATAGGAAAAATTTAACCGTCAAAACAGGTGCCACGGTTACTAAAATTGTGATAGACCCACAGGAAAAGACAGTGGAAGGAGTTATGTATGAAGTTGAGAAAGGTAAAGAAATACCAGCATATGTAAAGAGAGAAATAATATTAACAGCTGGTGCCATCAACAATGTACGTTTGCTGCATTTATCAGGTATCGGGCCTGCTGAGGATTTAAAGAAACATAACATCACCACATTAGTAAACCTACCTGTAGGATCTAACTATCAAGACCAAGTAACCATTGGAGGTCTAGCGTTTTCATTAAATGATGTAGCCCCGGTTCAAGAGAATACAATTATAGAAGATTTTAAGTCTTGGTTCCAATCACGAAGTGGACCTCTAGCCTCTAGAGGCATTAATCAAGTATCAGCGTTTATTCAACTTTTCGAAAATAAAAATGGTCCAGACATAGAATTGGCATTAGAAGGCAATTACATTAGAAGTGATAAATTCATGTTACATAATATTTCTGTTCATAGTTCCGAAGATACAAGTATGCCGCTTGCTTACTATAATTTAGTATCTATTAAACCAGTTTTATTGAAACCTAAAAGCAAAGGTAAAGTCTTGTTGAATAAGAAAAATCCTAAATACGGAAGGCCCGTGATTCAAGCAAATCTTCTAAAGGAACCGGAAGATTTAGCTGCAATAGTCGATAGTGTTGATATAGCATTGCAGCTACTAAATACAAAAGAGTTGAAGAAGACTGATATAAAGCTAGCTCCTTTGGATCTGTTCCCATGTGATAAAGTACAGAATAGAGATCAATGGAATTGCATTGCCAGACATTATACTAAAGCTATGAGCAATCCTATAGGTACCTGTCGTATGGGATCAAATTCAACAAACTCAGTTGTCAACTATGATTTAAAAGTTCACGGCATTGAAGGCATTAGAATTGTTGATTCTTCTGTAATGCCATCTCATGTAAGAGGCAGTATTATGGCACCAACAATAATGATTGCCGAGAAAGCAGCGAAACTATTAATGAAAGACTGGATAGATAACAAGGGACAATATTATTATAAGACCTCAAAGTAAACCAAATCTTAGTCCACTTTTTTAATATTTAACAAATAGTCAATAATGTCAGTATGTACAATAAAAATAGTTTAATTCCATGTGCTTTTTATTTTCTCGCTGGCTTTTTCCGCTATCATAATAACAGGGGCGGCAATAGAGCCTCTATTAATTTTTGGAATTACTGACGCATCAACTACTCTCAAGTTAGAAATTCCATACACTTGCAAAGTATTATCAACAACAGCTTCCGAGTCTTTTTCGGGACCCATTTTACACGTACCCACATAGTTATGTAGAGGAGATGAAAAATATCTTATTATACACAACCAAAATGCTTCTGTAACACTGCTGTGGTTGCTACATTCATTATTCAAAAGTAGGTATGGCTCAAAATCAAATCCAGCCCTTTTGAAAACTTCTGTATCAAATATTTTTACAATTTCTTGAATTCCTTCTAACAGTTTTTTTTCATCAGAATAATGGTTAAGAAAATTAGGATATATCAAAGGTATTCCAGAGACTGGGTCAGTCGCATTTAGTATTACCTGTCCTCTACTTTTTGGTGTCAATAACGAAGTGCAAATGTCCATTTTATCATAGTACATATTGGAATTGTGACCACGAAATCTAAACTCTATATCAGGGACTCCACTCATTTCAGATAAACTTGTTTCATAATAGGCAGCTACTTGAAAATTTGCCGATAGCGGCCCGGTACCATTTACATAGTATCTTATTATATCCTTTAGCTTCTGTCCAAAATTAGTTGTTGTTGCTGTCTTTTTTAACTTTATAATCGGTAAACATACGGATAAATGATCATGAAAGTTACTGCCAACCGGTAGGTCACTAATGACATTAATATTCAAATATTCTAGGTACTCCCTTGGCCCTATCCCAGATTGCATTAGTAGTTTAGGAGTATTTATTGCGCCGGCACTAACAATTACTTCTTTGGTTGATTTTATCACATAATTCGTACTATTTTTAAAACATTCAACCCCCACAGCTACCACATAATTATTTAGCGTTTGAAATAATAATTTTGTTACAATTGCATTAGTTACAATTTTAAGATTTGGTCTATAGTTCTTGACGGGCTCTATAAAAGCTGTATTTGTACTTACACGCTCACCAAAGTATGTCATAGTCTGTACTCTTGTAAAACCTAATTGGTGTTTGCCATTAACATCCGTATACTTATATCCTAGTTCATTTAGAGCACCAAGTAGTGCATCAACGTTTTTATCTATGTAATTATAGCGGCCTACATCTAATGGTCCTTGAGTTGAATGATAAACTGTATCTTCACTTATGTCCTTATCGTAATTTCCCTCAGATTTTTTAAAGTATGGAAGCACTTGATTGTAACTCCAGCCCTCGTTACCGTCTAAAGCCCATTCATCATAATCAGCAGGGCTACCTCTTGTGTAAACCATATCGTTGATTGTCGATGTCCCTCCAAGAACCCTGCCTTGAACAACGTCGCAGCCTTTCCTACTGCGATTTTGACAAAACCTGAAAAATTTTTACAAAAAGTTTATGACATGAGCACGTAACAGACTTTACTATTACATAATTATTAATTTAAAAGTAAATATACCGTGTAAAGTCTAAAACATGTATCAAAACGGCAGGAAATGCATAACGGAATCAAAGTTGCTCTTACCCCTTTTTAGGTCTCATGGAATATTTCCAGTCTAGCGCAGAGCCTCTAAACTGACTAGTTATACTGGGAATCGCTGCCAGTTTTGGCTCCTCCGGCCCGGCTTCTATTAGCAATACCTACAAACAGTTAAACTGCTTATTAATTTTACATAGAAAATAAACGCAGAACCTTACTGCACAATACCTAAAAATAAACAATCTTTGCAAATAGTTAAATAAATTTAATATTATATTACTATAATGAAATATAATATAAATATTCTTCTGAATGATGTTTCAAATTATGCATGTGTATGCAGATCTTTTTCTTTAGTGTACCAACTAAAATCTAGAAAAATACATAATAAGTATTAAAATCATATTTACCTTCCAATCTTTATTTTCTGATAACCTGCTGGCTACAACACAGCCTGCTGTGCCACCACCGACCACAATGAAATCATAATCTGTATCGTCTACCACGATAACCTTTTCACCGTGAAGACTTTCATATTCTTCTCTCTGATTATTAAGTCTTTGATTTTTTGCTATAGATTTTGACGGTCCTTTAAGTTTCCCAAAATAATATGGTTCGTCTCCCATATAGCCAAATAGAGAATGTATTAGGGTCACAAGAAGCAAAGCAGACGGTGCACATTCAACGGTTCCATCACATATCCTACATAGATCTTCAGTTATGTTGCCTCGGTCCACCAATGTCATGGCATTTTATGTAAAGTCATGTAAACTTGGTTACATTTTCTGTTCTTTTAGTATTTTACTTCTTTCTTGTGTTTATATTTTGCTCTATTTCACATTGTTTCTATTCTGTTTCTATCTATTAGTATTATAATGTTTTGTTTGAATTTAAATTTATCATACCGTGTTTTCTGTTAAAAAATCACAAACTGTGTTTTACTTCAAACAATGCGTCCTCGCTAAGATCGTACTACTGGATCGAAGAACACTTTCATATCGTTGATCGTTATGTTCGTCTGTCTGTAAGTTTTTATTTTTATAAAGGTATGTCAGAAACTTGCAAAATATGTAGGTGTCAAACTTTCGTTTTTTGGTTACTTATTAATTTAGTAATCCCCTTTGGTAATTAAAATATTTACACAGCGGATGAGCTATTCAGTGTTGCTGTCTTTGTCTAACAGAAATTGGAAATATCGCTTGACAGTCAATACAGCAACATTGAATAGCTTATCCGTTGTGTTAATATTTTATTATAATATAGGGCTTATAATATATATAAACTGGAAACATCAATTTTCATCCTGTAGTACTAGGAATCGTAGTTAACACTAGACCGACCGACCGACCGACAATTAAATATAATGAAGGTTAAACAATAGTGTAATTTATTGTGAAAGCGGGAGAAACCGCGCGGCAACACAGCGCCACTGACACTTGGCATCCGGTGGCCGGCGGTTGTTTTCTCGAATTTCCTACGTACGTATTGTATTATGTTTTCTAGGGAACGCTTGCGATACTTCTTTGAAGTGCAAAGTTATTTGTTGTATTTTTTTAGGTCTGTATTATTTTAAAAACTTTTATTCTTTACATTTTCATTGTAATGCTGTTATTAAACCTGTAGGCGTAGACAGTAGTCTTAATAATATAAGTTCACTTAGGTTTTATCTTTAACGTTTTCATACTTACGAATTTAAAACATTTAATTGTAATTAATACGCAGGTTTTAATTTGATTTTAATGTTATAAATGATTTTAATTACACAGTAGTTGATACGCAAAATTGCTATTCAGTTTTCACAGGCACTCCTGATACTTATCTCCTGTTTAAATATGCGCTCTTTATTTATACAATCTTTCATTTAAATGTAACAGTTTTTGATTTACCGTTTTATTTTAATTAACTCATAAAATGGTGTTTAGATATCAAAATATATGTATATATAATATCTGAAAAAATATCTAATACAACTTGTAAAGGTTATGTAAAATTTTTCAGAATTTAGCGTTTCTTCTACTAAGATGGAATGTCTTTTTGTTAACATCTACACGAAACATACATAACACACATACCTATTTAGATCGTTCATAATTTCCAACTTGGCACAACTCGTCACAGGTCGTATTGCAGTTCCCGCGTTACACCCAAGTCCCAACGCAGATCTGAATATTCTGAATTATTCATACGATAGTTCCTCTTGTGAGTTGTGGTGTCGCAGAGGTAGTCTCCCTTTATAGCCGGATAATGGTCCTATAAAGGTTGTATAATTCATAGCGGCTCTGAGATTTCAAGGGGGCTCCCCTTAAATATATAAGATAAAATTTTGATGCATGGTTTGAAATCGTGTCATAATATAGAACAGCAATTAAAAGCACTGGTATTTTGAACTGACTTTCCTGTCATTGGCTTTGTAATTTGCAATAAAACACAATAATAATAATACCACTTTATGTGTAAATAAGGCGTCTTACAATTTAATTACAGGTAGGTACCTAGTACCTTTTTTTTACTTGGGGAAATCCTTTGTGGATCCCCGGCCGATTAGAGACATCGGCCAGGGTATGGGAGACTCTCCCGGGTGCGTGATTAACGCATCCGAAGATACCGCACTAAGCCCCAAGGTCCTCCGCTTGTTGCAGGGCCGCCGGACCCCCCTAAGCAATACCAGCAGCGGCCCAGTAAGCGGCATCTGCTTTCATCAGTAGAACCATCACAGCAGCCTGTCGACGACAGCTGCTATTCCTCCGGGAGAGCAATCCGTGGCACCGGACGCTCTTCTACCGGATTCAATAGGCGACGAATTCCCCAATTCCGTTTAGGGCGGGAGAGCTGGCTGGCTGGCTGGCTCATGGTTAGTGCGCCTGTATCTACCTAACACCTACCTAACCAACACACACAGCCTCCGTGGTCCAGTGGCTTAGAGCTTGGCTTGGCCAGTCGTTCTATGTCCGTCGTTCGGCTGTCCGTCCCACAGGGTTTCGGGAGTAAAGGAAGAGAGAGAGTGCTCTTGTGTACTGCGCACACACTTGGGCACTACAAAAAATAACTTCTTCGTAGCTGGCCTGGTTTCAATAAAACCGGCTACCGTCACCGAAATCGGTGTGGGGAGCTATTAAGTACCCTACCTAGTACCTAAGAACCTACCGGTAACATAGCTTGAAAACGTAAAAGTAATTTAATAGCATTCAGTTGTTATTATGTATAACTTTATTACTTTTATTAACAGTACAAATTAATTGCTATCAACATAAAATAACACTACAACTACGCAAAATCGGTTTATTATAATTGAGAAATGCGCCGGCAGCCATAACCTGGTCATAATACGAACAATAAGAGTAAATGGTCCATAATTGTTATTGCCCCAGACAACGTCAATGACCATATAACATTATAATAGCTCCCGGCAATCGAAAAGCCTCCACGAATGAAAATATTATGAACGAAACGACGATTAGAAGGAAACATTCAAAAGCCCCATCTGTTATTGCCCGCGCAAACTAAGCGCGCTTAGTTCCGATATCGTCCGCTGCTTGGCGCTGTACCATTAAAAGTTATGGTGGGCCGCCGGGCTTAAAGCGATTCAAATGCGTTTTGTGGGTTTGTATTGATTTAAAATTATTGCAAACCGCTCCGATTGCGACCATTAGTTTCCATTTGGACGCTTAACGAGTGAGCTTAGGGGATAACGACAGAGGGCGCAAAACTCGTAATATACGGCGAGAGTCTGGTCATACTAGGTATGCTAATTTAAATCGGATCTAAATTTCACCATTTTTTTGTTGCAATTGGTTACTTTCAGCATCATCGCCGACCGCTTACGATCTAACTGCTAAGAATAAGCTGAATAAGCCTTTCTTCAATATAGAGAGAGGGTTAGTCAGCCACCTCGCCAGCCTACTTGGCATTTAGCAGACTTCACATGTCCTCTGAAGAGTGTTCGTCGGCCAGACACGCAGTAGGTGCAGTAGGCGCACTTTATTTGCAACTTAATGTGCTCCCGACCGAATACTAAAACCATAGACGTATATATTACAGACGAGGGATGTTGAGGCAAAAAGTGTCTCCAGTTAAATGGCTCCACTTTTGAGATTTTTGGGCCATATTGACATTTGATGTATGGTGAAAACAAGATGGCTGACATTTGAACTATGGTGAAAACCAAGATGGCGTAACTTTATGTATGAAGTTTTGTTCTGTCAAATGTACGTCATAGCCTATTGTGAGTTTTGAAATCTTTGACTGAAACGCTAATCAAAATCAGAGCCCTCCTATTCACAGGCTGTCGCTGTCTCCGCTAGCCAAAATGACAAGGACAGCATGTGACTTAGCATCACTTAGTACAACTATCGTTCCAGTGTTCGTCCGTTAGTGATTAAACTTTAAAGTGTACTTTCTCGCTTGAAACTATCTGTATTCGGTACCTACCTAATTCACTAGAATAACACTAATCTTATTTAATTAAAACGTGTTACGTGAAGCAAAAACGTTGAGTATAGTTTTACGAGAATCGCGCGTACGGAGGAGTATGAAATTTGGTACAGTTAATTTATGTGGAGGAAGGTGTGAAGAAGTAAAAAATAATGTTACACCCACCACCATGCGATTGTTTAATAACTTTTAAAAGCTACAGGTGCTGGTTTGACACAATTATCAATCTTTCTTTCATATTTCATAGACGACACATTTTAATTGTGTATCTAAAAGGCAGCAGAGCCCTAAAAATTAAACTTAAAAATATATACCTACATGAATGGTGGTCTAATTTCGACCACAGGACGACCTCTAGTAATAATTAATTAATACTGAAATGAACTGCCACATAACTCCCCGGGAGGTACGTATAACTAATCTGATTATGAGTTGAATTAAATTAGAAAATTCCCGTCTCACGCCACCGATTCCTCCGAGCGTGACGATCCTTGACAATGGAGAATCGATTTCCGAATCGATTTATTTCCGATCCGTCGATTTGTTGGTTCGATGACGTAAGTAGCTACTGGTTTTGTAAGACCCGCTAGCTACGATTTTCGCACAATTTACACGCCTGTTTTAATTTCGTGTAAGAGCGTTAACCTGTAAATCGCTTATTTTTTTGGCTGTTTGTCTTCAGAAGAAGTGTTTTTCGAGTCTATGCAAATAAATAATGTACCTAATCACTAGTAAGTAGTAATGTAGATGTAAATTAAAACTACTTACTGTCTAAATTTCACGGTTCTGTTATTAGCTGTCACGGCTGTACGAGCGTCTATATTATGTCAGTCAGTCAGTCAGTGGAGCGAGGACATAATTTATATAGATTATATTGGATATATTATAAATATTCTCTCTTTGTGTTTTATATACGCCTGCGGGTTTAGCATGGCGATCCGAAGAAATAAATTAATGAAGTTAATATATTCTATCTAAATAGTTCGTTGCAAAATAGTTCTTAATCCATGGTAACAAGGTCGTCAATAGAAGTCAATATTTGTAAACAGCCATATTTTTAAAATGTCTGCCGGGAAATCTTCTGTCAAAACGAACAAATATTCAAGTAAATGACTGAACGTAATGAAACTATTTGTATTGGACCGCCATGATGTGGAGTAGTCGACATTCTTGTAAGACTATTTGACATTGAAATAAGAAAACGTTTCTACTTTAGCTGTCTAAAAAAGGCCATTTTGTGAGCTCATGCTCGGGAAGAAAATAATGTTGCTTCTCATAACGACGCGACGATGCATCGACCTTGCTGCCTTACGATAAGACCTATTTTACTCCGAATGGTATTAGTGTTTCTTCAATCTGTCATTTTGTCGATTCTTCGGTGTTTCTAGGGTGCGCCTGCTGAGCCTGCTGGAAACCGATAACAAAAGTGAACAAAGAAAGCCAGTAAATATTTTATGACATTTTATGAGCGTTAAATCTACATTTCATCAGCCTCCTACTGCCGAGGACGTCGTCAAGTGTAAACCATCTCGTAAATATTATTAGAGTCTCATTAAGTCAATGGACAGGTACACCTGTATGGGCAGTAAAACTGTGGTAGGACGTGGCATTTTAATACGAATTAGATGTTTTGAATGGCAAGTAGCTCCCGGCCTCCAGCCCTGGCAAGTGGCTCCCAGCCTACAGCCCTGGCAAGTAGCTCCCAGCCTACAGCCTAAGCAGACACTTCAATGTGAACATAGTAGGTATAGCTAGACATATCTTCGGACAAGGCTCGTAACATACTGACGAAACATCATGTCCGCCTTCTAAACATCAAATTAAAAAAGTCCGCCTAGAGCGGTCGCCGGTCGTTACTGACTTACATGTGGACTAGTTTAGATAAAACAGAACCGATTCACTGCTGCAGGGTTCTGTTAACTAGGTATGGTATACCGTACCCAATTTCATCGAAATCGCTCCAGTAGTTTTTGTGTCAAAGTCACAAACATCCATCCAGACATCCTCACAAATTTTCACATTGTAATAGTAGTAGGATTAATTATAAAATTCATTTATTTGCGCGAATATAGTACGAGTAGAATATGACTCGTAATCTAGTTCATAGTGAAGAAAGATTTCCATTTCCTGCTCGAGGTTGAGGATATTTTGTGGTTTGCCTCAGTCAGAAATATTTTTGACTAGAATTCACAATTTTTCCCATCACCGCGGATCTCCAAAATGCTAATTGTCGTAGAACCTCTGGTATCACTCGGCGCGGCGCCGCGGGGCCGGCTGTAATGGGCGGTAATTTGGGGTTGCCAGAAATTGCCCAACTCAGGTAGGAACCAGTCGCATTCCGGTAGGATAGCGTGCAGCGTGTGAGATGAGAATTTAGTTATTGTTTTATGATAGGTTGGATAGTCAAAGCAGCAGTGGCGAAGGCTGGTTCTCCTTCATAGTGAAGCCCTAGCCTGTACAATAGGTAAGCATTTGGACGAGGGTCATTTAAAAGTAGTAAGTGGAGCCGATAGGTATGGAGTTATAGGAACCCCACGCCACTGTAAATCAGTAGAATATTTGCCAAAAGTGTTGATTGTGTAAAACGCTCCTAGAATATTATCATACTGCACTTTATAATGCCGAAATTTCAAAGCGGTATATAGAAATGACATATAAAATCATGCTTAGTGGATGGGTAAAACAGTTCGTTTCAAAATTCTATATGATGACGATTCAAATGTTTTTGAAAATCGGACGCACGCAAAACATTTTGTAGCTTGGCTCAATCTTAATTACGGTGCTAATATTAGCATATATAATAAATTAAATAAGCCGCACATGACCTGATGGGAAGGGACAGGCGTGGCTAACGCTTGATGGATGCACCTGCCACCGTTAGCGTTGATTAAATCCTGGAATTCGGGATAACGGTGATGTAATCAGCCAGCTTACATCGTACACGTAATCAGCAAATTACTTAACATCGTCTCTTATATTAAGAGGTAACCTGGCCAAGTGCGAGTAAAACTCGCGCACGAAGGGTTCCGTACAAAACGGCTAAAAACACGTTTGTTGCATGAGATGCCCCCTCGAATATTTATTTTATTCTGTTTTTAGTATTTGTTGTTGTTAGCGGCAACAGAAATTCATTGTCTGTGAAATTTTCAACTGTCTAGCTGTCAACGTTAAGGAGATACGGCCTGGTGACTGACAAACGGCGAAAAACAGCAAATGATCAGGCGATACACAGGCGTTATGACACGTTGGTTTTCTGGAAGGCCATGATATCTCTCTTCCGAGTAATATTAGTACTTTCCCACGGTAAACCATCCTGTGCTAAGTAAAAAGTATTTCGTTTTCTAAATTCTGTATGTTGAGTTTAAATGACTGTCTATCTCAATACGCAATCCTGGCATTCCCCTGTTTACAGCCGCGATTTTATTCTGATGCTAAATATTGACAAACTCGTGTTAGGATCTTGTTATTTATGTGCTCTTATCTCTACCATATCGTCATACAAGCCACAGTGAGAATTATACGAAACGAATAGAAGGTCGATTCTGCTAATTAAATTCAGCAATAATACAGTTCCAATCCTGTCCCGAATCCGACGACAAACCCGTCATAATTGGTCCAAACTCCAAAATATAGTTTATGATATCTGATATCAAGACGATTCATTTACAATTGATTTATAATTCAATAAATTAATAAACAGAATTGGGTTTCTGTTTCCTTTGAAATTAGCTATTCTTTTGTCTTGGAATCTTACAAAATGTCGTTGTACTTTCTTGTAAAAGGTGTGACAGTGTATGTCGTTGGCCGTTGATCAATGATATTTGACTGCAGGAAGCATGTTGCATAGGCCAACAATATGATCTACTACTGAAATGGAAAATAATTAAAAAAACAAAATATAAAAATTGCAATACAAAAAGAAATAAAAAGAATCACATTAATATTTGTGTCAAACCAAAAAACAACGCAAAAAGTCCGAAGCTAATCAAACTGCCTGCCATCCGGATTTGACATTTAGAAATCGAAATCACTCGTATCTTATTACGCAACGAACGAAAAAATAGTTTCCCAGTGATAAGACCTAGCTAGATCGATTCTTCTCTCCCAAAACTCTCTGCATACATAACTTCATGGAAATACTTGAGGGCTCAATGCTCTCCTCAACGAGAGATGTTAGGAGCTGATGATTATGAGAACACTCTTTACCCCCCGGGGCTCGGTCGTAAAGATAAGCGTATCAGTATGTAGGCAGTACGTACTACGTCAGACAAAAGACATTAAAATTTTCTGCAGACTCATCATTGTTTTTTTAAACAAAGACTAACTAGTGTTGTAGAAGAGTTGTAGAACCGCGAATCTAAAAGACCTGTCTTGGCTAAAATCCATCAATCTGTTTTGGCTGTACTTACGCTGTGTACGCTTATTATGCTATTATACTTGAAAAACTATTTTCCCATCTTGGCATTAGTAATATTTTTTGTAATGAAGACTCAAGAAATTAATATAATAAGCGATATTTATCAAAGGCGTCTGATGTGCGCCTTAAAAGGAATCTGGCCCGTTGCTTTTCACAGAGAAAAAACGTTGCCGCCTCTTCCGTTGTTCTATCATCAAAATGTCACGCGGCTGTCATCAGACTGTCATTATAACAATTTGGTTACGGGACTGGTTCTATTGGATTTGGAGATTGAATTTCCTAATATCATTCCGACTATAATTTATTATGTTAAGTTGTACTGGATGTTATTTATAACAATGTAATGTTTATATCTTTGAAAGTACTCCCCTGTGTCAGTATTTTATTTTTGAATTGCTTAACATTTCAACTTATTGCGTGCGTGCAATTATTCGCTCAAATATTACTTGAAATTATTAATATCTAGTAGAGGTCGCCCTTTGCTGGAAATTTGTCCGAAATAATTCAAATAATTATTAAGTTTGAAATTTATAAGGGTTTTTTTGCCTCTTTTTGTAGTTTTTTTATCTAATAGATACAAAAAATGTAAATGTTTGGATAGATTGACAAAAGTACACGTTAAACAAAATTGTATCTGTCAAACGCCCGCTAGTGTGTGTTTATAATCTGGGGTAGTGTGTGTAGTTGTTATTTTTGTTATTTTATGTATTTCTAAGCATTATACAAAAATGGTAGCTTTCTGCCAAATTTCATACTCCTCTAGTTGCACAATTCTCGTAAAACTGTACTGAAAGTTTTTGCGTCACGAATTAATATATTACATAAACATTTTTTCTGTTATTTTTTAGCTTATAGCTGCTAACGAGGGACCAACAAACTTTTGCGTTTATTAAGTATTTGAGAAATCATTAGAGGTGTGAGGTGTAAAAGAGAGTGTGTTCGATTTGTTTTGTCTCGGTCCTCTTAAGCTCAGATACTAGCTATTCTTAGACGTGAGTTCACACCGCGACGATACGCAACGCTGCATTTTTAAGATAGCTATCCAAAATGAACTTTATTCTACCCAAAAAAGATACATGTTTCAAATGACATCAGTCATACACTGCAAATGTGTTGTGCAGCGCAGTGCACTTGACATTCGAACATTTCCTCTCCGTAAAATCGCTAATAACAACGCTCTCTCTATAAGCTGTTATTGCTAATTATAATAGCAAAATTATACTAGACGACGCCATTTGTTGGCAAACGTTTCTAACTGGAGCTTCTTCTCCAATATTTCTTTATTGTGGCATATGGATATGTCTTACTGCTAGTTGTCAGGTAAAAAAAACAAAATTAAAGTAAGGGTATTTATGAGCTGTCGGGAGTTTTTCCGGGGAATTCAATGGGTGACGTTGTGGATTTTGTATTTCCTCATAAATTTGTGTTTCGGTTCATAATGTGTAATATTGGTAGAATATTAACCATTAAATATTCGTTAACGTGCACAAGTGTGGGCAAGTGGTACAACTTCTGAAAACGTGCTATTTTGTGTTCCCGCCAAAACTCCCTAGGAACTTTCAGTAAAGCTTCTACTACTTTACTGAATCGACTGACATGACTCATGGACTGCACTGACTATTTATTTGGACTTTGGCTAGACTTTAGACTTGGCGATTTAGGAATACAGTGTTGAAAATTGAAACGAACGTTCTATTTCCCGCCTTTTTAACTTGACACTGGCAAATGGTTATAAGCCGATGCCATATATAAATTAATAAAAAAAAAAGCTGTCGCCAGATGACAGTTCTTTTTGACTGAATCCATATTAGTGGAGGATATATTATTCAAGTTTTTCTGGATACAACGTGTATCGTATTTCTTAATCCCCTTTTTACGATGAGTTTTAATATCTGCATTGTGAAGTTTTATTTGGTAAATCACGCTTGTATTAAAACACATCTTATTGTGCAATGGATGAAGTTCAATTTTGAATAGCTATCTTGAATCCGAACCGGTGGTAGGCATCATGTAGTTCAGAAAGTGTATAAAAATACCTATTTTGAATAAAAAAAATTGACTGACTTTGAGAATGCAGCGCCGCGTCGGGTATAGTTTCGCTGTGAATTGACCCTTATTGTTAACGACGTACAAGTGACCAAACATTCGCAATAGAAGTTACGATGACGAAGCGCAGGCTGATATCGTCGGGACGCGAGCGCCCGCTCATCCGCTCATTAGCAGCCTTTTGCACTTAACGCCTTTATTTAGGAGGCAGATCGCTACTGTGATATTTAACTGATCTCCTTTGCGATTTTTACATAGTTAAGGTCGTTATTTTATTCGAAAAAGGCAAGCAAGATAAACTTATTTTCATCTTATTTTAAAGTATACTTGTTAAGTTCTTAGTAAGCATTCAAGTACAACTAGAGGAGTATTAGGCCTCCCGCACATTTGGCGTGTGCGTTTTTCGGGCGTGTGAGCGTCGCGATTTGCCGGCGTGTGGAGTGTGTACAGCACGCGGCGCTCGCGTCGCGTTCGTAACCCTTCACCCACTGGCCCCGCAGTCCGCTACCAGGGTGTCCCAACTGGCGATCGTAAATATTCGAGGCGTTCGAAATTCAAAATTATACCTAAATATCATCTGTGCAAACCATATAACTGGCTCGCTCTTATAACGTGTGTACTCTTTCACACATCGCCTGTCAAGTGAACTCGAAATCATATTTATTGTGATGAAACAGTTTGATAAAATAAATTCATGTATAACCACCATATGAACATGCAAAACTCAAAGAATTGTTGAGTAATTGTATAAAAATTGTGACTGACTTGCCTGAAGGGGGTTAAACGTAAGGTGCTGCGCGCTGCGTGCGCGCTGCACATACGCTACATGCCGGCAAATGCGCGTCGCTCAAACGCCCGAAAAACGCGCACACCTAATGTGGGGTCAGCATTAAGTGCGTTACCGGTCCTTAAAACCATTGTAAATACAATTAGTCATCAGGTACCCAAATATTTTAAAATTAAAAAAATATGAATATCATTATTAAATTTTTTATTAGAAATCTTTGTTTAAACAATAATAAAAAAATATTAATAAAATATAAAATCATATGTCTAAACTTAAAATGAGATAACACAGTCAGCAGCCTTATAAATAATTGTGTCTTGAATCTTGATACATTCTTAAAATACCAGATACAATTATTAGATTATACTAAGTTGAGTTTAAAACTAAAGAAATGGCTTGTATAGTAAATCTTGGTTTGTCATTCTTACATATTCTGATATTAAAACTACTTACCTAATCTAACCTAATAATCCAGTGTCTCAATCTTCATAAGATAATAGATCTTAGTTTCTTCAAAACGAAGTCTGGACAGTCACGAATCTGAAAAAACCTATCGTTTCTTTACAAGCAATGTCTGAATCACATCAACAGGTAATGCCTTGGTCTCAGGCAGGTAGTAGTAGCAGAAGACCACGCTGAGTATACACGAGATTGAGAAGAGGTAGAAAGCGGAGGCGATACCGAAGTTGGTCACGAACACGCTGAGGGCGAAGATTACAAGGAAGTTGCAAACCCACGCCCACTCCGTGCACAGCACCACCATGAGGCTTTTCACCTAGAACGAAGGTTGGGATTAATATTTAATAATACCATGGGCTTATAATCACTTGGATGATGAAACGTGATGGAAATACGGCTTTACTTTAAAATATGAGAAAATCAATTATTTAATAAAGAATGTATAGAAACAAAGAATAAAAAGCAACTATGAGAACAAAATATACTGAAGATAAAAACAACACAAGATATTAGTCGATTAACAGCTAAAGACAGTTACCTCAGGTAAGAAGAACTCAGCCATAATGATGTAGGGGACGGTGCCACCGCCGAACGTATAGACAATAGTATAGACGTAGATGAAGACCACAGTAAGCCAGTCTGGACCCCACTGGAAGTGGACTTGGGTGGCCACGGCCAGACAGCTGATGCCGGACGCCGCTGACGAGCAGATCATGAGGATCTAGTGGATAAAGAAGCATGAGGAGTAGCCATTTTCAGGAAGTAAATTATGGGAAGTCTTCGGATAATTAGATAATTGGCTGTTAATCCGACTAATATTATAAATGTGAAATTTTGTGAGGAGGGATGAATGTTTGTTACTCTTTCACGCAAAAACTAATAGACGGATTTTGATGAAATTTGGTATGGTAGCTTAGGCTCTCGATTAAAATATAGGCTACTTTTTATCCCGGAAAAGTATAGTATTCCCGCGGGATACCCGATGGTATATTTACGCGGGCGGAGCCACGGGAAAATTATGAAACAATACAGAATTATGTATTACGCGAATTTGCTTTAAGGAACGATGTAAAATATGTAACAAATATATGTATTCCGAGGTTTCTAACTTATACAAATACACAGAAGTATAATATAGAAATTAAAATGTTTAAGTTCTGGACATTCAACCTAGATATAATAATACATACCCGTCTTCCATAAATATCTACAAGGTAAGCAGCGATGAAGCCAGCAGTGATATTCAAAATTCCGAAGCATATACTCATCAGGTTTCCAGAAATACTGGGCATCGCTTTCTCGAATAGTGGTTGAGCGTAGACCTGGACGGCTGCTACTCCTTGGAACATTGACAACAACGTCACAGCCAGCACGACGAAGATCCCTTGACGAGAAGACTTCGATTTACCTAAAAAATTATTGTTTTATTAAGTTTCATTCAAACCAGTCTATGTCATCCTATTATGGAAAGTAAGAAGGGTTAGTAATAGTTTAGAGAGAATAAGTTTAATGAAAATACATACGCATGAATTGCACAAGGGACGATTTCTCTGGATTTCTTAGTTTTGGCTGTAGGCTTTCTTCTTCTGAAAGTTGTTCACCAACTGCCAAAAAAATCATTAATTCGCCATAAAATATTTAGAAAAAATTTTTATTAAGAGCAATACAAGCGAAAATCAGGTACAAAAATAAGTTTAAATCTAAATAAATTTTGTGACAAACGTTAAATTAATATTTCATATTAATTACATATGAAATTGGCGTTTTGTAACAGAGGAACATAAGTTGATTTTTTTAAACATAATATATTTATTTAATCTCTCTCGTTCTTCGTATTTATGAAAGAGAAGACATGTTATTTTAATCCAGGGTTAATTTTAACCCAGATAGGCGCAAGTGGGCCCTAATGTAGTTTACATCGTTGAAGTAACTCTTCAACGATCTTCTCTTCTTCACCCAAATCTTCTTCTTCACCCAAATAAATGACCTACTCTAATAACTAATCAAATCTTACTAGTGTCAGAGTGTAACGTGCGTCGAACCGCCTCGATCTCTTCTACAACTGCTTTGGAGTCCAACTTCACGCTTCTATAGAAAGCGATCGATTTTGCTGCTTCCTAAAACGTGAAAATCATAAAAAATAATAATTTATGTGAACCATAAAGCCATACCATAAAGCCATAATACCATAAAGATAAAATAAACAAGCTAGAACTTACAATTTTAAAAATATTTTTACCTCATTCAAGCCTTTCTTTAATAGATATAGTGGACTTTCCCTCATATACGTCATTAAAACAATAGAAGCCACGGAGATGGATAAACATGTGTAGTTCATGGTCTGATAGCTCAAGCAGCCGCCGAAGACGTAGGACAAGGTGATTCCAATACCGTAGAAGATGTTGACGCCAGCTAACATCGTGCCCCTGACGGTCTCCTGGCAGATTTCACTGATATACATTGGTACACAGGTGAGAATGCTTCCACCTATGCCAGATATACACATGGCTGTTAGGACAAGCTCCACAGAGCTTGAAGCCGAAATAAGCAGCCAGGATATCTGCAGGAAAGATATTTAGGACACATTTACAATTATGATTAAGAAAGGCGGTGAATTCTTGATTGGATTTGATTTAAATTAAAATGAAGAAGATATAAATAATATATTTGTCTTTAATCCGAAAATTGAAAAATGTTTTTTTTTAAGGCTGATTATAGTGGTTTATTTTGACATAATAGATTATTGAAAACTTTTTACCTACCACTTGAGGCAAACCGAATATGATGCACGTATTCTTCCTACCGATGCGGTCCAGCAGGATTCCAGTTACAGGAGTGGTGATCAAGGCAACGATGGCAAAGGCGCTACCGAAAATGGTCTGCTCCGTGACCGTCATGGGTCGGTCGAGGGTGGTGTTAGTGGACGAAAACATGGTGATGGTCGAAGATGGCCAGGAGTAGATGAAGCCCGCGCTCGTGCTGAGTAGGCAGACTGAAACGGAAAAATCATTTGAAGTCTACCATACAAAAAATAGTTTAGTTTTTATTGGCATGATTATATTGTACTAGCTTTTTCGCGTGACTTCGTCCGCGTGGATCCTCATTGCGCCCCGTGGTGTATGTATTTCGAAAAATCCTTTTTAACGGATTTTTACGTCATAATAACTATCTGCGTGACCAGCTGCTTATATTTCACCATACAAACTATGGACCCCTATTTCACCAATTTAGGGGACGAATTTCAAAAAACTATAAAATACGTACTCAATATTTTTTATTTATTTCTTCGGGTATTAAATTTCATAGAAGTCGGAACCGATTAAAAAAAAAAATTTTCAACCCCTATTTTACACGCTCGGAAGGTAAATTCTAATAAATCCTGAAACACGTATCTAATGGAATGTATTAAAGAACATGAATCCTATATTTCATCGAAATCGGTGCAAAAATAAAGATTTTTTATACAAACTTTCAACACCTATTTCACCCCTTTAAGGGTGGAATTTTTCAAAATTGCTTCTTAGTGTGTGTCTACGTTGTAAATTAAAACAACTGTCGAAATTTCACGTTTCTACTATAAGCGGTTACGGCTGTGCGAGCGTCTATACGTCATTGAGTCAGTCAGTGGGGACATGTGCTTTTATTAGGGTCCGTAATACATAAGGAACCCTTGTAGTTTCGCTCTGTCCGTCCGTCTGTCTGTCTGTCTGTCTGTCTGTCTGTCTGTCTGTTTGTCTGCGCTTCTAGCTTCTCTAATAACTATAAATCGATGAAATTTATAATAATTATAGATGGATGGAAAACAGGTTTTTTAAAATAAAGGCAAGGTTTCATACATGACTTTTTTACAAAGTCAACCATTTTCGAGTAATCGGCCTGCAAATTGGTGTGTATGTTGGTCCCCCCCCCTGGCATTTCTAAACTATAGGAGATAGAAACTTGTAAGTTTCCATGCCGATAGATCATGCTAAAAACTCTTTAGTAAAATTATTTTGAGCAAAATCGGACAATAACTTTTGAAGTAATTCAAAGAAAACCTATTGCGCGTGGATAGTTACGGAACCCTCTTTAGACATGTCGTGACATGCTCTTGGTAATGTTATTTATTTTAATATAGTTTAATGTTACTACAAAATTCTAGACTCTTACCTATGAATGTGCATATTGCCTGCTGTATTATCGCCATCTTTTCCTCAAGGGTCCCAGTCTCAGCTCAGCTGACTGCTAACTGACGAATGTGATTATAACGTGTATAATTTAATAGTACAGAGATAAAGTGTCAAACAAATATTATGGTTAACTGTGCAAATAGTGAACTGTAAAGTTAAGATGAGCCATAAACTTGATGTGATACGGACGAACGGGCGAGGTAGCATCGAATATCGTTTATCTTCGGGCCAGCAATTTTTTAAACGTTTGCTTTTTCTACCTAAAGTTCTAAATAAAAATTCTCACTTTAGGTTACGTAGTAACTATTTATTAATCTGTTTTTTCGGTGACAATTTGAAAATCAAAATGAGAAGAGCAGAAAAGCTGAGCTTTATTGGCTAGCTAAAAATAATCCACAAGCACAAGCCATCAACAGTCTCAATGTCTATGAGAATATTTTTCATCTTTGTACTAATAAGACGAGCTAATGATGATGAATCATAGCTAAGAGCACTCTCGATTATCAGATTTGAAAGAAAAAAACTAGATCAAAATCGCACACACACGGACACACAGACACACACACATCGTTCGTCGCCGCAATCGTCGTGGTTAAAATAGCCTTGTGCGTGCATGCTGTGTTAAGTACACTATTGTGTTGATGTGTAACCGTTGATTGAATGAGAACTCATTTGAAATCAAAGAAATTTTTAAAGTTTTGAATTCATTGTCAGATTTTCGGCACACCCCACACATGCTGTTAGTTGTATGGCGTCGCCTGTTAAATATGATTATTTTATCAGATAAATATATTATTACAATCATAATGTATACAGCAGTAATTGGTATAATATTTTAAATGCATCTGTTACGAGGGCGGGTCAATAAGTCCGTGACTTTTGGAATAAAACACACATTTTTTGATAAATAAATCATTTTATTTTTCAACGTAGTCCCCCTTGAGCTCTATACACTTTGTCCAACGCTTCTCCAATTTTTTTATCCCTTCCAAAAAATATGATTTGTCGAGGTCCTCAAAATAGGCCTTTGTTTGCGAGATGACTTCATCATTGGAGTCAAATCTTTTTCCACCGAGCCATTTTTTCAGGTTTGGGAACAAGAAGTAGTCACTCGGAGCCAAATCTGGAGAATAGGGTGGATGTGGGAGCAATTCATAGCCCAATTCATGGATTTTTGCCATGGCAACTGCACATGTGTGCACCCTTGCATTATCTTGGTGAAAAAGAACTTTTTTCTTGGCCAAATGAGGTCGGTTTTTTTTCAAATCCTCATTGAAGCGGTCCAATAAGTTGGCATAATATTCCCCATTAATTGTTCTTCCCTTTTGAAGATAGTCAATGTGGATTATCCCACGTGCATCCCAAAAAACAGTCGCCATAACTTTATTGGCTTACAAACCCACCTTGTCCTTCTTTGGCGCCGATTCACCCTTAGAAACCCACTGTTTTGACTGTTGTTTGGTCTCTGGTGTGTTGTGATGGATCCATGTTTCGTCCACGGTTACAAAACGGCGCAAAAACTCCTCCATATTGTGATTAAACAACGCCAAACCTTCCTGTGAAGTTGTTACACGATTGCGTTTGTCGACTGTGAGCAAACGCGGCACCCATCTTGCGGAAAGCTTTCTCATGCCCAAGTGATCATTCAAAATTGAAACCACTGAGCCATGCGAGATGCCTATGGCTTCCACAATCTCTTTCACTTTCAATCTTCGATCGGCCAACACCATATCGTGATTTTTTTCGATTCTTCCGGGTGTAGAGACCTCAACTGGGCGTCCAGGACGTTCGGCATCTTCAGTGCTTGTACGGCCACAACGAAATTCAGTAAACCACTTTTTTACCATTGAAATCGATGGTGCAGAGTCCCCATAGTATTTATCAAGCTAAGCCTTGGTCTCGGTAATGGTTTTTTTTCGCAAAAAAAAAAATGCTTAATAAGCACACGAAATTCACTTTTTTCCATTGTTTCCTTAAGTTACTGGATAGTTTGATAAAGATAGCTATAAAACACAAACTAACTGACGCAGCAAGTTCAAATTTTGATAGGAGTCAACTGACAGATGCCTGTTGACAGGAGTAGTGTTGATTTTTCAGTAATAAGGTTAGAAATTCAAAAAGTCACGGACTTATTGACCCGCCTTAGTATATTTGTTGTTGTTATAATATTTTAATACACACAATATATAACATAAAATACTAGGATCGTGTTTCACAATCTTCTAGTAAGTGCCGGTTAGCCTATTCGGAAGTTTCGTCGCTGTTTACTTTACATAGAGCGACAGAGACAAAACATGCACATAAGCTATGTGACACTTATCAGTTATATATTGTGAAACAGGCCCTAAGTGTAAAATACTAACTACCTTTTAAACCTAAAGGACAATACTTTGAATACGATGAAAGCTTCTCCAGGAAGTTGTAAAAGGGTATTTCTCCAGCGATGAAAATTTCAATGTCCATGGGTATATACTTTCCACCCGTATTGTATATTGTAACCCGGCAACAAAACGGCATTAAAACACAGTTTAGCCATATTTCTGATTAGAAACAATTTTATTTTTTTAAATAAAGGCATTCTCTTTAAATAAATAAAAATCAAAATTGAAAATATCGAAAAATAAACCCACGGCGGTAAAAATGTAATTCTTAATCAAAAAAGAATTTAATATTTTTTAATTAAATCCCCCGACTACGGTACAGTACGGTATTGAAATAAGAATAATAATTTCATATTTTTCATAAAATTCGTATATTTTTTATGCAACTTTTGCCATATTATAAACAAAGTCTAAGTTATTTTATCTTTCATGCCTTTATTAACCTATTTGTTTCCAATACATACACATAGACACATCACAATATCTATTTTATAAATCCATTGGAGCTACCATTGCCATCCTCTCTTTTCTGTTTCAATTATTAAAAAATTATAATTAAGATGAGCCATGTCAATCTATGGTCATTTTACGAGCGAAAGAAATGGTTACTTCAGTACCCTCTCGGATTAATACTATAATGACTATCTAAGAACTATCGCCGATAAATTACGAATCCAATGCAGAAAACTGCATGTCAAGCGGTCAGTCCGTTTTGGAGATAAATGAGAACTCCCAACGCACAAACACACAATCTCTCTCCCCAAACGCATACACCTTCTCCGTTCCGTCGTGGGTCAAAATAAAATAAATCATGTTGTTTTAAACGGATAATTTTTCCAGTCAAGTCTCACTATCCAGAAAATTCAATTTTTTATTAGAAAAAACTTTTATTAGAAAAACGTTGCAACAATCAATAAATAAATAAATTTAAAAACCTAATTTCTATTTACAATTATAAGTTATAACGTAATTAAAATGAGGTAACACAGTCAGAAAAAGTGTGTGTCAGCTCCGACGCACGACTGGAGTTTACTCTAAAAAGTAAAATTTTGTGTGCAATGCAAAGCGACTAGCGATCGATTTAAGTTCAAAAATTCGCGCCATGTGAAAAAAAGTGAAAGGTGCGCAGAATAGGTTGCGCACGAAAACGTAACGAGGTCATTCGTTCAGAAGTTTTACTTCTCATATTTTTTTCATACCTTATATGAAAATCGATTCTTAAGGAGTAAACTCCAAAAAGTAAATAAATTATTATAAAACATTGTAAGACTACTTCCTTTCGAAAAATTAAGAAGAATATAGCAAGTAAATTTTCATTATAATGTACACATTCTTGAGTTTTACCTTTTGTCTTAGAACAATCGAACGTATGACTCATTACAGTCACCTCTTATTAAACTACTTATGGACCTAATTAATTGATCTATTTTCCTCGTTTTCACAAACTAAACTGTAAACAAGACACTCACGAAGGTAAATGTCTATCGCTTCTTTACAAGTAAGGTCTGGATGACGTCAACAGGCAGCGCCTTGGTCTCAGGCAGACAGTAGAAGCAGAAGAGCACGCTGAGAATGCACAAAATGGAGAAGAGATAGAAGGCGGAGGCAATGCTGAAGTTGGTCACGAATACGCTGAGGATTAAAAGCACGAGGAAGTTGCAGACCCAAGCCCACTCCTGGGCCAGCATAAGCATGAAACTTTTCACCTGGAATAGACGCTTTTATTTCTGAAGATATACACTATGTAGATAAGTAGTTACATATAGAATAAGTCACGATACGTTGTTATATTAAATTGTGTAAAAAAAAAAATGTT
Organism: Phengaris arion; assembly: GCA_963565745.1. Lineage (NCBI taxonomy): Eukaryota > Metazoa > Arthropoda > Insecta > Lepidoptera > Lycaenidae > Phengaris > Phengaris arion. The sequence continues at coordinate 17,054,733 of OY751450.1, forward strand.
TTCAAATTAAAGAATCAGTCAACAATTACTTTTGTTACTGAAAGTAACAGTAATTAATAATTTGTATTAAGTTAGTGAATAAATAATATGGATGTTGATGAAATAGCATTGAATAAAAATGATAATATAAGATGTAGTAAAATAGATATAAATAATGAAAATTAAATAACATGAAATATAAAAAGACCTATAGCCCAAGCTTACCTCAGGTAAGAAGAACTCCGCCATGATGATATAAGGGTCAGTGCCGGCGCCGAAGGTATAGACGATGCAGTAGATATAGAGGAAGACCACGGTGAGCCAGTCCGGGCCCCATTGGAAGTGGCCTGGGTGGCCACGGGGAGCCAGCTGATGCCGGACGCCACGGACGAGTAAATCATGAGGATCTAGTGAAAGATATAGGCTCTTGAAGTTATATAACGGATTTTAATAATACACTGCAGTTCGGCAAATGTTAATAAAATAATAGCATCTCAGGTAAGACGAAATATACAGCTACATATTTCCAATGTTCCAAATGTACTACTTTAAAAGATGAAACAATTTATAAACAAAACATTTTTACGGCGTCCTTCGTTTAAAAAAATAGTTAATACATCATAAAATGTTTAGATGCAAGACTAACCCGCCTTCCATAGATATCCACGAGGTATGCAGCGATGAATACAACAGTGGTGTTCAAATGTCCAAAACATATGCTCATCAGGTTTCCAGAAACACTGGGCATCGCCCTTTCAAATTGTGGCTGTGCGTAGACCTGAACTGCTGCCAGACCTTGGAATAGTGATAATAATGTCAACACCATCACGACAAATATCCCTTGACGTGTCGACTTTGATTTACCTAAAATATTTTCAATATTCATAGTAATAATATTATGAATTTGACCGTTAGTTGTTATTGCACCATATTAAAAAATAAGAAGCTTATAATAGCGGCCTACGCACGTGAAGTTCGGACCGCGGATCAGACTGCGTTCCAATCCGCAATTCTTACACAATATGTCAAAGACCAAAGTACGTTATAGGGCGCGCTTCAAATTGAGGAAAAAGCGCAGTCATCGACACGCCTGATCGGACTGTCGGTTACGCGCATTTATACGTTCGATTCGGAGTGCGGGTTAGAACCGCGCGTGCTATTTCCCTCGTCAGTCAGTCGTCAGAATGTACGTGTGACAGGCGCTATTATCTTATTAATAACATTTGATTTTTAATTGAAATACATACGAATGAATTGGACTACGATGATTTCTCTAGTATTTTCGGTGGCTTTAAGCTTTCTTCTTCTGTCAGTTGTTCTCCAGCTACAAAAAAAATAGGCAAATTATCTTACTACCATTATAAATGTGAATGTGTGAGGATTGATGGATGGATGAATGGATTTGTGACTGTTTCACGCAAAAACTATTGAACGGATTTTAATGAAATTTGGTATGATAGTAGTTTAGGCTCTGAATTAAAAATAGGCTATCCCAAAAAGTACAGTGTTCTTCTGGGATACTTTTTTTGCTCGGGCGGAGCCGCGGGCAATAGATAGTTTACCATAAAATACTCAAAAATAAATAACTTAATTCGAGTAAAGAACGCTAAAAATAATCTCCCATTATCTGTCTGTGTGAATCTACAAACAACATTATTATAACATAAAATATATTAAATAACAACTCTAGAAAAATATATATGTTTCTGTATTAAGTGACCCCAAATTTTGTAGAACAGTCTAATTTTTCCAAACATAACATAAAAATAAGTTTGTAAACCTAAACAAACTTTTGTATTGTGTTGATAAGAGATTGAGTAATTAAAATTCGCATGATTCTTTCATCACAGTGGAAACTTCGGTAGGCGTCTTACTGTAGGCAAATAGTAGGTAGCTGATAAGTGATAGCACTGGTGATAATAAGACAGCTGACGTACTGGTGTTCCCAGTAGAACAATGTAATGTTAACCTGTGTTTATGATTCGAGGTATATAACGTAGTATACACATCTCAAGTTTCAGAGACCAAAAATTTCCTCAAATCATAGACTTTATAAGGATCCACGACCATATGAGATCTACTCTTTTGTACTCCATTAAATAATTTGAAATGTTACCTGTGTCAGGTCCCAACGTGCGTCGTATCGCTGCGATTTCTTCTACAACTGCTTTGGAGTCGTCCACCTTCACGCTTCTATAGAAAGCAATCTATTTTCCTGCTTCCTAAAACGTGAAAATCAAATGAAATATCAAGTCTTGGCTTGATATTGCTTGATATATATAAAAATATTGATCTTGTTATATATAAAAATGAATTGCAATTCCAATGTCTCGCAAAAACGCGAGAAAGTATGGGCCGATTTGGCTTACTTTTGTCTTGAATTAATTGTGTAAGTTCAGGTAAAGTTATTGTATATAGGTTATACGTTGAGAAATATAAAAAAAAATGTATGGTGCAGGCGGGACCCATTTGCAAATTATAAATCGTAGAAAAATAAATGGGTCCCGCCTACTACCAAACATAACGTCAATTATTTCACTTAGGCTTTCAGCTTATAGTGTATTCTGTTTTCTTAATCTTGTTTCGGTCTTATTAGTGCGTTACTTAGGTATCTGACTTTTTTTCCAGTCTCTTTTTTTTATTATTTTTTTTATTTTAATTTTTTTATTTTATTCAACACACACTTGATCGATATTTAAATCAAAAATACGACTATTAAAATGTTTGTAATTATTCCTGATTAAATTTAAATATATGACTTATGTATATTTTTGGAATTTCCTTTTAATTTCCTTTATTTTGATACCATACTCGATGTTTTTTGAGACAAATCTAATGATACCTTAACTGTCGAAATCCATCCAGCCGTTTGAATGATACGTCTGAATAAAGGAATTTACAAACATACCTACATATAAGCATACAAGATACGCGCGAAAATCATAACCCAGTCGGGTAAAAAATGCTAAGAGCAATGATAAAATTTTGTTAAATTTTTCCTTTGACTATCAAATATTTACGGGTACGTTCTGTTTAGCTGTTTGGTGTATGTCGAAAAATCTTCCGGTCCCAGTGGGTTGGTAAGTGTAGTTGTACGTGTCATATTGAGTGTCGGGACTACTAGTAGGAAATAATTGTAAACTAGATTCTGTAACGATATAAATATTCTTACCGCGTCCAACCCCTTCTTCAATAAATACAGTGGACTTTCTTTCATATATATCATTAAAGCAATAGAAGCCACGGAGATAGATAAACAGGTGCAGTTCATGGTCTGATAGCTCAAGCAGCCGCCGAAGACGTAGGACAAGGTGAATTTCAATACCGTAGAATATGTTGACACACGCCACCATGGTGCCCCTGATTGTTTCCTTGCACATGTACATTCACTGACTGATGTACATGGGCACACAGGTGAAGATACATCCACCTATCCCCAATATAGACATGGCTGTGAGCACTAGCTCCACAGAGCTTGATGCTGATATGACGACCCAGGATATCTGCAGAAAGATACTTCGTTAAGGCCCGATAAAAAAGGGCGAAACTTTTCAACTGGAGTTAAAATATGTATAACGTCTCAAGAATTATTATATTATTACGTGAAGCAAAAAGTGCGAATGGAGAGTATGATATTTGGCACAGTTAAAGTTTATGTGGAGGAAGAGAGCTAATATTTTTAAAGAAATATATAAAATTAATAAAAATAACAACAACAGACACTATCTCAGATTATTAACACACACTCTCGTTAGTTTGATACATACAATTTTATTACACGTTGACATGTGATGTCAAGCTGTCAAAACATTTACATTTTTATATTATTAAAAATATCTAACTTTAAATTACATTTAATTACATACTCTTGAAAAACAAAGCATGGCGGCTCGTGTATAGTAGTTAAAAATAATATCCAATACAAAACTCTCAGTATTGTTAGCGGCTAATCCTGCGACTTGAGCTTCGAAGGCATTGAACGTACATTACATAAAATTAGAATAATCTGTATATACAGAACACCCAATACAATCCCTCGATTTTATTTCTCTAAAATCAAATATAATTAGTACAATGAATCTAATTATTCTGTTAAAAAATTTTGACATAACATTACATATTAAACCGCCGACCAGGAAAACTTATTGTCTTGACCAATTTGCAAGAAATATAAAATTAATTAAAGTGGATATCCTCTACCTAGGCCTGTCAGATCATGAGACGGCCCAAATTTTATGTGTTAAAATTATAAAAGGCCGCGAAATAATCACTTGGTTTGAACGATCTCGGGATTATAGTAAAAACAATGTATGCATATTTTGTTAACATATAGCTTCCTTAAGTTTATCAGAAGTATACGAATAATAAGTTCTACGAATGATTTCAGCTTTTTTATAATCTATGTTTTCTGGAGATAATAATTAAAAAGAGCAATTTAAATAACAAAAATACATGGTTGACGAAAGGTATAAAAAAGGCATGTGTTATAAAAAGAAAACTATTTTTTAGTTACAAATATACTGCTTCAAATAAAAAATCAAACTATAAAAAATATAGACAATATCACACGATTTTTAAAAAGTGCATTTGTAAATCATTGCAACTACAGAATCAAAATTATATTTACAAGAAAAAAACAAATATAAAGCAGTTTGGGAAGTTATTAACAAAAATATTGGTGACATAAATAAAAATATTGACATTGACACAATTGTATATAATAATCAATATTTTTCGAATCCTCGTGACATTAGTGAAATATTTAATAACTCTTATATAATTTTGACGAATATTCATCATTTTAATTTTAATATCGATGACATAAAATCAACTTTAACCGACAATAACGTGAATACAATTTTTCTAAAACCAACTGACAAAAATGAAATAACTAATATAATAAAAAATCTTAATAATACTAATTCCTTAGGGTATGACAATTTAAAGACAACTGTAATTAAGGCGTGTGCTAAATATATTTCTGGACTATTAAGTGATATAATAAACTTATCGATTTAAGATGATATTTTTCCGGATATTCTTAAAAAAATCTATCATAAAACCGTTATTTAAAAAAGGAGACAGTAACGATGTGAATAATTATCGACCGATAGCATTAATACCGGTCTTGTCTAAAATATTTGAAAAGATCATACTAAAGAGACTACGATTTCGTTATTGGTAACGGCGTACTGAAAGCTGAGCAATTTAGGTTTAAAAAGAACAGCAATACGATCCTAAAGCTTCGATCTAATAAAATATATCACAGAAGTCATGAACAATAAGTTACCAGTGGCGGCAATCTTTTTAGATATGACCGAGGCGTTTGACTTTGTTGACCACAAGCTATTGTCACATAAATTATACAAATACGACATACGCGGAAAATCTTGCGAGTGGATTAAGAGTTATCTCAGTAATCGAACTCAGTGTGTAGAGATCGCTAAGATTGAAAAAGGTTTTAAAATATTACACAGGTCTCTATTTCAACTTAATGAGTACGGAGTCCCGCAAGGAAGTATATTGGGACCTTTTTTATTTCTATTATATATAAACGACCTTCCTTACGTCACTAATCATAAAACCATATTATTCGCAGATGACACTACTTTAAAAATAACATGTAATGACCAAAACACATACCAAAATGAAATTAATATAAATCTTGACAAAATTCTTAAATGGCTACATAATAATTATTTTAAAATAAACTTTTATAAGACGAAAATGATACAATTTAAAAATCCTAGACGGCCAACTATTGATCTTGACATTTATTACGACGATACAAAAATTGAAGAAGTTGACTCTACAAAATTCTCAGATTTAATGGTGGACAAACATTGTGAGTGGAAAGGGCACGTAGAATATGTATATAATAAGCTTGACAAATTCGTATTTGCTATTAAGAAACTACGTTTGAGGGTATCCACTGAAACTGCACTAAATGCTTACTACGGGTACGTGGCCTCAACGCTATCATACGGTGTTATAATATGGGGCAACTCTCTAATGTAATCAATAGAAATAAATTCAAACTATATTTATCTCAATGTAGATTCGACATATTCAAACGCAATGTTTAGGTTAGTGCTTCCAGAGTCTATAATAAACTGCCCAATAGATTTAAGAAATTATCTCCCACTTCCATTAAAAGAGAGATATCTAAATAATATGTTTAATTTTGAAATGTATAAAGTGGAGATGATTTTTTTTTCTCACGTCTACCTCATAGTGTGGGGTATAATTAGATATGTCTTTTAAAAACATCGAACAAAAACAAACAAAAAACATCAACAGGAATACGTTTGCCAGATATTCAACTTAACCAAGGATTTCCTATTGCGCGCACGAAGTGAATCATGATGTAGTTTTAATAAGCATTAAAGTTTATTAGAAGTTACCGAAACTATTTGTATTGTTTTAAATATATCTTCAGTTTTTATGGATTTATACTTGACTTAAAGTTGTGCTACACACTGACACTTCGAATTTTGGCTCAATTGTACTATTATTGCCATCTTTTCATCAAGGGGGGTCCCAGTCTCAGCTCAGCTGACTCCTAACTGACGAATTTGATTATTACGTGTATTATTGAATAGTACAGAGATAAATATTTCGGTTATATTCGGAACTGAGCAAATACTCAACTGTAGAGTTAAGACGAGCCATAAACTTAACCCGATAAGGCGACGATGTGTCGAACAGTATGTTAATAACTCGGCAAGTGAAAAGTTTGAAAAGTACGTAGACTACTGAACTTTCTAAACCAAGACATAAATTCAAGATAAATTATCACTTTAGACGAAAATTTTAAAACCAAGTAACGTAGGAATAAAAATAGAAACAAGGAATTAAGGGTCGGCTTACACCGAAACGAGACGCGAGTCGCGACGCGACGCGACTCTGCATTTTAAAGAAAAAAAATGAACTTCATTTATTTCACAAGACTATACATGTTTCATTGCTAGAGTTCGAGTTTCGAGCTGAACTTTACTGCGCAGCGCGGCGTCGCTCTTAAAAATGCAGCGCCGCGTCGTGCTTCGTGTCTCGGTGTGAACTGTGAACTGACCCTAACAGACGTTGCTGTAATACGACCATTATTGTGTTAGTAATGGCTTAACAACTTGCCAGCTTCCTCCCTACCTCCCGCCATATACAAATATACCAAATCCTATCCTAAAGTAATATTAGGCATTGAAGCAAATGTACAAAATATTGCACATAATACGGACGGGCTTACGAATTTGATATAAATTTGATGTTCTCGGTACATTACGTTACGTTCTCGGTTACGGCCGCTGGCAATTAATGCTATAATTAATATTTTTGTTTACAATCACATTGTGCCAGATAATATGTGTGAAAACATCATAAAGTCTAACAATAACATAGCGACCGCCTTGTGCCTTGTGCGTTGTGTACCTTTTATCGAAATGTTCTTGACATGAAGCAATAAGCAACAACACTATACAATATAGTCTGTTCGCGTTAAGAAGTCAGTGAAATGTACAAAAAATATCTAAATTGACCAATGACGCATAAGCCGCTATAGCAATAGGCTGGGAGTTGGGAGTATATGCTCCGGAATCCGGAATACCGGTGAAAATTCAGAGCACTGAAAATAGAACTCTGCGGTAACATAATAGAGTTGAAAATGGAAGTTTCGAGTGTCGAGCTGTCATATATGATATTAACATTAGACTCGACACTCGTGTGTTCGACTTTTAACTCTATTGTATTACCGCAGGGTTCTATTTTCAATGCTCAGAATTTTCTACAGCCTTCCGGATTGCGGATCATATAGACTGTTTTGAGATAATATGTATGCATGATTTACTGACTGTTTAAGGCTACGTTCTCACAAGAGTTTTTAAGTCGTCACAAATCACGACAGAAAAAACAGTACTGTAAATAGAAGTCTGCTCTAGTACAATAGAACTGAAAATATTATTTGTCTGACAGAGCCGACAATAGAGGTGACAAGTGTTAAATTTTGACACTTGACACTGCGATTTTCAGCTCTATTGTATTAGCTAGAGTTCTTATTACAGTGCAGTTTTTTCTGCCGCGACCACATAAAAACTCTCGTGGGTACGAGGCTAAAGCGAATAGACTATGGTTCTTATCAAATATATGTAAACAATAACTTTACAATATTATTAAATATTTGTGGTGTTAGAGAGAGTTGACTTATGCCCGCTACACACGTAACGATAAAACTGCACAGTTCGGGTTATACCAGTAGTCGGCTACACGTTTATGATAATATTTTTTTAATTGACTTATTTTCTTTATAAAAATAGTTTTAAGTACTTTGAAGTCATTGTTTTATATATTTTTTTTGTTTTCGCCTCATTTTGTCTTCGTTCCTCGTTTGTCATCGGTATTAACTTAATAAAAAGTAAATAATTTTGCATTTTTAATATCACTCATAGTAGGTACCTACCTACCTCATCAATTGGGTATTTTACTACATATAAAAATTTTGTTTTTTTAAAAGTTAAGAAATAATTAGGTATTAAAACTTGATAAAGGTAAAAAGAATTAGGATTTTATGTGTAGTTTTGTAATTATGCGTATATATGCATTTCGAAGTCACAAAAGTTGAAATATTTTTTTAAAACATTATACTATGGTATGTATCAACATAAACGCGCAAAATTACGAGATATCAGATATTTTGTGCGTATGGTCATACATTTCGTAGCAACTTACTAGCGTGTGACGTCACCTACTAGTACGACTTTTATATCGGGCGTTTTCACGAGACTCACAATCCGCAATATCTTTGAAAACTTTGATTTTTAGTATACCATTCCTTTTGTAAACTGTCTTATTTTTCAGAGCACTATTCATTTATATATTAAAAAAAAACAGAAAAATACCGTATTAAGTATGAAATTATCTTACAAGTGCTACACTTAAAGTGCTAACACACGTACGGATTCGGGACGGAGCGGACCACGGATTTTGTCCGCTCCGTACCAAATCCGAGCGTGTGTAAAGTAGTCCGGCGAACATATTTTATTAATTGTGTCCGCCGCGGTCCGCATTGGATATGATTCGCTCCGTACCAAATCCGTGCGTGTGTAGAGCAGGCGGGTGATTGGGCCGGACACCGATCTAAGTGTTGCCAACTCTACGGGGGCTTACTAGGGGGCAGGATTTTTAGAGTTTACTTCTTAAAATCAATTTTTATATGTGTATATAGCCCGGGGTATGAAAATTTATAGGGAGCTTTTAGAGTTTCTAGCTAATTATCTCTTATACCGAGATTTACGCTAATTTTATTGGACTATAATTGGGATAACCCAATTATAGTCCAATAAAATCAGCGTATATTTTGTAAATAGTAAAACTAATCAGGGTCGAATTAAGGGTTAAGTTTGGGGAGAAATATTTTTGAGAGTTGGTATCACTGCACGATTTCAATTGATTGCTGGAATCACTAATAATCAAACTAATAATAATAGAACTCTGCGCTAATACAATGGAGCTGAAAATCGAACACACGAGTGTCGAGTTTTCAATTCGGTTTGCCGGACCAAATCCGTGCGTGCGTGTGCCACACCGGATTCGGTACGCGGATATGGTACGCGGGCCAAATTCGAGGGTCTGTTAGCACTATTACTGTTTATCGTTACCTGTATAGCGGGACTTATGATAGCATTTGGTCGAGCCTCCGATGGGTTAAATTATGATAAGGCATGGAAATCCCTATCAGATAAAAGCAATTTATCACATTTTACTTTAGGTTAAACAAAAGCCTTATGTATCTATACAATGTCGAGTGTATTAATATCAAAAGTAGGGTCGCGGAGCACGTAGAATTTCGTACGGTGACGCATTGCTACTTGTGTCTTTCACTTGCGCACGAATATATTGCTATCGAATTTACACAGGCTCGCGATAGGAGCGCGATAGCAATATATTCGTCCGCGAGTGAAAGAGACAAGTAGTGAGAAAAGAAATTTTACGTGGTCCACGACTGCACTTTAATATGTAAGTCAACAAGGGCATTGTTTGCCACTCCTAGTTTTGGGAATTGGTCATCTAAAGGCTCAAAGGGCGAGAGACTTATGACTGTCTTGATATGATTGAGTGAGGAATCATTCGAAATTAATAAAACTGTAATTATAATTGCCCTAGTTTTAATATCATTGTCAGTATCCGGCGCGCCTCTAGCATGTGGTTAATTGCAAGGTTGCAACTTAGTTTAATGGAGGCCCAACTGGTTGTTTTAACGCGACTACGACCAAGCCAGAAGGAATAAGGAAGGGTAATGATTTTTCAGTCCATGTATGGCTATATTCTATATCTATTCTACTGTAGTGTCTTAACCACTGACCCAATCTTAATAGATTCAGTATAATAGCCCACGTAATATATGCTATATAATTTACTAAGTCGGGTTCTTATAGTTTTTTATAAGAAACATGTAGTTATTATATTTTATCAGATAAATATATTACAATCAGCTGTGATATTGCATCATAATGTATACAGCGATAAATGGTATAGTATTTTATTACGATTATGTTTGTTATGTTTCATGCGACAGTTATCAATAAGACCCATTGGTTGTCAACGGATTAAAATTCTAAACATTTGAATTTTTACAGGATACAAAGCAAAGTATTAGTCTTAGAACCCTTTTTTATAACACAAAAATTTAAAACATTGTAAAATTAATGTAACAATGTTGCCTTTAGTAAATGTACATCATCTAACATTATTCATTTTGGGATTTTAAATCTTACTTTTAATTTTTATTATTATTTTTACTTTTAGTATGATATACTTCTTCTTTATATTGATTAATGATAAACATTCAGACTATGAGTTAATTTTTGCCTTATTCATTTAAAATAGAGAACGAAAATATTCGTTTATAGTTACATATTAGATAATTTTCTTTTTAATTTCTTTCAATCATGAACACTTGCAATAATTTTATAAGGGGTTTAATAATGCACTTTTCCGTATGAGTATATTTAATATTTTTATAATACATTTAATAAATTAAGCCATTTACAGTAATACTATTCTTATTATAATTGAGCACTTAGTACTTCCTTTGTAACAACAAAGTCTGAATAACGTCGACGGTCTGCGCATTAGTTTCTGGTAAATTAAAAAAGCACAAGATGGCCGTCAGAAAACAGGATGCGGCGAAGACGTAGAAGATCCCACCGAGTCCCACCGCTGCCACCAGCGGTGCGTACATGAAAAGGATCAGGAAGTTGCAGATCCACGCCCATTCGAGTGTCACCATTGTGAGGATACTTCGGATCTGCAAAAGATTAATGGCCGATGAAGTAATGAGATTATTAAGTCAACAAGTAGTAGTGACTATGCTTGTTTATGTTATTGTATGGCATCTCTTCCAATATCCAACACCGCAAAGCCTTCAGTATATTGACTGCCCAACTTCAATAGAACCTGAATTATAATAATATAGAATGTAATGTTATAATGATTCCTTGGGCTCTCTTTTACTAGTTACATATCTGATAGCTATTTACTATTAACTTCCGGTTAGAACACCTCTGCGTTGAAGCGTTGTATTTACCTCCGGCAAGAACACCTCTGCGATCACCACATACGGCACCGTTCCGCCGCCGAAGCTGTACGCGATGCTGTAGCAGAAAATGATGACTCCCGTTATCCAGCCAGGTCCCCATTGGAACTGGATCTGCGAGCCCAGAGCCAGGCAGCTGATGCCAGCCGCTATTGATGGGTAGATGATGAGAGGCTGAAAATTGATAATATTGACTTATTCAAATTTAAGTTTTATCCAAATGTTACATAGAAACATTTAATAAGTGATTTTTGTACTAGTTATTAAAGATGATTTCGTTCGTGTTAAAAGAAAATCCGTCCGACCAGCAAGGCAAAGTAATAATAATGAGAGTATATAATAAATAAAACTCAGAAACTATCGTACTCTTATAAAATAAGTGTATTATGTTTCTCTGGGCTCACTGTAGAATTAAGACAGACTCTAAGCATGTCCACACCACTCACCCTTCTCCCAAACAAATCGAGGAAATACGCTGCAACCACTCCAGCAACAGTGCTGACCAACGTGAACAATATTCCGGTAACATTTCCTGATACACCAGGCAAGGCCTCGTCGAACATGGGCTGTGCGTACACCTGCACAGCGACGACGCCTTGAAACACTGAACAGAACGTCAACGCGCAGACCAGGAACAGTGCTAGACGTGATGCCTTGGATTTTTCTGTAAAATTGGAAAACGAAGTTTTTTTTTGGGCTAGATTGTAATCCTTAAATTGTTTATTAGTTTGCTAGTTAATAATAACTTGTAATTTTGTGAATGAAATCAAATAAATTATGTTGTTTTAGTGACTTACTGAAAAACTCCATCTGTGACAGTTTTTGCGTTGTCTCAGACTCTACTTTAAGTTTTTCTTCTTCTGCCGAGACTCCTGTTGCAATAATAATACGAGTATGGTTAGCATGGATTAGGTTAAATAATATTCATTCAATTAAGGTAATTGTTAATTGATTTTTCTGTGTTTTTAGCTCTGTATCAAAAATAGTAAATTAACTGTTGGTAAAGAGTTGTAAATATTTGTAACACTAATTATAACCCACATTAAACTAACTAAAAATAAAGCCATATTATTACAACTTGACGTAATGTTAACAAAAGTATTAGAGATAATTTTTATTGCAAATACGCTAAAAACTTCCATTCATAATTAACATCAGCTTGCACGTTTTTAGGGTTCCGTAATACTCAAGGAACCCTTATAGTTTTACTCTGTCCGTCCGTCTGTCTGTCTGCCTATCTGTCCGCGCTAGCTTCTGTAATAATCTATATATAAATAAATGGCAAAGCTGATTGACTGATATATCAACCCTTAAGGCTAGTAATTTGAAATTTTGCACTCGTGTTTCTCATATGACGTAAGCGTCCTCTAAGGAAGGATTTTCCAAAATTTAACCCCCAAGGGGATAAAAATAGGTGAGTATGAAACTTTTTATTCCATGGACATATTTGCATGATATTTCGTAAGAATTGAGTACGGAAAAAATAATGAATAATATATTTCAGCGTTTTCTAAAATTCAGCCCCTAGGTGGGTAAAATAGGGGATGATAGTCTAAAACCTAATTTCACGCGGACGAAGCCGCGGGCAATTAATGCTAGTTATGTAAATAAATGGATGAAATTTGGTATAGTTATATACTGTGTTGTCTCAGTTTTGGCATCATAAAATAGTAATAATATTACATTTTAGGTGTGGCTCTCCATACATGTGAAGTGGGGATTAAAAATATTTTTTCATTCTACCCCATCTTGTGGGGTATTGTTGAATAGGTATTTTAAAATAAAGGCAAGATTTCATACATGGCTTTTTTACGAAGTCAACCATTTTCGAGTGATCGGCCTCCATAGTGGATTATAAGTTGGTCCCCCTGGCATTTCTAAACTATGAGACTTAGGAAATTGCAATTTTTCATGCTGATAGATTAAGCTAAATACTCCTTAGGAAAATTATTTTGAACGAAATCGGACAGTGACTTTAGAAGTAATTTGAAAAAAACCTATTATTGTATTATAGTTACTGAACCCTCCTTAGACATGTCCTGACATTCTCTTGGTTAGGTTAGGTTATTCATCTTGATTTATCTCTGCATTTATATTTACTTTCGTTACACCAGACTCGAGAAACATGAAAGCCTAAACGCTACACTTGTTTACAATATTTCTTGCGGTTCTTCAATTATACTCACAGTAAGCTAAACCGTATTTACCATCTAATGGAGGATTCAATGCCCTTCTAATGACTGTCATCTGGTATTGCACTGCTTTGGAATCCGTTGATATGTTCCTATAGAAAGCTATTGACTGAGCTGCTTCCTGTAACAAAATATTAATTTCTGCATATAAAAGAGATATATAATAGTTATTCCAACGTTATTCCTTCGTCTTTTGAAATATATTTATACCAGTATTTGGAATAGACTTAGTGCATGAAAGAAGGCAAGTTCTACAGGTAAATATTTACAGATTGATCGGTACCTTTTCTAATCCTTTGCTCATCAAAAACACCGGAGACTCTTTGACATACATCATTAGCAATGCCCCGATTGTCGTGACCAATAGGTTGGCATAATTCATCATCTGGTAGTCCAGGCATCCGAAGATATAGGAGACCATCACACCTACACTCCAAAATACATTGGCTCCAGCAGTCAAGGTCCCACGTACTCTTTCCTCACTGATCTCGCTGATGAATAGGGGAATGATGGTGAAGAGACCAGTCGACATCCCGGATATGCAGACAGCTGCGAATACCACCTCTACCTTCGAGCTAACACAGATGATCAGCCAGCCCACCTGGAAAAATAAACAACATTTGGTGATTGGATCATAAAATCATATTAGCATTTACAGTTTATTTAGAATTAGTCACTTATGTTATTTTTAATTTATTATTATACTAAAAGCGCGAATTAGTTCAATAAAATAAAGAGATTGGTTCTGAAAGCCAGTAGTTAATTATTCCAAATTCCACAGTTACTTGTCAACTAATGTCTCCAACCAACGCGCAACGGTACACTGTACAATATAATACATACAAGCTAGTACTAAATCGATTTATTTCGTGTTCAACCCCTAGATTTTCAAACCTCGTCCTTGTCACAATATTACATAGGAAATTCTAGGGGTTGAATACAGAAAAGCCCTATTCTTAATATGAATAGAGCGGTATTCTACTTTAACAAGACTTACTATTTGAGGTGCAGCGAATAGTAGACAAGACTTCTTCCTCCCAAACACCTCAAGCAGGAATCCAGATAGAGGAGTGCTGACCAGAGCTGTGATTGTGAAGATGCTGCCGAAGAGAGCTTGTTCCGTATTAGTCATGGGTCGGTTCAGGGTGGTGGCGTTGGAACCGAACTGCTGGATGGTGGAGGAAGGCCACGCGTACATCATACCCATGTTCATCATGAGGAGACATGCTGGAATAAAATATGCTAATGATTAAGACGATAAATAAAAAAATTAGACTAGTGCATAATAAAGGCTAAAATTACTAGTCAACTAAATAGCTGTAAATAACACGGATTACTAACTGAAAATAATTATGAAATACCGCCGAATTGGAGAGAATAAGAAGAATGGAAACAATTAGATATTAAATTTAAAATGCAGATACAAAATAATACAAAATGCTTTATTTCCGAAAAATACATTTACCAGCCAGAGATCCCACACCAGCCGTAGCCTGTCTTGGGTGGCCATTCAAGACAATGTTCCGGAAAGGGGATTGACATACAGTGTAATTTTGATTTATTAACAGTCTTAAGTATTTTAAAGCCAAGCTTACACTGATGTAGCAGATGATGCGTTAGGTAAATGTGATGCCAATTGCATTGATAATAATTGAAATGAATGATATATTTCATTACAATACAATTTCGCTGTAAACAAAACTAAAGCTTGCATAAGCATACCCACAAGAGTCCCCACGACCTGTTTCGCTATAGTCATGTTGACTGTTGACAACACTTCTACCGGAAGATGGTTGAGTACTGAGCTACGTGAACTATCGAGTGAGCTACTCAGCCTTCGTTTAAGTCGTACTCAAATACAAACAGACGATAATACTTAATTTGCAAATACTGATAGTATGGAAATAGAACGATGGAAATATCGAAATCTTTTCTTCCTTGTTTGGCTGGAGTCGGTATGCCTGACGTAGCACCGAATAGTTGAAAACAACGATAAAATTCGTCGGAAAATTAATGTTGATAAATATTAAATGAATAAATAAATAACCTAATCAGGAGCGTGTTAGGTCACGGGCTATAGCAGGGTTCGGTATATCAACGCACAATAAGTATTTTTTAACTCAAAAGTTATAGTCCGATTTCGCTTATTATTTTCCTATTAGGAGTATTGACATTGTATTTACTGAAGTTAGAGCTAAGAGCGAAACAGGAAAACTATAAGGGTTCGTTGTAGTTATCACGGGACCCTAAAAATACATCGCTTTCAAAGTTATCCAAAATGTTGGATTTCGATCCACGCAGAATAATTGCCTGAGCTGGTTTGTTTAGGGTTGACTTTTAGTTCTTTTCTCTATATTGGGCCACAGATTTGCTTCTCATATAGGAAACTAGCATTGTTTTGTATCCCACGGGTATACTGTACTTTTTCAGGATAACTATGTTTTAATTCAGAACCTAAACTACTACCATACGAAATTTCATCGAAATCCGTTCAGTAGTTTTTGCGTGAAAGATTAACAAACGTCCATCCATAATCCATCCATCCTCACAAACTTTCATGTTTATGATAGTAGTAGGATCTGTAGCCCACTGTAGAGGTCTTCCTCTGCCTATCCCTAAGGGGTATTTTTTTTTCCATCCCCCTAACTTTATCAGGGCTTGTTTTTTGCTTTTTTTTTAATTTTTTGCTCTCTTATCTTTTTTTTGTATTTTAATGTACCTATAACTATTGATTACAATTTTTGGTTTCATTTTGATTAGTCTCATATAATTTTCATTGTTCTCGTCCTTATATCTAATACATTATTTGTTTATTTCTCACAACAGTAATTTATCGTCAGTATACGAAGTAACCCCTAAGGGGTATTGTGTGCTACTGATTCAAATAAATTCGCGTAAATTAATTAAGCTGTTAAAAATTTCCATTTTGAGGGTTCTGTACCTAAAGGGTAAAAACGGACTCTTAATGAGACTTCGCTGCCTATTCGTCCGTATGCCACCAGGCTGTATCTCCTTAACTGTCGTAGCCAGACAGTTGAAGTTTAAACAGAAGGTGTATCGCTCGTGCCGCTACAACAACAAATACTGATACTAAAAACAGAATAAAATAAATAGTTAAGGGAGATCACATACAGCAAACGGGAGTTTTTCGCCGTTTTGGATGTTACCCTGCGTAAGTCCGACTCGCACTTGGCCGGTTTTTTTAATGAATGATTGCTCTTCTTTGATCAGTTAATTTATAGTACCTACTACTCATTTACAAGTAGTAATTACTATGACGCCTCGGGGCAGGATTTGCATAGATAAACAGCCTCCCGCTGCGCCGCCTACGGTTCGGTAGTAAATTTTGTATAATTAATTACTTATAGAAACTTGTAAAAATTATGTCATACAATTAAAAGCTTAGGATAACTTACAATAAAAATAAAAGACTGGTTAAAAATTGTTATTCGTTCGCTTTGAGCTTTCATTTGAAGTTTGTTAGTTTGGAGTCCTCAGCCTGAAAGGATCAATTTGAACGGCCCACGGGCCCAAAGGACCAGAGGATGTTTGTTACACAGCATTGCCATAACATGAAGTACACTCACGAATAATAACAGTGGACGAACTAAATATTGTGTTTTTGTTGATATAATTAATATTATTTATTATTTTACTGGTCAGTCGAGTTTTTTGCTAGACGTGCTTTATATTTCATTCGCCTTAAGAATAATGCGATTGATATTTCAACTATTTCCCTGTTAAAACATTTTCTCAAGAACTACTAAATCAACTTGCCTATATGAATGACTTAAACCGTTACTTTCTATTCAAGATTGACTTTTATTGAGGAAATTCCAAATATTTTATTAAAATTTACAAAGCGCGAAGAATATTCACACAATAGATATTTTTGTGATTCTCGAAACCGGACATCAGTTTTTGGTTCAATTAATCGCCTGTTTTTACAAAGATAGATATTAATCATAACACACAAAAAGCCTTTCTGAGAAAAAAAAGTTAGCTGTATCACAATAATTTAGAAAAATGACCTTTAATTTTTGACGTGATAACGTCTTATAATTCGATGGAGCCGGCTGCACGCACGAAAAAACATGACTCATGCGTTACCAAGTACTGTTACCATGTACCGTTACCAAGTACGGTTACCAAGTACCAGCGTTACCTCGCATTTTATTATTATTATTATTATTGTTGTTGTTGTTGCTGTTGTTGTTGTTGTTGTTGTTGTTGTTGTTGACGTTGACGTTGTCACGTTCAACTATCAGTAAACCGACATTACAGACAACCGATATTTTTCTTTAATTTTAGTATAGGCAATCTGAATTGAATAGGCATCGTGTTAACATGTCGAATCATTTATTATGATAACGTGACGTAACTGACAGATGTAGTAATTGTTTATTGTATTGTTTCAGGTAAACAGAGATTAGATGCCGACGGAGAATATACTTTATACAGGTGGTATTTTTTGGCTCTTCCTAGTTCCTACCACGTTTTTAAATGTGAAAGTTTGTGAGGATATAAATGGATGGATGAGTGTTTGTTACTCTTTTACGCAAAAACTACATAACGGATTCTGATGAAAATAGTTATGGTAGTAGTTTAAGCTCTGTATTAACACTTACTATCCCGAAAAAGTACACTGTTCCCGTGGGATACTGTATTTACACGGGTGGAGCTTAGCAAAGCTAGTCTGCTATATTGGAACGAAGTTCCTTATGGCGCGTTGCGAAAGGGGGCTAGACGGAAAAAATTAAGACTAAAAGTTGTAACGACACTTTGCTATAGTTGTAAGCCGTGCGGCGTGCGCGTGTTTCTCTGTCTGTCTGTCTGCCTCTCCCTCTCTCTCTCACAATTATTACTAAAATTGAGCCCTCTGATTAAGTTTATATTACATTATATTTGTTAATAATAAAAAAATATATTATAAGTTAAAAAAAATAAAATTTTATTACAATTCCTTCACTAATGAATCGAAAGGAACTTCGTTCCATCCGGGTGTTACTTGACACCTCTCAAGATTTTTTTTATCGTGTTTGGAACAAAAACAGTTACATTTTAAAATATTAACTATTAACAATAATTATAGGAAAATTCGTGGGTAATAATTCCCCGTTACATCTCTAAAGGGGTGAAATGGGGGTCCAAAGTTTGTATAGTGTAATATCAATAACTGGTCGGATTCCGTTGAATTTTGCTACGCAGATAGTTATTGTGTGCATCACATTTAAAAAACATTAAAAAAGGTGTTTTCGCAATTCATCCCCCACGGAGCTGCAATGTTTATATTTGTAATTTGATATTCCTAAAAAAATGGAGGATTCATACAGCGTGCGTCAAAATCATCATTCGGGCGAATCTCTCGGCATTCTAAAAATAAGCTGTCATAAAATTCGGGAAAATAGATCAATTACATTGACTCACCTCACTGGCCGTTGCCGTCACCTGTATGATAAACTAACCAGGAGCATGTCAGGACATGTCTAAGGAAGGTTCCGTATATATCAACGCGCAATAGGTTTTCTAAAGAAAACCTATTGCGCGTAAATTACTTCAAAAGTTAGTGTCCGATTTCGCTCAAAACAATTTCCCTACAGAGTATCTAGCATGATCTATCAGCATGAAGCAGAACATCCCTACTAATATTATAAAAGTGAATGTAAGTTTGTTTGTTACGCTTTCACGCGAAAACTACTGAACGGATTTTGATGAAATTTAGTATGGTAGTAGTTTAGACTCGGGATTAAAACATAGGCTACTTTTTATCCCGGAAAAGTACAGTGTTCCCGCGGGATACTCGATAGTATATTTACGCGGGCGGAGCCGCGGGAAACAGCTAGTATATAATATTCTTCCTTATTATTCGTCGCTGTGTCTAATCTGAATTATATTGGGAAACACATAATTTTTTCGTAAGCAATAATCACCGACATTAAAATTCTATTTTCTTTGTTGTGGACCTTCACGAATCGTAAATTATCAATTTCTATTCCAGTGTGAAATAATGTTCCAAAATCTTTAGACCATCATTATGGTCAATTTGGATACAAAGAGCGTCGTGATGTATGAAAAGTTCATCTTTTGTGTTGGACCACGAGCGCGGCAGTTGTCCATCGACACTGATCAAGCTTGCGTCCTTTGCTATTAGAGTACGGTTAATGGTACGACCACGACGTTAATGGTTTTCGGCAAACGTCGCTTTTCATACATCGTCTGTCATTTCTATAGAAAAAAAAGGATTGCCGAGAATCGATTCTAAGTACTGTACCTACGTTCCTTGTCTCCGGAATACTATTCATTTTGATATTACCTTTATTAATCGTATCGTCAATAATAATTAGTGATTTTACTGGAAAAAATTAGGCAAAACATCGGGAACATTTTACGAGACATTTGTTTTATTCGACCACACACATATTTTGTATGAGAAAAGATGAAATTGAGGACAGTTACATACTTTAATATGGAACAGCTTCCAATTCGGAATATATTATGCTAATATTGTGCCCAAGTTAACAAATAACTGCTGGTTAAATCGACAGCTAATGATAATAGAACAGATTAGAGAAAATATTGATCGGAATTAGGTACATCTGTTGATTTATTTAAATTGAAACATTTTATGGCTCATTATTAAGTTTTAATAATACTTTTGTATAAGTATTCCGATTCAAATTTCAATATAATGTAAAGCTCATCATGGGCGGCTATAATGCTACCATTTGAAATGTTACTTGTTCACCGCGCAATAGAGATAGTCACATTCGCTTGGTGGAATTTTTTGATTTTGTCGGATTTGAGTGAAACAGCTAACGTAGAGAGAAAGATAGCGGATTGTGTTACAAAGAAAAGTTGAATTTACAAATAAAAGTTGACGTAACATCAAGAACAAATTCTATTAAAAAGCATTATATTATGAATTTAAACGTGGGAGAGCTCGGAGCTAAATTTCGGCACGAATAACTTGTCCGGATACATACCACTGCTTCACAGAAAACCGGCGTGAAATAACGTTCGAGTTGTGTTTGGCGGAGTCAGTGAGGTTGGGGATTTGAGCGGGTTGGGGGAATTTTTAGGACCACGAGTGCGCAGAACCAGAGGAGTTACAAGTGTGACTCCTCCGGTGCTGCTAGTGTCCATGGGCGGCGGTAATCGCTTACCATCAGGCGATCCGTCTGCTCGTTTCCTAATATATTTCTTGGAAAATGATGTAATAAATGTAAACATGATTTTGAGATAGAATATTATACTACACGCAAATAGTTTTATTCTTTTGCAATTAAATAAATTACAACCGAAGTCAATTTCTCACTCGACTACCAGCCATATTTCTTAGTCAAGAAATGGAAATAAAGCATACATTTTATGCGCAAAGAATACCGCGCGAATCCATCTTACTATGCCTGTTTCAGGGTCGGCGCAGACCGGCGACCGTCGCCCGTTCTTGCGACGCAACTTTTAATACGTTTGTGGCGACTCACGACTGGCCGCGCGAGTATCCATGGGCCTTAGACAAAGTATAATATCGAAGTTCTAGGTCGAAACGACGACATATTGACTAATATTCCATACATTTTATGCATTGAAGTTTGAACATCGTCATCGTTTTTGTATTGGTAGTTTGGCTAAGCCTCCAGTGTGGCAACCGAAATTGTGGGCCTAAGAACAAGCTCGGCGAGTGACTGTAGTGTGAGTCGTTCAAGTTTTATACATTTTGTGGTGCCGCCGCTAGCCGCTAACGCAACGGAAAGGTACGGTTAACAAAATAAAAAATTAGGTGTATAAAAAAAGAAAAAAAAAGAAAATACTGTTAGGGCGACCGGTCGCGGTTGCTTGTGGTCCGTCTACGCCATGTCTTAAACTCTAGAATGATATCCTCTTTCTGACAAACACCTCATGTCTAGACTTAGGTCTTATAATGTACACAATATTAATCAACCTGTAACTGTCTGTTTGTATATTTAATTCAATATTATCTTAAAACTTATGGTTCGTTGATAAGTGTAGGATGTCGTTGTACGTAAAGAAAAAGTATACTTATGTATCTTTTTTTTCAAGAAATTAATACCTATCATATTTTATTTCACGACCCCTGTGGCTCAGTGGTTAGTGAGCTGGCGCTCAAGCCGGAGGTCACGGGTTTGAACAAAAAGCTTTCTGTGTTCCTAGGTCATGGATTGTATTGAATGTGTGTTATACCGATAGTAAAAATATTATATCTCTATATATCTATATCTCTATATCTCTCCCCGCACCGATTTCGGTGACGGTGGCCGGTTTCATTGAAACCAGGCCAGTTACGCAGGAGTAATTTTATAGTGCCCAAGTATGTGCGCAGTACACAAGAACATTCTCTCCTCCTTTACTCTCGTAACGCAGTGGGACGGATAACCGACACGATTGGCGATAGATCAGGCGTAGGTCCGACTTTTTACATGCCCATCCGACGCATGGATCATCTTTCTTGTCAGACAATCAGGTGATCAGCCTGCATTGTCCTAACCAAACTTGGAAACAACTTTTTTTTTGTTCCAATGCGGGAATCGAACCCACGACCTCCGAGTCGAGCGCCAAGCTCTAACCACTAGACGCTGTTAAATTAGTATTAAATGTGTATAATATAAAAGTATTAGATATATTTCCGTTGTCTGGTAACACAAGTTCTCCGAGAACCTGGCACTGGACCAGATTGACGTGGTGTGAAAGCTAAACGCTTTAGATATCCTATTCTACTACTATTATAAATGTGAAAGTTTGAAGGGATGGATGGATGGATGGATGGATGTTTGTTTTACTCTTACACGCAAAAACTACTGAACGGATTTTGATGAAATTTGTATGGTAGTAGTTTTAGCTCAAGATTAACACATAGGCTACTTTTTATCCCGAAAAATACAGTGTTCTCGTGAAATTATGTATTTACGCGGGCGGAGCCGCGGGAAAAAGCGAGTTATTATTATTATTTATATTTTTTGCTTAAATTATTAACTAATCAATTTCAATACAAATATAATTACTGTATCGTAAGCGTCTCACACACACACGTACACACGCGGCGCCGCCGGATTTATACTACTAATAGTTGAACTTCGATTATCCGAACTAATTGGGGACATAGATGTTCGGATGACCGATTTTTTCGAATAATCTCACTGCTATTAACTGCTTCACATATATTGGACAGGTTAATGAAAACGATACCTACATACATTTTGTAATGAAAAATTTTAATTAAACAAAAACGTAAACATTCTTATTTATTGTATAAAAGAAGCTAGATATCAACCTTGAACTATAATTTTTATAAAACTATATCCCGACTGGGTAAATGATAGTATAGGTAGTAATTTAGGAGCTACGGTGGAACAAGCATTCATACAATATATACGAGTACATGCTGCATGCATAGACTGCCAAAACTATTAAACTTCAGTTGGCTCGGTCGTAGTCGGGTATTTTTTTTTGGATAAGCGGTCGTTTGGATGATCGATGTTCGGACAATCGACGCTCTACTGATCAAATGCAGCGGCGCCGCGGGAGCTGCGGCGCCGCGGGAGCTGCGGCGCGTACGCGCGTGTGTAAGTGTACTTACTAACTTAACAACAATATTAGTGAACATATGAACTATCTATTACAAATACGTCATGCGATGACAGGAGTCGGAGTAGTACTACGAGTAATGTAGTTTAGTTACAAACTTTAGTAATCATGATTGATTACTAAAGTTTGTAACTAAACTACAATAATCAGTATGTTATGGTACATGCTAGGTAGTAACAAGTAGGGCACCAGGCACACAGTTGGGACTGCAATCAGTTCCTGTGCCTTCTTGCTCCAGTACTACAGATTGGTAAAAAAAGTTTTTGATTTTGTCTATACAGTCTGTCTGTTCTTGTGGAGACAAAACTATGACCATATTATAGACGAGGCATGTCGAGGCAAATGTCCACACTTAAACCGCCCTTCTTTAGGGGTTGTTTGGGGCAGTTGAGTTTTGATATCGTAAGTCCGCATATAATTGACCAAATCTTCTGAAATCAAGATGGCGTTACTTTTTCTTGTATGATGTTTTCTTCTGTCAAAAGTACCTACGTCGTAACTCATAGTCCATCCTTAGAATGCTTACAAACGTACCGATTTGTCTGGAGCAGACCATTACGACAGCACGACACTCGTGTGTTTGATTTTCAGCTCTATTGTATTAGCACACAGTATAATTTACAGTGCATTTCGATTTATATGCAGTGCTCCAAGTTTCAAAAATATTTTCCCTAAACTTAAATAAACTGATAAATAAATAATAATGTTCTGCAATATGATTCTGTCCTTTTTACATTAAAATATACTTCCAAAAGTTTGCTTTCTACAGGTTGACTTTTCAAATCGCTTGTTGATAAAACAGTTCAATACTTTAATTTATTTAAAAACAAGAAAATACAAACCCCTAAAAGATCCTCCCGCTCGAGGATTTTTTTTCGACATTTCAGGGAGAAACTCCTAAGTGGGCAACCAAATCCATGGTCTACTCCGGACCAAATCTGTACGTGTGTTAAAGCTTTAAAGTTTTGAAATCATTGGACAAAACTCATTTTTACGGTGTTCATTCTACTCGTGCTCTGGTTCCAATGCCAAGCTGCTTGCCAAGCTGCTTGCGAGCGCCATTAAATTATTTAGAATTACAAAACAGTTACTAATGATAATGTGGAGTGCGGCGTATGTTGCTTCTAAGGTTGGCGAGTCCAGCTGCCTTTGGAATGTTAAAGTAAGTTTATAGTAAGCTAGGTCTTAGGTTTAGGTGCTCAACTAGAAGGCTAGCTTAACATAGGTGCTGTTTAAAGGAGAATTATATACCAACTGAATGTTGCTCGCGACTCCGGTCGCGCGAAAAGAAATCCCGCGGCAACCGTACACTTTTCTGCGATAATAAGCAGCATATTATGTGTTGAATGTTAATCCAGAGTATAAAATACTACCATACCAAATTTAATATTTAATTAAAATTCGTTCAGTAGTTATTGCGTGAAAGTCAAACAAACATCCACACTTCCATTCTTACAAACTTTCGCGCTTATAATATTTTAAGTATAACTATGAATAATAAAATTAAGGTACTTGAAAAAATTTAATGTTCAGATTTATGCATTTAAACCAACTTTGGAATATATTATACTAAGTTGTGTATTCCAGTCTATGCAGTTAAGGGCGCAAAACAATTTATTTTATAGGAAAATATATCATTATTTTATTCATCTTATATGTTAATAAAACCGGCCAAGTGCGAGTCGGACTCAGGAGCACGAAGGGTTCCGTATTTCCGTACAAAACGGCGAAAAATTCACATTTGTTGTATGGGAGCCCCACTTAAATATTGATTTAATTTTTAGAGTTTGTGTTGTAGCGGCAACCGAAATACATCTTCTATGAAACTTTCAACTCTTTAGCTATCACGGTACATGAGCTACAGCCTGGTGACAGACAGACAGACTGACAGTCAGCGAAGTCTCAGCTATAGGGTGCCGTTTTTACCCTTTGATGATTTACAATGCTTTCAAAACTAAGTATGGGCTTTGACGTACATATTTTGAAAGAACAAATCTTCATACAAGAAAAAGTTACGCCATCTTGATTTGACCATACCTCAAATGTCAGCCATCTTGATTTCACCATATCTCAAATGTCAGCCATCTTGATTTCACCATACCTAAAATGTCAGCCATCATGATTTCACCATACCTCAAATGTCAGCCGTCTTGATTTGACCATACCTCAAATGTCAGCCGTCTTGTTTTCATCATACCTAAAACGTCAAAATGGCCCCAAACAACCCTAAAAGTGGGGACAGTTTTTGCTTCGACATGTCTCGTCTATAATGTATACGTCTACGCTTCTTTAAATACAGGTTACGGGTACCTAGATATCTAAGGAACGGTATTTGAGGTCTCTTCTCACTTGAAATATCCTATTCCTAGAACACGTGTGCGAAGTCGCGGTTAGGGACAAGGTACACAATAGAACGTTTCCGGGCTACTCCACTTACAATCGTATTATGTTACAATAGGGTCCACTTTCTATTGTGTTGACCCGGGGTCAGGCAGGTGAGCCAACCTGTTACGGTTAGTATGACGGATCGTGTTTTTTTTTCATTGAACCAACGTGTTGATTACACCTTTCTATGGCCTACAGACTGCAGACCGTGAGCTGGTAACAAATAACAATAGGACCAAAACCTCGAATCTTAAATAACAAAAAAAAAACCGCACCGAATCGTTAAGCAGTGAGCGAGCTGATGATGATGAATTGTAGCTAAAAAAACTCATGCCAGAACTCAGACAAAAGAACCGCATCTTAATTGGAACTTACGTTTAGGAGCTACGATGCCACGGACACACAGAGTCTGTACAAACAGACTCGTCAAACATATAACTCCCCTCTTCTTGATATATATGCATATTATAATATCTATCCATATTTGACGACCTCTGTAGCCGCTAAAATAATAATAATAATATAATAATAGTATCATCCCGCCGAAGGAACAAAAAAGTTTTTCAGTGTTCCTGGGTCATGGATGTGTATTAAATATGTGTATAATATAATAAAATCTTAAATATATGTATAGTATAAAAGTATTAAATATACTTCCCGTTTTCTGGTACCTGTAACACAAGCTCTTAGGATACTTAGCACGGGGCTAGATTGACGTGGTGTAAAACATTCATAGATATTTATTTATTTATTTATTTATATAACATGGATGCTTTCACACCACTGACCACGTCAATCTGGTCCCGTGCTTGTGCTTCTCGCTTGAGCTTGTGTTAACCCTTACCAGACAACGGAAATATATTTAATACTTACATATACATTTATTTAGGATTTTTATTTTATAATACACATATTAATTAATTATTAATACACATTCATGACCCAGGAACACTGAAAACTGTTTTGTTCCCTGGCGGTATTCGAATCCGCGACCTCCGGCTTGGGCGCCAGCGCACTAACTTCTGACCCACAGAGGTCGTCGTAATATCCGACTCATGTTATAAGCGCGAAAGTGTTTCACGATAAAATCGCAGAAAGGATTTCAATGAGAATTATGGAACACATATAGAAGACAAACTCAATTTCATAAATTCAAAAATTTAACAACTTTATAATCCGTAAAAATGTACAGTTCCCACAGGAGTAACTGATTTGCTATTGCGCAAGCGAAGTCGCAGGCAGGTTCTTTTGGAATCACTTTACCATCAGAAAATTATTTCAAAATTATTACTTGAACATAAAATAAATCTAAGATAAGTCTGTAGTATTTTCTAATAACGCTAATACATTCAAGAATTCCTCAAACCTGGATGAGGATGCAATATATAAGATTCTCTGGATAACGTTTTACGCAATTCAAAGGAAGGATGGGCCCCTGGAAACATGCATAAAAATATGTCCCTTATACAGTAACCCTCACATTACTTTAGCTTATTGTCGCTCGCGCATCGTTTATAACTATTTATCGAATAGGGCCTCAATGGGACAGACGCGTTGGAGACGACGCGACCACGCAAATGCGAACAAGGCGTTATCGAAACTCCAGTAATATATAAGATTCCCTGAATAGCGAGTTGAAGTCTCGCCACGAAAGTTTTTTGTTTCCATTTCAATTTCGGCCCTAAAGCAGCAGCGTTGGAGACGTTTTAACCCATTGCACTGTCCTTACGCCGGTAATACATAAGATTCCCTGGATGCGAGTTTCGCCACGCCGATTACGCTCGCGGAAGTTACTGGAATGTCGCACATTGTCGCCGTGATTTACGAGACCATAACGTCTACCCGGTATGATTACTAATGCCTGCTTTTTTGTCCGATGTCCTAGAATGATAGTAGATCTCATCTGTGATATGAAAAAGGTAAAATTTTGAGTCTAGCAACGTTTCTGCTAACAGAAACAAACACATTTGATACTTGAAAAGACTTTCTATTTTTTGACGTGACAACGTCTTATAATTCGATGGAACCGGCTGCACGCACGAAAAAACATGACTCATGCGGCGTTACCTCGCTCTGAGGCGTTCCATTTAAGGCTTAATAAAATTAAAATTTTCTTTTGAAAAATGCAACCATTCCATCAGTATTTTCTTATGACGTTGTCACGTTCAACTATCGTCAGTAAACCGACTTTACAGACAACCGATTTTTTTTTTAGTTGTTCCGTATTCACAACCTATTTTTCTGAAATACCTACCTACGTAAGTAATTTAAGATTTCATTATTCATTTCTTGTAAAGTTAGCAAATGGATATTAAACAACATTATTGGACTACAATTTAACATTGAAACATTGGAATGTTCCAATAATTAATTGTAGTCCAATAATAAAGTGTAAATACAAGACAAGACAACAGTAAAAAAAAAACTGTAAGCCTTTAAGTTGGTAACTGATGTAAATTAGAATCATTAAGTAGCAATATAATTTAAGCTTTAATTCCAAGAATCAAAGTAGATATTACAGCTACGAATAATTTTTCAGAAGATGGAAGCACCGCTCGTTCATCAGAAAACATTTAACCAATTGAACTTGAATTGTCACATCAACACATAGAGTTGAAATTCGGTTAAAGTTTATTTGCAAAAGATAGAAGCGCCACTTTAGAGGCCAATGAAACAGTTTAAAATGAACTTTTACTACAGGAGTTAAGAGTGAAAATCGGAGAAACAGACTTAGCAAAGCGTGGAAGCGCCGACGCATCATCAGACAAACACGTCGGAGATCGGATCACGATCGAAGCCCTTCGGCTTATTTAATTTCAAATTACAGCCTCCAATATGTGGCCGGATTGGGTCTGGACACTTTATCATTGCAATTGCAGAATCAATTTCAGATGAACAAGTTTTAAATTAGGTACGTGGCGGTGTTACTAACATTCCCCTGAGAGTTCGCTACATTCTGGCAATAAACTAATCATAGAGTTGTTTCTTGGCCAGCAAAGAGTTTTATTGAAAGAATTTGGAGGATTGTCATTATTCAAAAGTTCCAAGCAACATGCGATTTGTTAATTCACCACACCAGATATTATGTCTATTATTACTGCAGTACCTAATATAAAGTAAATCTATATTATCAAATGATAACTTAAAGTATGTCTGTAAAATCCTCTTGATAAATCCGTCCTCTTGATAAATATAAAAAAATCCAAGAAAATTACTTTTGTCTCTCTTTCTTTTAGAGTCTCCCTTAATATTTTTTATATATATTTAATATTTATTTTATTCTGTTTTAGTGTTCGTTGTTATAGCGGCAACAGAGAAACATCATCTGTGAAAATTTTAACTGTCTAGCTATCACGGACAGAAAGCGAAGTTTCAGCAATAGGGTCCCGTTTTTATCCTGTGTGTACGGACCCCTAAAAATTGCATGACTTCCAATACATATTTTAAAACATTTCATAAACTTTAAATTACCTCATCGATCTGATCTTTTCCATAAAAACGCAATGCGCACGTTCAGATGACTTCCTCCTGGCTATTACGCTGATTGCTGTGGGAGCAAATAGCCCGGGCACGCGATTACAGTTCCTCGGATACCTGTCCGCGAGCCTGTTCCTGACAGGTTACGTCTGGTTTTGATAGTATTATAAGAATAGCTTACATTGGACAATTAGTAACATATATATTTATGTTAGCCTTTGCTATTTATCGCATTATGGGCCTGTCGCGCAATCTTCTGATCTGTCAGATAGCTTATTTGTATGTATTGTCTCTGTCGCTCAGTAAAAAGTAAGTAGCGACAAAACTTCCGAATAAGCTATCCGACACTTATTAGAACATTGTTAAACAGGCCCTAAGTCGTCATAGACTTATACAGAAGGACTGGCTATTGCATGCATAAATCCAAAAAAATCTCTTCTGTTTTCTCTCGTCTACTCTTCTTTCTATATTATAAAATGACTGGCTTAGCCGCGACTTTGTACGTGCTAAAAGAAATCCCGCGGGAACTGTGCATTATGCTGCGTAGTAACCTATGTGTTAATCCAGAGTCTAAACTACTACCATAACAAATTTCATCAAAATTCTTTCAGTAGTTTTTGCACGAAAGAGTAACAACCATCCATACATCCATACATCCATTACCTACAAACTTTCGCGTTTAAAAGGACTACTAACTAACATAATGGTAGTAGTTAACCGTTTGACATTTTATCCTTCGATAAACGTTTCGGATAAGTATTAGTACCAGTTTAGAGGATGGTATCCTTTTTAATTAAAATTTGATTTCTAAATAGGCGCAGGAGATTACAAGTCAAACACTTCCAATATTATATCAACGCATAAATTTGGTTTTGTAAGTTTTTGTTAGTCAAACGCGTATTGTGTTGAGCTTATCTGAGATTGCGAATTCAATCTGCGATTAATTTGCATACCTTAATAGAGTCGGAGAGCAGAGGGCACCTGAGTTATGTCGGGATAATGTTATTGAAGTGTTTTATGAGGAGATTAACAAAGAGGCTGGTAATTCGCAATATTCGTCTTAATAGACATTAGAAAGCTATTACAGGGAATAGTTAGCTATAAACATTTGTATGTTTTTTTTATATTATATGGTTAATTAATATTTATAAAAAACTCAAGAGGAAATATTTGTTTGTTTGTTTGCATTGAATAGGCTCCGAAACTACTGGACCACTTTTGATGAAATTTTGCACAGATATAGAGTAGAACACGGAGAAGAGTAAAGGCTACTTTTTATCGCGGCAAAATGTACGGTTCCCGCGAAATTTTCTTTTTTACTCACGTTGTCGCGGGAAACATCTAGTTTATAAAAACTCTACGATACGATAAATCTGAATTACAAAAAAATGTTCCGCTCAAAGCGCAATTATTATAAGACGTGATCAATACTGTTTTAAATTAAACTAGTGGTCGGCCAGTGTTCAAAATTCGATCATATTTCATAATATTCAAATTTTAAGTTTCATCTTTATTATGGTATTTTGCCTCTTAGATACGCAATATATATATATATATTATGTAAATATCTATGGAATGTTAAAGAAATATTGACAAGTGTGTCAAACCAGCACCTACTGATGCCCGCTGTCAGTATGGTAGTGTGAGTTGATAATCATAGGCAGTGTGTGTAGCTTAGATTTTTATTAATTTTATGTGTTTGTAAGCATTACTTTAAAAAAACATTAGCTGGCTGCACACCTTCCTCCCTCCTCATGAACTTGAACTGTGCGATTATGAAGACAGTGTTTATTGATGATGATACTTTGACGTGAATATAATAGCGTGACTAAATCGTATTGTTTTCGAGGTGAATGGGACTGTCGAACTGTGGACAATGAGCGTACAACACAGGAGGCGCTCTCGGTTGACTTTCTATTTGCTCTTCATTAATCTTTCGAATTAGAACGGTGACACTTAAGGTCAATAACGGATGTTATAACATGTTAATCAAATCAATCTTATTTTCCGATATTAATTCATATTAATTAATATAATATTATAAATGTGAAAACATGTGAGTATGTATGTATGTTTATTAGGTACTATTTACGAAAAACTGCTGAACGGATTTTAGTACGGTAGTAGTTTAGACTCTGGATCAACACGTAGGCTACCTATTATTCCGAAGAAGTACAGTGTTCCCGTGGAATAATGGATTCACGCGGGCGGAGCCGCGGGGAGAAACTGGTATCGTTATTAGAACATAACCTTTAGTAATATATATTAAAGATTATGTTCTAATAACATATTACTGGCGTTCTTTTGAACCCTGACGAAAACAGGGTGTTGAAAGTTTGACGTGTCTGTCTGCGTGTCTGACCGTGGCATCGTAGCTCCCAAACGGATAAACCGATTTTGATTTAGCTTTTTCTGTTTGAACGCTGACATGATCTAGAGTGTGCTTAGCTATGATTCATCATCAGCAGCTCGCTTACTGCTTGACAATTCGGGAGTTACTCAAAAATTTTAATTTAAAAAAACATAACTCTCCTTCTGGCGCGGTCGGGTAGTAAAAGGTTATTTATGAGATTGACCGCAATAAGGCTGGTGGATCGCCTGATGGCAACGCGTTGCTGTGAGTGCGTGCAAGTCGGAGGCTGAGCCGACATCTTGTAGGCTCTCGCTACTTTCTAAATATGACGTTTTACAGATTTCTACGATATTTAACGACTGCCTAATTTGTAACTAGCTTTTCCCGCGATTCGCCTGCGTAAACACAGATACACTGTACTTTTTTCGGATAAAAAGTAGCCTATATCCTAAAACTAGAGCCTAAAATTCTACCATATCAAAATTCATAAAAATCCTTTGGTAGTCTTTGCGTGCAATAGCAACAAACATCCGTCCATCCTTACAAACTTTCACTTTTCTAATGGTAGTAGGATTTTGAACAGTACATGTTTTACCGAGTGGGCTGCACCGGCTCGAACTGTCCGACAATTTACTCCTGTCCGTTCCGCAGGACCATAATTTATGTGCCATCGACGCCATGACATGCGGGAAACCCGGCTGCCATAAATAAAACGAGTAAAATTTGAATGGCTACTGTCAGAGGGTTGTTGTTTTGTCCTGCTCCCTCGCTACTACCGCAGCATCTTCCGTTTCATCGCAACGAAACGCGTCGTGGTTGGTCAGCGCGCCGTCAGTTGCGCGCGCGCAGCCGCTGTCTGTGTTTGTGTTTCGCGCGTTTCCATTTTCCCGTGGTCACTGATCGCGTGATAGAAAGTGTACAACAAAGGATTACAGTGTTTTTTGGATACACGTGGGAAACGGTATAGTGATCCGGTGTCGATTTTAATTGCTGTGTTTTTGTGGTTTTTTTTTTGCGAAGCTAGTAGGTATATCAACTTTCGCTAATTTTATGGGGTTTACCGTGAAATTGGATTGCTATGTAAACAGTGTTTTTTTTTTAAATTTATTGTTTTTCTTAACTTTTTAATTGCCAATAATTTCTTTATTGGTATATTTCTCTATTAAGTTATAACCTGAACTTAATGATCATCAGCCAGAACGTCGATTATTTTATCTATGAGAGCTGCATCATTAATTTCTTGAACTACCATCAAACCAAGAGTGTAACTTCTTTTTAAAAACCCGGCAACGCACTTGCGACATCTCCGGTGTTGCGGATGTACATAGGCACGGTAATCGCTTTTCATGATGTGATCCGTCTGCTCGATTACCCTCTATTTAATTAAAAAGAACTTTGTCGACTTCCAAGATCCAATACTTATAATTTCCAATAACATCTTTGTAGTTACACTCCGTAGATTAGGATTATACCGCTCAGGCATATGCAGAGTTCTAGCACCTACGATAATACATAATAATTATATTATAAAACAAATCGACCGCCTCAAAAACATGCTACGAATTGGCTATGAAGCATAAAGGAGATACTTTAAATAACTAAGGAGACAACTAACAGACGACATGGACAATAAAAAAACATACAACAACAATTAGGTCATTTTCCTTATATTCTGTGGTAAATGTCGTTTAAAATGTTCAACCCACAATTTTGTAAAAATCATGTTATATCTTGAGTCTCTTTACTTACGTATCGTAATTCGTGTAATAATATAATATACACACTACGCTAACCAGAAGTTAACGTAATATTCGTATGTACAGTTCCGAGAATTCCTGTTTCAAGCCCGGCGTTGAAAGCCTCTGTCCACATAGTAAATTTTATGGAAACGTACTATGTGAGTCAAATAACTAAATATGTATAATATGTCGAAGTTTTAAGAACTTTCTAGATCGAACGTAAGACTAGTACGAACAAATAAAATATTCCAAAGTTTGAACCAATATTGTGCTACAAATGGGCAGTTTTAACCGGGGTGATACCACGGTCTCATCGAAAACCGGCAACGTAATCAACCCTTCGGGTGTCTGGGTGTTCATAAATAGTGGTCATCGCTTATAGGCTATATACCAACGATAACCTAATGACGTTGAAATTAATTTACTAGATGATAAGCTCCGGACGTTATAAGCGAGTGATAAAATTGGATCATTGGAGTTCGTGGGCGTAGAAATATATCCCCCAGAGAAAACGATAGCTCGTGATTGCACTAGTTTAGCGGACAAATAGTAGCTTATAACGTGTCCGAGACAAAACAGGCAGAGACGAGTGGCTCAAAAGTGTGTGAAATATAGAGCGGTAGGTAAGTGTTGATCCTACGTCGCCTATCGAAAATTTTGTTAAGTTTCAGACTCTACATCAGAGATATATCAGGTAAACAATTGCTGATTACTTTATAAAAAATATATAATATAGAGCAGTTATGTGTCCTCTATATAAACAACAATATTAATAATAATATAATCTATGGACGCTTTCATACCACGTCAATCAAGTTCTTGAAGAACTTGTGTTACCGGACCAGACAACGGAAATATATTATTATTTGATATACTTTTTTACTATACTTACATTTGCGATTTTTATTATATAGTACACAAACCCTCTTACTAATAAAAATATTTACACAACGGATAACTTAAACAACGTTGCTATCTTTTTCTATCATGTGACATTTCCAACGCATCAGA
The DNA here is from genome assembly GCA_963565745.1 of Phengaris arion. Taxonomy (NCBI): domain Eukaryota; kingdom Metazoa; phylum Arthropoda; class Insecta; order Lepidoptera; family Lycaenidae; genus Phengaris; species Phengaris arion. Next base: position 17,089,056 of record OY751450.1, read on the forward strand.
CAAAGACAGCAACGTTGTTTAAGTTATCCGTTGTGTAAATTGTTTTATTGTTAAGGGGGATAGATAAGTGGGATTCGAGCTCGCGATCTCCGGTTTGAGCACCAACGCGCTAACCACTGAGCCACAGAGGTCGTCAACCAACTAAAAATTAAATGAATAACTTAAACTTTACCTACATCAAATATAGACAAATAGAACAGTCTCAAATGTTGTTAAGTTGCGAACCGAACATCTGATTATCCAGATCCTAAACAATCTAACCGTAAATACAGAGACCAATAGATCTTTTTTTTTTTTTCTATCCCCCTAACATTATCAGGGCTTGTTTTTATCTTTTGTTCTTTCTCAATTCTTTTGTATTCTTTTTCTATTTTTTACAAATCTTATATCTAATTTTTATATTTATACATTTAATGATTGTTTGCATAATTAATTTTTAACTATGCACTTGTCGGTTGTACATAAGTAAAAGTCAACAATTCCTAATTTAAGACACAGTAAAATACAATAAATCCAATAATATAATATACAGTAAATTTAAATTCAAATTTAAAATGTCAATAAAAATAATCAATAATAAATAATACAAATAAAATTCAATTAAAATGTCAACAATAAAACGACGGCACAAGGTAAAAGACTAACCTACTATCACAATAATCCTTAATCTAGAGCCTATACTAAATCACACCAAAATATCACTGTTCTTTTTCATAACACAATCTACAATCTTTTTACAAAAAGAGAGAAAAGCTTCCCTCTTCTTTCCCCCCAGGATGGAAGGCAGGCTCTCACCCGTAATCGATATGCCCAATTTTTGCTCAGTATCATATCTACTGCTAGCAAAAATCGGGCACTCGAGTAACAGGTGAGGAACCGTCTCCTCAACTCCTGGCTGACATGAACACGACGGGTCCTCCTTCAACTTGAATCTATTCAAATAGAAGGCGAACCCGCCGTGTCCAGTCAGTATCTGTGTGGTGTGGTGTGTAATGTCTATTTTCTTGACAATCTTGTATGCAGCAGCAGCGCTTGGGAAAAAGAGCTTCGTGGTTCCGGCCGTCCCTCCCACTTCGTATCTCCTGTCCCATTCCTCAACCGTATCCTCTCTTAAAGATACGACAAATGAAACAGGACACAGATCGTAGTCAGGCTTCCTTTTCAATCTCAGCGCGGCCTCCTTGGCTAATTCGTCGACCCTCTCATTCCCTCTCAACCCTGCGTGCGCCTTAATCCAAAACAGGGAGACCTCCCGCCTCTGCGATGCAGTTTTTCGGAGGGCCGCCCTTGTTTGCACTGCCAGGGGATGAGGGGAACTAAGGGTGACAGTCTGGAGGGCCGATCTGGAATCGCTAAGGATACCGACCTTCGCCATTCCGCTCTTGCAGGCTATGTCTACAGCTCTCTGGAGCGCTAGAAGCTCGGCTTGGTAGACGGTACAATACGGCGGCAACGCAAACTTGACGGCCTTCGTCTCGGCCTCACCCTCCCATACGGAGAGTGCGGCTCCGACTCGACCCTCAATCTTGCTGCCGTCTGTATAGATCCTATGGACGTGGCTATTAACCACGTCCGCATAAGAGTCCTCGTCTACCAACCCAAACCTCAGCTTTTCCTGCTCTGCCGGATGTGGGTCCTCGATCGCTGGAGCATTTCGCTCCATCTCCCTGTCCTTCAACACCGGGTGAGGTACCCCCTTCTTGGTCTCATAGAGCCTCGAAGCTTCGAGTATCCTGAGATCAAGAGGGAGTATCCCTGCCAACAGCATTGCAGAGTTCAGGGAGACGGTCCGATATGCTTTGCAGATCTTCTGGGCAAAACGCGGTTAACTTTTTACCACTTTTTTGGATTTTAAAGCGCGGAGCGTTATGGAAAAGCTGTTGCTCGGTCAGCGGACGGTCGGAAACTTCGAGACCAATAGATCAGACTATTATAGACCTATAGAATTACTTTAGTTGAATTCAATCATTTACTACGTATTCGTAACGTTATCGAATGAGAATTGTATGAAAATCATGACAGCGCCTATACATTTCACCAGGTAAAGTTACGAATACGTTGTTGTCAATTGTTCGTGCTTACTCCGCTGACACACTGATCCAATGTAATATAAACGTTACCAAAATATTGAATTCAACGAAATGAATTCCTCAATTGCGCGGTAAATAAGTTGGTAGCGTTATTACAGTATCTACTGGTTCTGTATTTACGGTTAGATTGTATTGAGACGGCTAATCAGTTGATGTTCGGATGTTCGGTTCGCACTGCGCAACGTTCGACACTGTTCTATTTGTCTATCTCTGATATAAAGATCAGGTTATTTATTTATTTTTCAGTAGGCCACGTAGAAAAGTCATAAATGCTCTATATTTTATATTTCTTTATAAAACAATCAGCTATTGTTTACCTGATATATCATTGGCGTAGAGTTTGAAAGTTAATTAAATAAATATTCGGTAGGCAACGTTAAACGTAAAGTCAACACTTACTGAACACAAGCTATATTTCAATCATATGAATAGCTCAAAATTCAACATCAGACATAGAGCGACTAGAACTCCACGCCGCCCACAAGTCAAGGTCGTAGGGCGGAGACGAGGCCATCTCCGCCCACGAGTAAGGTCGAAAAATGTGGAGCTAACACAATAAGTGGCTCAGTGGTTGAGCGCGTTGGTGCTCAACCCGGAGGTCGCGGATTCGAATCCCGCCGAAGGAACATAAAAAGTTTTTCTGTGTTCCTGGGTCATGGATGTGTATTAAATATGTGTATCCTACTATTATAAATATGAAAGTTTGTGAAGATGGATGGATGGATGCTTAGTACCCTTACAAGCGAAACCTACTGAACGGATTTTGATGAAATTTGGTATAGTAGTATTTTAAGCTCTGGATTAACTCGGAGGCTACTTTATCAAGTTAAGGGGCTTTTCCAGCGTATCAGACAAAGAAAGCAACATAGATTAGAGTATACAATATACATGTGGTGTAGGTAAATATTTTTATTCACATGGGGGCTTGTGTACAATGTAGGTTAGCTCAGTGTAGTAGCTATACCCATTGTTAAAAACACAAATGCACAAATACACAAGAGATATGAAACACTAGTTTATGTGGAAATGGTGAAATTCTATCTTGGGCTGGGGCTATATAATCCGGAACCCGGACGGCCGGAGAAAATTTAGGGCACGGAAAATAGAACTCTGCGCTAACACAATACATTTGAAAATCGAACACATGAATGTCGAGTTGTCAGATTTGACATTGACATTTGACTTGACAGTTGACACTCGTGTATTCGATTTTCAGCTGTATTGTACTAGCGCAGAGTTCTATTTTCAGTGCTCTGAAATTTCTCCGGACTTCCGGATTCCGGACGATATAATCCCAGCCTTAGCTCTATGTTCTATTCAGCACGTAAATGTTTGTCTAAAATTCACTTCGTTTACTCACTGCGAATTGACATTTGACAAACTTCATGTGCTCAGAATATAATGTCTTTTTAACCCCGACGGAAACAAAGGAGTGTTATAAGTTTGACGTGAGCGTGACGTGTCTGTGTGTATGTCCGTGGCATCGTAGCTCCCAAACGGATGAACCGATTTTTATCTAGTTTTTTTTGTTTGAAATCTGCTATGATCGACAGCTATTATTCGTCATCATTGGTTCGCTCACTGCTTTACCATTCGGGTATTACTTACAGAGAATTAATTTATGTGAGTTATAAAACTTTTGATTAAAAAACTTATTAGAAAATCTACTGTCATTAATTTCTTGCGTTAGATTGTATTTTAATTACATACCTCTGAGTTAATTATTTTCTCATTAAAATCACTTTTACCTAATACGAACCTTAGATTATCATAAGAGATAGTGGATACCCACCAGGAGAAAGTAGCTAATAGATTTCTATATTTATTGAAAATTATCAATTAGCCGGGGAAAATTCAATTAAGTACACAATCAATCTTAGAGATATTAAGACACTATAATTGCAGCAAAGTTTCCCAGTCGAGTTTTCCTAGTCATTTGCCTGTAATAATTAATCATAGCCTTTATAGGCTAAAACTATTTGCATAGGCTTAAAGGCTATCGAATATCTATCATGGCCGGCGCTTATTCGATCGATCTTAGCGCGAGATTATCGCCTTGTCTAGTTAATAATTATTATAATGGTCTGAGATCCCCGCCCCGCCAGACTGCCCTTGTATTCTTACTGATAAAATGTATTTCATGTTGTAGTATTAGTGTGTACAATGAACGTATGCGAACCCGCCCGATTGTGCCGCGGGTCAATTTTTAGGTACCTACAAGGCGCTAAAGTTGCGAAAAACTTGTACTGGCTCCATTATTACTTAGACTGATGACACACGTTGTTCTGTTTTAACTATGAACTGGACTAAATAAATAACTACAGCTCCACCTGAACCTTCGTCGACACCTACCAATCTACTGGGGCCGGCTGATTTTTTTGCAAAAAACGAAACAGTAAAACTGAAGGCACCTATTAATTTTACAGTCAAGTGACAAATTAAACACAGTGACCAGTTAGTATGGGAAAATTTAATCATCGTTTTTAGTATTTTCCCCGTAATTTTTTCCAATATTTCACACCGTTTAAAACTTCCCTAAACTTCCACAATTCTTTTGAGATAATCCGCTGAAAGATATTTTAATGGCAATTGTTTACATCTTGACTTACACGAATGACAGCTCGCGGCTCTGTGTGTATGGCTAGACGTCTGCGGATACCGTGCGGCGCACGCGGGACGTGGATTTACATAGTCGTCGACTTGGTTTCAAGGGTCTGGTCGTTTCGTGCTTTGATAAAATTGACAATATAATTTTATTATAAGAAAGATTAATCTGAATTGAAATTATTTAGGTTATTATATTTAATATATACAGTACCTGGGCGACCGAGCTTTGCTCGGCTATTACTATTTATTGTAATATGGTGAAACTCGAAAGCATAAATCTTATTCACGTAATCAGTATACTATTATTTATTAGGTAAATGTTAGACATATTTATGAGAAATATATATTGTTATCTCAAACATTAACTACATTTTTTTAAACTTGTCTAAAAACAATAAAAATTAAAAAAAATATATAAACTTGAACATATAAAAAAAAACAAAGTAAGTCACCGAGCGGGATTCGAATCCGTAATACTCATTTCTTGCCGTCCGCGGCTTAAGCCGCTGGACCAGACGGACAGTGGCCGGCAAGACAAAATTATCGACCATATTCTGCGTGGACAGAAAAACGCATGAAAACTCGAAAACACGCGTTTTCCCAAACATAAGACTAATCTAGATCGATTGTTTACCCCCGAAAACCCCCATATACCAAATTTCAGCGAAATCGTTAGAGCCGTTTCCGAGATTACAGAAACATAATTTTATAAATATACAAGAATTGCTCGTTTAAAGTATAAGATTCGCCGATGCTCGAGTTGTCATTTGCTCGAGCAGAGAGTGTCGCCCCTGTGTCTATCTATCTGTGTAATCTGTATACTGCAAGAGTGTTCATCTACCTAGATGGAAAGTCATAGGCAATTACCAATTACTTATAATCATCTATAATATATTACACTAGTTCATAAAGAACTGCTACATTTTATCGCGGCAAAGTATAAGTTTCTCCTATAATGGGCTATATTACATAATGATACACAAGCTAACGACACCGGGTACACCTGCGCTCCAGGTGCGACTCGCGAGCGACGCCGGGGCGAAAACTAGTGTAATCATACGTTGACATTTAACACTAGACTGAAAGGAAATTCCTGTCTGCCCGTTAAGTCTTCCGTTATTGTGTCTAGGGTGAATTTTGACGCCAGTTTATTTATTTAATAGCGCTTTTTTTACGTAAACGTGTTAGTGAATCCAAAGCGCTGTTAATAGATAAACTACCGACAAATTCACCTCAGAAACCGGGCATAAAACGTAAACACGGAAACAATATCGCCCTACAATGCTACCAAAGTAAATGTGACTTATTTACTGAAATGACAGTAGGTACAGTAAAAAATACTATGACACATTAATTTGGTCGAATTAATTCTTTTTATTTACATTTGGACTAGATTTGGATTGGATAATAAAAACTGCAGTTTTGGACGAAATGTGAAACACAGATAATTATTACCCGCAGGAGGAACATTTGACAGAGGCGTAAACGTAACGCTGTCGAACGAAAATTGTATATGCTGCCACAGATTAATAAATTGTTACTACGTAACGCTGCCATGATTTTGACAGATTTTCATTCGATTCTCATTCGATAACGTTACATTTACGCCGCTGTCAAATGTTCCTGCTAGGCTAGTTAGTAGCGTGGATAAGGCTACGTTGTACAAAACAATGTACAGCTAGATACTATCAGGGGATCTAATTCATAAACAGGTAGACTGTTCTTATAATTTATTTGCATTACAATGTGTGGACATTCACAGTGTAGTCACAATACAATTGTCAGTTTGATGTCAAAATATTTTTGTACTAACAAATTGTGACAACGTTTAACCTGCTTATGAATTAAATTCCTGATAGTACACTATATGTTATGAATGCAGTGGTTAAAGCTTGAATAACATAAAGAGTAAGTGCACAAAACAAAAATAGAAATTCAGCGGATTTTCTTTAAGAATTAAGTTCGAACAATGCAGCCAGGACACAACGCAAATAAAAGTAAATATTTGTAAAGACAAACCGAATACCGAACATATTCGCTAAAGTGAACCGTGAACTGCATTCTCCTTCTGTATTTTGAGTACAGCTTTCTTTGTGTTTGTTAAAATTATGCTTTGAAATCCTTTACATTTGTAGTAATAGAATTTTATAGCGTTTCTTAAAATATTACTACAATACTTGTGCGAACAGTGGGAGCCCCAAAGGGAGATCTCCGACCGAGCGAGGTGGTATGCCCGGTCCGACCGAAGCTCACTAACTTAGAGTCATTTTAGCTTTTGTATATGATGTAGCGGCTAGCGCCGAACTACAGAAACTTCGATAGCGCGCTTCACGATTGTAGCGCTAATGAGGGTTTAAATTCGTGACATCTGACAGCTTTCTGACGCGACAAGGACCGTCGGGCTACCAAGCGCCGCCTGGTGGTGACAGAAAAAGAATCGAAACTTATTGACCGTTGTTGATACGTTTTGTGCGAGTTGGGTCCGCCTCCTAACGGCAGAAAAAATATCAAAAACACTCATTACTAGAGATCGTCATTAGGTCGCCCTGTATTCAATAAAATACTGTCTTCTATTAATTCTGTTATTGAATGTTTGTGCGAAATTCGACTTAGATGAAACCAAGGAATCACGTTGTCTCATACACACTTTGCCTCACTTTTCTACCCCCTTTGGGGTACAATCTCGGGAAATCCTTTCTTATCGGATGCCTAATTGCCTTCCTTACACGAAGAACACACCCTTCAAGATTCAGGTCATTCAGAGGTCTAGGCTATGCGTTGGTCCGTCAGTCAGTCAGTCACACAGGTGACAGGACAACGCATTACTAGATAGCGTACCTATGTCCTTCCCCGTGGTCTACAGCTCTATATCTGTGCCAAATTTCTACACTAATTAAATCACCAAAAATATTTGTTATAAACTTTCTGTACGAGAAAACAAATAAATTTAGGTGAAAGTTTGTATAAATTCCAAAATAATCAGATAAATACATTACCAGCTGCGAGGATCACTTTGGTCTACTTTAAATTATATTTACAAACATATTAATTTTATTTTATTACTTCTAATATTGTTATATTATGATATAAATAGCTCCTATAAATATAATCCTCATATATATTTCGTTATCGCATATATTATATCAAGCTGTTCTACAATCAGGTGAAATCTGGCCACGATTCTTGTATACTCTGTTTAGAGCCAATCTAATCTAAACGTAAGCAAAAAGACAATTGTTAACTATAACGCTACCGCTTTAAATATCACTTATTTACCGTGCAATACAAAATATACAACGTCACATTAATTTGGTCGAATTAAATATTTTTGTTTACGACCTGATTTAAATAGGGATGTTGCCTAGTGTGTGAAATATCACATTTTTACAAATTAAATTTTAAAATTATTATATATCTAAAAGAAATAGATATCTAGGTTGACATGATTAAAAATTATAAGCAAATAAAAAATATTGCCCATCTCTTTCTCGCCAAACGATTTGTTACGTCACAAGCTGCTCCGGCCTGTTACGTCGCGAGCAACTCGTGACGTCACAGGCCGATATCTCTCTCTTTCTTATTGTAAATTTAAATTGTTTGTATCTTCGTTATTTTTTAAGATATATGAAAATGGGTTCTAGATTGTTTATTATCATGTTGCCTAACATCAAATACATGAAAAAAAAACATGTTCTAAAACATCCACGTTTGTTGTTATAGCAGCAACAGAAATACATCATCTGTGGAAATTTCAACTGTCTAACTATCACGGTTCATGAGATACAGCCTGGTGACAGACAGACGAACCGACGGACGGACAGCGGAGTCTTAGTAATAATAAGTAATAACCCTAAAAGCATTTCACCTTTCATGAGTAAGTTCTTCTCCCTAACGCTCATGAATACCAACTTTTGCATTTACAGCATAAGGCAAATCGTTTGTAACAAATATTACGTATTTAGTATTCAGATACATATAAAAATTGTCATTTGTTCCAATCCCTTTCTTTATTTAAACGAATTATACCACGCCCTAATAAAAAAAATTAAAATGTACTTAGTTTAGTAGAAAATTTATCTGTGGGCCTAGCAGGAACATTTGTCAGTGGCGTAAAGGTAAGTTACTAATGAGGATTGAATGAAAATCTGTCAAAATCATGATAGCGCCCGTACAATTTTTTTTGACAACGCATGCCAGGACCCCAGAACGGAGTATAGTATACTGTTTAGTAGAAGTACATATTGGGACCTGCGTGGTGATGGTATGCGCGTGCGCCTCGTTACTATGCGAGTCACGTCCGACGAACAATACATGGTAATTCCACTAACGGATTACAAGCTGCACATCATTTTGAGGTAAATCGTGAAGGACGTTTTATTAACACATTTTATTAAAATAAAAGCCTTTTAAATTCTTAAAAATGCGTTAGAACACGTTTATATTATACCTATACAGTCTCGATATTATGTTAAAACAGCAAAATGGTATCCTCGTAAACGTCAAACCAACGTCAGACGCGTATCGATTGGTCCAAACTCCAAAATCAGTTCACGATATCTGGATGATTGATTTATAATTAATTGAAAGTAAATGAAATACGAGAATTGGGGTTCTGTTGGCGCGTCTCAGAAGATTTACAATCTTCAAATGTACAAAACCACTGTAACCCCAGTCATTTAGTCCAGAAAAACCCGGGAAGTTTGGAGCAATTGTGAAAATTGGTAGTTTTATATTAATGTCCTCTATTCGAATTTAAACTTTGCCACCTCGTAACTTGGCCGCTTGCGCTGCTACCTTTCCAGGTAAAACTACGCACCTTAAACTGTCTAGGTAAAACTATCCAATTACTGGTGTATATCTCGGAGTAGGCAGAAGTCCCCTTATCATCCTCGCATGAGGAGAAACCTGAGCCTTAGCAGTGGAGAAGATGATTATGATGGTGACTGCTCGTTTAAAAATTTATTTGAATAAGCCATCTCTCTAGCTGTGACTAATATAAAAATCCAAAACGTCGCAAAATTCTAGCTACATCATTCTGACTTCGTTCAATTTCACCCTACATACTCTTAGGGCCAGCGCAAACAGAGGAGCGCAGCGGAGAGAATTTTATTAATGCACTCGATAATCAACTTTAAAATTATTGAAATAAAGTGCATACATGCTTGAACCTGGCATAAAATGCTCACGCGTCCTCGAAGATACGCCCGATATAAAATAGAAAATGCCCGAGACTGCGCGAGGATTATTCCTCTCTGTCTGCGCTGACCCTTTAGAGCCCTATTACAAGTCTGCACTATGCGAGGCATTTGAAGCGTTCCCGACATTTCGCATTTTGTAGTAATTTTGCAGTTGTATTTATGGTTTTTATTAAAATAGGTTAATAAATTCATGCTTTAAAATTACAAAATATTTATTCCTCATGAAGTAACAATTGTTCTGGTATAAATTTTGCTTAATAATATAATCGTAGATAGGAGTAATTCACAGCTAACTTAAAGCTATTTTCGAAGTTTTTTGGCTTAGAATAAGTTTTTTTTCTTTTCTATATTAAATCAAAGATATTTCAAAATTCTAAGGCCGCACGAACTATACGACTATATAGGAGGTAACATTCTCATTTTATTATTTCATTTGCTAGAACAGTAGTTCAATCTAGGAGCTCAAAAAAGTGCCTTCGCGCATTTTATGAAAATCTTTCTCTGCAATTTTGGGTCTAATTAAAAAGTTAAGCATAATTTATAAAAAGCGAGGCCGCTACAAATTAGACCAATAGCTGTTTTGCACTATTCAATATGTCAAAATTGTGAATGTATCTTTGTTTCTGAGATCAAGAACGCCATAATTGGCCATTTTACGCAAAAATCACAGTCGAGATGTAATATGCCTTTTAAGCAGCACTTAAACTAGATGACATTACTCAAATATTCGGGTTAAGTTATTTAATAAAAAAGCAATGAAAGAATTCGATCGGACTGTAACTGTCAACACTCGTCATTACCTAAGAGTTACCAGTAGCTCCTAAGCCCAGAGCGACTAAGTCGTAAATTAGTGACATGCCAACGGAAACATACGACATTTCTGCCCTCGATTCAGTTATTTATGAGACGAGGAAGTTGTATTTTACAAGACTATTAAGTTTAATGAAAAATGTTAATTTTGTGAGAACTCGGTTTAACCGTGTAATTAACTTTAGCGGCGCACACGCGCGACTCGCGATACACTTTGTACAGACTACCCGTACGCATGCGGTCACCTCGGAGGTTCTCTAAAACAGCATCCGCGATCGCCGGCGCTACCGGCGACTCACGTATCGCGTCTTCAATCAATAATGGGTAGACCTAGATTATTATAAATTATCTGCCATATTTTGCGGTACAGATTTTTTTGCGCCCGCGCCGACACAAAATCTAGTGTGTACTTCAGTCGGTAACGTTACGAATACTCTGTTGTCAATTGTCCCTGCTCGGGCTACAGTAGTAGTCGCCTGCGTAAGTTACAAAAGTTGCGGTCGCCAGCTACAGCGACCGTTCGGGATCGCCTGTTTGCGCCGAGCTTTATACCGATCGTTTTATCGTTTACTGAACTGCAGTTTTCGTGTTAATTTTGTTTTAAGTAACTTAACTATATTAATTAACCTTAACATTTAATATGAGTTGTAATAAACATACCTACACAACCTATTAATTATTAAAACTGATTAATTTAAATAATAAATACAATCAAAGAAAATGCTAAGATTTAATTGTCGAGTTACTCGAGTAATAATTATTTTATACCTAATAACCTTTATACCTAATCAATGTGTCATCAGTCGTCACTCGTCAGACCCTTGGCGTCGTCGTATATCTCGATCGCGAACTAAATAAGTGACATTTAAATTGGAATCATTATACTGTACTAGCTGTTGCCCGCGGCTCCGCCCGCGTACATACAGTATCCCAAACGAACACTGTACTTTTTCGGGATCAAAAGTAGCCTATGTTTTAATAATAAGCGCGTAAACTACTACCATACCGAATTTCATCGAAATCCATTCAGTAGTTTTTGCGTGAAAGAGTAATAAACATCCATCCATCCATCTGTGTTTTTATGTACTATCATCTATCCAGTAGTCATTCATAACAATGATGCCGTCGTGTTTTCGTTACTGTCAAGATAATAAGACGAACAGTTATGCGCGGTGTAACCAGTAGGTACGTGTGTCGTTGTCGGTTAAATTGCACAAGAAGTTGTGTTATGAGTTACGACTGATATGGTCACAGGTCCCACGTGAACTTAATGATACGTATCTTGAACTGTTTATACTAGTTTTTGTGGAATAAGTGCGGCAAACGAGCTGACAATTCACCTGATTGTAAGCATAAAAATCTTGAAACATTAATACCATCGTGATATGGGTCTTTTTTTTTAATGAAATAGACCGGGAAGCGAGTGGTTGGATTGGCTGATGGGAAGCGATTATCGCCGCTCATGGACTCCTGCAGGCGGTACACATTAAGTACATAATAAATTTACGATTTTTACCAAATACGCATATTTAATACACATCCATGACCCAGGAACACAGAAAACTTATTGTTCCTTCGGCGGGATTCGAACCCGGGACTTCCGGCTTGAGCGCCGACGCGCTAACCACTGAGCCAAAGAGGTCGCCACTCGCCAATAAAAGATCTATAATCAACAAACGTTCCAATATTACTTTTCAATTAAGAATTTAGAATTCGCGCGTTTGAACATGGGAAAGTAAACTTTGATTTACCGCAGAAGCCGCGCAAAAACTGGCGGCCATAAATACAGACGTCAGCTTACTGCGGGGAGTGTGGACGTGTGGAACTGGTCTGCCGTTGTTATAGCCAGTGTCTAGTGGCTATCGAATGTTTAAACGAGTACATATTCAAAGTGTTATGACATTGTAGTAAGACTGGCATTTTCCCGCGGCTCCGCTCGCGTATAGTATCCCACGGGAATACTGTACTTCGGGATAAAAAGTAGCCTATGTTTAATCCAGAGCCTAAATACTACCATACCGAATTTCATCGAAATCCGTTCAGTAGTTTTTGCGTAAAAGAGTAACAAACATCCATCCATCCATCCATCCTCACAAACTTTCACATTTATAATATAAGGAGGATTATCCTACAATAATTATACTTAGAAAATAAGAATAACCGAACCAGGAGCATGTCTGAGGAGGGTTCCGTGACTATCAACGTGCAATATGTTTTCTTTGAATTACTTCAAAACTAATAGTCTGATTTCGCTCAAAATAATTTTTGTAAAGAGTTTGTAGCATGATCTATCTATCAGCATAGAAATTTACAAGTTTCTATCAATTATATTCATAATGCAGAAGTTAGAAGGGCGGATAGCCAGACAGACAGACAGACAAACGGACGGACAGCTAGCGAAATAATAAAGGTTAATAATCCATTGTAGTAATATAATATAAGGGTCCATTGTAGTACTACAGAACCCAAAAAAATGAAATGATTGTGATAAATTAGATAAGCTTATTTCAACACCTACATCGCTATGCCTTTGAGAGATAGTACAGAAAACCGGCGTGAAAATACGCTAGAATAAGTAAGAATACCCAAGGGCGGTTAGAAGACCGATGCCGGTGCCGGTGCCGGTGCCGGTGCAGCAAGCTGGATATTTATTTAAATTAGTATCTATATGAGGTTTGTTAAAAGCTATTGGGTACAAAAGATATATTGTAAACCTGCTACTGTCAGTAATTTTTCCTTTTTACAAAGATATACGAGATCGCGATGCATATTATAGAATTAATAGCCGCTAATAACAATAATACAATCCGCCGCGGGCCGCGCCGCGCTAAACACCGCTCGCGAGTTCAGCACGTCCAGGCCGTCCAGGCCATCCAGGCCTCAGTACGCGTTAGTAATTACAAATACCTACGTACATACTCATAGCTGTCTAGGACATAAATATCTAGGACCTAAGCCTCATGCGAGGCATGTAAACTATCGATATATATGCAAGTCATTAGTGTTGGGAACGCTCTGGGAATTTTATCGATATTAAGAAGCTATTTTTATCGATACTATTAAGTTTTATGGCAGGTACGTAATAGGCATGGTATTAGCTAGGCGGGGGCTCTGTTACAGATACTATTATAGAATTACAACTAAATCTTAATAAATTGTGGGAGGTATTTGAAGAACAATTTTACTTCATAAATATAATACGACAGCGTTTTTTTTTAATTAAAGTTAAGAGAAAAGTAATGGATTCAAAATGCATCAATAATAATATTATTATGACTATTCATATTATTTTTGATTAGTTTTAAATTGTTATCTACAAGATGTTGCCAGCGACTTCGTGCGCGCAAAAGGAAATCCCGCTGGAACCGTACATAATGCCACAATATATACGGTTCCTGCGGGATTCCCCGTGGTCTATATATGTGTCAAATTTCATCAAAATTGGTCCAGTATTTTTGGATCCTTTTCAATGCAATAAACAAACAAATAAATTTTTTTTTTAATATGAGTTTTAATCTGAGATATTAGTATAGATATATAGAATACTCAGATTCGTAGATCATGTAAGTTTTTTATTTACTGCTAAACTAACGATTAATTTACTTCTTGCAGCTTTATTAGAAATGTTTATTACAGTGAATGCATCGAGTAATAACAATCAAAAGTTTATATCTTTTGAACTTAGATCTAAGACAGGAGGCTTTATAGTAGGTACCTAACGCCTATAAATATATGAAGCTATAAAACATCAGTGTCTAAAAACATTGAGACTTTTAATATTTCATGTTAAACAGACGTAAAATATATAATATTAAATAATAGTATACATACGCGGCGCTGCATTTTTAAGATAGATATTCAAAATTGATCTTTATTCACTACACAAGATACACGTTTCGTATGACATCAGTCGTACACTGAGGGTGAGACCGCACTAAGCGGCAGCGGAGTGACGCGACGCGACACTTCCGTACTAATAATACCGCAATGGAGAGCCGCGTCGCGTAGTTCCGCTGCCACGCAGTGCGTTACATTTCATACAATTTCATACAAAGAATATTTTGCCGCGCCGCGTCGCGTAGTTCCGCTGCCCCGTAAGTACGCCTAGTGCGGTCCCATCTTTACAATGAATAAAATTAAATTTTGAATAGCTTTCTTAATATAAATGCAGCACCATGTCGCGTATCGTTACGTTTCGGTGTGATTGACCCTTATGATCGTTCACACCGAGACGCAATGTGACGCGACGCTACGATGCTTAAAGATGACGTTATAATATGCATAATATGCAGCACTGCGTAGCGAAACGCCGCGCGCAATTTCGAATTTGTATCGCTATTAAAGAGTACGCGCCGCGTTGTGTCTCGTCGCGTCTCGTGTCGGTGTGATTTGTGAACTTAAGCGTCCTTGGTCAAATTTGACATTTGCACTGACCCACTACTTTCTACACGAATTAACTATAGTACTTAGCGCAGAAAGGATTTATAGTTTTTTTTTTAATTTTCAAAGTGTCGATATTATATCGACACACACAGGACATCACTGGTTCTCATAACCTTACTATTGCGTTCGTAACTTTGTACGGTTCACAGCAGTTTGCGATCAGTTCCGCGGTATGCGACTATAGCTTTTTGTTAGGGAAAGTAACCAGATTCATACAGACAAATATTCAAAGTATGTATTACTTATCGGTAAACGAGCAGACGGATTGCCAGTTAATAAGTTAGCAATACCAGAGGATGGATACGTTCCCTCGCCAATCTATAAGGGTGAAATAACCTCCCCTTAAGGCGAAATAACGCAATCGATATTGCACGCCACTCGCCAGTTTTCTTGGCGGCCGTGGTATCTTGGCGGTTACTATAAGTTGACAACAGGCATTAAAAAGTCAGTTTAATGTAATTACTTTATCTTCTGTCAAGTATTATTGTCAAACTGTAAAAACCATATCTAGTGCGATCGACCGGTTTTGAAGTTATTTTATTCGATAATTGATTTTCAATTTACAACCGTCGCGCCGGGAACCCGCAATTTGTGAGCAAACCCGCTCGCTGAGTATATAGCTGCGGGCTATAAAAACCTCTCTTTTATTGTATCTGTTATTTTTTGTATATCTGCTAATGTCATCGCCATTTTGAATCTATAAAATCCCATTTGGAATGCAACGAGATTAAATTTAGAACACGCTCAGTTTTTTCTTTTTTACATAAGGTTTAATAAGGCTTATGGCATTTAATGCGTTCACTAAATAACTTGACTTACATAGAAATGTTATGGTAGGCTTGAGTTTACATAATTCGAGCAATAAATAAATGATTCACGATTTCAGGATGTTTCACGCCAAAACTACTGAACGGATTTTGATGAAATTGTATAAAACATAGGCTACTTTTTATCCCGATAGAAATCCAGAAATACATAGGTAAAAAAATGGTCAAGGTAGAGCCGTGGACTTTTTGGGTGAAGAGGTTCTGGAAAATTGTTTGATTATACTAAAAATCATATTTTTTAACCAATTTTTAGATTCAAAATTACTCTATTTGTGACAATTGTTAGTTTTTTTAGAATTTCGTTTCATTTGGTCGGAAAATGTGCCGGAAAACGGTCAATTTATGTCAAACCGGTGATGGTACACAAGTCTGTTGCATGTCATTGCATACAAGGCCTACACGGCCCAATACTGACCACACGCTGACACTCTCCACCACCACACTCGGCAGAGCGGAGACTCGGACCGCCATTACTTGAAGTAGCTTTTGTGAATTCGGCCGATAGTATTTTTAAGTGGCCTCTAGTGACTAGATGCTATTCACGTTCGTAGTTGCAGTTGCTGAGTAGGATAGCAGCAGCAGCTGATGATGATTCTGTAAAGTCGAGAAGCACAGATAACTTCATAAGAACGCATTGTTGATCGGCGCCGGCGCACGTAGCGCGGTGGACGAGAAATAATGGAAGCCCGCGGGCGCAGCGGAATCATGCTCGATGCCTGTTCCACTACACTAGCTCTCAGGCAAATATATACCCTAACACAAGGGCACAAGGTTCACAGAGAGAATCTCTCTACATCCCGTCTCTATATGTTCTAGCAACTGTAGGCCCTATTACAAGGGCACAAAGTTCAAGATTCGATCCGATTGATGATCTCGCAAATATAGACCTTATTACAAGTAAATAAGAGTCAAATGAAAGTACTAATGAGCCAAGCCCTTCATTGTTTTCTTTTACTTTCCATGTTCAAATTATGGTTCCAACAGATTGTTTCGAGAAATTTGCATGATTTTTATGATATTTTTATGTTGGTTATTTAATGCCACATTAGGTTCTTGAAATATGGCATGTGTAAAATAATACAAAGAAATATGCCCGCATGTGATTTATTATAGCTTTATAAATTAATTTGCTAATTGAGATAAAATATAATGTATTGAATTTAATGTGTATCTATAATTAATTGAATCAAGTAAATCGAGATAATATGGGGCAAGTGAAGCGTGATTGACTCCAAACATCTGGTAATTTATTGCCCATAATGTTTTTTTCGCTAATGCTAATTGAACTAGGTGACCTGAATACATAAACTGATACGCATATAATACTGACAGACGCTATACATCTTGTATTAGGAAAAACACAATTACACAGCAATTAACTACGATCGGAGTTAAGTGTATGTATTCTCAAACAGTTCAGTGAGAACCAACACAATGTCGACGACAGCGACGAGACATGTGAAATCGTCCAATTCCGCCAACATTCTGATGTGCAAACAATGGTGGAAGGTATGCTGGATGTACGGCGACCAGGAGAAGTACTACAGACAATTGTACGGAAGGAGGAAACTGAACAATCTGAATACCGACTCGTACTTCGACGACGCCGACACGAAGCGCCCCGGAGCGCAGATAACAGAACTCACAGACGATTTCTTTGAAGACAATTTCGACAACAAAATCGAACCGGCACCCGACGAAGGTAAAGAATGGTTCGGAGCCGAGTCGGAACCCATATATGGTTTCAACAGAAACTGGCAAAAAGACCAAAGAAGACAACCAATACAGAATTACGATAATATAAATGAACTACTGAATTCAGGTTTAGATTGTGACAATTTAAAAAGTATATTCACCACCGGTCTACCTCCAGTGCCCAAAAAAGAGATAATAGAATCTAACGAAGAGATATACAAGAACGGAAATACGTTTGGTAAAACTTCCAAAACTGTATGCAAAACGAAAAGGGGAGCAGTTGTTACTGAAGAAACTGAGGTATCCACTGATGGTAAGACAATTGCGAACCTCAAATTGCATAGGTCTACTGTGAAGACAGGGCCGAACAAAGTGAAGGAAATCTTACAACCAGTGAAAGAAGATGCTGTGTTGAAGGACTGCGCTCGGAGGAAGTGTGTTGGAGACAAGTTGACGACGACAACGACAACGCTGGTGACTGTCAGCCAAAAGAAGGTCACCTGCTGCAATGAGTGAGTTTTTTTTTATTTTATCGGGCTTTTAATTGCACAACCTGAATATTTTTCAAAGGAAATTTTTTAAATTTTTGACCCTAATCGAAAAATTACTACTCAAAGTTTATTCTTTATCAACTTTTGTCCATTACCTTAAATTGCGTTGTTAAATTCATTTTACTGTTCAATAACTTAAACTGGTATAAACTTTAATAGACGTTGAATATTAAAACACTGATATGGCAGAGCGCAGTAAACTCACTAGCTTGACAACGTTTTTACTAACTTTACGACCACTTAAATTAATTATCTAACACTGGAATGCTTGAAGTTTACAATTCTAGCAACAACCATTAGGTGGTGTCGATCGGCCATCGAGAAAATATCCCATAGAGAATAAATATGGCCAGAAATAACGAAACACATTACTGGGTTCGTATATTTCTCTAATAGGTATGCAATATTTGAAACATCCATATGACTTCCCCTGAAATCAATTATATATAAAATATTATATATATATATATATATATATATATATATATATATATATATATATATATATATATATATATATATATATATATATATAAAATATTACCATCCCAGGGGGGTCCTCGATGGATTCTGTTCAGATTCAATTTAATATCTTTGTAAACAAAAGTAATTAATTTGACTAAATGAATGTGTCACTGTATTTCTTTGCACGGTACGTCAGTGAACTAGTTTAGGTAGAACTTAAACTGGCAGTACTATAGTGCATTGCTGCTTCTTTGTTCACGGAACGATTACATTATATCCAAACAGAGCTAAATACCAGGCTTCATAAACGCCCAATAAAGATATAAAACTTCCATTTTAATGTATCGTTGATATAGATAAGTTTTCTATTGATGTGGGCGATTTCGATATCAGGGAGCCATTAGATAGCCATCTTACTATCAATAAAAGATTATAGTAGCATTCTACTGGCTTTATATATAAATGCCATGCCGAAAGGTTTCATTCATTTATTGATTAACAGCGATAGTAATACTTATTCAAAGCGTTATTAGTCCGCAATAATAACATCTTACAGAACTATCGGTAATGTATTAATATGATTGAAATATATAAAAAGTTAATTATTTAAAAAGACGGACGGACAAGTCTGAAGAACACGTTGCTGAGGTTCGTTTTCTAATTAAAGTGTTGTATTTTCAATAGAAATAGAAACTACGCATTGAGCATTTCAAACAAAGGACTAAACATCTTTGTAGATAGTATTTACATACTAATACTAGCTTTTGCCCGCGACTCCGCCCGCCCACGCCGCCCGCAGTATCCCACAGGAACACTGTACTTTTTCGGCATAAAATGTAGCATATGATTAATCCAGAGCTGAAACTACTGCCATACCAAATTTCATTAAAATCTGTTCCGTCGTTTTTGCGTGAAAGAGTAACAAACAACCATCCATCCGACCGTCCATCCATCCTCACAAACTTTCACATTTATAATAGTAGTAAGATTATTACAATCTACATAAGTGTTTTCCTTGTGTCTTTTTAGGAAAACCTTGTGTTTTTTTTCGATTACATTAAAAATGTAACGCATAATATCACAATTTCCATTTGTGTCATCACCCAAACCGCTTCTGTTGAGATTACTTCCGTATGTAAATGTAACACAGAACATCCGATAAAGGTATTCGTTGTTAAACAACTGGGCGTGGAGCGCGTCACGCCTGATATCATCTACATATTCCTCCTAGCTAGCACATATTAAAGAAAGAGGAACAGATAAACAGCTACATAGGTACTAGTGAGCTTTCGATTCGATTGCACTACAACAAGCATACGGTGTGTCCACGATTGTGTGAAAAATTGCGGCCGTTGAAGGGAACGTCAAAATTTTCAAATTTGGATCGATTTAAGATCGTTCTATGAAAGCTGTTTCACTGTACGTAAGTATAGTAGTTAGTATATATAAATATTCTATTCTATGTGGCACTAGCTCATGTAGTATCGTGTGCGATGACTTTTCAAATAATGGAATAGACCTCAAAGCTCCCACCGATCAGGGTTTGCATCGTAATTTCTGAAGTGTCGGAGAGCTGTGACAAAACGTATGACTAAGGTTTTGCAATTTTATTACTTTATGTTAATTGACAGACACGAAGCTTGTGAATAACACTTATTGGAAGACTAGCTTTTGCTCGCGGCTCCGCCCGCGTAAATACAGTATCCCACGGGAAGACTTTAATTTTTCGGGATCAAAAGTAGCATATGTGTTAATCCAGAGCTCAAACTACTACCATACCAAATTTCATCAAAATCCGTTCAGTAGTTTTTGTATGAAAGAGTAACAAACATCTATCCATCCATCCTCACAAACTTTAACATTTATAATAGTACATAGTAGGATTGTGAAACACCCCTTAAACGTGAAACCTATCACTAGAAAACTGTCAAATGTTTTTTAAAACGTCAAATCGTCAGCAGTTTCTAGTTACGTAATAGTAAATTTTGAGCCATTATGATCATTTGTAATTACGCTTTCATCGACGTAACCACCTGATGACCACAAAAAGTCACTATTATAAAGGCATCAGGAATAAATTAATTGTCAGAGCTTGGACAAGGGACAAGCGGTCTCAAAGACAGAACAAAACGAAGTAAAAACGCAATCATTTCGAATCGGAGGATGAGTCCCTGGAATTTTTTGCATAAATCTTAAGTTTACAGTGAAGTAACCGAAATGTTGAAATAAACTGAAATAAGAATAAACCGTGATAAAATCTGTAAAGATATATTTATTTGCAAAAGTATTAAGTATATTGGTGTAAACATAAAAATCCTAAACTTCTTTTATACTTACATGTAAACTGACATGACTTTGCCTTGTCTTATGCGCGCGCACTAATTATTGTCGAGTCCCGCGGACCGTAGATGATTCGCAAGAAGTCGCGAGCGCCCTTGAGCACGTTGGGGCACTTACATTAGAGACATTTCAACGCGTGGACAGCGCGTCCTTACGAGTGTAAAATATGTAAAAACGAGATGCTATCGCTCCTGTTTACAAGCCCCATTTAATGTGGATTCGGTTTCATTCCTGTTTGATGTTAAATTACTTGTGCTTATCTGCGATCTGTTAGCTATTGTACATGTTCGTCTTAATGAATTCATAAATAGAACTCGTTATAATATTATGTATTAATACGTGAATCAAAATTATGCGAACGGAGGAGTATGAAATATGGCACAGTTAAAGTTTATATGGAGAATGAGTGAACTGCACTAATATTTTTTTATAATAATGCTCAAAAATAAATGAAATCAATAAAAATAACGTTACACACACTACCGCAGATTTCTTTTTTGATTAATCTGCGGTAGTGTGTGTAACGTTATTTTTATTGATTGCACACTAACATGCGTTTGATTTTGATAACATTCATATTTTTATCCATCTAAGAGGCAAAAGAACCATTATAAAATTAAAACTTAAAAATTATATGAATACTGGGCGAATTTCGACCACTGGGCCCAACCCTACCCCTACCCTACCCTACCCTACCCTACCCTACCCTACCCTACCCTACCCTACCTACCCTAACCCTAGATATTTAGATATATTTCGACTTGATTGGAAAAATCTAAATGTTTTCTTATCATCATTTCCAAAGGGTTTACTGTATCTTCTTAAATATTCCTTAAAAATATTATGCGATCATAATTTTGTATCGTGTTATTATTATTTATAGTTATTCAAAACTTGCATAAGAGCTACTCTCGAGAAATGTAAGCATTTTAAGTGACTTTGTGGTATCTGACCCTTTATTCCGTTTAAAAGAAACATCCAACCTCTCCGGATTTGTGCGGCTTCCCAAGCGTCCGGGACCCGGGTTAATGTGGTTCTAATAGGTGTAGTTTGTCTTAAATGTCTCTCGTGGCGTTCTCGTCGTCCTAGGTGTTGTGTCAATAATGTTATCTGATGTATTGAAGTACCTGGATGACCGAGCTTTGCCCGGAGTTCTAGTAATAACTAGTAATAAGGAAACAAATAACGGATTGCAATGCACCAAAAAAAATGATGTAAAAGAATGACGAAAACATTTGTCCGACGTCGATTCGGACCCGAAACCTGAGACACCAATTTGCAAACCACGCAAAATGTGGGAGAGCCACGCTTCGGCATGAATGGGCCGGCTCGACCGGGTAAATTCCCCGGCCTCACAGAAAACCGCCGTGAAATAACGCCTGCATTGTGTTTCGCCGAGTTTGTGAGGTTAACGGAGGCCCAGGGGGGGTTGGGGATTTTAGGAACTGGGAACACAAGTCGCACCACCAGAGGAGTTACAAGTGTAACATCAGTCGCGATCCGTCTGCTAGTTTCCTGGTTCATTTCATTACTAAATATATATATACATACGCGTACCAATCTGCCACTGGGATTTGGGACTGACGTTGACAGAGTCGAAATTATTGATATATTGTCGCACTAAGAAGGAAAGAAAAGTTTCGCAAGGATAAGACCTAGCTAGAACGATTTATCTCCACCAAAACCCCCTGCATACAAAATTTCATGAAAATACTTACAGTCTGTTCCGAGATTCTGATTTATAGGTATATCAAATTTCAAACAAGAATAACTCATTCAAAGTATAAGATTTAATACGTTTTCTATTATTTGTTGGACGTTAATCATGACACAGCTACTTTCCAGTTCGGTATTTTCCTGTATTTTTTTTTATTACAGAAAAGAATAGTGCTCTGAAAAATAAGACAGTTTACAAAAGGAATGGTATACTAAAAATCAAAGTTTTCAAAGATATTGCGGATTGTGAGTCTCGTGAAAACGCCCGATATAAAAGTCGTACTACTAAGTGACGTCACACGCTAGTAATGTTGCTACGAAATGTATGGCCATATACACGAAATTTCTGATCTCGTAATTTTGCGCGTTTATGTTACCGTAGTAAATCTGTTTGTATTTGATGTCAGTAAACTAATTATGTAGGTTTCATACACTAATGTTTATTTCAACTTTTGTGTGACTTCGAAGTGCATGTGCAAGTGCACAAAACCTACACATAAAATAATTCTAATAATTCCTTTTACTTTTATCAAGTTGTAATTACCTAATTATTTCATAATTTATTTAAAAACTAAATTTTAACATGTAGGAAAATACCCAATTAGAACAATTTTTCCGAATGGGCTTCACATCTCTGGAATTAACTGCGTGCCGCGTGGTCGTCGATCTGTTTATGGCCCAGCGTTAAATGGAAGTATAGAACTATTGGGCATTAACGATGCCGTTAACTCGTCCATTTTATTAGGGTTCCGTAGTACTCGTGGAACCCTTATAATTTCGCTATGTCCGTCCGTCTGTCTGTCTGTCCGCCCTTTTCGCTACTGTAATTATAAATATTCAATATAAATGGATCAAATCTAGTAAAGTTATAGACTGTGTATAGATCTCAGTTTTGGCATTATAAAATAATAATAATTTAATATTTTAGGGGTGGCTCCCCAGTCCCCATACATGTGAAGTGGGGGTGACATTTGTCATTCCATCCCATCATGCTGGGTATCGTTGAATAGGTATTTTTAAATAAAGGCAAAGTTTCATACGTGACTGTTCTATAATGTAAACCATTTTCGAGTAATCGACACCCAAAGTGATTAACAAGTTGGTCCCCCCCCAGTCACTTCCCCCGTCCCCTCCTGGCATTTCTAATCTCAGAGAAGCTTGAGATTTTCCATGCTGATAGATCATGCTTAATACTATTTAGGAAAATTATTTTAAACGAAATCGGACAGTAACTATTGAAGTAATTTGAAAAAAAAACGATTGCGCGTGGAGAGCTCCTTAGACGTGTCCTGGCATGCCGTCGGTTAGGTTATCTACTTTAACCGCCTTTTGTGACGACGGAGTACGGACATGTCCGAGTAATTGAAATGAAAACCTGAACACTTTTAATATTTCTCGTCTGATGTGTTCGCACGTCATATGCTGGGATTACAATTTTCTTTATAGCCATGTAAAACTAGATTCGAAATTACTCGTTCAATTCACTAACAGGTTTTCTACCTGTGTTTCCTGAAGATTATTTTATTTTGAAGTACCTACTTAAAAATAATTAAGTAACCCCCGAATGGTCAAGCAGTGAGCGAGCTGATGATGATGAATTATAGCTAAGAACAATCTCGATCACGTGATGTCAGCTTTCAAACAAAAAAAACTAGATCAAGATCGGTTCATCCCTTTGGGAGCTACAATGCCGCTGACAGACATAGAGACATAGTATCACAAGCTAGCATACCGTGAAGAATAAATAGCATGTAAGTTTTAAAATTCTTTATAATTCCTCCAACGAATTGTCAACACAAATTAAAGAAATATATTCAGTTGATGTTCCAAGAATCTTCGAATACACATTGTAGCTGATAGTAAGCGTCAGTCCACACCGAGGCGCGACGCAGCGCGGATATGTAGATGGCGTTTCATTGCAAGTGTTCTAATTTCGAGCTGCACGGGGCGCAGCCCGGCGCCGCTTTTGCAATGAAAGTGTATCTTTTTGTGTAGTGAATGAAGTCCAATTTTAAATCGCTATCTTAAAATATATTATTGTGAAAATCGGTCTACAGACAGCGGAGTAACCGTTGCTCATACGAAAAAAAAAAAAAAAAAAAAAAACGTTTGCCTGTAAAGTCGGTTTACTGGCGATAGTTGAACGTGACAACGTCATAAGAAAATACTGATGGATCGCTCACTCAAGTAGGAGAGAGACATGTCAAACGCTGCCGAACGCGGAGGCCGATTGTGCCTCTTTGTCGCTCGTTCCGCGCTCTCGCTTGCACTTCAAGCCTTAAATGGAACGCCTCAGAGCGAGAGCGCCGCATGAGTCATGTTTTTTCGTGCGTGCAGCCGGCTCCATCTAATTACAAGACGTTGTCACGTCAAAAATGTATGTACACAGCCGAACGTATAACCGCCACCTTTTTTGAAAGTCGTGTCGCGTCTCGATGTGAACTGACCCTAAAGTAAACACTAGTTATTGATTACTTCAGAATCGGTCACAATGTTTGTTCACACTTTCTACCTGTCGTCTATCTCGGTCTCTCCTATCCGGTACCTCGTGTGTGAGACAGGGACGGGCGTTTGTTGAATCTGACAGTAGCCCGCGAGATGTTTGACAAGCTCTTTACGTCGTTGGCTTTACCAGTTTGTTAGATACTCGCCAGTTAAAAGTACAGTCAGCACGGCATATTTTAACACCCTTTTTCCCCACTACGGCGAAGCCAAAATAAAGGGTACCTAATGATTTTGGCAGTTGTTGTATGTATGTATGTTTATTCTACCGTAGCGCCTAAACTACTGGTCCGATTTTAATAAATGAGGTGTCAATATATTCGTAATAACAGCCCGGGTAACATAGGTTATATAATTTACGTAGTCAGGTTATAGTATTTTTTTAAATTGTGGTTATTTATTTGAATGATATTAAATTAGTCCTGGACTGTACGTTTTGTACTTAGTCCGGGATGTTGTACTATTTATAATTATCCATAGGGTATGGATTTACAGAATGTTTGCTGGATTATTTAATTAATAAAGGATCAATTCATTTTATCGTATAACTTTAACTTATAATATTTTACCGGGATTCGAACCCACCGACTAGATCGATTTTTTTCTCCCAAAACTCCCTGAAGTATGCAACTTTAAATTTCATGGAAATACTTGCAGCCGACATTACGATTAAGTATATATATATACAAAATTGGCTCTTTTAAAGTATAAGATGTACACGAAATCTTTTCATCGACTGTCGATTTTGATATATCTTAGAAATTGGTCATATTACTATTTTCCTGTTCCCCACATAGGATACATTATATCCCGAAAAGGTACAGTGTCCCCCCTTGGGATACATACTGTATTTACGCGGACGGAGCCGCGGGCAAAAGCCAGTATACAATATCTCCACACCTCGCCAGTGTAAGCCTGTAATTGGCATCGAACCCAACTAATGAGCACCATGTGCGTGTAGCAGATAATTAGATTTAAGACGCATGCGCAGGCGCAGGATCGCAGCCTTATTTACTGGCCCGAGAGGATGCTAAGCTTCATTACATACCTGCGCGAGCAACACGAATAGTTTAACGCTGCAAAATACTACACACTCATTTTTGTATAAATACAGTATATTATATACCTGCTGTATGTATTCAGTGAAAACTAAAGGACAATTTACAAAGGAAAATAAAATGTCATGATAGCGTTACATTATTCCTACTAGGTACTATTATAAGTGTCAAAGTTTGTGAGGATGGATGGATGGATGGATGGATGAATGTTTGCAACTCTTTCACGCAAACACTACTGAACGGATTTTGACGGAATTTGGTAGATACGGTAGTAGTTTGAGTAATGCTATGCTTTATATGCTTATAAATGCTTTTTATCCCGAAATAGTACAGTGTTCCCGTGGGATACCTACTGTATACACGCGGGCGGAGCCGCGGGCAAAAGCCAGTAATTTAATAAACAAATAGTGACTATACTTGTCGTTTAAGACATTTAGGGCCTGTTTCAAAATCTACTGATAAGTGTCAGATAGCATATTCTCATGTTTTGTCGCTGTCGCTGGATATAGAGTAAGCAGCGACAAAACTTCCGAATAAGCTATCCGACATTCACTTATTACAAAATTGTGAAACAGTCAGGTGCTTGACTATATGGCTAAGTCGTACGCAAGCTAACACCGAACACCGAACACTTCCGCACACTTGCACACATTGTATATCAGTCATCATACAAACACGCACTATGCACCCACACACTTAACATCTCAAACCACACAAAAACAATCAAATATGATATTCATTTTTGTTTTCCTAGTAATTGTTTTTTATCTGAATATGTTGCTGTAATCAGTATATCGATTGGAACTAGAACTAACTTGTTATTTTTAAGAATCATATGAGCAGCAGATGATTGTGACATTTTTGTTGTTTGGTTAGTGCATGCTGTATTTACCTTTAAGTGAGTGAAGACACGTTCAACATCAATGTTGAGTTTATATAAAAATGTAACTAGTGTTAGCAATCGTTGGAAATCTTATTAATAAATAAAAAAAAACTGGGATTTTTTTTAAAGACAAGTGGCAATATGTAATCGCCATTTTGCCAGTATAAAGATCCCAGTATAAAACCTTCATTGGCTATCACCGCTTGTGCAAAACACACGTCAGATAGATCTAGATCTATAAATCTAGCCGTAAATCAGTCAGGCGGTGAACGGTGATTGCGGGCGACACTCTGTCACTACTGACTACTTACTAAGACTGGCTGAATTATGTTAAACTTTTAGGATTTTGCAGTTGAATTCAAGGCATTGGCCACCTGCTACTGGTCCAACTGGATGTAAATCTTTTCGTCAGTGATCTAGATCTTGTGGCTAAAACGTTTGACATTATTTAGATTTTAGGACTAACATATTTTGTAGATATTAAAAGCTCGCTAACAGTGAAGCTTAAAGCGCTCTAATAGTATGTGGAGACTCAGTAACATAATTTGGCCCAGCTGCGACAGTCATGGTTACTAACTTAGATAAAGAAATATCTACCAACTTCATGTGAACTTGACTTCGTGCGCGCAAAAGGAAATCTAGCGTGAACCGTACATTTTTCCGCAATTAAAAGTAGCTTGTGTCCTTCCCCGTGGTCCACTCTATATCTGTGCGAAATTCCATCAAAATCGATCCAGTAGTTTCCGACCCTGTTCAATGCAAACATACAAATCCTCCTTAAGATATAAGTATAGATATTATATGTACATAATTACGGGAGACGAGCATTTCTTGACGCAGGTGCTATTGCTCCAGATCCGCCTTATTCCTGATAACACCACACTCTGGCCTTACTATAATAGCTGAGCGCACCACGATTTGTAAGATTGGTAACAACTTGCATCGAGTCCCTTATTTCGAATCCACCAACAATTTCTATCAACTGTAACGCTCAATCCCGCTAACATAACGGGATGTTTTACAGATTGGTGTTGTTTTAAAATACGAAATCTCCATCGTGTGGTGGTTCAGATCTTTTCCCTCTACTCCAGAGGTCGTGGAGTCGATCCTCAAGTTGGGACAACTATAAATGTTTTCAAGACTGGTTAGGACAGTGCAGGCTGATCATCTGATTGTCTGATTAGATGATCCAGAGCGATGGACATGTATTAAAAGTCGGTCCTGCGCCTGATCTCTCGTCAGTCGTGTCGGTCATCCGTTCCACTGGGTTACGAGATTAAAGAAAGAGACACACGCATGGGCACTGTAAAATAACTCCCGAATAGCCGGACTGCTTTCAACGAAACCAGCCACCACCACCGTAATCGGTGTGGGAGCTATTATCAGGGAATCTAAGCCAGGTCAGGACTCAGGTTGACCGTTGTCATCATTTGATCGTGTGAAGTTATTATTATGATATCTAGCTGACATGTAATTGACACGGACGTCGTGGACTACATCCGAAAGAGGACGTCTTTCACCTTAAGGATCGAGCGCTCGTCTGGAGTCCCGCCACAAGGTCAATTTTAGTTCCTTTGTGGTAAGAGGTGGAGGAGTTCCGGCCGACGGACGTAGTCTACCAGAGATTTCGGGGAAGGCCAACTAAGCGCGCATCACGTCGCCGATAAAGACAATACGTGATAAACTACAGTGTGTGTGTGAGAGTGAATGTGAATAATATAGAAAATGAGATTTACCTACAGTATTGTGTAGTAAACCAATCTACTTATTGTTATTAACTTATTAGCCATATTCAGAGGAACATTAATTTAAGTATAGCGGCACTGTATCAGAAACTACATGTAAGTGATTTACATATTAATCGAGTCGTCCGGCGATCGCCGGTCTCCCGCGCCGCATTCAATCTACAATATTTTTTTTTTATTTTTTTTTTTATTTTTTTTTATATCCAAGATTTAGTACAATGTGTTTAAATACTTGTGCAAGTACGATTTACTATTTATGTAAAGAAATGCCTTATATATTTGTTATTTGTTTTATCTAGTAAAGAAATTAATTTTTTTCAACTGTCAAATATTTTTTGTGCTTTAACGTCTTTACATAAGAAGTAAATCATATCAATTGATTTACATACGTTAAATAGTGGATCACCTACTATACCAAACATTCCATTAATGTGTGGATCTTTAAACTATAACTTTATGATCTAGCTGATGATTGGAACGTACAAAATATACATTTTGGTTAAATGTACGTTCATATTGTACCTACCGATTTAGTAAGTTAATATAAAATAATAAATATAAAAATAAATTGAAGTGTCTGTTTGTAATTTTAAATTAATAACTTTTCACTTAATGCATATGAAAATATTTACCGTACCTACTTACAATAAAACATCATTTTTTTTTAATTTTTGCTTGTGCATCTGTCTGTCTGATGATACGGTTGATTCTGCCGCTCCATTCTAGCTACGACACCGTGTCACGGGGGCTACACTCTCTACTAATGACAGCCCGAGCACCGGCGAGTGTCAACCGGTGAATGTTGACATAATTTTAAACGTCGCGTCAGACAAATCTATCATAAATATTATGAAATTATACGAATGTCCAGCGGCCAGCCCCGTGAACGAAAGTCCTGGGTGGAAAAAACTTACGCTGGAAATTACATGAAATGTCCAGCGGCCAGCCCCGTGAACGAAAGTCCTGGCTAGAAAAAACTCACGCCCCGCCCGCCTCCGCATTCGCTCAGCGACCGAGCCACGCACACACGCACACAGCAGCTGTCATTCGTGTAAATCGGTGGAGTGACGTTACGATGATTATTTACGTTAGTAATATATATTGCTTGACCATGTAGCATACGCATACTCAGTTGTACAGCCAACTAAGTTGATTATTAAAATCATAATGATAAGACAAGTAGCAAACTTAATTTATAATGTATTCGTAGTAAATGCCTCATACTGCGAGGACCGACAGGTTTTTGGCAAGTGTTAATTGGACTAGTAACGGTTCAGTTGACAACTTCGAGTTAATTGCTTAATAACTATTATAAATGTGAAAGTTTGTGAGGATGGATGGAATGTTTTAATCCAGAACCTAAACTACTACCATACCCAATTTCATCGAAATCCGTTCAGTAGTTTTATGTATTCATCCATCCATCCTCACAAACTTTCACATTTGTATACTACAACTAGGATGTTATCGTCTGTAGCGTTCATTTGTCGCAATTCACGTCATTATTTAAGCGCGTTAAGCAGATGATACTCTTTTAGGCCAGTACCCGCGATGGTCATCGCTGGTGGCCAGCGGGCGTGACGGTCAAGCTCGAGCGCTGGACCATTGACGTTTTTGTGAAGATTTATCTCACTTACTTCGGTACTGCACAGGAAATACGAGGAGCTGTTTGTGTAAAACGTCGTTTGTCTGTGAAGGTAGTAGGGAGTAGGGACTTCAACAACCCAAAAACCTTTTTTTAGCAAATATTAAGGGCGAGTGCTCACTTGGGACACGACACTCGACAGTCGTAAGACGGCAAGCCTCT
The DNA here is from genome assembly GCA_963565745.1 of Phengaris arion. Lineage (NCBI taxonomy): Eukaryota > Metazoa > Arthropoda > Insecta > Lepidoptera > Lycaenidae > Phengaris > Phengaris arion. The sequence goes on from OY751450.1 coordinate 17,119,793, forward strand.
CTTCCGACTTTTTAAAACGGTTGTGCTGCTCCTAGACAGTTTTGTCTATGAGACGTTCAGTTTCAAGTGTGTCTTCATACAATACATAATTCAAAATCAATGACGGATATTTTGGGCATATGGTCTACTGATTATGACGTCAAGGCGTTAAGGCAGAAAAATAATGATTTAAATATATTTTGTAATGCAATAGAATGTTTTAAGACAGTCGTGTCTCCGGTGAGCACTCGCTCTAAGAGTACAGACCGCGTGAGATAAATGGGCGAAAAGCTCCCCACAGCGGTTTCGGTGACGGTGGCCGGTTTCGTTGAAACCGGGCCAGCTACGCAGGAGTTGTTTTATAATGCCCAAGTGTGAGCGCAGTACACAAGAGCACTCTCTCTTCCATTACTCTCGAAACCCAGCGGGACGGATAACCGACACGACTGGCGGGAGATCAGGCGCAGGTCCGACTTTTTATATGCCCATCTGCCGCATGGATCATCTTTCTTGTCAGACAATCGGGTAGATCAGCCTGCATTGTCCTAACCAGACTTGAAAATAACATTTTTTGTTGTTCCAACGCGGGAATCGAACCCACGACCACCGAGTCGAGAGCAAGCTCTAAACCACTGGACCACTGAGGCTGTTCAAATGGCCGATTACTGAAAAGCTTAAGCCGAAATTAAGAGCCCTCCTATTCACAGGCTGTCGGTGTCTCTGCCAGCTGAAATGACAAGGACGGCACGTGACTTGAACGACACTTAATATAACTGTCTGGATCGACATGTGGTATTCGGCCGTAAGATTAGCAAAGTAGATCGCAGCCGTGTTCATCGCAAAAGTGTTATCTTTAAAAGCAATTTATGAACATAGTAGTAAAAGTGAAAAGAAGTCCGCATTCCCACTGCGGGATGTGAGGCTTCGTGTTTGTACATTAGAAATTGTAACGATTTGCATGCCAATACCGGTTATGTGGACAACGCTTATTGGTGTTTTGTAATAAGTGGATCTAGATTCTAAGTCTAGACGCATTTGTCATTTAGTGGTTTTAATTAATTATACAGAAATGCAGCTAATTAGTTATTTTAATGAAGTCTTGATTTTTCGAAAGATTATTTTAGGGTCCCGTATCCAAAGGGTAAAAACGGGTCCCTATTACTAAGACTCCGCTGTCCGTTTGTCGCCAGGCTGTATCTCGTGAACCGCGATAGCTACACAGTTTAAATTTTCACAGATGATATATTTCCGTTGCCGCTAAAACAACAAATACTAGAAACAATAAAATAAATACTTAAGTGGGGTTCTTATACAACAAACTGGTTTTTTTTTTCGTTTTGCACGGAACCCTTCGGGCACGAGCCTGCACTTTGCTGGTTTTTATATTTTCCGAGAATTGGACCTAGATTTTAGTGTGCCAAGTCTAGTGCTTCCTTTATCGGAATAGCATTAAATTAGTTATTATAATATTGTACCTATAGATATCATAAGTTTCTTTTATTTATGGTTTTCGAGAATTGGACATAAAAACCTAAAATTAGACGCGTCTCGAGCTAGTGGTCTAGGTCATGAAGAAATGCAACTTAAGAAATTATAATATCGATTTCTCAGAAAGTTTGTTTATCTTTGGGATTTAAATAAAACCTAGATTCTAATGTCTTGACGTTTAGTGAGCTACTAAGGCGGGTCAATAAGTCCGTGACTTTTTGAATTTCTAACCTCCTTACTGAAAAAGCAACACTACTCCTGTCAACAGGCATCTGTCAGTTGACTCCTATCAAAATTTGAACTTGCTGCGTCAGTTAGTTTGTGTTTTACAGCTATCTTTATCAGACTATCCAGTAACTTAAGGAAACAATGGAAAAAAGTGAATTTCGTGTGCTTATTAAGCATTATTTTTTGCGAAAAAAAACCATTACCGAGACCAAGGCTAAGCTTGATAAATACTATGGGGACTCTGCACCATCGATTTCAATGGTAAAAAAGTGGTTACTGAATTTCGTTGTGGCCGTACAAGCACTGAAGATGCCGAACGTCCTGGACGCCCAGTTGAGGTCTCTACACCCGAAACAATCGAAAAAATTCACGATATGGTGTTGGCCGACCGAAGATTAAAAGTGCAAGAGATTGTGGAAGCCATAGGCATCTCGCATGGCTCAGTGGTTTCAATTTTAGATGATCACTTGGGCATGAGAAAGCTTTCCGCAAGATGGGTGCCGCGTTTTCTCACAGTCGACCACAAACGCAATCGTGTAACAACTTCACAGGAAGGTTTGGCGTTGTTTAATCACAATATGGAGGTGTTTTTTAACCGTGAACGAAACATGGATCCATCACAACACACCAGAGACCAAATAACAGTCAAAACAGTGTGTTTCTAAGGGTGAATCGGCGCCAAAGTAGGCCAAGGTGGGTTTGTCAGCCAATAAAGTTATGGCGACTGTTTTTTGGGATGCACGTGGGATAATCCACATTGACTATCTTCAAAAAGGAAGAACAATTAATGGGGAATATTATGCCAACTTATTGGACCGCTTCAATGAGGATTTGAAAACAAAACCGACCTCATTTGGCCAAGAAAAAAGTTCTTTTTCACCAAGACAATGCAAGGGTGCACACATGTGCAGTTGCCATGGCAAAAATCCATGAATTGGGCTATGAATTGCTCTCACATCCACCCTATTCTCAAGATTTGGCTCCGAGTGACTACTTCTTGTTCCCAAACCTGAAAAAATGGCTCGGTGGAAAAAGATTTGACTCCAATGATGAAGTCATCTCGCAAACAAAGGCCTATTTTGAGGACCTCGACAAATCATATTTTTTGGAAGGGATAAAAAAATTGGAGAAGCGTTGGACAAAGTGTATAGAGCTCAAGGGGGACTACGTTAAAAAATAAAATGATTTATTTATCAAAAAATCTGTGTTTTATTCCAAAAGTCACGGACTTATTGACCCGCCCTCGTAGATTACGTAGAGATGCGTCTAATTACTAGCATTTTTTTACCCGTGTTAAATTGGGTTTTACACGATATCTTTATAATTTATAGCTCAAGTATTCGTTAGTCTGATGTTTAAGCTATATTGCTGTAAACTTTCATCAAAATCTGTTTGGTAAATGCGTAAAAGAGTCGCAAACATCCTTGCAAACTTTCACATTTATAATAGTAGTAGGTCAATGAACTCCCCTATTTTTTTACATTAAATTTGTTTATATAATCGTTTGTGAGAATTCGTTATATGGAATTATAGATTAAAACAAGACGTCTAGTCTGATTATGATATTAATGTTGGTGATTGTGAAGTCCTTTGGGATGGTGTTATACATTTATACTTTTATTCACCTACCAGCTAACGATATGTTTATTTAGATGAAGTATTCAAATTAGCACATTAGCTTTCTTCTACGACAGGTTTCGTCTAATAAAATTATTATAATTAATATCTTTTGCTGAAAAATATCTTGGTTTTCTTTTAGGAATCAAATGTTTTGCCTTAGATAGCTGTACCCTATTTTAATAACATTAAGGGAAAATCGAACATTTTCAGCTTTTAAGCTTCATAATGATTACATAGTATAGATGAATAAATATAATATATCAAAATCCACGATCGTTTCGGAAAATACAAATGAAACAATCGGATTCGATAACTTTTCACTCGGAAACCAAACTTATCTGAGCATAGCATAAAAAACTATTTAGTATTGCAACCCGTCTACTGAAATAATGGTTCTGGCGTCGATGACGACTCTGCGACGTATTGATACAGTTTGCAAAAAATGAGTCGTTAAGAATATTTTTGAAACAAACACATATGTATGTAAACTGTAGGTATGTTGTGTTAAAAGTTGATGATTGGAATATTAATGTTAACTCACAGCAGGTCGTCCTGTGGTCGAAATTCGGTCATAAGTCATGTTTTAATCTTAAAGTTTCAACTTTGTTGGGGCTCCTTTGCCTCCTAGATACGCAATGAAAATATGTCAATGTTGCTTATGGATTACAAAGAAAGATTGACACTCATAGACAATTGTGTCAAACCGACTGTAATATATACGAACATGCTAGCATGAGTGAGGTGGTCTGGTTTATTTTAATAAATATTAGCTTTCGGCAGGCCCTCCTGCACTTAAACTTTGAATGTGCCAAATTTCACACTGACCCGTACGCACAATTCTCGTAAAACCGTACTTAAAATGTTTTCCTCGCGTATTAATATAATGATAAGACTAGAGGTTCCAGCGGGTCCATTTTTCGGTAAACGGGTTGTCAGTAGCATGTGGTACAGCCGTTACGTATGTTCATATTTTCGTGTTATTATATTAATACTTGAACCAAAAACATTCAGTCCAGTTTTACGAGAGTTTTGCGAACGGAGGAGTATAGTATTTGGAATGTTAATATGTTTTATAATGCTTCGAAATACGTGAATTTAATAAAAATAACCTCAACACACACTTGAGGTAGTTTATGAACACTAGGTACGTTTGACGGATACATTTTTGTTACACATTGACGTTCGTCAATCTGTCACAAAGTCACAACATTAAATTTTTTTCAAGAGGCAAAAGAACACTATTATTAATAATATTATTAACATTATTATTATTTATATATATATATATATATATATATAGTGTATGTCGATAGTAATTCGTTTGTTTCAGGTACGTATTTAGAACAGCTAATAACTACACATCAGCTTCAAGAACTTCGGACATTCATAAGTATTCCTCCTCATGATATAGTATTAAGCAAAACAAACATTTCTATATACTTTAACTTCTATATACTATAACTTTAAATCTTATTGCAAGTATATCATCAAATATTAACATATTAAATGACGAATTATATCCGAAAGTTTATTTTCTTTCCGTTTGTTTTTATGGAGACTGGATTTTCATTGAAAATTATTATGCGTCACTAAAAAATCTGCATCTTTAATACAAACTTTCACAATTTAACATAAAATTCTTGTAACGTAATTAAAAATCCGATCCGAATGCGTTTAGCATATTGTCAAACGTTTGAGCATGTGTTCGAACGTGTAGCGGTCGTCAGAGATCACTGTCAGTGATAATGTGTCCGATAATATTGTAATGAGCCTTGTCTATGAGTAAATTTACGTTTACGCTTGTATACTGGTTTTGTGATAAATGAGGTCAGAAATCAGAATGTTTTTGGGAACAAAATGTCAAATGCCCAAATATAATAATACCAAAATAATACCCAATTTGTTACAGAGTTTTTCAACATAAAACTACTAAGTACTTTGTTTTCTTTTGTTTTTATTATAAAACCTGAAAAAATAATCATTCAATAAATTAATAAAATTATTAAAACAGCATGGGATAACGAAGGTGACAAGCGACCTTTATTTTAACTTACCAAAACCGGAGCCGCAGGCAAAAGCTAGTGTTGAAATATAGGTTAGAAGTACATTTATATGCCGACTACTAGACTCAGAAAATATATTATAGAAAAGAAAATATATTATAGAAAAGCTATCGCCCGTCCAACAGATCTCAATTAACTGATCATAGAGTTCTTCAGCTGCAAACACTTTTCCTGTGGTTTTTATGAGCTCACACCGCGGAGATCTACTCGTCAACACATTCCCAGCACATACTGGGTGAAATGTACTGCACGTACTGGGTGAAATGTTCCATATTTATGAGGAGTGCGCGTTTACACTGTCACCTTGCCTCCGTCATAATACGGCTTATCCTTTGTTTAACCCCGAGATTGTAAACACACGTCCTTATAATATCTATGGACGCTTCACACCACGTCAATCTGGCCCCCGTGATAGTACTCGTGTCGAAGAACTTGTGTTACAGGTACCAGAAAACGAGAAGTATTTTTAATGTGTACTTTTATAAAATACTAGCTTTTGCCCGCGGCTTCGCCCGCATGGAATAGTGTTCTTGGAGAAAAAACTTGTTCAGCAAACAACTTGGGAGGTCGGTAGCGCCGCGCATTGTACTATGTCCCTGCAATTTAAATCTGTAATATCTTCGAAAATATTTATATAAATTACATACTGTAAAGGGCCATATCGATCTATATTAAATGCACAATGTATTCAGGGTACTTAATTACATAAGGCTTAATTGTCTCTTATTTGTGTACAAATTAACCGCCGTAACAAAAATATTTACTCAACAGACGAGAGAATTCAATGTCGCTGTCTTTGTCTGATACGTAGGAATAGTCACTCGATGGACAAAGACGGTAACATTGATAGCTAATCAGCTGTGTAAACTTTGATAAGTAGGAGGAGGGGGGTAGTATAAACTAAAAATAGTCGGTACACAAGATCCAAAACTTTGACGATAGATCACATGACCGTCTAGCCGACACAGCCCCTGTTCGAAACCTACATTCTCTACTCGTCCTACGGAATGTCGTTTTATAATGCCCTCTGTAGCTCAGAGTTTCAGCACGTTGGTGCTCAAGCCGGAGATCGCGTGTTCCAATCCCGCCGAAGGACCGAAAAGTTTTTCTATGTTCCTGGGTCATGGATGTGTATTAAATATGTGTATAATATCATAAAATTCTTCAATATATTATGTTACTACATAGTATAAGCAAAGTCGCTTTTTCTGTCTGTCCATATGTATTATTAGATCTATAAAACTACGCAACGGATTTTGATGCGGGCTTTTTTAATAGATAGAGTGATTCAAGAGGAAAGTTTATATGTATATAAAATGCATAATATAGTAGAGAAACACTGATCATTTTAGAGGTTTCTAATGTCGTAAATAAACACATCTTATTGCGCTTACATTGCAAACGCTGGCTGGACCCTACGAGATAGATAAAAATAATGTACTACAGTATTGTACACCTTAAAAAGGTCTATAAAAAAGTCCGCGATGGTATATGTCTATCTCTTTGGAATAACCCAAAATAACCTTTTTTATCCTTTACTTTTTACGAGAAATAATGGCTTATTTACGAAGCGATTTTATGCAATACAGCATTAAACACAGAAAGAATTTTTCGAATCGATCCCGCATTTTTGGAGATTAACTCTTCGAATCAAACACACTCACTCAAATATCATACACGACAGCTCGACACTCGATAATTCGATTTTCAGCTATATTGTATAAGCGCAGAGTTCTATTTTCAGTGCTCTGAATTTTCCCCGGCCTTACAGATTCCGGGTCATATAGTCCCATCCTTAGATTAGCACCACGTCTCGCCCTCACGACGCAAACAAGTTTCACATGTAAAAACATTAATCGCCTGTTCCACCATCGCCTTATAAGTGACAATTAGCTTATCAATACCAAAGAATATATATTATTAACGTAAAGAATCGTCATTCCACCGATTTACACGAACGACATCTCGCGGCTGTGTGTGCGTGGCTGGGCGAAGGCCGAAGGCGGAGGCGGGCGGGGCGTGAGTTTTTTCCAGCTAGGACATTTGTTCACAGACATAATTGACAGTATAATTTCATAATATTTATGATAGATTTGTGCTCGAGCTGTCATTTGAAGAGTGTCGCCCCTGTGTCAATACATCAATAATCGACCAAACTTCCGGATAAGTTATTCGTCAGTCGTCGCTCTAAGGCGAGGCGACTGTGAAGCAGCCCTAGAACGTTCAACGTATATGAGATGCAGGTCGATCTATCTATCTAACTTATCTATCGAGCATCTTGGCAACATTGGCGTTTCACTTAATAGGGGTTATCAGTCGTGTCGTGCCACAGTGGACACGTGTCCTGTCATCAATCTCCAGTGGAGCTGATGGCTGGTGTTTTTGTAGCGCAGGTTCGATTCCGCCTCCCGTGTATCATTACTACGAGCTGATGTATCGCGTGATGCTAATGAATTTCTCATTATGTTTATGAGAGTCGAATAATACAACATTTTATTTGTAAAGCTCTCATTATTTTCTTCGTCACAGGAACTTATTAATATGTTCATATGCTATATTTTAAGCTAAACAGATGAAATCCGACCACATTAATAAATCATAATGTTTTTGCACTGTTAATTTATAACATTTAAGTTGGGAGCATTATAGTGTACTATTGTGTTTTTACCCCGGACGAAAACAACACAAACGAAAACAAAACCCCTCGTGTTTTAAGTTTGACGTGTCTGTCTTTGTGTCGTCTGTGTGTCTGTGGCATCGTATCTCCCAAAGGGATGTAACTATTATGACATAGTATTTTTGTTTGAAAGCTGACATGATCGAGAGTATTCTTAGCTACAATTCATCATCACCAGCTCGCTCACTGCTTAACATTTCGGGGGTTACTTAAGTTTTTATTTTTTACACTGAAATTGAATTGTATCTAAACAGACCATAATGGGATTATAATCTGCTGATAATAATTATATTACTATTTTATTATTTATGCACACAACAAAATAAAAATAAATATCACTCAAGTTACATACCGTCCTTGTCAATTCGCCTGGCAGAGACAGCGACAGCCTGTGAATTGGAGGGTTCTTCATTTTGACTAACGTTTCAGTATCCCATACATTATATTTTCACGTGACGACGTGTTATAATTAATCAATGAACGCCGGCTGCACGCACGAAAAGTTGTCACGTTCCGCCTGAGCCGAGCGTGCAAGCGAGAGCGCGGAACGAGCGATAGAGAGGCACGACCGGCCTAAGCGTTCGGCTTGTGATGACGTTATCACGTAAAATTATCGTCCGTAAGCCAAGTTAACAGACAATTTTTTCTTTCGGACTTCGTCGTCGTAGCGATGACAACTTGGCTTAAGGCCCTGGTCATACATCAAATAGCGTGCGATGGCCGATCCGCCCACTCCGGCTGCCGACTACTTGCGAATAGCCACTTAAGAGGACACCAAGATAACGCCGGAGCAATAAATATCTAACACTACGTCAAACTGGTCCCGTGATAAAAGCAAGCACTCGAATGAGGAGCGGACAATGCAAATAATGAAGAATGTTGTTTATATACGCAATGAGGTATTTATACTGAAGTTATTTCCTTCGAGAAGATGTATTGAACACAGACGAATTCATTTAAAACTCCTGTTTTTGGAACGAAGTTCCTTATGGCGCGTTGCGAATTGTATTGAGGCTAGGCGGATTGAATTGGCACGACACTTTTTGCCACTCGAAATCACAATGTAATAACGACTATTAAGAATGATACAAAAATCGACCTTTATTACCTTAACAATAATGTAGAATTTCGCAATTACACATTGTGACTGGTATGAGTGTTACATATTGTGACTAGCTAGCCGGGCCTTAGTGGGACGGAAGAGCGATTGATGTTATTACTCAGTACGGAGCCGGACTTCGCGGCGGCAACACTGCGAGCAGCAAGCAACCCGCCTCCTCACCCCTGTCCCTACCTAAGGCGCGGCCAACTAGTTCCGCACGCACTATATATATACTTAGTTCAACTATTTTTCTTGTATAATATAATATATTATATCTTTACAGATAAACAAAATTGAAGTGTCTGTTTGTAATTTCAAATTAACAGCTTTTATTTTCACTTAATGCATTTAAATCCGTCTGTCAGTCTGTGTATTTGTTACGGCTAATCTCTGTATATATATAGGCTTCAATTCTTCATTATCAACTATATATTTATATTATAATATATATATATATATATATATATATATATTATAACTTCGTTTCCGGGTGTCCCTTGACACCTCTCAAGTTTTTTTTTAAATTGAAATTGATCAGGAAACGAGCAGCTGGATGGATGGATGGATGCCTGATGGAAAGCGATTACCGCCGCCCATGGACACTCGCAACACCCGAGGAGTGGCAAGTGCGTTTCCGATCTTTTAGAAAGGAGTAGGTAGGTTCGATCTTTTCTTGAAGGTGACTTACTGTTGAGTTCATAAATTCTTTTTGCTAATGAGTCCAGAGGTATATATTATTCAATACAGAAAATTCAAACAAGTTTCTCAGATCTCAATATTTCAGAAATTACAAAAAAGTTCCTCTCAAGCTCAACAAAACTTAAAGTCAAATAAGCAGCACGACCGCAGTCACTTGACCGCGACATCCGCTAACCGACTGCGACAGGTGTATGTATGTATGACATATGTATGTATCGTAACATGCCGACAGTAATCCGCGAGCACTTGCTATCAGGCGGCGCAGCCCATTAGCGATGTTCAACTCGATTATGTGGCGTATCAGGGACAGTATAAACAAAAAGCCGCGGGACGCTCGGCAGATGTGTATCAGGTCCACAGTTACAAAATCCCTATCCACTATAATTAGCCGTTTAACATAGTACCTACTTATCTTTTTTGTGTGTGTAAGTGCGTAGGCCCTTAATAAGTTTCAATAAATGGCTATTTACCCTTTGTTAGTAGGTATTTAAGTTACTACTAGCTAATAGATACTCACTGCTTATGCCCACTTGCGCAGATCTGGGTTAAAGTTAACCCCGAGTTAAAATATCGAGCATTCTCTTTCATAAATACGCGAAACGAGAGAGATAACATGATAATTAACCCAGGGTTAACTTTAACCTGCGCAGTGGGCTTTAGTGTGTAGTAGGTAGGTATATGTACTTACTACTTAATCTGTGGATATCTATGGACGCTTCCACACCACGTCAATCTGGTCCCGACTCCCGTGGTAAGTTCTCGAAGAACTATACTTATATTTAAGATTTTTATTATGTAATACACATCTACGACCCATCGGGGATACAGAAAACTTTGTCCCCTGGCGTGTTTCGACCCGCACAGCACATAGTATGTAGTACGTACTTACTACTTACTAATTAATGGCATAGCCCTAGGCGTGTAGGTAGTAAGTATAGTCGTGCTTACTCGCATAGTAATTAGTAATTACGCGGGTGACTAAAGAATTTTCTGGCCAATGCAATGTGGCCGTAATTTATTCTGATCCTATTTAATTTTTTTTGTTCCCATTTCTTATTGCACGGTGAATAAGTGTAACTTAAATTGGTAGCATTATAACGCGCGGTCGTGTCTTTGTTTACGTTTAGGTTAAATTGGATCTGAACGGAATATAAACAGTGAATAGAGAAAATAATTACAGTTCTCTGTATTTTATTTATATTTGGTGAACTATTTCGAGCTTTGCTTAAAACAAGTAAGAAAACGTCAAAACTCCGGGTAAAAATCTACTCGTAATTTGTCATATGTGGCAGAATGGTCTAAGTCCTAAGATATCCAGATTCCGGTGTGTTACATAAATATGGCCGTCTCAACCCGGTAAGAAGAATAAAGTATGTTCCTCTTACCCCAAATTACCTAAAACAATAATATACGATTGATAGCATGCATATGCATAGCATTTAGCACTATTAAACATATTAAGTAGCCCCCGAATCGGCAAGCAGTGAGCGAGAGATGATGATGAGTCGTAGCCAAGAACACTCGATCATGTCAGCTTCCAAACAAAAAAACTAGATCAAAATGTGTTCTTCCATTTGGGAGCTACGATGCTGCGGACAGACACACGTCAAACTTATCCCCTCGTTTTTGTCGGGCCTTAATAAACAAAAATTCAACGCAAAATCTAAGTCCAAAATGGCAACACGATTTTTCATAACATAAAAGTAATACTGTCGTCGTTCAAAAAATAAAATACAAGGTGAATATAATTAAGAAGTAATGTTTAACTAAAGCCTGCGTCTCCGCGTGTTATAATCCCCATCTTGATGCAAAACCTGATTCCTCTGGTATTAAATTTCGCATTGTCAAGTCCAGCGCAAACTACCGACGACCCGCATGTGTTTACCATGATAATGGTTATTGGGTATATTAATTACTGCACATTACAGTTGGGTAGTGGTATCTGATGTGACAGGTCAGACCTGTTGTTGCCATGGCGACGGGGCGAGGAAACGCATTGGTCATTACCATTCTCGTGTACACACCAATATAATTTCATCTATTCGTACTTACTGTTGTGAAGTGATTCACACGCGCAATCACACAAAATATATGGTCAACAGCTTTCCGGAATTCAGTTTAAAACGTGTCTGCATTTGTCTATAGAAATTGACGTTTGTAATTTACAACCAAAAAACATAAACAATAACAAATTACTTACCTTTCTACTACAATCACCGGGCCTCTATTTATTTAAGTACTAGCTTATACCCGCGGCTCCGGCCGAGTAAATCGTCCGAAACCGATCGTCCACGGGAACACTGTACTTTTTCGGAATAAAATGTGGCGTATGTTTTAATCCAGAGCCTAAAGTACTACCATACCAAATTTCATCAAAATCCGTTCAGCATAATTTTGTTTCATAAATATTTTCGTGCATGAAGTGACTAAGCAGTAGCGTATCACGGATCTATCTTCCATTCTTTGTTTGGCTGACCACTGACCACTAGCGGTGAGCTCACTTATTAGACTTTTACTTTTCGCTTACTGCTACTTACTACATTCCAGTAATGCGTACTGACGGATATAAGTGATGGGGTATGTACAACCTGACGGAAAACCGGTGTGAAATATCGAGCGCGAAATGTTTAACATACTAGTAACGCATTTGTAACACCTCTGGTTTTGCAGACGTACTTTGACTAAATGTTTTTACTATCAGGTGAGAGTGATAAATTTAAAATGAGTATTTTCAAAATTTTAAAGGAATATAAATCCTAAATACATGATTTATTAAACCTTTATATGGAATGTATATTGTTAATAAAACACAGTCTGCCTCTTATTTACTAGGGCATAAAGATAGAATAAAAGTTAAATTCTGCTAGTATTAGTTAATAAGAAGTTTGGCAGTGTGCGCTGGCCGAAATGTTATCCTTCGATACAATTTCATATTAGGGGACTTTACATGTGACCTTATGAATACTAAAATAAGATTCTTTTTCGACGGTCCCATTTTAATGATTGTTCGCAAAAACCGCCGCCCGAGATAATAGTGTACAGTCGGGGAAATATGTGGCATTAAATATGTGGCATTAATATCAGATGCAAAATATATTTTAATGTGAATGTGTGTCATTTATAAAGATATTAAATGACGATGGACCTGGGTTATTTTACACCGCGATGAAACGTTACGCTGGAGAGATATCTGTTCAAATTGAACTTTATTTACTTGGTGGGTACACAAAAATTTTGATTACTGTTGCAAATAAAGTATTTTTTACTTACTCATCAAAGAAAAGGACCATCATCTTTTTGTGCATTTTTATGTAAGTACTAAGTTGCGAAAATGGCGAAACTGAGTTAAAAACTATCACATTTATGAATATTGAAATGGAATGCGTCTGCGCATACGCTTCAACCTTTGCCCTACAGAGAGAGTTCACTTTCTAATTACCTCCCAGATGACCACGACCAGTGTAACTGTCCTGACATAATGACGTATGAAAACATTTTACACGGGTTCTCAGGATATCTATACTTCTATACTAATATTATAAAGAGGAAAGGTATGTTTGTTTGCATCGTAAGGGCTCCGAAACCACTGGACCGATTTTGATGAAATTTGGCACAGATATAGATAAGCCCACGGGGAAGTACATAGGCTTATACTTTTTATCGCGGCAAAACGATCGGTACCTGCGGGATTTCATATACATCTAGTACCTAAGACCCTTGTTTTGGCGAAGAATTCCCATCTGCCCCACGAGAACTTCCAAATAGCAAACAAAATCACAAAGTACCTAAACTCTACTACTACTCTACTCTACTACTAGAGTATTTGAGGTAATTTAAACACTATTTAACCAATGCAGATGTCAACAATCGTATCCTTAAACCTTTAGCCTCTTTCCGAGTGTAACAGGTCCACCTGTACGAGTATTGTACTGGACGTACGTGCCGCTGTTATGCGCAATACATGTTGCAACGGGCACCGACCGCTACCAGAGCAATAAAATTCGTCCCCAGCCCAAGTGTACAAGAATTATACTCATAATATGTATTATGTGCGGGTGCTACGTAGCCTACGTTTAATATCAGTGCTCTGTGGTGATTGTTTGTGCCAATGATTCAAAACTGAGGATAACTCGTATTGTGACGTAGGTACATTTGACAGAAAAAACCTTCATACAATTGATTTTGTAATTTTTTTGAATTGAATTTAAAATTGAAAATTTGAATGAAAAAGTTTCGCCATCTTGACCACGGAAGAGTTTATCAAATAAATGCGCACTGATTATACTGCGGAGTTTTGCCGGGGAGTTCAATGGGTGACGTTGTGGAATTCGTATTTCTTCGTAAATTTGTGTTATTTCGGTTCTTAATGTGTAATATGGGTAGAATATTAACCATTAAATATTCGTTAACGTGTACAAGTGTGGGCAAGTGGTACAACTTCTAAAAACGTGCTATTTTGTGTTGCGCCAAAACTCCCTAGGAACTTTCAGTAAAGCTTCTACCACTTTACTGAATCGACTGACATGACTCATAGACTGTACTGACTATATAATTGGACTTTGACTAGACTTTAGACTTGACGATATAGGAATACTGTGTTGAAAATGGTTATAAGCCGATGCCATATATAAATAAAATAAAAAATTATACTGCGGAAAGCAAATGTCAAAATGTCAAGATGACAAATGTCAAACCTCGACTGCTCCAAACACCCCAAAAGTGGATCATATTTTTAAGTGTGGACACTTTTTCCCTCGACATGCCTCGTCTATAATACCTATATAGTTAAATGGTCTTTGTCAACAACTTAGTTTGCGGGAACTTTACATTTTGCCAAGATGAATACTCTGCTTCGATCCAATTTAATCTAATTGTATAGAAAACAATGTACCGGAATAATGCAGATGCAGGGGTAAATAAGTGACATTTACATTGGTAGCATTGTATTCCTTTGTTTACGTTCGTGTTGAGTTGGATCTGAACTTCAATTCCAGTAATTAACTTACGCTTTCATCTTACTTTTATTGAATTATAAATGTACCGTCTTGATATCATAAACTGATTTTTGGAGTTTGGACCAATTCAAACGGGTTTGACGTTTATGAGAATACCATTTTGCAGTTTCAACATATCGGGATTGGATTGGCAAACTGTACGCCTTCCTCTCGACGTGCAGTATGCTTGGAGGGCGCAGGGCTGACGATGACAGCGGATAGTATACAGTCGGAGGCCTGACCTGCCGCATAAGGCGCTACAGCCAACACCTGCCGCTTGCCAGAATTTGCATTCTAAAGTGCGCTCCGCGATTACCATACGAATACGACTAGTCGATAAATACCTACGGATGGGCATTTTCGCGTGTCGACGAACGGATGACACTAATGGTTAACACCTATATATATATACACAAACGTAGTTATAGATCTCGATAAAATCTTCAGATTTATAATATTAGTAGGATAATAGGAACTGATTTGATTTTGAAATAATAGTGGGTACTGATTTTTTTATTGTTAACTAGATGTTGCCCACAACTTGCGCGCAAAAGGAAATCTCGCGAAAACCGTACATTTTGCCGCAATAAAAAGTAGCCTATGTCCTTCCCCATGGTCTATTCTATATCTGTGCCAAATTTGATCAAAATCGGTCCAGAAGTTTCGAAGCCTATTCAATGCAAACAAACAAACCTTTCCTCTTCATTGTATTATTATAGAAGTACGGATTATTTATTATTTAAGTAAAATACACAGAAAACTATTAACCTGACTGTCAGGCATTCTAAGCTTTATCCTCTCTAATTTTTATAATTTAAGTTATGAAGAAATTTTTAACTTTCTTATTAAAATATTTGACTTAATCGACTGTTACGCTTACTTTATGACGCTAATATATTATAAGGATTACTCAACAGACCATTATGAATACTATACCAAGCTATTTCAATGGAACAGGTTTCGGAGATTAACAAGCTTACTTTAATGAGATGTCATTATCAAGTATTAATATATTCCTCTACGCTGGTGTGACTAATTTCAGATGATTAGCCGATTAACTCCCACGTTGACATGCGCACGCGCATAGTGCCTACAGTGGCGTAACATCACCTTAACATGATTGTTAACAGTTGTTTTTGGTTCAGTTTTAGAATGTCTTCCTAGTAGTGTGTGTCAGTGTTTTTAACCCACTGCGCCATAAGGAGCGTTATGTTTTTTCGATCTCACTTTTGTGATGACTGTAATTCGTCAACGTACTTGTTGTATTTCGTTAATTTTGTTACAATTTTTTTTTCTTATTGTGTACTTTTCGAAATGCCAATAAAATATGCATGGTCCCCACACCAGTTTCATTGAAACCAGACCAGCTACGCAGGAGTTATTTTATAGTGCCCAAGTGTGTGCGTAGTAAACAAGAGCACTCTCTATTTATTTACTCTCGAAAGCCAGTGGGACCGCTGACTGACACGACTGGCGCAAGATCAGACGCAGGTCCGACTTTTTACATGCCCATCTGACGCATAGTCTTGTCAGGCGATCAGGTGATCAGCCTGCACTACCCTAACCAGATTTGAAAACAACATTTTTTTTTAATTTAAAACCGGGTATCCAACCCACGACCTCCGGAGTCGAGACGCGAGCTCTAAACCACTGGACCGCGGAGGCGACAAATACCTAACGCATTAATGTATAATGTTTGGTAAAATCAATTACGGATATTTTGGGTGTATGATCTACTGATATATATTTTTATTATAAAGACGTTTAAGCTAAAAAAAGTATTGTATACTCTAAGTAAAAATATCATCTCATGTATGGGTGACTCTCCGCTCAATGCAAACTCGCCCATAGAGGAAGATTTTTTTTTGAGTACGACAATTATTTTTCTGCCGAACCGTCTCTGAATAAGCAGTAGATCATATGCTCGAAATATCCCGCGGCTCCACCTGCGTAAATACAGTAAGTATCCCACGGGAACACTGTACTTTATATAAAAGTCCTATGTCAAAACAAAAAAAAACAAATTTGGCACAGATGTAGAGAAGACCACGGGGCGGTGGTCTTCTCTACATCTGTGCCAAATTTAATTAAAATCGGCTGTAAAAATAAAACAAACAAACAAATCTTTCCTCTTTATAATATACTAGCTGTCCCGACACACGTTGTTCTGTCTTAAATATGAACTGGAATGAATAAATAACTACACCTAAATGCAACTTTCGTCCTAGTCCTACACCTACACTCCTACAATCTACAGGTTTTCCAATATTTCTCACCGTTTAAACCTTCCCTGAACTTCCACAATTACTTCAAGACCAAAATTTGCCAAATCAGTCGAGCTATTCTCGAGTTTTAGCGAGACATTGGAATTGCAATCCATTTGTACGTCCCTCAGGAACGGGATAAAAAGTATCCTATGTCCGTCTCCTGGTTCTAAGCTTCCCATCAATGTTTAGCTAAATCGATTCAACCATTCTTGAGTTATAAATAGTGTAACTAACACCACTTTGTTTTATATATATAGATACGTATAGATACGCCATTATCAGTAAATTGATCTTTTTGGCAAATGTAAAGGACGGTTATTGTGTTTCTTATCTAAATATCATATGAAATAGTTTTAATTCCTTTACAAAGTGCACCCATTACGGGATTAATTTGACCATATAAAACACGTCTATCTCCACACACTGTAGTGTTGTACTTCTGTCACAGCGGCGACACTCTACAAATGACCGCTCGAGCACCAGCGAATGTCAGCCGTCAGCCGTGTTGATGTAAGCCTAAGGTTGACACTATATTTTATATTGTCCATTATGTCAAAGCACAAAACGACCAGCGGCCAGCCCCGTGAGCCACAGTCCAGGCTGGGTAAAAGTTCCTCCCCGCCCGCCTCCGCATTCGCCCAGCCCGCACACACGCACACCCAGCCGCGAGCTGTCGTTTGTGTAAATCGGTGGAGTGACGATTCTTTACGTTAGTAATATATATTCTTTGATTGTGTACAGAAAGTACATATCTATAGTTAAAATAAAACTTGAGAGGTGTCAAGGGACACCCGGATGGAACGAAGTTATATATATATATATATATATATATATATATATATATATATATATAATATATATGTATATATATATGTATATATATATATGTATATATATGTATATATATACTAGGAAACGCGGAACTAGTTGGCCGCGCCGGTTGCTTGCTGCTCGCAGTGTTGCCGCCGCGAAGTCCGGCTCCGTACTGAGTAATAACATCAAGCGCTCCTAAGGCACATTGTGACTGTTATGACTGTATATTGTATACTATTGTGACTAGCTCACAATATGTAACAGTCATAACAGTCACAATGTGTGATTGCAAAATTGTACATTATTATCAAGTTGATAAGGTCGTTTTTTGTATCATTCTTAATAGTCGATATTACACTGTGATTTCGAATGGCAAAAAGTGTCGTGCCAATTTAATCCGCCTAACCCCAATTCCCAACGCGTCATAAGGAACATCGTTCCAATAATAAATAGGAAAGATTTGTTTGTTTGCATTGAAGAGGCTCCGAAACTACTGAATCAATTTTGATGAAATTTGGAACAGATATAGAATAGACCACGGGAAAGGACATGGGCTACTTTTTATTGCGGCAAAATGTGCGGTTTCGGTTTGCGGTATTCTCTTTTGCGCTTACGAAGTCACGGGCAACATCCAGTCTATAGCACTTGTACAAATGACCCACAGATTAAATTAATAGCAGAGCAGTGCGAGATGCGTGTAGATAGGGCATGATACATCGCACGTGTAGCAGGTGTGCCGATAGGCCACAACACACGGAGGACAGCTCGATAGCTCAGATCGATAAATATCTAGAGCAGGACATAGGATATTATACGCCGCTCGGTTGTTACAGTCGATATGGTCTGATAATGATAATTGTCCTACTTACTATTATACATTTTAAAGTTTGTGAGGATTGATGGATGTTTGTTACTCTTTCACGCAAAAACTACTGGACCGATTGCGATGAACTTTTGTATGGCTCTGAATTAAAACATAGGCTACTTGTTATCCCGAAAAAATACAGTATTCCCGTGGGATACTACACCTAGCTCTAATATATCTAATATATATATTATAAGTTGTAAATGATTTCTATACTGATATTTATTTTCAACTCCAAACGCAGAAAGAGGGTTGTTATAAGTTTGACGCGTTTGTCTGTCTGTGTGTCTGTCTATGGCATCGTAGCTCCTAAACAAAGGGTCCGATTAAGATGCGTTTTTATTAAGCTAACATGATCGAGAGTATTCTTAGCTACAATTCATTATCATCAGCTCGCTCACTGCTTGACAATTCGGGGATTACTTACATTTTTTGCTTTTTTTAAAGAACTAGCAATAGGCAATACAAACATTACATTTTAATGTTAAGTAATGTCAAATTATAAGTTAAAATATTATATAAAAAAAAGTGTGTCTAATTTCCTGTTTCGTTTTTCGAATTTCAACATGCGATGTGTCATTATAGTTAATACCGGGATAAATTGACTCCAAAATTGTCATGGGAACGAACCCAGGACCTGAAATTAGGTACAATTTATATATGACACGAACATTGGGAGTAAGTCATCTGTCTATAAACTAATTTTTATTTAAATAAAATGCAAAGCGCTTTAATTTTCTTGAAACAGCTGATTTTTACGAAAAGGAAAGTGGTTGCTTTTGAGTATACAATAGTAGCTGTAATATGCGTATGTTTGAGTATTGACTCCCTGTATTAGATATTGACCAAAAACAGAGCATTGACTAAAATGTGTACGGATAACGCTCCAAAGGACACGGGCATTTTATTATGGAATCACCCACGACGACCAAGGATACAATCGGGTTAGATGCGAGCGTAATTGCATCTGGATTACAACGACACGGATCGCTTATCTGCAGGGCGTGGGGTAAATAGTATATATTGTGACATTTTAACTCATTTTAACGAATATTCATATGAAATATGATTAACAATATATTGATTATCTCCACTCCATCACTTTTTCTCCACTTCTCATTAATATTGGTAATTAAGGTAAATCAAAATTAAATGTAAATGAAAATTGTACAATCTAATAGTATTTTAGTTTGTGATCGAGTCGTTTTTAAATTGGGTCAAAATTCTTATATTACTTATTCTATTTATCAGTATCGTCCTCTCGTCGCAAATGATAACGGTTATCAGTAACAGATTTTATTGTAATCGATGAAACAATCCGCTAATTTGAACTTGATAGTGCGGGACTCCGTGGCGCAACGGTAGCGCGTCTGACTCCAGATCAGAAGGTTGCGTGTTCAAATCACGTCGGGGTCAAATTTGTTTTTTTTTTTGTGAGTAACTTTGATTTTTGCTTACTCTGAGATTTGGTGCAAACGGGACGGATATACGTGGCGTCAAGCGGTGGTAATGTCGGCCGTATTCTGTTGTGTATGCGGATTTCGGTGGTAGTTCGCAATATTGTATATTATTTAATTAGTTAGCATAATATCTGTCCAGTGTCCATATTCAATTTTGCCGCATTTATTTATGTATATTTGTATAAAATGAAAAGCAATATGTATCTACATATTTGTCACCTAATTCTTCTTCTTTTTATGTTGCTTTTATTTTTATAAGCTGGTTCTAAGTAAGTTCTTTTTTAACCACACACTTTAATAAATATTTTGTTGTTTTACAGAATTTCTTTAAGGATATCGAAGTTATAAATAAAATAATATTACTTATTTAAGTACCTACTGAATATTAAAACATAAACACATTTTTTTTAGATTCAGTGCGAGCTGATGATGATCTCGAACATGTCAGCTTTCATTGTACAACAGAAGCGCGTCGCGGTGTGACGACACCGATACTTTTTTTTTTTACCTTTTAATATTCTACTCGCTGGTAGCTTGGCATTGGCATTTAAAAACAAACTGTTTTTAAATGGATCCCTAGAATATAAAAATAGCCTTAAGTACTCCTTACTCCTTATAACATCAGCTGCCTACCAGTAAAAGTCCCGTGAAAATCGGTCCTGCTATTTCAGTGATTAGTCGGAATAAACAGACAGACAAAAATGTTTAACATTGTTTTTTTATTGTAAATGCCTATATATTTTCACGTGGATTATTTAACGGCGAACTTCGAAAACAAAATGTATGGGATTTGACATAAGGCATCGCAAGCGACATGTTACTTAGCGATGACCTATGTCAAATCCCATACATTTTTTCTTTCGAAGTTCGTCGTCGAAATTATCGAATCATCTTGACTAGAGGCCCAGTCTCCTTATTAAAAGCTCTCGAGTACCATCAGTAACATCTAGGTACGTTATTAAAACCTTTTATATACAACTTATATTTTATTTGATTTTGCCCGCGACCTCGTACGCATAAAGTTAATCTTGCGAAAACCGTACATTTTTCCGCGATAAAAAGTAGCCTATGTCCTTCTCCGTGGTCTACTCTATATCTCTGCAAAATTTCATTAAAATCGCTCCAGCAGTTTGGAGCCTGTTCAATGCAAACAAACAAACTTTGCTTTTTATAATCCTACTACTATATGTGAATTTTTGTGAGGATGGATGGATGTTTGCTACTTTTTCACGCAAAAACTACTGAACGGATATCGTATGGAAGCAGTTTAGGCTTTGGATTAAAGCATTAGCTACTTTTTATCCCGATAAAGTACAGTATTCCCGTGGGATACACGATACTATATGCCACAGGCAAATGCTAGTAGTAGTAAATATTAGTCGAAGCAAGTCCTAGCTAGCTACGAGCATTACCTAATCAATATTTGGGCTTGCAGGCTGTATCTCAGTCACGGCTCGACGAGAGATATGCCGCGCAAATCTCCGAGCAGAGCCCAGTGATGTAAACACGAGCTAGCTAGCGCCAGGGCTGCCACCCGCGTTAAATGTTGTTATAGTTTTATTGAAAAGTATCTTCTTTATAAAAAACCATAACCCGACTACGTAAGTGTTATAGCCTATGTTACCCGGGCCATTATTACGAATCTATTGACACCACATTCATTAAAATCGGATACGTAGTTTATGCGCTACAATGGAACAAGTATACATTCTGACATACATAGACTGCCAAAATCATTATCCTTCCTTTTGGCTTCGCCGTAGTCGGGTAAGAAACAATAAATAATTAAGTATAGACCGTCAAATTATTTTCTTAACCAACTCGAACATGAAATTACTAGTAGAAAGAAAGAAAGAAAAATGTATTTTTAATATAATTTTATTTATAGTAAATAACTTACGTATTATCATTGCATGTATTTTTTGTGGAGAGAAAGGGAACTTATAAATTATTACTATGTTTATGATACTAATATAATAATAAAAATAATGTGATAATAATAATATCGCACGCCGCACACCACGTCAATCTGGCCCCGTGATAGGTACTCGAAGAACTTGTGTAACGGGGACTAGACAATGGGAAGTAATTTTAATACTTTTATACTATACAATTATACATATGTATTTAAGATTGTTTAAGCGTCGAATGTTTATATTATAATCATATTTAATACACATCCCATTGACCCAGGAACTTTTTGTTCTCTCGGCGGGTTTAGAACCCGCGAGCTCCGGCTTGATCGCCGGCGCGCTAACCACTGAGCCCCAGAGGTGGTCCAGTATATGTATACCTTACAAGTATCTGTATAATGTGTGAGTCGACCGCTACCGCTGATTGCACACTCCATATATAACGATTTGTTAAATCAATTACAGAAAAGAACACATGACTTACTATTTATAAGTAAAGACGTTTAGATTTTTTGTGTCAAGACGGTAATAGCAAGTAACTTATATAGTTGAACCCACGAGAGGAATTAATAAGGTTTACCTACATACATAGGCTGATAAACACATTACCACTCCTTTGCGTCACGCAATCGGGTAAAAATAGCATAACATTGTGTCATTAGAATAATAAATAACAGACTTAAAAAAACATGTAGCCTGTATACCGCGCCGTCCGTCCGGCCCGTCCGTAAATAAAAGTCGAAAAAAATATGTACAGGTAGTATGAAATGAAATTAATATTCGCCGCTGAGGCCATTGACCTCTCACTATCTACTGATTCACCTAAAGGCTGATTTTAAAACTTATTTTTACTAGAAACTTACGTTTTCATATAAGCTGTCAGGTGAATCAGCTGACAGTGTGAGGTCAAAGGCCTCAGCGGCGAAGATTAATTGTATTACTAGATTTTTTCAGCTTTCAAAGAACCCGGCACTGCACTTGCAATGAACCATGTATCTTCTTGTGTACGAAATAAAGTTTAATTTTGAATCGCTATCTTAGAAATGTAGCTAATCGTCGTGTCGTATATCGTCTCGTTTCGGTGTGAGCTGAACCTAAATGTGCTGCACACTGCACTATAATAGAGAAAGTAATAATTTGTTGACAATCAAATATAATGATAAAATACACTGTTATATAAAGTGATATCATGCTAGTTCCATAACGTTATAAAACTACATACTATGTGCCCCAAGATAAATGGTGTAACTAACAAGACTTGGTCTTATATTGCCGGTGTATAGTTAATAGTTATGATACAAATTGTTTTCTCTACAACAAGCTACATGTAACATGCTACATTATACGGGATACGGAAATAACGGATCGGATCATCTCAATTTATGACGTATGGGGTTTATAACACTATCTAAACCAGTTGGAACTCACAACATCTTACAGCCACAGATTACTAAGTACAGTTGGGACCACGAAAAAATTGTGAACGAGGGATTCGAAATATTTGGATCAAATTTAAAATTTGACACTTCGTGGTAGATTTGTCAAATTTATTACAAAAGTGTTGGCCGTTGGGTCGGACGGTGTATCCACTCAACCTACATGTTTTTTTTGAGTCCGTGAAATTTTAAAATTTCGTATGACACGTGCTATTTTTACCCGATTGCGCGACGCAAGGGAGTGGTAATGTTTTTATCAGCATATGTATGTATGTGGGTAAACCTCGCTTCTTCTCGTGGTGTCGGATATATTAGTAACTTGCTGTGACCGCTTGTTACAACAGTTTGTTCAGGTAGTTGCAACTGTAATGCGGTCGGTGGTACAAAGTCGTTGGCTGTTGGAGGTATCGTTGTAAAAGAGCGGGTGCAATTTCACAACAATGCTACTCCAGCAATTATAGTCTTCTGGTTTTTGACCGTGGCCCGGCCTGCGTTTGTACTGCAGTATCCCGCAGGAACACTACTTTTTCGGGATAAAATGTAGTCTAGATATTAATCCGTCAACTTGATCTCGGCCAGAAGTAACATGACGTGGTGGCGGTGGACAAACGCCCTTAACGGCAGTCGCTGGCGTCAAGAAACATTGATTAGGTAGTACTCGTAGGTAGCTAGGACTTGCTTCGACTAATCCTACTACTACTAGCATTTCCCCGCGGCTCCGCGTAAATATAGTATCCGGTATCTCACGGGAATAATGTACTCGGGATAAAAAGTGGCCTGCGTATTAATCCAGACTTTAGCTACTATCATACCTTTCACCACAATCCGTCTTAAAGATGCAGGCGTCGCGTTGCGACACTTGCGTATCCTTTCGTTTCGGAGTAAAGATACACAAAATAAATTTTGTTACTTCAAAACTTTGATGGAAATAAATATGGAGCTATCTCTATCTCTATCTCTTTTTCTTCTTTCTTTCTGAAAGTTTGTTTGTTTGCATTAAATAGGCTCCGAAACAACTGGACCGATTTTGATGAAATTTGGCAAAGATATAGAGTAAGCCACGGGGAAGGACAGGCAAATAAATTAGGCATTTTTATCGCGGTTTAATGTATGGTTTCTTTAAGACTAACTTTTGTGCGCACGAAGTCGCGGGCAAAAGTTTACATATTATAAACTTAGATTATATATTCGAACGAGTACCTACTATCTACTGCTTGAAAAAATACTTAGACTGCCAAAATCGTTACCCCTAATATGCAGAACGTTACGTTATGAAATAAATTTCGAATAAAACAAAAATTCAATTCGCATTAAGATTCCAATTTCAATACTGGCCATAAAGAGTTCTATTTTTAAGATGCTGGCTGAAAAAATGAATCTTTAATACTGGCCGAAAAAAAAAAAGATTTCTTTAAATTCAAAACGTTCTTTATCGTGCATCGACAACTCACGCGTGCTCCCTGCATGCGGGTCCCATACATACACGTGGGAATGTCTGCCTCTGTACGTCTGCGGTTGCCTGTACCTCCGACTGTGCACGAACTGCGCTCGACTGTACCTCAGCGGTGCACGTACTGTCGTAACCGTATGTCATTTAGGTCATAAACGCTGGAGAAAATAGACGCAAACAAAAGTATGTGCGAGAATCCGTTGAGCATAATAATATTATGACGGTACATTTTGACAGACATGATATTACATTTTATTTTAACACTCTTTAACTTAATGTGGTTTACTCATTATAAATGGTTTATTTTAACTAACCCGCCTTTACTGTATTCTGGAAACGTACGTATTAGATTTATAAAAAATCAATCTCTGAAACCTAATACGATATAAAAAGGTTATTTTATGTAGTTTCTCTGAATTTTTACCCGACTGCGCCAGAAGAAGGATTATGTATATCGATTATATGTATGTATATTTCTTTGGCGCGCTAAACGGCTTGTCGCAACTGAGCTCGAGAGGTATCATTAGATTCGTCTCAGTCGCGAGAGTGACACTGGATACACCAAAATTATTTGACGCAGTCGGGTTTTTGGAACGAAGTTCCTTATAGCGCGTTGCGAATTGTATTGGGGCTGGACGGATTATTAGGCACGACACTTTTTGCCACTGGAAATCGCAATGTAATAAC
The DNA here is from genome assembly GCA_963565745.1 of Phengaris arion. NCBI lineage: Eukaryota > Metazoa > Arthropoda > Insecta > Lepidoptera > Lycaenidae > Phengaris > Phengaris arion. The sequence goes on from OY751450.1 coordinate 17,145,534, forward strand.
GACTATTAAGAATGATACAAAAAACGACCTTATCACCTGGTGTAGAATTTTGCAATTACACATTGTGACTGTTATAACTGTTACATATTGTGACTAGCTAGCCGGGCCTTAGGTTTGCGAGCGGTGAGACGGAAGAGCGCTCGATGTTATTACTTAGTACGGAGCCGGACTTCGCGGCGGCAACACTGCTAGCAGCAACTAACCCGCCCCCTCACCCCTGTCCCTACCTAAGGCGCGGCCAACTAGTTCCGCGCGCACTATATATACTTAGTTCAACTATTTGTTTTGTATAATATAATGGTATAAAACCATGGCATTTTTATGTACCCTCAAATTATTAAGTTAACCTGACCATGTGGGCTATTACCTCACTTAGATGGTTCCATTTTCTCGAGGTACGCCTAATGATAAGGCCAATTGCCGCAAACACAGGATGCCGTGCCCTGACGTAATAAGATGAACGTGCGATTATGTACCTAAACGAGCACACGGCTCCTGATGCGAGCTGCTACACAATGATGTCAAAATTTACATTTGACAGAAAATATCTTCGTACAAGAAAAAGCCACGGAAGATTTTGTCAATTAAATGCGGACTGATTATACTGCGGAAAGCAAATGTCAAATGTCAAACCTCGACTGTCCCAAACAACCCCAAAAGTGGGGCAGCTAAAGTGTGGAACTTTTTGCCTCGACATGCCTCGTCTGTACCTAATATATAGATTAGCTCCATCTGTAGTCTAAACTGGCCGCACTAAGCGAATCAAACTATGAAAAATCAACTTTTGAAAAAGTTTCTCTCAGCAATTCTTATTATGTGTAGGTACTATTTTACACATTTTTATTGAAAACTGTCAAAATAGAATTGTTTGAAGTATATGTAAGAGCAACTTCTTGATAAGTTGATGTTTCATAATGCGATACACACTCAGGCACACGCACACGCACAGACAGACACGTCCAACTTGTAACACCCCCGTTTTCGTCGAGAGTTTGATACACTAACTATAGCTACGATCAGCGTGATGGTCTGCTCCGTCTACTGCATTATATCTATACACTATCGCATAACTACAACCTCTGAGTAGATTGCGCAGAAACTTGGTAAAAATCAGCGACCTAATGAAAGGCAAGCGCAACGTTTTTTTTTAATTAAAAGCATAAGCTAAGGTTACCTAGGTCTCAGGATGTCTTGTTTATTAATAGGTCTCCATACATTATCCTGGCTTCCATCGATCAATGCAATTACAGCTGATAATTATATTGACACAGCTCGCCGGGTAATGCAGATAGACAGTCACGCCGCTGCGGGCGCCCGGCGTGCAGATGTTATCGCATGTTCGATGGGCGATGACTGATACCGATCCTCACGAGGAATGTGCATGGTATACGAAGTATGCTGAAGCTGGCCTGTAGAATACCATCGGAATACTCTACCATCGGAAAGTATCTTTTGGACTTAAGGCTGGGGCTATATTGTCCGGAATCCGGTAGACCGGGGAATATTCAGAGCATTAAAAATAGAAATCTGCGCTAGTAAAATAGAACTGAAAATTAAACACAAAAGTGTCGAGTCAAATGTCTATGTCAAAAAAAATCCACATAGGTAATTTATAACACTCACGGAGTTGTCCCTACGTGATGCCTCCCACCGGTTCGGGAACTAACCCGTAAAACTTTCAACTCTATTGTATTAGCGCAGAGTTCTATTTTCAATGCTCTGAATTTTCTCGGGCCCGCCGGATTCCGGATCATAATATAGTCCCAGCCTAAGGAACAAAATAAATCGGTTGAATGTATTATGTTCTAATGTTTTCTAAGTTAGGCTAAAAAAACATTAAACCACGCAAGGCCTCTGGCAAGGCAGCGGATTTTAACGAATGCAAGATGAAAAGTCGCGCCTAATTACAGCACATGCTCAGTGGTCATAATTGTGCACTGTGCAGGCGTGTGCAGGCGTGGTCAGGGGTGTGCAGGCGTGTGGTATCCCTTGCCTGCCCCACACAGTGGAAAAAATATATACAGAGAAACAGCGTGCATAGAACGAGCCAAATTGATCCAAATTAAAATAAAATTACGTCCCCTTCAACGGCCCACGATTTTTCCACACAATCGTGGACACACCGTATGCTTGTAGTAGTGCAAATTGAAAGCTAACTATGTAGCTGTTTATCTGTTCGTATTTCTTTAATCTGTGGCTGCACCGCGCAGAGGCGCGTTTAAAGTGTATCGTGCTTTTACAAAGCTAATCAAAATCCATATACATATATTACGTTAAACCGGCCATGATTTTAAGTAAAAAATGTTTAATATTTTTTTACGAGCTTTTACGGTGAAAATTGAAAGAATTTTGCTCTCGATGCGTCATATTTTAAGATGGAAATACCTCGAGGACCATTATAATTTTTTACTGCATTTTTAATTTTGTCCCTCGCATTGCAACGGTATTTCTCGAACTGCAACTCGCAGACGCAATATTTGCATAAAATACTTGTACCTACTGAACAGGCTTGCATCTCAAAGTTTACTCAGAATTGACTTTATCTTACTTGCCTAGAGCTAGCGTAGGTAAATGATTTGGTTAGCTTCTTGCCTAGAGCTAGCATAGGTAAATGATTTGGTTAGCTTCTTGCCTAGAGCTAGCGTAGGTAAATGATTTGGTTAGCTTCTTGCCTAGAGCTAGCGTAGGTAAATGATTTGGTTAGCTTCTTGCCTAGAGCTAGCGTAGGTAAATAATTTGGTTAGCTTCTTGCCTAGAGCTAGCGTAGGTCAATGATTTGGTTAGCTTCTTGCCTAGAGCTAGCGTAGGTAAATGATTTGGTTAGCTTCTTGCCTAGAGCTAGCGTAGGTAAATTATTATGTTAGCTTCTTGCCTAGAGCTAGCGTAGGTAAATAATTTGGTTAGCTTCTTGCCTAGAGCTAGCGTAGGTCAATGATTTGGTTAGCTTCTTGCCTAGAGCTAGCGTAGGTAAATGATTTGGTTAGCTTCTTGCCTAGAGCTAGCGTAGGTAAATAATTTGGTTAGCTTCTTGCCTAGAGCTAGCGTAGGTAAATGATTTGGTTAGCTTCTTGCCTAGAGCTAGCGTAGGTAAATGATTTGGTTAGCTTCTTGTCTGGCGTGTAAATTGTAAATGATTAAATTAATTTATAATAAGGTGTTAATGTTTTACATCGGATGTTGGAGACTCCACGTACAGGCACAGATAATAATCTAGATTCTAGGGCTTATTAGGTCTCTAATTACGAGGCAAATTGCCGTGACCGCTTTCTAAACGATTATCGATACATTACTAGCACGGTGCAAGTTGCAACTATGTTACGACTAGTTTGTGAAAAAAAATAGATTGGGGTTCCGCAGGAGGGTGGGTAGGAGGTGGTAGGCCTGGAATGAAATCCTTACCGTTCTGAGTTATTGACCATACACGATATAACCCGATTGATTGTTGTGATCTAGTCTAAACTAAACTCTCAGACCAGATGAAACAGTGAGGACAGAGCCTTGTCAAATAAAAACTGAGACCGGTTTGTTACGTATGTAGTGCGCGTGTGGTTAGGACTTCATACATAAAAACCACACACCGCGACGGCTCGCCTCAGAAGGTAAGGCGTAGTTTCGTTACGTGTGTGCGTGACACTTTGACTGATTGGCCTCACTGTGTGGTTCGCAGAACTCTGACTTCACTTTTTATGTGGTCTGAGACTAAACTACACTATGCATGCAAAATTTAATTAAAATCCGTTAAACTGTTTTGCACCACAGAGTCGTTTTTTCACTTCAGGTCAAACTTTTAAATATGATTTATCTTGAAATATTATTTTTTATTTATGGACGCTTCACACCGCGTCAATCTGGTCCCGTGGTATGTTATAGAGTATTTTCGGCCACATTTTCCCATTAATATAAATTAGTTTGCTTCATTAATAATAATAATAATAATAAATATCTATGGACGCTTCACACCACGTCAATCCGGCCCCGTGCTAAGTATCCGAAGAGCTTGTGTTACAGGTACCAGAAAACGGGAAGTATATTTAATACTTTTATACTATACATATATTTAAGATTTTATTATATTATACACATATTTAATACACATCCATGACCCAGGAACACAGAAAAACTTTTTGTTCCTTCGGCGGGATTCGAACCCGCGACCCCCGGCTTGAGCACCAACGCGCTTAAACACTGAGCCACAGAGGTCGTTATTATACTTACCGAAAGCCAAGTTGTTCCGGCACTTTGCTTATCTCTATTTAATGCTGATTATGTTGATGTGATCTATCATGTATCGTTCGTGACTTGATCTATTATGGCACAAAACACCGCTTTCACATAGCTAAGCCCACACGTCATTGACGTAAAGTACTATGGACGTCGTGCGTCGCGTTGATACTAAAAAATAAAAATATTTAGCACATGGCGCAAAACAGCCTAAAAAGCTTTATGCCCGCTACAGACCACAACAATCAATCTGCACAGTTTGGTCACAGTAGATTATTTAACATATGTGCGTGCACCGATTCGGGCGGTCAAGTATGAAGATGAAGTACTGTATACTTTTACTGTGGCCGAACTGTGCAGTTTTATCGTTATGGAGTGTCGCGGGCATTAGAAGGTCAGTTCTCACTATTAAAAACGCGCACATACATTGCAATGTGATATTTGGCATACACTAAAGTCGAAGAAATTAAATTCTGGCTGTCATATTTCATTTTTTAACGATTTAGTCTCGGACTACATTATTCGGAATCCTTACGGTCGAAAAAATAAAACAGCGCTGGAAATAGAACTCTGCGCTTATACAATAGAGCTGAAAATCAAACACATGAGCGTGGACTTTTTACTAAGGCGGGTCAATAAGTCCGTGACTTTTTGAATTTCTAACCTCCTTACTGAAAAAGCAACACTACTCCTGTCAACAGGCATCTGTCAGTTGACTCCTATCAAAATTTTAACTTGCTGCGTCAGTTAGTTTGTGTTTTACAGCTATCTTTATCAGACTATCCAGTAACTTAAGGAAACAATGGAAAAAAGTGAATTTCGTGTGCTTATTAAGCATTATTTTTTGCGAAAAAAAACCATTACCGAGACCAAGGTTAAGCTTGATAAATACTATGGGGACTCTGCACCATCGATTTCAATGGTAAAAAAGTGGTTTACTGAATTTCGTTGTGGCCGTACAAGCACTGAAGATGCCGAACGTCCTGGACGCCCAGTTGAGGTCTCTACACCCGAAACAATCGAAAAAATTCACGATATGGTGTTGGCCGACCGAAGATTGAAAGTGCAAGAGATTGTGGAAGCCATAGGCATCTCGCATGGCTCAGTGGTTTCAATTTTGAATGATCACTTGGGCATGAGAAAGCTTTCCGCAAGTCGACCACAAACGCAATCGTGTAACAACTTCACAGGAAGGTTTGGCGTTGTTTAATCACAATATGGAGGAGTTTTTGCGCCGTTTTGTAACCGTGGACGAAACATGGATCCATCACAACACACCAGAGACCAAACAACAGTCAAAACAGTGGGTTTCTAAGGGTGAATCGGCGCCAAAGAAGGCCAAGGTGGGTTTGTCAGGCAATAAAGTTATGGCGACTGTTTTTTGGGATGCACGTGGGATAATCCACATTGACTATCTTCAAAAGGGAAGAACAATTAATGGGGAATATTATGCCAACTTATTGGACCGCTTCAATGAGGATTTGAAAAAAAACCGACCTCATTTGGCCAAGACAAAAGTTCTTTTTCACCAACACAATGCAAGGGTGCACACATGTGCAGTTGCCATGGCATAAATCCATGAATTGGGCTATGAATTGCTCCCACATCCACCCTATTCTCCAGATTTGGCTCCGAGTGACTTCTTCTTGTTCCCAAACCTGAAAAAATGGCTCGGTGGAAAAAGATTTGACTCCAATGATGAAGTCATCTCGCAAACCAAGGCCTATTTTGAGGACCTCGACAAATCATATTTTTTGGAAGGGATAAAAAAATTGGAGAAGCGTTGGACAAAGTGTATAGAGCTCAAGGGGGACTACGTTGAAAAATAAAATGATTTATTTATCAAAAAATCTGTGTTTTATTCCAAAAGTCACGGACTTATTGACCCGCCCTCGTAAATTGCTGCCGTGTGTCCGATTTTCAAGTTTCAACTCTATTTTATCCGCGCATTTACAGCACTTTTTTCCGGCCGGATACATTCGGATGCGTGGCGACTGACGTCGCGGCTATAATGTCCATAACTTAGACGATTAATAATAATCTAATCTCGATTCAGTAAATATTAAAACTCAATATCAACCCGCCCGCATCTACGTGCGCGCAAAAGGAAATTCCTCGGAAACCGTACCGCGATAAACGTAGCCTATTCAATGCAAACAAACAAACAATATTTCCTCTTTACAATATTAGTGTATATAGTTAATTGTGTAAGCGTTTTTCAACCTACAATACTAAAGCGCTCGGACACTGGCAACTCTGAACTCACAAGTAGCGAACGAAGTGCGACTTCCCTGTACCTACAGGACGTCAATGGCACACAATAACTGAGAGCTCGTAGCCGCGGATGTATCACGTAAATCAATACACGCCGAGGACGAGTTAATCATCATCGAACACTCCAAAGACGCCGCCGATCTGATTACATTTTTGTGCGTAGTGCGAACTGCCTCGCTTCGCGGTGTGGGTGTGTTTTGAACCTTACCACCGTAGCTATAAGGTCGAAATGTGGCACGGCTGACGAGTCGGCGACTGCACTGCGCCAGTTAAGAATGTAGCGGTTCATTTGATCTAAACTGGAGCTGTGCCATACGAGTAACGCACGTGACGGACAGAAATTATGACGTCAAATAACAAGTGGATATATTTTTTGGGCTTGTTAAAAACCTAACCGGGGCAAACGGATTTTTGTTTTTGTTTCCTGGGTGTGATTGTGGGCATCCGGGAAAAAATTTGCAGTCAACATAATATAGCATTAGTACCTACTTTTAAATCTAACTACCGCAAACACTAACCACAATGTTACTACAATACTACTTGGCACTCGTAAGTCCAGCTTGCTTACTGCTTAACCAATTGTTAAACAGTAAGCAAGCTTATGTTGATATAGCTAAGAAGTAAGAACGCTCTTGATTATGTCAGCATTCAAACAAAAAAACTAGATCAAAATATGTTCAGCCGTTTGGGCGCTACGATGCTACGGACAGACACACACACATACAAACAGACAGACACGTCAAACTTATAACACAACTTCGGTTTTCGTCGTGGGTTAGGAGCTACGATGACACCGACAAACACACAAACACGGACACGTCAATCTTAGAACACTTTTGTTAAAAACTGTGTTTTATTGAAACTGGGACTATAGAAAAGCTTTAACATCAACCCCTCTTTTTCTTTCAGGCCGGTGTGCCGCAACTGCGTGGTGTCCCCCACGGGCTCGCCGCCGCCGCTGCCCGCGTCCCCCCCGCCGCCCGCTCCCCCCACCCCGCCGCAGCCGTCTCCCAGCCCCGGGGGGTCCAGGGGGTCCGGGGGGTCGAGCATCCAGTCCCCCCAGTCCGGCATGTCGTCGCCCGCGCCGGGTCGGTTCCGCGGGCTGCTGGAGCAGGCCGAGCGGCTGATGAAGGACCCGAGACACTCCCAGAGCGACGACGACAGTGGATGCGCGCTGGAGGAGTACACGTGGATACCGCCGGGGCTCAGGCCGGAGCAGGTCAGTAGCATTTTCAAATGTAACTTAAAAATCCTAAGGCTCAAATCCCACTGGTGCAGAGTCGATGCGACGCGACCCGACGACGCGTCATGTTTTTTACCTATAGCGTAATATTTGTCTCTATATTTCCATTATTAAGGTATTGTGGTCTAATCTATATCTGTACCAAATTTCATCAGAATCGATCCAGGAGTTTCGGAGCCTATTCAATTCAAATAAACAAAGAAACATTCAAACAAATCCTTCCTGTTTATAATATTAGTGTTGATTTTAAGGTAAATTCTAGAACTCTATACTATAGAGAGACAAGACTATAGGACAATGAATTACATATTTTATGTAGTTGACGCGTAGATGACTTCGTCGGAACTCAGAACACAATCATTTTGGTCTGTACTGTACTCCATACTGCAGTTGGCGATATACCCGACCGCAATCCCACGACACTCCCACGGCTAGCTCGAGTTACAAGTGCGAGTGATTGGTATCAGTGCGGGTTCCGTAGATGAAAAGATGAGTCTTCCTCCGAGAAGCTCCAGTGGATAAGTAGGAATCACAAGTCCACTGGAGCTCCGAAACACCAGAACCCTATGGGTCAATTCACACCGAAACAAAACGATTAGCGACGCGGCGGCGCTGCATTTTTAAAATTGAACTTTATTCATTACACAAGATGAATAAATTTTGAATTGCTATTTTTTACAGTGGCCGTCTTAATAAGATTCGTCATTATATTAATATTATGACTGATGGCGCTTATTTTAAAATAAGTTTTATCTGACAAATATACACTACCATGTAACTAGACTGAATGTGGTATATCTTTCCTATATTTTCCAGCCTTTTGCGCTTTTCCACAATTGTCCTTTGTTTTTCAAAAGCTATTGTAAGAAGTCCTTTTGTTTTTTGCTACAAGCAATGGTCTACTTGTTCATTCTTTGCGGCTATTAAAAATATAAAAAAAGTGTTCTTCTGAAAGTAATAAAACTTAAAAGTGTGTTCGTACTCATAAAGAAAACTGGTGACAAATATCTAAACGAGGGTTTGAAGGTTATTATATGCGACTATCTGTCCTGACAAACTTCCTACCGCCTTGGAATATTTGTTGACGTACTGACAGGAGCCCCACCTATCTTGTCCAATTGCAAATGCAAACCATTCTCGAATCTACTTGAGCGCACACAAAAAAATCATCTAAGTCGGTCCAGCCCTTTAGAAGTTCAATTACAAACACACGCACATAATATACAGAATGTTTTTTTGGTCAGTGCCCAAACATGCAGGAGTGGAAAAATTGCGAGGAAAATTCTAAAAATATTAATTGATTATGAAATTAAGAGAGAGCAGCTATGCTTGTGTTACTTTATAAGATTTTTTAATCCCACACTGAAAAAGAAGGGTGTTAATAGTTTGAAGTGTGGCATCGTAGCTCCTAAACAAATATACCGATTTTAATACGTTTCAAGGGTTCCGTAGTACAAAACCTTTATAGTTTCGCTCTGTCCGTCCGTCCGTGTTTGGGTCTGAATGGTCTGATGTTATATTCAGTGCGAGTACGTACTGTGATAACAGTATTATGTTATCGGATCGCGAAAGCCGGTGTGTTTTTTTATTATTAAATCTCACGACATTGGGTTTCGTTTAGAAAAAATATCCGGCATCAGGGGGTCAAGTTGAATATTACTAAATATCACGCGGTGTTTTTGGCAAACATCACGTCTTTTTTCCGGACAAAATATAAATGTAATAAAATATGAGTCACTGGATGTTGCACGCGGATTTGTGCGCGCAAAAGGAAATTCCACGGAAACCGTACGTTTTGCCGCAATAAAAAGTATCTTTATTATCTATATTATCCTTCCCCGTGGTCTTTATCGGTCCAGTAGTTTTGGAGCCCATTCAATGCAAACAAACAAACAAATCTTTCTTCTTTATTAGTAGTAAAGATATTGTCCAACGTTACGTAATTATGTAGAAAAGAGAAAAATATGCTATAGTAGGTACTTGCGGCATTTAACACTTTCAGTGCGCGGCCATTTTCAGAAGACTGACAGTGCGTTTGAAACCTATAAGAACTCGTAACCGTGCTTAAATGTAGTGTGTATGAGACCTGAAATATCTCCTACCAATGTTTTTTTAAAGTGAGCACGACTCGTTCATAATATAAGATACAAACATGATATTTCGCTGGATGGATGGCGGTGGATCACTCTATCTATATGTTGCTTACCACGCAAATATGACAAATAGATAAAGAGAAAATACAGAAAAATAATTAGGTATGTATTGTATCGCGGATCGCAAAATAAAATAGTTCTGTTTGAGTAGTGAAGTGACTAGTGAGGGGAAATTACAATTATATTTGTCACCGATAATCAAACTTCTACTGAACTACATACAATGGACCTACTGATTTACGTAAAGTATTTACTTTAAGCAAAAGTGTTCTTGTTTTTGTTCTTCGTTTCCTTCAATGAGAAGGAAACTAAATACATTGATTGGTTGTGAGGCGTAATGTTGTTGTTGTTGTTGTTGTTGTTGCTGCAGCAGCCTGTGCAACGATTGTTTTGTCACCACGTTGAAATATATTATTTGAACATTAATTTAATATAATTCAAATAATCACACAACTGCACTGGGTATTATAAATACGTAACTTAGTGTAGTTTTAAAGTTTAACCAAAATGCGGAGGGGTCTTGAGCTATCGACATTTGAAATGCACTAAAAATTTCGCAGACTCATTAAAGTTTTAATTCATAAATGTGGCAAAAATCAATGCCTTTTTTTTCGCTTGAAGAAAGTTGTATATAATTTCGCGGAAAAATGTACGGTTTCCGCAAAATAAACTTTTGCACGCACGAAGTAGGCGCGTGCTTCGTGCGCGTTCGTAAAAGTTAACACTTCAAGTAGCGGGCGACATCTACTCGTAGTTCATAATAAAACAACAGTTTAACCTGTTCAATTGTAACCATCCGCAAGTTAACCGTCGCCTAATTTACTGTTTTAACATCAGCTATCTGCCAGTCAAAATCTGGTTAAAATTGGTCCAGCTGTTTCAAAGATTAGCTGGAACTAACATACAGATAGACAGACAGACAAAAATTCCAAAAATTGATTTTTGGTTCAGACAAGTATACTTACAAAATAAAGTAAACATTGAGACTCGATTCCTCCTACGTATTTATAGTGTTCCTGATGTACGGAACCCTTGATGGTCAAGTCGGACTCGCTATTTTCCGGTATTTTGATGACAGTACCCAGTAAATATGCTTAAAATAAACCGGCCAAGTGCGAGGACTCGCGCACGAAGGGTTCCGTACAAAACGGCAAACAAACGTTTTTGTTGTATGTAATATTTCTGTTAACTGACCTATATTATTTTGTACTTACTTCTCCATAAACGACACCATTAATTCAAATTGTGATGCACTCGTCTTCATTATATATGAATAATGTCAAGATTTTCAAGACAGACGCGATCGAAAAAAAACCAAACAAGAATGTTTTTTTTTTGGTATTAATCCGTATAAGTTCAAAACACTACTCCTTTGGTTATAATCACTCAAGAAATGTGTACTTCTGCAAATGGTTGGTTGTTCACTCGACGAAACAAATGCTCGCCATTCACGGTGAGTAAACGCAAACCGAGTGGTTTGGCTGAATGGTGACTCCCACTGGCACATTCTCGACACTCGTCAAGTAAAAAGTTAATTCGACTCACGCGATGGTAAAGTAGTAGTATTCGATCACTTTTGAGAACATCGCACTCGTCACTCAGAGTGCTAAGTGTGAGTTTTCTTTTCGCATTCCATCGTGAGCGCGTTTGGCGTTTACTAGGAATTTGTATGTGATTTTTACAGCGCCACCTAGTTGTAAACGCAACAACTAGGTCAAATCACATACAAATTCCTAGTCAACGCCAAACGCGCTCACGATCGAATGCGAAAAAAAAAACTACCACTTAGCACTCTGTTCACCGTCTTGGAATGTCAGACGACAAAACAAAAAATTGAAAAAAAAATTCACATTATAGTATTATATAACGGTAATTCATGTCTTATTCGAACTGTAATAAGCTGTCTACGTTCTTCTCGCACACAAACGGAGCGAGTTCCTTACACCAGAAGTCATCCAGTTCACCGTCTTGGAACATGGCGCCGCAGACCTGGCCGTCCTTCCTTCCATCTGGCTGATTCTGTTTCCAAACAGCATAATTGCCCTCCAACCGTGAACCTAATAGACAAATGCAGACATGTAGCTATAACAGTACGATATAATTATATTGTCTACTGCGTTGCGTAGTGTTCTAATGTATCCCATAACTTTGTTAACAAGCTAGTCTGATGACCGACAAGAGAGGATTTTCGAGCGTTACACATGCGTTCCCATCTGTCTCTGTTAACTTAAACTGTTACGTTCGAAGTGGTTACCGGATTTCGAAAATTTCTTAGCGCTCACCGTGAATAGTAGTCCAAACTCCATCCCTATTTATGTCCAAGACACCCAGGAACATGACATTCTTGAATTTGGTGGTGATGGCGGCTCGGTTGAAGTTCTGGTTGAACAGGTCCTTCAGATGCATGGCCTCCTCATTGTTGTTGGGAATAGCTAAGTATCCACCTTCAGCGGAGCACGCCATGAAAGCGCTGGACCAGTTACGGGCCTGGGTATGGAACTTGTAGCAGTTGCCTGTCTTCGGGAACAGTTTGTATCCTGTGAAGATTCATATCATAAACATTAAAACATCCCTTTTATTCGTCCGCTATTACTGTCTTAGCAGAGATGTCGTAGAATTGTGGGAATGGGTTGATATAGAATACTGCAAAGTTTTGCTCAACATTTGAATCAGGTTATACACGTTTATCGATGAAAAACTTTCATCATTACCGTGATCTGATGTGCCGCATTCCGTCACGGGCACAACTCTGCCCGCTTTCTTGTAGCAGATATAGGGCAGGACCTCTGAGCAGTTAACGTCAGCGATGGTACCGTTGGAGACCAGCACTATACAGTTCTCGCCGTTGTTGTAGTTGTCGGGCTCCGACGGCATCCACTCCACTGGCATCCGCAACAATGGCACTCCTAATAGAATAAAAAAATATAATGAATGCGATACAAAGAGCCATGCCATGTCGTGGTATTTATGATGAATAATATTGTAAAGTTCCACAATTGCCAACGACACGTTTTACTAGGAAAATTAATCAGAGTTAACATTTTTCTTATGAAATTGACCAGGAAACAAGCAGATGGGTCCACCGTCCATGGATACACCAGAGGAGTTACACTTGTAACTTGTAACTCTGGCGTTGCGCACTTGCGTTCCAGGCTCTTAAAATCTCAATTCCTCAAGGGGGGCTTGAGCCTCCGGTAACGCTGATTTGGTGAAACACAACGCAAGCGTTAGTTTACGCCGGTTTTCTGTGAGGCCGTCGTATTTATTCGGTCGAGCCGGCCCACTCGTGCCGGCCATGTTTCGGCCACGGTACGTATACAAACAAAGCGTATTACTAACAATATGAGACCTTCTATAGAATAGTAGTCGCCCTTCGAGTACCGTGCGGTGGTGCCGGTGAACACGCCGCACTCCGAGGCCAGGCCCACCTGGCTCATGAAGTCTGTCAGTGATGTGGTCACATTCTTATTTATTGGTGAAGCGAGTACAGCTCCTGAAATCATTTTTGCAAGCTAAGGATACCTTTCAAAACCATCGTAAAAACCCATATCATGCCCCAGGTGATTTTTATACCGTCTGGAAGACATTTTTAGATGTAGTGTTAAATGCAACAACTTTACATAAAATTATTTACGTCAAAGCTATTAAATATTTGTTAATAGGAAAATATTATAAGAATTATGAATTACAGTGTTCAGCCTACAATTGGGCGTAAATAAAAATGCTGAAGAATTAGCCGAGCGGGTTGCAGGATGCACATCGCCAATTCAATCGACAAATGTAATAATGATTTGTAATTTTAATATTCGTTCGATTATTCTTATGCGATTATTCTTTTCGAGCGGGTTGCAGGATGCACATCGCCAATTCATTGAAAAATACTGTAGAAATAGGACAAATGTAATAATAATTTGTAATTTTAATATTCGTTCGATTATTCTTATGCGATTATTCTTTTCGAGCGGGTTGCAGGATGCACATCGCCAATTCATTGAAAAATACTGTAGAAATAGGACAAATGTAATAATAATTTGTAATTTTAATATTCGTTCGATTATTCTTATGCGATTATTCTTTTCGAGCGGGTTGCAGGATGCACATCGCCAATTCATTGAAAAATACTGTAGAAATAGGACAAATGTAATAATAATTTGTAATTTTAATATTCGTTCGATTATTCTTATGCGATTATTCTTTTCGAGCGGGTTGCAGGATGCACATCGCCAATTCATTGAAAAATACTGTAGAAATAGGACAAATGTAATAATAATTTGTAATTTTAATATTCGTTCGATTATTCTTATGCGATTATTCTTTTCGAGCGGGTTGCAGGATGCACATCGCCAATTCATTGAAAAATACTGTAGAAATAGGACAAATGTAATAATAATTTGTAATAATAATATTCGTTCGGCATTCTTTTAAATTGATAGCGCGATGTTGTAAAACTATTTTTAGTATATTAGGAAAAAGGAAAAAAAGTAAAGTACCTAATGTATGCCACGATAGTCCGCTATTTCATTTACCAATTTTTTCTCAGATGGAGAAAAAAATCGTACAGTCTTATTCTAATAAGTTTGATTTTTCTCAGACATTATACCAAACAATTTAGTTACCTTCCAAGTCGCAGCGGACACTGGCCTCGTCCCACGTGGCGGGAATCTTGTGCACTTTAAACCATCCTCCTGCACATTCGCTGTAGCTGTAGTCGAACCGATACTGACTGCCATCTTTAAATTTCCGGCGAAAAAAATGGGAAATTTGAAAAATATACAATTTTCACTGCCACGAGTCAATATTCAACATAGAAAATTAAAAAGGAAACACATCATTAGCAATGAGCATTTCATATAATATAAAATATTATAAAATGATGATGAATGATGAATGATGACGATGCGCTCAGAAATGATGAAACTATTTGAAAATGACTAATAAATAAGTAATAAGAAAAGCTATCAATAATAAATTACATTTAAACACAAAAACATGGTATAAAATATAAATAAAATGTATAGTTACCGGCCACGACGCATAGGGCCCACAGGAGTAGAAACACAATCATAGCTACTTTTCCGACCGCGGCGCTGGACACAACTGTACTCAGACGGGATTCGCTTTCGCACAGTTTCAGCACAGGAAGCTACTATCTACCGCATCCGGATATCCCGATATAGAACTGTGGTGAATGTCCGTAAATGTGGTAGTACGTATGCCTTTGTAGGAGAAGGTGAAAAGTGTGTGCTTCATCAGGAATTTGCGTAAAAGAACTTCGGCATGAAACCACGCCTACTTTACACTATAGACTATATTCACATATCAGACGGAAATTTTGTTGCGATCGAATTCTGTACAGATAAACAGACATAGAAATTTCGCCTCTGAAGTTCGTTCGCGGAATTCGACTCGTGTAGGATGTTCACGAGGTACTGGTGAACGGTTCAGTGGGCCAGACCCGGTGCTTAGTGTTTACGGGCCAAGTCAGAATGACGAGACGTTTGAGGTTATTCCAAATTCCTCTAGACGAAAAAACTTAAACAAAAAAATGTTGCACAAATATAGTTTATTTAATGCAAATTATATTGCATCTGAGAAAATTCGTATATTTAAAAGGTGAGGTGTTTACAATTGGCATTTTACATATACGAGTTTTTTTACAAATCCATTATTGAAATCATAATAAGCTGTTCACGGATTTCTCACACACAAACGGCGCGGGCTTGTCACAGAAGAAGTCATCCAGTAGACCGTCTTGGTACATGGCGCCACAAGTAGTCTTTCCATCCCGTCCTTCTGGCTGGTCAGTTTTCCAAACAGCGTAATTGTCTTCCAACCGTGATCCTAGAATACAAATACAGACTTAAAGTTAAAGTGATATTATACTAAACAATGCATAAGTAGATCTTTGCCTCAAAACGAAACATCCTGTAAATATTACCCTACCCTGTAAATATTACCCTACCCTGTAAATATTACCCTTATCGTTAAAATTCATTGTGTGGTCTTTTCACACAAAAATAGTGTCAATCTAATCCCATAGTGGCATAGACCGTCTTGGAACATAGCGCCACAGCTCTCCTCTCCATACGGCATAGTTTTCATTCAACCGTTATCCTAAACGTCCAATATTATGGTTAACTTGATGTTGCCCATAACTTTGATCCTAACTGTACCTTCGATGCCTCACTTGTGGATAGGAAGATATCTTAAATAAATAATGGCTACGGAATTAATTTCTTTGTTGAGTGAAGTGAACAAGTGACATCCTACCGTGTACAGTAGACCAAACTCCATTCTTCTCAATGTCTGAAAATCCTAGGAGCATGACCTTCTTGAATTTGGTGGTGATGGCGGCTCGGTTGAGGTTTTGCTTGAACAGATCCTTTAGATGCATGGCCTCGTCCTTGTCATTGGGGATAGCTAAGTATCCACCTTCAGCGGAGCACGCCATGAAAGCGCTGGACCAGTTACGGGCCTGGGTATGGAATTTGTAGCAATTCCCACTCTTCGGGAACAGTTTGTACTCTAGAAACATTCACTCACATATAAAACTGCACAACAAATTAGCCGTATCGTTAGCGGTTAACTATTTCTTATGGATGTCTTAGACAATATATCGTGGAGTTCAGAAAAATTAAAACATTTGACGAAAAAAAGCGATAATAAGATGAAAGTATACCCTGGTCTGAAGTGCCGCATTCGGTAAAGGGCACAAATCTGCCTGCTTTCTTGTAGCAGATATAGGGCAGGACCTGCGAGCAGTTGACATTGGCAATGTAACCGCTCGGGTCCAGCACTATACAGCTCTCGTCGTTGTTGCAGTTATCGGGCTCCGACGGCATCCAGCCCACTGGCATCCGCGACAACGGCACTCCTAAATTAAAAAAATAATGTGAACCAAGGAGCCACATGCCATGTCATTTATGACGAGGGATGTTGCAATGCACCAAAATTGCAAAACAAGAATGAAATTTTGGAGCTTTGCAACATTCCTTTTGAACAAGGAACTGAATTTTAAATTGAATTGTTAGAACTTGCAATAAATGCGTAGAATAACTATATGTCATACATAGCTCCAATACCTATAATCTATATCTATGACAAATAGTCCGTCGATAGATATTATTATTTAAGAATATGAAACCTTCTATAGAGTAGTAGTCGCCCTTTGAGTACCGTGCGTTGGTGCCGGTGAACACGCCGCATTCCGAGTCCAGGCCCGCCCAATTCATGAAGAATATCATTGCTGTAGTCACATTCTTGTCTATCGGTGAAGCGAGTACAGCTCCTGAAAACATTTTTTTAATCCACCATAGTATATATCATAATACTATGTAATATGTATATTATTTGATTAATTTGAATTTGCTTACACATTATACCAAATAATTTAGTTACCTTCCAAGTCGCAGCGGACCCTGGCCTCGTCCCATGTGGCGGGAATCTTGTGCACTTTAAACCATCCTCCTGCTTTTTCGCTGTAGCTGTAGTCGAACCGATACTGACTGCCATCTAGAAATTCCCATTAAGTAAAGTGTGTTTTTTTTGTATTTATGTGAAATTTGCGGCCAGAAACAATTGTTAAAAAAATACTTTTAAGAATGTTAATAAATGATTTATCAATATTATTACTTTATTTTAAAAATCCATTTATAAACTTAACATAAAATAAAAACACTTACCAACAGCGACGCATAAAGCCCAAAGGAGAAGAAACACAATCATTGTTTTCCCGATAGTGGCGACGGTACTGCGGCGTGGATCTGCCTGCAAAGGCATTTCGATTAGTAGCAAGTAAAATTGCGACAAAATTCAGTGGAATTGAATTTCCACTTCCGAAGTTCCGTCGCGGATCCGGAATTTCGTCATCGTTCCCATGTTGTTACGTTGCCTTAGTCCCCAGGGTCTAAGACAACGTGCTGTTACAGTCCTGGGGGATTCACCTCACGTATGACGTTCATTACTCGGCTCCTATCGGCTCCCATTGGCGCGGTGTTCACTGACCGAGCCAGTAATATTTATGAGCGGGCAGAGATGCCGATAAGTTTTATGAAAGTAATATGTACATCTGTATTGACAAAAAAAATATCATTATGTTGTTGAGCTAACGTGTTAAACGATTTTTGACATATTTTTGTAATTTTGTATACGAACAAAATTGAATTGATCAAAATGACGATTGACGATACTAATTGTTATAAATAATTTGCAGAGTGCCAAGTTGGCAACCCTATTGTAATTCGTAGTACATCCTAACGAAACAGATAAAACATGTCGGCGATTAAATGATTTAATGGTTTACGAGTTACGACAGATAACAAGAAAATATTT
This sequence comes from Phengaris arion, assembly GCA_963565745.1. NCBI lineage: Eukaryota > Metazoa > Arthropoda > Insecta > Lepidoptera > Lycaenidae > Phengaris > Phengaris arion. The sequence continues at coordinate 17,163,756 of OY751450.1, forward strand.
CATTAACTCTGGACAATTAAAAGACACACACACGCATTAAAAGAATTTATGATATTTATTAATGTTTCTTTAATTTGAAAATCGGCTTATTTTAATTATTTTATGCTAAAATAGAAAAATGTAAATTCCTAAGGCCACATTCTACAAAACAAGCATAAATTTTAAAATCTGACATCTAATTAATAGTTATAATAGATACTAAGTTAGAATGACAAAATTAACTCAAACGTTCTATTAAGTTGACTTTAAAATGTCACATGCTGTCCTTTATATTCTGTCAAGCGGAGACAGCGATAACATGTAAGTAACCCTTAACTGTAACAAGCGGTTGATAATTCGGCCGTTTTATTCAGGTAATATAGTTGAAAACTTGCTCCTTTAATCCTTGGCATGGTTGAACTTCGAAGCCGTAGGTAAAATCCAAGAAAAAAAAACTGAAGACAACATAACAATATGACGAAGGCAAAGTACCTTAATATTCTAGCGAAGATACATAACACAGCTTCCATTCACAGAATCCTTAAGAAAGTGTCGAAGAAGAAATATTTTACTGTTGCAACAAGGACACGGGAACCTCGAATGGTTTATTCCTGATGACATTGCCTACAAATTGAACTTAAACACAATACCAAAAGCTCCTTCCGCCGACAACAGCTGTTGAAAATATAATAATTATCGAATTTCATACAAAACACCCCCGCAATTACCACCCGCAAAAGAGGCGTTTTTTGCCGACATAATTAAACCTATTATCTGACAGTAAAACTCTTTGCCTCGAGACGACCCATGCTGTATATTTGATATAGACACGATTTGACAAAATTATATTGCAAGTTAATTACTTATAATATCATCTCTAATGAATTCCAATGTTTTAACTTCTGGACCCAACAGATACTATCCAATAGCTACGAGTATCTACCCTCGCAGACCAACAGGAAAAATCGGTGTTTGTTATGCACATTAATTTTGTCATTATAGGGGAGAAACGGCACCGTAACTTACAGATTATGTGGGATTAGTTACTAAGCCGCAAGGGGATGACAGGTGGTTAAATAGTGTATTTAATTAACTGCATCGAATGAATGCCCTCTTAATGTAATCTTAAGATTATAAACAATTGTGCGAGCTACCAAAAATATAAGTCATAACTATAAAAATATGTAAAAAGCAACTAAATTTTATACTTCATCTGATTACGTAAATTATGTAGCCTATGTTCCCTGGGCTATTATTACGAATCTATTGACACCTCATTCATTGAAATCGACTCAACATGACAATATATTACATAAATCACACCACTTCCAATCCTTCCAAGGCTAAAAACAATATATGGTCAGTTGGTATAGGTAGGTAGGTAGTAGGTAGTAGATAGGTAGAATACGATACCCGTTAACTTTCGAAGTGCACCCTTCAGGTCTGGCACTTCTTCGAATGGTGGACGATGAATGGTTTTCGTTGCAAAAAAGGTATATTTTATAAGTTTTTGAAATGATTTAACGGCTATTTAGAAGCAATATTTATGACATGTATTGCTAATCTACTTTTATAAATAACTTGTTTATAACATAATATAACAACTCATGCGCACGCACAGTACAGGCATTCGGGGAGACTTGATCAACATTTGATCATTTTGCAAGATGCATTTGGCATCTTGCAAATAGCTTTAACTATAGACTTATTATTATCATCAAGATTCCCATAGTCCTTAGGCATGCCTATAGGACAAAACTGAAAATATTATGGACAAATATAAATCCAAACCATAAAAAACTACGGCTGAGTTACGGCCACATTTACACCAATGGGAGGATGGATAGACAGATTTATTTCGCGACCTTAACACCAGTGTGAGAGTAGGGAAATTACTGTAATGAAATTATCTTCCCGACCCTGATACAAGTATTTATAAGTATGGACTATAGTCTAGAATGTTATTTAGCTTACCTTATCCATAATTACAACTTCTATGGCGCCAGTATTAATAATAATTAATTAAAAAGAAATTCAAATGTATGCTAGTAAGTGTAAATATTATGTAGGTATAATAATAATTGCGAAACTTTTTATAAAACCAGTGTTTTAACATAGTATTCAAAGAAAGTTTGTTTTAAAAACTAAAGGCAGGATAAGGTGTCCCTAGTCTCCCCTATATTGAAAACATAGCGCTGAACATCTAATCGGTTCAGACTCGTTATTCAGACGCGCTTATCAGCAAAACAACGAACGAGCAGCAACATTCAGTTTATAGTATGTAATGACAATATCAGATAGTAAGTAGCAGTACTCGTGCATACTGTGTTCAAATCCAATTCAATCTAAACTTAGGTTAGGTTAAAGCTAAGGTTAGGTTAGGATAAAGGTAGGTGCGTTTACGAATTTGACATAATTAGAGGTTGAGGCTGAGCTTTGAGGCTGTTTTTTGGTATATTTTACGACCAAATGATACTAAATCTTACAAACTAACAATTGTTACAAATAGAGTACCGTTTTATCTAAAAAATTGGTATAAAATATAAATTTTAGTAAAATAAAAAAATCCAGAACGTCTTCACCCAAAATTTACAAAAAGAGGTCGTGTTGATCATTTTTCTGCTCCTATATAGCTTATTTTGTTTATTTAAAAGTACCTCAAGATAGCGGATATAATCACCTTAAAATGGGAAAAAATAATTAAACAATATTAAAAATTGATTTGGAAAAAGCATAAAGGTGTCCCTTAAAATTTTAATGCGTGGCAATAAGTAATAAGGTTTATTTTATACGCACACTGTCTAATATCTTTGCTCTCCATCTTTGCATTCAAAACAATTTTTCGTAAACGCGTCCTTAAATGAAATATTATGTCATTGCATTTCTTAATTACACTGTAAATAAGTGATATTTAATTAAGTAGCATTATAGCTACATATTGGCTCTTTGTTTACGTTTTGATTAAATTATACCCTACTAGCTTGTGCACGCGGCTCCGCTCGCGTAAACTGTTTCGGGATAAAATGTAGCCCATGTTTTAATCCAGGGCCTAAACTACTACCATATCAAATTTCATCACAATCCGTTCAGTAGTTTTTTTCCGTGAAGGAGTAACAAACATCCATCCATCCTCACAAACTTTCACATTTATATATTCTCTTACCGGCAACGGCACGGCGAGTGGCGACACATGTCCTCCATGGCCAACCCGGTGCCGGTCTCCGGTCCAGGTTACTATAGCAGGTGCTTATGTTTTTCCAGGTGCACCTGTACTTCTCCGCGCTGCCGGAGGAGAAGGTGCCATACGTCAACAGCGTGGGCGAGCGGTACAGACTCAAGCAGTTGCTGCAGCAGCTGCCGCCGCAAGACAATGAGGTACCACCTAACACACAAGCATTTTTTTTTAATTGGGCCAGACCAAATAAGGGATATCGCGTGTATTCGCCGCTAGGGGCGCTTGTGCAGCGCGAGGTCTCCGAAATGTCAATGTCACTGTTTGCGGGTTGGCTACGCAGGTTTATTTCTATATCTATATTAATGTTCAAATTAATATAAGTTACGGATCAATGAATGTGAGTGCTTTAAAAGCGGAGATAAGAAAAAAATCCGCCACCTTAGAACAAAATAGGTATTAAATATATTTTAAATGTAAATGTTTCCTTTGGCGCCCGTAATAACAAACTTTGACAGTCGTAGGACCTCACAGTGGCGCCACCTGGTGAGACGATACAAGATATTCCTCATTGATAAGTGAGAACATAGTATCGTATGTATCGTAACGTTATCGAGTGAAATTATCGGCGCTCAGACCATTGATTTCCAATTATACGCACTGATCTTCTGAACTGACAAAGTAAAATATGAGTTGTCTTCCACAACTAATTCACAACGCGTCATTCTACTCGGGATCCGATAACTTCCCTGCGCGGCAACCACTAAACGTTGGCTAATATCCGCGCGGTAAGCCCGGTAGCCGCGCTGGGCGGAGTGTAGGGCTGAGATTATATGATCCGGAATCCGACAGGCTCAGGAAAATTCAGAGCTTTAAAAATAGAACTCTGCGCTAATACAACAGGTTGAAAATCGAAGTGTCTAGTGTCAAGCTGTCATATATGACATTGGCATTTGACTCGACACTTCTATGTTCAGCTCTATAGTATACGCGCAGAGTTATTTTTTCAGTGCTCCGAATTTTCCCCGACCTTACGGATTCCGGATCATATAGTCCCAGCTTAGCCCCCATGCCCGTGCATCTTCAGGTCCGGTACTGCCACTCGCTGTCGGACGAGGAGCGCAAGGAGCTGCGGCTGTTCAGCGCGCAGAGGAAGCGCGAGGCGCTGGGCCGCGGGCAGGCGAGGCAGCTGCACGCGCCGCAACCCTGCGATAGGGTGAGTACACGTTTTATACCGAAACTATTTCCACGACAGCAAATAAGTATCTTATACTTTAAACGATCTTATATTTATATAATCGGTTTCTCGCAAACGGCCGCAAGTATTACCATGACATTATCTTTTACTTTAAACGAGGACAATCTTGTATCTATATAATCGGTATTTCGGAAATGGCTGCAAGATACCATGAAATTTAGTGTGCAGGGAGTTTTGGGGAGCACACAAGCATAATAAGCCGTGTCCTAACACACTATTGGTTAGGTTATTCCAAGATGGCGAAGCTATCGGCGAAGATATGGGGTAGCAAAGTTCGCATCCAACGAAGGGCTACTCGAATTGTCGACTGCATCGTCGGCCAAAAATGTTTCAAATCGGATTGACCCCTTGGCACTACGTAGATATGTAGCATCTCTCTCTATCGGTTTTATCACGGGGAATGCTCCCAGGAATTGTTCGGACTTATTCCTGCTGCAGTTTTTCGCAACCGTTCCTCGCGGCAAAACTACCATCCTCATCACCTTGATGAGGGACAGTTCTCCACCGTACGCTTTCTGCCGCGCACAATAAAACTCTGGAATGACCTGTCGCTGGCAGTATTTCCGGACTAATACGACCTTCAAACCTTCAAGAAAAACGCGTAATCCTTTTTAAAAGGCCGGCAGCAATGCACTTGCGACTCTGGTGTTGCGGGCGTCCATGGGCGATGGTAATCATGCAATCATATCAAATTATATTTTATTCCTTTTAATCATAAGAACAAGCTGTCTCGAAGTAGATTTTTTATTAAAATCTAAAATGTTATTATTTTTACTTCATTACGCAATGTAATTTACTTCATTACGCTCGCCGGCCAATGATCCGTCAGCTGACGCACCGGGCCGGTCGCCGCGCCGTGCTCCTGCCTTAGTACACGCCTTCAGCCATGTTTAATGTATGCAGATTGCAGTGACTTACAACCGTACACACACAAAAGTGACGGATGTTTGGATTTCATAATTTCAAATAATTTTGGCGGAACCTTGATTACTATCCCACGGAACCCACTTTAGGAATCCCTGCTCTACATCGCCTGCAGTTTTGTTCGTAAATCACGAAACGTTGCTTGACAAATAACGAACCCTGTGTACAGTGCAACTAAATTTTTAGTGTTCAACGGCAATCATCGCTTTTCTATCTAAATTACAGTCGGTGTTTGAAAAACGACAATAACCGAAAGATGTAACGTGGTTGAACTGTAGGTAACAATGAAACTAAGTAAGTGTATAAAAGGGTGCCCGAAGTCGCATTTGTAAATTATTACTAATGATAATAAGTTACGTACGTAATTACACCGATCATAATAAGTAAAACTATGGCTAAAAGCTATTTACTTACGTGAAAGAAGGTGTCACGTTAAAAGTTAAAACTTAATGTTGTTAAAAAGTGTTTTTGTAGCATTTTGAAATTTAAAAATCGTTGCAAGCACCATAAATCATTACACGTATCACTTAAAACTTAACAACACAACGCTACGTTTTTAAACACGACCTAATAGTGAAACTCAAATCAGACGACAACCTTTTACCTCGAGAGAAAAACCGCAACTAAATTCGAAAATCTATTTCAAAACGAAATAGTTCTTTTATCGCCTTTCGGAAAAATTCTAAGAATGCCGACGCTATGCGGCACGGGCGCGGGCGGCGCACGGCCGCAGCACGGCTTTTTGGCGGCAAATATCAAAAGAGTGCCGCTCGACTCTTACAAAAACTACCTAGGCTAAGTGATGTGACCTATGAAAATTGAAACATTTACGTGTACGTAGTCGATATTTAAGTTAGTTAATTGTTTGATATGATTTTTTTCCTTAGTTTTTTGTAATAAATAAGTTACTGTTTTTATATCAAGCTGGGTTTTTATGATTTATGACCGGCAATAGAGCAGACAGATCGCCTGATGGTATGTGATTATCGTCTCCCACGCGCCTCTCTATTAGCTCTTTTACGCGCCTTGAGCCTCCAGTAGATTTTGTAATAAGTTCATACAAAGCAATGCGTATGCAAATAAAATAGTAATTTATCGATATGAAAAACTATCGATACATTTCTGGACACGCAACTGTCTATGTTTTTTACATAAAATCATTTTCTCAGTTTGGTCAGTTGGCTGTAAGTGTAAACCCGCGTTTTCGAGTCACGTTCCATGTTATAATTTTTAAAGTGAAATTTTTATTACATCGTCTCAAACTTTTTCGTCTGTGTGTTGCATGACGCGTGACGGTCGGCCGCTGAGTAGGGATAAAGTGAAAGGCGCTCGTCAGAGCAGCCGAGGCCAATATGGCGGCACCTATAGTTCGCATCTGCTGACCGTGTAGTGTATAGACTAGTACTCATTTGTGCCAGTGCTCCACGCTATTTTGTTATTAAGTTTCACTTTTACCATGGTTTCATAAAACCACACAATCCTTTTTTTAATTATCTACTTCTTATATTCGTTTTAATTTTCGTTTGTTTATTTTGACTTTCGTTTGTTTTAAAAACTGTTTTATTTGCAATAATTATTCACTGTTTTGTTTGTTTTTACTTGTTTTTCGTGTTTTTGACTTGTGTGTAATTTTTTATCCTAAAATGCTTTCGCTATACGCGTATACCACGCGTTACTATGGTATGATGATAATGTGCTTATGTGAAGCATTTGGGAATGTCGCAGAGGCATTGAGGATTTAACGGAGGTGATATACTCATGCCCGCCATCTTTCAGACTTCCGTACCATTACACAAGCATGCGAGTGTTATAAGATAGGCCGGCCCATTGAGCCTCCAGCGGTGGGCTTCAACTGGACGTAAATATCGAGGAGCAAATTTTAGACGGTGCGCCGGAATCCTCGTCTTGGAGCCCGCAGTGTGGCTAAAATACTTAGACGTCGGCACGGTAGGCCAGTTGCTACTGGTTTTTTGATTTAACTCTATGTACCTCATCTCATTTTATTATTTTTTTTTTTTTTTAACCAGAACAAAAAATAGAAAGTAATTAAATGTTAACTTAACAAAAGTTAGTAAATAGGTACTTGAATGTTATTACAACTTTAAATAAACTGAGGCCTTTTTATCCGTTATTGGATGATTTATACAGTATTCTCCGAGCGAAGTAACCACTCTTGAAATACTGTAGTGCCTGGGACACTTGGTTTTCAAATGTCGTATGGTTGCCGAAGGACATACGACATTTTCACAGCATAGTCAGTCAGTTCAGAGGAATAACTGGGCAATACGTCTGGGGCCAACCATGTGCGGGTTTCCTCACGATGTTTTCCTTCACCGTTAGAGCGTCCGTATAATGCACTTGGGATCTGAAAAAGTCTCATTGGTACACGCCTGGGAATCGAACATGCACTCTCTCGAGTGCGAATCAAACGGTCTATCCACTAGGCCACGGAGCTATCTAACTTTAAATAAGATTGTTATTAATATATTCAATTTTCGTGGTTTATTTACTACATACGGTACAGCTGCTAGTATCAGCTGATTTTCTCTATTCGCACCTGCGCGGCCTACCCGTCGCGCGCCCGCCTCCAACCGCCAACTCCGCCCGTGTGGACATTCACTATGTACGTTGTACATTGCATATTGAAAATTATAACTTTTACAAAAACAATCGATTAAAAGCAAATGACTAGTACCAATGGATCTATCTCATGGCCTAATATAAGCCCACAAACTTATCGGGACTGGTCTGAATACACCCTATATATAATATAGGCTATATATGTAGTCAGGTTATAGTTTGTATAAAAAATGTAGTTTAAATACTAACCCCCTTACTAATAAAAATATGTACATAGTGGATAAGCAATACAATGTTTTGTCCTTGCCTGTCAAGCGACTTTTCCAACGTATAAGACAACGACAAAACATTGTATAGATTATCCACTGTATAAATATTTTTATTAGTAAGGTTTAATAGTAACTTCCCAGCTAATTACTAGATGTTGCGTGCGACTTAGTGCGCGCTAAAGTAAATTTTGCCGCGATAAAAAGTAGTAGTAGTAGACAAAAAGTCCTTCCCCGTGTCTACTCTATATCTGTGCCAAATTTCATCAAAATAGGTCCAGTAGTTCCGGAGCCTATTCAATGCAAACGAACAAACCTTTCCTCTTTATAATAATATTAGTATAGATAACACAAGTATTACATATTTATGCACACTCCCGCTTCTCACCTATATTAAGTCCTGTCACGGGTCGCATGTTCATAACGACGTGTCTGTCCCAAAAGGAATAAACATGTGTATAATATTTCGCATTGCCTTGTTACAAATGTCTTTTATAATTGACCGATTATTCATTGTCTGACAGAGTGTATATTATTAACATTTTTAACAATATTTCTTCAACTTCAAGAACGCATTATTTTTTTCAACCGCAGGCAATATTTTTACACGGGGGTCCCGTGTAAAAATATTGCCGGCCTATTACTCAGACTTCGCTGTCCGTCCGTCTGTGCGTCTCCGTCTGTCACCAGGCTGTATCTCCTTACCGTGATAGCTAGACAGTTGAAATTTTCCCAGATGATGTATTTCTGTTGCCGCTATAACAACAAATAGGTACTAAAAACAGAATAAAATAAATATTCAACAAACTATATTATAACAAGGCTCTCATACAACAAACATGTTTTTGGCGTTTTGTACGGAACCCTTCATGCGCGAGTACAACTTGCACTTTCATTTTACATTCTTTTTTACATTTAATTGTTATTATTACACAATGCATAGTATTTTTACTTTAGACATAATATGAATTCGAAGGAACACTAAACGAAAACACTTTTATTTAACATTTTTATACCATTTGTATTTATAAAATATTATTATCATCAATAACTTCACGATAATAATAGTAATAATCAAATAGTAATGTTAAACGAAAAAGCTTTCTTCTCTTATGTTTGTTTCCACCCGTAGCTTTACGGTTTCTACAACTATTATTACAGTCTACGTACGATACGTGGAATCATGATCACTTAAAGATTTATTCTTTTTATTCATTTTTTACGAACAGTGATACCAAATTACAACTTCATTAATATTTTCTACACGCTTTTGCCCGCAGCTCTGCCCGCTTTAGTTCAGAATTCCACAGGAAAACTGTAGTTATCCAGAATAAAAAGTAGCCTATGTGCTAGTCCAGAGTCTAAAGTACTACCATGCCATATTTCATCAAAATCCTTCTAGTAGTTTTTGCATGAAATCGATCCTACCTACCACACTGTTCAATAGTAGCAATTATTAAGATATAAAATTAAAATGGAACTATTCTCGATTTGAATATTTATATTTATGATGTTGACTGCCAATGTGTATATATGGGCGGACATTATTAATGGCTTTCATCAATAACAAATTTATAACAGGAGCCGTATAGTTTATGAGCAGTATAATATAATGTCGATTTATATAATGTCCATAATATAGCAATATGAGTTGATTCTATCGAATTTTTGGTATTATGTTGAGGACGCGTTTACAAAATGTGTTGTTTGATGTTTCACAGCGGCCTCGTAGGTACGAACTGACATTTTTTTAGAAATTATTTGGGCATTACTCCAGACAGTGACCAAATAAAATAAGCTTTATTGCCACGCATTAGGCGCACGCATCAGGCTCGATAGTAGACACGGAAAAATTTTGTGGAGACTTTTTATGATTTATATATCTAAACCAATTTTTATTTATTGTTGGATTATTTTGAGGAAATTTTAGTCTAGTTATATCCGCTATCTTTGGGTATTATTAAACTAATTAAGCTAACGAGCGCAGATAAATGTTCCTAAACGCATCAGGTGCTGGAAAATTGTTTTTCCTATACTAAAAATCATAATTTTGACAATATATTTTAAACCAATTTTAGATAAAGAAGTAGGTACTCAATTTGTGACAATTGTTAGTTTTGTAGGATAGGTTTCATTTGGTCGCAAAATCGAACGATAAATTGGCTGAATTTATGTCAAATGTCGAAATTAGTAAACGCGTCCTTTATTATTACAATGGTGGAAAACAGGAATACAATATTATAACTACGATTAGACTACCTACTTATATTGGACCCAACAACCCGATATGCCGAACCCGACTTGGCCCTTGACACAAGTTTTTTTTTATAAAAAGGGGCCCGCAATACCAGAGTAAACGTCTTATAAATCTATCGAAAAATCTCACGAAAAATTGTCACGTTCCGCCTGATTGTCACGTTCCGAGCTGAGCGTGCAAGCGTGAGCGCTGAACAAGCGATAGAGAGGCACGACCGGTCTAAGCGTTCGGCTTGTGATGACGTATCACGTAAAATTATCGTCCGTAAACCGACTTAACGACAACTTAGCAGACAACAATTTTAATATTATTCTAAAAAACACATTTACCTAAGTGACTTTAGATGAATCGTTGAATTTTAAAGTAATGACATTAAAGTGAGATAACACCAATGACAAATTTAGATATCTATTAATAAATTTTAAATCCGAAAAATAATTCCAACTTACACTGTCTCATGTGGTGGTGAAATCCCACAAAGCCGATTTGCCCAATTCGTAGACTCTGGGCATTTTTCCGAAGATATTCCGGAAAAATTAAGATAAAAAAGTCGAGGGTCTTTTTGATGCCTTCAATTTACCCGACTACGGCGAAGCTTAAACGAAGGATAATGATTTTGACAGGCTATATGTATATGTGGGATATTGTATGTATGTTTGTTCCACCGTAGCGCCTAAAATACTAATCCGATTTCAAGGTGTCAGTAGATTCGTAATAATAGCTCGGTTAACATAGGCTACACAATTTACGTAGTCCGGTTAAAGTTTTTTTTTTATAAAAGAATTATGTTATTTAAATCAGCTCGAGCAAAACCGCCATATTTAAAATTCCTGTTTGAGTATAATATATTATGTCTGATTAATTCATGTAATTAAGTTGTAAATGAACGCCGTTTATATGGCCACAAATGATACGGGATCATTACAAACTTGAAGCAAATCTTTAGAGCTGCTTTTTAGGGTTCCTTACCTAAACCGTAGAGTAAAAAAACGGGAACCAATATGTCCGTCACCAGACTGTATCTCATAAACCGTGATAGCTAGACAGTTAACTGTCTGTTTTCACAGATGATGTCTTTCTGTTGCCACTATGATAACAAATACCATAACCCAAACCTACAAAGAGAAAAAATTTAATATTGATGTTGCTCGATATTAATACCAGTGAAGCCGTGAACAAGCTAACTACAGTTTGTATGGCATCGAAACAACGCCCCTATCGGCAAACAATGGGAACTAATCAGATGCCATACAAATTGTAGTCAACTCCTCCACGCCGCGTAGACTAAAACTCGCACACAGCACACAGGACGCTTGAAATACTCACAGAATATTTAGTTGTATACATTCACTTACGATAAATAATTAAGTTACAGATAATGGGACGGAACCCTTTGTGCGCTAGTCCGGCTCGCACTTGGCCGGTTTTAATAAAATATCTAATAATTAAGTATTGATAAAATGTATATATCTGAATAATGGTGATGATTCGAATGAAAGCGATTAGGGTTAAGAGACTTGGGAGTATTTTATCAATAGTATTAATTGTTGAGATTTTTTTATGAAGTAAACCAGAAAATGAGCAGTCTGATCACCTGATAGGAAACCATTACCGCCGCCCATTGATACCCGCAAAACCAGACAAGTTACAAGTGCGTCCTTGTCCTTGAAATCCCCAACCCCGCCCCGAGTCTCGGGTAGCCCCCCCCACTCACATGACGCAACACAACGCAATGGATTTCCGCAAAGTAACGCCTGACTTGTTAACTATTCACAACGCAAGCATTATTGTACGCCGTGAAGCCGTGGTATTCCAGTCGGGACGGCCCATTCGTCTTTTCGGGACAGGAGGAACATAAGTTTTGTTTGTTACTGGTCGACTTTACCTACGATTACGAACCGTCCCGTTTTCCCCGGATATGTCCTTGTTTTTGCAGTGTCCCGGGGTGTCCTGAGTATTTTTAAACATTGAACAGACATGGGTTCAAAGCGCCCTGATAAGCTCATGTATTTCAAAATTCGCACGCCACTTTCACAATTTTTCTTTCTAATTTAATTTAATTGAAATACTTTTATGGAAAAATATAATTATTAGCATAACAGGTATTTAATTTAAGCTACATTCACTACATATTAAATTGACTGCAATAATTTGCAGTGTTGCAAATTAAGGCGTCCTGTTTTTTAACTGAATTGTCGCGGCTTTTAAAATTTCAAAATATAGGTTTTTTTCTAATTACGGTTGGCAACCCTATCTTTGCCCGAAGATTAAACAGAAAATCGTTAAAGCGATTCCCCCTCATTAAGAGATTCATTACTTTAAACGAATCGGAGGTTTCTTTTTTTAAAAACTTTAACAATTAAAGAAAATTGGGACTTTTAAGGGCGATTGTCTTAATTGTTACGACTTTATTGTTCCTTTTGACCCCCGGGGGGTGGTGTTCACCCCCCGTTTGACCCCTGGGGGCGAAGTTAAAAGTCCTTAACAAATTGCAATTGCAAAAGTTGGACATTTTTGTTACTGCGGACTTTTGAAAGTCTATTAGATAATGAGCTGGGGCGCATCTGATTGTCGGTGACAAGTGCGAGTCGGTCTCTTGCAAGAAGGTACCGCACAAAACGGAAAATATCACGTTTGTGATTTACACATACAACAAAAATTTATCCCCACTCCCTCACCCTGTAAATTTCAACTGTCTAGCTAAGTCTAACTGTCTAGATACAGCTTGGTGACAGACGGACAGACAGACGGATGGATAGAGATTAGGGTTCCGTTTTTACCCTTTGGTTACAGAACCCTAAATAATTAAAAAAATTATGGATACATGATTACACTCCTCGAATATCTATTTTGTTTTGAACATCCCATTAAATTCCCTGTGTAGTAAAAAGCTGCATCCATAAGCTGCAATAAGTTGCAAAGGAAAATATTTATTGAGACTTTATTGAGGCAAACGGGACGTGGGACGCGGGATATTATGCAACATGCCAGTCAGCAACACGCCCCACGCCGTATGTCGATATGTAGTATAACACACACCTACTGTATAGTTCGATAAATGATATCGATATTCACATAATTATTTTTCTATAAAGACTGTAACAAAATATGCCATATCTCCATGTCCAAGGGTGGCTTCGCCGATTCGAAACTCTTTTGAAACAACCTTTCAAAAACCGCCATTTTAATTAAAAAAAAAGTAGCACTGATTTCACCAAACTTGTTTAAACGAGCTTCACGCTAAACCCAGATTTATTCATTCTCTCTCATTCAATGTTAGAACGGGACAGTCAGATCCAAAACCGTAGCTCAGCTTTAAACGGCGGTAGTGAAATTGGAGCTTAAAAATAAAAATAATAATAACTATACTATTGTTTAAATCACAAATGTACATACCGCAATTGTTTTAAATATCAAAGATCACTGTAGATGCTTACGCAGAAGAGGTGTCGGTTCTTGTAAGAGAACACAATCCGAGCGTAGCGATTCATGACCGCCCAGAAACAATTATATATATTCCAAAAACGACATCGATAAATTCCCATCTCTACAAATTTGCAAGCCAAAGCAGACGTCGGCGAAAATCGGCGATTGTGTGCAAACTCTCGCCGACATGCCGACATCGCCGAGTGCCGACAGTGCCGACAGTGCCGACACGTGCCGACACCACACATATTGCATTAATTCTACTTAGGATTGTCAATTCTCTTTCTTCCAACATTTGTGAGGGAAAACGCTCTACAACAATTAACATCTCTAGCTGACTGCGTTCTTCATAGTCGGGAACGTGAAGGTTTAGGCTGGGACCATATGATCCGGAATCCGTAAGGCCGGGGAAAATATAGAGCGGTGAAAATAGAACTGTGCGCTACTACAATAGAGCTGAAAATCCAACACATAAGTGTCGAGTCAAACGTCAATGTCATATAATATGATAGCTCGACACTCGACACTTCGACTATTTTCAGTGATCTCAATTGTCCCCGGCCTTCCGGATTCCGGATCATATAGTGCCAGGCCCCAGCCTTATAAGTATGATGTCAAAACGATAGCGAAGCTAGAAACTAATAAAATGTATGGGATTGACTACGTGATTTAGCAACGGACTATGTCATTTGCATCATTTTGATATTTTCTCACTTTATCGTTTTTTTGGGTTTCGTATCCAAAGGATAAAAGTGAAACCCGGTTTTGTTGTTGTTGTTGTGAATTCTGTCCGTCTGTCTGTAACCAGGCTGTATCTAATGAACCGTGATCGGAGCCACGGGTTGGAACTCCCACGGGTTTGCACTCCGACTCGCACTTGGCTGGTTTTTTTATAATTTTACTTTGCCTACTAGTTCCCTTAGTCAGCGCTAGCTTATTCCCGCCTAATTATAGTATCCCTCGGAAATACCGTTACTTATTCGGGATAAAAGTAGCCTAGATATTGTAATCCAGACTCCAGAGCCTAAACTACTTACTACCATATCAAATTACATCCAAATCCGTGCAGTAGTTTTTGCTTGAAAGAGTAACAAGCATCCATCCATCCATACATACATCCATACATACATCCATCCATCCTCTCAAACTTTCACATTTATAATAGATGAAGGATTCATCCAGCGTGCTCGTGATATTTAACGCGCGTTTTCCTTAAAATGAACCATCCCCTCGTAGTCGTCTTATAACCACAAATCGTGAAAACGTAAATTAGACGAAACGCGCGAATAAGACGGAAAGACCAATCTCTGACGTCACGGGTCATTAACCTCCAATGGGGGAGGGGGGAGTCCTCTCGACTGTAAAATTGAAGTTCTGCAAGCCAGTTACAGAATTACTATGGTTTTTACAGAGTCATTGTTGATATCTCTTAATGCTTAGTAGGGAAGTATTTTCAACAGTTTTTACTAACAGTGACACTTGTAGTGCCTCCGGTGTTGCGAGTGTCCATGGGCGGCGGTAATCGCTTAATACCATCAGGCAATAGGCATACTGCTCGTTTTCTGGGCCATTTCATAAAAATTTAACAAAAAATACTTCATATGGCTTCAGACTTTGTTGGGCCCTTGTTAGGTGGAGATCTTTAGGCGACTGACTCTCACAAGAGCGTCGCCCGTCCTCGAAGGTACACAATTACACATACATACACATAATTCAAATAAACATTGTAGTGCCAGAGTGAGCTGAGTGTACACCTGGATATTCAGAATACATATACGGGGTTATAGTAAGTCGATGTTGATCCTTTAAGGTGTTGGAGTTATCATCATCTCCAATATTTTCTACAGCGACAGCCGAATACCAAAAGTAATATTTTACTTTAAAACTACGAAAAAATTAAGAAAATGGATTTATTTAATTTTCAATGTTCTATTACGACTTGGTTTTCATAGTTAGCGGGAATAATATAATTAATTCTCATAAAATAACTCATTAGCTAAATAAAAACAATAAAAACGAATAAATTAAAAACATAATTTTTGTAAAACACGAAGAAATTAAATCGTTAATTGTTGTAAAAATCTTAAAAGTCCAAAATCTCGTGAAATATTAATTTTGGAATGTGGGTTCATTGTAGAAAATATTGGAAATGATGAGATCTACTTCTAAAAGGATCTCAACATCGACTTCACCTATAACCCTGTCCCTATAACCCTGTATATCAAAAGTGTTACGAGTATGTCCGTCTGTCACTACCCGACTACGGCGAAGCCAAAAGGAAGGGTAATGATTTTAGCAGTCTATGTATTCTAGTGTTCGTAATAATATCCCGGGTAACATAGGCTATATAATGTACGAAGTCGGGTTAAAGTTTTTATATTCCTGAGTTACTATTAATATATATTACCACTACAGTAGCATCTAAATATGTTTACTACACAGAACAGCATAGTCTTGAAGCCTGCCTCTGCTACTAACGGTCGGTAAGCAGTAGGTTGGGTAACACTTGCACAACAGTGAGTCAGCGGTTTGGGGCTCTCACGGCAGTCGGCTGGCCTCCCGCCTCGCGCCTCCGAGATCAGCTGATAACCGCAGACAATACCAGCATTAGTACATTTAGTTACACGAAATGTTTTACCACTAATAGTAGAGGTGAACTGGATTTGTCAGAAAGTGATTGACGGATTTCTGCAATGATTATAAGTACCTACTGAATTCATCTAAGTAGGTAACAGTAGCGATGTGTGCTAACACGATTCGTACCGGCTTCACGTATAAGGAAGATACAATACCCCTACATACACTCCCTCTCTCTCTCACACACACATACACATAGGTACCTACTCACATTCATATACAATATACATACGTCATACACCACTCTGCCTCTCTCACCATATCTGCAACGCAACTCCTTATGTATATAAAATCTTACAAGAAGTTCATAGCATAAGATATTATTATCTCTTTGTTCTGTAATTTGGTTTTTTTTTACGGACACGACAATTTTTTGTCCGAGGAACTAAATATCTTACGATAGGAATTAAAATAAGTTCTGCAACTGATACAGGTTAAGGCTTCCTTTGATGGAGAAGCAGCCTTCGTTAGTGCTAGGTAGTAGGGGCAGGTAGCACCTCGTCGGTCGTCGCAATCAATAATGTTTTAGGCACATAATAATAATATTACATTGGAATTTACTATTTATTTACACGAACCTATACGACATTTGAGTAAACCTCTCTGGTCTTGCAGTGTTCATGGCCCATGGCTCCCAGTTAACGTTTTCATAAGGAGATCCTGTCTACTCTTTTCGCGCCTTTATTTTTCCAAATATAATAAATAGAAAATGCTATCGATTAACTCTTCCAAATTGAAACAAAAAACTTTCAAAGTACTAAAATATGTATTTCTGAAATGAATATAAGTAAACATTTATTAACCCATGAAACATCCGCTTATATAAATATGTAATAAATTTAGTTGTAATAAAAATATTTACACAGCGGTTATGGCATTTAATGTTGCTGTCTTTGTCTCGGGTGACTTTCGAACGTATCAGACAAAGACCGCAACATTGAGGTTATCCGCTGTGTAAATATGTTTATTAGTGACGGGGTAAAATATAATTGTACAAGTTTGTGACAACCATTCCTCATCCACCTGTGCCGGAGTCGGGAGGGTGCGAACTGCAAACTCATAAATACAATCTTCAGAATATATTGCCAAAGTTCCAACGCCACCTGTCGTCGGATCTGTGATTTATGTAGTAATGAGTGTCGTCCACAGATGGCGCTTGTTTATTGCGATTCCGAGATTTATGAGGGTGAAGCCGGAGTATGGAAAAAGTTATTTCGATTAGTATGTGTCTGAACTCTGAAGCGTTTTAGTATTCTGATAATCCACAAAGATTTTTATTGATATATTTCTAAGGCGTTTTTGATTAAAATTTGAGTGTTTGACAATTGGCTACATAGTTATTTTATTTTCGAATCTACGAATTTACTTCGAAATTATAAAACTTTAAGGTCGTTTATTTTAATGACTTTACCTGTATTTAGCCTTTATAGTTTACATACTAGCTTTTGCCCGCGGCTTCGCCCGCGTGTGTTAGTGTTCTTGGAGAAAAAACTTCTTCAGCAAATAACTCTACTCACTGCAATATAGGTACTTCTGGATACACTAACTAAGGAAGATATTGTAAATTTTACAATATCTTCTAAATATAAGATATTAATTTAAACTGTATGGCTTAATACTATAATATAATGCGTATAAAATGATTAAAGTGAGTAACGTATTTAATTTGTAATAACGTAAACGTAAACGTAAAAAAAATTGCCTATTTAATTGCGTAGTTTTAAAGACTTAAGCGTATCTATGGGACAGACAGAAAAAGCGAATTTGTTTTATACTATCTAGTGATACTTTTATGTATATGGCATAATTTTCTTCATTTATTTCTATATTTACGATATTTTAGTTAAGTAAGATAGAAGACCTTATAAATAGAAAGTTAAGTGGTAAAATTTCTGTGTAATGAACACAGACTTGTATTGTAATGAATAATGACTACTATCGTCATTTTGTATGGAGCTTGTAATAAGAGCTGAACGCACGCAGCACATCTCACGCCGCGCCCGCGCCGCACGAGCTGTACGCGGATAACGCGGATTTAACGTAGATACTATTCTATTGGTTCCGAACCTGGGGGTAATTACCCCCGCGGGGGTGAAACAGCTATTCTATAGGGGTAACACAGGTGGTACCTTAAGAAAGATGAATAAACAGAAAAAAAAATGTTTCAAATAAAATAACAGTAGGTACGCAGCATGACGCCCTCTCGCGGTCATACAATCGCGGTGAGAATTATGAACTCTGTACATTTTGGCGAAAAGCAGCTTCAGAATACCCTGCCATTGCTGAAAGAGCTCTGAAAATGTTGGTACCGTTTTGTGCCACTTATAGATGGCAGAGCGGCTTCTCAACTCTAGGATATTGTAATCAAAGGCCAGAAACCGTCTGTCTGAATGTGAAACATGACATGAGATACGCGTTGAGTGTACCTAAACCTAATATTAAAAAACTTGCGAATTGAAAACAATCTCAACCTTCACACTAAAATCTAACCGTTTGTAACAAACTATTATAAATGTGCATTTTATGTCATTGTGCTTTAAATAATTTTTGGGGTTGGGGGTTAACTGGGGGCAAAATCTAACAGGTTATATAGGGGTAACAGTTCTGAAAAGGTTCGGAACCACTGTTAACTATTCGTATTCCAAAAACGCGACGCGTGCAGACGCGGTACGGTGTTGACATAATATATTAAACGATTATAATTAAATGAGAATGATAAAAAACTGCTGAATATAATATTATAATTCTCTCGCAGAATAAAGTACAGCCATAGATCATTTTATAAAAGATTTAAAACTTTTACTCTTGTTGATAGAGCTACAGAGTCGCCATCTGTAGAGTAAAAGTTAAAATCAATTAGCATGTTAGTTACAGTTGATATTCATAGATGGCGCTAAACAAGAGGAAAAGCGCCATTTAGTGTTACTTGGTGAACTTATTCAGTTATTATATAAAATCTCAAATGCGTTTATAGATGTCGCCACAGGGACGGAAAAGCGACACCTAGCATTACTTTATATAAACTTCGTGTTCATTGAACATTAAACTTCCCGCATCTCTTGATAGATGTCGCTACAAGTCGCGTATACGAAAGTTTGTGCATCCATCATTATTTTACACTCATAATAAAAGCGTCCTAACTCCTAAAACCTTTCCGCGAAGGTGTGAAAATGATTTTTGTTTCGTTTTTTGTTGTCCATCTCTGGTTGTTTTATGTTTGGGCGTGAGAACCTGTACGGGCCACGGGGCGTACGGCTTTTGTGTGTGCAGCACGTTCGGGCAACTACGCGGCATTTTTACGTGCGACGGCCGTGAATTGTGCATTTGTGCCACACAAAGGGACTGAGCCGTTGACAAATAGTATACAATCACAGCAGACGTTTTAGCAGACAACATTTACCCACCGAGTACCCACTACCCACTACCCCCCCCTACCTACTGCTTGAATTGTGTTACATAGGTATATGTTACATATCTGATACCTACTCACCATAAGTCAATGATAACATTTTTTATTAAGTATTACTTGAATGAAATTAAATTAATACGACTGCCTAAATAAAACTGGTGCGATAAACTTAGGTACGTTGGAAACGCAGGGCGTTGACGATATACCAGCGCCTAGCATGATTAATCATAGTCCATTCGCGTGAAGTTTGCAGTGAGACATCAGTGTAAATGTCAAAATGGCTTGAAGTATTGGTGAATGTGAACACGGCATAAGCGTCATTGGTCAATTTTAATATTGGCACTGCAAACTTATCTGGTGGCATAAGTGGTATCAAAAACGGTCAATAAGAATTTTCGATTTGTTTTTCTGTCACCAGGCGGCGCTCGGTAGCCCGACGGTCCTTGTCGTGTCAAAAAGCTGTCAGATGTCAGGAATTTAAAAACTCTCATTGAATTAAAAAAAAAACATTTTTCTGCTTTAATCATCGAACACTATTAGTTGATAGAGCAATTTTCAAAAATCAAACATAGGGAGTAGAGTACCTTGAGAGATGTTAGAACTTAGTTGTTAGAAGTTTCTGTAAGAGCAACTTCCTCAAAAGTTGATGTTTCATAGTGCGATTCACTTAAAGTGGCCATTTTAGACTGTAATGGCGCCGGTCCATTTCTATGTTAATATTTTTTGATAAAATATTTTTGTGAGTCCAAGAACGGGGTCACCAACTCCAACAAAGTTTGAAACTATAAATCTATTTTTATCGCACTTTTTACAATGAACCTACAATATTATTAGAAATACCTAATGATGTATTTTTTTTACTTTTTTTAACAATAAACGAAAGTTTTACGACTTTTCACTCGCACAATAGACGTGCAAGTTTGACGAAGTCTTAGTAAAGTGTCGAAATTATTTTTTAACCCCCTGACGAAGACAGAGTCGCAAGTCTCGTGAAAACGCTCCATACAAAAGTCGCGGCACCTAGATTAATTATTCAATTAGACATTATTATGAGTAGGAAGAAAAGTAGCTAATGAAATATTTTATCGCTAATAAGATCCATTACATACCTACTTTCTAAGATCCTTAAAATCGCAAATCATCCATAATTAAAAATAAGCTTTCTTCTGAACTTTTACAGCTCTTTACGAGGCACATATTAAGTATCTTTTAAGTTTAATTAATTGACAATGATGTTTAATTAACACTGATTAATCATAGTTAAATGTATACTTTCTTCTTAAAATAGTAAAATAGCTCTTGTTTCTTTACAAATTACATAGCACATAGAACAAGAGTTTAATTATTAATTGCATCGTATTTTTCTCAATGCAGAATCCTGCCTCTTAACATAGGTCCTGGGTGTTTCGACTTGGGGGGGGGGGGGGGGGGGGGATGAATGTTTAGCGTTGTTGTTTTTGTATTTCATCCATAAATTTGTGTTATTCCGGTTTTCAATGTGTAACATTGGTAGAATAATTTGACACTGAAATTATTAATTAAAAATTATCCTGAAAATGCCGCATACCATATTGTAAAGCACAGAGCCGACAAACGGACAAACAGACAGACCTGTCATAATTTCATTCCCTGTCCATCCGCTTCATTGTGTTATGTGTAGTCCCATTGACGGACAAACGGACAGACAGCTATAAATACGTTTCCGAGAACCAGCTGAAATGACGTTTCGCATATTGTAAAGCACAGAGCCGACAAACGGACAAACAGACAGACCTGTCATAATTTCATTCCCTGTCCATCCGCTTCATTGTGTTATGTGTAGTCCCATTGACGGACAAACGGACAGACAGCTATAAATACGTTTCCGAGAACCAGCTGAAATGACGTTTCGCATAGTCCCAATCACGTTCTAAATTTAAACTTCATTCATAACTTTTTTTAACAATTTCGTCTACGAATCCCGTATAACAATGCCGAGGTTTTGGCAAACGTTCAAGTGAGAATAATTAACTGAGATTGAAAGCGTTATGTAAAGCTTCAGGACCTCACAAAGTCTGCAACTAAGTTTTTCGAAATTTCGGCCCAATCCTACCTACTATTATAAACGTGATAGTTTGTGAGGATGGATGGATGTTTTAGACTCTTTCACGCAAAAACTACTGAACGGATTTTGATGAGTAGTAGTTTAATGTGATCTCTGGATTAACACAGCTACTTATCTCGAAAAAGCGTTTTCTACGATATTTGGAATTCAAATGTGATCATTATTTGCCTAACTATGAGGATAGGTGTAAACATTTTAATTGTTTGCCTTTAACTGTACGTAGAAACATTACTGACTTATCTTATTTAATAAAAATAATCAACAGCAACATAGATAGTCCTTATTTGCTTAATAAACTATATTTTGTACTACCACCAAATATTATTTCTTAACATTTTGTCCCTCTTTACTTACCAACTTTTAGAATCAGAATCAGAAAAGTTTCTTTCAGGAAATTGGTACATATAGGTGTTACATTGTATATAATTAGTATCATCATCATCACAATTTTAGCCCCCAGGGCGTGAAAATTATAATATTGTGAGGAATAAACAAGAATCTTAACATTAAGAACATGGAAAATAACTAAACAAAAATCATGACGTCATCGAATCCCATCACCATAATACTAGTCATTAAATATCATCCCGAACACTTATTCATTATTTTAAATTTTTGAATTTCAATCATTGTTATTTTAAATTTAAGTCAGGTGTATATTCAGGGCATGTGCTCAATTAAATTAAATTCTCATAAGTATGTATCCCGTGGGATACTGTATATACGTGCGCGGAGCCGCCGGCAAAAGCTAGTTTTTATATAAATACGCGGAAACAAAACATTAAACTCGACCAAACTAAAGTGTTATTGTATTGCACGGTAAATCAGTGACATTAAAATTGCCTAGCCTTCTATTTGTTCTCTTTGTTTACGTTTAGAGTATACGTAATTTTATGACAGAAATAATGTGACATGTGACATGTTTGGCAACATGAGCATGCTCGCGAGCCCCGCCGAGCCCGAGCGCACTTGAGCGCCGCGCAGTGACGAACCACCGCGACCGCGACAGATGTCCTGCGCCCGCGCAAGCGCTCATTAGGGATGACACAAATGAGTTTTTGATAATCATAATCAATAAGCTTGCAAATATTGTATGCGATGTTTGTGTACTATCTTATCTGTGTTCTCCTGAGTGTAAAGTTCTCATTGTAGAATATTCAGAACTGAACGCGAACACTTCATGAGAAATCTCCATAAAACTAATTAATATTGTCTGTTGTGGGGGATTGACACGGTTGACTAAAGTTACAGGATTTCCGCCGTACGGCAAAAATCGACCGTCTAAATGGCCATTCGGATATGACAAGGCGATTCGTCAAGTGACTCGCCGCACGGTGAAAATCGTCCAATGTAAATCTCGTATTTATTCGATTGGTCGACTTTCTTAGACTATATTTTTAGCTCTGGGAAGAAACTTTGTCATTTTATTTATTTGACGACCTCTGTGGCTCTGAGGCTCAAGACTGGGATTGAATTTCGTCGAAGGAACAAAAGGCTTTTCTGTGTTGCTGGGTCATGGATGTTGGATGTGTTTAATATAATAAAAATCTTACATGTATGTATAATATAAAAATACTAAATATACTTCTCGTTGCCTGATTGCCGTAACACAAGTTCCTCGAGTACTTAACACTGAACACAGGGTCAGATTGACGTGGTGCGAAGCATCTATTATTATATTATATATTATCATCGTGTCCAAATCGCTAAAGCTAGTTCACTGGATCTTCATTTTCAACCTCATCTACTGCAGTTTTCTATGTATCGCCAGCCCTACCGCTAAGCGCCTTCAAAGCATCTATTTAACCTCGAAATGAGCGGTTTTTATGTGAGGTTTTTATTGAAGCTGCCGTCTACTAATATTATGCTTATGTTACCATTTTTTCAGTTCCTATCTCGCATGGGAAAAAAATATTTTTTATCCGCCGTTTGCATATGTCGGAAAAAAATATTTTTTATCTGCCGGCGAAGGGCACATGGCGTCGCGCGTGCTACCAGCACATTGCGCTCAATTTTTTTCGCATCCGATTCGAAATTTAAACACGCGCATATGCGCGGGCGCAGATATTGTGTTTTTTTTAAGATGCCGCCTTCGCTCCCCTCGCGGCTTTGTTTATGGGCTATGAAAAACGTATTGGAATAATGTTGCGTTTAATGCGAGTGTAGTGGGCCCCGCGGCGAGCGGCGTTCTATAAGGTTATTGGATAGCATCATTTTATTGGAATATTAACGATTCTGGGTAAGTAGTACGCAGTTTTATGTTGGAACATCCACATACCTGGACACTTAATGTTAAACAGCTTGTGTCTTGTAGTTTTTACGGTCCAACACTTAAACGATAGTTAAATCAAGTCACGCTCAGGTCACTTGCTGTCCTTGTCATTTCGGCTAGCGGAGACAGCGACAGCCGGTCTTTAGCTAGTATCCAAACATTGTAGCAACCAGCCCCCAGGCGAGGAGAAGCAGCAGAGTTAACATGCTACGAACCTCTCACAATATTACAGCTACTAATTAAGTACAAGCTCCAAAGTAGTGGTGTCCGATATTTAGGCCCGTGTCGCAATATTTTAATAACTGTCGGATAGCTTATTCGGAAGTTTTCGGAAGTTTCTGCTTACTTTGTCCCGAGCGACAGAGACGAAACATGCAAATAAGCTATCTGCTTATCGGGACATTGTGAAACAAGCCCTTAGCATAAGGTGTATCAGTTTGTATCAATATATTTTTTTAATTTCATTTTATATTTCGTTTTTGGCAGTTACAGTAAAACCCTGTTAGTAATGGCCGGCCATTTGATTTTGTTATGAAATGACAGACGATGTACGAATTACGGCGATTGCCGAAAGACGTTGAGCTCGTGGTCAAACTGTAATACTATTAATACTTTATTTTTGACGAATAAATAAATTATTATTGATATTAATTCACTTGCATCCACCCATATTCCAATTTATATTTCACTTTTATGAAGTTAAACCTCTTTAAGCGCGTTGATTATTTTTTCTCAAAGCAAAGAGCACCTCGCATACAGCCATAATACATAACCCGGTGTCGATCCTAACGATGTTATTAATTGTTTTGAGGGTTAAGTCAATTATAACCCGTTGATGTCGACGGTTTTTTGTTTTTGGTTAAAGGGTTCGAATGTGGGAACTTTTTACTAATATTTCAAGGAATGTAGAAGAATATCAGAGATGAACTTCGAATATGATTTTTCAAAAATTTGATCTTAGTATCCTAATCAATCGCTAGATTTTTAGCTTTTGAAGAGATGGGATAAAACACGGCCTCACATGAAACCGGCGTGTGTGAGAGTCTTATGCTGGGACGATGTGTATATGATCCTGGGCCCGGGAAAATTCAGGGCCTGAAAATAGAACTCTGCGCTGAGTTGAGAATCGAAGTGTCGAGTGTCGAGCTGTCATATATGACATTGATATTTGAATCGACACTTATGTGTTCGATTTTCAGCTATCATTTAAGCGCAGAGTTCTATTTTCAATGCTCTGAATTTTCCCGGGCCCGCCGGATGCCGGATCATATAGTCCAAGCCTTAAAAGACCGGCAACTTAGAACTCCTCGGGTGTCCACTATCGGTGTCTACTATCGTTGTACACTACCTAAAATACTGTGGCGGACAATTAGCGCCACAATCCTGAATCGCGCTATCGAAGTTTCTGTAGTTCGGCGCTACATATACAACAGCTTGAAATGACTACAAGTGGGCTTCGGCCTGACCGAGCATAGCACCTCGCTCCACGCTTCCACTATCCCCACAATACCAGTTTTTTTAGCACTAAAATCAAAATTATTTTGTTTTTATCTAACGTCCGAGTCCATACTTTGCTTACCTATATTCAAAACGGATCTCTGAAGTCTGTACTCTGAAGTCACATGCTGACCTATCAATCGAGCCATGCCAGTACGATTTAGTGGGAATTGTCCATTCTGTTTCTCACGGTTCCGGGCGTTCCGGCCGAACAAACTGTCGGTAACGACCGGCCCAAACATGGCGACCCGTTGACAATTAAGAGTTTTATTAACTCCTAATATAATTAATAACGTCGTATTAATATTGCCTGAGTGCGTGGCGGCGCGTAGGTGCGGGCCGAGATCGCCGAGACGCCGAATATACGGACGACAAATATGTTCTTTTATAATTCCTTTCCCGGCAAATATTAGTTTTTTTATGTTTCTTACACACGAAACACATTTCCAGATACTTTTCTATCTAGCTTTATTAACTAGCTTTTGGCCGCGGCTCCGCCCTCGTAAATACAGTATCCCACGGGAACACTGTACTCTTTCGGGATAAAAAGTAGCCTATGTTTTAATCCAGAGCTCAAACTACTACCATACCAAATTTCATCAAAATCCGTTCAGTATTTTTTTACTACTATTTTTAGCAATTAATATTTGAAAACCGTCCAAGTGCGAGTCGGTTTTTCGTACGAAAGGTTCCGAACAAAATGGCAAAAAAATATATTTTGTTGTATGACAGCGGGAGGGGCTCCCATTTAAATATTTATTATATTATTATTATAGTGGCAACAGAAATATATAATCTGTGGAAATTTCAACTGTCTAGCTATCACGGTTCATGAGATACAGCTTGGTGACAGACAGAAGGACAGCGGAGTCTTAGTAATAGGGTTCCGCTTGTACCCTTTGACCCTAAAAATGAAGTAGGTATTTTCATTTACCATCTCTCTGTACGAGTTGTGTTTGGTCACACGCCGCCCACCGCCGGCCATTCACCCGCCGCCCGCGCTCCAGCTCAGGCGCCACTCCTCAGGGTGGCGTCACCCGGCAGCTGCACCACCGTCGACAATACTTGGCGCTAGCGGCGTGGGGGGTTCCTATAACTCTATTCCTATCGGCCTCACTTTCTTTCTCCTTCCCTTCGAAGGAGAACCGGCCTTCGCCACTGCTTGGCGGCATGTATAAGCGAAAAGCGTCGCTACCGTGGACTATGTGTGACTATTCATGCAATCAGTATGTAAAGTGCGGTCGCGGAGCACGTAGAATTTCTTATTGCTACTTATGTCTTTCATATACGTTCACACAGGTACGCGATAGGAGCGACATAGTGAATATATATGTGCGCGACTGAAAGAGACAAATAGCGATAAGTCAATGTACGAAATTCTACGTGCTCCGCGATCGCACTTATAAGCCGCTGTGCCATCGTCCTCAAGCTAATGTAACAATCTGTAGGAATTGCTGGTAGGTGATTGTTATGTGTTAGCCTAGCGCAGGACCCAGACGGCGCCGTCGGCGTCAACAGTCGGCGTCTGTTACGTAAGGTTATCACCGAATTACCGAGGTCGATGACCCCGCGTAATGGATGTGTTTTGCCAAATCCCCGCCCTAGACTGTTGCTAGGGGTGTACTGTATGATGTATCTAGTGCTGGGTAGTCTTATTTCTAAGGATCATGTTGAAAAATATAAGCTTTCTGCACACAATTCTCCTCATAAGCTTTAACTGTGCCAAATTTCTTCTGAAAATATCTTAAAAATGCAGCGCCATGTCGCGTATCGTTTCGTTTCGGTGTAAATTGACCCTTACATTAAAAGGATCGACAAGTTAGTACATCCCTAGGGAAGTCCTTGGAGTAGGCCCAAACGCTATAACGTCTCCTATATCGACTACAGCTCTAATCCTTTCCTCACGCCGAGGATATTTTGCTCAATACAAGCGGAAAAACTTGGCAAAAGACATTTGGCGGCGCGCCTGGAAACTATAAAATTAATTGATATCGTTCCGATGCTGACGCGACAGTGTCTTAGTCTAGACTAAAGTCTATCCCTGCAGGCTTAGCATGCGCACCCTAGAAACACCGAAGAATCGACAAAATGACAGATTGAAGAAACATTAATACTATTCGGAGCAAAATAGGTCATAATGTAAGGCAGCAAGGTCGATGCATCGTCGTTATGAGAAACAACATTTACTTTCTTCCCGAGCATGAGCTCACAAAATGGCCTCTTTTGACAGCTAAAGTAGAAACGTTTTCTTATTTCAATGTCAAATAGTCTTACAAGAATGTTAACTACTCCACATCATGGCGGGCCATGACAAATAGTTTCTTTACGTTCAGTCATTTACTTGAAAATTTGATCATTTTTGACAGAAGATTTCCCGGCAGCCATTTTATAAATATGGCTATTTAGAAATGTCGACTTCTACTGACGACCTTGTTATTATGGATTAAGAACAGTTTTGTAACGAACTATTTTGGATAGAATATTTCTTCTTTAAAGTTATTTCTTCGGATCGCCATGCTAAGCGCGGTAGTAAGTTCGATTCTGGGCCTTTAATCAAAAATGTATGGGATTTGACATAAGTCATCGCTAAGTGACATGTCGCTCGCGATGCCCTAGTTACTAGTATGTCAAATCCCATACATTTTGTTTTCGAACTTCGCCATCGAAACTATCGAATGCGTCTTGACTAAAGGCCCAGACTAGTCCTGTGAATTCAGAACCCCAATTCTCGTATTTATCTTAGACTTTCAATTTACTTTCAATGAATTATAAATGATATCTTGATATCATAAACTGATTTTGTAGTTTGGACCAATTTTTTTATTGTTTTGACGTTGAGTTTGAGTTGGGCGTTTGACGTTTATGAGAATACCATTTTGCTGTTTTAACATATCGAGACTGCATCGAAACTGTATTATTGTAAGATTTCATGCGCAGAATCGACCTACAGGACATGCTGCGTCCATAAAATATGAAGTTGTCACGTTTTGGTAGGAAGTTAACGACATCTATCATCAAGTATTACGACGAAATGTTGCGGTCTACAATATGAATGATTAAATATCGACTATTGACTATAAGTTATAGTTAGAACAGATTTTCGCTGTATTTTGATTGTGAGGCACATATTTTCCGGCTGGTACAGGTTTTTATCTATTTACAAGTTAAACGTACTTATAACTACTCGACGTACTGTCTAACAAATTGCCGCTCGACCAGGCATAAGATGAAATCTCGTAAAGGCGCCGTTGAATCGTGCACATGTAGACATGCTCAATGCGTAGTTCAACCACGTCTGCAGTCGTTGGGGTCACTTCCTTTGTGTTTAAACATTGAGGCGTCACAGTGCAAAGGAAAATGTTTAGACACTGTCGAACAGGGACTTTGCCGACATTGTACCTACCTTGCTGATAGGTAAGATATATAGACAGACTATAGATTAGTAGTAGCCGAGGCCGCCGCTCTAGGGCCTTATTGGTCCATTTGCGGCCTGCGACCTTACGAGACTGCGCCTAGTTCGTATTATAAAATACACGAATTCTCTAACGCTTAACGGTCAACTCACACCGAAATGATACCCGACGCTGCATGCTGCATTTTAAGGTAGCTATTCAAAGTTGAACTTTATTAATTACACAAGAAGATACATCATTGTACGAGTTCTAATGTCAAGTTGCACCGCGCTGCACAGCGTATATGCAGAGTATGATGGTCTGGTCGGGTCTGATGTCATATGAAACGTTTATCTTTTTGGTAAGTGAAAAAGTTCAATTGTTCTTAAAAATTAGCCGCCCAATCACATCGCGTATCGTCGTGGTGTGAACTGACCCTAGTAGTATGCGGAAAATCTATAGACTATTAACTCAGGTCAAATAAATAAGTTAAGACAGAGTTTTTCCAATCAAAAACTGAGGCCGATTTTTTAAAATTAAGTGTGGCTATCCTCTCCAAAATAAACTTAAAAGTCCCGTCACGATCCTCCAGAACCTCATCCTATAACCCTCTCTATACTCTTTTTTCCCATACTAATTATCGTAAAAACTCTTTCTTCATAAGGTCATCTTACTCTCTTAACGACTTAAGTAAGCTTCACGACCTTGATTTATTTAATTGTTCAGTTAACGCTACTAAAAAGTTAATCACTAGGCAATGGTTTGAGGCTGTTTCTTAACTGTTGGTGAACTAATACGATGAGATCATAGTGACAAACTGTTTTGTACACTACACATACTTTTTCTTCATACTTACATCAGAAAAGCATTCGTTGTTATTTAGTATTATAATTGTGAAAACGTGTTAATAGTGTAAAGAATTTATATTGTATTTAAGATGCTTATATAATTATATCACTGTATGTTTTCCAAATAAAAAAAAATTAAGATAAAATAAAATAAATAAAATACATAAAAACCGCACACCGCTACAGCTCGCCATACAAGGTAAGGCGTAGTTTCGTTACATGTGTGTGCGTGACACTGTGCTATTACACAATACACGGCGGCGTAGTATAAGCCGGCCTTACTGTGTGGTTCGCAGAACTTTGAACTCTGTCTTCACTTTTGCGACCTACAGGATTAACACATAGGCTACTTTTATCGCGGCAAAATGTACGGTCACGCGGTACTTCCTCTTGCACGTTCGGTGTCGAGGGCAACATCTTGTTACTAATGTGGGGCGCATAACAATACAGCACATCGACGTGTCAACATTATCAGTTTGAACGTAAATCTGTTGTATGTTCTTTTATTTGTCGCTCTCAGCAACTCGCGCTTAGCAACGCCCGGATTTGGTGACGGCCGGTGGACGGATATAGCTAATACATTGCCACGGACTGTATAGTGTATACTGTATAGGGTTCCGCAGGCGAAATGCAAAATTTTATACAAACGTACTATCAAGGAATCCAAATTATGAGCAGGTTAACCGTTGTCATAATTTGTGGTCGAAATTCGCCCAAAATATAATTAATATATTTTTTTTTTAATTAAACTTTGTAGGGGTACTTGTGCCTCTTATATAGAAGAAAAATAAATAAAATGTCAAACAGACGTCAACGTGTAACCAATGTGTACCCACCACACGCGCGGTAGTGTGGGTTAATAATCTGAGGTGTGAGGTTGTTTATAATATAGTAGGTATTTACTGTTACTTCTTATTTTACAGTCTTATATGGTAGGTACTTGAAATATTTAATTCATTGTTGCTGAATTAAAATTAATATTTATATCAGGCTACCTTTTATATATTTAAACATAAAAACAATATGAAAATTAATGTAAATATGACACGAAAAGGATTTAAAAGCAATTAAACATGCAAGTGAGGAAATGCAGAGCGCGCAATTCGCACGGCGGAAAACGATTACATATTTTTGCAAAACAAATTGTACGTCAGATAGTGATCGCTCGCACTATTAAAGCGACATTTGAAAATTGAATACGTAATACGTGTAGACTGTGGGGCCGTAGGACAGGCGCACACTTTACAACATGACATAACCGAAAACTCTGAGAAAGGTTTTACTATCACCAAACTTTTGAAATAGAATGAAATGTGACCTAAATTATTTTATAGTCCAATTATGTAAAACCATCGGGAGCTGGCTCGGAGCTTCGCTCTCGACTGCGCAGGTCGTGAGTTCGATTCCCGCGTTGCACCAACAATAAATGTTGTTTTCAAGTCTGGTTGGAACAGTGCAGGCTGATCACCTGATTGTCTGACAGGATGGCTTATGCGTCGGAACCCAACTGTCCCACTGGGTTACGAGAGTAAAGGAAGAGAGTGTTTAGCGCACACCTATAAAATAACTCCTACCTCTACCTCTAGCTTCAACGAAACCGGTCACCGTCTCCAAAATCGGTGTGGGAGGCTACTCCATAGTCCGGAATTGTCATGAGTGTAGCATTCGAAGACCGTGCATTTTTATTTTACTTTCCTGATAAACTATCTGCTATTGCTGGGAACTTAAGCTATTTTTAGCCATAAATAAAAATACTATGTCTAATTGTCAAATCATTGCCATCAATTGAATATCAATATATAGTGTATGCCCAGCCTTAATGAGTGTCGCAGGGCGGGCTCCCACTATCTAGATGGGATCTGTGAACTGCCATTTGTACATTTGTCGCTGCCCAGATGTGCGATTGTCGCCGTGTTTAATGATTGTTTCAATAAAAACATCATTAAGGGCGCAGTCGAATGAAACTTAATTCTGTCAGAGAACAGGCGATAGGAACCCTGAAGGTCGATTCTGCTAATTAATCCTGAACTAATACAGGTACGATCCAGCGCCGGTGAGTTCAAACTGCAAAATGGTATTCTCGTAAACGTCAAACCAAGTTCAGTTCAATTTTGATTGTTTCAAACTTATATTAATGAAACCTATGAAATGCCGTTGAAATGAAATTGCCGTTCTGCAGTACTGGCCATTTCAAATCAAAATAATTTTTGTTTGGCTAAGAATTCTAATTTCAAATTAATTTTATTTTAAAAACATGGAATTCATTTTCCAAAAGTAGTCATTTGTTTATTGATTAGTGTTACATTTTCATCGCATTTCAATATTTTTCGTCATCATGGATACGTTAAAAATTCGAGTAATTATGGAATTTGAGTACCGTCGTGGCAGCAACGCGGCACAAGCGGCACGCAACATCGACGACGTTTATGGAGCTAACACTACAACCCAATGCACCTCCTTTAAGGTATTGGTTTGCTCGCTTCCGTTCTGAAAATTCCGACCTGAAAAATGATCCTCG
The DNA here is from genome assembly GCA_963565745.1 of Phengaris arion. Lineage (NCBI taxonomy): Eukaryota > Metazoa > Arthropoda > Insecta > Lepidoptera > Lycaenidae > Phengaris > Phengaris arion. The sequence continues at coordinate 17,196,295 of OY751450.1, forward strand.
CGGTCGTCCGAAAACTTTCGTCAACAATGACGAATTAAAGGCGATTGTGGAAGCTGATGATACACAATCTACGGCTGAATTAGCAGCAGCTTTTGACGGTAGCGTCAAAACAATATTGGCCCATTTGCGTCAAATTGGCAAGGTAAAAAAGCTTGACAAATGGGTGCCCCACGAACTCAATGATCGCCAGCGCGAAGTACGCGTCGAGACGTGCCTTGCACTGCGCAACAGACACACAAATGAAGGATTTTGAACCGCATTGTAACCTGCGATGTAAAATGGATTCGGTTTGATAACCGCAAGCGCTCATCAAGTTGGTTGGATCCTGGTTCAGCACCTAAACAATGCCCTAAACGAAAACTAATCCCTAGAAAAGTGCTGGTCACTGTTTGGTGGTCTAGCGCCGGTGTGATTCATCACAGCTTCTTACCAAACGGGGTGAGCATTACTGCAGATGTGTACTGTGAAGAACTGAACACAATGATAGAGAAGCTGGCACATCTCCGCGATTTGTATGAAATTTTGTTGGTGTATTCGGTAGGCATGAGACTAGTTTGTCAGCTATTTTTATACCCCTAAGTGATAAGGGTGGCCCAAGCCCAATTTTTTCAATTATTTTATGATGATATTAGTACTGTATAATCTTCAACCCTCAGCGGTTGAAAACTCTTATATGTGTACTCTTTCACACATCAGCTGTAGGCAGTAGGAGTAGGTAGTAGGTGTAAGGTGTCCAGTTCATCGTAAAGACAGAACGTCTGTCGCGGCCAGCTGGTAATTATATTACATTAATAACGAAATTAAATAATCTGCGACCAGTCAATATCTGCACTCGTGCAGATATTGACTGGTCGCAGATTATTTCATTTTCAATTCCAGTCTGCGTCCACAATCCTCACACAGGAATAGACGCGGCCTGCCCCCTACAGACTCGACCGTAGAGCTGCACCGCGGGTAGACATGGCGGTGGGTACAAAGTCCAGTGTTAGAAGAGATATGTGTATCGTAGACATAGAGAGCAGACAGACAGACATACAGTTATAGTTTACAATTACTGCATAATATTGATTTGACAACCTCTGAGACTCGGTTAGTGCGTCGGTGCTCAAGCCGAAGCGACTTCGGAGGTCACGGGTTCAAATCCCTCCGAGGGAACAGAAAGTTTTCAACGTTCCTGGGTCATGGAAGTGTGTTAAGTCCTTGTGTATATTGTAAAAGTATTAAAAATACTTCCCGTTGTCTGGTAAAAAAAAGTATCCGAAGAACTTGTGTTGCGGCCGGGGTAACACAAGTTCTTCGGATACTTAGCTCGGGCCAGATTGACGTGGTGTGAGGCGTCCATAGAGATTATTTTATTAATTTTCGTTTCCATTGTTGACAGGACTCATTTCGATGTCCTGAGCCAATTTATTGAGTACAATATTTTGTTGATACTCGCTCAAAAAGGGACCATTAATGCAGAACCATAGAATGTATATACCGAGGCTCACGGTGACAGTCGTGATATTTAAGTAGCACTTAACCTTAGGGAGCGTTTGAGTATCCGAATATTTGTTTGTCTTACAAAGAAACACAAGTAATGAGCTCTTTAAACGCACGTTTGGATGTTCTACATTTTTGCGCGCAATTAAAAATAACACAGCGTTTAGCGCGCAGCCATTCAGCGCGCACATCAAACGGCGTGCGCAGACGACGTGCAGACACCCCTCCCCCCGCGACTCCCCTTTACGTCTGCCCCCTGCGTCTGCACTGTTACCGAGCAGACAGATCGCCACATGCTAGGCGATCGCCGCTGCCAATGCTACAACCCGCAACGCTATTGCCTGAGCAATCCTTCTCCTATGCTCCTTATATTTGCTCTCCTTGACTCATATGGCTCGCCAAATGGGTAGACAGATAGACTGATGGGAAGCAATCGCTACCGCCTACGGATACATTCAAAATCACATTCGATTTCGCACTTTGCGACTGCTCTAAATGTTGAACTTCAGTAGTTCAGTTAACATAACATTCACATTTGACTTTTAATTCCGGTTCTCTATAACAAATATAATAGCTCCCCACAACTATTTCCACACACACCGAAACCAGACCAAATGACTAATGAACCAGAAATGTTATTTATTATATAGTGCCCAAGCGTGTGCCTCTCTTCCTTTAATCTCGTAACCCAGTGGGACGGATGATCGACACGACTGGCGAGAGATCAGGCGCAGGACTTTTCTGTATCGAACGCATGGATCATCTAATCAGATAATAAGATGATCAGCCTGCATTGTCCCGACGAAAACAGAGGGGTGTTAAAAGTTTGACGTGTCTGTCTGCTTATGTGTCTGACAGTGACATCGTAGCTCCCAAATGGATGATCCGATTTTGATCTAGTTTTTTTGTTTTTTTGTTTGTCACTCGAGAGTGAGCTTTCAAACTTGGTTGAACTAATTGAACTTGACGTGAGCTTGATGATGAATTATATTATAAGAAGCTTTATTCATCATCAAGCTCGCTCACTGCTTGACAATCAGGAGTTACTTACCTCCGGAGTTACTTACCTCCGGAGTAAAGAGACAAGTTTTCGCGTGTATATTGACATGTCTCAATAAAGGTCGTTAGGACTGACGCGATGATGACCGAAGCAACGTTCTCACAATATGTGATAATATAATATCGTATTTTGTAAACGTGTAAAGCTAGGGTTGTAATTTTTGGTATATTGGAAAACATAATATATGCATATTGGAAAACATAATATATGCATATTTGAAAACATAATATATGCATATTTGAAAACATAATATATGCATATTGGAAAAAAACTTGAAATACTACACCATCTTTGATAGCTAAAAGCAGATTTTGCTGCAGAAATGCCTATTATTTAAAACATCACCATTCACAATTTTTAGTAGAAATATTGATTCTATATGCATCTTTGACAAGTATAGTATCTAATACGTATATTCAGTGTGTGTGTCGCCTCGAGGCTAAAACATTTAACATACACATTACAGCATAACATTTTTTGGAAGACGCAACACCTATTTCCTAGGGCAGTGATATTTTGGGCTCGTTACTGATCACAAAATGTTGTAATTATATACTACAAAAAAGTATGAAGTAGATATTACCTTAGATATGACAAACCTAATATGTTATTGACATGTATTTTGCATGTTTTATACATTAAACATAATATGTTATTTGTCATGTATTTTGCAACATCAGAAATTATACTAATTTTGCTTTCATTTAATTTACAAAATTATCCTATCCTAGCACCGATGTTCTGTTTACTGTTAGCCGGTTGATTTTAATTATGCTATGTTTCCGAAGTTCACCGTTTTTCAGTGTTTTAGTTTGAACAGATTTTAACCTGTAAAGTGGGAAAATTTTTATGTTGTGTTAATATTTGGCTTAAAGAACATAATATTATAATATTAAGTAATGACGTTCACTTTTGTGCTATTGACATAATTGTATTTTTTCGAAGTATACATTTATTACATACAATATATTTTACGGGCTAAAATCAAACTGCTCTTTAAATCCTATCTGAAATACTGTATGCTTGGAAAGAATACAATTATGTCAATAGCATAAATGTGAACGTCATTACTATAGGTATATTACAATATTATGTTCTAAACATTTCTTTCTAAACTTCTACGTTCTAAACTTTCATTAAACATTTCTTTGCAAAATTGGCACGTTAATATACAAAGGTTCGCCATCCTTGTCCTAGGGCCTCTTTTTAACGCCAGGCTCAGCTTTGATATTTAATGTAGCTAACTGTGGCCTGTCCCCACGTGCCTTTGATATCAATATTTGTATTAATTATAATATTAATACAGTTACAATTACATACAGTCGTGGTCAGTGCTCGTGGTCAGTGGTCGTGATATTTGTATGGTAATTCAGTGATATGATCACGGCTTTGAAGAGCCGACCGGAGAAAAGTTCGGGTTAATTTTCACATTAATATTCTGATAATAGAGAGACGGTACATTAATAAAATCATTGTCAGTACTACCAAGACTTCTCTAGAGTTTCTTGGGTTAAATATCATCGAAGAAATCTCTCAAAATTACGTTACAAGTATCCTTTCTTTCCTAAGTAGTTATCAAAACGTCTTGATAACTACTTAGGAAAGTCTTGTATCACAATATATTTTGTAGAGTATATGTTTCAACGATTCGTCAGTTCCCCGCGTGACGGGACGCGGCGGGCACTTAAACGCCACTTCTTGAAGTTAAAGCGTGTAAGTAACACAACTGTATAGTTACGTGTATGGCTAGCTTTATAGACACGTTTGAAAAACTTCTGCTATTATAAATGTGAAAGTTTGTGACCCATCCTCACATGTATGGATGGATGGCTGTTTGTTACTCTTTCACACAAAAACTACTGATCGGATTTTGATGAAATTTGGTATGATAGTAGTTTATACTCTAGATTTAACATAGAGAGGAGGGGTTTTATCCCGAAAAGGTACAATATTCCAGCCGGATACGCGCGCGTTTACGCGGGGGGGAGCCGCTAGCAAACGCTAGTTAAGTCATAAATATAAATAATTTACCCTAAACTGTCTAGATCTATGAAACTACTAAGCCCAGAAGTGAAAGCGAATGTCCATACAGTCCATGTGTCAGAACTGATCAGAACGTGTAACTTGCCTCCGAGGAATTCCATCAAGTGTGCACCACATCTGCGCGTAGACCGTGGTACAGCTGCGCGCGCAGATGCCGCACGTGTCTCAAGTTGGCATATTGTGGTCGCATATGCATATTATATAGGTCAGAGGTAATGCATATGCGTGTAGGTCAGGGGTATATGCAATTTGGTATTGACCTTTCATACATAATATTATCCACATGGCACATGATGAATCATATTGCATTTACTCAATTTCTTATTAATAAAAATCCTTCAATGGTTTTATAGCGCCTTTTAAAGGTACTTATGAAAACTTATAATCACCGCATAAATGTAAGATTTTGTCTACGAAAGAATAGATAAAATTACAGAAATTATAGACAAAATGAAAGATTTCGTTTATCAATCCGTAATTTTGTCAATTCTTCCGCCGTAGACAAAACCCATTTCCAGGGTTACGCTACGCATACTGATATACCTACAGGAAGTTCATATATGTATTTAAATCGTTAGTAATAATAATCAATAGCATCATCGCCTGACGACGACAAATACTCATCGCAACGCGAGATACATGTCTACCGTAGACATGTATCTCGCGTACCGTAGACATGTATCTTCAACATCTGTGCCACGGATGCTCAATAATGATTAGTAGACTATCCATACCAATTATTATTATTAGTAAATCTCTGCCAAATGTAAGTCAGCACTAATGCCCGGTTTTTGAGGTTTTTTGTCGGGAGTATATCTATTCAATAACGCGTTTGATTGGTAAAAGCGTTTGCGTCATCCAATCAAAGGCGCTATTGAATAGATAAACTATCGACAAAAAACCTCAGAAACTAACGGCACCGATGACGCAAAACCGTGATCGGTGTGGAGTCGTTACGACGTCATATGCACAAAATATTTTGACCTTACGAGCTAGAGCGGCCCTTACGGCGCAGACTGCGGAACCCCACCGTAAGTAACTGTACCTAATCAGAATAACAGCATTAGGACCACAATGTAAAGGCATTAGCAAACTGTACAGAAACCGCTAGACAACATCTGGTGAAGGCTGAGGCACATGTCATGCCCCGCTCAGTTGGGCTGACGCCTTTGATTCTCGACTCTATACCCCAACCTCTCGAGTTATTATCCCCAATCCCCATTATGGGGTTTCATATGCCATATTGAGTTGATATTAATAAGTTTGTTTTCGGCTGCGCGGGTTTTTTTTCCTTTTTTTTTTCTTGCGGTGTCAGGTTTCGACAGATGCCGGCACGCGACTCGGAGACACATTTCGAGCTCCAGTTAGGTTTTTTTTTAATTAAAAGCAGTACGAGACGTTGGATATGAATCATTCGGTTTTGTTTGTTTTCTCCAGCCTTTTGTGCGTTCCAGGCTATTATAATTTAATGGAATTTCAATTTGATTGAATGTTTTAAAAAGATTTACAGGCTTGTAGATTTACTTGCATTTTGTTTATTATGTAAATACTAACCTAAATAATGTGGAGGTTACAATTGTTGGTTAAAAACAATTCTATAATAAATACAAAATGATTCAAGTAAATACTTCAACAAATATGATACTTTTGATTGCTGACAATTATATAGAAGAAAGGCGCCTTATTTCGAAAGATAACATACGACGATGGAAAGTTTTTTGCGACAACTAAAGGCTAATTTGAATATGCAGATTGTACAAGTTATTGTTTTATTATACAGGGCTTACTCCAGTCAGTTCTGTAACAATCCGACGGCGAACTCGTTCACTGTACAATGCACATACTCAATATATTACACATGTAACATATTATATTTATATTGAGTATACTTTGAGCAAACTTAACTCACTGCTCTACATTTTCGTACAAAAGCGAAGCTGGTTTTGATATTTAACCCCATTAGACCTTTACCTAGATGAGAGGTGTTGATCCCCGACTAATTCCCTTAGCATCTGTACTTAACCCGTCTGTGCTGGGTCGTTCTGGCCGGGCAGGTCCCGCACCGCTGCACGGTGGGAGGCATCACGCAGGGACAATTCTGTGACTGTTATTTAATAACCTATTTGTAAATATATTTCTTTTTGATTTGTTATGATTTCAGTAATATTATAAAGAGGAGAGGTTTGTTAGTTCGCGTTGAGTACGCTCCGCAACTACTGTACTACCGTACCGTACTAGGCATAATGTACGGTTTCCACGGGAATTCCTTTTGCGCGCACGAAGTCGCGGGCAACATCTTGCACTCAATAAGCAGAATGTGACAACCTTTGATTGCCGTACTACATTATTTTGACTCCACTTTACCGAATTCAATTACTTTTGGTAGTTTTTGGGCGCTTTTTTTTATTCACCTAGTACCTGCCTACCTTCAACCTACCTTTTCATCTTCTTAGTAGTGATTCCGGTTTTCGAGAGGTATTTCTGCATCCATCCACCTCGGCCTGGCACGCAGGTGCTCCAGCCTGCAATTACACTGGACGTCTGCGGCCAGCACGCGATACGAAATTGCCGACAATTTCATACCCGATTGAAGTTTACTTATTGTTTCATGCTAATGTACCGATAACCCCCACTTTAACATTTCAAAAAAATTAAGGATAATCAGAGTCCGGAATTCCATTTAAACACGGTGTTCATCTAATTTTAAATATCTAATTTTGTTTACGTACCGTCTGAAATCGCATTTGTTAGTGAATTTTTAAAAGAGAATTAGGACAATGTTGATTTCTTCTTTGCCTTTACCATTTTCGTGGTTCGCCTTGACCTCACCTTAGCAGGGGCTCTAATGTGGCCCCAGTAATAGCCGTATTGTTAGATGCTCCCTGTATATTTTAGCACATTTTTCCTGTTACTACATTACGACCTGTATCGTATAGAATGATCTCAATCGAGAAATTGCCACAAATTGTCGATCGGTCTTGAACTCGCACCAAACTCGACCGCAAATTGCTCCTTTATGTCAAATTAAAAGCTGCCATTTAATAAACCGCACTTCAAGGGTCGCAGAAAAAATATTTGAGGAGTCAATGCCCCACTGCCATCTGGTGAACGAGACTCCAAGGAAAACTGCCTTTTTTGTACACCCCATAGCAACACCATGAACGAGCAAAACTAAACCGTACACCATTAAGATAACGTCTGGAATCAATCGGTAAACATTGACGGAATATTATTACGGGGTGGCTCAAAAACTGACGATACTAAAAAACCGATTTCTTATGCTAATTAGTTTAAAGTTTAAAATTGTTTAAACTTGTAGATAGTTCATGATAATTCAATGTTCATTTACGGTAGATTAAATTTAGATAAGTGTTTGGGAGAGGTGTATGTGGCAGAATAGTTAAATGTGTAATATATAGGGGGTTCGATAACTAATTATGTTCCTGTCCTAGAAGAGTTTGCTGCATCAGAAATATATTTCATGACAATTTCACACTAACCAATGAAATATAGCGATTCAAATTGATCTCTAAATAAGGTTCAGAGTTTCGTGACAAAATATACCTATATTATAAGGCTAATTATTGCTGTGTTGAGACTAGAACACGTGAATACAACAACTTTCGTTGATGAATAAAGGTTTTGATGTCATAGATTGTTCTCTTACTCCTGCGGTAGTGAAGTGTAGCTTGCCAATCGTCTCCTACGTCTTTTTACACAAGTAGAGTAATATTTAGATGAGTCCTATTTCATTCGCTGGTGTTACTTTCTTACGTATATAAATAATATAAGATAGAGGTCGTCTGGAGTAGAAAATCGAACATAATTCATATTTTAATTTTTAAATATCGACTTTTTAGGGCAATTGTTAGCTACGCAAAAAAATATACCTATTGTTGTTATGGAATGTGAAAGAAAGATTGACAATTGTGTCAAACTTACTGTTACTATACGAACGCGTGGTAGTGTGAGGTAGTGTGTGTGACTTTATTCTACTTACTTTGTAACTTTAGCTAATAGCAAATAATATAATTATTGTAAGGGTATTATGTTCCATGTTTTTGAAAAATATGTCAAATTATTCTATTATGTTATTACGAACACGTAATCTATATATAAAGAAGAAAGTCTTGTTAGTTACACTATTTATAACTCGGAACCGGCTGAACTGATTTGGCTGAAAATTGGTGGGGAGGTGTCTTAGAACCAGGAGACGGACATAGGATACTTGTTAACCAGTTACCGAGGGACGTGACGTAAAACGTGGTATTATGTATTTAAAAATGGCATCATTCCAATGTCTTGCTAAAACTCGAGAACGGCTGGACCGATTTGGCTAATTTTGGTGTTTAAATTATTGTGGAAGTTCAGGGGAACTCTGCCCTAAACGGTGAGAAATATTGGAAAAGGTGTAGGTTGCAGGAGTAGGACGTAGGTTGCATCGTAGGTGTAGTTATTTATTAATTCCACAACATTACATATTTAAGACAGAACAACGTGTGTCGAGACAGCTAGTAACATAATAGATTTGCAATCTGGACCATTCCTTGTGAAATTCTTTCCTTTCCTTGCTAATCAGCATAAAAGTTTAAATAATTAATAAAGTCGCCAAAACGTTAGATGTGTTGTCATGACGTCACATTCTTGTACCCACCTGTCAACTATCAAATCACAACTAAACATGTCAAATCCTAGAATGCTTGGTGTTAACTTTGGTAATTTTACTATTTTAAAATACCTTTTAAACCATACCCACCATATGATGATATAATATACCACCATATGATTATAATCGAAGAGAAACGCTGATATTCCGTACAACACTAAACTTCGACTGACAGCCTACAAGTGACAAACAAATTTTTTAAATGTCGTTTACTGATAGTAATGATGGAATTAGGGAGACCATTTTAAAAATATGAAGAAGAAGTACAAGAAGATGACGTCACGTTTGACGACCTTGCGTTTTTAAACCCCTGGCCAAACGTGAAAAATTTGTTATTTTATTTTTGATATTTTATAAAAATCATAGATATTTTGTAGTAACGTATTGATTAAATCGGTTTTATATAATGTTTAGTGATATGATATCAATAGTTTTATGTATATTTTCATCATAGGATAAATGCCTATTAATTATGTTTTATGTATGTCTAAGCATACATAAAATTATTACTTTAATTATACGTATGTCTATTGTCTAAGCATTATTTTAAAAAAAATATTAGCTTTCTGTACACCTTCCTGTGGAGGAATATGTAATATATAATAATTGTATGTGGATAAAATTTCACTGTGGCAGATTTCATACTCCTCCCATCGCACTATTCTCGTAAAACTGTACTCAAAATTTATGCAAAAAAATATATATATTTATTTGATGCTATAAATCATTTTGGATCTATCGAAGATTATTCAAAGCTGATATCTATCAGGAAGGCATATTAAGCTAGTCAGCTTATCAATATCATGGTCACTTAATATTCCATAAACAAAGATAATCTTGTAATTAAATGGAATCCACGAAAGCCATGCTTGGAGCGTGCCACCACCTTGTGCGTCTGGGCCCACGACTAAATATAATTCAATAGACACCCTCTTCCTGCCAAATATGCGTTCACCGCTCACAAATTTACTAATACATCCCTATGATCCTTATAACAAAACCATAGGGTTCATTATAGATAGGTTGGTTAATGATAAAGTGGTATTTCAAGCAGGTGTTCCGCAAGGGTCCGCACTCGGGCCGCATTTATTTTAGATTCACAATCTTGAGACACGTGGCTCGGGGGTGCAGAAAAACTATCGCAGCTTTCGACTTCCGTATGTACAAATATAAACAGAATTAGATTGCCATAATGTTTTTCCGGTTCGTGAGTTTGTGTAGTCGATAGGTCCTCAAGTGGTCTTAGGGCAATTGCGTTTTGGGGCGTGGGTCATTCTATTGTAGATGTGCGAGACAATATTGACATGTAGGAGGAAATAATATTCGCCAAACAGCATCTTGACATTTCAAGGAGGGTAATAATACTTGACGAATGTGGGAGTGTTTTTGGGATCAATATTTATTACTGGATGCTGATATCCGTATATTGCCATAGCCGTACGTTTTGGCGATTTTAAAGTAGCTTATCCTTCCCTAGGGTCTAATCTATCCCTGCACCAAATTTAAAATCCTACATTTGGTTTAGGCGTGATTGCGTTATAGGGAGTAACTTTCGCATCAATAATATTATGTAAAGAAAACAATATCCAATCAACCCTCAATACAGTTTCGGTATACTCTGTTTAGATCAATTTAATCTTATTATAAACCAAAAGATATTCGCACTGTAATGCTACTAATTTAAATGTCACTTACTAACCGTGAAATAAAGGGCATTGATTTGGATGACGTTAATATTTTTGGGTCCAAAAACATTAAATTGGACCTGATCAAAGCATAGTATATTGACCCGTAATAAAGTTTTGGTATCAATTTGACCGTGGTATAAATATTAACCTTCTTAAGATAGCGATCAGACGATTGACCTGTAAATGGGCTGCGTCCACGTGCGGTCAGCGCAGTCATGAGGGTTTGCCATTGATTTAGTATAATTTAAGTATTTATCAACGGATTTAGCTGATTAAACATCTAAATCTTTCGTTAATAATTTTATTTACATATATAAAGAAATAAAATCGAGATGATTCAAGAACTACGATATTATAATATTGATTATATTTCAAAATTATATTAACAACTGAAACCAGATTTTTTTTATATTTAAAACCATATTTATATTTAGATTAATTTTATTTTATTTTGTAAAATGGTTGCCTATTTTTATAGCTAAAAAAAATATTCTCCTATCTAGTTTATATGGATTTGTACAAACTAAGTACTGTAAGAAACAAGAAAGTCGACGAAGTTCAATTCAAATCTAACATTGCTTCGTGGTGATTTCTTAAAAATTAATTTGTTTTTGTATTTACAATCGGCTCGGTTATTATTAATGTATGGAGAGAACCTTAAAAAATGTATCTTTGATTTATTCTCGTTTGATCAATTCAATCCTTTTAATTTCACTCGCTTAACCCCGTAAAAACGAAAAAATCGCATAAAATACAATTACTTCTAGATTAAGATCGTCGCTTGATGTATCGGCGCGGTCACGCTACGGTCGGGTACGGGTGACCCTTATGGCTGTGTAGGGTTAGCTGTGGCGGTAGGGTTGTTACTGTTAACCCCACCGCTGTTGTTAAAGATGCAGTCACTGCTAACCCTAAATTGGTAACCTGGGACTAAATTTTCCGGAATCCGTGAGGCCGGGAAAAATTCAGAGCACTGAAAATAGAACTCTGCGCTAATACAAAAGAGCTGGTCACCCTACCTTCGCTGTTGACGCTCCCACTACTGTTAACCCTAAGCTCACAATGAGGCGCGAAGAGCGAATTCGAACTTATTGAAATAGTGATTCAAAATTGACTTAATATACTACACACACATTAAATATACACGTTTCCAATTCCAAAGTTGCCAATTTTACCCCCACGGCTGCGGCTAAAGGCCTATTAACAAATGAAACATATCGTGATTATTATTACCATATAAATGAGCTCACAATTGCTATTCAGTAAAACTTTACGAGTTTTTTATAGTTTCCCTAATTGTTCCTATAAATGAAATACCCTTGTTATTTCATGTTTCTTACAGCTTTAAGTTCTAGATAAGCGTATTGAAAATATTTAATTCTTGAAGATTCATTAAGAATTAAGTAGCCAGGGGTGAAGGCTCGCTACAATATCAAAAAACCCTGTCCGTACACATAATTGTGGCGCGTGACTTACATGATACATAAACCCATCCATTGTATACAGTTACATGCCATGAAAAACGGTACACATCGCAAAAACGTTACCTCGGAACAGATGGCATTTATCGGAGTGTTTTTGTTCGGCAATTTTACACCTTGTAGATATCCCTTCGATCAGATAATCGACTTTATCTTTGTTATCATAAGATGCAAAATGGTTCGTTTCCGCGGTTGACCTTGCACATTTACTTGGGGTAGTGCAGAACCATATGGGGTCATTTTGTTTTGTGATAACTTCTAATGCGTTTTTTTTTCTTTGCAGGTAAGTTTATCCCGGTTTACCTTAACACGTGCGGTAAGCTTGGGATATGATTCAGCTAACAGTAAGTAGTAAGAATGGTTTGGGGTATAATTCAACAATAACTTTATAACATGCACATTTTATTATTAGTGTTATTTAGTTAGTCATCCATACTTGTCTATTGACAAAAATTACTTCTAAGTGCAAATATTAGCACAAACTACTATCTACTTAAATACTTCCACAGTAATGTTCCTTTTTTTTTATTTAATTCGTGCTTAACTTTAATCGCAATCATTTAACATATATAATATAACATATTCAATAACAATATTAATTCATGCTTTTTGTAATTTTGTCTTAGCATAAAAAATGCTATGTTTATAAATCTAAGCACAAACGAGTATCTACTTCTAAGGAATTTAATTCTTTACTTATGTATATAGAATATAGAAAGATAAAATATAGAAAAACTCAGTAGATCATTAGGAATGTCAGTTGCGCAAGAGTGGCCGGCGTGACAGACAGGTGTCAGGTTGCGCAACCTCAGTCGCCGCTGGACTGTGAAATGGGGATGGTACGTGCCCACCACCAGACCGCAACCACCTGGCAACCACTAGTCTGGTTAATGTTAAGATGGTACCAGAAATATGTGAAATAGTTTACAAGAAATCTGTGCAAACTTTAAAGTCCTTTTCAATAGTTGTCATTCCTTACACATAATTAAGGGACTTTTAAGTATTGGGAGATTAAAATCAGTACCTAGCGTACGTAAATATACCAGGTATATACCAGGGAAGGAATCTGTTCTTAAAAATTAATTAATTACATTTTCAAATTAAAACCAAATAATTGCCTATGCCCTCGTCAAAAGGTGGACGTTATTGGCATCCAAAATTACAAGCATAAGATTATACCTACTGTGCATTACGTGCTCAGCCAAAATATTCCTATGGAAAATCATTTAAAATAAACAGTTCCTGATGTAGACCCATAAATGCCTAACATCGAAAAAATGGGTAAAAATGAGTATACGTGTTGGCACGCACCGGCTCTGGGCCTCCTAATTGGGCGCCAGGCACGCGAGCCTCATTTGGGCTTTTTTATGTAAACCCTAATATTGCCTAAGTGCTAATTCCTGGTAATATTTTGGCTATGCTAACATTTATCGGCTACTTCAATCAAAACGAATTCTACAATAATAGCTTTATATTTGCAATTTCCGAACTGGATTTTTCACTGCCGTTCTTACTATAAACATGTCGAAACTTAGATTTTACCATCATAGGACGACTGAAATACAATTAAATAGCTTGAAATAAAGACTTGACTCCGAAAGTAATTTACTATTTAGATTTTATTGTAGATAAAGTCTTATTTCATAAAATAGTATTGCGAGACATTATCAGGTTATAATGAAAATAAATAAATAAATTTAAAAAATGATTAAAGGGAAAATTATTGGCAAATAAAAATACTAGTAGTTTTTGCAACAGTATAATATTATATAGCAATTCTGGTAAAATCTTACCAATATGCAATGGCATAGCCAGCTACACTAGCAGTCAACTACCAAAAGCTACAATTTGGTGCAGCCAGGATATCAGAAAACTTTCATTACAATCATTCAAACTTTCGATACAGAAATTTATCTGTAACCGATGCTCCAAATCACAAGGAAAAAGCAAAAATCTATCGAATTGGGAAAATGAGTACCTAATCATTAGGAGTTCCGTGACTGGGCGAATTACCAGAACATTCGATGGAGACAGGATAATCGTTCTGTTTACATCCTGGCGGCCTTGGACCCGCAGATTATGCGGAAGGTTATACAGGTGAAATAGTAAACATATTGTTCTGAACTAAAAAAACATAACACATCTGATTCGGCAGTATTAGGATAGGAATTGTATTATAAATGCAATTGCTGGAATAGCATAATAAGGGCAGAATAAAATTGAATAAAACCTTATGTAAGAAGGTCAAAGGGCAGTCGGATAAAATGCGTCACGAATGCATTACAACCATAATGGAAAGCGGGTTTAGGGCCTAAACTAAGTAAAAGCCATAAAGCTGATAGAAGGAACTTGTTGCTGCTTGGCCCATCGGTAGACACCACAGACCCAATAGAAATTAAAAACTTCTGTACCTTTTTTAATTATTTTGATCAGGAAAACTTTATCCTACCTTAGGCTTCTTAGGAACTAAATTAAAACTGAAGAAGGAATGTTAATGTATCGACTTTAGGATTTATATGTTGCGAAGTGTGTTGTTTCGGGGAAGGTCGCAGGTTCGAGTCCGCACTCCAGACTTGGGCCGGGAAGATAAGGCTGTATTTATAACGATCTGTCCACACTATCGACCGATCTGATAAGGCTCGGATTGATATTTTATTTTCGTTTTCATCGGCTCGATGAGATTCCTGGCCACGGAGCCAAGAAACTCGGCTGGATTGTAAAGGAGATAAATATATCTAAAAGCTGCGACGTACTAGACAAGATTCAATAAAAGAGAATAATAATTGTTAAGATTATTGTTGTATATTATTGTATATTATAACTTGTTATTTACTTATACGAGTTCTTACTATACATACAGAAAGGGCAAATAGGCAGATCAACTATTTAAATACTCTTAATCTTGTATTGAGCTTAAAATGTCATTATGTTTATCGTAAAGGACGCAATAACGTTTTAATAATCTTTAAACCTATTGTTTTAGATAACAATTTAAATATTGCACGATGCAAAAATCAAACAAAACTAATGAAATCAATAAACACAAAAATTACCTCGAATAATCAATTTAACACAAAATTTATCTGAAGCGCGTTATGAACTAGTACTTTGATAAAGGCCAGCTACTATACATAAAGGACCATAAAATTCAAGACATGTCTCATCTGATTATATTGCCGCATCCAGTCCTAATCGATCGGCGATCCCGGCGGTTCTCGGAACACAATACAGTGATTGTCGCTTAGCATCCACCCGCACTAAAAAAACCGGCGTCAAATGATCGCGCCCGAAAATGGAGACGCGAAGAACGACGCTGTAGATGGACTGGAGCTGACCACATTTTACGCTATTTAAATCTACATGCACACAACGAGCAACACACTAAGAGAAGGATAAAACTGATGCACATGTTCTATAGAATAATATAGCATAGGCATATGACTAAACTTTTAAAAAATCACCTTAAAGTTATGTAACCCGAACCGACTACGAACTATCTCGAAGTGGATTGGAACCAGTCAAAATATTACTTTTTCGTTGTAAATCTACATTCCAATGGGATAAACATTTGAAGTTATGGGTTATTTTAGATATGGATACATTCGAAATGAATGTCCACGTATTTTTTTTTGTAAGCCTGGCAGATAAGCATCATATTATTTTATACAAATCACCTGTAACATAATTATAATAATATGCGTCATAAACGCACACAAAATATAAAAAGTGAAGCCAGTTCCATTGGCCACAATTCTGTATGCTGCGACAGGGCGCCATCGCCGGCGGTGGTCAGTTTTATTGTACGTTTAATTCCCGATAGAGTGACCCGATAACAACCCTGCCCCCTCCGTCCACATCTCACCTCGCCTCATAAATCTCACGAATACCGCCTCTATCGAAGGAGTTCTTGTCGAAAGCCTTCGATGGGTCAAGTATTGAACAGCCCTTTGAATGTTTAGTCGAAGATGCGATTTAGATTTTGATTACGCTTTAGGGTTACTCAGCATAAACTAATGTCATAAATTGGATGATGTATTTATTATGATTGATAACAATTAGCGCTTGCCTCAGAATTGAAAAATGGTTTCTGTAAGACATGACGCTACAAACATCGTCTTTAAATCGCGGGCAAACAATTAATTAGTTGAAATACAATTTGAAATTGTTGTATTATTTTAGCAACCTCATTCATCAAAATAGAAGTCATTTTGGGAAGACAAACTCCGGGGGGTTTAACTTTAAACAATAACGCTGAGAGTCATCAAAAATTATACAAATGTCCGTAGTAACCGAATGGAAATATAATAGCCAGTCCAATAAAATATTATCACCTTTATTATTTAAGCAGCTCACGGATGGAGCTAAGTTTAAATCGTCGTACAATGGAGCTCGTTAACACTTCGATATTAATCTCGCATTGTTCTCATCGGGACAGACGCTGGACTGATACATGCAGACGATGGAATTGTGTTTTGTACTCAAATCGATGTTCTGAAATCGCGTGAGTTACCTATAAACTGTTATTTTAAACAATGATGTCCATTCGTAATACCTACATGTATTTATTGGTATTGAGCTTGACTTTAAATGTGCAGTAATAAATTGTATTTACTTTTACTAGCGTTTAAAAAAAATATAGCGTTTTTGTCAACTTTTCAAAACAGTAGCTCTGGATGATTGAATTCCCTCCCGCCATCTTTAACCACATAGAAGTCTAACGGCTTCAATTCTCCTAAATCTTATGGCGTCACAACGTCGAGCAGTACTTAGGATCCATCTTCAAGAATCTTTATTTTGTAACGGCTAATGACGTTAGGCTTTTTATGCACTAAACGGAATTTAGCGTCCGGCAGCCAACTTTATATTTATAATGCTTTAATATATTCTACTAAGGACATTATAAGTTAGTAAAATAGTAAGTATGTGCATTACCGAATTACTTATGAGTGATTACTGAGTAGTCTATACGAAACAGTAGCGAGGTTTAACATGAAGATGTAGGTTTTTCAGGTTCATGTTAATCCTCAGTACTGTTTCGTTTAGACTAGGATTGCGACTTTCTTTGGTATCAAAGGAGACCAGCAAGTCACCATACATTTACTGCCTAGTAATTAAAATACATGGCCACAAAAAATATTTATTGTGAGTTGTACTTAATTAACATAAGAACAAAAAATCAGTAATATAAAATCCATCAAACTCGGGGGATAAAAGATAATTGATCAAATATAACCTAACCTATTGTTCAATAAATTGCCCTAGTGGCGGTTTGCGGAAGAGCGACATCTATTAGTTGGGATGTCAATATTACGTAATTAAATTAATAACTTGTTTGTTTGGAAACGCAATATGCTAACAGATAAATGATAGATGTCGCTTTCACGTTACGAAAATCAGAAACATAATAATAATTATTCTTGTTATAAATATATAAGTTCCACAAAAATTCAATATGGATATTTCGGGCACATGATTTACTGCTTATGTGAAGACGTTTAGGCGGAAAAACAATTGTCCTACTCGAAAATATTATTATTATTAAATAAAATAATATTATTTCTTCATATGGCTCTCCCATTTGCGTTTAGCGGAGACACATATTATTATACATGAGACGATTTTTTACTTTGAGTATCACAAATATTATTTTGCGTAAATGTTTACACAAGCAGTGAATCATGTGCCCGAAGTATCCGTAATTGATTTTCGGAGACGTTATATATAGTATAGAGGAATATATTTCACACCCCAAGTACCTTTTTTTCTTCATAAAACTAGTACTAAAGTGTTGAACTATAGAAAAAGAAATAACTTTATACTCCAATAAAAAATAAATGTATCTATTGGGCCACTAGATAGAGCTTTTACGCCTTAAATTTACAATTTACAGCATGATAACCACAGACTATACAGATATGATGACAACGATTACCACATATAAGTACGTATTTTGCACTTGATTTCTCTGATATTCGGAGATTCATTACTTTTTATTTCCAAGTTCTAAAAATATATATTTTTTATTTTATATAATAACTTTTTAAGTACTATAAACCACATATGTTTGAAACTCGGCCAAGTGTCTTACTCTTGATGGAAATCGGGCAGGATTCGCCACTGTCCTTTATCACTTTATCACTAATACGAGGGCGGGTCAATAAGTCCGTGACTTTTGGAATAAAACACAGATTTTTTGATAAATAAATCATTTTATTTTTCAACGTAGTCCCCCTTGAGCTCTATACACTTTGTCCAACGCTTCTCCAATTTTTTTATCCCTTCCAAAAAATATGATTTGTCGAGGTCCTCAAAATAGGCCTTTGTTTGCGAGATGACTTCATCATTGGAGTCAAATCTTTTTCCACCGAGCCATTTTTTCAGGTTTGGGAACAAGAAATAGTCACTCGGAGCCAAATCTTGAGAATAGGGTGGATGTGGGAGCAATTCATAGCCCAATTCATGGATTTTTGCCATGGCAACTGCACATGTGTGCACCCTTGCATTGTCTTGGTGAAAAAGAACTTTTTTCTTGGCCAAATGAGGTCGGTTTTTTTTCAAATCCTCATTGAAGCGGTCCAATAAGTTGGCATAATATTCCCCATTAATTGTTCTTCCCTTTTGAAGATAGTCAATGTAGATTATCCCACGTGCATCCCAAAAAACAGTCGCCATAACTTTATTGGCTGACAAACCCACCTTGGCCTTCTTTGGCGCCGATTCACCCTTAGAAACCCACTGTTTTGACTGTTGTTTGGTCTCTGGTGTGTTGTGATGGATCCATGTTTCGTCCACGGTTACAAAACGGCGCAAAAACTCCTCCATATTGTGATTAAACAACGCCAAACCTTCCTGTGAAGTTGTTACACAATTGCGTTTGTGGTCGACTTGCGGAAAGCTTTCTCATGCCCAAGTGATCATTCAAAATTGAAACCACTGAGCCATGCGAGATGCCTATGGCTTCCACAATCTCTTTCACTTTCAATCTTCGGTCGGCCAACACCATATCGTGAATTTTTTCGATTGTTTCGGGTGTAGAGACCTCAACTGGGCGTCCAGGACGTTCGGCATCTTCAGTGCTTGTACGGCCACAACGAAATTCAGTAAACCACTTTTTTACCATTGAAATCGATGGTGCAGAGTCCCCGTAGTATTTATCAAGCTTAGCCTTGGTCTCGGTAATGGTTTTTTTTCGCAAAAAATAATGCTTAATAAGCACACGAAATTCACTTTTTTCCATTGTTTCCTTAAGTTACTGGATAGTCTGATAAAGATAGCTGTAAAACACAAACTAATTGACGCAGCAAGTTCAAATTTTGATAGGAGTCAACTGACAGATGCCTGTTGACAGGAGTAGTGTTGCTTTTTCAGTAAGGAGGTTAGAAATTCAAAAAGTCACGGACTTATTGACCCGCCTTAGTACTTGATTATCTTATGGATAAGTATATTTTACCTTTTCTTCAACTTCATCAGTACATTATCCTATGTCGTCCCCGGCACGAGCGGCAGTGTATTTGCATCGGTTTCCGTTATGTGAGGATATGGTCGCATCAGCGGAGATATGACTAAACCGGCGGCGCCCGCGCGTGACCGCCATACTGAGCACGGCGCCGCGGAACTCCGGATAGTCGTCAGCTGGCCTTCCTTCATAAGAGAATAAGTTAATTAAAGTAAAATAAAAGTCTATGTTAATTACGTGAATTGGGTTTTCTGTGTCCTTGAAATCTAGATCCAGCATTTACGTTTTTTTTTTCCGAGTGGTAAACATAATTATGATTCCCAATAAATGAAGGTGACTAGTCTCTACCGTGTGCTCATTTATAATCCCTAGACTTTTCTCAAAGATCTCTTGATACTTAATAATAAACTTATGTAAGCCGAAAGTATATAAGAAACTGATAAGACGTCTTATTTACAGCTTCTCTTTTTCCAAACATGTAAATATTCAGCTTAAGGCATATCTAATATTTGTATATTGAGCTTTTTATTATAATCTAATCAGGCTTATCTATTTACATGAGGGTGTCACGCGTACCAATGTTGATACTGGCGGCGCGCAGGTGCGTGAACAAGTGCCATTGTGGCTTATCAGCTCCACCTGCTATTTAATAATTTGTCATTGGGCACGTGCGTGATAGTGAGATCTCTGTTTGGGTTTACTGGAACACTTTCTACTCCTCCAATTTTTTTTCTGATTAATTTCGATGCGGGTCCCAATACACTTTCAGCATGTCCCTCGGGCAAACCATAGGTTATATCAAAATGTTTTTGTGGCTTATAGGAGTTGCAGTGGTGGGAATATGTGGTGGGCCAATTGTCCGTTTAAAAAAACTGTGTTTGGCTAGGCATTTTTTTGGTTGGTTCGTAATATTAGTTACAATGCTTTACATACAATGTTTAAAGGAATTTCTCTTGTAGTTTACAAACTCTCGCTTTTTAGTTAGATACTCGCTCGAAAATATTATGGTTTTGATCCAATTGTTAAGATACTCTCTCTCTCCGACTTTCTGCCGATATCTCTATGCATGAAATCATCTCTGTGAATAACAGCAACGAAAAATGACGCCTGTAGAATATTTCACACCAAAGACTTCTCAATAGTCTATGCTTATATTTGTAAAACAGTAACTTTAGATTCTGTTAGAAAATCTAAAGCCACTGTTAATGCTAAATGTAATAATAATATTAGTCTAAACTTTGTCTATTGTTTCTGGAAATATTTTGGCTACTTATAATTGTCTCGGTTTAATGGACTGAGACTACATTTCGTCCTCATCTAGCAATTCGCACAGGTCGACCTGCAGGCTTTCTGTCTGTATTTCCATAAAGCAATTTCACGCTAATTTCGAAGTTCGCAACACTCCAGATTATATTGCACATTGGTCATAGTTTGCGAAAAACTTTACTGTTAACTTCATTATAACCAGATGGCCGTTGTATAGGTACGCCTAATAGTTTATTTTGCTTAATATTTTTATAATTAATATAATTAATTTTATTCAATTAATCTAAATACTGTCTATCAGTTCTGAGTTGTTTTATCTCGGAGTATCTACGAGAGTGATCCTTATATCGTCGACATAAAGGTCCTATCAGAGGTTAAATAACTCTGAACGAACGGTATGTAATGTTTTTTTAACGGCAGCTCTGGATAAAATTCCTCTAAGCCTAAATATAAAAGTTATGTTTTCACAGAAGGCAATAAATTAGTAGGATCTTAATGGGTTACTTGATTTAAGACCTTAACTGTTTTTGGGTCCTGCAATTCACGACCATATTGATAAATATCAGGTCATATGTAAACGAAATGGTGATAGTACGCACATATTAATTAACGAATTGTCAATTAATTCGCAACATGAGAAGCAATAAAAGAGAAAACGTATTGAGAAATCAATCGCGCTCCCACGACGACTCACTCACAGTTTCACCTAAACAAACAGACAGACAGACTGTAATATAAGTAGATTACATTGATTGAACTGTCCGCTGATTATAAAAACTTTTTATGTTCTAGTTTCTAAGGGGTAATGAGCAAACGGATCGATAGATAGAAGTGATTACCGTCGCCCAGAGTATATATCAGAGAAGTTTCAAGTGCATTGCCTTCTCAGACGAATCCTCTCTAACATTTCTAAATATTATCATTTGTGGGCATCAGCTATAACTACAGTGGGGCCCTGATATTGCTGGGTTGGCCGACAGACTCAGTTCAGCAGCATTTGCAGTAAGTAAGATAAGACAATTTTCAGATGAAAACATAGCAAGGCTTGTATATTTTAGTTACTTCCACAGTATAATGTCCTATGGCATTCTACTGTGGGGAAATGCTGCACATATAAATACTATATTTGTGCTGCAGAAGCGAGCTGTCCGGGCAATCTACAAGCTGGCCGCCAACACGTCATTAAGAGAGAAGTTTAAAGAAACTGGAATCTTAACTGTAGCTTCTCAGTATGTTCTATCAAATGTATTATATGTTAAAAAAAATTAAACCTATTCAAAAAGAAAAGTGACAACCACAATAGAAATACCCGACATAAGTATAAGCTTGATGTACCAGTGACTAGACTTAGTAAAGAAGAATTCGTTTAAAGGCCAGTGTATATGCCTATACAATAAGATCCCAGAAAGTGTTCAATATTTTTCAATCAATAAATTTAAAAAAGCAGTTAAAGAACGTTTGTGTACTAATAAAGCCTATTATAAAGTTAATGATTTTATGAATGATAGCACACCTTGAGAATGAGGTGGCCCCCTGCAAGGCTACTTCAAAATTACATATATTAATAATATATTATAATATAATAATTATATTATAATATATTATATATAAAATATAAAAAGACATATATAACAACGTTATGACTAAAACTACATAACAAGAGTACAATAATTATTATTGTACTCTTGTTATGTAGTTTTAGTCATAACATTGTTATATATGACTTTTTATATTTTTTAAAGAACAATTTTCCATCTTTTTGATAAAAGATGGCCCCGCGCGAGTTTCTTACGCCGGTTCTTCTCGCCGGGCTAGTTCCCGAACCGGTGGTAGGCATCATGTAGACCGACGTTCAGAAAGTGTATAAAAATACCTATTTTGAATAAAAAAAACTGACTTTGGCTTTGGATAACCAAATTAATATCTAAATAAAAGCGAAAGTATGGGGTCAAATGATGGTCGATAACTATAAGTTGAAATAAGTTAATCGTGCTAAGATGTGGTAAAACTATTTCATGCTTTGATTTAATTCGCAATCTAAATAATATTCAAAGCATTTATCCTTAGAATACCTGTAATTATTCTTCATACGTTAAATACTTTAAGTCTTCAAACGAATTCGGCATACAAAAATCATATAAAACACTTTACATTTCGCACCAAATGTCAAATAACTATCAACAAAAATGGCGGTAAATATAAAGGGACCATAGATAATAGACGGAAATCTGTAATGTCATTTGTAAAAGTTCCTATTCGTTCAATAGCGCGAATTACAAAGAAATAGCTACACTCAGAAGCGATGTAAGTAGCTATTCAAAATATTTAAGGATATGAAGCAAGGGGCCTCCCTTACTAAATACATTTTCTCTTGTTGTTGTAAACGGTTGATACCACCCAGAAAATTTCCGTGAACACAAGTCGCAGTAAACTCATTTTAGGTAAACTACTTTTGCCTGTTATTATTAATAGCTGACAAATATTGAAATTTAAAAAATTAAGTTTAACACAACAATTTATTTAATTTTAGTAAACCTGTGCAGTTAAAATTAAATCTTTAAATTGTAATTAGTATAACCTTTTTGGTTAGAGTCAATTGGAAATAATTCAACATAAATCAACTAAAGATGAATTTTTTCAATTTTTACCTAAGCCCTTTAACGTAATTTGTACATAAAAATGTGTCCCAATTAATCCTGGCTAAGCCATTATCTGCTTCACATTCAACTCTGCACGGCCCCTCACAGATGTTACATTGAGTTTACGTTCATCATATTAGACAACAATGGACGTGACAGTGAAACTGAAATTATCCCCACAGATTTGCAGCCGTAATTTGGATTCGGATACATTGAGATATCCGAAATTACACGCCCATTTGCCCACAAAGGGCGCTCTAGGGTCTGACAAATGACCATGATGGATAGAAGGCGGCTCGTATGAAGCCATTGACAAGTCCGCCCAATTATCCCTACGACCAGGTTCGGTGCCGCACGCACGTTTCACCGAAAAAAAGGGACTGAGTTGTTTTGATTCAATAAGGATTTATTTTTGTGTAAACGAGAGCAAATATGCGAAGAATTTATCCATACAAATATTACGATTCTCTTTGTTGCAATGTTAAAACTTTGAATTCCCTTGCGATGTTTCAAAAATAGCTAATAAGAATAATAATCACACTAAACAATACATATTATTTACTTTTCGTTTGTCATCTTATGGAATTTTCTCAAACTTCTTGCACAGGAAAACTCATGCAGCTCCCAGAAACAACCTTTTTCGAAGATTTCATCACAATACTTGCACTTGTAGGGACCGACAGGAGCTGAAGTACTCAAGTGAGCTCTATAATTATTGAAAAACCTGAATTTAGTGAATTACTATCAGAAACTTGATGGAAATATTTACATTATGTATTGTAGTTAGTAATGAAATTAACAACCACTATAACATGAAACCAATAATCACTTAAAATGTTTTTATTCAAAGCTATTTTTTAAATTATTTATTAACGTAAATTACTCAAAGCCTTACCTATTTGTAATTTTTTGCATATTGACATTGGTGGCACATAGGCAGGGACGTGGTTCTCCCCACTGCAGTCTAGGAAGTTGCAGATAGGAGAGATAAGACCCTTCTTAAGTCAAACGATAAGAAACCTCTAAGAGCCTCTGACGATATCTTCAACAGAGCCACCAAACTTATGGCCAGTATTTAAAGCTACTGTTGCCTTCTCTATATTATGTGTATCAGGTTTGATTTGAATGCAATTTAGGATTTGACGATAAAATGAATTGCTTATTTCAGCGCAATCATCTTGAGTTGGGATTTCAAACTTTATTTGTATCGACGACTTTTCATTTATTTTATCGAAATCAGCTTTATATGTATTAACAAATATATCACTTGAATCGATATTATCTATTTTATGATCAGTTTGTACTTTATTGCTTGGTGGCTGAGTCTAATTCACGACGTTTCTAAAATTTCTCTGTAGATATTTGAGGCTTGTCACAATGACTTCTTTCCAGTTATGTTAAATTAGTAATATCCGGCTCAATTCTTTGCGATCTCATTTCATTCATTAATTCATAGACTGTATTAAAGTCTCTATTTTATTGTCTATAATTGCAACAGATTTAATAATTGTGTTTTCTGCCTGTTCCAGGTCATTTTGTATTACAATATCATTCTTTTTAACATTTATCATAGTTGATTTATCGCATCGAGTATTTTTCTGGTGAAAAATGTTTACAATGCAAGTATGAACGCTATTAACTTGAGTTACGTAGTTTTTAAATGTTCGTTTATTTTTTCTATCAACTCGCGTTTTAAACGTAACATTTATATTATTTAGAACAACTTTTGAACAATATGAAAGATTTTACATGGAGAACGTGTTACAGGGTAGCTGGTGAACACTGGTTCCTGTTAGACTTATTGTTGCACGAACTTTCATAAGTAAATGAATAGTAAAATATTTTGTCTTCCAGACGATGCCTAACTTTTAATTTTTAAAAGCTTTGCTTCTTGTATGGATTTCTTATTTTCTTTTACAATGTTTATGTTTATTTTCTCCAGATTTTTAATTGGAAGCAAACGTCCTATTCTTATTTATTATTTTACTGATATTTTCATCCAAGATTAATCTATCCTGTTTCTTAACGTTTACGTTTGCTGCATTGTCTACGTGGGGTTTCGTTGATAATATGCTGCTTTCATCATTTATATATTCAAGCATAAAAATAACAAATATTGTATAAAATATTGTTTAAAAAGTTACATTGCGGATTTAAGATAAATATTGATAAATAAAACGTATTTAAACGAAACTCAATAATTTTCTCGGTAATCTCAAACGTTTGACAGAGGATAATTTATAAACATTTAAATTTGTCATTTTGACGCGGTCCACCGCGGCCATAAAGGATCTTTTTAAGAAAAAACTTAAATATGCAATGATTTTAAGTGTGAACAGTCAAAGGGGGTTCGGGGAACGATAAATTATCGAGTTTAAGGTCGTAGCAAAATGTAAATAAAGACATTCAGGTCCAAGCGACAAAACAATAAGAAGTTAAGGACCTCGGAGATATTATGGGTGAAGATGTGTGTGGTCGAAGAATCGAGATATGGATAAGTGTGACTTATATATTGTAGAGATATGGGTTCCGTATTATACATATATTAATAATAATAGTTCCCCACACCGATTTTGGTGACGGTGGCCGGTTTCATTGAAATCAGACCAGCAACGCAAGAGTTATTTTATAGGGCCCAAGTGTGTGTACAGTACACAAGAGCACTCTCTCTTTCTTTACTCTCGAAACCCGGATGAACGACGCGACTGTCGAGCGATCAGGCGCAGGGCCGACTTTTTACATATCCATCATTCTTGTCAGATAATCAGGTGATAGCCTACATTGTCCTAACCAAATTTGGAAACAACATTTTTGTTGTTCCAAAACCACTGGACCACGGAGACTATTCAATTCGGAATAATTATTTATATTAAATCAGTAATAAGCTAATCGCCAACATTTGGTAAATCAAGCTCAAAAGCAGATAATATATATACGAGCGCTTTATAATTTCCTTCCTAAGTAAAGCATTTACATTCTTAATTATAAAGTATTATATACTTGTTTAATTTAGTATCTATATCGCTTAATTGCATACGATGTGTAGTATATATTTTCTCTTTTTATTTTTAATTTCAGTTTTAACATAAGATCGAATCGAAGAATCAAATATAAGATACATAACTCTAAATCTAAATACGGAGCAAAAGGTTCGCATACAAGTAAATTATTGAGTCAATTATAAAATCCACCAGTCAGGAGCTGTGATATCATCAATAACGCCTGGTTACCTAAACGGACGAAATTAATCGAATTCTCACACCTCGAGTACCCTTCAATCGTCTTCTATACCTTCAGAATCCTTATTAGTATTATACAAAGCTTCCATGTGTATCTGAACTTGGTGTTAAAGAGTACTACTCGCTCATTTGCTCGGAAGCTTTTGATCTACGCAACAGATTTTAACATGGTTTCCAAAAATAGACAGAGGCATTCCAGGGAGGGTTTATGTACGTATTATAGTAACAACTAAATTTAAAACATGCAAAAGCTGGTTACGTTATACGCAAAAAAGGAAAGCCGAAATTTGAAAGAAATTTCAAATTGTGTGTAACTGCACCAAATAAATAAAATAGTTCGTTTAAAGATCTTCTTAAGAAGATCCTTGTTATTATATAATAGATATTTAAATTAAAAATAACAAAGAGTCTTCACAAGTTCAAAAACACCCTCTTCAAGTTGTTGATGTTTTATGTTGATGAGACTCGTTCGCGGGTTGCCCTACAGTCTACATTATGTTAATGCGTCAATAGAATATTCATTGGCTGGACGAGAATTAGTTCATGGGGCAGCCTATTATGTTCATCATCATCAGCATATAATCCTCTACTAGGTGCACATGACGTGAATAGCTTGCGTTAGTAAGTAAAGACGAAATAAAATATAAAGATTTTTTCCTCTCATTCATCTCGAGTTCCATATTTTTTTGGATTTGTATTTGCTTGTGTATCAATTTTAATCGTTTAGCAAATTGCACAGTGTAAAAACAAATAACCACAGCATAAGCGAACAAAAAACTTTTTCACTCGCGTTGTTTACTAGCACTTTCGTTTTTGTCGGTAACGCGCTGTATTGCTTTATAATGATCATTAAAAGTTGTTTCATTCTAGATTTTTTGTTTGTTTTAAAAGAGAAAACAAATAATGCATTAGTAACACTAATTTGCAAGGTAGGTACTAATTATTTGTTTACATTGAATAGGCTCTGAAGCTACTGGAGCGATTTTGGTGAAATTTAGCACATATATATATATATATATATATATATATATATATATATATATATATATATAGTAGACCACGAGAAAGGACATAGGCTACTTTTTACTGCACCAAAATAGTTCCTTTTGCGCGCACAAAGTCGCGACCTTGTTAAATTAAGATTTATGTAATTTCATTATTCAATTTGGCTTTTTTATACGCTTATAATGTTCCGTTGAAATATTTATTACATCCCTGACTTAACGTTATTTGCAGATATCACTACTATACACTATCGCGTACAAACCGCATGTTTCCATACAATTTCATCCTCGGGGCTCAGCGACATTTCAATCCTGATTCAATTACCCCATTCTTTGAACAAAAAGGCGGTAAACAACTCCACAAGAGAATAAGAGACGCCCTTCAAGGGGTCACCTTATAAAGTAGATGCCCCAGTAATTTACCCTGAGGTACCGCGTACCGTACGTGATTATTAAAATACTACTTACTACGCATGGGTTCTTCCTTTAACGCATAATACATCTCCGATTTTCTTTGAACTAACAAATCAAAAGGTTAGGTATGAAATCAAAAGTCGCCGCTAAAACGATGATAAGTTGTTATGGTAGATATTGTCGAATGCCTTGGTACGTGCAAAATGATTGTCCCTACCAGACGAAACCGTTAGGATGAAGGTCGCCGCTCGCGTTACTATGGCACCAACCCCATACCTACTGATTGCCAATCATCGGAGTATTCATTTAAAAATTGGAGCGATAATGTTTAACAATATGTCGTATAATGTAATTTTACAATTTGCTCTGTATCGGTGAGGAACAACATTTGTATTTTGCACTCATTATTTTTACACTACTAGTAACGTATGGTTTTGTTTCTTTGGATTATTTCTGGTTTTTAACTGTTTCAAATATTTAATAAAATAAATATATCTCTATATTCTAATCACATTTTGCATTACGTTAGTGCCATGCCCTCCTAACCTCGTTGGTGGGAGTGAACTCGAGTCAACCACTCAATTCCCTAAGAGACCTTTTGAATTGGATTAAATAGTAAATAGGGAGACAAAATGAATGTCATCGTAGTCGTAGCGAGTGAGGCTCTATTGTGCTATTGTGTCAACATAATAGTGACTGAGTCGAACAGTTTTTTCATTCGATCTTATTATTCATTGAGCATTATTGTAGAGTTTTAGAGATCACCAGGTGAACAAATGGAACAATATTTGTTTATTAACTGTATAAATTTGTCAATATGTTTGTTGAAGGCAGATGACGATACAAGAACCAAGATTCAAGTGGTGTAATTATTTAAGCTTAAATACGCTCACTAAATTATAATTAGGTATAGAAGCATAAATGTGGATTCCTCTTGAATCTTGTATCAAATAATACTCTTTTTTTTATAATACCATTAAAATTACTTGCAACTAACATGCTTTACTATCGGGTATATTGTTTATTCTTATTATTTCTACGTTATTACCCATGAAAAATATACGGAACCCAACAATGGTGGAACTATGAACAGTTTTTTCTGTGGTCCTGTGTGAGGAATGCGAAGTCGACGAGATTAGTCGGCGGCACAAAGTCGGCACCGTTGCCATGGTTACCATTGTGGCTCAGTACTCCTCGCTTCCAAGAAATCACAGCCTCGTACCGGCTAGCCGCTAGCGCATTAACATACGATCGCATTCGAAATTCTTGTCGAGTAAGCATTATCGTCCATTGACTAAATTAGAAGTGAGAAAGGAGATGATGATGATGATTTAGTGATTATGGTATTGTTGAGTTAGCATAAGTATATTTTTAATAAGACAAGCAAACGAGCTACAGGATCGCCTGATGATAAACGATTATTACCTGTAGACACTCACAATACAAGAGGACTTACAAGCTTTTTACGCTTGTTTTCTGGGAGGCTATCGTATCTCTCCGGTCAATCCGGATAGTAGGTACTAAATTGTAGTAGATGCTGTTGGGTGTTGATCATACTTAATGTTGATGATCATGATGATGGTGTTACAATAGTATGGCATGCGTCAGTCGAACAAATAATTGATATTCAAATAGATAGGTGTCAACAAAGGCGCACGGCAAACAGAAATTATCAGCAGATAAGTTGCGCTCCCACGGCCTCGGGGAAAACTCGGAAAACTTAAAGCTCTATGCATTTTTTTTAACAGATATAAATTATGACAACAGCGGAATAGATCGAAGTGTCCTAATCCAACATAATTATCGTAAGAGTACATCTCTCTATGAATTATGAATCTCTATAATAAACCACATAATAATAATTATTATATTATAGAAAAGCTTTTATCTAAAAACACAAGGGAAAGTTACACAGATGTACTCATGTTTGATGTAATCCTGTGGATCATGTCTGGACCTGCTCGGTGCTCACCCTACAAATAACTAATTTCCATATAAATCTGTCCAGGCGCCATTTTAGGCGAACCTTTGTATTCGTCTGTTCCTATGTTGGTCGACTTTTCGGTAACAATTAATCATACTGTTAGTAAGTAATGGGTTCTTTTGATGTGCATATCCTAGTGCCTATTGCCCAGTATAATGCCCTCAAAATGCCCTACATAACGAGTACTTAAAGGCATCAATCATCCGAAAATAAGGGCGTGACTTGTAGCTTTTAATATTCCGTGTTTCAGCATAAATGGCTCAAGGAAATTCTTCTATTATTTTAGTACAAACGACTTTGTTTGCGTAGAAAAAATATTTCTTAATATTTCCAAGATAGACACAGAGACAATTTTCAAAATATCGTAGTTCCCGAGACTCGATTTCAATCGAGTAAACTTCCGCTTTACAGTGTTAGTGTTTTCAGAACAATATCATCAGCATGTCATGATTAAGAAAGCGTTAAAACCTTTTAAGGAGTTAACTGTATACGCGTACGGTGTACACGCATTGACGTATTAGCATTACTTAATCAATGCCTTTTTACAGATTATATGGTATCTTGCTAGTATGAGAGTTTACTCTATGCAGTCCATCTGTTAGACGAATTGAAATCAAATATAGTAGCAATTTAGATACCAGACATAATTATTAACATTAAACAATAATAACAGAAGGACCTAATTATGTTTTAGAGTTTACCTTAATATTATTGTAATCATTTGTAGATGACAATAATACTCAATCCCCAAAAGACACTTGATATATTATGTTATCTCTTTGTACTTGGAACATTCCCACAGTACTGTCACACTTGTTCCTTTTACAATTCACAATAGCCCGCTGGGTTCCAATTTCATTCCGAATTATTGTATCCAACGCTGGCTTATTATCCTTCTGCTTTCGAGCACTTAAACGATGTCAGCAATGGATGATGCACGGTCTGGAATCTGACCAGATCGTGCGTGTCGGATCGCAGGCACGTATTCGGGGACAGATCGACAAACAATTGACAAACGAGTACAATTGGAACTCCCAGGTGAGCAGCTAATAAGAGACAGCGCGCGGGAGTCACGCGTACGACTGTCACTCATTGCTCTGGACACTGACACTCTGGACTGTGGATCTTATGAAAGAAAATATCTCATACCAAGTAAAGAATGTAGTTCAGAATTTTGAAGGTCTTAGTGCATTTGCCATCTGCAAAGCTGGGATGTGGGTAGCTTGCAAATAGATTACCGATATCACTCATCCTTTTTATCTTAAAATGAATATAGCCGGCTATGTATCCAAACGACATCTTATGTGTAATGTCTTACGGAGAATAAAACAATCCAAGGCTGCATACTAACGATTTCATCATGTGAACTATGCATTTGTCGAGCCACAGTAAATACAAAATCTTTAGATAACACTGAAAAAATCATCAAAATAAAATCAAATGCATCAATTAGCATTCTCACAGCATCACATTAAAAGAAGAAAGAAAAGGTCGGAGGCAAAAAACAAATAAGAACAGTCCTTTATCCGTCATACCTGCGCCCAGAGATACGTCTAATAGCACGTAAGGGGTAAATAGAGTTGTTTTTAATTAAACTATTTAGATTAAAGATAAAGAAAGATATGATCGCAGGGTGGACATAGGAATGTTATCCACCCACGGAGTAGCATTTGACACTGTCAATGCCCGAGGGTCGAAACAGGAATTTTGGTTAAAAGTCTTACTTATGTCGCTGGAGGTAAAAGTTAAAACACAATATTTTTTGTTCAGAACTAGAAATTTAAAAAGATTTGATACTTTTTTGTGAAGTAAGTTTTGTCGACTTTCTCACGAGAGCTTTATTTATATAAGGAATTTTATTTGCCATTAAGACTATATTAGATTTCTAGCTTGTCTAATTTGTGTTTGGTCCGTAAAATCGTTAGACTCCACTAGAATCGGTTTGAACATACTGGTTTTGTGATATGGTCATAGGTCAATGAATTATGGGCTTCGAACTGGAAATCCTTATTTTCTAATTCGTATTAACTGCCCAGTTGTGTATAGCCGTATAAAACTACGTTACTGCTGGATTTAAAACTTAATTTTATGAAATTTATTGACAAACTGTGCGGCTACTAGCACTAACGCCTAATATCTACCTCGATTTTTTCGTATTTCATATATTATATAATATACGACACACTGCTTCATACGTTCTCCTGTAAATATGGTATAGATTTATCCTTTGCATTCTTTTAAACAATGAATATTTTGTATTAAATATGTGTATAATATAATAAAAATCTTAAATATAAGTAAAGTATAAAAAGTATTAAATACATTTCCGTTGTCTGGTATCCATAACACAAGTTCCTCGGATAGTTACCACGGGACCAGAATGACGTGGTGTGAAGCGTCCATAGATATTATTATCATTATTATTTACAACCATAACAATGTTAACATTTTACTATAAACGGGTCTACTATATTAGCACTCGTGTCTATACCTCTATCTATGAATGAAGCGATCTTCACAATAACTTCTCAACTACAATACTACAATACCCTACAACTTGTATTGTATTGTCCACAAGTCCGCATCTTGTATTGTCCGAGTCTCGTACGTGAGGGTTCGTTTTTTGTGCAGTAGGTACCGGTTCCCACAGGACCGCCAGGCGAGAGGCGCGTTAAGATATTATATAGGGGTTTGTTTGTAGGTTGGACAGTGATTGAGCTTCCAAATTATAAGATTGAGTAGTTAATTAACTGTAGTTACTTAATTTTATATACTCTTTTTAGACACAACTTAATCTTCTTCTAAATGAATCTTGAAAATCATTAATTTGATCGAATTCAATGTTTTTGTTATAAAAGATTAAATTGAATCTTAATTATGTACGGAGATTGAAATACGCTAACTTAACTTTATACTTTTACGCTTGCTTATTTTTAAATACGTCATAAGTCAACACTCAACACCTTATAGTGCTAAATCTACAAGTAACTCTTGTGAAATTACTTAGTTCAGAGTTAGTAGTTCTTCTAATGTCTTCATTTCTTACATAATATTTTAACAACTTGCTTCAACTTAACAGGTCGTCCAAGACCAATATTTGTGTATTTTTCCCTCATCAACTTTTGAACAAATACCCCAAATCTATTATGATCCTAATGATACGCCGACTCAGATCAAACAGTTGTAAGTGGCGAATATCTCGGCTAGAGCGAGACGGAGCGGTCGTCGGGGTGGTCTCAACTCTCAACACTCGTCGCCCGCGCCGCGCCGCCCTGTTATTATCGCGGCGAAGAGATTGACTTTTTGTCAGCCGCCTCGTTTAAATGTTTGAGTAGACGAGTCTCTAGAAAGTATTCACCGATTAATGTTATATTTAAGTTATTCAATATTTACATAATCGCAGAAGCCGCAGAACCACCTTGTTGCTGCAACCAATGTTACTGTGGAGAGTATCATATTAATTGGTTATTGTGAACGCGGCTTAAGCGTCATTGGTCATTTGCACTGATGACTCATTGCAAACTTAACGACACTGGACAGCTTTACCGGCTAGGATAAATGTAAAGCTAGGACAGTTAATTATTTAAGTAAGAAATTTGAAACTTGCGCAGGCGCAAGTGTTAGTCTGGTGATATTGTATCTAATAATCAAGCACATTCACTTTGTTTGACCTCCTAAAAGTAATCACACACGCGATCATAACAAGGCCTTCAAATTTGATTAGTGAAGTTAATAAATTACATGATAAATAGCGAATTGTTTGTAAAACTAATTTGAAAATAAACAATTTATTTATTTACATACGCGGTATGCAGACTAGTACACCGTGCATGTGAATTATTCAAACACAACATACTCACCGTCACCGCATGTGAAGACCACGGCCTCCATACCTCATGTACCTCACAACGGTACCGCAGGACGGTCGCGGCGGGAGCACGTCTTCACCATACGGTCATACCACACATTACGGCCTTGTAACTTGTTACTATTGTACCTAACTTACTTGTAAACCATACTTACTAACGGTGAGGTGGTGTTCCTATAACTCCATTCCTACACCTTTTATACAGGCTAGGGCTTCCCTGTGAAGGAGAACCAGCCTTCGCTCCTGCTAACTAAAGCATATAAGTCTTCATTCAAGATTTACAAACCATATTTTACTTTTTAAATCACCTACTTCACTAGTACTAGTTGAAAGATTTTAAATATCTTTAATAAATAATAAACATGCCTAGCTTTTATTGATTTTTTAAAATTGAAATTTTTGAAAATTAAAATAAAGCAGGTACTTACTTCTTGCCTCACGTTACGAACAGTAAAAGCTAGTCCTGGCTCGGTTTGGATAAAACAATCAGTATTTATAGCTTTGGCACGAATGGGCCGGCTCGGATAAATACCATGGCCTCACTAAAAACCGGCGTGAAACACTCTTTTAACTCACTCGGCAAAACAGTCCTAATGCGAGTGTCCATGGGCGGCGGTAATCGCTTATCATCGGGCGATCCGTCTGCTCGTTGTTCGTCCATTTCTTTGTGTGTTGTCGGTCCATTTCAATGTTTTTTTTGTTGACCGTGCGCTGTCTGTGCCAAATCTACTAAACACTGCGGCATTCTAATTGCAGGGCGGCTGATGGGCTTACCCCGCGGTGTCTCCAGCGCTAATGATATTTTTTACATCATCACCTGTGTGGTCCGGGTCTTCAAATATTTGTTATAGCGTCAAAGAATTCGACAATTATTTGTGGGCCAATCTAAACTGTGTTAATGCGGTTTTTGTTGACCGTCCCATCAAGTATTTAATTTCGATGGTGTTTGTTAATGATTATAGACTGAGAAAAATATTGGCTTATTTCTTAAACTAATAACAGGCTAGATGTCTGAATTTTTTATTTTATAAATGAATAGTACTCTTAAATATGAGTAACTTCTCAGAAGAAACAGTAAGTAGGTATATCAAAAGTCAATATTTTCAAAGGTACAGCGATTTGTAAACAAAATTTCGCAAGTCTCGTGAAAACGCTCAATTCTATAATCGTACCTAGCTGTGACGTCACGCCTAGGTTAAAGTGTATGAAGTATAAGGCCGCAGGAACATACTTGTAAATATCTCCGATATATTTTGAGCGTTTATGTTCATACTTAACATACTAAATGTTTTTGTATATGATGTAAGTGAACAAATGATGTGGCTTTTGTTTTAATAAACTACACATAAAATATTATATTTCTTTACATTTACCAAGTATTAATGCCTCAATATATCTGAGTATATTAATGAAACTCCACATGCTCCACTCCACTGGATGACAGCCTCCGTGGTCTAGTGGTTAGAGCTTGGCTCTCGACTCGGAGGTCGTGGGTTCGATTCCCGCATTGGAACAAAAAAAAAAAAAAATGTTGTTTCCAAGTTTGGTTAGGACAATTCAGGCTGATCACCTGATTGTCTGACAAGAAAGATGATCCATGCGTCGGATGGGCATGTAAAAAGTCGGACCTGCGCCTAGTCTCTCGCCAGTCGTGTCGGTTATCCGTCCCACTGGGTTATGAGAGTAAAGGAGGAGAGAACGAGAAAGGAGGCCCCAAACAAAATATCACAAACTTATACTAATGGCGTTTTCAAAGTGAAAGAAATATGTGTATCTTTTTTAAACCATACAAAAAAAAAAAAAAAAAAAAAATACTTAAATATTTTAGTTTAATTACCCTACACGACAGCGACAGTTAGTTTAATGTTGGCTACTCGTACTTCGATCCACGTAACTCAATGGAAACACCCAGGAATCATTTGGAAGGGTCAATTTACACCGAATCGAAACGATACGCGACATGGAGCTGTATTTTTTTTATGATAGCCATTCAAAATGCAACTTTATTCATTACACAAGTTCATTGTGGGAGTTCCAATGTAATTTTCACCGCATGTGCAGTGCATGACTGTGTGCATATGAAACGTGTATCTTTATGTGTAGTGAATAAAGCTCAACTTTCAATAGCAGCTATGTTAAAAATGCAACTTCGCGCTCGAGTCCGACTCGCACTTGCCCGTTGTTTTAAATGTTTCTTTTTGTTTACGATTAGATTACATTTGATCTGAACGAACTATACAATACAATGACCAGTGAGCTGAGTGCGAGTTTTTGTCATAACTCGCCGTGCTCGAAGAAGTTACAATTTGTATGGCATCGAAACAACGCCCCCAGCGGCAAACAATGGGAACTAATCAGATGCCAAACAAATTGTAGTCATTTTCTCCACGCCGCGTAAAGACTAAAACTCGCACACAGCACACAGGACGATTATGATGATTTACCTAACTGATGAGTCACCTGGACTCCAATCCCGAGGCGGGTCACGTCTCCCGCGGCAGCCCACTGCGAGCGTCACGTCCGCTTCCGCCCAGCTGAGCGGAGCAGTGAAAGTCCAGCTCGTGCCGGCTGGCGGCCAGATAGTTCCGTTTGATTCCGAAAATGGAGGGAACAACACCTGCAGCTGTGTATCTAATACAACTCCCGTAACCTGCCAAGTGCCAACCATAATGGGGGATCTACGCGGGGACAATGTCAATGAACTTGTAACCTTTGAAGCTACTTCAGAGGTTACAAGTTCATTCCTATCTTCTGAATGGTTGACTCATTGTGCCAAACCCTCAAAAGTGAAGACGCAGGCGCAGGCACTCCAGAACGTAATAATAAATTCTCCGATAGGGCGCGGAGGATATGATTATTATCAATCTGTATTCTGTAGCCTCCGACAGTGTGAGGGGTACCCTGTATGGTGCAGGGTGTAGGAGACAGCGATTTGCGTAGAAACCGGATTTGGCCGCTTAAGGGTCAGCTTACACCGAATCGAGACGATACGCGACGCGCTGCTGCATTTTTTAAGATGGCTATTCAACGTTGAACTGTATTTACTACACCTACTACACCACCAGCTACCTACACGTTTCATATGGCATCATTCATACAGTGCTTCTATTTTTAATAGCTATCTTATAAATGCAGCGCCGCTTGCGTATCATTTCGTTTCGGTGTGAACTGACCCTAAGACACAATGTTGAGGTGGGGGGAAAGCCTTCATCATCACACTAAGTTATACTCCACTCCGATTCAATGTAATTTAAACAAAGTTCAATATATAATTTGGCCCCATTTCTTTTTTTTTGTTTACATTTAGATTACGGGGGTATAGGTACTTTCTGTGCCGATCGCTACCATCATGCGACAGGCGTAACGGCCTTGAGCTTTCACTAATCTGTGCCTAACTGAAGTAGCATACTCCCTACTCGCTACATCGTCTGCCCCAGCCCCCACGCCACAGACGATGAGTCACGAGGCCCGTCTGCGCGCCCAGACCGCCCAGACCGCCCCGCCGCCTATGTGCTGCCGACTGCCGACTGCCGACTGCCGACTGCCGAGCTGAATTAAACCAAATAACTATACTGAATATCTGTTATGTCCAATAGCAGAAAGTAGATTCTGCTAATTAGACCCTGCAATAGTACAGTTACGATCCAGTCCCGATATATTAAAACTGCAAAATGGTATTCTCATAAACGTCAAACCCGTTTCGATCGGTGCAAACTGCAAAAACCAGATTATTTATGATTTATATACTGATTTGTGGAGTTTGGACCAATTAAAGCGCACATGACGTTGGTGTGGCGTTTTTACGACGACTATTGCAGGAATTAATTAGCAGAATCGACCTTCACTCTTCAGGGCTATCCACTACAAGCTATAAGCTGTGGGATTAGTAGCGTTGTGTTGGTTCAATTTGACTCTTTATTACACTGTGCGCACGTTGCAACTTTATCCTCACTTTAACCTTATCGCCATACTACGCGACACCGAATGACAAGTCTGTGTGAATACCGATAACTTTAGTATTCGTGGAATCCGTCCAGCGCCGCGGGCGCCGCGGGCGACTGCCGGCCCGGAAACAATCGATTTGGAGCGAGGCCAAGGCGACAAGTGCATCGCCTGCGAGCTGCCACGGCCGAGGGCTGTAGACTCTTGTAGATATACCGAGGAGCTTAAATACATAATAAATAAAAATAATTTTAAGCAACCCCCGATTTGTCAAGCAGTGAGCGAGCCGATGGTGATGAATCATAGCTTAGGACACTCGATTATGTCGGCTTTCAAACAAAAAAACTAGATCAAAATTGGTTCATCCGTTTCGGAGCTACGATGCCACGGACAGACACACAGACGCACACACAGACAGACGCGTCAAACTTACACCACCCCTCTGTTTTCGTCGGGGGCTAAGCATAACATTATGTACAAGAAAGGAACAATAATGTTATCATATTATCATATATATATATCATCGGGGCGCGGAAAGACGACACGCATGAAACGTAGGAACAGCAAGGTTAAGGGCAGCCCAATACAAACATGCTGCAAAATCAACTGAAAGCTGATTTTTCAATCTTCTAATATAGTTCGGACAGACTATTAATTATTTCTGTCTATGTCATTTGACATAAAGAAAAAGACAAGAAATAATATCATCATACATCCGAATAAGCTATACGATACTTCAAATCGGCCCGTAATTTCGTAACTAATCTCACGAATATAGTTTAGTTAAACTTGCTATAGAACAATAACTGACACTAATAATAATTATGTAGTGCTCATTCAGGTTCCAGATATTATTATCATTGTGTTGTAACATTTATCAATGTAACATTTCTATCGGCCACTCTAATTCTCTTACCAGCAGCGACGTGTGCTATGTGCATATACCGCGATTCCGCCGGCTTCACGTTTAACTAAGGTACAACAACTACGGCAGTCCAGTTCGAAACTTCGTAACCCACAACATTGACCGATAGATCATGGATACCTAGTTAATCTTATTTACGGACACGACAATTTTTTGTCCGAGGAACTAAATTTCTTACGATAGACCGTATTAAAATAAGTCCTGCAACGGATCTTAACATCTACAGGCAAGGGATTCCCTTTGATGGAGAACTAGCCTTCGCTACTGTTACCTATGTTATCTTATTTTTCTTTACGAATCGACTGTTTGTAGCTCTGTGATGGCGCTCTATAGTTATAGCTAGCTATATAGTCACATCTCTCCATTACGTAGCTCTATGTTGGCGCCAGCATCGATCGTGTGTCCCACAGCCCACTGCCAAAACTCAATTGTCTCCAGTACCGATGAAAATGTACGTCTCTCGTTACAACGAAGATTCCAGCTCTAAATTGGAGAGTAATGTTAATACATTACTCTCGAATTTAGAGCTGGCAGACCTAGATGGAAGAAACATGGACCCCAACAAAAAGTGACAAAGAAAGCCGGTTACCGGCATTGAAAATGTGGTGCTGGAGAAGAATGAAGGGCATAAGTTGAACATATTTTAGACATTGTAGATTTGAGAGAAGAAACATAGTAGAAGCTATAGATAACAGAAGAGGACAGATGGTTGGACGCTTGATACGACATGCCGAATTTAATAATAAAAATAAAATCTATGGACGCTTCCACACCACGTCAATCTGGTCCTGTACTAAGTATCCGAACTTGTATCACAGGTACCAGACACCGGAAGTATATTTAATACATAATACATAATACACATACTTAAGATTTTTATGAAACTAAACATAATTAAACTAAATATATTTAATACACATCTAGGACCCACCCAGGAAACAAAGAAAAAATGTTTATCCCTTCGGCGGGATTCACTCCCGCGACCTCCGGCTTAAGCGCCGACGCGCTACCCACTGATCCAAAGAGGTCGTTAATAATTGAAATTATGAAAGGAAAGGTAGAGGGGAGAAGAGGCAGAGGAAGGCCCCACCACAACGATAAATCTGCACAGTACTACACCTTCATACTCGACCGCGCGAATCGCACGCACATATACTGAATACGTCTAATGCGTCTACTGTGCACGCTGCGGTTTTATCGCTGTGGTCTGCAGCGCGCACGGAGGAGGAGGTCAGCGCTGTCTAAAGCGCCATACTCACGGTCCAGCCTCCACATCCAGCCGCCTGTCAAGATTACTCCACCGACAAGAGCTCAGCTCTCAAAAGAATGACGACCCGGATTACTATTTTTTTCAAAGTCAAAGTCAATTTGTTTTATTCAAAATAGGTATTTCTATACACTTTCTGAAAGTCGGTATACGTGATGCCTACCACCGGTTCGGGAACTAGCCCGGCGAGAAGAACCGGCGTAAGAAACTCGCGCGGGGCCATCTTCTCACCTCTTAGTTGTTAATGATAATAGTGAGTAGTATATAATATTAAGTTAACTATTGGCTTATAATATTTGGACTGTCATGTAGTGTGCCTAAATGTTGTTATTTATTTACGTTTGTTTTACTGAATATATTTTTAGCTATTTTTTAAACCTTTTTTTCATTAGCATATTTTTATTATAAGCATAATTATTAATTAACATCACATTACTTGGTTAGATAATAAAAAGATAATGCTAAAAGTTCTTCCAGAACCTACCACCAGATTGAAAAAGATGGAAAATTGTTCTTTTAAAAATATAAAAAAGGCATATTTATCAACGTTATGACTAAAACTACATAACAAGAGTACAATAATATATGTAATTTAGAAGTAGCCTTGCAGGGGGCCACCTCATTCCCAAGGTGTGCTATCATTCATAAAATCATTAACTTTACTTTTTTTTAGCTTTAGCACACAAACGTTCTTTAACTACTTTTTTAAATTATTTATTGAAAAATTTTGAATTCTTTCTGGGATCTTATTGTAGGTATAGGCGTATACATTGGCCTTTAAACGAGTTCTTTACTTTACTAAGTCTAGTCACTGGTATTGTAACTCAACACTAACTACACGTTTACATAAACTTTACAGTCTGGATCCACAAAATATTAACAACTAGCGTAGATTAGGAATTTAGAACTAGAGCTAGTTAACAATTCATGTAGGCTATAATACACTATAACTCTATAGAATCTGCATATTTCGAAAGCAAATAATCTACAGTCAACAAATTATGGTCTATCAAAAATTTGGTCACTTATATCTTAGCATACTGATTACTGATTATGTTATAGGAACATAACATCCTACTACTATTATAAATGTGAAAGTCTGTGACGATGGATGTAAGGATGGATGGACGTTTGTTACTCTTTCACGCAGAAACTACAAAACAGATTTTGATCAAATTTGGTATGGTAGTAGTTTAGACTCTTGATTCTAACATAGGCTATTTTTATCCCGAAAAAGTACAGTGTTCCCGTGGGATACTTTATTTGCGCGAGTGAAGCCGCGGGCAAAAGCTAGTAATAAATAGATTCTGACGACATACAAGAGGCCGTAGAGCTAGAGCTATTAAATAAATCCAGATTTACTCAAAATATATCTAGTGTACCACATCTGCCAAACTCTAAATATAGCATTTACCTTTGTCCTCGGCAAAACATGCTAACGAAACTCTATGTAAGACAAACAGATTTCAATAGAACTTGCATCTACTAAAACGCAGAGCCCTAGTCTCCCAAATCTTTTATAGGTAGCATTTACCTTTGTCCTCGGCAATACATGACAATAAAACCTTCCGGGAACCGTACGTGCTGGTGCTCGCGAAACCCGCACGTGTTTGTGCCCATGCCGCACGAGAAATTCTCAAAAATTTAAAAAAAGAGCTTTGCTACGGTGTGTAATAAACGTGTGCAGAATGAAACGTGTGTCTCTGAATTGATAAGATTTAAACATATTATCTTATTTTACAAGTCAGACAAATCTGTTTGACCAA
The DNA here is from genome assembly GCA_963565745.1 of Phengaris arion. Taxonomy (NCBI): domain Eukaryota; kingdom Metazoa; phylum Arthropoda; class Insecta; order Lepidoptera; family Lycaenidae; genus Phengaris; species Phengaris arion. The sequence goes on from OY751450.1 coordinate 17,238,485, forward strand.
AGTCCTAAACTAAAATAAATTAAAACCAACGACAATTTGACGATTATTTGAATTTGGAAAAGTGGCCACCGCAGCTACACAATGGCGCCGAAATTGGCGCGAGGTTGTCGCATTCGGCACAACATTTGCACGCATTTCCATATGACAATAACCACAGGCACAAGGTCGTGCGGCGTACCGTAGTAAGCATGCCAGGTGGACACTGATGGGGGATTTTATGGATTGGTTTTCGACGCACGACCACGTAAATGATAATGCGGTTAGGTTGCAAAGCTTATTTGCTAACAGAAAAGTCTAGGCGATTTGTCGAGCGACTCGCCGCACGACGAAAATCGTCCCATGCAAGTCCCGCATGATGAATTTTTCGATGAAGCAAAAGGTTGATGCACAGTTATTCAAAATTATTATGGTTAATTATAGCAGACAATATTCATAAGTTATTCTGAACTAGTACCAGCGTAGTCTCATGTTACTATAGAAATGTCTGTGTTCTAAGAAAAAAATCGTTATAATTACATTGTTAACATATTTAAATGAGGACACGAGTTTAATAACATAGTAACTCAGCCTGACATATTTCATCAACCTTACACCTCCCCTCGTGGTTTTAATGAACAATTGCTGAATACACAATACATATTTTTATTAAGTGGGTTAATTAAAAACGTAAAGAAAGGTTTTTTTCTTGATGAAAAACGATGACCATTAAAATAATTTCGTGTATATTTTACTTCATTATTTTATATTTGAATTTCTAACGTCTATTTTTTTTTATTCGTCGCTATGTCTAAGGCTTATCTGTCACTATGCCGTAAATTTTTATTTTTGACATAATATTTTACTTAAATAGCTATAAAATTATGTGGTAGAATAATATTGAATAAAATTATAATAAACCTCGTTACAACCTTGTTTGTGGTACTTGGTTAGGTTAGAGATTCAATTTCAGCACAAAGGTACTCGTAGTATATTATGTTCTGTGGCCTGTTGTTGTATTTGAACAGCAGGTCTAAAAGTCTAAAATGGCCATTTAAGACCTGTAGAGCTCGCAAATGCATAATTTCGTTAAGACGCGACGCGACATAAATATGTCGACTGTCGTAGACATAACAAATCTACTGGCGCGAGGTAGCTAACAGGTACTACTAGTTGACGCGTAAATTAATCCCTCAGTTCCATATTTAATCTAAATCGTAACTCTATGCATCAAGCTGCATTAACCTTAACTTGTCTTCATCAATCTAACGTGTCTCTTCTTTCCAGTGCGAGGAGATGATGGCATCAGGCGACATGTGCGTGTCGGCGGCGCGCGCGGGTCCAGCAGCGCGCTGGCACCCCGCGTGCTTCGTGTGCAGCGCGTGCCAGGAGCTGCTGGTGGACCTGGTGTACTTCTGGCGCGAGGGCCGCCTCTACTGCGGCCGCCACCACGCCGAGAGCCTCAAGCCGCGCTGCTCCGCCTGCGACGAGGTCAGTATGCACCTGCATGCGTTTGCTTTGCCGCTCCGGACGTGCAAGTGGCAGCCCCACTTGTGTCGGCGTCAATAGTATTTCTACAGATATCTAATGTGCGTTACCAGATACCACTTAGCTTAGCTTCTCGTGCACCTCGTTTGTTACGTCCGATACCTTACGTAACTAAATAAAAGACTTTTTATGTCTTCTAGTTCTTACATACATAGTATCTTTATATAGTATATATATAACGCAAATGAGTTGTCTAATCAGCGCTATTGAGTAGGTAAACTATCGACATGAAGCCTCCGAAACCGGGCATTTAGCCAGTGTTTGATTAAGGGCCTGTTTCACAATCTCCTAATAAGTGGCGGATAGCTTATTCGGAAGTTTTGTCGCTGCTTGCCTTATATTGAGCGACAGAGACAAAACATGCAAATAAGCTATCTGACACTTATCAGTAGATTATTCCTTGGTCCCTTAGTGCAGCATACGTCATACAGTCGGTAGCAGGTCTAGCGTTAGGCTACGTTCCCACTAGCGTTTTAGTGGTCGAGACAGAAAAAACAGTACTGTAAATAGAACTGTATGCTAATACAATAGAGCTGAAAAACATGTTGAGTTGATTACTCAACACGATTTTCAGCTCTATTATTCTCAGCGCAAAAAAACTCTCGAGACTACGAGGCCTTAAAGTCATTGAAATGGTAATTACGAGCACAGATAATGTAACGTGTCGTTGGTACACGCGTTTGGCAACACTTACATAATCACTTACATTGTATTAGTTACAACCCGCCGCGGTGGTCTAGAATAAGACTTTGAAATCAGCTTGGTCTAGTTAAATGATTGTTGCGAATTGCTCGCCATCTCCTGAACTTAAGTCATGTTCGCTCCCCTAGAGCAATTCTTGAGATTGGCTTTTGAGGATTCCGTGGTACAACTCTCTCACGTTTATCCAGGTGTATTTAGCAATTGGTCAGTACGTGTCAGATAGCTTATTTTCATGTTTTGTCTTTGTCAAAGTAAGCAGCTACAAAACTTGCGAATAAGTTATGCGTGTCACTTAATACTTGTTGTTTCACAATCGTCTAATAAGTGTCGAAAAGCTAATTCGGAAGATTTGTTTCCGCTTACTTTATATCGAGCGACAGAGACAAAACATGCAATGTTCTGACATCTGACACTTATCAGTCAATTGTGAAACAGGCCTCTAATAGACGTGTACGTCTCAGTTGCGTGGGGTTCCTATAACTCCATTCCTATCGGCTTCACTTGCCACTCACCTTTTGAAGACCCTCGTCCAAATCTCTACTATTATACAGGCTAGGGCTGTATGCTACGAAGGAGAACCGGCCTTCGCCACTGCTTGGTCTATTGAATTCTAGTAGGTACTTAAACATTCAAATTATTATAATTTTATTTTCTTTATAATGGACAACATATACACAATATAACTTAAAAATATCATCATCATTATTTTAATGTACCTGTAGGTAGTGACCTGAATATGCGGGTGTGGGCAATGTCCAAAGCGACCAGCGCCGGTGTCGTATTGCAGACACGTGCAGCTGCACAAAGGTTACTGCGGCAGTCGGCATGCCGCAGTCCGCAACGTTTTCCATGTGAAGGTCAATACTATCTTGACCACAGCTAAGCTAAGTAGCAAGCATCAAAATGTATTATATTTGATGTTTTTCATAAGTTTAACAATTATTTTTACCCGACCACAGCGAAGGGCACGATATTGGCAGACCGTGTATATGTGTTGTATGTTTGTTCCGCCGTAGCGTCTAAACTACTGGTCCGATTTTAATAATGGAGGTGTCAATAGATTCGTAGCAATAGCCCCGGTAACATAAACCCATGTTATATAATTAACGTAGTCTGGTTATAGTTTTTTTATAAAAAATTTAGTTATTAAATTGTTATCTAGGAAAACAAAATATAGTTCTTGCAATCTACTGCTAAATCTACTACTAAAAGAACATTTTACTGATTATCCTACGACTCAAAGTGTTTGCTAGAATTAACTATAAAATTTACGAATAAGCCAAAACAATTCACTTCAATTGTTTACACTTTTGGAAGTAATTTGCTGAGCTAAGGGTCGGGACTCGGGGCACACTCGCGAGTAAGTGTGAGGGTAGCGATGATATAGCGCAGTTCCGCTGCGGATGTTGCCGACTGCTGTATATCGCTCGACCTTCGACTCTCGACATACTCGTATCGTTTAAATATGAGTATTATTCATAAACTTAGAATACACGCTTACATAATTGATTAACAAATCTAATATTTTTATAAAATATATATGTATTAACTATTAGCATTTATCTAAAGTTACCTTTGAGACCAAGAAAACTGTCATGTTTCTGAATACTGTGCAATGTTATTACTTAATTATTTGAATACTCAAATAGTACAGTATGTTATCGAGCAGATTAGTGAGTAGAGATTACCGTCGCCTGGCTCGTGGCACCTGCAGACTTCAAACAACATATACTTTGAAGCATTCAGCCTGTCATCACCGCTTGGGCATTATGCGGCGTATGCAAAACTGCATTAACATACAAACATCTTGTGGGCCAGTTGGGCAATAAATTGGCCCCCCAGAGGCCATAACGGAAATCAGCCCTCGCGGAAACATATTTAGGTCGTGGGGCGAATTGCAATCGTTTACTTTTAGGCGCATTTGTTACATAAAATACGGCCCAAAAGGGTTATTCAGATGTTACCTAGATATGAAACGACATTTGGCCCTTAAAAGTAATATTTTTATTTGGGAACCGCAATTATTTTCGGAATCGCAAATAGCCTGGTAGTAATTCAAACTATTTGTGCTATTATTAATTGCATCCAAAGAATCACCGCATGAAATTATGTTAGGGTACAAAATTGATTGTGTACGTAGGGTCCAATCAGAGGGATTACATAATATCCGGATCGCTTTTAGCAAGGACTATGAGTTACGAGCTATGACATGACATGACATTTGCGAGTTAATATTATAGTCGCGTGACAAACATATATAATGTCATGACATGCGATGAATCGGGAGGGGGAATTTATCTCATTGCAAAAATAACCATAAATATCACAATCGTATGTATCGTGCGCGTATGTCCCACTTACATCTTGCTTGGGGGTAGTACATTTTTGTAGCAGTAACCTTAACACCGAGACGCGATTTTTTCCAAACTTCTATTTAATTGGTTCTTACATATATCACATTACATCTATACACTTATTTTTTACATTTAACCGTAATTTTGAAATTATTTATTTATTTATTTATTTATTTATTTAATAATTTATGTACACAGAATAATAAATTATGAAATCTTAAAACTAGGATACAATTTAGTACAAAGGTACTACGAGGGCGGGTCAATAAGTCCGTGACTTTTGGAATAAAACACAGATTTTTTGGTAAATAAATCATTTTATTTTTCAACGTAGTCCCCCTTGAGCTCTATACACTTTGTCCAACGCTTCTCCAATTTTTTTATCCCTTCCAAAAAATATGATTTGTCGAGGTCCTCAAAATAGGCCTTTGTTTGCGAGATGACTTGATCATTGGAGTCAAATCTTTTTCCACCGAGCCATTTTTTCAGGTTTGGGAACAAGAAGTAGTCACTAGGAGCCAAATCTTGAGAATAGGTGGATGTGGGAGCAATTCATAGCCCAATTCATGGATTTTTGCCATGGCAACTGCACATGTGTGCACCCTTGCATTGTCTTGGTGAAAAAGAACTTTTTTCTTAGCCAAATGAGGTCCGTTTTGTTTTCAAATCCTCATTGAAGCGGTCCAATAAGTTGGCATAATATTCCCCATTAATTGTTCTTCCCTTTTGAAGATAGTCAATGTGGATTATCCCACGTGCATCCCAAAAAACAGTCGCCATAACTTTATTGGCTGACAAACCCACCTTGGCCTTCTTTGGCGCCGATTCACCCTTAGAAACACACTGTTTTGACTGTTGTTTGGTCTCTGGTGTGTTGTGATGGATCCATGTTTCGTCCACGGTTAAAAAACTCCTCCATATTGTGATTAAACAACGCCAAACCATCCTGTGAAGTTGTTACACGATTGCGTTTGTGGTCGACTGTGAGCAAACGCGGCACCCATCTTGCGGAAAGCTTTCTCATGCCCGAGTGATCATTCAAAATTGAAACCACTGAGCCATGCGAGATGCCTATGGCTTCCACAATCTCTTGCACTTTTAATCTTCGGTCGGCCAACACCATATCGTGAATTTTTTCGATTGTTTCGGGTGTAGAGACCTCAACTGGGCGTCCAGGACGTTCGGCATCTTCAGTGCTTGTACGGCCACAACGAAATTCAGTAACCACTTTTTTACCATTGAAATCGATGGTGCAGAGTCCCCATAGTATTTATCAAGCTTAGCCTTGGTCTCGGTAATGGTTTTTTTTCGCAAAAAGTAATGCTTAATAAGCACACGAAATTCACTTTTTTCCATTGTTTCCTTAAGTTACTGGATAGTCTGATAAAGATAGCTGTAAAACACAAACTAACTGACGCAGCAAGTTCAAATTTTGATAGGAGTCAACTGACAGATGCCTGTTGACAGGAGTAGTGTTGCTTTTTCAGTAAGGAGGTTAGAAATTCAAAAAGTCACGGACTTATTGACCCGCCTTAGTACTTATTCCAAAATTGGAATTTCTTCCAGTAGACCCGATACAGGAGAACATAAAAAACAATTAACAGTATCTGGTGCGTACAATTATAAACATTTTTTTTTTTTTATTAAATAAGGGGGCAAACGAGCAAACGGGTCACCTGATGGTAAGCAACTACTGTCGCCCATGGACACTCGCAACATCAGAAGAGCTGCAGCTGCGTTGCCGGCCTTTTAAGAGGGAATACGCTCTCTTCTTGAAGGTTTGCAGGTCGTATAGGTCCGGAAATACTGCTGGTGACAGTTCGTTCCAGAGTTTTACAGTGCGCGGCAGAAAGTTACGCGAAAAGCGCACGGTGGAAGACTGCCACTCATCAAGGTGATGAGGATGGTATGTTTTTCGCGTGGGACGATGGCGAAAAGTTGCAGGTGGTATGATTCCGAACAATTCCTCAGAGCACTCCCCGTGATACAACCGATAGAGGATGCAGAGTGAAGCTACATCTCGGCGTAATTCCAAGGGGTCCAAGCTGTTTGAAACACTATGGCACTCAACAACTCGAGCGGCCCTTCGTTGGATACGATCCAGAGGGAGCAGTTGGTATTTTGGCGCCCCTGCCCAGAGATGAGAACAATATTCCATATGAGGCCGAACCTGCGCCTTGTAGAGTTGTAGGCGTTGGTCCGGACTGAAGTACTGTCTCGCTCTGTTAAGAACTCCAAGCTTCTTCGAGGCTAATTTGGCCTTACCCTCTAGATGATATCGGAACTGGACTTCGCTCGATATGTTGACGCCAAGTATCTCAATGCGAGATTGAGGAGATGGTTAAAGATGTGCCCTCGAAACGAGGATATACGACCATTGGTGACTTTTTATGAAAACAGATATGAAACAGAATATGAAAACAGATTAAGTTCTTTATTATTATACAAATACTTACATAAAAAACATACAATATACTAATATATACAATAATTTATAATAGTATAGTAAAAACATAAAATATTAATAGCATAAATTAAATTAAGGGTTGGGTATCTTAATTATTAGGTTAAGCTGACATAGTGCTCTCGCAGTCTTCCCTTAAAGAGCCCAAGTGTCTTACACTCCCATATCTGAGCTGGCAAGGAGTTCCAGAGCTTAGCAGCATGCACCGTGAAGGAATAGGCAAAGAAGTCGGTACGATGGGGAGGGATATCTAGAAGAGTACGTCTAAAGGGTCTACAAGATATGTTTTGGAAATTAGGAAAGGAGAATCGCTCATTTAAATAAGAAGGGGATGTAGGACTAAACAGAGTTTTGAAAAGGAGACAGAGGATTCGATAGTTTCTGCGTAGACGAATAGGGAGCCACTGCAACTGCTTTCTGTACTGAGACACGTGATCTCGTTTTTTTAAGCCAAAAATAAAACGTATGGAGAGATTCTGCAACCGTTCTAATTTGTTTAGAATGTCATCATTCGCGTCTAAATAGCAAACGTCAGCGTAATCAATAATAGGTTGGATAAGGGTTTGCGCTAAAAGAATTTTAGTAGGAGTAGGAAGAAAGTTTTGAAGTAACTTGAGTGAAGGCATTGACTAAAGAACTCACTAGGTACTCGTAACAAACACTATTTATATATTTGAGCACTAGAATAAACAATATTAGGATTTCAAGAGAAAACTTTAAAAGTTGAAACAATTATTTATCTAATGAAAGAAAAAAAAACACATCACTTTGCCAAATTGACATAATAAAAAATAAAACTAAAAAAAAAAATTGAAGAAGAAGATATCTGTCATAGCACATCTGACAATTGACAAATGTCTGGGTATCAAGAGAAAAGATAAATAAGAATGATTGACATTAAAATTTATAAAAACTGGAGTATTGGCGTATAAACAGTAAAAATTTTGAATTTAAATAATTTTGAACATACCTACAAGACGTGAATCGAAAACCAAAACACCAAACTTACAATGCGCTATAAGAATCGAATGACAAACCAATAGACATGAACATATTTTGTACGTTATTCATTAATGACGACGCCGGGTTTGTCTTACGGTTCTTCCAGCTCTGAGGTCCTGCGCATGAGCCTCTGCCTCCTCACAGCTTGCTGGGAACTGGGACATAAGCTTCTCCAGGGATGTATTGGATTCCACTTTGCGGCGGCTCTTATCCGGGAGGATGATATTAATTTTGCCATCATTCAACCAACAGTTCTTAATACCAAAGTGCTTGCGAGCTGTAGTGAAAACTCTATGCCTTTCTTTGGTCAGAATCTCTGATAGTGTAATGTTAGTGCCTTTTAAAGAAGTTTTAGTGTCCCACACAATTCGTCTATCTTCAAATGTTTTAAACCGCACTAAAATAGGTCTGGCCTTAGATGATGTTGAGAACCCAAGACGATGACAAGCTTGAATGCAGTCATTATTAATATCACCTAACTTCATCCTATCTGACAACACTTGATGGATGAGGTCATACTGCTTTTCATTACGTTTCTCAGGAATACCGTGAAAGAGTAGGACTTTCCTGCGCATCACCATTTCATGTCGATCAAGCTTTAGAGAAAGGGAGTCAACATCATTCATCAGTCTTGATAAAAGTTGCAAAACAGTGTTCTTAAATTCCTTAAAATCTTTAGACAGTGAGACAATATCTGGATTGGTGTTACCCTCTTTTTGTTGACCCTCAGCAATTTTCTGTAATTTCTCTTCGTATTGCTTCATACGGGAATCAAAAAAACTGCTCAAAGATTCCAGGTTATTGACATCCATGATTGTTGAAGTATGCGAATCTAGTGCTGATTTTTGTAAATATTGTGAATATTGTAAATACTTAGTGCAGAGAGGAGATTATTATATGAGATTGAGTACAGGTGAGCCCCACATAGAATTACCACATATTTACACTAAATCAACTTATTTTACTATTTATTTTAAATAATTTTTTATAGAGCACCAGAATTGCTACTGTTTTCGTGGACTACCCTCTTTATTATCACTATTGTTAAGTATGCATATAAATATTATTCTCATTAAAAAGGCTAGTTAGATAGTAAATATACCATTTTAGTTTAAGTATAAGTATATATATATATATATATATATATATAGATATATATATATATATATATATATATATATATATATATATATATATATATATATATATATATATATATACAGCCGAACATATAACCTCTAACTATAGCCTCCATTTTTAACAAGTCGGTTAAAAAAAAATCTCTATTTATTTCATACGCCTCAGTCGAACGACGAAGACGAACGCGTTCGGTAAATACGGCTTCAGGGTTAATTAAAAGCTAATTATGACTGTCTTATAGAAGGTTGTAACATCGTACCATGATTTTAAACGAACATTTATTTTAAAAGACGCAGGCATCAGCTACTTAATACATAAGTAAATCGTTTCTACTTGTGATAATATAATTAGATAAATTGGAATCCGTTCAAGCGGTAGCCGGTGGGCTTATACGATAAGAGACTTACTTCACGAAATGTCAAGGGGACTGCGCTGTGCGCAAAACTAATCTCGTTATATTAATGGCTGTTTTATTCAAGTGTGTACAATTAACTTGCAAAGCTACACGGCGCTCGTATAGCTTCATAGATGTACTGTCCAAGTAATACTCCCCACACCGATTTCGGTCACGGTGGCCGGTTTTATTGAAACCAGGCCAGCTACGCAGGACTAATTTTGTTGTGCCCAAGTGTGTGCGCAGTACACACTTGGGCACAACAAAATTACTCCTGCGTTCCGTACAAAACGAGTTCCGTACAAAACGGAAAAAATCACGTTTGTTGTATGTACATACATACATACATACATACATATAATCACGCCTCTTTCCCGTAGGGGTAGGCAGAGACCACTTCTTTCCACTTGCTACGATCCTTACATACTTGTTTCGCTTCATCCACTTTCATTATTCCCTTCATACATGCTCTTCGGTTTAGGGTACTCTTGACCTGGCCTTTTTTCAAGACATCCCTGATTTGGTCCTGAAACGTCCGCCTAGGTCTACCCCTTCCAACACTTCCATTCACACTCGCCTTATACACTTTTTTCGTCAATCGTTCTTCATTCATTCTCTCGACATGGCCAAACCATCTCAGCATACCTTTCTCAATTTTTGTCACTACATCTACTTTCAGACCACAAAGTTTCCTAATCTCACTATTTCTTATCCTGTCACTCAGTTTAACTCCTATCATACTTCTTAACGCTCTCATTTCAACTGCATTTATTATGCTTTCATGTTTCTTCTGCCATACCCAACATTCACTTCCTTACATGAGTGTCGGAACCAACACCAGGGGGTGTTGCACAGCCGAACGAGCCTTGTTAGACACCTTCCGACTGCTCATAAAGGAGTGCAAAGCTCCATTCACCCTGTTTCCTGCATTCACTCTTCTTTCAATATCACTCTCACACTTTCCATCTCTTGTAAACTTTGATCCTAGATACACAAACTCAATCACCTGTTCAATTTGTTCATCTCCAATCACGATATTGCAGTCTGTCACTGCCTCATTTCTTTCAAACACCATCACTTTCGTCTTCTTTACATTCATCTTCATTCCCTTTCTAACAAAAGCTCCACTCATAGCAGTTACCATCTCCTGCAACTCCTCAGCCGAAGACGCAAGTAATACTTGGTCATCAGCATAGAGAAAACATTTGACGAGTAGCTCATTCATTCTCAACCCACTTTCATTCTCTTTTAAATCTGTCAAGCAATTGTCCATGAACAGACTGAACAGCCACGGTGACGCTACACATCCCTGTCTAACACCTTTTTCGATATTAAACCATTCAGTGTATGCCCCATTTATCCTTACACAAGCCCTAGAATCCCTGTAAAGAGATTGCAATGCTCGTATGAGGATACTGCTCACCCCGACAATGCTGACCACAATTCATTTCCACGACTCTATCATAGGCCTTTTCAAGAGCCACAAACGTGCAATAGACCTTCTTGTTTTTAGCCAAATACTTTTCGGCTATGCATCGCAATGAAAAGACCTGATCCGTACATCCCATTCCCTTTCTAAATCCCGCTTGTGCATCCCATACTTTTTCGTCTGTTTCATTCACAACCCTTTCAATCAATACTTTCGCATACAATTTCCCGACGACGCTGAGAAGACTTATACCGCGGTAATTTATGCAGTCCTACCGTGACCCTTTTCCCTTAAATAATGGCACGATTACGGCTTTGCACCAATCTCCCGGTACTTGCCCATTTCGCCAGCACAAATTAAAAAGGCGGTACAGCTGGCTAGCCACTATGCCCTGTCCAGCCCTCAGCATCTCGGCGGTAATTCTGTCATATCCTGCAGCCTTACCTAATCTCATACTTTTCAACGCTTTCACTATTTCATCCATGCTTATCTCACTTTCATCAACATTTAAATTAGTTTCCATGGAAGATGCCGGATGTTGTACCTGCACTTCCTCTCTTTCAAACAAACTTTCAAAATACTCTTTCCATCTCTTTAACACACATTCTTCGCCTTTAATAATACTCCCATCTTGACTCCTGATTGCACTCAGCTCCGAGGTAGAAGTTTTTCCTCTGGCTGTTTTGATGGATTTCCAGAAAAACTTGATGTTTGACTGGAAATCTTCAGTGAGTCTCCTATCAAAATCATCCTTTAGTTCGTCTTTCTTTCTAGACACAACTTCTTTCGCTGCTGATTTCAATCTTTTACACTTCGTTCTTGCTTCCTTTATCTCATCATCCGTTGCCTTTTGAACCTTTTTGTTAGCTTTTGTTGCTAACCAATCCAACCACCCTTTCTTCTTTTCTTGTACAGCTCTTTGTACATTTTTATCCATCCACACATTATAGTTCTTTCTTCCTTTCCTTCTTTTTGCTACCCCGCATACCTCAATAGCAACATTCACGACCCCTTTCTTAAATGTCTCCCACAAATCTTCAATCGCATTTATCTATTCTATGCCTTTAAAACTTTCTTTCAGTTGTATGTGAGCCTTAAATTTTTATTTTATTCTGTTTTTAGTATTTGTTGTTATAACGGCAATAGAAATACCTACATCATACATTTGTGAAAGTTTCAACAGTCAAGCTATCACGGTATAAGAAGGTTACAGCCTGGCGACAGACGGACGAACAGCAAAGTCTCAGTAATAGGGTCCCGTTTTACCCTTTGGGTACGGAACTCTAAAAATGGCACGTGGTCTAAAGAAATTTATTAAAGTTCATTGAAGTATTTAAGACTTTAGAACCACTATGGTTGATAAAATCTAAAGACTATTACTATAAAACAAAGAGAAATTATTTATATAACATATTACTGGAAAAATGTATGACACAATAATTCGGTTACGTCGATAGCGTGATTACAATTGCAGCATAATACAATTAATAAACAAAATAATAGTCTAAACTGACTAAGAGCATGTCACGACATGTCTAAGGAGGGTTCCGTAACTATCAACGCGCAATATAAACCTATTTTGAATTATTACTAAAGTTATTGTCATAAAGTTATTACAGAAGCTAGGAGAGCGGCCGACAGACAGACAGACAGACAGACAGACAGAGTGAAATTATAATGGTTCCTTAAGTATTACGGAACCCTAAAAACACGACCGAAGCTCGTGGCAATTTTCCGTATATGTGCTCGAATCCGTTCAGGCCGAACCTTAGATCAAAACGCCTAGAAACCGGGTACGCGCATGAAAAGTGAAGTAAATCATACTGAGCCATATCGGCTCAGTTTGTTCGAACAACCCGTCAGTTGTCAAGGTCAAAAGGTCAAACGTAAGTGCATACATCTCCGACTATAAAAAACATTATGACGGTTTGTGTCGTTATTAGGTGTCACAATGCATCGGAAAATAATAAAAAAGCTCCCAACAATTTAACTTGTATTAAGTAATATATTTAATAGATACATTTTAAAATAAAATTATATTATGTGACCATCTTGCTGTCCTATTGTAAATTGTGAAAGTGTTACTAGTAAAAATAAATTGATTACAAAATTTTCATGGCTAACTAATAGTTGCAACTAAGACAAAGTTTTTTATAATTTTCTGATTTTTTAAATTATCAATTTAAAGTATTGCCAGTATTAAGATAATCCTAAATATATCCCTTAATACCAGTTTAATATAAATAAAATTCACAAATTGTGTTTATATGGTTTAAAATGAAATATAAATTATATTTTTACATTTCACGATATTAAGAAAAACAAATACAATAATTCCAATTTTAAGAGTACACACTCCACATCTTTAAAGTTTTGTTTGCGTGCGTGTCGGGTTGTATGCTTACGCCTACATCTATCTGTTGCTTGCTTCACTTTGTACGATGCGTTTGTTTGAAGACTATCTAGGCGTTATTAATCTAAGGGCCCGAACTGACGTCAGTTCGGTCGGATGCGATTTTCTCCGTGTATGTGATCGAATCCGTTCAGGCCGAACTGGCGTCAGTTCTAACTGAAACGATCGGTCTCTCGTCTGTAGAGGCCTTTACTATAAAAATTACCGAATAATTATTAAACTTGCATGCTACAAATGTACTAGCGAATTGTGATGGCACCTATAACTGTGATTTGTCATCTCTACACCCACATTACTTGCAAACCAAGATTATGGTTATGAAAAACCACTAAACCCCGGAGGTTGTTACTATCCAAATAAAGTTATATTAACATCGAAAATGTTTGAGTTTTCCGAAGCTGTCGGATACACAAAGTCCACGCACGCTGTAGATCGGAGTGTCTGCGACGAGACATTTAGCAGTACATTGATCGAACCCACATACAATTTTAACATTAAATTGTAATTTGTAACATATTGGTTGCAATTAGGTGAAAATTTATAAGAAAAAAATGCTCATGAAACTGATCGAATTCCACAAAAAAAAAATTATTTTGTTGTATAATTTGTTTATTTTTTTTATAAATTTATAATTATTTTTCTGTCTAAACGTCTTTACATAAACAGTAGACCATATGCCCAAAATATCTGTAATTGATTATGCATAATGTTATATAATATTATATTTTAAAATACGTACGTAAAGTTAATTATTTAAAATCTATGGTAAGAAAGTGGTAAGAAAGAAAATCTCTAAAGTGTGGCGAGAACAACTCTGCCACCGATATCACTCTCTGAGCAATGCTAAAGCTGTCATGGCCACACCATTGCATAATGCGATAATCAACACCGTTTTCCATCAATCTGGTCCTGCTTTAAAATTTAAAACTCCGTAAAAGATCTGACGACAAAGTTTCGCAAATGCGCCATACTTAAGACGTGCCCCGAGTACCTAGGTCCTAGACTATACAGCTAGTGTACCTAGTGATGAGTCACAAATTCCGAAGCCAATGCTCACTAGTGTTTAGTAAACTAGAACTACGCGCTATCTTATACTCATAACATCATAGTCTTGAGATCAAACAAAAAGCCGGCCAGAAGCGAGTCGGACTTGCACACGAAGGGCTCCGTCCAAAGCTGTAAAAAACACGTTTGCTGTATGGGAGCCCCACTTTAATATTTATATTATTCTGTTTCTAGTATTTGTTGTTGAAAATTTCAACTGTCTAGCTATCATCGTCCCTTTCAGCTCCTCCGTTAAAAATTTAGGGGTTCATCTTGATCGCACTCTGTCATGGAACATACAAGTCCAGAAACTCCGTAAAAGCTGTCTGCCGCTACTGCTTCCCTCAGGCGTCCAAGTAATTTCCTTCCTATCCCAACGAAAATCGCACAAACATTATTACTTCCAACTTTAGACTATCCTGAGTGTCAACGTCAGCTACTGTGACCTTAGTGAACAACTTCTATCCTCTATCGAACGTCTGCAGAACTTGTGTATCCGGTTCATATTTGGCCTTCGGAAATACGATCATATATCGGACTACCGGACCAAACTAAAGTGGCTCCCTATCAACATGCGTCGGAATGCTCACACTATGCCACATACTTCATCTACTATATAACATTATTTTTAATCCCAAAACCCCTCTAAAAGACTCATTTTCCTTTCTTGGTCATAAAAATCCTATTCTTCGTTCTTTAAAGAAACTAACTCTTGCTTTTCCTTCTTACTAAACTGCCTAATGTGACTCCTCTTTCACTATTTCTGCTATACGACTATGGAATGCTTCACCTTCAGGTAAAGTCTATTCAACTATCAAAATCAATTAATATTTTTAAGGAACGTGCTAAGGAATACCATCTTCATCTGTGTCAATAATGTACTATTAATGTATGTACAGTTTAGGTACCTACTATCAAATGTTATATTAGTGTACCGTTTACGTAGTTTATATAAAATAATTAATATTCATTTTAAATTTATCACTTGTATGTGTTTCGTGTATGTAGTATTTTCATCGTATATCTAATTTTTTAATAATTTTAATTTATTTGTTAGGTTGTCTGGAAGAAAATGCTCCGCCTTATTGTACAGTTCCTAATTGAACTATTGTTGTGTGTGTGTGTGTGTGTGTGTGTGTTTTGTGCAAATAAAGAGTTTTGTATTCTATTCTATTCTATCACGGTTCTCGAGATACAGCCTGGTGGCAGACAGACAGCGGAGTCTTAGTAATTGGGTCCCGTTTTGCCCGTTAAGTACCCTAGAAAGTAGAAACTATTTCTTTGTGACTATAATAATTATTATACTTTTAATAGTATACAAAATCTATTAAAGTCGGTACCTCGGTCGGTTACAAACAACAACACCAGACCAAAGAATATATTATGTTAGTAACGTAACCAGACAGACGACTGAGAATTGAGAATTCTGTTGTGCACTTTAACCGTAATCAATTGTTGACGTAAATTGTAACGTCGAACGCGTTTCGATTGGTCCAAAAACCCAAAATTAGCAAATGATGTAGAGACGATTCATTTATATTTCATTGAAAGTAAATTGAAAGTCTAAGGGCCTGTTTCACAATCTTCTAATAAATATCGGATAGCTTGTTCGGAATTTTTATCGCTGCTTACTCTACATCAAGGGACAGAGACAAAACATGCCAATAAGCTATCTGACACTTGTCAGTAGATTGTGAAACAGACCCGAAGTTAAACATGAACATTGGGGTTCTTCTTTCGTTCTACTTCTTCGGACTCTACACGCCCTAACCACAGCGGCGACGCTCTACAAATGACAGCTCGAGCACCGGCGAATGTCAGCCGTGTGGACGTCAGCCTAAGGTTGTCACCGAAATTATTTCAAACGACGCGTCAGACAAGTCCATCTTATATACTATGAAATTCAATTGTCAATTATTTCAAAGGACGAAACGAGCTTGTAAATATTTAAGAAACCCCCGTCCCGCGTCCCGCGTCCTCCGTCGAATGACGGTCCTTTACGTAAGTAACATACATATAAATTAGGTATCTATATAGGTATAAATTATAATTAACGGGTATATGATGGATTAAGCTCACGACATAATCACCGGGTTCACTTTAGATTAGCTTATTTCGTGATAACAGTAAATCAGATCGGCCAGATAGCCAGACTCCCATGGGCAGATAGTCTGCGACCTGCAACACCTGGGAAGTTGCATGAATGTTACGTAAACGTTCCTTCCTAGATACACTCACAATAGGTGCTGATGACATGTAAAATATTTGGTTTAAATAAAATATATTCAGAAATATTGAGGTATCATTACGTGATATATGTAAAAATATCTAAAAAAATTGTGTAGTTTTGTAAAAAAGATACATTTTAAAATTCCAAAAAAGTTTAATCAATAGGGCGATATTCCGCGCTAATAAGCGCGGGTCCCGTTTTACACGCGCCTGCACGCCGCTTGGTACTGCAGATGTCCGGCCTCATCAATAGGGCGATGTTCCGCGCTAATAAGATGCCGGTCCCGTTTTACATATTAATAACCACCACTAATGAACGGCGCTCGTGGGAAACCGTCTTTGTTATACACATCTTTGTTTAGGCGTGCTACACACGGGCGGGCGGGCGCGATTGGAGGGCGATGAAATCTCAGACGCTAGTAAAGTTTAAAATTACCTTTTAATGATAAAAAACTTTGTAGTCGAGTAGACATTCGCATGAGGTGAATAGATATAAAAGCCGCCGATGGAGACCCAAAATATCCAAGTAATCAAATAGCGATGCAACGTAGCAACAACCTCTCACGATGAACAACGGAAGGAACGCTACATTTCGTCGGTTTCCAACCGGACAATCGTCCTGCGATGTTTAGGCGCACGACGCGGTTGAACTGTGTCGAAAGCTCAGACGCTGGAATGACCCAAATTCAGAGTTTTTTAATTATTAGTTTTTACTAATCGATCGTTTGGTCGCGACCGGTATACCGACAGCCGACAACCTGTTGTTACGCTAACGTCACGACGTCGCCAACACGTCATAACTTGCAAATTCCCGTCGCCGTAAAAAGGCAAGGACGCCGGATCGCCGTGCATCGTAAAATTCCAGTACACTCTTCACCATTCTGTGGCAACGAACTAGCCGTGACTAGTACGACGCGGCAACATGCCGTGCCACAACACGGTGTTGATGTCGTCGTGACGTGGCATGAGGACAGGCCGTAGGTCTATGCTCTCGGTTGTAGAGTGTGTTGAGACCCGCCAGTGTAGCGTCACGGGTGCTCCGTGTGTTCGCGGCCTGCGAGGTCGGCGCAGTGACCCGCGGCGCTGATAACGCGGCCTAATTACACGCGCTTATCCGCACCATTATACTTTAGCGAGCGAGCTTTTGAGACGTCTACACTTTTATGTACACCTTGAACCTACAAATGTAGACTAATTGCAAAGCGATGGTTTGAAAAGTGAAGTGAAGTGGTCAGCACTTCACTTCTTCCGACTAACAATAATTGAGAGCCCGTGAAATCTACCAATTCAAATAGGCTAGCCGCTAGCATAACTGTTCTCAAATTGACTACAGCCCAATTGTCCTCAAATTGAGGAGAAAATCCGAGCCCGAGCATTGGGGGTGTGCTAGCGACGAAGGTAAAATCCGAGCCCGAGCATTGGGGGTGTGCTAGCGACGAAGGTAAAATCCGAGCCCGAGCATTGGGGGTGTGCTAGCGACGAAGGTAAAATCTGAGCCCGAGCAGGTTGCTAGCGACGAAGGTAAAATCTGAGCCCGAGCAGGGGGGGTGTGTTAGCGACGAAGGTAAAATTTCAAAATGTATCTAGTATATAGATCGTGGATACATTTTGTGTTTTTAGAATTCTAATTTATTATGTCAGAGTATCGATAGAATATCGTTTGAGTTCGCTAGAATACCTATCCGTAACTTATTTGTATTGTTAAGAGCAATTTGCGAGGCCCTTACTGACTTCCACTGTCTCGTGCCCAAACGAGTACGGTGTGCCCTGGGTTTCGCCAGCATTGTCCGTTTCTCACGCTCGCGCTAGGTCTACGACCAAAAAGCATGTTCCGAAAGTTCACATACTCTAATGATCACAATTAGCGCTAACGACTGTTGCTGACCGCCGCCCCCGGCCCGTCTGGTGATAACAGACACGACATCACCGATTAATTAATATAATCATGTATTTAAATGCTTCAACATATTCTTCTGTGTAGCCACCTGGATCATTTTGTGAATATCATATCTTGAATCTGGATTGTTAACTGATGGATGTATTTTGTGTGCAGATAATCCTGGCGGACGAGTGCACGGAGGCGGAGGGTCGCGCGTGGCACATGCGGCACTTCGCGTGTGCCGAGTGCGCGCGCGTGCTAGGCGGCCAGCGGTACATCATGCGCGACGCGCGCCCCTACTGCCTGCCCTGCTTCGACGGCTGCTTCGCCGAGTACTGCGACGCGTGCGGCGAGCCCATCGGCGTCGACCAGGGCCAGATGTCGCACGAGGGCCAGCACTGGCACGCCACCGAGCGCTGCTTCGCCTGCCACACGTGCCGCGCCAGCCTGCTCGGCCGCCCCTTCCTGCCGCGCAAGGGCGCCATCTTCTGCTCCATCGCGTGCTCCAAGGGCGAGCCGCCCACGCCGTCCGACTCGTCCGGCCCGGGACCGCGCCTGCCTCGCGCGCCCCGACCCCGCCGCCTGCCCTCGCCTAAGTCCCCGAGCGAGTCGCCGCAGCCGCGGGCCGCTTCCCCGACGATAGACGCCGACTCGGAGCCGAGCGGGTCGCTGGCGCCGCCGGAGTCGCCGCCGCCGCAGCCGCCGCCGCCGCCGCCGCCGCACGCCTGCCTCAGCCTAGACCGGGCGCTGGCGGACCTGCGGCTGGAGCGCGCGGCCGAGCCGGCGCTGCAGCCCACGCCCGTGTCCGAGGAGGCGGGCGAGGCGGAGTGGCGGCCGCCGCCACCGGTGGAGGCGCAGGCCGTGGTGGCGGGCCACTCGGCGTCCATGCCGGAGCTGGCGGGTGCCGGGCGGCGGCGCGGCGGGCGCACGGTGCGCTTCTGCGGCGACGACAACGCGGCGTTCGAGCCGGACGAGCCGCGCGCGGGCGCGGCGCGGGCGGCGCGGGACGAGGACGCGGCCAGCTACTGCAGCACATGCTCGTCGTCGTCGTCGTCGGTGGAGTCGTACTCGCTGCCGGCGCGGCGCGCGTACGGCGGTGTGCGCATCTCCTACGTGCCCAACGACGCGGTCGCGTGCGCCAAGCGCGAGCGCCAGCGGAAGAACCCACACGGCGACAAGAACTGCATAATCTCGTGATCCTGGGAGCTCCTCCTGCCCGAGCCCCGGCGACGACTAACCTCCGACGCCAAGACTGAGCTAGCCCCTAACCCGCCATAGTAGTAGTATTTAAGCGTGTAAGTGAATGTCTTCCTTGGGACCTCCTGCTGGTTTCGCTCACCGTGGCAGGCGCGAGGCGCCTCCTATGTCCTGTAACCTAGACTTCGGTGTCCCCTCATGTACGACTGCCCCTTTTCAGTGTCTCCCGCGGTAACCCGACGCGATAAGGTATCACCGTTTAACGTTATCAGGTTCTCACGATTAAATTATCCCATAAACGTATATTTTTTTAAATTTTAATAAAGACTGACGTTGGCGTACGCCGAGTGTTTCACAGACTTTCTTGATAAAGTTTAATAGAATTGACCTCGTAAGACGAGAGACCGAAAGATTGCGGAAAATACAATTGTAATGTTCCTATGGCAATAAAACTTGTGTTCTAAATGTGTCGACACGGTAAAGATTTTGACCCAATAGTTAAAAAAAAAAGAGTAATTCATATTGTATTTCACTAAGTATTTAATTTAACTAGTTACTGATGCCTAATTAAAAAATATTGGGTTAGAAAGTTTAACCATTTTATTGTGTAAACTATAATGGATGAAAACATAGCAATATTTTGGCACTTAAACCGATTATAGACATTCCATCAGATACGTGTCTTTTGTGGCGCGCCCGCGCTTGGGAAGGATTAAGATTTTGCCGAACAATGTAGCGGGAGCCACACGCGCGGCGCGCGGCGCGCGGCGCGGCGGTGGCCGCAGCATCCACGGAATCGAGCTATTATGCCACTTAAGGCTTTGAAAATGTGTTTCAAATAGTTGTGAATGTTTAAACGTATTTTGAACAATTGTATTCTGAGATTTTGTCTAAATAATATTATGTTTGATTCATTTTTCACTTTAAGCAATGATTGGCGCTAAAATCCGGTAGAATATATTATTAACTATGTACGTAACGGTATGCCTGACAGGTTCGCCTGTACAGTTAACTTGTACAGGCGAACCGGATCGTGGTGCAGGTTTCTATACCAAGCTTACCTGACAGATAAAACTGTGCAGGCGAACCTGTCAGGTATACGGTTACGTGTGTGGCTAGCATAAATCGGCTCATAAAGGAAAATTCAAAATGGCTGCCAGATACATATCGCTGAAGCTGCCTCAGACATATCTTTGCCACTAATGCCACTTAGACGTATAGTATATTGTAATAATAGTACAAACGATGTATTTTTACAATTTGTAACTAACCTGTGTTCAAAGTGTATATAACTTGCGTGGTAGTTAAATTATGTTAAATAAGAGAGTAAAAATGCCTCTAGCAATTTAAGGAAAAATTGTAACATTAATAAATATTTGATTTATATCTTCGTTGTTTTTCATAGCCGCTGTTTTAATTTTAATGAGGTTTTTATTACTTCTATTACGTCTCCAGGGCAATATGTTGCCCTGGAGACATAGAAACAAACTAGCTTTGCCCGCGGTAATCTCAAACGTTTTCGGGATAAACAGTAGCCTATGTGTTAATCCCGAGCTTAAACTACTACCATACCAAATTTCATCACAATCCGATCAGCCGTTATTGCGTGAAAGAGTAACGAACACCCACTCACCCATACATCCTCACTTACTACTTGTCGCGGGCCTGTGCCCTAATATAGACAGTCGTCACCGATAATTATTTTTATCCGACTACGGCGAGGCCAAAAGGAAGGGTAATGATTTTGGCAGACTATGTATGTATGTTTATACCACCGTAGCGCCAGTAAACTACCGATCCGATTTTAATAAATTTCAGGATCAGTGTTACCAATACGTTGCAGTCAATAATTGTTCATATAATTAATATGTTATATGTTATATAAGTAAATAAGTTAATGATTGTTGATCTACCAAAACGACTCGGTATGTACTGATGAATGAAATAATGAACACCTAGTTATTCTGAGATAATGACTTTGTGCTTGTGTGCTCAGCATATCAATATATCGATTGACATTCACATAGCTACAACATAATATGTCATCAGCTCGACACAGACTAACCGCCTCTAAGGCCGTCCATGATCATCATCACGGAACGTTAGTCTTGGGACCTTTAATTGATCTTTATTCAGTACAACAGAAGATACACGTTTCATTGCAAGAGCGACGAAGCCGCGCTATGCAGAGTGGAGTGACATTCGAACGCTTGCAATAAAACGTGTTTTTCTTGCGTAGTAAATAAAGTTCCATTTTGAACTGCTATTTTAAAAATGCAGCGCCGCGTCGCATCTCGTTTCGATGTGAACTGGCCTTAACGCCTTTTATGATTTGAAAGTTGAAATCAACCTATACTCTATCCGCGTTGATAAGTCAATGAATCATGCGTACATATGTCAAAATGACTTACTTTAATGGCTTAATGTGAACATAGCTTATGCGCCATTGGTCTAATTTGACATTTGTACGTGTGACTCACTGCCTTCTTAACGCGATTAGACTATATTTTCAAGCACTGGAATCAAATCTACAACCATCCACTGCAGAATCAGCATGGCGCCAGGCTGCTGAGGCTGCACTCTGGATACGGCGATATTATACTGTATACACCTACACCTACAACCTTCAAGAATAAGATGTCAAAGTATTTATGAATTGAATAAAAAATAATAAAGTATTGATGAAAATTTAATAAGCGGTAGATTGTATTTAATGGGTACGTACGAATAGGGATGATGACTACATCTAAACGACTTAGTTTCATCATTTAGTAGATATATTGAGGCATTACTACTGGGTAAATATAAAAAGAAAAATGTTTTATGTGTAGTTTAGTAATTAGATACATCTAAAATGTACAAAAAAGTATTATTTTTTTTGTTAAATTAGTAAACAAACCTACATCAATTATAGTTTACTTACATCATATAAAAAAACATTTATTACGGTAAGTATGAACTTAAACGCATAAATATCCGAGATATTTACAAATATGTTCCTGCGCCCGTATACTTCATACACCTACCTAGGCGTGACGTCACAGCTAGTTACGACTTATGGAGTATGGAGCGTTTTCACGAAACTTGCGAAATTTTGTGTACAAATCGCTGTACCTTTGAAAATATTGACTTTTGATATACTGTTTCTTCTGAGAAGTTACTCATATTTAAGAGTAGGTACTATTCATTTACGCGATAAAAAAATAGTCATATAGCCTGTTGCGACTCTATAGCAATGGAAATAAGTGAGCTCTTAAATTGATAGTAAATAAATGTCATTTTTGTACGGAAAGCTTCAACAAAAGTCGGATGTGGATGGATTGGCTAATTAGAGTTTAGACTATACATATTGTAAACTTACATTATATATAACTTAGTTTATTTTATTTAACAGGAGAACAAAACGGTTATTAAGTGGCAATATAATAATCTACATTGCTAAAAAGATACACAATTATTGAAAATATTAAAAAGATACATAACTTAGGTCTTACCATTCACAAATCCAGCAGCTTGCTAATATTGTAGTTTGGAAAGCTTGTAACTACGCTTGTATAAAATAATGCCTGTTACATTCGGAACATAATATTGAGGTTAATATTTAATTGTTAGTGTCCGAAAGTTGACAGCCGCCGTACTCACCTGCCATAACTTACACATAACACTAAACGCGCCCTGAGAAAATACAACAATTACTTGGATAATAATTATTTAGACGCGCGATATTTTTACTCATTTGACTTTTGAATTACGAATGAGTCATCATAGACTAGAGTCTAGACAATTTAGTGATAGGTGAGCGCAGTCTAGAGCTACAAGAATTTTCAATATTCTTTAATATAAGGTCTAGAAAAATCAATAAGGGGTTTTTAAATTCGCGACATCTGACAGCTTTTTGACACGACAAGGACCGTCGAGCTACCGAGCGCCGCCTGGTGACAGAAAAAGAATCGAAAATTCTTATTGACCGTTTTTGATACCACTTACGCCACCAGATGACGCTTTGTGTGAGTTGGGTCTGCGGCAACATCAACTGCAATATCAATATCATCTGTCCTAATGATTCCAGAATATTTAATTTGATCAGATATGTTCATAATAGTTTATTTTTATTTGTTATTGCTGACATTTACTATATTAGGCACTCTTATTAGAGATAATGTTTGGAAGCGATGTGCAGTTGTTAATGCACGCAGTTAGCTGGCATAGATTTTTTGATAAAAAATCAAAAGAGAGAGTTTCATTTGGAAACATACTGCTCAAATAATTTAGAACGATTGAAGGGTGCATGCACTATTGTATTTTTGGCGATGGGGACCTAGATTTGTAGATTCCTTTCATTGTTCTTTTAATACCTACTACAGTAGTTCATAATTTCTGAACCTAATATTAACAATAAAACAGACTCTGTACTGTTTATCGTGTCATATTTACATCCTCTATTAAACAAAGAAACAAGAAAATTAAAAATAGTGTCAACTGACGACGAATAAACATTTATGTTATTTGTTTGACAAAAAAGATGCAAGAAAAAAAACGCAACTGTTTAACGGCAGGAAAAATATCAAAAATGCTCATTAGTGAATTGATTGTTAGCTATTGATCATTAAAGAAACAAAAAGGACAATATTTGACATAAAATGTTTTTTTCTTGACGGACTGCTTTTAAGCTTCTGTCGATAGCTCTGAACATCGTTTCTAATTTAATCTGTTGCAACTTACCTCTGACTATATTATCTACTACACAACATTATATTTGTAGAAAAAACAAATAGTTCGTTCGTTCGGAGTGCTGTCACAAACTCTGCCATCTTTGAAAATCATTCAATTTCTTGTACAGTAAAACTGCTTTCTGAGTTTTTGGCGGGGATGTGAATATGAGACGTTGTTGTTTTTTGTATTTCTTCATTTACATTCGTAAAATATTAACCATTCAATTTTATTTATTAATTCGTTAATGCGCACAAATGTCCAGGGGAAGTGATCAACTTCAAAAAGCGTGCTACTATTTGTTATTTCCAAAACTCCCTAGGAAGTGTCAGTACAGCGTGTACCATTTTACTGAATCGACTGACTTGACTCATTGACTGCGCCGACGATTTATTTGGACTTAGATTAGACTTGACGATTCAGAAAATCGGTGCTGAAAACATAAACTAAATTTCTTTTTCCCACCTTTTTAACTTGACACTGGCAATGGTTTTTTTTGTATTATTATGAGTTTGCCGAATAATTTTGTACCGTGTTGTTTAAAATAATTTACCGCAGTATTTAAACTCCTTACGTAGTATGTAGTATGTACCTACGTCCTCTGCAATTTAACAGTTTAATTGTCAGAGTCGGTTGCTGCCGGGGTCACAGACTGTCGACTGTCCAGGTGGACACGCTCGACCGAAGATATAACTCACAATGGACGAACAGTTCCCACAGCGTTTACTTTCGCAGCTCTCTGTTGTAATGCATAACTTGAGGGCACTCGACAGTCGGCACTGATACGAAATAGCGGGACGTTCATTTATATAGAGTGAAAGAATCTGAAAATATATTGGAGTCGAGAGCAATGATTTCGAAACTAAGGATCGGCATTGGGCTTTATCGTACATTTGACAGAAAAAAATCTTCATACAAGAAAAGGTTACGACATCTTGATTTCAGAAGATTTTGTGCTGCGGAAAAAGATTGTCAAAATGTCAAGATGACGAATGTCACGCCTCGTTCGCCCCAAACAAACCCAAAAGTATGGTGGTTTTTGCCAAGACATGCCTCGTCTATAATATATAGACGTATACTCTATGATCAAGAGTAGGTAAATGCACTCTTTTTTCTAACCTTTTGCAAGTAAAAAAAAATTTTTTAAAGGTCGTATAGAGTAGCCAAGTTAAAAGTTTGCAAATAACCCAGGTTCAAATTTCGTTTGCCAGACTATAACATTTTACTAATCAAACCCTATCTATTTATATTTATATGTATAAAGAATTCACCATAAACTAATATCACTTAACCTGTAAAAACGTATAATCGTAAACGTCACCTGGCGACCCGACTGATCATGACATACGCGAGCTCTCACGCAAATTAGTAACACTACAGCCATTAAACTATATTTAACCCGTTGAGGTTCATAAATAACCCCGTTATCCCTAATGACATAATCACCCGTCACCCGTCCCCCGTGAAGGGGTGAGCTCCAGCTCAAGGCTGTCTGGGGTTGGGGTAGGTTATTATCGGGTTATTTTGACAAGTGTCTAAACTATAATTGCACGCACACCGAGAAGTGCGGTCACCAAACCTACGCATAATTTAGAATCGCCCTTTTTAACTTTTTTTTTAAAGAAATTGTTACATAAAGACAAAAGCAAATGTCATTTTTGACATTGACAGATGTCATGGAGTAAAGCCTATTTAGTTAGTTTATTTTAGATAGGTAAAAGGGGACACATTATACCTAGAAAAAAGAAAATAAAAGAAACAAATCCTCCACCTTCTTTTTATGGCAACGGCAGCACTGACAATATGCCTCCCAAGCAGGAGAGTATAGATCCCATGAGTTCGGCACAACTCGGAAACGGTGCTGTTCAAAATTGCATTATCGATGATAACTGTATTCCTATGGAGAGTCTAGAATATATCGGTTACGCAACCAGGTCTGGTAGCAGTGTGAGACGTCCTAAATTGTACATACATGAGAAATTTGAATAAATAAGTAATGTATTGTTATTAGTTATGTACTTATAATATTACTTTGCTTTTTTCTCGAAAAGGGAGATTTACAAGTTACATAGTACTAGTTACATAATGACAAAAGCTAGTGTCAATGTCATTTTTGACATTGACAGATGTCATGAAGCAAAGCCTATTTAGTTAGTTTATTTTAGATAGCTTAAAAGGCTATTCTCAATGTGTAGACTGCAGACGTATTTGTGTTAGACATATCTCATTTGTAATACGTGTCTGTGTTAAGCACCAAGCGTTATTTCACGCAGGTTTTCTGTCAGGCCGTGGTATTTACCCGGTCGAGCCGGGCCATTTATGCCGAAGCGTGGCTCTCCCACAGTTAAACATGATTTTAATTTAATCAGTAAAATGATTACTATCTATTGTCATGATTTTTAAATATAAAAACTTGAAATAAAAATAAGCACATTCTTTTGTTATTTGTTTTCTGCCCTATGTCGTTCAAGAAAAATAGTAAAGACGATAACTAAGGATCGGTAAATTATATCATGCTAATTCTGTTTGATTTTATATTTTGTACGAATTCCTTTAAAGTAAATAAATTATAAATATTAAAAAGAATTCAACATTGGAAAGTGTTTCATTGAACCCGGATTCCTATCATTATTTTTAGCAAGGTTACTAGTTACTTTCGGAGTGTACGTCAAAAATGTTATATACTTGTCTAAAATAGTTAGGATCGACCAGAACATTTTATTTCAATTTGTCGATAAATCTCAAACTCATTTCACGTTTCTATTGTTGACGTTCAGTTTGGAAAACACATTGTTCGATATATCTTTCGCACAACTAGTTAATTCAATCCGAACATGTCTCGATATCGGATAGGAACCAATGATTTCAAAACTAAGGATGGGCTACGACGTACATTTGACAGAAAATATCTTCATTCAAGTGAACGTTACGTCATCTTGATTTCAGAAGATTTTGTCAATTATATGCGGAAAACAAATGTCAAACCTCACCTGCCCCAAACAACCCAAAAGTGGATCAGTTTAAGTGTGGACACTTTTTGCCTCGACATGCCTCGTCTACAGGTAAAGATTGAAACAACCTAACCCTCGGGTCATCAGCGGCGGTCTGTCACGTCAGCGGTGTCACGGCGGCGGCGGCGGCGGCGGTCACCGCGCGTGACGCCACCTGCCTCAACCCCCCGTCACCGTGAAATTAATATTCGATCATTACTGTAATTGATTATCTTATTGATTTCCTGATGGAGAAATTATTTGTAGCTGGCGCTTGTTTACGCGCTATCCCGCTAGGGGCCCGTGTAGTGCGGGCCATATAAGGTGGAGCAAGAAGAGCGGTCGCTCTTAGCGAATACCGACTGAATTAAAAACTATAACCCGACTACGTAAATTAGCTTATGTTACCCGAGCCATTATTAAAAATCTATGGACACCTCTTTTAACAACATCGGATAAGTATAAGTAGTTTGGGCGCTCCGGTTTAACAAACATACATACATAGCCAAAATCATTACCATTCCTTTTGGCTTCGCCGTAGTCGGGTTAAAAGGGAGAAAAATGACGAAGGATTCTTTACATAGTATAAAATGAAGTCCCTTCTTTTCCTGTGCGCTTACAACGCATCTTTTAATAGAGTGATAATAATAATATAAATAGAGTGATTCAAGAGGAAGGTTTATAATATGCATTGTACCCGTGCGAAGCTGGGGCGCGTCGCTAGTAAAATAATAAATTAGAAACACGGATGCCAAAAGTCTATTACGTGTTAAGTTTCGCCAATATTATAGAGATTTAGGGGAGCTGCTGCTCGCGAACCCTGTTACTTCGTAGGCTCGGTGCTGACAATTTCCATTGCGGAACAGTTGAGCTCACAGAGGCTGACAAATAAGGTGACCACGCAAGGCCAATATTTCGTGGTCATATCATTGTGCTCAAAGTTAAGAACGACCGCGACCCGATGATTCCAAAACTAAGGATGGGCATAGGGCTCTGACGTACTTACATTTGAAGACGTTACGCCATCTTGATTTCACCATACCTCAAATATCGAAATGGCCCCAAACAATCTTAAAA
This sequence comes from Phengaris arion, assembly GCA_963565745.1. Lineage (NCBI taxonomy): Eukaryota > Metazoa > Arthropoda > Insecta > Lepidoptera > Lycaenidae > Phengaris > Phengaris arion. The sequence continues at coordinate 17,267,033 of OY751450.1, forward strand.
GTGAGGGCCATTTAAGCGGGAATAGTTTTTGCCTCGACATGCTCCGTCTAAAATATATCAGGTCTATGGAACGACCCAGATCATTCGGTCATTCCAAATTAAAATTGGAGGCATTTGTTAGACAGTTTACCCTCAGTTAAATGAATGATGGCGACAAAGATAAAGTAATGCACGTGAGCTGTACTGTGCTGTAACTGTGTGTAGTGACGTCCACATCCTTCCTATTGATCGATACTAATTACAAAATATATTGAGGCGTTTTTAGGAAAAGTGGAAAAATATATTTATAGATGAATATCTATACTAATATTATAAGGAGGAAAGTGTTTGTTTGTTTGCATCGAATAGGCTCCAAAAGTACTAGACCAATTTTGATGAAATTTTGTACAGATATAGAATAGACCACGGGGAAGGGTATAGGCTAGTTTTTACCGCGACAAAATGTAAGGTTCCCGCGAGATTGCCTTTTGCGCGCACGAAGTCGCGGGCAACATCTAGTTTTTAATATAATATCTAAGTAATCAAATGTTAGAAATAAAAATCATTAAAGAATTATTTGAAAAAGTAGAGACAATATTTTACTGAAGTATTGAATTTTTTAAAATATAACATTGAAACTTGGAAATTCTATCGATAGTTAGTAAAACACATTGTAGTTTGCCCCAAAATACCGAGATAATAGAAAATTGCCTACTGACTGACGTTCTGCCTACTTTTTGCGTTATTCACAAGAGTCACAATAGTTCAATTGAATTGGGAGAAACGAATTCGTTGCATGTGATTCACGATTCCGGGTACAAGCTCATATTATATTTAATCGAGGAAGAGAAAATACACGTCAATCATTACAAGTCATTTATTTGTCACCTTCCGAACGCACCTAAAGTTATTCATTCGATATCAAAAGGCTGCTTATGCCCTTATAATAATATTTTGTCGTAGTTAGGTACCAACATTTAAAAGTATAATGTTAGTATCTAAATAGTAAATAAATTTCATATTAAACTAGGTCCGCGGCCATTACACCCCCGCCCGTGAGGGATACATTTCAAAGAAAAGCTAGTAGCATAATATAAGCGTTTGTTTTACCCCACACAGTGTACAATATCATATCAATCAATTATTTACTTAGATCAGTCTCAACGCCCGCCGACCGCCGTACTGAATACTGTCATTGTCCCACCTGAATCAGCCGCGACCCACGCCGCTTACTCACCACTCACCGCACACGACTCAATTCCTGACGACAAATTATTTTGATGGTTGCGTAAACGAACCTAATGAGAACAAAAGGAAACATTATCCAATTGCCCGCTCACACAAATTGGTGATTTCGTCGGCTAAACTAACTATACTGGCATTAAACATACGTACTTATTTTGCTGAGGAATATAGCGAAAAGAGTAAAACATTTATCACAACTTTTAATATGATGAAGATAATAAATTTTAATATCTTCATAAAGACAATTTTGAGAAACTACTAACGATATTATTATTTTTTGACAATATTTCGGAGAAACTATCGACATCGATAATAACACGTTTCCGCAGCACATCCCTAGTCCTTACCACAGAGTATCGAGTTACTGAGGGCCGGACATATCGATTGTATCGCTTGTCTATACTCTATGGTTCGGACGATTGTAAACACAATCTAGTGTGAGATACAGACCCAATCTACTGTGAAGTTTTGAAAACGTATCTGTTGCTCGAGCAGGCAGGAATGATGATTAAGTACTCTATTGACAAGCGATATCTCTTAATTACTGAATGAATGAATGAATGATTGAATTGCTATCCTTGCTATTATCTACTTCTTCATACTGAACGTATGAAGAAGTAGATAAAAGCAATAGCAATAGCAAGCTATTACTAAGTCTGAGTTCGTAGGATTTTGTTTAAAACGATGTTTAATTTTTCTTAGTATTCCATTCCACCCGTATTTCTCGGAGAGTGCTAAACATTATTTGCTTTAACTACCTGGATATGAGTTATTAAAATAACGAGTGCCGTTCACTTTAACTAATTGTCTTCAAAGTGTAAACAGGAATTTCTTCTAATGTTCAACAGTTCCACTACACGCCTGTGAGCCTGTGTCACAATTATCGGGAGCTTCTGTCATCGTTATTGGAGTAAAATTTCGAGGCATTCTTGTATAATTAATAGTAACTAGCTTTTGCCCGCGGCTCCGCCCGCGTAAATACAGTATCCCACGGGAATACTGTAATGTTTTGGGGATAAAAAGTAGCCTGTTTTAATCCAGAGCTCAAACTACTGCCATACAAAATATCACCAAAATCCGTTCAGTAGTTTTTGCGTGAAAGAGTAACAAACATCCATCCGTCCGTCCATATATCCGCACAAACTTTCACATTTCTGATAGTAGTTGGATTAGACAGCTTTTGTACCTACCTCGTATACACTTTTAACTTTTAAATAATCGATCGAACTTCACGAGTTTTCACACTAGACAGAAGTCATATTGTACCTACCTGCAACGATAGTCTGTATCTATATATGTGTTTCCCTAACATCGTTCCGGCATGGCCCGTACGTAACATCATATTCACACTCACACTGTCCCTTCGTGGCCCACTTAATACGTTTAAACATAATAACGAAGCAAATATTACAAATTTATTAATAGTAAACATGTTTTATTATTACTACATTTTGGTATCGCCTTACCGCTTACAAATATTTAAGATGCGTCGATTTAAGTAGGTATTGTTTTCAATACAAGGCGGGAATGTTGCGACCCGGTATTTTATTTTGATGGCCCGATACCGGGTCGCGACTCGGCAGTTGGGAAACACTGGTCTATATGTATACAAAAACCTGGAGGTCCATCCTGCTTATAAATCCGTTACATTCTAGTCCTGATATGATAAAACTGCAAAATGGTAATCTCAAAAAAATAAAACAAACGTCAAACCCGTTTTGATTGGTCCCTACTCCAAAAATCTGTTTACGATATCAAGACGATTAATTTATAATTCAATAAAAGTAAAATAAAAGTAAGAGTATTGGGGTTCCGTTCTGTAACAGCTGCAACTCCCAGTGCATACCACATACCAGGTGTTCCAGGGCACACAAAAGTGTGTTTTCCAACACTACGGGTTTCCGTAGCAAGTTACTACTGTACACTACATGTTACATAGTGTACACAGTAATAGTGTCGCGAGTGGCAACAGCCACCGGACCACCTTGAGCGGCCTTCGTGACTCATCTCGTGGCATGCGACTGCTCCGCGACTGTCACCACTGGCGGTATCCGTATGGCGTGTCACTTCTGGTGACATACCTACCGTCACCGTCATTATAATATACGCAATCATAATTTTATTCTTTGGTTTTTCCGACCGAAAAAGGTTTATCCGACCGGGATTCGAACCCACCTTACCCACCACATTCCGGATTTTCGAACAAAACAAAAATTATAATATACATAATATACCAAACTGTTCAATCGGACTGACATAAAAGAGTCGAAATTATTAATTAATGGCCCGTTTCAATAACCTATCTACCAATAACTATTTGTTAAAAACGACGCCATTCAATAATTTGCCGGTGTTTTGCGATACAAATTTGACGTTTTTAACAAATAGTTACTGGTAGATAGGTTATTGAAACGGGCCCTTAATGGAACACGACGAAAGGAATAACATTCATAGGATAAAATATATGAGCAGTTTCTTAGGTAAAAGACTCCTAAACTCTCCTCGAAAAGGTAGATCGATTTCTCCCCCAAAACTTGCCGCATACTAAATTTCATGATAATACATATCCGGTTTCGAGTAACCGATTGTAAATATACGAGATTGCTTCGTTTAAATATATTTAAATTATATCTAGCAATATCCCGCGAAACAATACCCACAACCTGCAACCAATTGGTATCATTTAAGAATTGTTTTTGAGTTTTCCAATGGAAAATAATTGTAAGAAACAATTAAAAAACTTAAATTAACTACTACGTTTTCTGAAAACCTGAACCAAGTACCTAAGGTAGCCAACTTTTTAGCTGATCATCAAAGATTACGTTCCTCGTAAATATAATATTCTATGTACTTAGATACTACATAAGATGCGTCTCCTGCTTGTGTTTTTTCGAAACATTACACGAAAACATCGAAACATTGGGGCGTGGCTATACACATTTGTGTAGGAATACACAATGTTTTTGTCTTCCGAGACGGAAGAGGAAAACATTCCCCGCGCGGGTAGAGAGGGGAAGGGATGTTTCATTTTGTAACAACTGTCACACCACTCACATGTCCACTATATAAACATATACATAGAACACGGAAATTATCAATCCCAAATCGGCCTTCTATTCGTATTCCTGATCAATATTAAAATGACGGGTCAGTAAATATGGTCTAACTCGGAATCTGTGTTTTCTCCCAGATAGTTCCCGTTTCCTCATCGGAACTTGTGATCTATTCTACACAATTTTTTTTTGTTGGAAAGAAGTTCCTTATGGCGCGTGGCGAATTGGAGGTAGGCGGATTAAATTGGCACGACACTTTTTGCCACTCGAAATCACAATGTAATAACGACTATTAAGAATGATACAAAAAACGACCTTATCACCTTGACAATAATGTAGAATTTTGCTATACATTGTGACTGTTATGACTGTTACATATTGTGACTAGCTAGTCGGCCCTTAGGTATGCGAGCGGTGGGACAGAAGAGCGCTTGATGTCATTACTCACTGAGTACTCAGTACGGAGCCGGACTTGGACCGGAGCGGCGGCAACACTGCGAGCAGCAAGTAACCCGCCCCCTCACCCCTGTCCCTACCTAAGACGCGGCCAACTAGTTCCGCGCGCACTATATATACTTAGTTCAACTATTTGTTTTGTATAATATTATATCTATACAGATAAACAAATTTGAAGTGTCTGTTTGTAATTTCAAATTAACAGCTTTTATTTTCACTTAATGCATTTAAAAGTATGATCGGTACTTACTTACAATAAAATATAAATTGTTAAATATATATATATATATATATATATATATATATATATATATATATATATAGGCTTCAATTCTTCATTATCAACTATATATTTATATTATAATATATATATTATAACTTCGTTCCATCCGGGTGTCCCTTGACACCTCTCAAGTTTTTTTATCAAAAACGTTTTCTGTAGCTAGAGTGTCAGCTTGTGTATGAAAACAAATGTTTTTGTTTCATGTTTTCTGTGTAATGTTTCGAAAAAACATGAGCAGGAGTCGCGCCGGCTCTACCTCTACGAATTACGCGATTTTCTCTTGCGTTAGGAAACAGTTTTATATAGTTAGCGTCAGTCATCAGTCTGGTCCCGTATAACCGTGTATTAACGTATTACGTGGTCTTGCCGCAAACAGCAATCAAATTACTGTTTTAATAATCGTTCAATGTACAGCTGTTATGCTATCGACGTTTAGATAATATTATGGTGAGGCATTTTTTTGAGGTTTGAGAAATAATTATTATAGATTTTTTAACGGGCAATTGGTCCACTACACATATTTATGTTATTTATTTATATACCCTTTAAGCTGGGACTATAATATGATCCGGAATCCGGAAGGCCGGGGAAAATTCAGAGCACTGACAATAGAACCGTGCGTTAATATTAGGTCCTTACATATGAAATTGGCGTTTTGTCGTACCGGCCACTTTTATCTCAAATATATCTTCTTTGGTTAGGAATTCCGATTTCAAATTTATACCGCTATTTACTCATACATTTGTGTTTCGAAAACCGTAATTCATATTCTGTTTTTTCCTCTTTTGGTTTTTTCTTTGCGTCACTCTGTTTACAAAATGGAAAACTTGAAATATCGTATTAATTTCGAGTACGAGTTCCACCGTGGCCCCAGTGCTGCAGAAACGGCTCGAAGGATTAATGATGTGTATGGCGGCGGTGTTGCAAAAGAAAACACAGTGCGTTTTTGGTTCCAACGTTTTCGTTCTGGAAATTTCGACCTGCAGAACAAGCCCCGTGGACTAGTGGTGAAGGCTACTACTGGTGAAGGCTATTGTGGAAGCGGATCCATCGCAAACCATGTCCGAGTTAGCTGCAGGCTGCGGTGTTAGTGATAAAACTGTTTTAATTCACTTGAAGCAAATTGGGATGGTGAAAAATTTTGCTGCACTCAATTCATGAGGTACCCACCTCATGAATTGAGTGCAGCAAACCGACAAACGCGCGTCGACTGCTGCGTTACATTACTCAACCGGGACAATAATGAAGGGATTTTAAATCGAAACATTGCCTGTGATGAAAAGTGGATCCTGTACGATAATCGGAAACGCTCACGCAATGGCTGAACCCTGGCGAGCCAGCCAAAGCCTGCCCCAAGCAATAGTTGACTCAAAAAAAAGTTACTTGTGAGCGTTCGGTGGACTAGTGCCGGGGTCGTTCACTACAGATTTCTTAAATATGGCCAGACGATTACGGCCGATGTCTATTGCCAGCAACTGCAAATCATGATGGAAAAGCTAGCTGCTAATCAACCGAGGTTGGTCATTCGCTCTAGGCCACTGCTGCTTCAGGACAACGAGAGCCCACGCACTGCACAACAGACGGCTACCAAATTAGAGGAGCTTCAATTGGAATGTCTACGACATCCACCGTACCCCCCGGACCTTGCTCCAACAGATTAGCATTTTTTTACAAATTTGGATAACTTTTTGCAAGGGAAAAAATTCAACTCCGATGGGGCAATCCAAAGGCCTTAAAAGATTTTATTGATTCCTGTCCGAATGGTTTTTTTAGTGAAGGAATCAATAAACTACCTATGAGATGGTAAAAGTGCATAGATAGCAATGGATTATATACTTTGATAAAATAAATATAAATATATATATTTTTTAAAAATCCTCCTTTACAAAACGCCAATTTCATATGTAATCACTTAATACAATAGAGTTGAAAATCGAACACACAAATGTCAATGTCATATATGACAGCTCGACACTTTGATTTTCAACTCTATTGTATTAGCACAGAGTTCTATTTTCAGTGATCTGCTCTGACTTTTGCCGGGCCCGTCAGATTCCGGATCATAATGGTCCCAGCCTTACCTACTCACCACTGCAACTCCTGTGTAGCCAGGATCGACAGTGGCAACCAAAAACCCTTTGATATGCTCTCAGGGGTGCCCGACATGCTAAGTCTGCAACGAAAGCAAAGAAATTAATCAGAAGAATGTAGGGGGAGTAGTAATAATTATTTATAATATGTATTAGTATATTGTATTTATTAGTTTATTATCATTATAAATCAGTTGTAAGTAATTGTTTCTTGTATCAATCTGATATTATTCTTTGCTGTACTACCTGTGTCTTACTTATTTTATTTTTCCTAAACTCTGTGTAAGGTCTGCTGGCAGAGATCTCTTTTTAGAGATAAGCACGCCTTTTTACCATATCTTTTGTGTATTTTGTAATATTTTGTGTTATTTTTGTTGTGTACATGAAGAATAAATAAATAAATAAAAATAAATAATTATTATATAAAATAGTATAATTAAATACTAAGCTAGTTAGATGTAGATAACGATTCTAAATTGAACTTTATTCACTACATATTAAGAAGAAACAAATTTCGTTGCAAGAGTTCGAATTTCTACCGCGCTGCGCAGCGCGGGCGCCGCGGTTCTTGCAATGAAACGTGTATCTTCTTTTAAGGCTGTATAACGCCAGTGACCTTGAGCGTCAAGTCCAATACTCATTTTGTAGGCGACAAGGGCGTATCGCGCCGACCGGAGAGTATTGAAATCGGATAAAAAAATCGCTATAAATATTTGAGACAAAATTTGCAAAAACTAAAACTACCTTCCCCTGAGTTTTGTCTTACTTAAAATACTGAAATGATTTTCACACTCGTGTTATTTATAGAAGAAGAGAAAAAAGGTTTTAACTTTTAAAAAAAATGGTGGACTTGGCATACTTTTAAATCAATATTTAAATAAAAATTTCAATTTATAAAAAGACAGTCCTCGGCTAAATATAATGCAGATAAACATATATTTTTTTGGAATTTTCCAATACGAACATGAACGAAAAAAAAGGTTTCAAAGAACTGCAATTTACAGTTTTATCAAAGCGCAGCGCGCAACTCCTTAAGTTAAATTTTGAAACATTATTTTAAAATGCCGCGCCGCGTCGCGTCTCGATGTTAGCTGGCCCTAAGGCCGCTGCCTCGAACACAGCGGCGCGCGGCGAGGCGACGCCGCACGCCGAAGTTTCAATATATTTTACATTTGCTTGCAAATTCGCGCTATCTATAATTATACACATATAGACCAGTAGAGTGATACATATTACATATCACCGGCCAGCGATATAATACAAGATATTAGATAATGACTCTGTTGTGTACTGGATGGACAATCGGCGACATCCCGTTTAGTTCGGGCTCCGAGAAGTGTCGCAGGAAGATGTGAGTTACAGGTACAGGACTCAACCGGTACGGTGATAAGTACATTTACCTACTCGCTGTCTATTGAATCATCCCAACTCTCTTATTTATCTAATTACACGTTTTTTTATTGTAATGTCCAATGTCTCGCTAAATCTCGAGAACGGCTGGACTGATTTGGCTTATTTTGGTCTTAAAATAATTAAAGAAGTTCAGGGAAGGTTTAAACGGTGAGAATTGATAATTAGAGTATGGGTAAAATTGCAGAGAAAACACTTAAAACTTTAAGCATATATATTAATAACTAAGCATTTTCTCATACTAACTGTGTTCAATTTGTTCAGTGACGTCACAGCAGTTGAAAATGTATAGGGATAAATACTAAATTGATTTTATTAACATAAATACTGCGTTTATGTATATCATTGTTTTAACAAAAAATGTCACAAATAACATAAGGATTCGAATCGTTTATCAATCATAGGAAAAAATCCACGTTTTTCCTTTTTAGTCCTGTAACTTTTTAATTTAGCAACTGATTCTGTTTTGCATTTTTTGGTCCATATTTATGTTGCCTTTCGAAAATTATAAGAATTTTGCTGATTTAAAACAAATTAATGTTCCCTATTATATATTTAAAGCATCTGGGTAACCTACTAGTCTAATAGGTTAAAAAAAGAATTACATAAATATTTTACCGGGGTTCGAACCCACATTCTGAATTTCCAAACAACGCAAAAATCAACCAAACTGCCAATCGGACGGACATTATTAGTGTCGAAATTGTTGATATTATATTGTTGCACGACGAAAGAAAAACATATGTATACATATAATTTAAAAATGCGGGATAAAACCTAGCTAGACGGATTTTTCTCCCCCAAAACTCCCTGCATACTAAATTTCATGTAAATACTTGCAGCCGTTGCAGAGATTACGATTATATATATACAAGATTGTCTCGTTTAAAGTATAAGATAAAGTCAACGTTTCGTATGAAGTCGTGAGTTTTCTCTCGTTCCTGTTTTCACTGGAACGAGCTAAGACAGGCGACACGATACACTCGACTCGAGCAAACCCTCTAATATTGCAACACAATTACGCGGCGGCCTGTAGAACTGTGGTCCACTGACATAAAAATGTCCATAAAGCTGAAATTACCACCTTCGGTACAATGCAACTCCCGCCTGTAAAAACAGCGCCATCTTAATTGTTAGTATAAGGGTCAGGTTCACACCGAGACGAGACGCGACGCGACGCGACGTGGCATTTCTAAGATCTTTAAGATAAGGAAGAGACGAGCAACTACATGGAAACAATATGCCAGTAACACGACACATTGAGGTCAGGTCTGAAAATGTTTTGACATTTGTATAGGTACCTACATTTTACTTTTCATGTCATATCATGAAGATTCATCTTTTTAACTATAACCACGTGTGCGTGTGTGCGTGCGTGCGTGCGTGTGTGTGTGTGCGCGTGCATGTGTGTGGGAGAGAGAGGGAGTGTGTGTGTGTCTTGTGTGTCTTGGCAAAACACAAGCAGTAGGTCATATTATGACAAAAATATTCATAATTGACTTTGAACAAGCTTATTTACTGCTATTGTAGGTACTATAATATTACCGATTAATTCCTTCGCCTTCGCTTTACATTACAGATAGCCTAATTTTGGCAAATTAGTTACAATTGTGACAATAATTATGGCTCTACAGCGCGCGCGTCACTCCGTGGAAAATGACGAAAACTCGCACAATCGCAGCTACGATAGGACAGTTTTATGTTAAATTACTCTCCCAGGCCGGGCTCAGTTGACGATGACGTAAGTAAATAATTCCCTTCAGAAACAATCCCAAATCAAAATTCAAATCATAAAATTACACTTACTTGAGACGCAGAGTAAATAATTATTAGTATGATAATTATAGCCATACACCAAACAGTCTATCGTACAAACGACTTGTTCAGTTCGATTGGATCAGTTCCATATTGACATAACAGTAACTAAGAGTATAGATAGATCGTCGCGTCATGCCAATCCATGCGTTTACACGGTCAGTTCTCAGTTCCAACTGATTCAATCGAGCTGATCAAGTCGATTGGACGATTGACTATAATTACGTCACTTAATTAGAACTATTAATTCGTAAGCAAATAAAAACAGGGCATGTATGTCAAGTTCATAAGCAGGCCCTTAAGATTTAATTTACATCATGATATTATAGTGTGATGCCAGCAATGAGTGGTCGTAGATCATCTGGCGGCCTGAGACATCAAAATTATCACACGGCGACGCGTTACTTCGCCACGATCCGACACTTTATCGGTGAACGACGACTCACGTTCATACACGACGTCCTGGTATGGGACGGTTGCGGCCGTCATGCTGCGGACGTTCATCGTGAAAACCCCACAAAGCGTCCGCGTCTCTGCGGGTAACTGTTCCGGAAACTATTGTTTTTTTAGGGTTCCGTAGTAGCTAGTACTACAAGGAACCCTTACAAGGTTTCGCTCTGTCCGTCCGTATGTCTGTCTGTCCGTCCGCCCCTGTAACTTCTGTTAATATAAATATAAGAAATTTGGTACAGTTATAAATTGACTATTGATTTAATTTTAAATATTTAATAATAATAATTTTAGAGGTGGTTCTCTAATCCCTATACATGTGAATCCCTATAAAGGGTATAATCTCAAGTTGGTTCCGTTGTCACCAAAGTGGTGACCTGATGATGGGTGCCATGAGGAATCGAGGGAAATCCTCGAAATTTATAAGGACACGTATAGTGATTTTGACTTTTTCTGAAGTATAAGCATATGCTACCAAAAAGTAAGATTTTGCTGTAGGGTAGACATAAGTACTGAACAGAACTCTTAACTCCTTATAGATACATGTTTGGGGAATTCGGCGTTGTTTAAAGAACTGCAAGCATATACCACAGTATGTCAATTATAATAATGCAGATAGACTCAGTTCTGCAGTATATGCAGTCAGAAAAAATAGGGAAATATCTGACAAAGATACGGCGCGACTAGTTTATTTTAGTTATTTTCATAGTAGAATGTCTTACGGCATTCTTTTATGGGAAAATGCCGCCGACATTAATACAATATTTGTGCTGCAGATGCGAGCAATACGTTCGATTTACAAAATGTCCTGCTTTGAATCTCTGACAGAAAAATTTTAAGAAACAAGAATTCTTAATTAAATTTAGTTTAAGTATGAAAAGCTTAAAAAAAATAAGTATGTTCAATACGAAAAGCAATAATCACTGTATGAACTAGGTACAATAAACTCAAACTAGATATACCTGTGATCAGACCAAGTAAAGTCAATACGCCTACACAATAGAATACCAGGAAACGTTCAAAATCTGTCTATTAATAAATTGAAAAAAGTAGTTAAAGAACGTTTGTGTGCTAAAAGCTTATTATAGGTGCGATCGTCAACAATGTTTTTATTGACGATCGCACACCACGGGAATAGGATGGCCACCTCCAAGGCTACTTCTATGTACTATTGTACTCTCGTTATGTAGTTTTAGTCATAACATTGTTATATACATATTTCTATCTAAAAGAACAATTTTCCATCTTTTTGGTAAAAGATGGCCCCGCGCGAGTTTGTTACGCCGGTTCTTCTCGCCGGGCCAGTTCCCGAACCGGTGGGAGGCATCATGTAGATCGACGTTCAGAAAGTGTATAAAAATACCAACTTTGAATAAAAAAAATTGACTTTGAATCATTATCATCACCACCATCATCACACCATACATTATCACATTATAATGATACTGACACGGATATCTTTGAACAGTACTTTGCCGTTTGTGAACCTATTTGCAAAATTTTATTGTTATTGTAAAGTTTATAATTCAAAATTTGTCCCTTAGTTAACCGTTCACCAAAATGGTGACCTGATGATAGAATCCATGATGAATCGAGGGAAGTCTTCGAAATTTATATGCATACATATAGTGATTTCGAGTTTTTGAAGTAGTCCATGCATAACCCCTGAGATCATATCAAAGGGTTTTTGCGGTTGGTTACCACTGTCGATCCTGGCTACACAGGAGTTGCAGTGGTGGGAAAGTGTGGTGGGCCAATTGCCCGTATAAAAAAAATAGTCCAAGCATATGCTACCAAGGTATACCCCGGATTCAAAAGTACTGAACAGAACTCCGAACTCCTGTCCTTATAGATACATGTTTGGGGATTCCGGCGTTGTTTAAAGAACTGCAATTATTTAATAATATAGTATCTAATCATTATCATCACTAGTGATTGTTTAGTAGGCCCACAGATCGGTAATGCTTATTTGGTGAAAAACCACGGCCTCTCAGAAAACTGGCATAATGTATCTGGTAACGTCGTCTGGTAACGTGAGTTCCATAAAATATTGTCTTATCAGGATATAGTCTGTTGTTCGGGCTGGCACCGACTTCAAAATTAAGAAGATTGAGTAGAGATATGGTAAAAATTTTAGCCGAATTTAACAGAGGAATTATTTAGGAAATAAGTTTTGTTTCATACTTTTTTGTGCCATTTCACATTTTTCTCATTCTACCCCATCATGTGGGGTATCATCGAATAGGTCTTTAAAATAAAGGCGAGGCTAGCTTTCATTAATGACTTATTATGAATAAAATGAACCACTTTCGAAGTGGCTTAAATAAATGTCGTGAAAAATCTTCTATGAAAGTAATAAATATAAAAATCTAATTTCGAAAATCGGCCCACAAACGGTGGAGTAATCGTTGAACATAAAAAAATGACTTCCTCATTTTTGGTAGTCGGTTAAAAAGAAAGACGAGAATAATGGTCGTCCAACCAGATGTTAGAGCTTTGCAAAAATTCTTCAATTGTAGAGCAATTAGTCGTTTACACTACCTTTTTGTTCGTATTTTAAGCTTCACCAAATGGTGGAAATGTTTTAAAACAATGAAACAAAATTCTTCTTAAATGAAAAGCGAGCCATTGAGGTATATATTCTATTGTTCTGTGCTCCTATAATTAGAGGTCGCGCTGTGGTCGAAATTAGCCCATATATTTTTTTAAGGTTGAACTTTATATGGATATTTCTGCCTCTATGATAGAATTAATAAAAATAAACGTAAATGTTTTGACGGATTGACAAACGTCGTAACAAAATTATTGTATCTATCAAACGCACAGTATTGTGTGTTAATAATAATCTGAGGTAGTGCGTGTGCTGTTGTTACTTTTATTAACTTTATGTGTTTCTAAGCATTATTAAAAACATATTCGCTTTCTGCACATCCTCCTCCACATAAACTTAAACTGTGCCAAATATTATACTCCTCCCTTCGCAAAATTCTCTTTTCATTCGAACGAACCGTACTGAAAGTTTTTACTTCACGTATTAATAATATAGTAATGTAAATTATACAGTCTATTTTTTTAGTATTAAAGATTTTTTATTTTTTTGAACAAAGCATGTCTTTTGTCTATGACCACATGTTTACGTTTATAGTCTACGGCTATCGCGGCGCCTCAGATAAAAGTACCGCTAAGTAAACTGAACTAAACTAATTGTAACAGATGCGACACACAATACCTGCCTAAAAGTAAGCCACGAGAAAAAACCTGCTCTTTGTAGTATGTACCTCCATTAGACTTAAGTCAATTTCAAGAAAATCCTTACCCAGATGTTTTGAAAGCTACATTACTACTAATTACAATTCCATAGAACAAATAGTAATGATTAATTATTGTGTTACTAGTTACTTCCACATGGCAATTTGTGGAATGGGTACTTAATTTGTATACTTGCATTTTGGCATTATTCAAGTTTATTACCCGACAGTTTATTACCCGACTACGGCGAAGGCAAAAGGAAGGATTATGATTTTGGTAGTCTATGTATAGAATTCCGTGGCCTGGTGGGTAGACCGTTTGATTCGCACGCGAGAGAGTGCAGCAGGGCAATCGCGCTAAGTTTTTTTAGTTGAACCGCAAACGAACCATGAACGATACTCGACTTTTTGAATGATTCGCTATCGCGCTAACAATTTGACAGATAGTTGGAACGCAACCGCGTCGCAGCCCAAGCGCAAACGCTTTTAAAATAAAAAGTTGATACGATTCTACTTTTTCTCACACGTTTCTGAAACGTTTCTTGTTTTGGTGCGTTAAATTGTTGAGAATATAAGATAAAAATGAATTTACCGATATATGTGATATTTGTAACTGTGATACAACAATGGCTCGAGCTGTATCCAGACGCAAAAACTTAAGTGATCGCATATAAAGAGATGCCCGATTGTATGTTCATTAATAGGTACCGTCATTCCAAGGCATCAACGAGAGTCCCAATTAAAAAAGTGGCACCCAACGTGCCACCAACCTTGCGTTTTTTTTTATTATTAATATATGGCGTCGGCTTATCTTAAAACCATTTGCCAGTGTCAAGTAAAAAAGGCGGGAAATAGAACTTTCGTTTCAATTTTCAACACTGCATTTCTATATCGTCAAGTCTAAAGTCTAGTCAAAGTCCAAATAAATAGTCAGTACAGTCAATGAGTCATGTCAGTCGATTCAGTAAAGTGGTAGACGCTTTACTGAAAGTTCCTAGGGAATTTTTGCGGGAAACACAAAATAGCACGTTTTTAGAAGTTGTACCACTTGCCCACACTTGTGCACGTTAGCGAATATTTAATGGTTAATATTACATATTAAGAACCGAAATAACACAAATTTATGAAAGAAATGCAAAATCCACAACATCACCCATTGAATTCCCCGGCAAAACTCAACCTTGCGTTCAGGACACTTGAAAAACTATAGTGAACTACGAAGTATGTCAACTGACTTCTTCTTTTTTAAATTATGGTGGCCTCGGTGATGTATTTGACAAACACCCATAGACCACAAAGCAGCTAGTGAGAGTGTGCAAGCAAAATCAATGCTCATTTAAGCTAAAATCATAGATATTTACACAAATATTAGGATCGCATCCCTAATGTCTAACGAAGGTTTCGTTCGAATTTCGTCTGAGGTTGAGTTACGTTTGAAAGGAGAGTGCGATACTGAAACCTGATCCGACGCATCGGAACTGACCCGGAATTAAATCACAACCAAAGCAGAATTTAACCTGATTTTAAACGGTAAACAATAGCGCGATCGCCCTGCAGGTTCGATACCCAGGTTATGGCGTGTACCAATGAGACTTTTTCAGATCTCAAGTACATTATACGGACGCTCTAACGGTGAAGGAAAACATCGTGAGAAAACTCGCACACGGTTGGCCCCAGACTTATTGACCAGTCATTCCTCTGGACTAGGTTGACTATGTTGTGAGAATGCCGTATGCGCTTGGGCAACCATACGACATTTAAAAACCAACTGTCCCAGGCACTACAGTATTTCAAGAGTAGTTACTTCGCTCGGAGAATACTGTATACTTAAATCATCCAATAACGGATGAAAAGGTCTAAGTTTAGTCTATGTATGTACGTTTCTTCCACCGTAGTGCCTAAACTACTGATCCGATTTTAATAAATTATGTGTCAATAGATTCGTAATAATAGTCCGGGTAACATAGGCTAAATAATTTGCTTAGTCGGATTATTTTTGTATAAAATATTATATTTATTAACAGAAAATAGAAATACACATTCAAATTATTAATTTGCTAGCGCCCCGGCTTCGCCCGGGTGCAATGCAAAGATTTCAAAACTCAAGATGACGTATGATGTACATTTGACAGATCAAATCTATACACAAGAAAAAGTTACGCCATCTTGTTTTCACCATACCTCAAATGTCAGCCATCTTGTTTTCACTATACTTCAATTAATGTCAAAATGGACCCAAAACTTTCAAAAGTGGGCTCATTTAACTGGAGACACTTTTTGACTTAACATGCCTCGTCTGTAATAAATACGTCTATGGTGCAATGTATTATATTATACATATAAACCTTCGTCTTGAATCACTCTATCTATTGCTAAAACTGCATTAAAACCCGTTGAGTAGTTTAAAATATCTAGGCGAACAGACAGTGAATGCGACTTCATATTACATATTAAAATTAATCGCACTAAAAAGAAAATGTCATCAATGAATGTAGCTTGAAAACTTCGCTTTAAATCTACAACATAGTAGCTACTAAATACTATTCAATACAATAAAAAATATAAATCCTTTTAGGAAATAATTTAGAAACTTAATGTAGAACTTTTCTGTATGTACGGTAAGCTAGTGTTTGCGCCTTTTGACCAGCCAGGAGTGGACCGTGGGAAGGTAATAGAGGCATTACTCTTATCTCTATTGTCCCTCCGTAAACTGTTTAGACTTTGCCAACTTATTGTGCGATAGCTGATAACATACAACACCTTTTGTTTAATGATACAGAAGAAATAGAACTAATTGTTTAAACATTGACAAGAAAGTAAAAATCTACCTTAGGTATATAACATAACATAAATATCGAAATCGAGCAACTTTATATTGTGATTTAGAATTCTCCATTTAGAGTTTTAAATCAATCAATTAATCCTTTATTGCAAGAATGTGGTATACATAAGGTCTTATTAATATTATAATAGCTAGGAACCAACATTCTGCCATCACAATGACGCGCAAAATATCCTTAACATGCAAGGTGTTAGGTGTGCGAAGTTAAATAACATTAATAAATTTACGCAACAGATTGAAGTTAAATTAAATATAGACAAATTATTTTTTAATTAAAATTAAAGCTACAATATAACACTCAAATATAGACTTGTTTATAAGATTTGCAAAATAAATTACGGATATTTTGGGCGTATGATCCACTGCTTATGTAAAGACGTTTAGGCAGAAAATAATTTAAAAAATACGTGTGGCACGCATGTAGTCGCACGCACACGTCTAGTCGCACGCACACAAACAGTGTACCGAAGTCTGCCGAACAGAAACGACGTTAGACGATGCACGGCTTTCAACGCCGCACCGCTGTGCCGGTCGGAATGGGGGGTGTTAGGTTTATTTTCGTTACGGAATTTCTTGATTCGGTCGCCGCGCTCAAAGCCCGCCATAAAAGCTATGCAATAGCTAAAAATTCGGAGAAGTAAGTACTTACTCATTAATGTTACATTTGTTGCGGCGCTACGGAGGCCTTTGACCTCACACAGCTGACTGAATTGTTATTTGTCAGGCAAAGACTTTGCTTTCGGTTTAAAGTCAGCTGTTTGGGTCAGAAGTTAATGACCTCAGCGCCGTAGAGAACGCAATTAAAATTTATATGTTATAATAATATTTTATTCGAAATTTTTAAATTATTTTCTGCCTAAATGTAACATTAGCAGTAGATCATATACCCAAAATATCCGTAATTGATTTTACCAAACCTTATATAAGGTTGCTCAAAATGAATGACGGATATTTTAGGCATATGACCTACTGCTTATGTCACGGCGCGCGACGTTGAGGCATTCGAGGCGGAAAAATAATCTGTCTGTAATAGTTCATACAAACTGTATAGCATACGATATTTTATCTTGGCCCGTTAATATCATAGACGAGGCATGCTGAGGCAAAAACTGTCTCCACTTAAATGGCCCCACTTTTGGAGTTTTAGAGACCATTTTTACATGCCCTGTGGTATGGTGAAATCAAGATGGCGTAACTTTTTATTTTGTATGAAGATTTGTTCTGTCAAATGTACTACGGTCTACGCCATAGCATAGCATTATATATTATTATGGTACTGTGGGAATTAGTGGAAGCCCCAAAGGGAGATCTCCGACCGAGCGAGGTGGTATACTCGGAGGCCGAACTCTATAGTGACTATTGGCCACTTTCTAAACAAAATAATAATATACTGTGGGAAGATGCAAATTCGACTTTACCCAGCTTTGTGGCACCCACAGGCGTTTTGTGCGTTTTTTTTAATCTAGAGACAGTTTACAGATTCTTTGACATAAAGGTCTCGTTACCAGGCCATAAAATCTTTTAAAAAAAAGACAGTACCTACAGGTAATGCCAATTTCAAAAGCGTGGGAACGCGTTTTATGAATAACATAATTATAACAATACGCTTTTTGTTTTTTTTTTTATTTAAATGCAAAGACACAAAGCCTAAGAATATTCGAGCCTATTCAAGAATTCTGTCGCTTCATTGATGGTTTCATCAATGAAACTGCAACTACGTATTGTATACACACGTCATATTAGATTAGACCATCGCGTCGTATTTGCATTTTTATGAATGAGCAGACAGTTCGCCTGAATAGTAAGCAATCACCACCGCAAGTTATGCACGCCCCACACTTCTGTGACGCTGCGAAAGGTCCGCGAACAGGAAGTGTAGAGCCGATTTGCACATTATTCTCGTAACGTTTCACGTCATTTTCACAGATCTTTCGCAGTGTCGCCCGCGATTCGCGTATGATGTGTGGAGCGGACTTTACAAGCACAGATTAAAGACGAATAGATACCAGCTGCATAGTTAGCTATCGATTTGAATGCACTACTACAAGCATACGGCGTGTCCATGATTGTCCAAAATAGTGGGCCGTTGAAGGGGACGACAAAATTTTCAAATTTGGATCGATTTGGATCGTCCTATGAAAGCTTCTCTGTACGTAAGTATATTATATATTATCTACTCTGTGTTTACAAGAGTGTTGCCGGTCTTTTTAAACCTACCTTTCTATATTCCATGAATCAATTGATAAGGTGCATATTGATATTTTAATAAATACAATATTCATTAAATGTAGGTACCATAGACACTGAAATATTATTATAGAAACTTTTTGGAATGAATAAATAACCTTTAACTATCTCACTCGGCTATCTCATTATTTTATTAGTAGCCGGTTAAAGCACAAAGGCGTAAAGGGCCCAGTGCACGAGGAAACTCACCCGGGACCACCTGACCTAGATTTACGACCTAGGACTTAGGTAGGTGTTGGCTAAGACAGACTTGGGGAAACCATGTTTTGGTATTGTTTTGGACTTATATTACACTTAGAATTCAAAGTAAAAAATTATTTGCTTGTACACTTAATTAAGTTTATTAGTTATTAATAAAATAGTTTTAGTGCAATATCGTACTAATATTATAAATGTGAAAGTTTGATGTATGGATGGATGGGTGTTTGTTAGGTACTCATTCACGCAAAAACGACTAAACGGATTTCGATGAAATTTGGTATGGTAGTTGTTTAGGCCCTGGATTAAAACATAGGCTACTTTACTCACCTGCTACTATACCAAATTTCATTAAAATCCGTTCAGTAATTTATGCATGAAACTGTAACAAATTGTATACATAATTGTAGTAGGAAGTAGGATTGACTGTTTGTAGCATTTTCACAACTCTTCGTCATGGTCACCTTATGTCTAGGAAATTTCCTAAGATCTATTCCTATTGAGATGTTATTATACACGATATATAATAAAGGTTTGTTTGTATGTTTGTTTGTTTGTTTGTGTGTTTGCATTGAATAAACTCCGAAAGTACTGGGGCGATATTGACGAAGTTTTAGAAATAGAGTGGAACCTGGCTCACTGGGATCTCAACACACCAAGGGTTTTGTGCCATTCAATGAGGTTCTCATTTATTCAGTTTACCAATTAGATAGGCTTTAAATTATATAGGCTTATTTACAGACGCATCCCGCTTACAGAGCTCGAAAAGTATCCCAGCCTGCTAATTGTTTTAGCTCTATGATCTCACTTATGCAGGGAATGAAGCTATATATTATCCCCAATTATAAAAGTAAACTTGGAAAAAATCCTAGAAATCAAATTTCATTTAATCAGGTTCAAATAATCCTATTAACAGAGGTAATTATATAAAAATAATGCCGGAACCTCATTGAAATTCTCAATAATAAAGGTTTCTCACTTATCCAGGCTACACGATATATAGATTAGACCGCGGGGAAGGACATAGACATACTTTTTACCGCGCCAAAATGTACGGTTCCCTCGTGTTTACTTTTAGAGCGCATGAAATTGCAGGTAACATCCGGTGTAATACACTTTGCACTTGTTTCACGTAGTTACAGTAATTTCGCAAAACTGCATCATGGTCACCGTCTGGCGTCTCGTCGGAAAACTCGTCACTCCTACGCGCTTCCGGCCGCGGAAGTGACGTCACCGCCCGCCCGCGCGCTGCAATATCTCTTATTCCTCTTAATACGGTGATAAACGTTATTGTGTTGTAAATAAAATAATGAATTTGTTTTTTATTGATATATAATACTGTGTATGATTAATAATTAAATAAAATTATAATAAAATCCTACTAATATTATAAATGTTAAAGTTTGTGAGGAACGAGGATGGAAGTATGGACGGCTGGATGGATGTGTAGGTGGATGTCACGCAAACACTACTGAACGGATTGTGATGAAATTTGGTATGGTGTAGTTTGAGTTTCGGATTAACACATAGATATGCTTTTTTTATTTAGGTATTTATTTTAATCCCGAAAAAGTACAGTGTCCCGTGGGAATGGGATACTGTAATTACGCGGGTGGAGCGGCGGGCAAAAGCTAGTGAACAATAGCCACAAGTAGATATTAGAGAAACTATGTCAATTTTCGCATTCACAGGCACCTACTGGTAGAGTAGAGGCTATGATTACGTAGTCTTTGCATATTCATTTAATTGTTATTTTTTATTTGTACCCATGCATGTCCCAGATTTCTATTAAAATATTCAGGTAGGTACGTCAAAATTTTGTTTTGATTGTATTAAAAACGCGACACGACCGCAAGGGGAGTCTTATCTTATACTTTTAACGAGACAATCTTGTTCCTCATACTTATAAGTTATATATATATATATGTATGAAATTTAGTATGCAGGGAGTTTTCGGGGAGAGAAAAATCGTACTAGCTAGGTCTTATCCCTTTTAAACTGCACATTTTTAAGCAATATAAGTTTTTGCAACATGCAACAATAGGTATGTCAATAATTTTGACTAAATAAATATCAGTCCGAGTGGCAGAATGGCTTATGAATACTTATTGCGTTGTTTGAAAATTGGGAATGTGGTGGGTTAAAAACCTGGTCAGATAAATATTTTTGTCATTTTTTTTTTTAAATCTAATAGAAATAAATTACCCAGGTACATGCGATTAACCGGCAACACCACTTCTACGTTGCCGGCCTTTTTGAACAGCATTATGTGTCATGAAGCTGTCATGTGCGGGAAGCGCCGGCATTACTATTGAGCAATTGCGGGCAGCGGGCAGGATGCGCGCGCGCAACATTCGGCACGAGCTAAGTGACCAATTGTCGCGATCTGTCGCTCTGTCCTCGGTTACATCATCATCAGAACAATGGATCACCTACAGACGTAGAGTAGAAAACTTATATACTTACGTACAAAGAAACAGCTTAGAACGATCCAAATCAAATGCAAATTTGTAAAGGACACTGGCATTTTCTATGGCAAAAATTTGGTACGACGACCAAAGAAAAAATTAGGCTAGATGCAACCGTAATTACACCCAACGACACAGGTCGCATATCTGAAGGAGGTGGGGGAAATTCTCATACATTTTACTTAACTCATTTCAAGGAATATTCCATGGATCTGAATTAAATTAATTTCAGGAAATGAAGTGCGAATGAAAATTGTACAATCTAATTGTATTTTGTTTTGTGGTTGCCACTTTTTTAAACAGCAGGTCATGAACGCCCAACGTCTTCTTGACCGCCGACTTGACTTCAACGCCGTAGCTATACTTGTAGTAGTGCAATCAAATCCATAGCAGCTAATATGTAGCTGTTTATCTGTTCGTTATTCTTCAATTTGTGCTACAGAATATATAATAAGCTAATTACCTTCGTGAACATTTTTTATTCGCCGACGAACACATAGGGGTGTTATAAGTTTGACGTGTCTGCGTGTGTTTGTCCGTGGCATCGTAGCTTCCAAACGGACGAACCGATTCTGATCTAGTTTTTTTCATTTGAAATCTGAAATGATCGAGAATGTTCTTAGCTATAATTCATCATCATTAGCTCGCTAACTGCTTAACAATTCGGGAGTTACTTAAAACTTTTAATTAAACGCGCTACTTTTTTTATGCCTCCTTATTCTAAAAGCGCCTTAAAGTATTCATTTCCTCATCAATTGGCTAAGCTGATTTCAATTGATTGAAATTGATATTATTACAATTATTTTGAAATCAGCTGCGAAGTAAATGAGCTCACATGGTGGTCAGTGTCGTATAAAGTGCAAGTGGTATTTTATTTTGTAAAAAAAATCGCGTCTTATAATAATTGTTTTTCTCACTAAACGTGTTTACACAAGCAGTGAATTATGTGCAAAACAAATTTGTAAGTAGGTAAGTAACTAATTGATTTTACACAACAAAAATTTTTATCTAACCGTATAGTTTCCATTAAAATACTGAGAAAATAAAGACCGATGGCTATTACCCTCAAGACTGTCCCTGGCCAAGGTTCCGCTGGTTAATAAGGCTTACGTGCGTTGCAGTTTGTACAATACAGTTAACGGACATCTCACAAATTAATATCGACCTTATCCCCCACTGTCAGGGTTGATAATACTGTATCGGGGCGTTGGATTTCCCGTACAGCCCGGGATACATCACAAACGAAAAACAACTTTATCATCGGCGGTTGAAGTTAGAGAATACTGTAGCAAGGCGTTTCCCATACAGTACGGGGTATCGAAAATCGATGCTAACTAGAAATCGGTGTTTTCTATTTATAGGAAAAATTGCAACATTCGCGATTAATTTTGAATGGATTATTGTCCGATGTAATAAAGATTGATTTGTGAAACATTTTATTGAAAACACAGCAAAAGTTTCTTGACAATGCTATCCCAGTTCTGATCATATGACGCGTGCGGATAATTCGTAATTTAGGGCATGTAGCTTTTAGCTAGTGTACGACATAGGTCCTATCTGCATCTAGATGGGGGCAAGGACGGTGAATACATTGTCGCGATGTTGCGACACTGATGTTAGGACAATACTGACGTTTGTTTATACTTTGTATTGTGTTGGTACTTGATACAATAGAGTATAGAGGAATAGACCCAGACCACATTCCGATATGAAATACTATATAAATGTGAGTTACTACCCGCGGCTTCGATCGTGCAAAAGGAAATCACGCGGCAACCGTAAATTATGCCGCAATAAAAGGTAGCCTATGTCCTTCCCCGTGGTCTACTCTATATCTGTGCCAAATTTCATCAAAATCGGTCCAGTAACTTTGAAGCCCATTCAAAACAAACAAATCATTCCTCTTTATCTATCTATCTATATTTATTCATAAAATAAAATATTTATTTATATATAAGACAAATCAGATTGACTGATGTATCAACGAAAAGGCTTTACACGCTAAAGGCTGGAAATTTGAAATTTTGCACACGTATTGCTCGTATGACGTAGGCAGGGGGTGAAATAGGTGATAAAAGGTGGTATGAAAATTTGGACATATTTGCATGATATTTCGTATGATTTGAGTACGGAAAAAAATGACTTAGGTATGTATTTCAGCGTTTTCTAAAATTCAATCCCTAGGTGGATAAAATAGGGGACGAAACTGACAATTGATGCTAGCAATACATATTAGATCGCAGACAAATATTCTACTATTTTATATGAATGAATAAGTTATTAATAAATACCCGACATTATAAGATATAATATATTATATAGATAGATTGCACAATTGTCTGGGAATCTCAATTACGAAATTTCGTTCATGTGATGTCCTCGAGTCTATATTTAATTATTTAATGTTGTAAATTATATATATTGGTAACGTGCTGATCGTGTCAGTACTATGAGGGTATGAGTGTGGAGTACCAACCTCTTTTTTAAGGATCTGACTAAAAGACTGGTCGACAAAACGAATGGCCCTAGGAGCTCGCACCCATGAGAGTTTTTATGTGGTGCGACAGAAAACACTCCTCTGTTAATCAGTAGCGTGGGGTTCCTATAACTCATCCTTCCGGCACCTCGTTCAAATCTCTACTATTATACAGGCTAGGGCTTCCCTATGAAGGAGAGCCAGTCTTCGCCACTACTGTTAATAGAACTCTGCGCTAATACAATAGAGCTGAAAATCGCAGTTTCAAGTGTGAAATGCCAGATTTCACAGCTGTACACGATTTTCAATTTTATTGTATTGTCGCACAGTTATATTCACAGTGCAGTTTTTTCTCTCAGGACTACTAAAAAAACGCTCGTGGGAACGCATCCTTAGACTGGCGCTTACCTCGGCCGACGTATCAGTTTGGCCATACTTTTTTTTTAAATTAATTTATTCATGACAATGGATAGGTACAAAGTCCTTCAGTCGTATACATTTCGACATGTTTGGCCATACAGCGATGCTGCCAGCCTCTTAGGTACTCTACCCGCAGCCTCCGACCTAGATTCAGTTTTTTACCTGTACCTAGTCCTTTTTTCATTTAGACAATAACTTATATACTTTAGATAATAATTTAGGTACTTTAACTAGATTTTAATTCCTTTTTTTTTAAATATTGTAATGTTAGTTACTTCTTATTACCAATAAATTCACTTAATAAAAGCTAAAACTACAATATGTAACATATTTACTTTATATTTATATACCTATTCAAAAATATTGGGGTATTGTATTACTACTGGATTAATGTTAGAAGTATTATATTTCAGTAGATAGTTAAAAAAAACAAAAGTCAATAGGTAATTTGAATGAAGAACTGTCGCGTCTTTACTCTATACTCTATAGTCTATACTCTGTAGTGATGTAGCTATTAACTGTCACTAACTCACTAAACCTAAGAGGAATTCGCGTTTTTTTTTGAGAAACAAACGAGGAACGGACTTTACAGAGAATTCAGTTTAAATTGCCATAAAAACAACGAGCCTCGCACGATTCGTAATAGGCCTTGTCTTGTTTACATAGAGAAAAAGTTACGACTGCTGGAAAAATTAGGCAAATCTTATGTTTTTTGTTGTTTTTCCAATAATTTCTTCTTAATTTGATGAAAATATAAATTAGCCTACATTAATTCGATTTTATTTCGTCAAAATGTTTGCACGCCGTGAGAAAGCTGACAAAATAATATGAGTGTATATTTACCATCTTTTTGTACTATGGGTATTTTTGCACATAAAATAATAGGCTTATTTTTATAAGAAATTAAATTACTAAAACTATTAAATATTAGCTTTATAGGGTCGGTACTTACCAGCTGCATAGTAGGTTGCTGCAAAATATAGATGATCGTTTTGTTTCAGAGCGAGCCATGAAGCTTTCAGGGCTTTCCTATTAACAAGAAAAGTATTTTAAACAATCTGAGTATAAATCTCATAATTGCATGCCATTTCTACTATTTCCTACTTGAATTCAATTCTAGGTAAAATGTCGGGTAAGCGTGTTATAGATAGGGAACTTTTTATATTTATTTTCGCACAGTTATATTTACAGTGCAGTTTTTTCTGTCACGACTACTAAAAAAACGCTCGTGGGAACGCATCCTTAGACTGGCGCTTACCTCGGCCGACGTATCAGTTTGGCCATACTTTTTTTTTAAATTAATTTATTCATGACAATGGATAGGTACAAAGTCCTTCAGTCGTATACATTTCGACATGTTTGGCCATACAGCGATGCTGCCAGCCTCTTAGGTACTCTACCCGCAGCCTCCGACCTAGATTCAGTTTTTTACCTGTACCTAGTCCTTTTTTCATTTAGACAATAACTTATATACTTTAGATAATAATTTAGGTACTTTAACTAGATTTTAATTCCTTTTTTTTTAAATATTGTAATGTTAGTTACTTCTTATTACCAATAAATTCACTTGATAAAAGCTAAAACTACAATATGTAACATATTTACTTTAATTTATATATACCTATTCAAAAATATTGGGGTATTGTATTACTACTGGATTAATGTTAGAAGTATTATATTTCAGTAGATAGTTAAAAAAAACAAAAGTCAATAGGTAATTTGAATGAAGAACTGTCGCGTCTTTACTCTATACTCTATAGTCTATACTCTGTAGTGATGTAGCTATTAACTGTCACTAACTCACTAAACCTAAGAGGAATTCGCGTTTTTTTTTGAGAAACAAACGAGGAACGGACTTTACAGAGAATTCAGTTTAAATTGCCATAAAAACAACGAGCCTCGCACGATTCGTAATAGGCCTTGTCTTGTTTACATAGAGAAAAAGTAACGACTGCTGGAAAAATTAGGCAAATCTTATGTTTTTTGTTGTTTTTCCAATAATTTCTTCTTAATTTGATGAAAATATAAATTAGCCTACATTAATTCGATTTTATTTCGTCAAAATGTTTGCACGCCGTGAGAAAGCTGACAAAATAATATGAGTGTATATTTACCATCTTTTTGTACTATGGGTATTTTTGCACATAAAATAATAGGCTTATTTTTATAAGAAATTAAATTACTAAAACTATTAAATATTAGCTTTATAGGGTCGGTACTTACCAGCTGCATAGTAGGTTGCTGCAAAATATAGATGATCGTTTTGTTTCAGAGCGAGCCATGAAGCTTTCAGGGCTTTCCTATTAACAAGAAAAGTATTTTAAACAATCTGAGTATAAATCTCATAATTGCATGCCATTTCTACTATTTCCTACTTGAATTCAATTCTAGGTAAAATGTCGGGTAAGCGTGTTATAGATAGGGAACTTTTTATATTTATTTTCGCACAGTTATATTTACAGTGCAGTTTTTTCTGTCACGACTACTAAAAAAACGCTCGTGGGAACGCATCCTTAGACTGGCGCTTACCTCGGCCGACGTATCAGTTTGGCCATACTTTTTTTTTAAATTAATTTATTCATGACAATGGATAGGTACAAAGTCCTTCAGTCGTATACATTTCGACATGTTTGGCCATACAGGGATGCTGCCAGCCTCTTAGGTACTCTACCCGCAGCCTCCGACCTAGATTCAGTTTTTTACCTGTACCTAGTCCTTTTTTCATTTAGACAATAACTTATATACTTTAGATAATAATTTAGGTACTTTAACTAGATTTTAATTCCTTTTTTTTTAAATATTGTAATGTTAGTTACTTCTTATTACCAATAAATTCACTTGATAAAAGCTAAAACTACAATATGTAACATATTTACTTTAATTTATATATACCTATTCAAAAATATTGGGGTATTGTATTACCTACTACTGGATTAATGTTAGAAGTATTATATTTCAGTAGATAGTTAAAAAAAACAAAAGTCAATAGGTAATTTGAATGAAGAACTGTCGCGTCTTTACTCTATACTCTATAGTCTATACTCTATAGTCTATACTCTGTAGTGATGTAGCTATTAACTGTCACTAACTCACTAAACCTAAGAGGAATTCGCGTTTTTTTTTGAGAAACAAACGAGGAACGGACTTTACAGAGAATTCAGTTTAAATTGCCATAAAAACAACGAGCCTCGCACGATTCGTAATAGGCCTTGTCTTGTTTACATAGAGAAAAAGTTACGACTGCTGGAAAAATTAGGCAAATCTTATGTTTTTTGTTGTTTTTCCAATAATTTCTTCTTAATTTGATGAAAATATAAATTAGCCTACATTAATTCGATTTTATTTCGTCAAAATGTTTGCACGCCGTGAGAAAGCTGACAAAATAATATGAGTGTATATTTACCATCTTTTTGTACTATGGGTATTTTTGCACATAAAATAATAGGCTTATTTTTATAAGAAATTAAATTACTAAAACTATTAAATATTAGCTTTATAGGGTCGGTACTTACCAGCTGCATAGTAGGTTGCTGCAAAATATAGATGATCGTTTTGTTTCAGAGCGAGCCATGAAGCTTTCAGGGCTTTCCTATTAACAAGAAAAGTATTTTAAACAATCTGAGTATAAATCTCATAATTGCATGCCATTTCTACTATTTCCTACTTGAATTCAATTCTAGGTAAAATGTCGGGTAAGCGTGTTATAGATAGGGAACTTTTTATATTTATTTTCACCTATTGATGTTCACCATAAACACCGTTTGACGACACTAAGCAGTAGGCACAATGCAACAGACCTACCAGTGTAGATTTCAAGGAACCTAATATGGCACTATATTGATTTCTTTCTGCTCGCTATTTAATATAATATACAATAATTCTCACCGCGTATCGCTCCCACAGCTACGAGCTAACGAGCTTTTTTAACACATAATGAACTCATTACTCCACTAACAATGACGAAAACGTCTCTAACTCTAATGACTTACAACTATTGAATGGTCAAGCTTTCCCCGGGTACAAACCGAACAACTTAGTTTTGAATAAGTTGAAGCTATTTGGTTTGAACACTTTTGAAATTGATAGGTATAGGTATACTTATTAAGTTTATGCGAATATTATTGCAAATTACTTTTACTGGTTTTATCGCGGCTTGTTAAATATTTAAGAAGCAGCCGTGATCACGAGAGGACTGAGATGGCGAGTGTTTAATAATATGAGCTTCAATTCTTCAAACTACCTACCCCAAGATTCTTCAATTAATTGTTTTTTTTTATTTATTATTTACATTATATGGCATCGGCTTATAACCATTTGCCAGGTTCAAGTTAAAAAGGCGGGAAATAGAACTTTCGTTTCAATTTTCAACACCGTATTCCTAAATCAAGTCTAAAGTCTAGTCAAAGTCCAAATGAATTGTCAGTACAGTCCATGAGTCATGTCAGTCCATTCAGTAAAGTGGTAGAAGCTTTACTGACAGTTCCTAAGGAGTTTTGGCGGAACACAAAATAGCACGTTTTTAGTAGTTATACCACTTGCCGACACTTGTTCGCACGTTAAAGAATATTTAATGGTTAATATTCTACCAATATTACACATTAACAACCGAAATAACACAAATTAATGAAAAAATACAAAAACCACAACGTCACCCGTCCCCGGCAAAACTCCCGAATATTGTTTTAAATGTTTTCAACACCTTTTTTTATATCGTCATGTACAAAGTCTAGTTAAAGTCCAATTGATCGTCAGTACAGTCAAATAGTAAAGTGGTAGACGCTTACTGAACTTTCTAGGGAGTTTTGAAGAGAACACAAACGAGCACGCTTTTTAAAGCTGTACCACTTGCCCACACTTGTATACGTTAACGAATATTTAATTAATGGTTAATATTCTACCAATATTACATACTAGGAACCAAAATAACAAAAAGTTACAGAAGAAATACAAAATCATTCACATCCCCGGCAAAAATCCTTCTCCAATTAATTGTGTTTTTAAATTTCGAACTTGCAACCTGGCTAGTGGCTGGCAATGTCCAACCTTTTTAAACTAAGTTATTTGCAAGAGCTAGAGCTATACGGTGTACTATGTACTAATATTACGTCGGACTTGCTTTGCTGAACCTAATTTTTGTTATTTGATAAACCCTTTGCTGTTGGTGAACTTTTAAGGCTTAGACCGTCAATCAGGGTTTGAAGACCCCGAAGAGATCTTCACCTCGTCTCTTTTAGGTACCCCAGGGCTATTCAATAGATCGGTATTGAACCCTATACTGCCGTTACCTTACACCGTGAAATTCTGAGCTAGGAAGCTAACGGAGGAATACGCAAATGCGCCTTAAATATTTGTTTGGTGGCTCTCAGACCTAGCCTGTGATTCAAGTGAGCCCATTATAAAAATTAAATTGTCATCTGCATTATAATTGTCATTCGTCGTTAGTGTCATCATTTTTATGTTTTGTCTACTAGTCTGCTTCAATTTGACACTGTTGACAGACTGCTGAATTTTCAGGCTGGATGTTCAGGATGCCCCTTTTGTAGCGTTTGAGTATTCGGACGTAAAATTACAATGTCAAATCTTTCTAATCTATGCCAATTAGGGATGTGCAGTATCAATGACCGATTAAAGTGTCGATGTAGCGAAGTGCTCTCGACAGGAGGAGCAGGTGGTTGCACAAAAACTGGCTCTCGACACGATCGTGGCCCGTGCTCAGCGTTTGTGAGCCATATGTACGAGATATAACATATTATGGGATAATTTTCGTATAATATTCCGAGAGACAGATCGATTCCACGAAATTAATTTTAACGAGCAAGCGAGGTAAAACCTATGGTAAGAGGGTGTTATATAAATTACATCTCGCTAACTTCACGTAAACTACAGACTTTATTTATTTCTCTGTTACGTAAACTATGTAATCACTAATCAGAGTCAGGTTAGAGTCGATTTCGATGAACTGTAAAGTTAATTTTCAAAACAAGGTTATAATTTTTGGAATTAACTTTATAAACTTAGGCGGAAGGAAGCGGGAGCGTACCTACCTATAATTAGTACATACTTACGTACCTCTAATCTTCTTAGATTATTATAGTTACCTGTTACCTGTTACCTGTTACTCAGCCTTCACGAACCACGATAGGTACATAACTATTACTGTTGCAGCGTGCACATTATGTAGAATGTAATCTTTTCGATGGTCAAGTTGTTGATGTGACCAATAGACTTAGGGTCAGTTCACACCACGACGATACGCGACGCTATGCGGTGCTGCATATTTAATATAGCTATTCAAACTCTCTAAAATAAAGCTATTCGAACTTTACTCACTACACAAAAAGATTCACGTTACATATGACATCAGTCAATAGTATTAAACTGCACACGCGCTGTGCAGCGCGGTGCAACCTGACATTCGAACATACTAGAAATATTTTGATGGAACTTTGTCGATATTGTACCAGATGATGTGCAGTCGTTGCCATATTCAGTAGCTATTTAGTAATCTGTGCCGCCGCGCCGTGCTTAACGCCTAGAGTTCGACTGGTTACTAAAGAATTACTTTTTAAAGATAACACCGCACTACCGCAATGGAGTGCCGCGTCGCGCAGTTTCACTGCGTTATATATGATATATCTCATACAATTTCATACATACAATATTTGGCCGTGTCGCGTCGCGTAGTTCCGCTGCCGCGTTGTTATAATATAATTCCCCCACACCGATTTCGGTGTGGGGGCGGTGGCCGGTGTCATTGAAACCAGGCCAGTTACGCAGGAGTTATTTTTATAGTGCCCAAGTGTGTGCGCAGTACACAAAAGCACTCTCTCCTCCTTTACTCTCATAACCCAGTGGGACGGATAACCGACACGACTGGCGAGAGATCAGGCGCAGGTCCGACTATTTACATGCCCATCCGACGCATGGATCATCTTTCTTGTCAGACAATCAGGTGATCAGCCTGCATTGTCCTAACCAAACTTGGAACCAACATTTTTGTTGTTCCAATTCGGGAATCGAACCCACGACCTCAGAGTCGAGAGCCAAGCTCTAACCACTAGACGACGGAGGCGTTGTTACGCCTGGTGCGGTATCACCTTAACTAAAGCGTAGACCAAATCGCATATGCCAATTGCCTCGTTTGACGAGCTAACGTGCGCTACTGTGTGAAGTATGTGGAGTATAGGGTACGGAGGGCAGCCCGCACGTGCCATCTGCGCAGGAAGACGCACTCACGCGCACAATGGGCTTCTCGCAGGTGCCCGCGCGCGCCGCGCACGCCGTGCACGCCGTGCACACATATTGATCCGTGTCGATCAACATCCACTGCAGTAATCCTACTACTGTAACAAGTTATGATTGAAATATGGATGAATGTTTGTGACGCTTTGGTGCAAAAACTACTGAACCGATTTTGATGAAATTTGCTTACATAATATGCTACTTATTTCCCGAAAAAGTTTTGCCGTGGGATACGCGGGTGGAGCCGTGGGCAAAAGCTAAGTAGTACAAAATATTAAACATTAAAACGAGCAAACGGATTGCTTCATGATAAGCGATTACCACCGCCCGTGGACACCAGCAACACCAGAGGAGATGATTTCTTATTGTTTTTGTTACATGCAGTTTCAGCGTTTAATTATCTGATTATTTTACTTGTTAGTATTAATTTTACAGTAATAATTACTAGAGCAAGTACGACCACACTGCTAATAACCGTCGACAATCATCGTTTTTCTATGAAAATGACGGACGATGTATGAAAAACAACTATTCCCGAAAGAAATTCAGTTTTACTGTACTTAGATTGGTTATTATGAATATATGTTACGTTGTTGTTCTGCATAAAAGCTAGTTACTTGAATGTAATGTGAACAGAGTGACTCACTTACTCTCTCCGTAGCGTCGCTAAAAAGTAAATTATGAGCTAAAACAGCAAATAGTGCAAACAGAGGGTGCGCCGCTATACTGACGTGTAGTATGTAGCTTGTGCCGTATGCTGGTCAACTTAGCATTAAAAAACAGGAGCATACTTTCTCACACTGAATAAAAAAGTAAAGACGGTTCTGCGAACAGTGAGCCTGGTCTAAAGTCTCGCCTCGCCGTGTAATTGCAGTGTCACGCACATACATGTAACGAAACTACGCCTTACCTCGTAAGGCGAGCTGTCGCGGTGTTGGTTTTTATGTATGTTGTGCGTGGCTACACGCGCATTACATAGATTAAAAACCGGCCTCAGTTTTTGTTTGACAAAACTCTGTCTTCACTTTTTTATTTGGCCTGAGTGTACTTTATTATTTTGTTCTGGGCTAAGTTATACCTAAGAGGAAGATACGCTTTTATGACACTGATTATCTCTTCCCATAAACCATATTACCCCTGGGCCCTGACTATAACTATTTTAACTGACTTCCAAAAAGGAGGCGGTTATATGTTCGTCTGTAGGTATATATTTTTTCCTATCTACATACATAATCTGAATACTTTTAAAAATCTAATTTGTTTACTACATATCGCCTTCGCCAGACAGACTCTGGAGTATACCTGAGTCGCTGGCAAGCGGCCAGCCTTAGTAACCCACATCGCGACGTAATAATGATGAAAGCACTTATTTTAGTCGCTTATTAACACCAGAAGCAAAATTTAAACTTTGATAAACTTAATGATCTCCACACACGAGCAGCTGTGGACTTTCTCCTTACGTAATAGGGTTGAAAGTTGATTGGTGAAGTAGCATCATCATAGTAGGATTTCGCGGAGATAATGACAAAGTGGGACATGAACGTAGGCATGTTAATTGGCCGAAATGACCGGCGGTCGACGCCATAACGGACGCCGCGTGGGCCGTGACGCTGCGTCTGCGCACCGACCAACGACCGTGACCCCGGAACCGTCGTCGCCTCATAGAGAACCACCTACTAGATCCCCATCAGTAGGGGAGGCTGAGGCTCTCATGACACTGGCGTATCAGTGACGTCGGCGAGTGTTTCTTCTTGTTCATTCACAGATTCGATTCTTAATATAGAGATGCAGACATCGGGACCCACCGCATACATAATATACTAGGTATTACGTAAACGTTTGTTGCCTGACGACAAATATTAGTATGAACGAGAGGCCCGAGTAACTACTAGTCCTAGGAACTTCAATTAAGGGTGCACTGGATAGAACTGAAAATTGGAGTTCTTTGAAACTTTTTTCTCAGTTATGGTCGTAATGAAATATCCCAAAAAAATATATGCTAATATGCGTTATATTTAGCCCAGGACTTAAATTTTTATAAATTGAAATTTTTATTTAAATATTGATTTAAAAATATGCTAAGACCACAACCTTTTTTCTTTTCTTCTATAAGTCACACGAGTGTGAAAATTATTTCAGTAATTTAAGTAAGACAGACTCGGGAGAAGGTTACGTTTTAGTATTTGCAAATATTGTGTCAAATATTTATAGCGATTTTTTATCCGATTTCAATACGGGTCGGCGCGATATGCCCTTGTCGCCTACAAAATTAGTAGACTTGACCCCTCAAGGTCACTGGCGTTACCTATACAGAGCCTTAAAAAATAATTAATCGAACACGCTCGACCATAAGATGAAAATCGCATAACAGCGCCGTTGAATTGTGCGCTCATGTCATGTTTAACGTAGTTCAACCACGTCTGCAGTCGTTGCGGTCACTTCCTTTGTGTTGAAATATTTTGAGGCATCCACTAGGATATTTAGGATACATTGCACTAGCAATGAAAATGATTAGAAACTGGTCGAGCAGGAACTTTGTCGATATTATACTTAAGGGCTAAACTTTGTACTTAGGCTAAGCAACTGTTCATGCGTGGTGCTACTATTATACATAGGTAGGTATACAAAAGTATTTATAGTTTATCAATGGCTGAAGCTTTTTAAGTTTTAACACAGTACAGTCTAAATTAAGATTTTATATTATGATTGATTGCACACCCCTGAGAATAGCCGATAAGCCTTGAAATATTGCTTTTTGTAAAATAGGTACTCGTGAGAACTAAGAACTCAAGTAATTTCGCTGATTTACACATAGTACAACCATGTTCTTAATGTCTCTCGGCAATCATCGTTTTCCATGAAACGTATGAAAACCGATAATTCCCGAAAGACATTATTATTAGAACGTAGGTACTGAACCATTTAATTCTACATAGTAATAATGAAAGCACTAGGTAATAGATAAGTAATTATTATGTTTGAGGTTGCTCGTAGTTATTCTTCGGAGGATTAGAAAAACTTATAAGTACCATCTTTTTTGTGGATGGAAAATCCATAAGTGCAGTGGTGAACACCTGCGGTTCGTACGGTGTACCACTTATGAACTTGTTGCTGTAGTAATAAGGTCGGAATGTTGTACACGGGGTTTGGCGTCGACTGTACCTATTTGGTTTATGTTGTTAAACAATGAAACCACCATTTAATATTGATTTCATAAGTTTCAACATGGTTTCAACACCATAAGTTTACGAAAATATTACTCATCGAATCCAATCCATTTAACGATCATTGATAAGAAACTCATTCACTCAGTTATTTGAGTTTTGCGAGTGCAAAAAATCTAATTACTTTTATACCTACTTACCTCATTAATAATTTTTTTGGTCTACAAGTTACAACCGATGTTTGTTTTGGCATGAGTGATTTTTAAGACGTAGTATATACTGTGCTACATGTATTACAACATTGATTAGTTGCACAACATTAACTCATATCTAGATGACTTACAAGTTATAAGTAATACTTTTTGTTCTTTTTACTTTTAATAAGCCACATCCTGGTGATTAGGCGGAATAAGCGCATAAGTATCGAAGTGTGTGATCTAGTTGGTTCTATTTCGGTTTCGGGTTATTCCGGGCAGGGCAGGTTTTCGGGAATGTCAACAAACCAACGCAACGGCAACCATTCAATGAACCCGACGCGCGCGGACCGGTCCTAACCCTACCTATTCATAAAAACGCTCCGGACCTTCAATGAATCCAGCTTTATACTTACTAAGATCTACCTACATACATACTTTTTCCCGTGGCTCTGTCCGCTTAAGGATAAAGTTCATTTATTATACCTATAAAACTTCTTCTTAAATCACTCTGTCTATTGATGAAAATTGAAAACTGCATTAAAATCTGTTGCGTAGTTTAAAATAACTACATACTCAGTCGAGGATTGTTTCTATATATACATTCGTAGTAAAAAAAAAAGAAAAATGTTTATAAAATAAGAAGATACTGACTGTATAATTTATATGTACGCTGTGTTGAAAACTATGTCTACTTTCTTTCGCATGATACTCTTAAATCATAAATCAATTTCACGGCAGCACGATACTAATTCTGATGTGTTAATAAACTAATTTAAATAACAGGTTTGTTGCAAGATGTGGAAGGCAATGAGACTTTACTCAACCCACTTTGCACAACTCGGTAGTCGGTACTAACCACTGCACCGATAGTCTCACCAGTGAATCTTGCAGTCATTATCGAAAAGCAGGTCAAGTATTAAGTAATTAGTAAATACCGAGTTCACTTGCTAGTAGCTAGTTACATACACAAGCATCAAATGTAGTAGCCATCTTCATCAAAACATTTCAGTCAGAATATTTTTAGTTATTTTTATCTTATAACTACTTGTCACACAAAACTTTTGAGATACAGAATTTTAAGTTTCTATATAAATTAATTGCATAGAATCAAGATGAAGATGTACAAAACAATTTACCAGTGTAAAAGTTACTAAAATATATTTTGAAATAAGGAGTAAGCAATAAAATTATTAGTCTATTAAAATATGATTTTAAACAACTCAAAATCTTTATGTTTTAGTCTCACTGTATAAGTCTAAATATGTAAGGTATTAGGTAAGGTATATCTTTAAAGAGTGGAATGAAAAACATACTTAAGGATTTAGTTTCATATAATTTTCTTTTAACAAAATATGATCAATAGAAAACTGTATAATTAACAATGTAGCATCTTAAAAGATATTCGAAAGTTATTAGATGTAGGTAGACATTTTTACATATTATATACTTTGGAATGTTCATATAAACAATCTCATATGAATCCAAACAAATAATTTACAATATGTACATGAGAATGGAGGAGCATACATGAAAGTCAACACATCAAATACCCTTACTACTGGTAAACGGTCTAGAATAAAACAATATTGGCTCGTCCATTCCCACATAGAACTTTAGTACAACAATCCAAATGCTGATTACTATTTTTTTGTATCAACCTTACAGTGCAGTTAGCGAATACAAAAATAGTCACTCAGTCAGTAGACAAGACGATCCATTGATTATAAATTATATACGCAGCTGAGTAATATTTTATTTTATGGCAAATAATTTTATTTATCTTACAATAGACATGAGGGAAGTACATATATACAGAGACAAACCAAAAGGTTCTATAGATCAGTTACACTGTAAGGATGCTTTTATCACCATCCAATATTTTGCTATTTTTACATGAGATTCATAATGAGATTTTGATAAAGAATATAATGTTACGCGAGGCCATGTTTAGCAAGGTTTAATAGATGCAACCGTTAATAGTTATTAGGCGTTGGATGTAGCTGATCACTGAGTTTTATCTAAATAAAGCAGTCAATAAATAAATGTTTATAAATATCTAATAAATACCTACATGGGCTATATTTACAAGAAGCCTTTTGTTAAGGGCACGTTTCAGCCTTTAAATGAACATAATACAGACTATCCCAGTGGGATAGCAGGTATAAATTAAAAATAAAGTAAAGCTGCCGGCTTAACAATCGTATTACAAAATAATACTGACACCAGTAAAATACTCTATCCGTGTGATGGAATGTGCCGACCGAACGCCCGCGGCTGCGGCAATAGGAACTGCTACTCACTGCCTTACAACCATCCAAATTCATCACAATTCTATTTATATAGAACTATAAATACAATTAACATTGATTCACAACTATCTAGATGTTCTTGTGAACAAGCACTAGTGGCCCGCACGTACATTCGGCCTGAATACATTACTCTCATGTACATTATCACTTACAACTGTTTGCAATTTTTTTACATTAACATTGACAGAGAACATTGCAAGGTATAATGAGCACAGGCAGTATCATGAGGCCCACCCACTAAACATTTACTACAGTACAAAACAATAACATGCAGCAGGCCGGAGCCCAACAGAAAACATTGCCTAGCCATCCAACACGTGGCCGACCAGCCCGGACTCCAATAAGGACACCCGGACCGTAACAAACAGAAACAGAAGTTATTTGTCTAAAATAAGGCAACATCCATATTCTTCAATATGGTGCCAAAATAACACAGCTCTACACGAAGCGAGTAGCATAAGGTACACGGTCCACTTCACACAAGTCTAGTGCAACCCACGAATGGAACACACAACGCAATTCACTAACACCAAGACGGAGACTGGAATTTTGAAAACACAACAATCTTCGAACCGAATCCAGTATATACAAAAGAAATTCCTTCCAAATAAATTAAAAGCTTCATAAAATAATTATCACATAAATTTTTTTTATCTCCCGTTCTCTCCACATAACTTAACACATAATCTAACTATATAATATGTACACGAGATACAGTATAAACAGGTCGCTCCGGTGAGAGTCCAGGTTAGGGTACGCTACTGGGGCTGGAGCTGCGTACACAGCCGCACGCCGTGGGGCGCCGCCACTGCCACCAGCTGCACGGGCGCTCCGCACTCCTCCGCGAAGGGCGGCGCCTTGCTCCGCCGGTGCAGGCGCACCCATGCGCCGAAGCAGACTAGAATCGCGAGGAACACCGCCACCGTCGCGCCGCCCGCTATCGACGCCGTCTCCATCATCAGGTGCCGGCTCGTCAGCACGTACGAGTCGTCCAGGTCCTTGAACTCGCACCGCTGTCCCACGAACCCGCTCTGGCACTCGCAGTTGTAGATCGGGCTGTCGGATATGACAACAGTGAAGCACACGCCGCCGTTGAGGCAGTAATACTCCGAATAGTCGGGCTCGCACTTGAAGGTGGGGAAGGTGACATTGAGCCTCGGCTGCGGCTGAGGCTGCGGCACGGGCCGCTGCGGGCGCGTGGGCCGCGCCGGCCGCTTGGAGATGGAGCTCGAGCACGCGCCCGCCAGCGCCCAGGCCGCCGACACTACCGCCCACCACACTACCAACGATTGCATTCTCCGCTCGCGAGGCGCTCGCGGTACGTGCACGATTTTGACATTGGACGGTGACTTATACAAAATCCGAGAGGCGATGACATGACCGCTTTCGAATTTCGAACTCGAACCCTTCGCTCGTATCCGCGTCGGCGGTCCGCCCAGACATGTTTCCTGTGTCGACTTTTTTTAACTTCGACGATCACTCGCTCATGACGGAGGCGCGGTTTCTACTAACACTGAAGATTACTTGCACGACCCTCCGTGGGCATGTCGAAGTGAAACACTGATTTTATCTTAGCACTTAATTCGTGATTGATAATTATTCACGCAGTACATACACACAACGTCCCGTTCGAAACGATGTACACAAAATGGTGCTGAGAGACGGAGTAGCACTACTCAGCGAGTTGTCTATGCACGACTGACGGAAAGCGTCTACTGCATCCGCCATCTGCCGACGAGTCCGACGAC
Source organism: Phengaris arion (assembly GCA_963565745.1). Taxonomy (NCBI): domain Eukaryota; kingdom Metazoa; phylum Arthropoda; class Insecta; order Lepidoptera; family Lycaenidae; genus Phengaris; species Phengaris arion. Next base: position 17,306,373 of record OY751450.1, read on the forward strand.
GAGTGAATGCGTATTTACGTCTCCATGTGTGCGTTCCGTTGTTAACTGTGTGAGTTGAGTAGCCTTTCAATGTGTGATTCCAAAGAGATAAAAAACACTATGTACCTATTGAAAAACCTGATATCGAAACGAGTGCTGTGCATAGGATTTTAACCTTTATTTATTCAATATATGACAATGTAAACATTGCATGTCCTACTGTTTCATACATTAATTACCTATTTATTTATAGATATATACCGTATACGTACGTCGTGCGCATATTATGCGAAAGGAGATCAATAATAAGATTGTAATTTTTGCTGTACATAATATCATGCAGAATGCAAATATTCCAATAACTATGTACACACTTTCTAAAAATAATAATTTAAATTTCAATGAGTTGGAATTTGTGTTAAATTCTGTTGTAAATTAAGAAATCAGATCTTTAAGGCATGTTAATAACCTATGTATATCGTAATTACGCCTAAAACGGGTGTTAAAAAATGTTTGTACAATAGGTTGCCCCATGTTTGGGAAATCAGTGTGAGACATGTAAAAATGACTGCACCTTAAATTTTTTGTCTGTTGAAAGTCTATGGCTAGAAGAAAGTGGTTCTGGTTTGTCTATTTGCAAATTGTTTGTAGTGTCAACGTCAAAAGTTCATCAAAATAATGTCAAATTTCTAATGTAAATTCAGTAGTATTAATTAACATCTATGATGTAAATTTATAATATTTTGTTTACAGATAGAATAGTATATTTTAAAGTGAAATCATATTTAATCACAGAACAATTATGTCAGAAAGTTCAAAATCGAAGACTTCGTCGAACATCAATCCAGCACCAACATTACAATGTAAAAATCTTCACGAGTATTTAAGGAGTCGTTCGGCACAATTTTTGGAAACATTATACAACTATCCAACTATATGCTTAGCTGTATATCGGTAAGAAACAGTTTTAAGTTGCTAAGTTACTTATATTTATTGTATGCGTCGTATTTATCGGAGTTCGTTAACCATTTGTTTCAAAGATAGGTTATTTCATGTTTTACATTTTTTAACTACAGCCAATAGTCAAGGTATCCTAATATTTTCCAGAGAGCTGCCAGATCTAGCCAGACATTTTGTTATCAGGCTGCTATTTGTGGAACAAGCTGTTCCACAAGCAGTTGTTGCTTCATGGATCACGCAGACACATGCAAAGTAAGTGTAAAACATTACATTCTACTACACCAGGATGGCGAACCTATGGCACGCATGCCATCAATGGTACGTGAGACAATATTTTGGGCACATCACTGATCACATAATTTTGTAATTATGTACTGCAAAAAAGTGTGCAGTAGGTATTATATGGCAAACCTAACATAATGGATGTTATTTGTCATCTATTTTGCAACATCAAAAATTACAAAATGATCCTATTTTCAGTCTTTTAGAGTATAAAGTTTGGACAGATTTAACCTGTTAAATAGGAAAAAGTTTGGTCTTGAAATATACCTTTCAATTACAAAGAAAAATAAATGAGAACATTATTTACAAAAATGCCACATTAATACATAAAGGTTTGCCATCGCTGTACTACATGCATGTATATTATAAGGCATATACTACATACACAATAGCTACAAAATTCCTCATACGCAATAGCTACAGATACTATAATCTTATGTCCAGTTAAACACTTGGAAGTTTTTGTGGCGAGAACATTTTTGTTTTAGTGGTTATATTTTTTTGGTGAAATATTGAACAAATAAATAAATAATATATTTACTAATAAAAATATTAATAATAAATATATTTTATATATAGCTATTCAATTTTGCTGCCTTTGTCTGATATGTTGTAAAAGTCACTTGACAGACAAAGACAGCAATATTAAATAGCTAATCAGTTGCATAAATATTTGTATTAGTAGAGTAGGTTTGTGTATAGTTAAATATTGTATTCTATTAAGTACCATATGTAATACCTGTGTAAATAGTAAGTGGATCACAGGCAGGCATCTTTAATCAACATAACAATAAAGTAGTGTTACTTGGCTTTTTCCTTATCATTTATGTTCATGTGTATATGTATGTAAATGTACTCAAAATATTCAGGGAGCAGTCAAAAGCATGTGAGGCTCTGTCGGAGCTGAGCGTTTGGCAGGAGGCGCCTATCCCGGGAGGTCTGCCTGGGTGGATGCTGTCTCATTCATTCAAGAGGAACCTCAAAGTTGCGCTGCTAGGAGGGTTAGTAACATTGTTGCGGCAAGAAATTATTCACATTCCCCAATAAAATACTCAAAATAATATGAAAAGAAAATAATAATGGAGTTAATAAAAAACTAGTTAACAAACTTACATACAGTGACAGTGAAGTTACATACAGTTACAGTGACATAACTTTGTAATTTTTTTCCACAACATTGAAGTACTATGGGGACTACAGTGTTTTTAGTGTTTATACCATATATATTCTTCACAACCTCTGCGGCTCAGTGGTTAGGGAATTATCTCTTATGCCAAATATTTCGGAGATTAAAACCCACTGAGATAGCAAAATGTTTTCAATGTTCCTTGGCTCATAAATGTGTACTTATTATGTGTATTGTAATAAAAATCTTAGATATACAAAGAATAATAATAGTATTATTAAATATAATTCCCATTGTCTGGTACCTGCAGGCTGTAACACAAGTTCTTCGGATACTTACCACGGGGCCAGATTGCTGTCATATGAAGAGTCCATATATGTTTATTATTATTAATCCACAATTTATTACAATCAAGTTGTTTTGTGTATCCACAGTGGTCGAGCATGGAGCCTATCATCCTCACTGGAGCCGGACGGAAAGGCGCGCGACGTGGCGTTCCTGGACGCGTACGCGACGGAGCGGTGGGAGTGTGTACTGCACTACATGGTCGGCTCAACGCACACCGAAGGAATCAGTGCGGACGCTGTAAGGATACTGCTGCACGCGGGGCTTATGACCAGGTATATATAATATAACATTTTTACCCGACTACAACAAAGCCAAAAGAAAGGGTAATGATTTTGGCAGCATGTTTGTTTCACATTGTGTTTGGTCAGATTTTAATGAATGATTTGTAAATGAATTTGTAATAATGGCCTGGGTAACATAGGCTATATAATTGACGTATTCGGTTATAGTTTTTTTTTAATTGTAGTTATGTAAAACTAATTGCAGATAATTTGGGCACATGATATACTGCTGTATAATAATATATATCTAGTAATGAAATTAATCTTCGCCGCTGAGGTCATTGACCTCACACTGTCAGCTGATTCATCTCACAAAACGTAAGTATTTGTAAAAAAAAGGTTTGATGTCAACTGTGACGTGAATCAGTTGATAGTGTGAGGTCGACGGCCTCAGCGGAAAATATTTTTTTTTTTTTTCGCTATTCAATTTTTTTTTTTGCTGCCTTAACGTCTTAATTTTGCAAAACGTTATATAGCTACTATCTAAATTCTGCACCCCAAACTTCATACTTGCTAGTATACAGGTGTTTTTTCATTCAGTGAATATACTCTTGAATATAAGCAACTTTTACTGTGGGATCAACTTTCCTTTGCTGATATTTTTTTCAAGTATGAAAGTTGATCCCACGGTAAAAGTTGCTTACAATCAAGAGTATATTCATTCTTGAAAGTTTGGACACAGACTGAAAAAACATTCTGTATAAGTAATTAAACTATATATCATAAAGTAACTGAACACTTGTCTATCTTAAACATGAATTATATGTAAAACTTCATTCTGTATGTTGACTATAGAATTCACTATATATTATTATTATTTAATGTAGTATACAGTATTATTACATGCAGGTGGTGAAGTAGTTTAGTAACAAGTCTGTACATTCTGTCATGATGGTGCATGATATATAGGAATGTCACAGTTAATTTCCGCCATCAAGATCACTAACAAAGCAATATTATTCAATATATTGATCACAAGATACAGTCATTTGGTTGCTTTTCAATTATGATATACTTTACAGAGACGCTGAGGATGGTTCTGCTGTTATCACAAAAGCTGGCTTCCAGTTCCTACTCCTGAGTACAACTAAACAGGTACAGACAAAATAACTACTTACTGTTCTTCTAACATCTTCGTATTATAATGTTCAGTAAACATTTCAAATGTATGGATGAATGGAGTTAATTTTATTAGTTGTGTTTATTTGATTACCAATAGCCCCTGGACAGCTACACCAGAGGTGATTTAATTCGTTGTGTGCGCGTGTGTTTTGTGTGTGCGTGCGTGCGTACGTGCGTGTGTGTATGCTAATGCATTACAGTGTGTACGAGAATATATCTTCTGTATTCTTATAATTTTGATTCATTAACCATTTCCGCAATTCATGTTTACATTTGTATGTATTCAAGGAAATAATGTTATTTATCTCGCGATTAGCTTTATTGTATAAATGTGAGGTACATACATAATAACACATACATACATATATATATTACACACGTACATATATATATATATATTCCAGGTGTGGCTGTTCCTCCAACACTACCTGCACACGGCAGAGAAGAGAAGTCTGAGTGCGGCCGAGTGCCTCGCCTTCCTCTACCAGCTGAGCTTTAGCACGCTGGGCAAGGTGTGTAATTTTGAGTTAAACTCTATTATGTTATTTCTTATCTTTTATCTCTCTTTATTAGTCCCGCCCCGCCCCGGCAATGCATTATACATATAAACCTTTCTTTTGAACCACTCTATCTACTGCTACAAACTGCAAAATCTGTTGAGTGGTTTAAAAGATGTGAGTGAAAAGATTAATTCTAGACTATGTAAAGATTAGGGGTTTTCTAGTTTAGTTTTTTTGGGAATAAGTAAATTATACCAACTAAAATTTCCTAGTTTCGCCCCGAATCCGGAGAATCCTCAGGAAGTGGATCTGCGAACAAAGTCTTGTTTCTGCAGTGTGGGAGGAGGGAGGCGCTTTACGCATGCTTATGCGGGCACTCACACATTTGCTTGTAGGTTGTGGGTATTTTTTCGCGGGACATTGCTAGATATAATATTAATTAAATTGTAAAAATAAAGGAATTAAAATAATTTTTATTCAATATGAAAGATATTTATTGAAGGTTATCACAAAATCCCTGCCACTATTAATTCTCTACACTAAAATCGTGTATCCATAATTTTTTATTTAGTTATTGAATTTTAAGAAGGCTCACAGACTAATAACAAATACAAATATGGTAAATATTTCGCTAATTACAAGCCCCAATACATACTTAACTACACTACAATAAAGATCACGTGAAAAAAAACAACTTCACGCGGGGGAACAGTATTATAAGCAACAAATAGTTCTTTGTCTAATACTAAGATACTAGATAGACGATGTTGTGTTTAGCGCAGCATCCGAGCATGATGATGACGGCGATGTTATTGTTGTCACAGGACTACAGCACCGAGGGCATGAGCAACAACATGCTGGTGTTCCTGCAGCACCTGAGGGAGTTCGGCCTCGTCTACCAGAGAAAGGTAACTCATGGATTTTGTGTTGCGGTAGACAAAATTTTAGTAAATCTGGCCCCGTGCTACGTATCCGGAGAACTTATGTTACAGGTACCAGAGAACGAGAAGTATATTTCATACTTTTATAGTATACATACATATATTTAAGGTTTTTATTTTAATAAATACATATTTAATACACCGCCATGACCCAGGAACACAGAAAACGTTTTGTCCTTCGGCGGGATTCGAACCCTCGTCCTCCGGCTTGAGTGCCAACGGGCTACCGACTGAGCCACAGGGGTCGTCTTCTTTTTTACGTTTGAATTAAATCTCTCGCAGCGGAAGGCGGGTCGCTTCTACCCCACCCGCCTGGCGCTGGGCCTGGGCGGCGGCGGCGGCGACGACGACGGCGGCGGCGGGGAGGCGCGCGGCCACCTCGTGGTGGAGACTAACTACCGGGTGTACGGCTACACCACCTCTCACCTGCACGTCGCGCTGCTGGGGCTGTTCACGGAGCTGGTGTACAGGTGACGTCACCACTCACCGTGCATGCCACCGCTTGTTATACGGCTTGTTGTTTTATCCGAATGGTATATGGTAATCCTGTCAATCAATATATAATAATGGTAACCCAACATTAAGCCACAATGTTATGTAAATAATAAAAGCATGCATAGACAATTTTGTTTTGTAATGTACATAAAAATTAACATTTCCTGAAAAATCTTGCAATGCTTGTAGATCCTTCCACTACCGTACGCCGCGCCTTCTTTGACGGCCTCGCGGGGACAAGGTTTCTATCGCCGCGCGTCTATGAATCGACTTTATTACTTTATACGATAATATCCTCAAATAAGTGACATTTAAATTGGTAGCATTATATAGCCCTATAGTTTCTTGATTTACGTTTATAAATTTAAAAATCCATAGCACAGTAATTAGTAACAGAGGTCTTAAAAACTAATGTTAGTAAACAATTTAATTAATTAATTTCAATATATATTTTAATTTAATTCATAAGTAGGGAAGACGAGCTGCCGTCCCATTGTCTACTAAACACGCTCAGGAGTCTGCTCGGACTGTTCCTTCCGCGCGACCACATATAGACTCGAAAGTTGTTTGTTTTTAGGTTCCCGAACCTGGTTGTGGGCGTGCTGACGCGGGAGTCAGTGCGCGCGGCTCTGCGCGGCGGCATCGGGGCTGATCAGATTGTGAAATATCTGCGGCAACATGCGCACCCGCAGGTATGTAGTATGCGTACAGCACGAGCGCGCCACATGCACACGCACATGACAGGTAGACTGGGGCGCTCGGTCGCGGCTATACGCTCGCACGAGCTGCGGCCCGCGCGCCGTACGCACGTCACGTAGTGTTAAACTAACTTACGAAATCGATTTAACCAACGCATGTGGGTATTAATAGTTTATACGAACAACGAAAGAGATAACATGATATTTAACCAACGCATGTTAGTGTTAATAGTTTATATGAACAACGAAAGAGATAACATGATATTTAACTAACGCATGTTAGTGTTAATAGTTTATACGAACATCGTAAGACATAACATGATAGTAAACCAACGCATGTCATTGTTAATAGTTTATACGAACATCGTAAGAGATAACACGATATTAAACCAACGAATGTCAGTGTTAATAGTTTATACGAACAACGAAAGAGATAGCATGATACTTAATCAACGACAAACTTCGACAAGCGTTGGTGAAATTGGCACTTTTCATTGGTAGATTTATAATAATAACACTGAAATCACGCTTCCAGATGCTACAGACGGAGATGGGCGGCGTGCGCTCCGGCTGCCTGCTGCCGCCCACCGTCGTCGACCAGATCAAGCTGTGGGAGGGCGAGCGCAATCGCTTCAAGTACACGGAGGGCGTCGTCTACAACCAGTTCCTGTCGCAGGCCGACTTCACGGTGCTGAGGTATGCCCTATGAATGGCCCTACTAATATTATAAATGCGAAAGTAAATCTGTATGTGTGTTACTCAATCAAGTCTAACGTGGGAGAGCCATGCATCGGCCTCACAGAAAACCGGAGTAAAATAACGCTTTCGTTGTGTTTCGCCTAGCTAGTTTGGCTACCGGAGGGTTGGGGATTCTAAGGACCCGGATCGCAAGTGTCAAGTGATTGTGCATGGTCGGCGGTAATCGCTTACCATCAGGCGTTTCGTCTGCTCGTTGCCTGGTCCAATTCATTTCAAAAAACCACTGAACGGATTCTGATGAAAGTAGCTAGTTGCTGGACATATACCATTCTATAAATAAACTCCCCCCCATCCGCGTTACAGCAAAACATGCACCGGAACTGAGATAGAAGTGAATATTTAGAATTGTTTATGGCTGAAGGGATAGATTAGATCTTGGAGAAGGATTAAGGACATAGGCTTATCATCATATCTTATCGGATATAGCATCTTATCGGATATTTATAAGGAAATAATAATATAATATCTATGGACGCTTTCACACCACGTCTATATGGTCCCGTGGTAAGTTCTCGAAGGACTTGTGTTACGGGTACTAGACAACGGAAAAATATTTATTACTTTTGTACTATACTTATATTTAAGATTTTTATTTTATATAATACACATCTATGGCCGAGGAACACAGAAAACTTTTTGTTCCCTGTTTCGAACCGTCGACCACTGGCATGAGCGCCAACGCGCTAACCACCGAGCCACAGAGGTCAATCGCACTACCGGATCGGAGAACTGCACGAAGTTGCGGGCGACATGTAGCATTTAACTTATAAGCTCCATAAAAGCAATTACAAAGCCTTCGGGTATGTTGTGATCTGCTGCTTATGTTTAGGCAGATAAAAAATAAGATGTTTTTATTTTTCGAAAACTACATATAATTTTCAGGGACTACGCGCGCGGCGCCGGCGTGCTGACGTGGCAGAGCGAGCGCACGCGCACGATGGTCGTCACGCGCGCCTCGCACGACGACGTCAAGAGGTTCTGGAAGAGATACTCGAAGGCGTAGGCAGTGGGACGAAAATGATTTGGAAAATATCTAAAATCTGTACTACGCAAAGTTCTAAAAACTGAAAATGGATTCATCAAAAGTTTGATTCAAGATTGTTGATGCAATACATACAAATGTCTGATTTATAACATCAGTGAGTCTATTGACTCGACGAAGAAAGAGAGAAGTGAAGTGAATAAAAATGTAATCCGAGTAATCGTACTTTATATTCTGCAAAAAAGATTAGTAAATTTGTAAGTTCGGTCGTACAAAATATTCTTTTTACTCGTAATATACCCTACTACTATTATAAATGTGAAAGTTTTTGAGGATGGTTGGATGTTTTTTACTCTTTCACGCTAAAACTACTGCACAGATTTTGATGAAATTTGGTATGCTAGTAGTTTAGGTTCTGGATTAACACATATGCTACTTTTTATCCCGAAAAAGTACAGTGTTACATCCGTGGGATACTGTATTTACGCGGGCGGAGCCGCGGTCATGAGCTAGTTGTTTATAATTCTTACATAAGAATGACTCTTATAGTAAATGTAAGAAAAAGGGCATTATTAAGAATCTCTTAAGACGATTTCTTGAAATAATATTACATTGCAAACTTTTTGCCATGCAAAATTGAACTTTTGCTGCATAGCATTGCCAAATACGTACTTACATCTAAGTCAAATGTATGTGTGCCTTTTCACATAAACCCCCTTACTAATAAAATATTTACACAATGGATAAGCCTTTTCCAACATATCAGACAAGGACAAAACATTGAATAGCTAATACATTGTGTAAATATTTTTATTAGTAAGGGGGGTTATACCCTTCTAGTGTGAACTGTTAGTTAGATAAGCGATTGTAAATATTGTTGTAAATAAAATAATTGTTTCATAATATTTTCTTGTTTTATTCTTATAAATAACAAAATTATATCAACTACTTAATTACATTCACGGCTTCGTTCACTTTTACTTTTCTGGCAAAAATACACCACCGACTCTAAACATACAAAAACATCGTAAAATAATTAAAAATGTGAAATGTTTTTGCCAGAAAAGCTGTAACTATATCGACCTATTAAAACATATTTACATTGAAAAATAACACGTTGACGCTAATGTATGTAAAATAGCAACTCGAGAGAAGAAAAAGTACATTAATTCTGAACAGTTGTCTAAAAATAACCCGTTACGTTTTTGGTCTCTGTAGTGTTAAAAATATAAAACAGTCCCCTGGAGTATCGAGCAAAATTTTCGCACATTATTATCTTCTCTTATTTGATACTGTGTGTTGTGTGTATCGTCAGTCGTGTGACGTCATCGCGTCCTCGGTGCTGTCACGTCACTGGCCGGGCGTGTGACGTCACAGGTCAGTACTGAGCGGCGCGGCGTCGTCGTCTGTGGGCGGCGGCGGCGGCGGCTTGGCAGGCGCGAGCGCGGCCAGCAACTTGGTCACCGCTGACTGCACCACGCGCTCGAGGCTCGCGTCCGCGCTAGATACCTCCTGTAACATAAACAATTATTGCATGAGTACAAAATATAAGTACTAGCGTTCAGGACGATCACTTCTCTATCTATGTTATCGATAATAAAACATAATAGTGTAATATGGTTGTTCGAAATCAATGGCGAATATTTTGGGCGTGCTGTCTACTGCTTATGTCAAGACGCTGAGACAGAAAAAATTATAAAAAATTTTGTTTTTTTTTATACCTACTACCTAAATATTAGGTCTTTACCTATGAAATTGCCGTTTTGTATGAAAAAATTTAAACGAATTTTTTTCATGTATTTTTTATTTGTATTAATCGAAGTAATTACCCATGCAATCAATGCATCTTTGCCAACGCAGTGGCAGTTTATTGATGACCTTCTTAAAGAAATCAGCTGAATCCCCAACAAATTCTTCAAAGGCATTTTGTACTGCCTCTCGGGTATTTAATTTTTTCCCGCCAAGAAGTTATCCAAATTCTGGAAAAAGTAGGAGTCTGTAGGCGCAAGGTCTGGTGAGTAGGGCGGATGACGGAGAGCTTCCAACCCTAGTTCTTGCAACTTGGAGACCGTCTGCTGTGCAGTATGAGGTCGCGCGTTGTCGTGCAGGAGCAGCGGAGACGAGCGATTGACCAATGCTGGTTGAAGATGTGCCAGCTTCTCCATCATTGTGTTCAGTTCTTCACAGTACACATCTGAAGTAATGCGGGGTGACCGTTTGGTAAGAAGCTGTGATGAATCACACCGGCGCTAGACCACCAAACAGTGACCATCACTTTTCTAGGGGTATGTTTTCGTTTAGGGCATTGTTTAGGTGATGAACCAGGATCCAACCAACTTGCTGAGCGCTTACGGTTATCAAACAGAATCCATTTTTCATCGCAGGTAACAATGCGGTTCAAAATTCCTTCATTTGTGTGTCTGTTGAGCAGTGCAAGGCACGTCTCGACGATTCTCGCTGGCGATCATTGAGTTCGTGGGGCACCCATTTGTCAAGCTTTTTTACCTTGCCAATTTGACGCAAATGGACCAATATTGTTTTGACGCTAACGTCGAAAGCTGCTGCTAATTCAGCCGTAGATTGTGTATCATCAGCTTCCACAATTGCCTTTAATTCGTTATTGTTGACCAAAGTCTTCGGACGACCGCGAGGTTTATTTTTCAGGTCGACATTTCCAGAACGGAAGTGAGCAAACCAATAACAGGTGGTGCGTTGGCTTGTAGTGTTAGCTCCGTAAACGTCGTTGATGTTGCGTGCCGCTTGTGCCGCGTTGCTGCCACGACGGTACTCATATTCCATAATTATTCGAATTTTTAACGTATCCATGATGACGATAAATGTTGAAATGCGATGAAAATGTAACACTAATCAATAAACAAATGACTACTTTTGGAAAAAGAATTCCATGTTTTTAAAATTAAATTAATTTGAAATTAGAATTCTTAGCCAAACAAAAATTATTTTGATTTGAAATGGCCAGTATTGCAGAACGGCAATTTCATAGGTAAAGGCCTATTATAAAATTACATTGCGCTCTGTAAGGCGCTGAGGTAATTAACTTCACAGAAACAGGTGATTTAAAGTGAACGCAAATACTTTGCCTGAATAACATCAATACGTCAACTGTGTGAGTTCAATTAATGTTTTTCGAAATTTATAATTCGAGTTCATTTTGCTACCGTTTTTCCTGTTGCTTGGTCTTTTTTCATATCTTATTCATAATTGAACACAGAACAGAGTAAATGAGTATACACAAAAAAGTAGACACATAACAAATATGGATTTTATTGGTTTAGTGTCGTACTCACCAGAGTGAGCAGATCTATGTCGGCGCGGCGGCCGTTGACCTCGACAAACAGCTTGTCGCCCTTGAAGATCTTGGGCACGCAGTGGTCGCCGAACATCTCCTGCAGCATCTCGATGGCGCACTCCTGAGGGCAGACGGTAATGTTAAGGGCGCGGGGTTTATGATCGAGTCTCGCCCCCAGCCCCCAAATTCGCTGCGATAAGCGGAAAAGAGCGTCAAAAAGTGAAACTCTAGACATCATCTTAAAGATCGTGTCACTTTACAAATTTATAGTTGTGGCGGGCCAATTAGCGTCAGGATTCTGAATCCGATGATGATGTCCAGAAGAATGCGTGTTCTGTCGAGGGCCACCAATGTGGGTCGAGTATATAATTATAGCGCTAAACTGTGACTTCAATAGTGCGATTCAGGATCGTGGCGCTAATTGGTCCGCCACATAGACTAAGACTGACTGTTCACATCTTCTCGACTCTCTCGGTTCGGTTTTCGAGGCGGTGCTATCTCATGGAAAGTCGTCAACGGAAGTTTTCAATACTTATTCTGCCACCAGAGAGACGTTTTGTGTCCGTCGAGTCAAATGGACTTGAAAGCTTTTCCACTCCGAAATGACTACTTTTTGCTATTGTATACACGCATATATATGGTATAGTACCTTGAAGTGCATGCGGTCGAGCTTGTGCGCGGCGGGCGCGTGCGTTGCGGCGGGCGGCGGCGCCAGCAGCGCGGCGACCGTGGCGTCCGCGTACATGTCCGCGACAGGCGACGCCGCCCACTCCAGCGTCACCAGCGGCAGCTCCGGCGTCAGCCACACGCAGCCGAACAGTCGCCAGCGCGAGCCCTCGAACTGCAGCGGCCCCAGTCGCGACAGCGCCAGCCGCAGCGCCGCCGCCGAGCCAGCGTACTGCAGTGACTGCCGCTGCCGCACCTACACACACACACAATTTATACACACTCGAGGAAAATGAATATTCTGCAGTTAGATTGTCCTCATGATTTCTTCGTATTATGATGGCATCCTTACTCCTTAGGGTCAGCTCACGATATGCGCAGCGGCGCATTTTTAAAATAGTGATTAAACGTGTGTATCTCCTTTTGTAGTGAACAGTACAGTTCAATGTTGTCGCTATAATAAAAAATATTACTATATACGCTATAATATTACGCGCAACGTCGCGTATCTTCTCGATTCGATGTGAACTAGCCTTTAGTCGCTTACCGTCACGATTATAATATTATTCAGGTTTAAATTGTGCTTAGATAAGTAAACTATACTTCTGTCATTACGATGAAACTAAAACCTTTTCGACTGAAACCAATTTCAATGTTTTGTCATGACCCAAACTCTAGGTCCCCCACGTTTTGAAAAGAAAACAAAATATCGTGAATATATAAATTATATGTGAAATATATTCACGATATTTTGTTTTGATATAATATATTGTATAATGAAATAGGTGAATAACTCAGAAACCATCCAATAGCGGCCATACATATGGCGGATTCAAATGATTTGTCTTCGCCCCCCGGATATTTCACGGATTGACTGCGTTCTACCAAACGGCCTGTATAGCGGAGCACGCACCTCTGAGGGCGCCAGCTCGGTGTAGCGCGGCAGGTCAGGGGGCGCCAGTACGTGGTAGGTGAAGTTGCGCTTGACCAGCACGCCCTGCAGCGGGGCTCCGGGCGCGGGCGGGCACTCGGCCAGCGCGCCCAGCACCTTGGCCGTGGTGTCGCCGCGGAAGGTCAGCGCTAGCATCTGCGTGTTGCGCGGCGTGTGCACGAGCAGGCTGCCGCGGTGCTCGCGCGTGAGGGCCGCGCGCAGCCGCGACATCTCGTTCTGCTCCCCGTGGACCAGCACCACGTGGGGGGGCTTCAGCAGAGAGATGAACTCGCTGGTCTGCGCGTAGTCGGTGTGCGCGGAGAAGCTGATGTAGTCGACGGACATGCGCAGCGGCAGCTTCTGGCCGGCCATGGTGGTGATCTCGTCGGGCTCGGACAGCACGGTCTTGGCCAGCGTGCCCTCGACGCAGTAGCCTGCGATGATGACGCCGTTCTTGGGGTCGGTGCACCAGGACTCGAACAGCTCCCGCGAGAGGCCGGACTGCATCATGCCCGGCGACGCCATGATCACACACGGCCCGATGTCCTCGAAGTGGTCGATGCCCTGCTCACAGAAGAGAACAAGAGCTTTCATAATCAATCAGTAAGCCAATCAATCAATTTACATTGTAAGAGCAATTTTTTTCGTTTTTAGGGTTCCGTACCCAAATGGTAAAAACGGGACCCTATTATTAAGACTCCGCTGTCAGTCCGTCTGTCTGTCTGTGATCAGGATGGATCTCGTGAACCGTCATAGCTCGACAGTTGAAATTTTCACAGGTGATGTACCTATTTCTGTTGCCGCTATAACAACAAATACTAAAAAACAGATCTCTCTGTTTCTCCTCCAATTGTCGTATTTAAGTTTAATTTTCAATTAACTTTCAATGAATTATGAATTAATCATCTTGATATCATAAACTCTTTTTGGAGTTTGGTAATTCAAAACGCGTTTGACGTCGGTTTGACGTTACGAGGATACCGTTTTGCAGTTGTAATATATCGAGACTGCATTGAAACTGTTTTATTGTAAGATTTAATTAGCAGAATCAACCTACTGAATAAAATAAATATTTGAGTGGGGCTCCCATACAACAAATGTGATGTTTGCCGTTTTTATCAAAGGCAAGATCTATGACAAACTATCTCCAGCAATAATATAATGTATATTAGGTCATCGGCGGTTAAGGTCAACCCGAAATATACCGGCGCGCGCCAAGGTCACGCGTTCCTTTACACCGTACACGACCACATATCAACATGTAGGTACATCGAAACCATAACTTTACAAATATATTAGTTGTTGCGCAAGTCTAGCACTAACTAGACAACGTTTCTCCTACATTGTAGAGTTGAGGGTTGATTAATCGAATTAAATATGAATATACAGCTTATCGACACCTTAGACGCGCTTTCGCGAAACGGAACGCAATTCTGACGTGCACTGTATTATCACATTAGTTTATCAGTAGATGTTATACAGTGCTGGCCACCGGTACATGGAGTGTGGTCTTTATGTTTATATATTGACAACATTGCCGGTGCATGTGAGTTTTAAAATAGATAACAGTAAGTACGGAAAGCCAAAATACCACTTGTTTTTTGTCAGTATATAGATATATAATTAAGGATGTCTATTGTCTAGTGTCGAACGAGTTGCCGCTCGACCAGCACGCTTAGCATGACCACGATAGTAAAGCGTTTTGTCTACACGAGAATAGACCTAGGTACTGACAGATAATATGGACAAAATTATTATAAAGTAGAGCAAGTGATGATATATCAAACATTTATCTTAATTGGACCACTATAGAGTCAATTAATATTTGGTACATACATAATATTAGGTGCTTACATATGAAATTGGCGTTTTGTCGTACTGGCCACTTTGATCTCAAATATATCTTCTTTGGTTAGGAATTCCAGTTTGAAATGTATACCGCTATTGACTCATGCATTTGTGTTTCGAAAACCGTAATTCATTTGTTTTCCTCTTCTGGTTTTTTCTTTGCGTCACTATGTTTACAAAATGGAAAACTTGAAATATCGTATTATTTTCGAGTACGAGTCAATCCACATGAAGCAAATTGGGAAGGTAAAAAAGCTTCAAAGGTCATTGAAACCTCATGAATTGAGTGCAGCAAACCGACAAACGCGCATCGACTGCTGCGTTCCATTACTCAACCGGCACAATAATGATGGGATTTAAAATCGAATCATTACCTGTGATGAAAAGTGGATCCTGTACAATAATCGGAAACGCTCATCGCAATGGCTGAACCCTGGCGAACCAGCCAAAGCCTGCCCCAAGTGAAAATTGACTCAAAAATACTTGTAAGCGTTTGGTGGACTAGTGCCGGTGTCGATCACTACAGCTTTCTTAAATCTGACCAAACGATTACGGCCGATGTCTATTGTCAGCAACTGCAAATCATGATGGAAAAGCTAGCTGCTAAACAACCGAGGTTGGTCATTCGCTCTAGGCGACTGCTGCTTCAGGACAACGCGAGCCCACGCACTGCACAACAGACGGCTACCAAATTAGAGGAGCTTCAATTGGAATGTCTACGACATCCACCGTACTCCCCGGACCTTGCTCCAACAGATTACCATTTTTTTTGAAATTTGGATAACTTCTTGCAAGGGAAAAAATGAAACTCCGATGGGGCAGTCCAAAGCGCCTTCAAAGATTTTATCGATTCCTGTCCGAATGTTTATTTTAGGAAAGGAATCAATGAACTACGTATGAGATGGCAAAAGTGCATAGATAGCAATAGTATATACTTTGATTAAATAAATATATTATGTTTAAAAAATATCGACTTTATGTTCCTCCTTTACAAAACGCCAATTTCATATGTAATAAGTTAATAACCTAATATAATACAATATAATATCGACAAAGTTGCTGCTCGACCAGTTTCTAAATATTTTCCTGTGCACTATAACGCCTCAAAATATTTACCTAAACATGAAGGAAGGAATATAGGAAGTGATCGCATCGACTGCAGACGTGGTTGAACTACGTATTTACAGATAGGATATGTGTGCGTACGCACGATTCATCGCACGGCGCTGTCAGGCGATCTGCGATTTGGATCTTATCAGGCAATAGGCAGAATCGAGCGACCACTTGTGCGGTAGTACATATTATATAATATTATCATTACACTACATAACTGTAATCCATATAGTAATCATTATCGTTAGCAATCATTAATGTTAGTTGAAAAACATTTTTTTTAATATACTTCCAAGTCACACATATATCCATAATTAAAACCCAGAAGAGTACTTATACGTTCACGTTATAGGAATCTGATTAAAAATCCATAAGATACATTGGATCAATTCATCCCACTAGATACTATTATAAATGTGCAAGTGTGAGGACGGATGTATATATTCGCGCGAGGGCAAGAGACGCGTAGCGATAAGTCAATGTACGCAATCCTACGTGCTCTGCGACAGCACTTTAGTAGAGCACAAATCTGATAACACACTGCCCAGATAAATCGCACACCTGTTGTTTTTGACTATCTAATCTGTTGCTAATTAAATTGTACTATTTTTGATTAATCAAGAGAGAGTTCCCTTTGATTAGAATGTTTTGACCGCTGCTTCGAATTTCGCGGTGAGCGGCGCGGCGCCGATGCTGTCGCTGCCCGCCAACGTGCCGCTCACCGCGTAGTTAGCGGCAGCGGCCTTAATAGGAGTAAAGGCCACATATCCACACATCCACGTCACGACGTCCGCGTCGTCGACGTGAAACGGCGGTCATATGAAACGTGTATATTTTTTTATAGTAAGGTTCAATTTTGAATAGCCATCTTAGAAATGCTGCCCGCGTCCTTCAGGCACCGCCTCATAACATGGCTGGAAAATCACCGCGAGCTGGTCGTGGTGGCGTTCTGCCTGCCCGCCAGCTTCCTGTTCACGCTGCTGCTGCGGCTGCGGGCCTGGCTGCGGCGGCTGTCCAGCGATCCCACGCGACATTATGGAGCAGTGAGGAGGATACAGGCTAAGGTGGGTAGAGTCCTTTTGTCATACAGGTCACAGTAGTTCGTTTAAGGCGATGCAGAACTTCCGAAGAGAGAGAATGTAAAGTTTTATAGTTGAAATCGACCGAATGTCTTTAGGAAGAAAAGAAATTTAAGGAGATATTGCAATGGCAATAAATTATGTTGTTTAGATTAAATAGGAATTTGTTGCGAGTTGGGAATATATTGTCCGGAATCGGCCGGGCGACCGCCCGAGCACCGCCCATACAAATTGGATAACGTTACGTTTACGCCGCTGTCAAGTGTTCCCGCTAGGCCCCCTGATCCTTACACAATTACACAATTACAATCAAGTCCCGATACGCTAAAACTGCCAAACCGGTATTCTCGTAAGCGTTAAACCTGCGTCAAACGCGTTCTGATTGCTCCTTACTTCACAAAATCAGTTTATGATAACAAAACGCTTCACTTGTAATACAATCAAAGTAAAAGTCTACTTTAAATACGAGAATTGAGCTTCTGAAATACCGCAGGTGCGCAAATGGAACAGGCTACCCCCCGACAGTCGCCGTCTGCTGTGCACAGCTCGACCCAACTGGCAGTCTTTATCCACCACGTTCTTCGAGAAGCATCTACACCATCAGGTCCCGGTGCCACTGTATGATATTCTGGAGTTGAATGAGCTGGCCATGACGGTGAGGGTGGAGCCCATGGTGACTATTGGGGATATTACGGAGTACCTAATTCCGAGGGGCTATTCGCTGGCAGTTACTATTGAACTGGTGGATGCAACTCTGGGAGGTATGTACATGGCCTACTTGAAACGATCGTACAAATAGTATGACCACAACAATGATTAACATGCAATTAAATATAGCTGTACAACAGCTCAAATTACAGTAAGCTTCGTCGGAGAATTCTCTTTTTAACTCACAATCCGATACCCTATTTATAAAGATATTCACTTGAAGTACTTAAATTATAAATAATCATTTGCAGGTCTGGCTATGGGTACCGGCATGTCGACGCACTCACACAAGGCAGGGTTATACCACGAGACCGTCACCAGCTACGAAGTGGTTTTGGGTGATGGGTCTTTGGTCACCGCTGCAGCTGACAACGAATATGCCGACCTGTACTATGCTCTCCCCTGGTCTCACGGAAGCCTGGGGTTCCTGGTATCACTAACTCTTAAAATCGTCAAGATAAAGCCCTACATCAAGATAACATACACCCCAGTGACAGGACAGAGGAACTATTGCGATAAAATACGAGAGTTGTCCGGAGCAAATGAAGCTACACCTAGGAACCATCCGGACTACATCGAGGGAACTGTATTCAGTAAGGACAAGTGTGTCATAATGACAGGGGAGTATTCTGACTACGACGGCACTAAAGTGAACCACTGCGCGCGCTGGTACAAGCCCTGGTTTTACAAACATGTAGAAACTATCCTAGACAGAGGAGAGACGACTGAACTAATTCCCCTGCGAGACTATCTTCTGCGGCATAATCGTCCAATATTCTGGGTGGTAGAAGATATGATATCTTTCGGCAACAATCCCATATTCAGACTGCTTCTAGGTTGGCTTCTCCCACCTAAACCGGCCTTCCTTAAATTTACTACCACGCCTGGGGTACGTGCGTATACCTTCACCAAGCAGGTGTTCCAAGATATCGTCCTTCCTTTAGAGGAGTTAGAGCGTCAGATAGATCTCGCCAGCGAATTATTTGAGAAGTTTCCATTACTGGTTTATCCGTGCAAAATAATAGACCGCGGTCCATCGACGGGACAGCTGCGGCGACCACCTGCGAAGTATCTGGTCCCCGGTACCGGCTACGCGATGTACAACGATTTGGGCGTATACGGCGTGCCGGGAAAAGTGAAAGACAAGAAGCCGTACAACCCGGTAGCAGCCATGAGGAAGATGGAGGAGTTCACTCGTGACGTGGGTGGATATTCATTCCTGTACGCGGATATATTCATGACGCGATCGGAATTCGAACAGATGTTCGATCTATCTCTATACGAGAGCGTCAGGAGTAAATACAACGCTGTTGGCGCATTCCCGCATCTGTACGATAAAGTCAAACCTGAGCTCGACGTGTTCAAAATAGGCAAGGAGAATGCTTTGTCGTAGATGAATCCTAAATATTAATTAAGAAATATATTTTTTTATATTTCCAAATAGGTATGTATATATTTTCACTATTAAATTCAATTTACATAATATAAAGATTCAAAAACTTTATTAGTACCTAAGTAACCTAACCTACGAATTAGATAATGTGTATTATACAAATGAATATAATATTAATACATATTGTAATGTAACAAATGTTAATATAATGAGTATTTTTTTTTTTTTTATATATGGCATCGGCTTATAACCATTTGCCAGTGTCAAGTTAAAAAGGCGGCAAATAGAACTTTCGTTTCAATTTTCAACACCGTATTCCTATATCGTCAAGTCTCAAGTCTAGTCAAAGACCAAATACTATTTATTTACATTTAATGTACATTACATGTACATTACAGTACAGTCAATGAGTCATGTCAGTCGATTCAGTAAAGTGGTAGACGCTTTACTGAAAGTTCCTAGGGAGTTTTGGCGGGAAACACAAAATAGCACGTTTTTAGAAGTTGTACCACTTGCCCACACTTGTGCACGTTAACGAATATTTAACGGTTAATATTCTACCAATATTACACATTAAAAACCGAAATAACACAAATTTATGAGGAAATACAAAATCCCACAACGTCACCAATTGAACTCCCCGACAAAACTCCCTATGAACTTCAACTGACAAATTTGAAATTTGTATTTTTTAAATTGTGATTATTACAAGGAAGGCTATGCCAAAAGAAGAAGAAGAAGTTTTAAAAATCAAACGTCAAATGACTTGGCTTGTCACTTGAAGTTCAAAATAGGGCGCCTGAACACAACCCCAATTCTCGTAATAAACTGTATCGTCTCGATATAATAAACTGATGTTAGGAGTTCGGACCAATCAAAACGGTTTTGACGTTGGCTAGACGTTGAGAATACCATTTTGCAGTATTAACATAATATCGGGACTGGATTACAAATGTATGTAGGTTTTTATTAGTAGAATCTTCAGAGTATACATATAAAAAAAATTATAAGAATAAATGGTTATATGCACTGACCTTGAGGTTGGATATATGGCGGAACACGAAGGGGTTGTTAACGGCGATCTGCCTCCTGATGCGGTCGTTCATGGCGTTGACGTACGTCTGGTACACCGCCATGCACTTCTTGGCCAGGGATGACGCGTAGTAGATCGGCACCTGGGAACATGATCCAGTTTGTAGTGTATTCAAGAGCTAAAGCTAGTTTGGACACATCGTATTCGATGTTGTTGTGTTGTACCCTTAGCCCCCGGTTCCCACGAGTTTTAATGGTCCGAAAATCGAAGTGTCAAGTGTCAAATGTCAGATTTGACAAATCAAATTCTTTAATCGCACACACACTTAAAATATATACAAAAACATTATTAATACATAATTAAATAATATAAATCACGTCGATCTAATCCCGTGCTAAGTAGAACTTGTGTTACGGGCGACACTTCGATTTTCGGCTCTATTTTCTTTATTAACACAGAGTTCTATTCAGTGCTGTTTTTTTCCGTCTAAAAAACTAACGAGGGGTTACGAAATTTTATCGATATTGCTGTCGCATCGAGAAAGTTGAAACCAAATCGATTTTCGAATCTCCGTCAAACATAGACAAGTATTTGAATTCTCAAAACTATATCGATCGATGGATGGTTCGTTAGTGTCAATCCGGTACAGGCGGTACATACCTGGTGCAGCTCGGGGTGCTGCGCCCAGAACTCGTCCAGGATGAGCAGCAGCTCCTGCGCGCGGCCCAGCGCGAACACGGGGATGAGGCAGCGGCCACCGCGCGCCACGATGTCCGCCACCAGGCCGGTGAAGCGCGCCTCGCGCTCCTCGCGCTTCTCGTGGATGTGCGTGCCGTACGTGGACTCCTGGGTAGAGAGGCTCGTATGACAAAATTGACAGAAAACTGAACACACACAAGCTTCGTGTTAGAATAGTTCCACGAGCCATATATTTTCATTATTCATTCCTCCCCGAGCGAGGGACATGTCGAGGCCTGAGCTGGTAGTAGGCATCATGTAGGACAATTCTATCGTTTAATTTGATAACCTATTAGGAATTAAAAAAAAATTGTTTTGAGTTTGAGGTCAGTTCACACAGCAACGATACGCGACGTTACGCGGCGCTTCATTTTAAAGATACCTATTGAAAATTAAACTTTATTCACTACACAATAAGATACACGTTTCATATTATGACATCAGGCATACTGCACTGCACATGCGCGGCGCGGTGTAACATGACATTTGAACTCTTACAATTAAAGATGTATCTCCTTGTGTAATAAATTTAGTAAAATTTTGGGAAGCTCTTACAAATGCAGCTCCATGTCGCGTATCGTCTCGTTTCGGTGTGAATTGACCCCTAGATTACAGATACCCAGATATAAAGAGACTTTTAGAATGTAAAACTATATGTATGCAGTATCTTGGCACCAATATCGTCATATTACAGAAAGGGCCACTTTCAATCACACAGCATATACAGATCTTGCAATGTACGAGCGCGCGTAGCCTTTATTTGTAGTTGTAATTGTAAATATACTGTAAATATACATTTTCGTTAGTGTGCGTACCTGACGGAGCGGTCAGTAGCGAGCGAATTTGTACAGATATGGTCACTCACACACTAAATGCGCCGCGCGCTCGTAGTTTGCAAGATCTATACCACAATATAAAGCACTTCCTGAATAACCTAATTGACTGATTTTATTTTATTGCTTAAATGAATAGTACCGACTCTAAAATATAAGTGAGTTATCAGAGGAAACAGTATATTAAAAATCAATATTTTCAAAGGTACAGACAGCGATTTGTAATACAGAACTTCGCAAGGTTCGTGAAAACGCTCCATACAAGTCGCGAAACTATGACGTCACGCGATCCTAAATTTGTTTTGGGTCAAGTACAAAAATATGATTTAAGGTATGAGAAAAGGTAAGTTCAAAGTTGTATGTTACCTGCTATAATCCTAAATAGTCCATATTTACAACTTACGTAACTGAAAGTAACTTTTAGTTATAAGTTGTATGTTTAGATTCAGCTAGTCAAAAACTATAACTTACTAATAGATATATTAACATTTTAAAATAATAATTAAGTGTTACCGTTATAAGAACATCAGGATGGACTGTCGGTATTTCAGCTGCCATAAGATGTCTGTCTTCTTGTCTGGAAAAGTCTCCGGTGTATAAAACCTTTACTCCAGCGATCTCAATCATGAACATAGCAGCTCCCAGCACGTGGCCAGCGTTGTACGCCCAGAACCGCACTCCGCGGATGTCCTTCTCCTCGTGAAAGTTGATAGTCTCTATACGGTCCATGGAACCCTCTAGATCTGACTCAGTGTACAACATCTGCTCAGTTGATATGTTGCTAAAAAATAATCAATTTATCATCATTAGTATTTTGTTACCATGTTCTTAATTTTTCAAAACCCGAAACTGTATGCATTCATTTCAAAACTACTCAATTCCGATAATTTACTGGTGGTCTATGTTGCAATCAGGTCGATTCTGCTGATGAAATCCTGCAATAACACCATAATAGTTACAAGCCAACCCCAAAGTGTTAGTAGTGTACCTGCAAATGTATTGTATTCTCGTAAATGTCGAACTTGTTTTGATTGGTCCAAACTCGAAAAATCTGTTTATGATATCAAGACGATTCATTTCTAATTCAATAGAAATAAAATTAAAGTGTAAGTTAATGTCAAAAACAATGATGTTATAATACTGAAGAAGTTAACACACGCATGGTTGCAACTTGCAAATCAAATCATCACATTTTTATTCCAATTGCAGCTCAATAGATATTTGAATCATGAAGGTCAATACGAAATCCCTACAATTGGTTTGCTAACTCGACGGAGCCATCTTTTACCAAAAATACAAACATATGTGTAAAATTCTGCAGTGAAATTCTACCATAGATAATGTTTTTTTTTTTTTTTTAATCAATTTATTTGACGAGGCTTATGGTGCACTTGGCATCTATGTCAGCCTCGTAGTTTTATTCAAATTAATAAAGACATACTAGGTATTCAAGTGCGACCCTTCACAGATAAAATATAAAATATAATTAACAAACGGGCATCCCGTGAAAGAAACGTTGCCAAAATAATATTAATTTGTTCCCCGAACAAATTCTTCGGAAACATCCGGCTTCTGAGGTCACGATTTCGGCCACAATCCACCAACAAATGCATCAGGTCTTCCGTAACACCACAGTGAACACACTAAGGGGACCCCTTTTTCGCAATCATATGATTAAACCTGTTGAGTGGGACATGGCCGGAATGCAACCTCACTAACTAACGCGTCTAACGCGAGATGTCTTATCATGTCTAATCATTTAGAATTTTAAGAACTTCATATGCAATGGGTACACCTCTTGCCCCCGAGACGCAACGAGCAAGGTGCTGGAGCGCAGACATTGAGTCAGATAAAACAACAACTTTATTCAATCTGTTAATCTGTGCATATCGAAGTGCTTCCAGTATTGCAAAAAGCTCAGCTCGCATGATAGAAATGTTTCCCCCAATTTTTAATTTAGAAGAAACATTTCTTTGCAGATCAATGAAGGCGGCACCAACACCCCCATCACTTAAGGATCCATCGGTGAACAACCTTTGGTAGCCGGAATATGTGATATCCAAATCCTTTACAGTGAGAGATCTTAATACCGATATCAAAATTACGCTTGGTATGTGTTACTCCCTCGACTCGGAGTCTCACAATATTTATAATATCAATATAAGACAACCATACTTCCAAATGGAACATCTCCAGGTTAGAGCTTGTATGCAGAGCTTTATCTTTAAAAATATTATGTATTTCAATTAAACTAGGTGCATTCTTATTCCTCCAGAAATTACTTAAATGCGTCAAACGTTCTACCTTCGTGTAATTCTCATTAGACAATGTTGCGACCTTCAACCAATATCTACATCCAAGCCAAAATCGACGAATGTGTAATGGTGGAATACTCAGTTCACTCTCCATTACATGAATTGGAGTGCTCCGTATAAAACTACCACAAATTCTCAGTGCTTTGTTTTGTATAAGGTTAAGTTTATTTAAATGTGTCTTAGCTGAACTCCCATATAAAAAGCTACCATAATCTATACGACTTCTGATGAGAGAAATGTACTGTTGTCGCAAATGCTTAGGATGATTACCCCACAAACTCCCTGATAATACTTTCAAAACATTGAGAAGCTTGTAACATTTTTCAGTGATTTGATTAATATGAGCACTCCACTTCAGTGAGGAATCAAGCCACAATCCTAGTTACTTTACTTTTCTTAAATTTTGGAGAACACAATCATTCATATTAATTACATTACATTAATATTTTTTCTTGTTTTTTTGAATATACAAACATTGCTTTTGTCTTCAGATAAGCTTAAGCCAATATCTCCTAAAACATTCGTTAAAACTAAAATCTCTTCGCTAAATTAAAATTCTTATAATCTAAGGTCATGTAATGGCTGAAAAAAAAAAAAAAAGGTCATATACATAACAAAATCATCAGCGTATTGTGATACATTGAGCTTGACAATAATATTACTGATATTCTTTGTTAGAATATTAAATAAAAGTGGAGACATAGGGTCACCCTGAGCTAAACCTCTGCAGGTAAATCTACTGATGTATTTATTTCCAATTAACATAATACAATTTCTATTAGATAGGAAATTCCATAGATATGTACAAATCTTATGACCAATACCTATCCTGTTTAAGGCCGTTACAAGAGCAGCAATATTAACATCATTGTAAGCATTAGTGATAAGATAATGTTTAATATTTTTTATAACATAGGGGCAAGCAAGGCACGAGCGGACAAACCACCTGATTATTGTCTACCATAGATACCCGCAACACCAGATGTGTTTCTCAAGTGCATTGCCTGCCTTTCAAAAACGATCTTTTCTTTCATTTCATTCCAAAGTTTTATTGTCTTTATTATTTATATACAAACCTAACTTTGATATAATCTGACACCAGCCACCTGTAGATGGCTTTGGTTGCATGCGTCATGAACACTCTGCCTTTGAACGAAGTCTTCGTGAGGAACCATGGCAGGGCTCCACTGTGGTCTAAGTGAAAACTGAAAAAGAAAAAACATTACATTATTTACAGATATATTTAAAAATGTAGGTTTCCTATTATCTGTTGTTCTCCTTTTGTTGTTTTTAAAATGCTTTTTAGTAAAGAAAATTGAAAAAATAGGTTCATAATTTGGAAGGATTAAAAATATGTTTTGTAAATTGTTAATGTAATATTTTTTTTTTATTCTAAGCAAGTATGAAATGAAATCCTATGACTATTAAGTGGTTCTCTGTTTCAAACTAAGAAAAATATGTTTGTAGTAGGTACATAAAAAGGTCATAAATAATTATTTACTTTCTCATTAAATACTTACTGTGATATGAGAAGCAAGTCCACCTCATCTGCCTCAATCAGGTCCACAAACGGCAGCGCATCCATACCAGAAAGGCCAGGGTGGATGCCACAGTCCAGCTATAAATTATTTAAACATTACTTCAAGCCAAAAAAAATTATAAAACTGCAAATTTATTTGATGTAATAAATGTGTTATACTCAAGTGGAAATAGTAAACAGATATTAAAAGAATAAGGGGTTGGTTACCATAATTTTCTTTCCTTTGAACTCCAGCATAATACATGATCGGCCTACTTCCTGGCCAGCACCTCTGTAATAATCATTACATATTTGGGTTGTTAAATCTTAATGCATTTTCTGCAAAAAACACTAACATTGTCTTCTCCTATAGATGAACAAACTTAATAAAATAGTCCATTAGTTTGTGGAACTGTGTGATTTAGATAACAAAATCCTTTCAGTAATTATTTAAAAAAACCTCCAACAAGGATTATTATGCAGAAATCTTTGACATAGAAATTAAACACTTTGCATAATATTATCTTGCTTCGTTATTTATATTTAATTTATTAATAAAAAGGTAAAATACTTACAGGGGTCTTATAATAAGCTGGTCACTTTCTTCCAAAGGTACTGGATCAGTACCCTTCCGTGGATTAGTTGTCATGATTTATGCCTTATAACAAGTCATTTACTATCACAATTTTCTACTGCAAAACAGTATTTTCTATTGTTAAGACGTTTGTTGACCAAATAAATATCTGTAGATGAAAATGAAAACAAACATTCAACCGGTACACAATTTTGAGGTTAGATTTATGTTGCCAATAATTATTTTAAAAAATCTTATAAGCGCCGTAGCCATACTCACGGCCCATCCAGAAAATCCAGCACCGGTAATAAAATCCGTCATTAGTGTCAATAGTGTCGATCATCTAAAATTTTTGCCTACAAGTCTTGGGCCTGCAGGATGGATGGTCAGTATGGCCCTTAACCCTAAGGGCTTGGCTGGATGGGCCGTAAGTATTTTTTTAAGGGCCATACTGATCGTCAAGCCTGTAAGCGGACTTGTAGGCAAAAATTTTATATGATTGACACTAATGACGGCTATTAGTACCGGTGCTGGATTCGCCAGATGGGTCGTGAGTATAGCGCATTAGGCAACATGCCTATTCGTAAGTATGGTACAACTTCAAAAATCGTGCAATT
This sequence comes from Phengaris arion, assembly GCA_963565745.1. Classification (NCBI taxonomy): domain Eukaryota; kingdom Metazoa; phylum Arthropoda; class Insecta; order Lepidoptera; family Lycaenidae; genus Phengaris; species Phengaris arion. The sequence goes on from OY751450.1 coordinate 17,333,523, forward strand.
TTGTGTTTTCTCCAAAACTCCCTAGTAAGTTGACTCATTGACTGCACCGACGATTTATTTGGACTTTGACTAGACTTTGGACTTGATAATTTAGAAAAACATTGTTGAAAATCTAAACGAAAGTTCTATTCCGGTTTTTAACTTGACAAGTTCAATAGTAATAAGACGTATGTAACGCCATTTAAAACAATTGTCAAAGGTTGGCAGTTCCAGTATATAACAATGAGTATTCAGTAACATGGTAACAATGTGCTCTGTGGTTAACGACTGAAGGACTTTGTATCCATTGTCAATAATAAATTTATTTGAGTATTTGCCGGGAATTCAATGGGTGACGTTGTGGATTTTGTATTGTTTAATAAATTTATGTTATTTCGGATCTTAATGTGTAATATTGTTAGAATATTAACCATTAAATATTCGTTAACGTTCACAAGTGCGGGCAAGTAGTACAACTTCTAAAAACGTTTTGTGTTTTCCTAGGAACGTTCCTAGGAAAAGTTCCTAGGAACCTAAGAACTTTCAGTAAAGCTTCTACCACTTTACTGAATCGACTGACATGAATCATGGACTGTACTGACTATTTATTTGCACTTTGACTTGACTTTAGACTAGACGATATAGGAATACGGTGTTGAAAATTGAAACAAAAGTTTTATATCCCGCCTTTTTAACTTGACGCTGGCAAATGACTGTAAGCCGACGCCATATATTTAAAAAAAAAGTTTGACTGATTGACAGTTTGACTGTCTGTCAATTTGTACAAGAAGAAGAAGAAGACGAAAGAAAGAAAACAAAACCATGCGAAGAACGTGAATTATTTTACGTTAATCTCGAATTAATATAATTACAATGCTCAAGAAAAATAAACTATTTGATGACGACTCCGAAGAAGAAGTCACAATCAAAACAGAGAACGAGTATGCTAAAAAATATGATACTTGGCGTGAGAAAGAAGAACTGCACAAATGTGAGTTCAAAAATTAGAAATTTTGTACTTTTTCCGCAATTTAAGTATCTACTAAAGGTAGATTTATGTTTCGTCTTTATAGCTCTTTATATGTGTGTTGGATTTCATTATTTATGAAGTTAGAAACCCGCAAATGAACCCCACATACTAATTTTCAGATAAATTCCAATATGTTGAATCGAATATTTGCTCTACACTCTAACCCTAAACTTTTTTCCAAAATAATCTTTTATATCCCTTCCAGTGGAGCAAAAATATGGGTCTCCGGGTCTGAAGTCCGGTGATAGCAGCAGCTCTGACAGCGAGGACGAAAGCGATGAGCCGCTGGAGGTGTCGGAGGAGGTGGAGAAACAGTTCCTCAAGACATTATCGCTGTTGAAGACCAAGGATCCTAGGATTTACGATCCAAACTTTAAATTCTTTGATGAGAAAGCTGAAAAAGAGAAGGGTAAGTTTAAAAGTAAAATTTTTTTTTTTAATTAAATAAGGGGGCAAACGAGCAAACGGGTCACCTGATGGTAAGCAACTACCGTCGCCCATGGACACTCGCAACATCAGAAGAGCTGCAGGTGCGTTGCATATAAAATATAACAATTACTTTATGAGGGTAATTATTCTGTACATCCATATCAATATAAAGCGTTTCTATTCATGCACAAGTTCTTATGTAAGTATAATATTGGTATACTTCTTGTAATAAAATATAGATTTGATTGTATGGCTGACTGAATAGGCTATGAAACGACTGGATGGATATTGATGAAATGTAGCACAGACACACTTAATAACATGGGAAAAGACATAGTTTGTATGTAGGAACTTGTGGGCGACATCTATAACTACTAAATCTATGGATGATGCTAACAATTTTTTTTGTCATATTAACTTTAAATTGTCTATACTAATGTTATAAAGAGAAAAAGTTTATTTGTATGTATGTTTGTTAGTTTGTTTGCATTTCATAGGCTCTGAAACTATTGGAACAATTTTGATGAAATTTGGCCTAATATAAAGTAGACTACAGAAGGACATAGAGATATACTTTTATTGCGGAAAAATGTATGGTTTCTGCGTGATTAACTTTTGCAGGGCAACATCTAGTATATTATAATTTAAGACCTATGGACACTAACTAGATATTACAATATTTTCAGAAAAGAAATCAGAACCTAAGAAGTTGACATTTGCTGATAGTGATGATGACAGTGACGACGACCAAAACATCTTCAGTATTGAAAAGAAGGCTGAGATATCTGATGATGATGAAAAACAGGATAAAAAAGATGATAAGGTATAAATTGCTAAAAAATTGTTTTCCTATTGTAGTCTATTTACATTATGAAGACAGAGAATCATGTGTTCATAATATGTCAAAACTTACCAATGACGAAATAAGCCGTGTTCACATTAACCAATAAGTGCAAGTGCAAATATACTGTAGTAGAAGAAAATAACTTCATTTTTTTTAAATTTTATAGCGCCTGCTATTTTTATATTTTAACTCTAAGATATTTAACGGTCGCACTCAAAGACATTTATGATTTTATGCTTACTTAGTACAGACTTTGACATAAAGTCCATACAGTTTCTGTCAAAATCTCTATCAAGTGACTCCACAAATCATCAACATTATTAAATAAACCATTAAAGTAACTCAATTGCAATAATATAGATTAGATGTGACATAAAACTTTGTACATATTAAAAACTTGGGACTCTTTTTAGGATGGCAAGTTGAAAGACTACTTGATTGGTAAAGCGGAGCATGCTGATGATGAAGTGGAGCAGGACCTGGCCCCACTAAGGCAGCTGTGGTCCGACCCAGCACTGAACGACGGAGAAGCATTCCTGAGAGATTATATTTTGAACAAACGGTAAGTTATTTCTTGTTATCATTAAATAAAGAAGATACAATAGAAGTGTTTGTTACATAATGACAAAAGCAAGTGTCAATGTTATTATTGACATTGACAGATGTCATGAAGTAAAGCCTATCTAGTTTATTTTAGTTGGCCAAAAGGCTATAAATAGTGTAGACGTATATTATTGTGTTAGGCATATCTCATATGTAATATGTATCAGTGTTAAGCACCAATAAAGGAGAATATAAGAATTGTTGCTGAATTATTATTATCACCACTCAAGCACAAATCAAGAGGTTGTAGCCCGCTACAGTGTTATTATATGATTGGTGAAGAAAACACCTATAATATTTGCTCAGACTTATATTCACAACATTACTACATTTAGCTCTACCATACATCACATCTGCCTAAGTGACACCAGCCTTCATATGTCATATATATGTTAAACAATTGGTATTACCACCTTAATAGTGATATGCCAGAACCACGGCAGCGAGCATTCAACACAGATAAAGCCAATTTTTTGTAGCAATGCAAAATATGTGGCTTAGCCATGGTTGTTTGAGTAGCGCGAATCGCGGATCCATTGCTATACAAAGTCACAAGTGTAAGAGACCTCATTGTAAATCTCTCCAGGTACTTGGAAGATGGCGATGCTGGTGCCGCGGCAGACAAGCTCCGTGACGATGAAGACCTGGAGGAGGACGAGAGACGAGTGGAGGAGCAGGGACAGTTCGAGCGCGCCTACAACTTTCGCTTCGAGGAGCCTGACGAGGAATACGTGAGTACATAGAACTATGTATTAGAAATTGGAAGTGGCTGCGTCATAGATACGGGCTCCTTTGTATGTGAATACGCAGCAAGAAGCGGCCCTTCCTGCACAGCTCGTGATGCGTCACAGTCCTCACTTAGCGTGAGCAAAAAGTGTGACTAATTAATTTACTACTAATTACTGGAACTAGATTTGATTTCATACATATCTTTGAATCTCTTGTTGTGAATGTATTTTATTCTCTCTTCTTTCCAGTTGAAACGTTTCCCCCGTACCATGAACTACATTCGACCAAAAGACGACAAGCGGTCCCGCAAGCGCGCCGAGCTGCGCGCGCGCAAAGAGGAGGAAAAAAGACGAAAGATGGAGGAAATTGCGAGGTTGAAGGCGCTGAAATTGAAGGAGATTAGAGAGAAGATTGAAAAGATCAAGGAGGTTACTGGCAACCAGGATTTGGCATTCAAGGTAAATAAGTGATATCATATAATTAGAGATCAACAAACAAACTTACTGCCATGTACTGTTATTATTATGATAGGTTTCAAACAGTAAATAATTTTTATACATTCACAAATATGACATTCATTTATTTGTTACAAGTGGCCCGTCCCGGCTTCACACGGGTGGACATTATGCTAATATAATAGAATATTATATAAATGCGGGGGGCAGGCGGGGTTCCTGCAAGATCGCTTGAATTTATTTTCTCGCGCGTGTATAGTTTCCTGGCGGCTCTTTACTTTTTATCACACATAAGCTACATGTGATGAAGGTTCGGTGAGCCTGTCAACCGTTGATATACTTCTTAGTTCTTTTTAAATTATATTTTAATAATTATAATTAATACATAATTTTTGTTACCAACACTCTTTGCACTCTATGGATCTATGGTCTGAGAATAAATGTTTTTTTTGTTTATTTATTTCTAAATATGTCTGCCAATTCATGGGCAACATCTCTTTATAACTCATCTGTATGTAATCTTAATTTTTCTCAATCCCCATCTTATCCAGGAGGAGGACATAGAGAGCGACTTCGACCCGGCGGAGCACGACCGGCGCATGCGCGAGATGTTCGACGAGCAGTACTACGGCCAGGCCGACGACGAGAAACCGCAGTTTCCCGACCTCGACGAGGAGCTGGAGATCGGTATGTAGCCCACAGGGGGCCGGGGTGGTGGACTAAAGCTGTCCCCATATTGAGGGTATGTAGCCCGCAGGAGGCTAGCGTGGTGGACTAAAGCCGTCCCCATATTGAGGGTATGTAGCCCGCAGGAGGCTAGCGTGGTGGACTAAAGCCGTCCCCATATTGAGGGTATGTAGCCCGCAGGAGGCTAGCGTGGTGGACTAAAGCCGTCCCCATATTAAGGGTATTGTTTTGATTGATTGTTTCGATAACGGGTTTTTGAACAAAAAATTACAATATACATAATCTAAGTTTAGCTTAACTGACCAATGAGGTCCTTTTATCAAATTCAAAGTCAAAATTTTTTATTCAAAATTTATAATAATAATATATTTAAGATTTTTATTATATTATACACATATTTAATACACATCCAAGACCCAGGACAGTAAAACGTTTTGTTCCTTCGGTGGGGTTCCAACCCGCGAACCCCGGCTTGATCACCAACGCACTGAACCACTGAGCCACAGAGGTCGTCAAATATAAATATGAGTAAAGTAGCCTATTTAAAAACTTTACAAAAAATAATAGCTCCCCACACCGATTTCGGTGACAGTGGCCGGTCATTGAAATCAGGCCAACTACGCAGGAGTTGTTTTATAGTACCCAAGTGTGCGCGCAGTACACAATAGCACTCCTCTCCTCCTTTACTTTCGAAACCCAGTGGGACGGATGACCGACACGACTGGCGAGAGATCAGGCGCAGGACCGACTTTTTACATGCCCATTGGACGCATGGATCATCTTTCTTGTCAGACAATCAGATGATCAGCCTGCATTGTCCTAACCAAACATGGAAACTACATTTTTTGTTGTTCCAACGCGGGAATCGAACCCACGACATCCGAGTCGAGAGCCAAGCACTAAACCACTGGACCACGGAGGCTGTTACAGAAAATAGTTATAATAGTTTAAAGCTAAGTTGAAAAAGATTCATCTAATGACTGCTAAATGACAGTTTTGGGATTCGGAAACTTTGTGCCAAATTTAGCTAGGGCGCACCGTGCACATCAGAATGGTGATGTAATGTCATTATTGAGATTGCATCAAATCTTTATTCGCAAGAATTTTTTGTAAGCTTTATGTCCAGAGCTATTGTGATCATTATGTCCAGAGCTATTGTGATCATTATATCCAGAGCTGTTGTGATCATTATGTCCAGAGCTATTGTGATCATTATGTCCAGAGCTATGGTGATCATTATGTCCAGAGCTGTTGTGATAATTATGTCTAGAGCTATTGTGATCATTGTTTCAAAACAATTAACTAATTTGCATCTGTTAATGTAACTTACTTCTTTTTTCTTTCTTTCTTTCGAGTAGACAACAATATGGATTAATATGTGGATAACGATGTGGGTGTCACATGTATTAATATTATGTAATTACATAAGAAGTAGTTTTTAAGACTTTGATTTGTGTTATCACTGTTTGTTGTCCCAAATAAAAAGGAAAAAAAAACATTTTTTAAGTGACACAGAAATATCTATAATGAATTAGATTTATTTCTACGCTATCGAATTTGATATTGAGTTTTGTAATGACAGTTGTAAGTATGTTAAATAAATAAATAAAAATAATGCGTGCAATTTCAGAAAACTGGGAGAAGTACAATGAAGCGAGTTCCACCACCGAGCCCGCTGGCGCCGACGTGCATTGCGAGGACGAAGGGTTCAATGTGAGTATTTTGTGCTCTGTGTCTACCACCGGAGCGATCCCACGATTTACACGAACTACAGCTCGCGGCTATGTGTGCGCGGCTGGCGGCTATGTGTGCGGGGGCCGCAGGACGTGGGTGTATTCAAGCCAAGCTTGTTTCGTGTTTCGGCGAAATCTTCTATACTAATATAATAAAGAGGAAAGGTTTGTTTGTTTGTTTGTTTGTTTGTTTGTTTGCATTGAATAGGCTCCGAAACTACTGGATAGATTTTGATGAAATTTGGCACACATATTATATATGATTGATCAGGGGGTTGGCTACTAAAGGACAGCCAATAGGCTGGACTATATATTTCGGGAAAAATGTACGTTTCCCTAAATATTTCCTTTTGCGCGCATGAAGTTGCGGCCAACATCTAGTTGACCAAATATATTTATGACATTTATGATAGATTTGTCTGACGCGATGTTTGATATTATTTCGGCGTCAACCTTAGTCTTACGTCAACACGGCTGACATTCGCCGGTGCTCGAGCTGTCATTTGTAGAGCGTCGCCGCTGTGCTACGGCGTTATTGTTGTGCTTCACCGAGTGTGTCTGTGTGTGACACGTTTCTAGTCCCACTATTCACACAATAGCGACCTGGACACGTAAAGTTCGGACCGCGGATCGGACTGCATTCCACCGCGGAAGGATCTGTGCGGTTTGGATTGCGGATATCGGACTGTCGTGCAAATTACGACTAAAATGGGTTGTGTCTCAACTCAAGTGTCAAACCCTCAGATTAGTAACTATAACATAGATACCCGTTATAAATTCGTTATTCCAACGTCGTAAAAATGGATACCAAATACTTATAGGTATTTGCTCTTCGTGTTTCGTGAGACGGGAAGCTGGTGCACACGGCTTCGATTTTTAGCTTTAGTACTCCTTCCATGTTTATTCGTTTTCCTGGATCAAAACAACACCTACTGTTATCATACAAACGTATAGTAGTGTGAGTTATTAATCTGAGGTAGTGTGTGTAACATCGTTTTTATTATTTTATGTATTTCTAAGCATTCTTTAAAAAATATTAGCTTTCTGCACACCTTCCTCCACATAAACTTTAACTGTGCAATTTTTATACTCCTCCGTTTGCATAATCTTCGCAAAATGGGGTAAGAAGTTTTCACTTCACGTATTAATAAATAGGATGATGATGATAAATGGCGTCTTTTAATTCCAGATGGACGCAGACTATGATCCGAAACAAGCGAAACAGAACCTTCTAGAAGAACTAAAGTCTATGGGCAAGAAACGTAGAAACAGGAAACGGAAGTCCAAGTTAGCCGAACTGCTAAGCACAGAGAAGCCGAAGTTCGTCCCGGACATGGAGAAGACCTATGACCAGTTCATGGAGGAGTACTACAAGATGGACTGCGAAGATGTGATCGGAGGAGACCTGCCCACACGGTTTAGATATAGACAAGTGGTGCCGAATGACTATGGGCTTACCATTGAGGAGGTAGGCTAATAAAGATGTTGCCTAGTGTCGAATACACAAATTTTACAAATTAAATTTGTTGTATAGAGATACAGAAATCTAAAAGAAAAAGTTATTTATGTTGACGCAATTACAAATTATAGGCAAATTAAAAATGTTGCTCATCTCTTTCTCGCAAAACGTCGTGTCGTCACAAGCTGCTACCGCCATACATTGTTTGATGACAAATGTATGGCGGTAGCGCCGGTAGCACGTTGTGACGTCATAAACATATATCGCTCTCTTCTTATTGTAAATTTAAATTATTTTTATTATTATTATTATATCTTCGTTGCTTTTTAAGATTTACAAAAGTGGGTTTTAGATTGTTTATTATCATGTTGTCTAAAATTAAACAGACGAAAAATATATTTTTAGTCAACATTCCTATTGTTTGTATCCTATGGTTTTCATTGACTAATCGTGTTTATTTTCTTTAGTTACATTTATTTAAATTTGTTCATCAGATATTGATAAAGAATCATAACATCGTTTATACACTAATCTCTATAAATGTATTTAAAAGAGTTGTATCAAAATATTATTGTGAAGACCGAGGGAATGTATACCGACACTCTTAAATTGATTTAAAAACACTTTTTCTTACCACAGTACTAACTATGTATAATGTATTGTAACTATTATACATTACATTACATTATACATTATACAGTATGAATATGTAATTCATACTGCTTTTCATATTTGCTGTTCATACTGTAAACCAAAACATCATTGTTGGTTAGTCGGAAAGAATTACATTCCTATTGCAATACATTCTCGCACTAACAATACGTTAAATACATTCCAGATCCTACTAGCAGACGACAGGGAATTGACCCAGTGGGTTCCCCTCAAGAAGATAGTGAAGTATCGGCCGGATAATGTCGAGAAGGGCGAGGTTAAGACGTACGCGCAGAAGGCGGCTGACAAGAAACTCAAGAAGAAGATACTGCCCAGCCTGTTTAAGGATGTGCCTGAGTTAGTGAAGTATTTTATCACTTTTAGGGTTACCCAAAGGGTAAAACGGGACCCTATTACTAAGACTCCGCTCCGTCCGTCTGTCATGAACCGTAATAGTTAGACAGAAATTTTCATAAATGATGTATTTCTGTTGCCGCTATAACAACAAACACTAAAAGCAGAATAAAATAAATATTTAAGGGGGCTCCCATACAACAAACATGATTTTTTTGCCGTTTAATCCGTGAACCCTTCGTGGGCGAGTCCGACTCGTACTTGGCCGGTTTCTTCTATGGTATATTGGGTCCTGGTTTTTTGCCGGTAATCGCTCACCAATTAGATAAGCGATTACTGTCGCACGACCACACTGCACTAGCAGTGCAGCACTTCATTTCTAACATTGCCTGCCTCACACGGCGCAAGCTATGTTTGACACAAACCCTGCTAATCAATATCGCTGTCTTTGACTTTCAAGTGACTTTTCTAACGTATCAGACAAAGACAGCATATCAGTTGTACGATATATTTTTATTATTAGAAGGGGGAGACTATTAAACTTTACTTTATAAAATTACCCAATTTTACAAGTCAAAATAGGTCCAAACGACACTAAATTAATAATATTTAAAATTATGACTTGTTGAAAGCGGAAATGCATAAAATAAGTCATACACATATAATTACCAAGTTAGTTAATCCATGTCTTATTTTGTTATTTATTTATTTTAGGGAACCTGAAATAGTTGTTCCTGTCGAACAAACAAAGAAAAAGAAGAAGAAGAAGAAAAATACAGAACAAAACGAGGCGTCTGAAACCGCCATCGATGATAATGTCACAGCGCCGACAACTGCAAATGGTATTAATATAAAAAATACAGAAGAGTTAACTCTTGGCAGTGAGGTAGAGGCAGCCGATAACACAGTAGACGAAAATAGCGAAAAGGTGAAGAAAAGAAAGAAAAAGAAGAATAAGAAAAGCGAATTCGTTGTTGAAAATGCAGCTGATGCCGCGCCAAGTCAATACATAGACAGTAAACAGAATCAAAATGGTGACAACAAAGACAAAAAGAGCTTAAAACGTAAGTTAGGCAACACAGAAGAAGCGGTCTCAACAAAGAAAAGGAAAAAGAATAAACAGAAGACGAATCCAAAAAATAAACAAGACAAAAATAAATTCAAACAAAAGAATCATAATGACAAAGGAAAAGATGCTGATCCAATGAGCAACTTGTCCGACGAAAGATTAAAGGCCTACGGGCTAAATCCCAAGAAATACAGAGGTTTCTTGAAATACAAGAAGTTCTAGAATTGTTGTTATTTAAGAAGATACTTTTATATATACCATTTGTTATTTAATAATAAATATAATATTTTCAGATATCTTGTTTATATTTAACCTATACTGTAACCTAGGCCTATTAATTTACTCAGCAAGTATAACATTTAACACTTAGCAGTAAAAACATAGTTATTTAATAAATAATACTATGTACTATGTAGCTTGAAAGAGAAAGCTATATATATAAATGTTGTTGCTACTTGTGTAAACAGTCTTTTCACCACGTTTTCACAATATCCCATCCGATATGGACCGTTAATGAGGAAGACGTTATTATTCCTAAATCCTACTATAACGTAGTAACATTCTCTTTTAATCCTACGCCTATGAGAAATACAGGTATTGTTGCGTAATAAAAATATACATGTCTTTCGCATATTAATCGGCCCGATACCGGATAAGACAAAGGGAATATGCTCATAAGAGGTCCTCATCGTGTCGAGCTATTTAGCGTCAAGGGACTGAGCCAAGTGCGATCTGTAAGAGTATATTTCCATTATCCGATCCCATATTGGACTTTGTATGTATACCTTCTATGTCTTTCGCGTAATAATAATCGGCCCGATATCGGATAGGTTAATGGGAATATGAGGTCCTAAACGGTGAGAAATATTGGAAGGATTTCGAGGAAAATAATAAAAATGACGATTAAATATAGTTAAGACAGAACAACGTGTTTCAGGACAGCTCGTGTTTCATAATATTGCAACATATAGCCTACCTACCTACCTGGTATTCTTATTATTGGTCCGGTAACGGACACGAATGCTTCGCTCTAAATGTAAATCTCCCTTTATCTTGATAATAAGACAACTCGTCTTTAGGTGTCACTTAGATAATATTCAGCACCGACTACTAAGGGATACTATGATATTCAGGTCGTCTGGCTGGATAAGAGGGCATAGTGGAATAACTGGCAATGAAAGTGTAGATGCCTATGCCAGACAAGCCTAACATCTGCGGGCAATTATTTCTTCTGATCGCCATGATCAGAAGAAATAATTTTAAAGAAGAAATATTCTATCCAAAACAGTTCGTTGCAAAATAGTTCTTAATCCATGGTAACAAGGTCGTCAATAGAAGTCAACATTTCTAAATAGCCATATTTTTAAAATGGCTGCCTGTCAAAAATGATAAAATTTTCATATAAATGACTGAAACTATATTTTGTCTTGGACCGCCATGATGTGGAGTAGTGGACATTATTGTAAGGCTATTTGACATTGAGATAAGAAAACGTTTCTACTTTAGCTGTCAAAAGAGGCCATTTTGTGAGCTCCTGCTCGGGAAGAAAAGAAATGCTGTTTCTCATAACGAAGATACATCGACCTTGCTGCCTTCAAATAAGAACTATTTTGCTCCGAATGGTATTAGTGTTTCTTCAATCTGTCATTTTCTCGATTCTTCGGTGTTTCTAGGGTGCGCATGCTAAGCCTGCAGGTGGTCTCAGTCAGTATATAAACTTTATTGTGAGGATCTATATCCAGTAGCTAAAAGTCACATGACCATCAGGTGGTACGAGCAATGGGCTAAACAAGTGAAAGTAAAGGCAAGCAATATTTTGAAATCCAAGATGGCATTCCATTAGGCCATAGTTTTTCAAATAATATAAAAAAGCAAGTATAACAGTGTGCTCAACAATTTGTCGAGTCAGTCTCGGCCAGTGTTGCTCGCCTATATTTCTTGTAAAAATTAGGATAAGGGACAATTCCCTTTGTGAGTGTGGACTAGAAGACGGTGCCTTGGACCATATATTTTTCTCTTGTCCTAAAAACCAGTGTTCCCTTTACGATCTCCTTCCTCCTACTATTCATCGCCCTATCAATTTTAAATCCGTTTTATGTTTTGTAAATACTTCATTTCCTCTTTTTAATATAATAAATCTATGCTTCATTTATTCAAATCATAAGTACATTTATTACTACTAACAATATAAAACTGTAATATAGCATTTAGTGACTAACCCCTAAATGTTTGTGTTTGTTTTAGGTTTTTTCAACACACCTCGCTATTTATTACCACCATTATTTATTATCATCTATGCGGTAAAGGTACGGTAACCTTTACCGCATAGATGATAAGTATTAGTACCGTTACCGTACCTACCCTTGTTTAATTGGTGTCGAGCAAATTTCCCTAGTGGCGGATTTCGGAACTATCCTATGACTAATATTTCGGTATGACTGTTTATTAAAATAGCATTTTAATAATTCTTTAAAAGTGCGGCATTATTATTGGACATTTACGAAGTGATAAAAAATATTTAAAAAACCACCTGAACCGTAGACAGAGAAACGTTTACGGGGTAAACAGTATTTTAATTTTTCTAAGTGGAATGTTATTGTGTTTTGGTGTAAATAAACGAAACTCTGAAGAAGTTAGGTGTTTAGGCTTTACTTATTTTTATTTATTAAATTTTAAGAAAACTTACAGCCTAATAACAATATAACAACAAATATAAATATGGTAAACATATCGCTAATTACAAGCCTGGCTCAGCTGCACAAACTTCTGGAAAATAATCTAACGACTAATTCTGTGAAATGTTAGGAAACTCGCATGTATTTTGAAGCAGGTTTTCATAATTTTAGGGCATTTTCCCAACATTTTCCTAACATTTTATCAGTATACTGTTGTGTTCCTCAACGTTTTTATTAGTTATAACATTTAGGAACACAACTTTTGAAATTTCTTGAAAAATTATAAATTATTTTTATAATCATACGACTTTTATCTGTCATACGTTAGTTCTGCGACTTTTCGATAGGGAATCTCAATCTGCTCATTGCCAAGAGTTTCAGTCAATGCATAGTCAATGAGGGTTTTTAAATTCGTGATATCTGACAGCTTTTTGACACGACAAGGACAGTCGGGCTACCAAGCGCTGCCTGGTGACAGAAAAATAATCGAAAATTCTTATTGACCGTTTTTGATACCACTTACGCCACCAGATGACACTTTGTGTGCGTTAGGTCTGCCCCTAGCGGCAGAAAAATATCAAACCCCTCATTACTCTGACACTGGCGAATCACTACGGAGCCATCTATAAGAAAGAAGAAGAAGAGATTAAAATTTGACAGTTGAGTGTTGACATCTGTGATCCGTTATTAATTTCTCTTTTTCTTGGTGAGCCGCTCGCGTAGAAGGTATGTGTTTTTAAAACTTGATAAAATCTTTATTTTAAAATTTGAGAGTTAAATACGAGTGCAAATAAATTAGGTACAATGTATTTGTTTTAATAATATAATACTCTTTGCAGAATATTTGCACTGTATTACGATTAAATTCGATTAAAATCTTAGCCTTCAAGTAGATCATGGCATCTAACCTCTATTGGATGTTGTGAGTGGACAAAGAGGCAAAATTAATGCCACTGACTTGATTCCCAATTGTACGATAACTAGATCCTACCGTATCCGGGATTTAGTGTTTACATTTGCAATGGCTAGTGGCGACAAACCTCTCTAAAATCATCCCGGATAACCTCGGAATCATAAAAGGTTTCGATTAAACTAGTGTCGTTTCGTAGCTCGCCAACATGGTGAACAACCGTGTGCCGTCAGTCTTCTCCAAGACTTATGTCACGCCGCGTCGTCCCTTCGAAAAGGCGCGTCTCGACCAGGAGTTGAAGATAATCGGAGAATATGGTCTCCGTAACAAACGCGAGGTGTGGAGGGTAAAGTACACGCTCGCCCGCATCCGTAAGGCTGCCCGTGAGCTGCTGACCCTTGAAGAGAAGGACCCTAAGAGGCTTTTTGAAGGTTAGTTCATTGCAATATATTTTTGTGACCACGTATTTTTTTCTAAATACATTAGACTCAAACTAATCATGAAGTATTGGTGTAGAATGCATACGAATTATTAGTTAGAACATTATTTACTTAGTTAAAAAAATGTTGGTAGTAACTAATATTCATGTATTGTTTGGTAACTAACTTTAAAGTGATGATAAATATCTGGCAACCTCTTGACAGACACACATGTTGACTACCCATTAACTGATCACTCTTAATATTATTTTAGTTATCTTTTTAATGATTCAACATACTTATTACTGTATTAACATTTCAGGAAATGCCCTCCTCCGTCGTCTGGTGCGCATTGGTGTGCTAGACGAGAAGCAAATGAAGCTGGATTACGTGCTGGGCCTCAAGATTGAGGACTTCTTGGAGCGCCGTCTCCAGACCCAGGTGTTCAAGGCTGGTCTTGCCAAGTCTATCCATCATGCCCGCATCCTGATCAGACAAAGGCATATTCGGTAAGCAATAAATTATCAATTATTTACTATTATTATTTGAACTGCTTCAGTACTGCCCAATTTCTAGGGTTTTTATCAGTCGTTTCTCTATTAAATAGAGCTTTTGATTGGTGAAGGCGTCATCCAATCAAAAGCTTTATTGAATAGATAAACTACTGACAAAAACCGGACATAGCCGTTCAATGATAACTTTATAAATTTTAATTCTTGTGCTAGTTGCCCCACTAGAGGAAATAAAAGCACAATTTTAGAACCTCTTGTCTAATTTTGATACAATGCAGGTAATTTGGAGCTGCACATGACATGCGAGTCATCGGTTATAAATTTTGTTCTTAAAGACCACTTGATTACCAACTTTTTGGCATCAATGTCTTGAAAATGTGTTTTTTACACAATAATAGAGAGGTAATGTATGATTTTCTTATTTATTTTGCAAACAATTTGATAAGCTAATAGTTCACGCTAATTTGAATTGAATGTATGGAGTAAATATTTTGTAGTCAATTCAAACTTATTTCGAAAGAAGTTAGAATCTTATACATGTAGAATTGACCTACAATATATTTTATTTAGTGTCTGTTTCACAATCTTCTCGTCCTAATCAAAAGTTCTATCTCTGCTTACTTTATATCGAGAAACATACAAAACATGTGAATAAGCCATCTGACACTTAACAGTCAATTGTGAAACCAGGACCTTACAATATTTAGAAATTGTATATTAATATCTATGGTCATGGAAGAAACGCTATCAGCTATTCATATTATAATATGTTACAAGATGGCCATAATATAACATAACCTTATTTCACAGTGTCCGCAAGCAAGTGGTCAACATCCCCTCGTTCATCGTAAGGTTGGACTCTGGCAAGCACATTGACTTCTCTCTAAAATCACCATTTGGTGGTGGCCGTCCTGGTCGCGTCAAGAGGAAGAATCTGCGCAAGGGACAGGGCGGTGGTGCTACAAACGATGAGGAAGAAGATTAAGCAATAAATGATTAACATCAGTACCTCTTTTTTTTATACATCTATGGACACTTCATACCACATCAATCTGGTCCTATGGTACCTAAGTAATAACTTGTGTTATGGGGTCCAGACATCAGAAAGTATATTTAATACTTTTATACTATACATATAATATATAGGTACATATTGTAAGTTATTTTCGTATATTAATATATATTTTTAGGATACAGTAGGTACCTATGTTTCATTTGTTCGGAAGACGTCCGTGCTCCATGCGCATTTCACCCCCGCCCGCTTCACCTCTACGACGCCTACCCGCCATATTGTTTGTGTCTGCTGTTGCGAGCCCGCGATTATTAGTAGGAACAGCCTGTACAATAAAACTGCGCCTGCAAAGACGACCGCAACCGAGGGAGGGCAAAATATATATTTATTTTATAGCTGCCGTGTGTGGTAGCTTGCTATACTATAATATATATTTTGATATATTATAGCTAGGTACGTCTGTGACGGGCTTAACCCAGGAACATTGGAAACTGTTCCCTCGACTTAAACGCCTTAGATTAAAGAAAGAGGCACAAATAAAAAATTATGTACTGTTGAAGGGAAAGCTGTTATTCTACGTAAATATATACAGGTGTGGCGTAATTAATGGATAATCCTTCACCTGCAGCTGGAGAATATCATAACGGATCAGAAAAATACAATTCATGTTTAGTAAAAGTATCATGGTTTTATAGTTATCAACCATTTTTTAAAAATTATGAAAATTTTACCCTTGCTCACTAATTTTGTTGTCACAGTCGCAAAAACATGAATTATCTCTATCAGGTTTTTATTTATTAAAATAATTGTAATATTTAATTGAGATTGTAAAAAGCTATCACACATGATATTTAACCCTTAGATTTCAAAGTGATTACCTAATGACTTTGATGAAGGCCTATTTTCCTAAAAACATACGTCTCTGAAAATATTTAAATTATTTCTTTTTTTTTATATTTATAATACATATCTTTTTCACTATCACATTATGCATTTTATAATAAGGACAAAGCAAAGCTATTCAAATCGTAGAAAAATTCCCACCGAAAGACCCAGACCCAACTTTTTGTACCTGCTTTATTACCTGCTCCGACGACGAAAAACAAAAGACGGAAAAGTTGTCCTATTCTTTCATGCAATGGGTGAAAGAGACACACAGAAGACTAACATAATTGTTTGTCGTAGTGATACTATTTCTGCATATTCCGCGGGTGTCACGTATACAAATCGAGGCATTGCACTCGACGCGCGGTATGTCCAGGTTAAAAGTCCAAATCACGAGAAATTAGTAATAAATTCTTTCTTACTAACAAAACGTACCTCTTGGAAGTAGTATGGTAGCACAGTGACTGTAGCAACCCTCTAAAACTAGTATCACTACGACAAACAATTATGTTAGTCTTCTGTGTGTCTCTTTCACCCATTGCATGAAAGAGTGGGACAACTTTTCCGTCTTTTGTTTTTCGTCCTCGGAGCAGGTAATAAAGCAGGAACAAAAAGTTGGGTCTTTCGGTGGGAATTTTTCTACGAGTTGAATAGCTTTGCTTTGTCCTTATTATAAAATGTATAATGTGATAGTGAAAAAGATATTATAAATATAAAAAAAAAAAAAAATATTTTCTGAGACGTATGTTTTTAGAAAAATAGGCCTTCAAAATCATTAGGTAATCACTTTGAAATCTAAGGGTTAAATACCATGTGTTATACCTTTTTACAATCTCAATTAAATATAACAATTATTTGTAAGCTGTTCAGTCAAGTCCCCATACGTTTTTTTATGTGTGATCAAACACAAAGAAAAAAAGATTTGAAAGAAAAAAAACTTATTTTCGGTAGCATTTGTAAAAATAAAATAGGCAACAGCACAAAAATGACATGATACATTTGATAATACAACTATTCAAGAATAATAAATAAAAACCTGATAGAGATAATTCATGTTTTTGCGACTGTGACAACAAAATTAGTGAGCAAGGGTAAAATTTTCATAATTTTTAAAAAATGGCCGATAACTAAAAAACCATGATACTTTTACTAAACATGAATTGTTTTTGTCTGATCCGTTATGATATTCTCCAGCTGCAGGTGAAGGATTATCCATTAATTACGCCACACCTGTATAATATGTGTTGCTAACCACAGCCCCACAAACCGTCAAATATTTTTTATACTGAATAATATTGATAGGCAATCTGATGGTCAATTTTTTTTGCTCTAAAAACTTGCTAGGTCACATAAGAAAAGGGTTGTGCTTTACCTACAATAAATAGATATGTTTAGATCCTATGTTATAAATAGGAAAACAAAAAGATAAAATTCGATCAAATTGATGTCAATGCATTTGTTTGTTGCACGGTAATGACGTAATAGCATTAGGATTCTAATGTACTCTTTATTTACGTTTGGATTAAATTTGATGTCAATAGAGTACAAATCTAAGGCACTAAAAACTGCACAGTAGGTAAGAGGAAATAGAAAATACTCCATAAGCTGCAGATTAAGTATTTATTTACTTATTCATAATAATTTATAGGCAATAAAGTAATACATGACTTCACTCATGTTAGTTTTTTACATTAATTTTAACATTTCCAAACAGCCATAATTTAGTAAGTTCATAATTTAGTGTGCAAAAATTATATTTACTCTGTATCTCACATTTACATAAGGGGGGTAATTTGTTACAGTTCTAATTGTCATTAAATGTTATTTGGATATATTGGCAGCTTGTTTCTTTGCTTTGACTAACTCGACTAATTCCTTATACCGCTTCATACATTCCTTCTTAGTACGGTTCGGTATACAATCTGCTATCTTTTCCCACCTTTCTGATGTACTCGCTGGGAATGTTTTGATGGCTTGTTCTAAAAGCTCCTGCTCATGTTTAGTCCAAGGTCTATCCTCCTTAACCTCTTTAGGTACATCTCCATTTAACTTGGGTTTTGCCATGCCATTAACTAATTTTGTATCACTTTTGGATATACTGTTGTCATCAACAACACTAGCAACTTTCTTCTTGTCTTTTTCAAATTGGTCGAACGCCTCCTCATTTGCTGCTTTCTTTAGACTGCTTTTAGAGAAATCTGAACTTTGCAGGTCCTTTGCTTTGTTTAAAACCTCCTTAGCATTTAAACGTCTATCATCAGTGAATGTGCCATGTTGGTTTAAAAAATTGGCCACCACCTCCCACCTCTGATTGGTGCCGGCAGGAAAAAGGTTGACAGCTTTAATGAGTAGCTGAGTCATCTCAACAGACCACTCAATGGGTGCTTTTAAAGCTGCTAGTTTTTTAGCCTTATTTCCTTCGGATTTTTTAGTCTCAAACAAGGCTTTACGTTCAGACTCTAGCTTTTCCTCCGTATCTTTCATGGCTTTTATGAAAGCATCTCTTCCATTTGCTTCCAAGTCCTTGGTCAAGTCTTGTAGCTCAACCATTTGTAACATTTCACAGATCTTCTCCACAGCAGCCATATGTGATACTGTTTCATCTTCAGTTTTGGCGTAATAATCGTTGGACTTGCAGAGATCTCTCAATTGTTTGCGCTCTTTACGGAGATTTTTCTTTTGTTGCTCACGCACTGCCCTGGCAGCTTCAATTTTGGCCCTCTCAGCTTCCTCTACTTTTTGTTTGGCTAGTTGTGCTTCTTTTAATATTCTTTCTTCTTCAGCTTTTTTAGCTTGTACAGCATCCTGAAAATATGTAAGAAAATAGACACGTAAGTGATGAACATTATAGGACCTACAAATTTCTACTCTATCAATAAATTTTAAGGCCACTGCCTCCAGCAGTGAGTAGCGGGGACACACGCATGTGGGCGCTATAGTCACTGTTTGCGAACTACAATACCACAGACAGGTCAAAATTATAACACCCCCTCTGTTAAAAAAATTTATCACAGTACATAATAAATTTTTTAAAAAATCTGAAAAACTGCTAATTTTTTTTTTAAATAAATTACAAAATAATGGACCAAAATTAAGTGTTTACATGTCAATTATTTCTGATGAAATAATAATAAAATGTTATTATTATAGCTCTGTTTATAATTTTTTTAAGTTAATTAGTTGAACACATAATAGAAAAGAAACTGCATTAACCTGCATTAACAAATGTTTACCTGTCTAGCTCTCTTAGCTGCTAGCTTCTTATCTTTGTCCTCTTGCTTGAATCGCTGAATTCTTGGGTCATTACTGTAGGCCAGGTCAACCAGGCTTCTGATCCTAGCCATTTCTTCCTTTTTTAGCTTAGCCCTTGCTGCTTTGTTTTGTTTTTCTATCCATCTCCTTTCCTCTCTATCGGATCCCTTTTCTTTTTCCTCCTCATCCATATAAGAGAACTCGCGCCAGGATTCAAATTCGTACCAGAATGAGTAAAACCTTTCAACAAATTCTCTAGAGCTATTTTCGTCTCCCAATAATGGTACATTCTTCTTTTCCGACCATCTGGCATTCATTTCGAAGTACTTACCGAAGGCTTTGAAAAATCCATCCTTTTTAATCTCGCTCGGCATTGGAATGGAATCATCAAACTCAGGGTCCACGGAGTCATACGATCTTCTAGTTTTGGGTGTGCCCAGGGTCTCGTAAGCTTTTGTGATGCACGTGAAATAATCATCATCGCTTTTCACATGTTCGCCCTGCGCCTTCCGCTTGTCGGGATGATGTTTTAAAACTTTTTGCCTGTACGCGCGCTTTATGTCTTCGTCGGTGGCCTCGATACGCAAACTTTTGATACCTAAGACGGCGTAGTGGTCCTGTTTCTTCCACTCCTTCGGGTCCAAGCTCCTGAGATACTCCACGTCGTCCTCGAACACGACTTCTTCAGCCTTATTGTTACACTTTGACGTCGATAGCAAAGCATCTTCTCCGTGACATTTAATTTTAAAGTAGCGAAGAAACGGACCGCCGGCGCATTCTACTTTCTTTTTTATAAAAGGAGTAGACAGTGCTATAGTACGAATTTTTCCCTCGTTTGTCATTTTATCTTTAATTTCTCAGCTGTACAAAATGAACTCGCTAACATAACCTAAAAGCGAGTAAGGACGTCTGTATACCTTGTCCGTTTACGAACACCTCTTGTATTTAAACTATCATTTATACTATCATAAACACCACATTGATATTATACAGTTAAACAGTATAATAAATTATGAACATACAGCCTATGATAATAAAATAATAATTTTTAATCGACACACCAGATACATTTCCGTATTTCTCTGACAGGTAATTTCATATTTGACAGTTTTCAGTTTGAATTTTTATGTAAAATAAATGGCGTCGGCCTAAAATTATAACCATATGCCAGTGTGATGTTAAAAAAGGGGCAGTATAATTTTCGTTCAAATTTTCAACACCGTATTTCTAAATCGTCAAGTCCAAAGCCGTCTCGTCGCTTCTCAATACATTTTGGACAATGTGTTGTATGTCAGAAATAATCTAAATAATTACAAAAAGAATAGCCACAACAATTTTATAAATAGGAATATAGTAATACTACTAGAAATAAGAACAAGTTAGAAATACCGTTGATCAGACTTAGCAAAGTAAGTAAATCTTTTGACGGTCAATGTAAAAAGAGAATCGCTGAAATCGTTCAAAATCTTTCCATTCATAAATTTAAAAAAGTTGATAAAGAACGTTTGTGTGCTAAAGCTTATTAAAAGGTCAGTGATTTCATTAAAGATTGCACACCTTGGGAATAAGATGGTCCCCTGCAAGGCTGCTTCTATGTACTTAAGTATGTTCTATGTGCTTATAATTTCTGATAAATTAAATTAGTTACTACATTGTACATTTTTTTAGAAAAGAATATTTTTCCCATCTTTTTGCTAAAAGGTGGCCCGTGCGAGTTTCTTACGCCAGTTCTTCTAGCCGGGCTAGTTTCCGAACCGGTGGTATGCATGTAGACCGACAATGAGTCATGTCAGTCGATTCAATAAAGTGGTATAAGCTTAGTTTTGGACAGACCAACATACAACATAGCACACTTTTTATAGTTGTACCACTTGCCCACACTTGTGTACATCAACGAATATCTAATGGTTAATATTCGATAAATATTACACATTACAAAACCGAAATAACACAAATAAAAAAAATTACAAATACAACAACGTCGCTGTTTCACTTTCCTGGCAAAACTCTTTCTGTTTAATTTATTTTTATTTTTAAATCATTGCTAGTTTATATAAATCCAACCATCATGTAGTTCAATGGGTGACGTTATGGTTTTTGTATTTTTTTTTCTTAAATTTGTGTTATTTTGGTTTTTAATGTGGAATATTGGTAGAATATTAACCATTAAATATTCGTTAACGTGCACAAGTGTGGGCAAGTGGTACAACTTCAAAAAACGTGCAATTTTGTGTCCCTTCAAGACTCGCTAGAAACTTTCAGTAAAGCTTCTACCATTTTACTGAAACCACTGACTTGATTCATTGACTGCACTATCTATTTGGACTCTGACTAGACTTAAGACTACGAATTTGACGATTTAGGAATACAGTGTTGAAAATTGAAACGAAAATTCTATTTCCCGCCTTTTTAACGACACTGGCAGATGGCTTAAGCCGACGCCATATATTTAAATAAAAAAATAAAAAATAAATCAGCTGACTAGTGTCAAAACATGGTCAAAAGTCAAAACATTTGTCTCGTTTTTTTAAATTAATATTTGTGAAAATTTAGTGTGAATATATTTTATAGACTCAATTTTCAGCCTTGTATTATAAACAATTTACTTGGTTGGTCTGTAAAATGGAGGACATTTCGTATATGTTCAAACCGATAGTCCTAGTGACCGGTTTCGGGCCATTCTTGAACCATCCACTGAACGCGAGCTGGGAAGCCGTGAAGTTGATGAATAAAGATGAGATAGAGAGCAAGCACAACGTGGAGCTGGTGCAGCTCGAGCTACCCGTGACGTATGAGAACGTGGATGAGTTTGTTCCCGCGCTGTGGGAGACGCACGAACCGAAGGTAAGATAGCCTATTTTTTAACCGACTTGAAAAAAGGAGGTGATTTATTTTTGTTGAATTTTCAGACCAAATATCTCTTTATAATGTAATGTTTACAATGTAAAGTATCTTTGCATATTGGTTATCCACTGTAAACAATGTATCTTATTAGGTACTAGGACCACAAAATAAGATTTAGCTTATTACTTGAACAAGAAAACTTTAGGATACAATGTTCCAGGTAGATAAAACTTTATTTATTAAAACTCATCTTAATTTCCAGCTAGTAATCCATGTGGGTGTATCAAATATCGCAAAATGTATGACAATAGAGCAACAAGCACATAAAAAGGGTTACCAGAAGATGGATTATTTTGACAAGTGCCCAGCAAACCATGTGTGCTCTGCTGGTAGTGCACTCCGGATATGCACCAAGCTGAATGTGCAGGGCATATGTGAAAAGTTTAATGATGGCAACCCCATAGCTGATACTAGTGCAGAGCTTTCTCTTGATGCTGGCAGGTAATAATAAATAGCATTGTGCCTGCTGCACTCCAGAGTTATTTACCTTGGAGATTCTATGAGAGTACAGGAGAGGCGTCCATACAAGCCGGCTTCTCTTATGAATATTGCTTATTTATAATACATATTTTTATGGTCACTATTAATTTACCAGCTTGTATGGATAAAACTGAACTTTATATTGATAGAAATAAAAACAAATGAAAAATAACGAAAATATTAGATTTTCATTATTTCAAGGAGTAAGTTTCATATAGTTTTATAAGCGAAACAAAAATAAGTATCGTTGTTTAGTTACGTTTACGCTTCACTACTGTAAAGAGAGTGATCCTTATGTATATTTTTTTCCATACTAGAACTCCGAGCAAAGCTCAATCTCCCAGGTACTTAATTATTTAAGCCAATAGAGGCTTATTATTACTATACTATTGAACTTTAATATTTCACTTTCAGATACCTTTGTGAATACATCTACTACACATCGCTGAGTGTGGACAACAGCAGAACATTGTTCGTCCACGTGCCAGACCTGAATATTTACACCTCCGACCAGACCGCAAAGGCACTGGAGAGGATACTCGATATTTGCCTACAGCAAATCAATGATATGGAAGTTGTAACGGACAAATTAAAATCCACCTAACTAGAAGCCAAAAAATAGATGCAATAAACTACACTATACTTTGTTCCAATTCAATTGAACCACATCAACCACAACACTATTACGCTAACAATATAAATATCACTCAAATTTACCATGCATTGCATGCATTGAATTATCGCTACTCGTCTCTTTCACTCGCGCACGAATATATCGCTATCGCGCTCCTATTGCGTACCTGTGTAAACGCGACAGCAATATATTCGCGCGCCAGTGAAAGAGTAGCGATGAGTCAATGTACGAAATTCTACGTGTGTCGTGACAGCACTTAAGCATAATATTCGTTAGCGTGACTTTACCGGAAATAAGAAGTAAAGCTAAATTAATGATAAATATTAGGTCCTTACATATGAAATTGGCGTTTTGTCGTAATGGCCACTTTGACCTCAAATATATCTTCTTTGGTTAGGAATTCCAATTTCAAATTTATACCGCTATTTACTCATGCATTTGTGTTTCGAAAACCGTAATTCATTTGTTTTTCCTCTTTTGGTTTTTTCTTTGCGTCACTCTGTTTACAAAATGGAAAACTTGAAACATCGTATTATTTTCAAGTACGATTTCCACCGTGGCACCAGTGCTGCAGTAACGGCTTGAAAGATTATTGATGTGTATGGCGGCGGTGTCGCAAAAGAAAACACAGTGCGTGTTTTTTCAACGTTTTCGTTCTGGAAATTTCGACCTGCAGAACAAGCCCCGTAGACAGCCGGAGACCAAAGTAGATAATGAAGAATTGAAGGCTATTGTGGAAGCGGACCCATCGCAAACCACGTCCGAGTTAGCTGCAGGCTGCGGTGTTAGTGATAAAACTGTTTTAATCCACTTGAAGGAAATTGGGAAGGTGAAAAAGCTTGAAAGGTTACCCACCTCATGAATTGAGTGCAGCAAAACCGACAAACGCGCGTCGACTGCTGCGTTACATGACTCAACCGGTATAATAATGAAGGAATTTTAACTCGAATCATTGCCTGTGATGAAAAGTGGATCCTGTACGATAATCGGAAATGTTCATCGCAATGGCTGAACCCTGGCGAACCAGCCAAAGCCTGCCCCAAGCGATAATTGACTCAAAAAAAGTTACTTGTGAGTGTTTGGTGGACTAGTGCCGGTGTCGTTCACTACAGCTTTCTTAAATCTACCAGCAACTGCAAATCATGATGGAAAAGCTAGCTGCTAAACAACCGAGGTTGGTCATTCGCTCTAGGCCACTGCTGTATCAGGACAACGCTAGACCACACACTGCACGACAGACGGCTACCAAATTAGAGGAGCTTCAATTGGAATGTCTAAGACATCCACCGTACTCCCCGGATCTTGCTCCAACAGATTACCATTTCTTCGAAATTTGGATATCTTCTTGCAAGGAAAAAAAATTCAATTTCGATGGGGCTGTCCAAAGCACCATCAAAAATTTTATTGATTTCTGTCCGATTGATTTTTTTAGTAAATTAATCAATTAACTACATATGAGATGGTAAAAGTGCATAGATAGTAATAGTATATGCTTTGATTAAATAAATTTATTATGTTTAAAAAAAATCGACTTTATGTTCCTCCTTTTAATACCAAAAACCTTTTAAAACGCCAATTTCATATATAATGACCTGATATATTAATCTTCACACAAATTATATTCAAGTCGAAATTTTAGGGCCTATAATAGGGATGTTGCCTAGTGTGGAATATCACATTTTTATAAATTAAATTTTAAAATTGTTGATTAAAGATACATAAATCTAAAAGAAATAGGTATTTAGTTTGACGCGAATAAAAATTATACTTAAGCCAATAAAAATATTGCCCATCTCTTATCGCAAAACGATTTGTTACGTCACAAGTTGCACCCGTCATATATTTTGTAATGACAAATGTATGGCGGGTGCAACTCGTGACGTCACAGGCCGATATATCGCTCTCTTTCATATTTTACTATAAAATGGGTTCTAGATTGTTTATTCACAATATGTTGTCTAATATCGAATAGACGAAACAAAATTTTTTAGGCAACATGCCTATTATTGTACCTAATTAAACAAGATCAGCCAGTGTACTTAAAACGGTTTTATATTAGTAATATTTTACATAATATTTATGTGTTACCAAAGTATTATTTGTAATATACATTATAACTGTTGGTTTGTTTACGCGTGAACGCGGGTATGTAAACTCACGTGCTTGCGTGTGTAAGACATTTTCAATACTGTTTTAGTATGTATCATAAAATCGACATGAACTTCTAGGAAATATCCGGTACAATGAAACCACGTTTGCTAATGTCTTTCGGGAATCGTTGTTTTTCATATATATATATATATATATATATATATATATATATATATATATATATATATATATATATATATATATATAATATAATATCATAAATCGTCTGTCGCTTCCAAAGAAAAACGAAGATTGCCGAGAGATATTAACAAGGTGGTCGTACTGTATTAGTAGGCTTAGAGGGATATTCCTTCTTCCGTGGTATTATGTATAATTATGTTCGTATGTAATAATATGGTTATGGTTATTCAGTAGGTAGGGTAGGGTAACGGCACCAGTAGTATTCATTTTCATGCTAATAGTAATTGTACCATTGTTATCCATGTGTATACTTTGGTGGTGTAATGTCAAAAGTGGCAGAATAAAGATTTATTTATTTATTGTTAGCCTTTTAGTGGTTATCAAGAATATAATCGCTTGTATTTTTTCGCTTATAAGAGTATTAAGTAATACGTGTTAAATAAATCAGTCATGTAGGTATTAAAGTTTTTTTATAAAATCAACCCTTTAACAAAATAAAAGCTATTACAAAAAATAATACACTTTTTCCCAGTGGTCGGCCTCGAAAATCTATAACTCAGCAGTGTTTTGTACTCAGCTCCTAATTAATTGCAATATTATAATCATTCTGAAATAAATATAATTACCTACTTAATATTTATTTAGAACTTAATGAGTGGATTGTAAAACATCAAAACTAGATCAACTACTAAAAATTGTCACATGGCTGTCTACTGAAGCAT
Source organism: Phengaris arion (assembly GCA_963565745.1). Lineage (NCBI taxonomy): Eukaryota > Metazoa > Arthropoda > Insecta > Lepidoptera > Lycaenidae > Phengaris > Phengaris arion. The sequence continues at coordinate 17,360,242 of OY751450.1, forward strand.
AAACGTCTAGTAGTCGGCCACTTGTAATTTCACATCATTTGAGGCGGTAAAAATAAAAATATGGATAATATTCAGTACTCGGCCAGGCTGGCTGAGCACTGGCAAATTGATGAAAAAAGTCCAGTAGTCAGCTATTACAAATTGCACTCAAATTTAGTATAAAGCTATAATAATTTTAGCTATACTAAATCAGAAAGTAATTGTCTAGATATTAAAGCATAGATTTCGATATGACAACTAAAATAACTGCAAAATATTTAACTTTTTCGCAAACACTGTAAGTTAAGAAAAAAATGGCCGCCATCACTTTTTCACACTTCTTGGGTCGAGTATTTTGTACTAGACGCGAATTGTTGTTAATTTAAGTTTAAGACACACACAAGCAAAAGTGTTGTTGGCCATTAATAGCTCGAGGAACCGAATTAACTTCATGTTATAGGTCAAGATGTAGAAGACCGTTATTTATTTGACTTAAAAAGTCAGAAAAGGCTGACTACTGGTGCGAGGCTGATTACTGGTGCCGTTACCCTATAACAGTCTCATAACTTATATTTTTTATTTTTATAAAATGTTGGTGACGCCTTATTAAATTTTAACGATGTAGGTTTTTACGATTAGATTTTTATTTTGTCCGTTCGGAGTTACTATGAGAGTGATCCTCATGTCGTCGGCCTGAAGGTACAGAACCTTACCAGAAACCACCAGAAACCTCCCAGGTATAATACTTATCATCTATGGTTCTGTCAGAGTTAAAATAACTAAACGAATGCTGTACTGAATAGACGTGTGTAGTTCGCGAATGAATCGTTCTATTGAACTAGTTCACTTGCCTCATGTCGTTAATTCATTCAGTTTCAATACATACATGTGTTTAGTTCAAGAGTCAAGACTATAGCTCCGGCCCTGCACGCTCGACAATGCTCTAAACGACAATAAACTCATTCGCAGCAAGTAATACAATAACATTTTGTTAAATAAACGAGAAAAACTTACTACCTATTTTAAAGGAAGGGAATAGTAAGACTTGAGTTGTTACTCATTAAAAAGTATGCGTGTAGTATGCGTTAGTAAGTTAAAAAGTGCCCAGTGAACTAGTAACTGTACTACTGAACTAAAAGAGTGATATAGTTCGCCGTGATCAAAAGATATTTTATCCTTTTAGTGACACATTCTGCGCACCCCTAGTACTGAAGTAAAACTGCATGAAATTATTTAGCAACATGTTTAATATCGACAAAGCTACGAAGCCGTTGTACTCCTTGCAGGTTCACGTCGTAACACCGTACATGCTCAAACCGCTGCATCCACCGCATCACCCTGGCGTGGCGACGCGTCACCGGCACCAGAGTCTCCATAGACGTGACGGTGGCAATAACACATAGGTCGCACACACTCATCTGAAAATAGTTTGTCATACACGTAAGAGTTCTTAAGCTTTAAATCCATAACATAAACGAAACCACACAATTTGCCCTTAATGTATAAGAAGGTGTACCTATATTTTTTAACTTATGTTTCGTGTTCATATATTTTATACTAGCGACCCGCCCCAGCGTCGCACGAGTGCAATGTATTCAGTATTATACATATAAACCTTCCTCTTGAATCACTCTGTATATCGCTGAAAACTGCATTAAAATCCGTTGAGTAAGTACTAAGATCTAAGCGAACAGGAGGGGAAGCGATGAGCATTTTATACTATGTACCTAAAGATGAAGAATTGGCGTGTGGCTTTGTTGGTGCTTGTGATGACCACAAGGTGGAGCAGAGAAGTAGTGTTGCTTGACGGATGACTGGCTGAGCAAGTCTTCGAGAAAGCTTGAAACCGTTTAATTTAATATTTGTGATGTAGGCCATTTGTCAATGGTTAGCCTCTACTGCTCCCGGGTCCGTCTACGTCACACATGCAGTAAATGTATACCTCGTCACCAGCCAGCCAAGTGTGGTCTTTCAGTTTGTACTCCAAGTGGTCCAGAGCGCGGTGCCATTCTTCAATTTTCTCCTTTACTGGCCATTGGTCGGCGAAAAATGATGACTGCAAAATCAATGAAAAGTATTTTGAACATGTCTCGACTTTTAAATTAAGTGTTTATAAAACGTACTACTAAAACTTAGGTATTGTAGGCAAACCATAGAAAATGATGAAATGTATGAATCTACCTTATATTTACCTTATAATTAAAAGGATCTACCTTATAAATAAAATACTACAATGTATAGTACCTAATATTAAAATATACCTACATATAAGATAAAAAGATCTAAAATTTTGGTGATTCTTTGAAGTTTGATAGTGGAGGAACTCGAGATTGATCAATTTAATTATACTTCAAGAATTCAAGGGTCAAGCGTCCGGGATGCGTGGGAAAGGAAGTGTGGTAGGTACTTACAGGGCGTAGGTCTAACACGTCGGCGCGGGCGCCCGGGCGGCGTGACCGCGGCGCGTGTCGTGACCCGTGTCGAGTTTATATTTAACAGGTCCCTCGACTACAGGTACATTATTTTTAGCATAATTATGATAGTAGGCACTAGATAGGACAATTATTTATTAGTGAGTATTAATGCAATCTTTCACAATCTTCTAATAAGTAAGTGTCGGATAGCTAATTCGGAAAATTTGTCGCTGCTTACTTTATATCGAGCGACAGAGACAAAACATGCAAAATATAAGCTATTTAACACTTAACAGTAGATTGTGCAACTGGCCCTTAAACAGGTGAATTTGGTAGGGTCTATTCGCGAAGGTACGAGCCATCAGAACAAATGTCAACATTTATCAATAACGCTCAAGGCATGTTAAATTTGACCATTTGTGATAAGTAGATAGGTAATTTAATGAGTATTAATGTAGTTTTAGTTAAATGAATATATATACTTACCAATTAACTTTATAAGTAGGTACATCATAGCAGGTAAGTAAGTAATTGATTACAAAATGCTATGTACTTAAAATCTACGTTTAAGTTATAGAGACCGACATAGTCTAATATACTGATATCGAATTTTGAGAAAACATAAAGGTGATAAACCATCGCTTTTACAGTACTTATGTTAGGTAGGAAGTTCTTTTATTGCAATTCCTAAGTTACGTTTTAAAATCAAGTATACCAGCACGTAGCTGTCGATGGGGAACAAGGTGGCGGCGTTGTAGAACAGCATCTCGTGGACTCTGGCGCGCCGGTCGGGCTCCGCTGGCAGCAGGCGGCGCCCCCGGGCTCCGGCGCGGCCGCATAAGTATAGGGCGATAGCGTGACTGTCCGCTATCACGGTTGTGTCGGTCACCAGAGCCGGCACTCTTTGGAGTGGGTTTATCTGCGAAACATCATTAAAGACATATTAATGATATGCACTTATGCGTGTATAGTATACGTCTACTTAAGTGTGTATAGTATACCTACTTAAGTGTGTATACCTGGGTGTACTTAGGTTTGAAGCTTTGATTTTTATCCCGGCTAAATAGATGTAAACAAGTGCATATTTAAGGTGTATCCGGTAAAATCAATTACGGATATTTTAGGCATATTATGATGTACTGCTTATTCAGAGACGGTTAGGCAGAAAAATAATTGTCATACTCGAAAAAAAAATCTTCCTCTACATGGGCGAGTTTGCTTTGAGTATGACAATATTTTTTTGCATAAACGTCTTTATATTAAGCATATAGATCATACACCCAAAATATCCGTAATTGATTTTACCAAACATTATATTTTTTTTCGGACAATTTTTTCCTAGAATTCTCGCAGTGGCTTTAGATAGATTTTAATTTAGGTAGGTACATAAGTATATTTTTCATGAATGAATTTTAGAAACAAACCCGTGCAGCTTATTTTAAAGATCGTAAGTATAATCTCACTGTTCTTTAGAAGTGACCTACATACGTTTTTACGCTCTTTAAGTAGTACCCTAGGACACTGAACGCATGGTGCGTCATGCGTGCAACGCCGGTCGCCGTGCACCAAATACAGTGGAATACATTATGACGATAAAAGGACGCTAGTTGCTGCAACATAATTTGACTAATTGCGTTGATAACCATCTAAAGTACGGACAGTGGTTTATTTGTTGTTCAATGATGAAATGATGAAAATTGCTGCAACATTTTTAATGCGGAATGCCTACAAATTGGTTAAACTAGGAAAATTCTTGCAGAGGTTCCTTTGCGCGAGGTTTCGTAGTTTACTGTGTTGCTGTGTGCGAGTGTTTGTCACTGCTCAGTACACGCCGTGAAGAAGTTAACTACAATTAGTGTGGCATCGAATTAGTTACATGTTTGCCACTAGGGGCGTTGTTTCGATGCCCCATGCCATACAAATTGTAAGAGGTCCCATATACGGTCCGGCCCTTCAGTTCGACCTGAACGGATGCAAAATCGTATCGTCTGTGTGCAATTTCGAGATCGCATCAGTCGGCCGTATGGACTGAAGCGATTCGTTCCAGTGTTGCCAACTCTGTTTTTGCGAAACTACTAAACTCGCGTCGTTTTCTACAAAAAACTACTAAAAGAGTACCAATAACTATAAAAAAGCTACTAAACTTAGGAATCCCTAAAAGTCTTTTAGGGATTTTGTGTTTACAAACATGCATACATTTTCAGGTTCAATATTTAACCGTTAAATTAAAAAAATATAGTAGAAAATATTACATATAGAAATTAAATCGGTAGTTTTAAGCGACTTACGGATGCGTGCTACTATGTGCTATAATTATAAGGTCATAATAGCACATAGAAGCAAGGCATTTTGCATATTATGATTACTGTCTAGCTATTTTCTACAAAACCACTACTCACAACAAAATAAAATACAAAATTTAGTAGAAAAACTTTGTAAAAAAACTAAGTTGGCAACATTAATTCTGACCTGTACGGATGGACTGAACGGCAATAAAATTGGACTGAACGGTAATAAAATTCGAGTGTAAAATAAAACCGGTCAAGTACGAGTCGGCAAGATGAGTTCCGTACAAAACGGAAAAAAATACGTTTGTTGTATGTGAGCCTCAAATTTTTATTTTATTCTGTTTTTAGTATTTGTTGTTATACCTACATCATACATTTGTGAAAATTGTAACTGTCGAGCTATCATGGTATAAGAAGGTTAAGATACAGCCTGGCGACAGACGGACGAACATCAAAGTCTCAGTAATAGGGTCCCGCTTTTACCCTTTGGTAACGGTACCCTAAAAATGGCACGTGGTCATAAGAAATTTATTGAAGTAATTAAAATTTTAAAGCCACTATGGTTTATAAAATCTAAAGACTATAAAACAAAGAGAAATGATTTCTATAAGTAACATATTACTGGAAAAATGTGTGACACAATAATTCGGTTTCGTCGATAGCGTGTACAATTGCAGCAAATTACAATAATTAAATAAAATAATAGCCTAAACTGACCAAGAGCATGTCACAACATGTCTAAGGAGGGTTCCGTAACTATCAACGCGAAATAGGTTTTCATTGAATTACTACAAAAGTTACTACAGAAGCTAGGAGAGCGGCGGACAGACAGACAGACGGGCGGGCAGAGTGAAATTATAAGGGTGCCTTAAGTATTACGGAACCCTAAATAATAACACGACCGAAGCTCGCGGCAATTTTCCGTGTATGTGCTCGAATCCGTTCAGGCCGAACCTTAGATTAAAACGCCTAGAAACCGGGTACGCACATGAAAAGTGAAGTATATCATACTGAGCCATATCGGCTCAGTTTGTTCAAACGACGTCAGTTGGTAAGCTCAAGCGCTAGTGCATACATCTCCGACTATTAAAAACATTACGACGGTTTGTGTCGTTATTGGGTGTCAAATATTTAAAACATTTTAAAATAAAATAATATTATATCGCCATCTTGCTTTTGTTATTTTGCCCTATTGTGAATTGTGAAAGTGTTACTAGTAAAAATAAATTTATTTAAAAATTTTCATGGCTAACTAATAGTTGCAACTAAGACAAAGTTTTATAATATTTTTTATTGATTTTTTTGATGAAATTATGATTTTAAAGTATTGCCCGTATTAACATAATACTTAATATGAGGGGTATAGATTCAAAAGCGCCTCTGTCCAGTTTTTGAATTTTTTCACAATATACTAAAAACCTGTTGCGGCTACTACAGCAAGGCTTTATTTAATAATTAGATTTCATTTGATGTTAAATAATCTAAACTTTAACAAAATTGCATTATCTGAAAGCATAGTTAACGTTATTTTTTATTATTTTTATTTTTAATTTGGATAGAGTAGGTTTTGCGTCTAAACGTTGGATAGAGGCGGTTTTGCATTGCATTACTATGGATAGAGGCGGTTTTGGTCTTACATAACCTCGCCTTGTGGACGTTTTTATACGAGACTGTCAAGCAGTACTACGAGGGCGGGTCAATAAGTCCGTGACTTTTGGAATAAAACACAGATTTTTTGATAAATAAATCATTTTATTTTTCAACGTAGTCCCCCTTGAGCTCTATACACTTTGTCCAACGCTTCTCCAATTTTTTTATCCCTTCCAAAAAATATGATTTGTCGAGGTCCTCAAAATGGCCTTTGTTTGCGAGATGACTTCATCATTGGAGTCAAATCTTTTTCCACCGAGCCATTTTTTCAGGTTTGGGAACAAGAAGTAGTCACTCGGAGCCAAATCTTGAGAATAGGGTGGATGTGGGAGCAATTCATAGCCCAATTCATGGATTTTTGCCATGGCAACTGCACATGTGTGCACCCTTGATTGTCTTGGTGAAAAAGAACTTTTTTCTTGGCCAAATGAGGTCGGTTTTTTTTCAAATCCTCATTGAAGCGGTCCAATAAGTTGGCATAATATTCCCCATTAATTGTTCTTCCCTTTTGAAGATAGTCAATGTGGATTATCCCACGTGCATCCCAAAAAACAGTCGCCATAACTTTATTGGCTGACAAACCCACCTTGGCCTTCTTTGGCGCCGATTCACCCTTAGAAACCCACTGTTTTGACTGTTGTTTGGTCTCTGGTGTATTGTGATGGATCCATGTTTCGTCCACGGTTAAAAAACTCCTCCATATTGTGATTAAACAACGCCAAACCTTCCTGTGAAGTTGTTACACGATTGCGTTTGTGGTCGACTGTGAGCAAACGCGGCACCCATCTTGCGGAAAGCTTTCTCATACCCAAGTGATCATTCAAAATTGAAACCACTGAGCCATGCGAGATGCCTATGGCTTCCACAATCTCTTGCACTTTCAATCTTCGGTCGGCCAACACTATATCGTGAATTTTTTCGATTGTTTCGGGTGTAGAGACCTCAACTGGGCGTCTAGGACGTTCGGCATCTTCAGTGCTTGTAAGGCCACAACGAAATTCAGTAAACCACTTTTTTACCATTGAAATCGATGGTGCAGAGTCCCCATAGTATTTATCAAGCTTAGCCTTGGTCTCGGTAATGGTTTTTTTTCGCAAAAAATAATGCTTAATAAGCACACGAAATTCACTTTTTTCCATTGTTTCCTTAAGTTACTGGATGTCTGATAAAGATAGCTGTAAAACACAAACTAACTGACGCAGCAAGTTCAAATTTTGATAGGAGTCAACTGACACATGCCTGTTGACAGGAGTAGTGTTGCTTTTTCAGTAAGGAGGTTAGAAATTCAAAAAGTCACGGACTTATTGACCCGCCTTAGTAGTATGGTTAAAGTAATCAAACGGGTGTGAAATCAGAAAACATTTTATAAATGTTTTTATTAGTCTAAAATTTTAATAAAAGTATTATTTAAGTAATATAAAATATTCAAATGCTCTACAATTATCCTTCTAAAATAAAAACATTGTCTTCCTTAAAAATTTAACACAAATTCCAATTTCTTCCATATATTCACAGGGTTTTTCATTTTCGCCTTCACCAGGAGTAGTTTCGTCCAGAACATTTTTGTAAAATTTTAGCTGGCTAGAACCAAGTTCTGTTTTCCAATTATCACCGAAGTGTTTGCATAACAATTTATTCACGTCGATAAGTTTTAAGGCAGACACATTCACTTGTAACGGTGGTAATGCTCTAACTTCAAACTCAGACATCGAGGTTACACTTCGTTTCATTACACTTTTGGAAACACCCATATCATTTTTATAATTTACTTCGCCTCTTAATAAAAACCACCCCGGCTTATTCTTTACTCTTGTCACATAATATCTCTTGCATTCGTTAAATTTAAAATGATATTGTGCTGGAGGCTTCATCACTTCACTACCATAAGTCTTCCAATCTTTCACTTTACAGTCTTCACCTAATTTTGTAACAACCCCATATCTCTCATAAATATTTTGATATTCGGATGGATCGAGTATGACCTCCTTATTTTTTACTTCCTTTTCAATGAACCCGAACACTCGATCTGCCGGCATGAACGAATGCCCGGGAACAGGAAAAATGAGTTTAATAGTTTTAATATGTCTTGGAGCATACATTAATAACCAATGAGCAACCATTGTTATCATTGTGCTATTTTTATTTTGTGACCCACATCCGTCAGCCATCATTCGGATCTTTTTTTTCCCTGTCAAATCTGCCTTTGAGAGTATATCAAAAACTGCCGATGCAATTTCATTTGAAGATTTAGCGTGGACATTTTCTGTCCACGTATATATGCGGACGTTTTCTTTTTGAAATTTATTTGTACTTGTACCTATCACGATAGTGAAGTTATAAATGTACAATTGCCGAGAGTAGTAAGCAATCTGGTCTGCAACTTTAGGCAAAACCTGATTTTTTTGGCAATCAAACGAAATTGTAAGCGTTTCGTCATCAAGCCCCCGTAAAAACATATAAAAGCATTTGGCTTTCAATTTATGAATTCGTAATGCCGTCATGAGAGCCACTTTTTCAGTTTTCACCTTCTCATTTTTAATTTTCTCCGACAACTCACTACATTTTGAACAAATATCAACTCTAGGTGTTTTAAATACAATATTATAGTGTACTACAAAAATTCTTCTAAAAAAGCAATGTCGCACTTTAAGATTTTCATCTGTCTGATTTTCTTGATAAAGTCTCCATATTTTTTTTATGTTCAGGTCTGAAGATACATATTTTCTTGTTGACGTGGCTGATCTGCAGTAATGAGATTCAATACATTGAAATGTTTCGATGAATTTCATCACATTTTCTTTTTTAGCTAAAGTTTTCCTAGATACTCTATCTCCACCTCGACGCTCTTGGGGAATTTGGCCTGATACTAAAAATTTCTTAGCTATGTTTCGGAGTCTATGGGTACCAACGCCTACTATTTTTTTAAAAGCGTTTTGACAAACTCTCACTAATTTGTACGGTTTTGTATATGTACGAATATAATATTTCGTAAAAAATTCAGCTTCAGCACGGTTCTTTACTTTACGTCTTCGCCTCTGTGGTGTACTGACTTTTATGAATTTTAATATGAAATTGTCTTGATACACTTTATCCGCCTTAGCAAAAAATGCTTGGTGAAATTTTCTTATGTCTTGAGGATTTAAGCATTTAAGTTTACCCAATTTTTTATGTACACAATTTTTTATATCTGTTATATCCGGTGGTCTTTTAGCAGAATACCTGTAATATAAAAAAAACCGGTCAAGTGCGAATCAAACTCACGACACTAAGGTTAAATCTACAGTTTTTACATTAATTTAATATTAATATTTTAAATAAAAGTAACTCATTACAATAAAATATTTTTTAGTTCTTTTGCCAGTGAATTTTTTTTAAATCTATAAAATAATTTAAATAGAGTAAAATTTTCCGTAAACAATCATCATAATAAATCTTATTGCAAGAGGTGCGTTCGCCGCGATATTGTTGCTTGGTCATCACGGTATTGACCCGTCCATTAACCATCTTCTCATACAAAACATGGTCAGGGAAACTTACCTTGCACGCTTTTGCACGTTTCGTTTCCATTGTTTTTCATTGCGGATCCGTTTTCTTCCTTTATTATGCTGCACTGAGGTAATATTAACTTCCATTTTGCGTTCTTTTACTATTAAAAATCAATAAAATAACGGGACGAAATGTTCAAGAAACAACACGCGGACGCTATTACGCTAACTAACACAGCCCGGCTCTGTGATTGGTCGCGGCGGGATACAAGCACTTTTGTTACTACATTAAATAATAGAGGCGTTTTTGCACCTCACCGAGAATTTCAAATTGAATTTAGTATGAGATAGAGACGGCTTTGCACGTATGTAATTATGCGAGGTCACAGACAAACATGCAATGTGTTGCTATTAATCTAAACACGTGTTGGGTAAAAAACTGGACAGAGGCGCTTTTGAATCTATACCCCTCATATATTCCTTAATACCAGTTTAATATAAATAAAGTTCACAAATTGTGTTTAGATGGTTTGAAATAAAATATTAGTTATATTTTTACATCTCACGATATTAAGAAAAGCAAATACAATAATTCCAATTTTAAGAGTACACACTACACAACTTTAAAGTTTTGTTTGTGTGCATGTCGGTATGTAATGCTTACGCCTATCTATCTGTTGCTTGCTTCATTTTGTACGATGCGTTTGTTTGAAGACTATCTAGGTGTTATTAATCTAAGGGATAAACTGACGTCAGTTCGGTCGGATACGATTTTCTCCGTGTATGTGCTCGAATCCGTTCAGGCCGAACTGACGTCAGTTCTAACTGAAACGATCGGCCTCAAGATTTGTAAGTAGTTATCTTCTTCGCGGTGAGCAGTGACAAAAACTCGCGGACCGCTCACACTGAAGACTAAATGATCGCATAATTACTTACATAGGAAAGAGGCTACATTTTCAGTGGGGTGGATATTGTTCTACCCGAATGAAGTTGCAATGAGGATCTGGTTGCATACTTAATATTACGTAATTATATATGTGTATTTTATAATAAACTTGTATTACCTTCTTATAGTCCTCTGTCTTGTGACCTCCCTTGAAGAGGTCCACACGTTTATACTCCATCTCCACGGTTAGCATAGAGGCCGTCATCCGAACGAACCTCACGGGCGGGGAAGCGTCATCGCCATACAATACAAGCTTCTTAGATGACATCCTACAACAAAATTCTGTTTATAAAAATAAATACTGAGAGCTGTTTGACATATTATACTCCGCTCAGACGTCAGATAGAATTTATCTACGTAAACAAAGAGAACACTATACATCATACATACATCTGATCGAATTTGAAGCTAACGGTGTGGGTACCTGACAGTTTTGCCCTGTCGGCTGGCAGGTACGCTTGAGCTAAGTATGGAAATCCTATGGATTAAAATATTATCTTTGTTTTTATCTGAAGATTTTTATTCTGTCGCATTCTAGACTCTAGTACATTATATAAATTGTGATTCTAGTGTTTATGATTTAAAACTACATATAAAGTAGGTAGGTACTAGAGTATATAGGTATGATTTGGCATATATCGTACCTTTGTACTACCTGCACCAACACGCTTATTTTGCATACTTATTACTACTTAGTAGGTGGTCTGTAATAACACTAGCTATAGTATAATAGTAGTGAACGGTGTCTACTTACATTCTAGTAATTCTAGACAGGCGATGCGTTGTGTTACATATTTTTCTAAGAGCCATGTTCGTTGTTTCCCACACGAGATACGACACACGCGTGATCTGTCATAGCATATGTAGCACATACTAGTCACAACTGTTTGACCCCACTGGGACATTACAATTGCAAAGCGAAATGAATTTTAATGCTGGCTATAAACTATGTAAAAACACCATCGAATGATAAACCATCGCATCGCGGAGACAGAATTTGTAATTTGAATCATCCTTCAAGTTCGTTATTCTTGTCATGGGACAAATGAGCAGACTCGATCCTCCTTAAAAAACCGCGGCCTTACAAAATACCGGCGGTGTGGAGCTTGCAGTCTGTACGCCATTGAATGTATTTTGGGCCTCCGGTACCCTTAACTTATGGTAAAGGGTACCGGAGGCCCAAAATACATTTAATGCACTTGCAACTGGTGTTGTGGTAATCGCGCATCATCAGGCGATACGTCTGCTCGTTCGCCAGCTTGCAACGATAGAAGCCTTGTAGGTGAATATGGTGCACATTACTATGCTACCATAAACCGACATTCGGGTAACAGTTAAAGATAAAAGTAATATAAACGAGGTTTATTTGAATTATAAAAATAAAAAAATTAAACACATGTTTGGTTCAGTTACAGTAAGGCACATAAAAGGCCATAGATTGCAATTAAAGCTTAGGATTACTTATAGTAATATAATATACTTTAAATTACACTTATTCTAACATTATGTTAAAATAAATAAAATATGCCCTGTGCTTGTCTCACTTCCTGCACAGGGCATATTTTAATAAAATATGCCTTGTGCAGGAAGTGAGACAGAGATTCCTGAGTGCCCTTCTAGACGGAGCCTTAGGCACAAGTTAAGAAATAAGTACATAGTTGCCTAATTGATTGAATTAGATTTAAAAAGATTAAAATTTAAATGGACTACAAATTACGTTAAAATGATGTCAAAATGACTATAACAATATAATTTTACAAGAAATATTGTACATAACAAACAGCAACCACAATAGAATGTTGAAATTGTTTACATTTCTTTGAAAAATTGCGCTCATGTAGTTAATTGCAACGCTTTTTGGGTGTGTGCATGTGTGTTGGGTCTGTTCCAATATGAGCATCAAGGACGGCCATGTTTTGAAACACATTTCGAACATTCTTTGTCTTTCCTCTCTAGTACAAATATGATATGATTAAAGTTGGTAAGTAAGTTAGGTTAGGAAGGTTGTGTGTGACCTAAATGTTATGAGCACACTGCACGGTCTAAACAGGGATTAATTTTAAGTTGCCTTGACAATATAAAGTGTGTTAAACCACTGCTGAAGCTTATTTTGTTCTATGAATTTTTCACTATAAACTTCACTAAGTAAATAAAGCAGACTCATAATAGAATAAACAGTATTGTATTTATATATTTCTTCATCCTACTATTTAGAACACTGTGCTAATACTTTTCTTCCTAACTGAATCGATACAAGTTTTTTTCTGTGCTGTAGACACATTAAACAAATAATATTCTGAATAAGATATATTCTACTAAATATATTGTCTTCAATATAAAACAATATTAATATCTCAGATTCAATTTGATAGAAAACATTGTAGAAGTGCATAATGCTTAGTAATTACCTTTACCATTGTTACATTGATAAATCATACAATCGTTTGTAATGGTAAACAAAATGGTTGATTACTTTGTCACATGAATAAAATATTGTTACCAATACATCACTGAGTTACTAAATGCCCTCTATTCAATGAATATAAGTACATTTCCAGTGTGTCAATCCCTATAGACATATTTTTACCAAAAGAATCTAAGATTAATAAGAAAATAAATTCGATAATTCTAAAGCTAAAATGAACACTAAGATTATATTAAAGCACCAAATCAGGCACCAAATTATTATTTGGTTATTTCTCTGTTACTCCAATTTAGAATACTAGAACTGAGATTACGTAAAAGAATATTTATAGAAAGAGTAAATTGGGATCCTCTTAGTAAATCAGATGCCTTGACAATATAAGTGTTAAACCACTGCTCAAGCTTATTTTGTTCTATGAATTTTTTACTATAAACTTCACTAAGTAAATAAAGCATTGAATGTTTAAAAGCTTTAAAAACAATTTGAAAATTGTTGTGAGTTCTGAAATATTAATGTCAAGTTTATTCTAATCATAATGTCATCTCTAATAGCTATTCTTAATTTAAACTGTTTACGGTTTTAATAAATTGTATAAAATCAGTCTTAAAATGTCTTTATCAATTGTTTATATAAGACAAATATAATATATATCCAATTAATTATAATTAAGGTAAAATATAGGTATTAGGTGATTCTAAATTCTATTTTGCTAAATCAGAAAGACTTAAGAAATTTTAGTGCCAATATTTAATGTTATTTGTTATTTAACTAGTTATTATAAAGTTTGAGAGAGGTATATAAGATTGAGAAAAATAATATGGTTTTGGCAACACCTTAACTAGTAGTTTTTTTAGATCTGGAATGTCTTTAGCTTGAGATATAAAATTGATAATAATCATTAGATTGGAATGCTTAAATTCGAGATAGTTCCTAAAACTATTATTTATTATAACTAGAAACATGGACAATGAAATAATTAAAACCTAAAAAAAAATGGCTCATTGGTTCCTGCAGGTACTTCTACAGTTAACTAAAAATAAATTAAACCTTATGCAGTAATACAGTAAATATTGATACAAAATAAAATAATACAAAATGTAACGAAATTTGTGTCAATATCAAAAGCTTGAGCTTGAGTTTCATTATAAATCAGAAAGTGAAAGTAGAAATATAATTAGAGATTCAAATAAAATCTTTCATATAAAGACTTCTGATTTTTTTGTTCTATTTCAGAAAAAGCAAACAAAATCTTAAAACAAAAAATAATAGAATTAAATGTATAATTAGGCTGTCCCTAATCTAGGATATGTTTTTTTATATTTGATAATATTTATAAGTTGCCATACCAATGTTGATGACACATTGTAGTTAATGTAATAGATGTTTCTATTGGATCTTGCATCCTCGCCGCTTCTTCTGCATGGCAGCATGCTTGCTGTTTTTCTTAGCTAGGCCCTCAGCTGTGATGTCCGATATAACTGACAACCTCTTGGATGGGTCAGGGCGTTCAAAACTATGACTCCCTTGACTGTGATCAGATTGAAATGACGAATTATAGAGATTGTTGTTCTCACTGACACTGTGGGACATTGATGTGTTGGGGCTGTTGTTATTGGGCCCATCGGTTGGATAGTGAGATGCAGGTCTGATGCTCACTGGATCTGGAAATCTTGGTTTCTTGCCTGTCGCAGGCGGAGGTGGAGGTTGTCTGTGATGCACTGAGGTACTGGCGGCAGACTTGTCCAAGTCAAATGAGTGTGTGTGTACATGGAAGTTGTTTGTATTTGAGCTGCTGGAGCCCTGGGTGTAATATTGTTTTGACATCTCTTTGGACAACAGGGCACTCGCTTTGGACTGTATCTGCTCCTTCTCGAAAGGTTCAACATAATTCAAATCTGAATCCACCGATTTGCAGAGCCTCATACCGTTTTCTCTAATCATATCTCGAGGATTGCTATAGGCGTCACAGAGAGTCGCCTGTGGTGGTTCTGGCAGCTCCTGTTGCTGAGCCATGCGCTGCTGTTTTTTCAACAGAGCTTTTTGTCTTGCTTTTTCTTTTGCCCTCTGCAGCTTCTTGTACTCTCTTTCTTGGAGTAACCTGGCGAGCTCGCCATCCTGGGCCTCCACAGCGCATCTCATGTCGGCTAGCATATCGTCTTGACCTTCGGCTTGCTGGCTCAGCTGCCTCGCTAGTCTGGCGTCTTTTTCCTCTTGTTCCAGTCGGCGCCTCATCTCCTCTAGCTCAGACGCAGATAATCCCAGCTCGTCGGGGTCGATGTCCGGCGGCAGCGTGCGGCGGGCGGAGGAGCTGGGCTGGGGTTGCTGCGGCTCGGGCACCTGGTGGCGTCGATGCCTGCGCAGGTTGATCTCGGCCATCTCCCGCGCGATGTCGGCGTCCAGCTCGGCCTGGCGGCGACACGCCTGCTCCCGTAGCCACACCTCGTGCTCGATGCCGCGCTGTTCGTTCAGAGCAACGGGAAAGTCCTCCCGGATCTGTTGGTTCCGGTACCTGTTCTCGCAGAGATGGGACGATATTTCCCTGTCCTGCATTCGGTGCGCCAGGGCCCCGTCGGCCCGCACCAGCCACTGCTCGCGCATGTCAGTAACATGACCGATCTTCGGCATTGTATCCCTTGTTTGTATGCCCGACATACTTACAAGGTGATATGTTCTATATAAAAATGTTTGCTATTTATGATTTACAGTAACTATTATGCTCATAATATCTTTTTTTTTTCTACCACGATATAGCAACAATACAGTCTATTTCATCGACCAAAATGTATTCACTAACTTTCCTTGTCGTTCGTGAGAATAAAAGAGCACTTTACGATCACAACGATCGCAAAATTAACAATGGGTTTGATTATCTACATAATTAATTATCAACTTCCACATTAATGTACTAGTCACACAATCACATCACCTCCCTTCCTTTCTTCGTATACAATGAATTCTTCAAAATTTGATCGCAGAAGATTTCTATCATTTTCTTGATCAAACAAATTCCACTTTTTGAAGTTTCAGTTTTGACGTAGGATGTGAATACTCTTTATTCTATGCTCTATGGTAATTTTTAAAAAAATATAGCAGCACAGTCTAAAACCATTGTAACCAACGGCGCGGTCGCCAACTCTCCGCGAACATAGTGACGCTTGAATGACTGTGTACAACGCGCCTTACAGTATGTGATGACTTGATGAGTTAGGTAGACAAATTTAACTTGCTCGACATGGATAATGGATATGGATTAGACCCAAACTAGACCACGGGTACTTGACGTCATATGTCAAAAGAAGAAGACTGTTAAATCTATGGCCTCTATTGATTGGTCGACGAGGAAATGTAAAAAATGGCTGCTTTGCCTTCTCCTACTCAGGTAGAATTTACGCAAATTAAATTAACAGTGTAGTGTTGACTATAAAAATACGGTTTAATAACCAAGTTCATAAATATATCTCCCAGTTAACGAAGTTCGAATGGTATCTGGGACCTAAGGACTATAAAATTTGGACTCAGAAGTGTCGCGTACTTGTCGGGATTAACTGCTGTTATAATTGTTAAAGTAAACTGGTTTCCTCGTTGAACTATGAGATTTTGTGCACCTAATTAAGAGTGTGGTGACTGTTTGTGGTGTTCATAATTATTTTTTTGATAAAGTACTTTATAAACTGCTTTAATTACATTAGTTTTTGCGCGAACAATAAATGTCAGTACGAGTAGACATGTCACACCCATACAACAAGCGAGTTTAAATAATTTACATTACAATCAATTTATAATCGTGCTTTCAAAATGTGGATTGAACCGTTGCAGGTGGCAGGGACCCACAGCTCTATATACGAAGCATACTATCACCAAGTGAGTATCACCTTCAATTTTTACATACTTACCTATCATTAATATATATATATATATTTGTACATAGCTCTTTGCAAATAACAGAACATTAGATATTTACATAAGAACACTATCGCCGTCAAGTATTTGTGTATTGAGCAATTATAAAGGAGTACACAAGGTCACAACAAAAAAATCAATAAACTTAATATTTTAGGACTACAAAAGTATTATGTGTTATAAGAGTGATTTATTGTGCATTGCTGACTTATTCCTTAATTTAAAATGGTCAGATAATGTAAAATGTAGTTCCATGTATTCTAAAAAGGTACTGTTTTCTTAAATACTGACAAGCAATTTAGAGAAAATATCAGGTGTATTACCAATGAAAAATATTTTTTTGACTCCCAAAATGCAGTAAATATTCTGAACTTTAATTGTTCCATACTTTTTGGAAATGCTTTGAAGATATTTTCTACATTATTTAATACATTTACTATTATTATATTATATTATATTTAAATAAATTTTAATACATTTACTATGTTTAAATGTCTTTACAACTTTTTGAAAACAAATTAATATTTAATTAGTTATTTAATACGTAAGCTAAGAATTTCATTAACCTTGTATTAACTTAAGTTAGATTTCTAAGGTCAGATTTCTCAGGCCCACTATTTACTGTACTGACAATAGACTGTAGTCGTTTTTAAGTCGATAGAGTTTCCTTTTAAATGACACAGACAGTAGACAATTTTTGGGGCCTGAGGCTATGCCTTCTGTTACCAATATAAAAAGTCTCATGTAAATTTGTTAAAGCCTTCCGCAAACAATCTTCCAAGAAGTATCTAAAATTCTATCCTTATTTAACTTCCAGGTCGATCCTAATGGCACAGGGGCTATTCAAGCCCTGGATGCTGCAAGATTCCTCAAAAAATCTCGCCTCAGCGATGTCGTGCTCAGCAAAATATGGGACCTCTCAGATCCTACGGGCAAAGGGTACCTGGACAAAGTAAGAACAGGTTTATTATATTCATGGTTATATTGGAGGCCTACTTTTAGCCAAATGTGACCTAGGTTTTATTCTGACAATATATTGTGGTTACGGTAGTAATTAAAGTTAATACAAATACTAAAATAAACTTTTAGTCCTTTTCATCCATGATTGCCATTTGCCAGTGAAGTTATCATGTCAGGAAACATAATTAGTTCATAGTACATTACAAATACTAAAACAAACTTAAGTCCTTTTCATCCATGATTGCCATTTGCCAGTGAAGGTATCATGTCAGGAAGCATAATTAGCTCATAATACATAATTTTTAACCTTCTTTTTAGACCTTAATAGCTTCAAAAACATTTCATTAGAATTTAAACATTAAATTGATTATATATTGATGATATCTTTATATAAACAATAGTTGGCTTCAATAAATTAAACTTAACTTGATAATAGAGCTATTTATTATATCCTTTGTAGTACTGTGCAAATGTGCTACCAGAGGAGTTACAAGATCGTTGCCTGTCTTTTAGACACCTCCAACTCTTATACCATCATTCAATTAGTGAAACACAATGCAAGGATTATTACTTGCTGGTTTTCGCCGGTGCTTGTACCTTTGTAGAAGCTATTAAATTTGAATTAAAGCCCTAATATTTAATTTAAACAAATAAATTGAAGTGTCTGTTTGTTATTTTAAATTAATAGCGTTACACTAAATGCATTATATATTATATGATATATATAATTATACAGTATCTAAACCAGAAAAACAATTTTAAAATTTTTGACTGGACTTTCACTTGCTGTTCAGCTGCTGTTATAAAGAGTAACTTGGCAACTTTTCTCTTAGGTTTTGTTTCCATTAATAGTTCCATTACGGCCCCTTTACACCATGTAAACGAAGATGCGGCCACTACCTAGTAATAAATGGATGCTGAATATGGAATAGTAACTAGTGTACAATTAGTAGTAACTGGGAGCTCTCCGCGCGCCGGCAGCGTCGCTGATTGAGCCAATTGTGACGAGGGGCGACCTTTGTCAATGTCTTGACGTGCTTGCGAGATTCGATCGTGATTTTGTACGGCTCTTATCGAAATAATAAAAATTCTAGAATTCATATCCCAAGAGCCTATTTCGCCTAATAAGTGTCGAATAGCTTATTCGGATGTTTCGTCGCAGCCTACTTTATATTGAGCGACAGAGATAAAACGTGCAGATACGCTATCCTAATGCTTATCAGTAGATTGAGAAACTTTGATCGCAAAAATTGTCGTCTATACTTTAAAGACTATAAAGGTGCATTTATACGCGCATATTTTTGGGCAATCCACGGATGGATCAATCTGGAACAATTAGTGGAGCGATGTAGAGCAATTAAAAAAAATCGGCAATTGTTCTGATTGAATTGCTCATGTATGAAAGTATTGTCTAGTTCGTTGGAGTTACTCCTTATCGCTCAATATTGTAGTTGCAAAAGATGTTCTCAAATTGCTGCTTGTTGCCGTTGCCGTAAATTACTTGATATTTTGTCACGTCCCAATTGACCATAATTGCTCATGATTGGTAAATTTTTGTTGCCCATGTAAGCGCACCTTAAAGTATAGTTATGGAAGTATGGAAGTTGTTAAAAAATAAGAATCTTTATCTGTTTTGAACTTTGATAATATAATTTAGCTAAATTTTATAAGTAGTGATTTTTTTACCTACTCTTTCATATTTTAATAAATTTGCTCACAACTTCGAAACTGTACCAAGGAGTGTAGTTCATATTCAGTGCTAAAACTAAACCCCGGGGACATTGACAGTTTCCTTCCTGAAGGCTGTATTATCTATTGAGGGCCCTCGTCGCGAGTGTGACGTTTAAGGACCCTTGTAACTACGTGAATTACCAACTATAATTTTTCATTATAAATCTTTGGCATAGGGTTGAACTTTATGATGTCTTGGGTTCACTTGTTTACTCCATTTTAACAAAGAAAATCGAGAATTTTAAACAATTAAATAAAAATGGTTTTACATCTTTCCGAGATGAATTTATCAATTTGCTTTCGTAAAGTCGCAAAAGAAAAGCTACCACTGCGATAGCTCGTAGCGGTGGATACTGAGAGCAGGCGATACTCGTGCGGGAGTAGAATGCGCGAATTGAAGTTGATTTAATGTTTTTTCTAATTGCTATGGCAAATATGAAATAACGTAAGGCCGGTGCCTCGAATTTCGCGGTAAGTGGTGCAGCGGCAGTGGGCAGTGACAGCAGCGGCGACGCGCGCAGACGTGAGCCACAGTCACCGCTCGCGCTTGTCTGAAATGCACTCCTGTCAAGCGGTGACCTCGGCATGGCAGCGGCGCTTGCTTTGCTGTCAATATCCGTCGCCACCGCGCTGCCGCCGCGACATTCGAGGCAGGCAGCGGCCTAGAGTGCGCAAGTCAAAAGCCCGGAATAATAATGTCATAACATTCAGGCAGAGTGCCATGTGTCTGAATGCAATTTATTGGGGTTTATACTCGTTGACCGACTTGTGTGAAATATTATGCACGTTCCTCGTGAACTCTGTTAAAAGGTCACGAACATTAGTGCTTCCAATGACTGACACGACATTATTTCTAGTTACTAAACTTCTAGGCCATTTTAGTAAATCAACGGATTTATTAGACAGTACATTCGACAATGCGATTAACTGTTAAATGTTTCATCTTAATCTGAGCATATTTATTTTATATAATAATATTTTAGACATACTCAGCAAGTTTCCCGGGACACTTGGGACGAAACAACCACATAATACATTTTTTAGGCGTATGTATTGGGTTTATTAATTGGATGTTGCTGTTGTAGACGCGGATATTACTTACCATCAGGCTACCGGTTTGCGCGTTTACCTTTAGAGGGCAAATAGTTTTTGCACAAACTTTTTCGTGTGTTATTTCAACTCAGTTAAAATCTTACTTATCACCTGTCTGATAGCAATCGTGGCCGAGTTTTTAATAAGTTATTAATGAGCGTTTAATGGGGCTGAGTCCTGAGGGTTACAATTTACGATCAAGGAAGTGTTTAGCAGCCCTGGATCTAAAGGGGGGCTAACCGGGGCACTTGCCTCGGGCGGCAGTTTCATGGGGGTGCCAAATCCTTGACAGAAGAATTCGAAATATATGAAATAAATGAATATGAACGCATCTTAACAGATCAAGTAAATTGTTTTTGAACGCGTGCGTACTGTTGGAAAAAAAAACTGCCTATGCGACGGACTTGAGCTCATAAATTCTTTCACAGCAAAGACACGCCGTAGTAGTAGTTGTAGTCTTTTCTGGTCGTATGTGACCATATATTTTTTCTGTGTTTCTGTTTTATGTCACAAATAAAGTTCTTAGCTAATAGATAATAAAAAGCTTCAAATTAAAGGACTAATATTTTCACAAATGGTCACAAAAAATGCTACTCATTTGTCTTAGTTTTTATCAAACACTGAAGGGAGGGGGGCGCCACTATCAAGTTTTCCCCCCGGTTTTCAGCCCCGGTTCGAAAAAATTGTAGATCCGGGGCTGGTGTGTAGCCCGTCGTGGCCCGTGGGGCGGGTCCGACATTCGAGAGCTTCACATTATCCGATTCGAGAATCAGTGTCGGCCGGCGCGATACGATATTGGGGCAAGTATTAGGCACGAAATACATATGTCTGATGACTGTCTTATATCCGAGCGAATATGAGTGAGGCAGGTATATCACACCGCTTTAATTGTCAGTGTAGAAGTTTGTGTAATGTTCATAAAATGTTATTACTAGCTTTTGCCTGCGACTCCGCCTGGATCGCCTGGTGGTAAGCTATTACCACCGCTCATGGAGAGTAGCAACTCGCAACGCGCTCTTGCTGTCCCTAAAATCCCCAACGCCGCTTGGGCTTCCGGTAACCTCCCTCACTCGGCGAAACACAACACAACGTTATTTCACGCCGGTTTGCTCTGAGGCCGTTGAGCCGCCCCATTCGTGACGAAGCATAGCTCTCCCACGTAAAAGTTCCTGTATCGCGAACAAAGTAGCGTACAACATTTAAGTTTCCTTATAATAATAATATTATAAATGTAAAAGTTTGTGAGGATGGATGGATGTTTGTTAAGAGTAACACGCATAAACTACTGAACGGATTTTATTAAATTTGGTATGGTAGTAGTTTGAGCTCTGGATTAACACATCGGACACATTATCCCGAAAAAGTATAATGTTCCTGTGGGATACTGTATTTACGCGGGCAGAGCCGTGGGCTAATGCTAGTTTCATATATTTAACTTGCTCCGTTATCGTATAATATTATATATCGTATAATAGTATATCGGATCGGCTTAAGTGGAAACAAACGCTCAAACCTCGTGAATAATTAACAAGTCAGTCCCATTCGAGTACTCGTGCATAAGTTGAGACGTGTCACGTGAGCGGCGCGGCATTGTATACGAGGTATTATGTATACGAACACTGACATAGATACGATCAATGAAATGTAGACAATACGCGTAGTTAATGTGTACATGTTTAACCCCCGACCCAAAAAGAGGGGTGTTATAAGTTTGACTGTCTGTCTGTGGCATCGTAGCTCCTTGACGAAAGGTCCGATTAGGATGCGGTTTTTTACGCCTCCGTAGTTTATGGTTTCGTCATGTCCGTCCGTCCGTCTGTCTTCGGCCTACCGTCCAAACGGTTAGTGCTAGAAAGATGAAATTTTGGATGGATAGGTGTATTTACCACGTCGACAAAGTGCTAAAATAAAATCACGTTTTTTTTGGATAGATACCTCCCCTACACGTAAAGTGTTTTATTTTCTCCCATCTACCTCATAGTGTGTGGTAGGGTTGCCAACCCCAAATTTAAAAAACCAGGATTTGAAGTTGAAAAACCAGAACAATTCAATTTAAAAACAGGACGCAGTAATAGAGTTGCAACAGTTAATTTAATAAGTTAAATGAAATACATGGAATGCTAATAATAATATTTTTTAATAATAATAATAAAAACATTATTATTATTATTAAATATTTTTTCATAAAACTATTTGAATAAAATTAAATTACAAAGAAAAATTGTAAAAGTGGCGCGCGAATTTTAAAATACATGACTTTATCAGGGTGCTAACAACCCAGGCCGCTGCTTTGAAACTATCCAGGACCGCCTAGGACACTGTAAAAACCAGGACATGTCCTGGGAAAACGGGACGGCTGGCAACCATAGTGTGCGGTATCATTAGATAGGTCTTTTAAAAACTAAGATGATTTTTTGATTGAGATATCCGTTTAAGAGATACTCAACTTTAAAGCGCATTTTTTTGTTAAAATAGGGCGGCTGCCCTCTCTTAAAGCTAAACGGCTGGCTCGAAAAATCTGAAAAAATGTATGATGGTAGTCCAGGTGGTGAACTTTAAAGGAAAACTATACCGGCTCATGTTACTTTGTTAGTTTAGGAGTTATGGATAACTAACTTGTATAATGCGCTCCTTTGAGATTAATCCCTACGTGCGCGAGTCCGACTCGCACTTGGCCGATTTTTTTTTAAAGCTGACGTGATAGAGAGTGTTTTTAGCTATAATTAATCATCACCAGCTCGCTCACTGCTTGACAATATTCGGGGGTTACGTAATTTTATTTAAATATCTTTAAATACATGTTTCTTGTGTTTTTAAAGCAATATATAATAATACAATTGTTTTGTCGTATTTTACGTATTAAAATCGTTATATTATGAAGTTTACATTTCACTGAATTTTTGAGGGATCTGTGCTAGTGCTCATAACTGAGGAACGCTACGATTACTAGGCCAGTTTAAGTGTTGTATTTATGCGGCAGTGAGATATTTAATGTCACACCGCATACGTAACAATTTAATTGCGTCAGAGTTGAATTCGTATTGAAATAAGGCTTAGCATGGAACACGGCTAATGCTGTGATTAAATAAAAGATTTTATCACTTCCTGGCGGTTTGGGGGCCGAAAATTACAATGGTATGTAAGAAAATATCACGCTCTTAAACATAGGAAAGTTAGGCGGGTGCGTGTCGCGCCGCGTGTACACTGCAGAGTTTCGGAATTTCTCGATTATCTGGTGCCCGAGGCTTGGACTATAGATAATATAGATGTATAGTTGTTACAGCTGAATGTGTAGTGTGCACCACTAGGTTTGTGCGGTTTTGTTTCGGAGTTCCGTAGATGATAATGAAAAGCCCCCGTAGTAATTATTAGCTAAGGCCCTGAGACTATATGTTCCGGAATTCGGCGCGCCCGGGAAAATTCAGAACGCTGAAACTAGAACTCTGCGCTAATTCAATAGAGCTGAAAATCGAACACACAAGTGTCGAGTCAAATGGATTGCAATTCCAATGTCTCGCTAAAACTTGAGACCGGCTGGAACCATTTGGCTATTTTTGGTCTTGAAAAATAAACGGTGACAAATATTGGAAAATTTGCAGGCAAAATATTATTAACACTATATTTATAGGTGCGACAGAACAACGTGTGTCGGGACAGCTAGTTGATAGAAAAAAAAAAGAAAAAAATAAGCTATATATAAAAGATATCGCCAAAAAGCGACTCGCTATCAGTTGTTTATGAGCACCGAGCCTCTGAAATTGGGTATCTCCCAATTCTTTGTGTGTATTCAGGATGACCTAATATTTTCCTACCCAGACACGATACGGAGGCTGCGGCGCGCCCAGACGTCTAGTCCGACGCGGACAGGACAGGCGTCATATTCATTTGCGACTTAACGTCACTTCACGCCGATACGCGACGTATTTTTAAGATAACTCTTTTAGCGATTGCCATGAAACGTGTATCTTGTATAGGGCATAAAGTTCAATTTTGAATCGCTATCTTCAAAATGCAGCGCCGCGTCGCGTCTCGGTGTGAACCTTGATATTTGTCAGGTGCTGGGCAAAAAATGATGTATGAAATTGAGCTTCTGAAGCTACTTTTTCTATAATTACGTGTATCTACTATGTACCTTAATTATTGTTGCAAAATTGTTCGTTACAATAAGAGACGACATAACGAGCTCCGTGCCCTAGTGGGTAGGCCGTTTGATTCGCAGTCGAGAGAGTGCAGGTTCGATTTCCAGGTTGGGGCGTGTGCCAATGAGACTCTTGCAGATCTCAAGTACATTATACGGACGCGTTAACGGTGAAGGAAAATATCGTGAGGAAACCCGCACATGGTTGACCCCAGAGGTATTAACCAGTCATTCCTCTGGACTGGGCTGACACACTGATACAGTGGTTGTGTTTACAAAAAAACCACTGTATTTTCAGTTTTAATATTAAATTGAAAATATGATAATTTAACCGTTAAATTAAAAAAATATAGTAGGAAATATTACGTATATAGAAATTAAATCAGTAGTTTTAAGCGTCTTACGGACGCGCGCTACTATGTGGTATTATGTTATGGTGTCATATAGCACGTAGTTGGAGGCTATTTTGCATATTACGATTACTGTCTAGCTATTTTCTACAAAACCACTACTAACAACTAAATTCCTACTAAGGGGGAATAAAACACTAAATTTAGTAGTAAAACTTTGTAAAACATCTAAGTCGGCAACATTAATTCTGACCTGAACGGATGGACTGAACAGTAATAAAATTGGACTGAACGGTAATAAAATTAGAGTGTAAAATATCTCATAAATCTAAATTCTTCGAAATGCACAGTATTGCATATTGGCAAATGCAATCCACACCTGAAGTATAAGTTAAATGATACTCAACTTTTGGAAGTCAATGTGCAAAATGACTTGGGAGTGAAGATTACATGTGATCTAAAGTGGGAAGAACAAAATACATGCATAACTAAGAAAGCTAGGAGCCTGATATACTTGGTGAGGAAAGCGTTTCGAGAGCTGACACCAGAAATGATGCTCCAAATTCATAAAACTTTTATAAGGCCAATATTAGAATATGCATTTCAGATCCGGAACCCCTATTTTGTTAAGGACATTGAACTCCTAGAGAAGGTGCAGCGTGCCTTTACTAAAGTACCAAGAAAAATGAAAAGACTGTCATAATTATGAAGAACGGCTGAAAGCCTTGAGAATTACCACTTTAAAGGAACGCAGGGACATAGGAGATCTAATAGAAACATACAAGATCCTAAACAGACATTATGATATACAGGACTTTCATAAAATGTTTACGCTAAATGATAACACACATTTAAGAGGTCATAACATGAATATCTCTGCCAGTTTTTCAAATAACAACCAACATAAACATTTCCTGTGCAACCGTGTCGTAAGAGCTTGGAATAGCCTGCCAGAGGATCTTATTGCAGCCCAAAATGTGAACCAGTTTAAGAACAGACTTGACAGATATTTAAAACAAAAATCACTGACAGAAGGCATAAAATAACTTGATACAGGCAATATCAGTTGTCTCAACTGCCTGCCTGATTAAATGAAATAATAATAATAATAAAAAATGTCAGTAATAGGGTCCCGTTTTTCCCCTTAAGGTTACGGAACCCTAAAAATGGCAAGTGATATAAAGAACATTTATTAGAGTTCATTGAAGTATTTAAAACTTTAGAGCCACTATGGTTGATATCAGGTCTCTAAATCTAAAGACTATTACTATAAAAAAAAAAGATATGATTTCTATAAGTAACATATTACTGGGAAATGTATGACAATAGGTTTTCGTCGATAGCGTGACTACAGTTGCAGCGAAATACAATAAAGAAATAAAATAATAGCCTAAAGTCTAAACTAACCAAGAGCATGTCACGATTTGTTTAAGGAGGGTTCCGTAACTATCAACGCGCAATAGGATTTCTTTGAATTATTTCAAAAGTTATTTTCATATAGTTATTACAGAAGCTAGAAGAGCGGACAGACAGACAGACGGACTGACAGAGCGAAACTATAAGGGTTTCCTAAGTATTACGGAACCCTAAAAACACGACCGAAGCTCGCCGCAAACCAGATGCGATTTTCCATGTATGTGCTCGAATCCGTTCAGGCCGAACTTTAGATTAAAACGCCTAGAAACCGGGTACGCGCATGAAAAGTGAAGCAAATCATACTGAGCCATATCGGCTCAGTTTGTTCGAACGACCAGTCAGTTGGCAAGGTGGAGCGCTAGTGCATACATTTCCGACCATTACATTATGTATATTAAACATTATGACGGTTTGTGTCGTTATTGGGTGTCACAAGACATCGGAAAATAATTAAAAAAGCTTCGGACATAACATTTCATATGTAAGTATGATAAGAGCCAAATATTTAAAACATTTTAAAATAAAATCATATTATATCGCCGTCTTGCTGTGCTATTGTGAATTGTGAAAGTGTTACTCGTAATAATAAATTTATTCCAACATTTTCATGGCTAAGTAATAGTTGCAACTTTTTAAATATTTTCAGAGTTTATTAACTATCAATGAAAATTATTGCCAGTGTTGAGATAATACTTAATATATTCCTTAATACCAGTTTAATATAAATAATGTTCACAAATCGTATTTAGATGGTTTAAAATGAAATATAAGTTATATTTTTACATCTCACGATATTAATTAAGAAAAACAAAAACAATAATTCCAACTTTAAGAGCAACAATTGTCCCTTAAAAAGTTAAAACTGTACACACTCCACAACTCTAAAGTTTTGTTTGTGTGCGTGTCGGTATGTAATGCTTACGCCTACATCTATCTGTTGCTTGCTTCACTTTATACGATGCGATTGTTTGAAGATTATCTAGGCGTTGTTAATCTAAGGGCCGAACTGAAGTCAATATGACTTCAGTTCGGTCGGATGCGGTTTTTTCCGTTATCTTCTCGAATCCGTTCAGGCCGAGCTGACGTCAGTTCTAACTGAAACGATCGGCCTCTCGTCTGTGTGGGCCTTTAGCGGGATACGAAAATTTCCGGAATTTTGAACGCGTGAAAATCATAACTACTTCATATTAAAGAAAAATCTGTAAACATAATAGCTTTCCTGTTACAAAGTTTCAAGTGATTTTATACACCTAGTAACATTCTGCATTGACAAGTACGTATTAGTAACGTTATCGAAAGAGAATTGTATAAAAATTACAGCGCCCATACAATTGACATTTGATAACGTTACGAATACGTTGTTGTCAACTGTTCCTGCTTAGGCTACAGATAGCTCTTATCACTGTACAATATACATCCACATTTACAAACTTAGTGTACATGTAACTAAATAGTACGACTGACGTGAGTTTTGGTGATGGAAGATCTGCTCAAACTTCTGAGGTATTTTCTGTTGTGCATGAAACAAAATAGTAGACAGAACGCATAAAGGTAAGCGATTATTGCCGCGCGTGAACCCGTTACATCCGTAGCCGGCGGAAAACATCGCCTCCCCTTTTGAAACTCGCTCAGTGAGACAAGTGCTATGTAACACCGATTTTTTATGAGGCTATTGCAGCTCTGTAAGGGTCAAATGGCCCTCAGCACGCTTAGCATAGCCACTGTGCAAATGGTTTCTTTCTACGGTAGAAATTAGAATAGACATAACGAAAGATTGACAAGTGAAAGCTGTCATTTAATCCATATTCTTTTGTGGACAAAACGCATTTCTATCGTGGTCATGCTAAGCGTGCTGGCTTAAAATGAGTTGTCCAGTAACTGTGTGTTCATTTCACACCGGTTTTCTATGAGGCCATCGTGTCAGTAGCTATGTGTGTGTGCGCAGTCGGGGCTGTTCGCGGCGCTCAAGCTTGTGGCGCTGGCGCAGGCCGGCAAGGACATCAACATGAGCAACATACACGCCGAGGCGCCGCCACCCAAAGTGGTGAGTAAAGTCAAGAAAGAGTTATCATAGTAATTTAAAACCGTGGCCAGTACTAAAAGAGCCAAAAACGTTGCTATAGTCGAGTGCATAAGACAAAATAAAAAAATGTAATCAATTAGTATCTTTGAATCAAATTGAAAATTTACTTAAAAATAACTCCGTACCGACGGTTGACAATTATTGCGCCAGACGCAAGATAAACCGACAGCGAAACTGCTTATGAAATAATAAATGATATAAATGATTGAATTGGATTGATTGAATTTAGTATTAATTTCATTTTTACAGACAGACATTATTTGATAAATGAGTAAAATATAATATAAATTGATAGATGAGTAAAATATTCTCTCTCGTGGTTTTTAGTTTAGTTAAAAAGAATAATAACAGGATCTAGTTTTTTCTCTCATGTACTTTCAATTGTTTATTATTCCCCTATATAAACACACCGGCATATTTAGCGGAACACAAAAAAAAGGTCCATAATTTAAAAAATATGGTTTTATTTTAAAATCTACTTACTACACTTCTTTTGTTATTTAAAGTTTCATTTGTTTTACTTAAAATGAGATCACATTTAGAATAGATTTTGCGAGTAAAGGCTATTTGTGAAAAATATTACATTTTTGAACTTTTCATGTAACCGGGAAAAGTGAAAATTAATAATAAAATAACAATTAATTAAATTAGAAAAATGGTGATTAATATCGCGTATTTCCTCCACGTGCTCTTATTAAAGTTTCTACCCGTCTAGGCATACTGAGAATGATGTTATCGATGGTCTCCTGGGATAGTCTCCGCCATTCCTTAACTACGGCGATTTGCAGTTCACCCACGTTGGCAGGAGCTGGAATTCTGGACTTAACTTTTCAACTTTTCTTTTCAGCAAGTCCCAAACGTGCTCTATTGGGTTCATATCCGGTGATCTCGCCGGCCACTCCATAACAGTGATATTCATATCATTAAGATAAGCTTGAGTTACCCGAGCGGTATGCGGCCGAGCATTATCCTGCATAAAAACAAAATCGTCACCGATATATGGGGCAAACGGTACGACATTTTCTTCTAAAACTTCTCTGATATAGCGGTCTGCAGTCAGACTCCCTCTGTCAATCACTACCAAGTCTGTGCGAGCTCCCAAACTAATGCCCGCCCAAACCATTATTGATCCACCACCGTATGCAACTGTAGTTTCAAAATTTATCTGAATGTATCGTTCTCCTTTGCGTCTGTATATTCTTTGCCTGCCGTCAATTTGATTTAAGAGAATTCTGCACTCATCACTAAACAATACCTTACTCCATTGGTCCGCGTTCCAAAGTCGAAGTTCCCGAGCAAAAGTTAACCTGTTTCTACGATGATTTACCTCGAACCTTCTTCGTACCGTACGCTCACTTACGGTTACACCCCGGACTGCTTCTAACTCATGTCGGGCTTGGACGGCCGTCAAACGGGGGTTCCTACGTATACGAAGCCGAATGAAACGATCATCCCTACTCGAAGTGCGTCTTTTTCTGCCTTGTCCTGCTCTTCTCACATAAGTACCGGTCTCCCTGAACCGTTGGATACTGCGATGGATCGTTGAAACTGGTCGACGAAGATCTCTGGGTATCACTCTGTAGGTTTGACCATTTCTTCGCATTTCGAGTGCCCTGGCAATCTCCGTTGGGGCTAAGTCAGGCATAATTCAGTCCTCAACTCCAAAAAGATACGCGATTAAAAAAAACTTACAAAAACAGTATTTCAATGAAATTTTAAATCAAACTCAGAAGGAAGAAATACTCGAAGTTCGCTCCAGATAAGGTGTATTTGAATAAAATTAAAACAATTGCATAAAATGTGATGTTCAGTTGTTTTCTTAATTTGAAAATATTTCTTTTTAAATTAAATGACGTATAAACCAGCCAGCAACCTTATATGATACTGATATCAAACCTTTATTTTATGTTCCGCTAAATATTTCCGCCGGTGTGTGTAGTTGTAATCTGAAATTGAAATATAAACTATACTGCATTGGCTTGTTACGTAGAAGGCTAGAGTCATAAAACAGTAAACATCATGGACAAGTGATAAATATTTGGTAATACACATACGACTTATTTTTTTTATATTTAAAAAATGATACCTCTCGTATTACTTGAGTATCTCTCGCGTAAATTTTGTTAATTTTTTGTTTCATCTAGGGTGAACTGCCGAAGGTACCCCCACCAGTAGCAGCCGGCCTGGCTCCGCTCTCGGACTGGAGCGTGCGACCCGCCGAGCGCGACAAGTACAGCCAGCTCTTCGACTCACTGCAGCCCGCCAACGGCCTCCTCCCCGGAGCCAGGGTGAAGGGCGTGCTGATGGAGTCCAAGCTGCCGCTGGACACGCTCGGCAAGATCTGGGATCTGGCGGATCAGGATAAGGATGGGATGCTGGATAGACACGAATTCATTGTGGTGAGTTACTCCGCTATTCTTACATATTACAAATAGTAAATATAAAGGCAGAAAGTGAGACAAATTACTACATACTTTTTATTGACTTATCGTATGTACTATCAGGGAATCTGTTATTTTATTAATTCATAAGCAGCACTTTGTCATAATTTGTTCATTATGTTATTCATTTGATATCAAACTGACATGTCATTGACAACTGTATTGTGACTGCATGCCATAATTTACATATAAATTACGAGAACACGCTACCTGCTCATGAATAGATTCCCTGATAGTAGGTACATGTAGTCGTCATTTGCGTCCGTACCGTACGTACGCGTAAAAGATGGCAGGCAATCTTTTAAACGAATTCAAATTATTGGTGGGTATGTACTATAGACCTAAATAAACTTTAACATAATATTATGATGCCGAAGTATACGACGTAGTCTTAAGCCGCTAAAAAGTCATCTAAGTGACACCAACTGACCAGAATTATTGCGATAAATTGGACATCATTATGACTGTGATACACAGTTTTTTAAATTGTTGAACAAGAAGACACAATTATCTAAGAACTAAATTCCATTCCAGGCAATGCACCTGGTGTACAAGGCGCTGGAGAAGCACGCGGTGCCGACCACGCTGCCTCCGGAGCTGCGCGCCAAGCCCGCTCGGCCCCCGTCGCGGCCCCCATCCCGACCCCCGTCGCGGCCCCCATCGCGGCCCCCGTCGCCGCAGCCGCGCGCGCCGCCGCCGCGCCCCGGCCCGCCGCCCGCGCAGCCGCAGTCCAACGCCTCGCTGCTCGAGGGCCTGCTGGATCTGTCTAGTGTGAGTGTTCAATGTCCACGGTTTATTATTATACAATATAATACAGTACAATGACACTTTATTGTACAACAAAACTACAAAATTTTATGTGAAATTTTACAATAAATTTCACATAAAATTATGTACAAAAGGTGAACTTACTGCTAGTAAGCAATCTCTACCAGACAACCTTTTGTTTATGAGATCGGTCATGGAAAATAAAAAAGATCGTGTAGGTGTACAAACTAAGAAAGCTTTATTAACTTCAAACTTATAAAGATATAATATACAATAACGACATTATGTTCAGTCGCCGGAAACCCGACGTACTCTTTTTGAATCTTACGCTGGGACTATATGCTCTGGAATCCGAAACGCCAGTAAAAATTCAGACCAGTAAAATTAGAACTCTTGACTAACCTACTCTATAACGATTTTCAACCCTATGGTTGAAAATCGAACACATGAGTGTCGAGTTGAATGTCAATGTTACATATGACGTTCGACACTTCGATTACGACTTTATTGTATTACCGCAGATTTCTATTTTCAGTGCTCTGAATTTTCCCAGGTCCGCCGGATTCCAGATCATATAGTCCCAGCCTTATTGCCATAGTAATAAGGTCGAAATTTAGTTTAGATCTTTACATCTTACTATGTTAAATAGGATATTCTCTCAATTTTCCGAATGAAAATTACCTAGCGACTGTAATTCTATTTTTAAATCATGATGATATACTATGCGCCACAAGTGAATTAGTAAATGACTAACATTCGCTCCCTGCAGCCTCCCGGCCCCGCTGTGCCCGCCGCGCTGCCCGCGCCGGCGGCCAGCAGCTGGATCACACCCGCGGACCGCGCGCGCTACGCCGAGCAGTTCCGCGCGGCCGACGCCGACCGCGACGGCCTGGTGTCCGGCGCAGAGGTAATGCAGAGGACGCGACAATCGTTGTTACGGCTTAACTGTGTGTACGGCTTAATTCATGTGCAAAATACGTACTTATCTGTGGCAATCGTTGTCATCATATCTGTAGTTTATGGTTATCATGCTGTAAATTGTCAATTTGACATACATGACGTAAGATCTCCATCTAGTGGCCCATCTGATGGGCTAAAGAGTTATTTTTTATTGGAGTATAAAGTTATTTTATTTTTCTATAGTTCAACAGTTTAGTAGTAGTTTTAAGAAAAAAATTAATTACTTGGGGTGTGAAATGGATCGAGGGTTCTAATATACTATTTATATTTATACCAACAAAAATAATTATTATTTTTTGGTTTTTGTAGCGTGAAAGCGACATTCATCATTTATCTGTTAGCATATTGCGCTTCCAAACAAACTTGTTATTATATCATTACGTAATTGACATCACCACTAATAGATGTAGCTTATCCGCAAACCGCCACTAGGGCAATTTATTCAACAATAGGTTAGCCTATATTTAAATCAATTATATTTTATCCCCCGAGTTTTATGTATAATATTATTTCTTTATTTGTTCCTATGTTGATAAATTACAACTTACAATAATTATTTTTTGTGGCCAACGTATTTAAATTACCAGGCAGTAAATGTATGGCGGCTTGCCGATCTCCTTTGAGGGTTATAAATTATTTAAAAAAAAAATTGAGCTGGGCCACCCACCCACTTAGATAGACGGTAGGATCGTGAGAAGCGAGTTAGCGACCTATTCTCAGATCTACTGAATATACCCGCATCAAATCAAATCGAATTCCTTTATTGCTAGAATGTAGTACATAATGGTCTTATATTCTGTGCGAGCTGCTGATACATTCTGCCATTACAATGGCGTGAAATGCATTAAAAATAATAATTGTTTTGTAGATTAAATTACATCACAATGCTAGGGAGTTAAATTTAACAAATAACATTTAGATAAAAGTTAAAGATTCGTATAAATAGTCAATTTGTTTAGTATGTAAAAATAAAACTCATTATAACATTATTACAATGTCAAAGGATAAATTAGCAAATAATACAAAATAATCACAATAAAAGAAATTACACAAAAGATATGATTTTAAAAACAAATAAATAATAATACCTAGTTACATATTATGTCAATGTTGCAGAATTAATTCCACTTGCCATTATCAAGATAAAATTCAAATATTACTGAAGTCAATGTATAAATACAGGATAGTATATTATGTCAATTTAGTTGTATACTTCATTATTTATCGATTTATTTTGTCTTTTATTCAAATCTCATGTATTCGTCAAGATTATAAAGTTTTCTAATAGACATTTTGATATCTGAGTTTTAAAATTAATTAAATTCAAATCTTTAAATCTGTCGGGAAGTTTATTATACACTATAACGCTAATGCAAACATTTATTTTATATAAATGCATAAAAGTCACCAAGCCGTTTCGGAGGAGATTTGTTTCAAACACATTTTTTTACTTAGGTGCGCGGTCTGCTGCTGGCGACTGGCCTGCCGCAGGGCACGCTAGCGCAGATCTGGGCGCTATGCGACAACGCGGGCGCGGGCAAGCTCACGCGCGACCAGTTCGCCGCCTGCATGTGCCTCGTGCAGCGCGCGCTCCGCGGCCTGCCGCCGCCCGCCGCGCTACCGCCCGACCTGCTCAACCCGCCGCCCACCGCCGCGCCAGCCGTGCCCGCCCTGCCCGCCACGCCAGCGCAGCCGCCGCCTAAGGTAGCAATATTGAAACTACGAGAAGGAATTTTATAAATTATGAACGTCTTTCAAAATGCGCAGCCCGTAAATCAACCCAAAAAGAAATCAAAGTTTTCAAAGATATTGCGGATTGTGAGTCTCGTGAAAACGCCCGATATAAAAGTCGTACTAGTAGGTGACGTCACACGCTAGTAATGTTGCTACGAAATGTATGGCCATATACACGAAATTTCTGATCTCGTAATTTTGCGCGTTTATGTTACCGTAGTAAATCTGTTTGTATTTGATGTTAGTAAACTAATCATGTAGGTTTTATACACTAATGTATAAAAAAGACTTTTTTGTGACTTCCAAATGCATCTTTATATATATAATTCTTCTGTACGTGTGTATGTCACTGAACGAGGCTAAACGGTTGAACCGATTTGAATGAATTTTATTGTATGCGTTTGGGTGGCGCCCTGGATGGTTTAGATTCATAAATCAGTCCGGCAGGACAACGTCTGTCGGGTCCGCTCATATAATTATAAAACTACACACAAAATCCTAATTCTTTTTACTTTTATCAAGATGTAATACCTAATAATTTCTTAATTTATTTAATCAAACTAATTTTTTACATGTTGTAATACCCAATTGTCAACCATTGGCAAGGCGCCATTTTTAAGTTAATCTGACAGTACATATTTTTATCCAAGTTATCGATGAACTATCTAAATAGATTTTCTATTTAATCCAATGTTTGTTACATATCTCCGTTTTTGTTATGAGCTCGACATCTCTGTCTGTCTATCTGACTGTGTGTCTGTCCGTGGCATCGACTAGCTCGAAAACGGATGAACCTATTTTGATATATTTTTTTGTTTGAAAGCTGACATGATCGAGAGTGTTCAATCAATTCAATCAATTCGGGGGCTACTTAATTTTTTAATTTGGTATATTTAATTTCTCCTATTTTGATCAACACTGTTATATCGCTTTTACTACCGCATAGTGATTCTAAAGAATTGTAATGTGAAAGTAACTAAAATGACATGTATAGTAGTATATACAGGATGTTTTTTCTGTCAATGTCCAAACTTTCAGGAGTGAATATACTCTTGAATATAAGCAACATTTACTATGGGATCAACTTTCCTACTTGAAAAAAAATATCAGCTGTGTAAATGCTATCTATGCCGTAGCCCTTTTGTATGAAACATCAGATATTTTTTTTCAAGTCGGATCAACTTTCCTAAGTTGATCCGATAGTAAAAGTTGCTTATATTCAAGAGTATATTATTCACTCCTGAAAGTTTGGATACTGACTGGAAAAGCAACCTGTGTAATATATTCTATCTATATCTTTTTGTACCATATTAATGCAAATAAAATAATCTTATCTTATAATGTATATCGCTTGTGCTCGCGGCTCCGCCCGCGTAAATCCAGTATCTCACGGGAACACTGTCGTTTTCCGGATTAAATGTAGCCTATGTGTTAATCCAGAGTCTAAACTACTACCACACCAAATTTCATCAAAATCTTTTCCGTAATTTTTGTGTGAAAGAGTAACAAAACTCCATCCATACACCCATCCTCATGAACTTTCACATTTTATTTTTTTATTTAATATATACACCAACAAGGAACAAACATTGTTAAAAGCTAAGATTGCACATTCATGTTGTTATCATATCTAAAATGCATCTTTTATAAGTACTTACATAATTTCAGGAAGATCAATATGTTAATAGGAATTTATATAATTTACAAATTAAACAATAACCTAATAAGTAATTAGAAATAAAGGAAAAAAACAAAACATAAATGGAGAATTATAACAGCTGAGACTTAGCAAAGTTGGTCGACAATTACTACGATTTTGATTGCGTTTTTATTATTTTTTAAAATTTATATAACCTAGAAAATATACAGGCCACGGTCGTACATGATTGACATTTGTAATAGTAGTAAGATTTTGTATTTGTTGGAAAATATACTTACTATGTAACAGTTTTGAGACGAATATGACTGACCGTGACAGTAAACAAACATTTTAATCAATTTAATTTTCCTCCAAATTATATAAACATTGTTTTTATTATTCAAGGTTATCTGAATTGAATGTACGATAAGAGGGTGACCATATTATTAGGCAAAAAGTTTTTTACGACTTGTCGACAATATCATTGATTACATATATTTATTTATTGTGAATATTGAATAGTTATTTGTGTTTTTTTGTTAAAGCAAATGATATACATACACGCAGTATTCAAGTTAATAAAATCAATGTTGTATTTACCTCTATACATTGTCAACTGCTGTGACGTTATTCGTGCATAATTATATATAGTGCGTTTTAATGCTCTCCAACGATCTCACTTGTGTGATGACTATATTGTCAACAGTTGGTCGTAGATATGAGTGAGGGATGGACATTGGACGTACAGTATTTAAAAATAAGTCTTTCATGTAAATAACTCGTGGTCACCGAGAGCCGTTTGTTGCACCCGCCCGCGCCGCGCTGATCGACCGCGAAATTGGTCTCATTTGATATCGTGCTCCGGCTTGTGCTACTGTGTTACATATATATTGCAATATGGTACTCACAAAATATTACTATTGTAGTTGTATTCATATTTTATAACAAACTAGCTGTCGCGACGGACCTTGTTCCGTTGCAGTGATCTCCGGCAATCACAGGCAGCTCTTCTGATAGGAGCTTCTGGATGCCGGAGATATCTAGGCGCGGGTCCGAGCTAGGGCCTGGGGAGCCAAATATTTATTAGTGCAGCAATGGTGGAGGCGCCTTTTAAGAGGGCCTGCATAAGGGTAGGGAGAGTTTCCTCCCCGGCTTGAATATTCTGGACAAAATTCATAGCCAGGGAGAGGAGAGATTGCAGGAGCTGTGGATGCGGAGGCCTCGTTTTTCACCAACGTTTAGGGCGGCAAAGGAGACACCGGAGGCTGAGTGTGCCGGGCAACCGCGTGATTGGCGGGCTCCGAGGCAGTAGCCATTTCCACGGCTGTGATGACCGAGGAAGTGGCACTGGATGTGCGCGGGGAGCGCGGGGGGCGTTGTGGGTGCTGAGTGGCCTGCGTATGGTCTGGTTGCGGTTTAGCGAGCTCGGGTGGCTCCAGCTCAAGTTGGGTGCTGGCTGTGGAAGAGGTGGCAGCACAGGGGGAGACCACAGGGGATGCGGTATCTTTCCTCCTTGTTTTCGGCTACTTCTTCCTGGGAGGCTGCGAGGAGGAGTCGGGAGCCGAGGGAGCGACATACCTGGGAGTATGGTCGTTTGCCTCCGCCACCAATGATGTAGAAGTTGGCGAGGTAGGTGGGGCCTCTTGCTCGGGGAGAGGCGGGTCGGGGTTTGCGTAGGGGGAACAGTGGGCATTCTCTGCTCGCAATTTCCGTGCTGCCCTGCTGTAGTGTGGGCCCCCATGCAGTTAACGCAGGTAGGCGCCTCGGTGGAGGGGCGGGGGCACTCCCGCACGTAGTGTTCCTCGGCACACCGGACACAGGCTACCTTACGGTGACAGTTGTGGCTCGAGTGCCGAAATTGGTGGCATCGGTGGCATTGGGCCGGGATGCTGCGACCCCGCCAGGCTTCGATGTTGATTCCCGGCATATTTAAAAGATCAGTGACTTTATATATGCCGGGTACGACGTCTGGGGTCTTAGCAATAAGGGCGAAAAATATGCAGCCGCCGAAATCAGACCTCACCTGAACCAGGGAAACGTATTCCGCCACGTATCCTAATCTTCGGTGTCAGTGGAGGAAGGTAGGCCCCTGATACCTACCTTGATTGCCCGTTCTTGCGGCAGCGAGTAGGAGACCCAGGAGGCGTGTACGTGCTTCTCCAGGTCCTTCAGGTAGCTTTATGGTCCTGTATTCAAATTCGCGAATCCCAAGACCGTTAGTCTTTCCATTTGGTGAGTGCCCCAAGATGTCTCGAAGACGACGGAATCGGCGCACCCAGTCATCGATTTTCTCGGCGACCAGAGGCGGGTAGCGAGAAGTAGAGGGTGGCGGTGTTCTTGTTTCTAACGAAGCCGGAGAGAGGGGTCTACAGTAGCCTACAGTAGCCTACAGTAGCCTACAGTAGCCTACAGTTGCCTACATGTGGGCTGGTAGCACTCACCTCGGCGTATGGCGTATGGCGTATGGCGAGCTGGACCTCGATGGGGCTGGGCTATATGACGTAGTAACAAATGTACGGATAAACAAAAAGAGTACTCACGATTACGTGGAAGGACGGTAACTAAGTGTACGCACACAAAACGCAACGAAACGGCACACACACTTAGGGGGCTGACTCCTCGTGACCTCAAGCCAAGAGCAGGGCAACTCCCCAGCAAGGCGCCAATCCACACCTTATTCTAATGAATAAAGTGTGAATTGATCGCTATCAGGAATTCACTGGGCACTGCTCTAGTGGGCGGGGTCGACACGAAGGTGGAGTGGAGCACTATAACACGCACTAAAAGTCAGGACGATCCCACTATAAAATAGAATACGCTATTGTCTATATATACACACTGTCTCGCACCCGGGACACTATATCCATCCTTCTCTCGCATATGTGGCACTATATCTCTCCTCTGTCAGGCGGCGTCGCCGGTGTCGCTAGGCCCGCAGCCGACGCCGGAGCTGGAGGCGGTGGCGCGCGAGGTGGAGGCGCTGGCGCGCGAGCGGCTGGCGCTGGAGGCCGAGCTGGCGGACAAGCAGCGCGACGTCACTGTGAAGACCGGCGAGGCCAACAGTCTGCAGGTATGAACCGCTAAAATAAGTACAAATTCAATTCAAATTCAAGTTTTATTTCCATATAGGTTAATAATAACACTTACGGAACTGTCCCTACATTATGCCTACCACCGGTTCGGGAACTAACCCGCGGACAAGAACCGGCGTAAGAAATTCGCACGGGGCCATCTTTTTGTAAAAATATTGAAAATAGTTCTTTTAAAAAAATATGTATTTTTACAATATAATAACTTAGTCTATATAATATTAGGTTGGGGAAATAATGGATTTACATTATTTTTGCGTGAATTTCAAGGTGCGGCACCCAAACATCAAGCTTCTTTTTGTATCCAACTTTGCGTAAATGGTTTAACTGTTACGTGACTGTTTTATGGTCGATCTTCAGCTCCTGGCCGATGCTACGACTACTACATGCCGGTCAACTTCGATGATTTCTGTGATATTATAATTATCGACATTTCCGGCGATGA
Source organism: Phengaris arion (assembly GCA_963565745.1). Lineage (NCBI taxonomy): Eukaryota > Metazoa > Arthropoda > Insecta > Lepidoptera > Lycaenidae > Phengaris > Phengaris arion. The sequence continues at coordinate 17,400,175 of OY751450.1, forward strand.
GCCTGCCTGTGCGAGATGCATATTTAATATCAAAAATGTCGAAACGAAATCGACGAAACCAAAATTGTACGTAGTTAGCTGTTACAGTAACGGCACCATAAACACTATTAATAGTTTCAGCCGCCTGGCTAGGCATTTTCGCCTTCATCACAGAAAAACTTTAAAATATGTATATGTTATTTTTCTCTTTTTCGATTTTCATTTTTAACACCCTGTAACTCACAACTGAATGTACCAATCAAAAAATAGAAGAATGTTTTTTTATTGTAAATTTGTCACCATGACAGCAAGCATAAATTTGAAATTGTTCGATTGGTATCGATCATACAGCCATCTACCGAAAAAAATATGAATTTCTTTTTCCCCAACCTATTTTTAACAAAAGCATAGTAGGATACATATAGTATATAGAAACAGCCATGCAGGTGGCTATCCTATTTCCAAGGTGTTCAATAGTGAATAAAATTATTGACCCTTTAATACAGTAAGGAGCACAAGAGTGTATATTATAACGTTTTAAAAAATCAATTACATAACCTAGTATGGTGCTGATAAGGTTATTGACCTCACACTGTCAAACAGCTGATTTCAATATATATATTTGAAATCAGTTACTCTTCATCAATCATAATATATATATATATATCAGGTGTCTTAATTATAAAAATGTATACGAGTAAGTGTCCGAACAAATGCTTGGCGTTTTGTACACCTGGCAATGATACCATAGTGTATTATGCTTTTCTTGTCTATACTTTGCAGTTCATAAAAATACATTTTTCTTTTTAGTATTAGTACGAATGACTATTATAACGTGCACTTATGGTCACAAAGTCTAATAGTTAAGGTAATGGAACGTTCCAGAACGAGCTGGACACGCTGACGGCGACGCTGAAGCAGCTGGAGAACCAGAAGGGCGAGGCGCAGAAGCGGCTCGGCGACCTCAAGGCGCAGGTGGACAAGCTGCGCTCGCAGGCCGCGGCGCAGGAGGCGGCGGCGGCCGAGACCGAGGCTGAGGTTCTGTTATATTTATATATTTATTCGATTTTTACATAACGTCATCGAGCATCATAAACTGTGGAAACGCTACGCAGTTTGTTATTTTGTCTTTCGCGCTGGATATAAATTAGCGACAAATGTATATAATCTAGTTTATTTATATTCATCATCATTATATTCCCAGGTGGCAGCGCGGCGCGCGGCGGCCACGACGCTCCGCGAGCGGGAACGCGCGCTCGCCGCCGATGCCGACGCCGCCACCACCGAGGCAGACGCGCTCACACAGCAGCTCAGCAAGACTGTGCTCGCCGTCAGCCAGGTGAGGGTCAATAGCTGACTGTGTCATGGACCCGACCGTGCCGTGAATATATAACAAAGTTACATGGTAATCTTGGTACGCAGCAAAATGACAGCAAAATGGTGGTGCTTCCGTACTATGTGTGAAGAGCCCCAGTCCTCACTTAGCGTATTTAATTCTTTGATACTTTAGCTATCTTTAGTCCATTTGTAGGAGCTGCTTACTCAACTACACCTTTTGATGATATTGATAAGTAAAAGTCCTTGATATGATATTGATATTTATTAACAAGAATACTACTTATTGTTAAAATGATTATGAGTGCGCGGTATGATTGCTTGATGCGGACTGGCCCGACAGCCTGCACTTTACAGCACAATGCAAAGAAATGATGTAGAGTCAGCAATGTACGTGCTAGCTCGTACATGCTCCCGGGCCGCATGATGATGATGATGATACAAGGTGATAGACAATAGGTCCTTAAACTAACTTAATAATAAACACTATTTGTCGGCAATTGTTACAAACGAGTGAAGTATGGGCGAAGTGCCTCGACTCTGCCTGCTAGGGCCACACACTTTGTTGTCACTGAGTGTCTGTACCACTTCCCTAAAACACTGATCACTTTTTGGTGACTGAGGCATTACGATATCACCGCGAGAAATCATTTCTATTCCTCCAGCTTCCCTTTCCACCACGGGAGGTGTTGATCTAACAATCTTTGTCCTGCATTTCCATACTAAATATGATCCGATTATCAAAATTAATGCTGCTATAACATAGATAGCGGTATAATGATGTATGTCATGATACGAAAAGTTATCTAGAGTTGGATCATTCTGCTTTAAGTCGTCAAGTTGTTTCTGTAATACCATTAATTGTTCTTTATGTTCAGCTGACTCATTGAAATTGAGCGCTATAGATGAAGTTTCCGGGAACGACATATTAAAAAGATTATTGATAGGAGCAATATATCCGAGGGAAACCTGATGCTTTACATGTAATATGCTTGTGTCTTCTTTATGCGAGTGAACAGAAAAGTCTTTTGACTTAATTATACATCCTTGCTTAACGCTAATCAATCCAGACTGAGACAATTGAATTGCATTTATTTCATCATCGCAAAGTAGTTTCAATGAGCAGTTTTCACAACAAAAATAAAAGTACGTGTTGATTTTATGAGTATCTACCCATATGTTATCACACTGATCGGTGATGAAGTGACAAGTCCCAGTTATTTTATTTCGCTTGCATAGACTTTCATTATCCTTCAGCTGATATTCCGGTTTGCTTAAGCGACACAACAACGATTCGGAATTTTGGTTAAAACATTGAAGCAACTCCGTATCAGTCATGATTATAAATGTGTCTTTCTTTAAATTAATTGCTAAATATTTTCCAATTGGAGTAATGCATTTCATCGCGTTATTTGCTTTTTGGGGGATAGGATAAATTCCATACAACTCGTACGAGTCGCTGGCTATCAATGGAATAGTTATTTCAAATAGTAAATAATTAGTACTAATTCGCATTCTCACTTTTAGCAAATTATATAATTGAGATAAATCGGTATAGAAAGGAATAGTTAAGTCTTTAGACAATAATGATGATATCTTTTGTAATTCTAGCTTAAGCTGCTCAGGCGTTAATACGTGTACATTAAATTTTCCGTCGTACACATTAGTGATAGTATCAAGTAAGTTGTCTTGTATATAATGTAAATAATGTATCAAGTTACTAGCTGTTAAAGATGATAAAATAAAGTCGCTAATATAAGATATATTTTGTATGTTACCTTTTAAAGCGTTAACAGAGTTATCGATGGCGCTTATTTTCTTAAAAATAGACTTGTGTTGTTTTTCCATTACAGACTCACTTCTTTTTATATAATTAAATTCTGCCTCTACTAGAGAGGTTTGATTTTTCCATAATAATGCTAAATGATTTTGATTTTGTCGTATTATGCTTATATCTTGCTCATATTTATCCGCGAAATTTTGATCTAAGACACCAAATAAACTGTTCGCAATGTATCCTACGCCATTTATTAGTCCCCTTCTCTGTCTAGTGCGCGCAGCAAAATGCTGATCTAATAGTAAACTATTATAGTATTGCAACTCATTAAAGGTGTGATTCAATTGTAATAAGACACTGGCGCAATGAGACACTGTGCTTATCTCCGCGCACGCGCTGTCAAGATAAACAATATGTTTTTTGCATGCCGCAACGCCTTCCCAGAACGGCTGCATGTCATAATAGACGACAAGGCGCCAATCATCTCTAATTACATGCATGTTATTTATTTTATCAAAGTAAAGTGCTTTATTATTTAATGGAGTATTGTTATAAGATGAGCCATTGGAAGAAGCAATGAGGGTCATAAAAAATAACAAAAAAGCTGATATGATAGTAGGCAAATTATTTCTTTTTCTGGTGCTTCTTTTCACTCTATCACCTATCAATTTCGGAGTTTGTTGCTCTGATTGTGCGGTAGAGTTCAAATGATCATTTTGAGACTCATTAACCGGGAGAACTGATAATTTGATTATAGGACGTTTCATATATCCATTTTTTGTCTTTAGAGTAACGACTCGAACGTACCCGTCACTTCCGGGGTGCAATTGCACTACTCTACCTAATGCCCACTTGCCTGCTGGAAGGTTGTTGTCGTGGATGATAACAATGTCATTAATTTTAATATTCTCTAAAGGCTGTCTCCATTTACTACGTGCTGACAAATTAATTAAATATTCATGTTGCCACCTTTTCCATATGTTATGAAAAATATTTTGTGTTAAATGCCATCTAGTTCTTAAATCATGTTCTGTTTCGTAAATAGTTAAAATCGGTCCGGACGATAGGAAATGAGATGGAGTTAAATAATTTAGATCTTCCGGGTCCTCGGTCATCGGACACAAGGGCCGGGAGTTGAGACACGCCTCCAGCTGGGTACAAAGAGTGTTGTATTCTTCATACGTCAGCTTTTGGTAGCCAATTACTCGTTTTAAGTGATGCTTAAGGCTTTTGACGGCAGCTTCACAGAGACCGCTAGCCTGTGGCCATGACGGGGCATTAAAATGCCAGCTAATACCCATTTCTGCGATTTCACTATAAAGATTACTATCCATAAATACTTTTTGCAATTCGACGTATTCCTGCTGAAGTACCTTACTAGCACCTAAAAAGTTTGTACCGTTATCACTAAAAATTTTACGAGGCGTCCCTCTACGAGCGGACATTCTACGTAAAGCGGCTAAAAACGTCGAGGTAGTTAAATCTGAGACCACCTCAAGATGTACAGCCTTAGTAGCCATACATACAAAAACTGCTACGTAACCTTTACTGGTTTTGATGCCACGACCCTTGTTACTTTTGATCATTATGTGACCGGTGTAGTCTACCCCTACTGATTGAAAAGGCCTAGAAGAGTTGACTCTAGCTGCTGGTAAGTCGCCCATTAGCTGTTGATGTTTGCTAGGGTTGTGTCTTCTACACGTGACACATAGTCGAAGGCGTTTTTTGGTAGCCCTGTTACCACCGATCACCCAATACTTTTGACGCATAAACGCGGACGTCAGACGAGGTCCACCGTGAAAGGTGAGCTCGTGGGCCTGGTCTATGATAAGATCTGCTAAACGACTATTATTAGGTATTAAAATAGGATGTTTCAAGTCGGGATTTAAATTGGCATGTTTTAACCGACCACCCACTCTTAAAATGTCATTTTCATCTAGAAAAGGATTAAGGCTATAAATTATGCTATTAGATGAAATTTTCTTGTTATGTTTTAAATTTTCTATTTCTTTATTAAAACTTAAATACTGTATATTTCTTACGATAATATTTTTTGCTTTGCTTAGTTCTGATAATGATAAGTGCTTTGCTTTTATATTATATTTTTTGTATGTTGCGAATCTTAATATATATGCTACTGTTCTAACTACTTTATTTAGAGAACTATATTTCATAAGTAATTTTAATATGATACAACTGTCACGGTATTGCTGCGTGACTAAGTTAACTAATGCAGGAACTTTAAGTTCTAATTTTGTAAAATATGATTGATAAGTCTGTTGATCACAGAAATTAGAGAGCCAGTTTGGACCCTGCCACCACAAAGAGTGGTCAATTAACTGTGATACAGTCAGTCCACGGCTTGCTGAGTCTGCTGGATTTTCATCTGATTTTACATAGCGCCAGCATTCAATTGGCATAATTGATGATATTTCGCGAACTCGATTAGCCACGAAAACGTTCCATCGCGTGGGGTTTCCATTTAACCAGCCTAAAACTATCATGGAGTCGACCCAACCGTATGTTTTTATATTGTAACTGCTGAGGCAAGTTTTAACTTTATACATTAATTTAGATAGTAATAGTGCCCCACATAACTCTAATCGGGGTAATGATATTGTTTTGCTACTAGGCACGAGCCTCGTTTTACCTACTAATAAAGTTATACGGGACCCTTCAGTTCGTTTTATACGACAATATATTACACAAGCGTACGCCTTTGTTGACGCATCACAAAACCCGTGTAACTCGATGCATTCGTTTTCTTTAGTACCGATCCACCGTGGTAAATTTATTTTATTAATGTTACATAAATCGACCTTGATTTTAACCCATTCCGCGTAAATATCGGCCGGTAGCTCATCATCCCACTTAATGCCAGCTAGCCAAGTACTTTGAAAAATTATTTTGAGTTTTGTTGATACGGGTGAGAGCCATCCTAAAGGGTCAAGCAGTTTAGATATTTCAGAAAGTAATGTACGTTTTGTTACTTTACTCGAAATATTAGAGTCAATCTTTGATTGAAAAGAAAAATTATCATGACTCGGGTTCCAACTTAAACCTAATATTTTGCTTTGCTCTTGTTTAAAAAAGAAACCAGGGGCGGTTTCAGTGTCGACATTTGCTAACAATTCAGGTGCATTTGATTTCCACTTTCTAAGGTGGAATCCCCCTGACTTCAATAAAATGATAAGGTCATGCTGTAGCTGCCTAGCGACTGATAAATTATGCTGACCATGCACTAAATCGTCCATATAAAAGGATTCCTCAAGGACAGGGATAGCCGCGCTGTTTAAGTAGTTTTCTTTTTCATCCGACGCTAGCCGTTTTAACGTCATCATTGCGAGGAACGGTGCGGCCTTGGTACCGTACGTCACCGTCTTTAACTGATAATCTATGATAGGTTCGTTTGGAGCGTTTCTCCACACAATCTTTTGATACTTTTGATCATCGTCATGGACCCATATCATCCTGTACATTTTCTCTACGTCAGCAGTAAATCCAAACCTATACTGTCTCCATTTAATGATAAGAGACTGGAGATCCTGCTGTAAGTTGGGCCCGGACGCCATTAAATCATTGATACTTAAACTCGATGTAGTTTTACAAGATGCGTTAAAAACTACCCTAAAGCGTGTGCTCGTTGAGTCATCACGCTGAATACCGTGATGAGTATTATAATATGATGATATAAAATTATCTGTCACGGGTTTCATATGACCTAGCTTACAATACTCTTCCATAAATCGTTTATACTCCTGATGCATGTTAGAATCTTTACAAAACTTTTTCTCTAATGATAAGAATTGAGCAACGGCCTTTGGTTTTGACAACCCTAGCCTATTTTCGAAATCAGGCTCAAAAGGTATCCGAACAACATAACGACCGTCTTCTTGTCGCGTTGTGGTCTCATTATAATAATCTAAACATTTTTGATCGTTAACTGATAATTTAGAATTTTCGGAAATGTCCTCAATTTCCCAAAATTTTTCTATTTGACGTAAATCGTTTAAAACTACATTGCATTGAATAGTTTTAACGTTGCCTGTAAGTATCCATCCTAAGGATGTATTTTGGGCAATGGGTGTAAAATTATCTACTTTAAGCACACTGTCTAATAAAATAAAAGCGTATATGTCGGCTCCCAGCAGCAGGTCCACTGGACGACTTATGTTAAAGTTCGGATCGGCTAAAGAAATATTTTGTAAAAATGGCCATGAAGGCTTATCAAACGAAAAACTTGGTAAATTTTTAACAAGACTCCTCATGATAAGTGCATCAGTTTCAAATTTAAAATCGCCATTTACTGCTGCACAATTAAGAGATATTACACCCTTACAACTGCTTTCCTTGGCACCAACACCAGATATGATACCCTTGCATTTCATTCGCGGTAAATTTAACAACTGAGCGGCATGCTCAGTAATTAGAGATATTTGGGAACCTTGATCTATTAAAGCACGCACTTGAACGTAAGTCCCATCTAATTTTTGCACGTTGATGATGGCTGTTGCTAAAAGGATTTCTGGAATCCCACGTTGCAGTGAAACGTGAGAACTCATTTGCGTTGGCTCGTGTTTAGAAGCCGCTTGTTGCGCAAACGCTTCGTGCAAAAGAGTGTTATGCTTTTCATTGCATTGTCTGCAACGTTTAATAGAAAAGCAAGCTTTATTGTTATGACAATAAAGACAATTTTGACATATGTCATGCTGTTTAATGATTTTACGCTTTAAGTAAGGCGGCATTTCGTCAAAGCGCGGGCAGCTAAAAAGAGCGTGATCGCTCGTGTTACATACGGGACATTTATGCAATTTGACAGTTGAAGCATTTTTATCATGTGAAAACGATTGCGAAAATTTATTTTGCGTTGGAAAGGATTGTTTTATGTTAAAGTTTTTATGCATGTTATAGCTTTTAGAATTATTATGTACCATCGTATTTTTATTACTAGGTGAAATATAGCGATTATATGATTTTGATGCACCATTATCATACTTTCTTCTAGAAGACTCTAAAGTATTAAATTTACTCTCTAAAAATATTAAAAAATCTTCAAGATTTGGCAATTCACGTGGATTTTTTACTGATGCTAAATACTCGCTATGTAATTCTGAATCTAACTTTTGCGACAAAAGATAGATTAGTAAAGGATCCCAAGATGAGATATCAATTTCTATATTTTTTATAGCGTTTAGAGTCTCTAAAGCGGTATCATGAACGCGTTTAATATTATTTATTGATAAATGATGAGCAACTGGCATGTTAAGTAAAATATCAACGTGAGAGTTAAAAATTAATCTTTTGTTATTATACCGATGATTCAAAATGTTCCAACAGATAGTGTAATTATCTGAGGAAATATTAAGGTGTTGGATGAGACTTGCTGCCTCCCCCCTTACTTTAGTTTTTAAGAATTGCATTTTTTGCGCACTAGACAATGATGGGTTACTATGAATAGTCTCTGTAAATAAATCCTTAAAAGAAGTCCACTGATTATAAGTGCCATTGAAAACAGGAATTTCTATATGTGGAGTTACTTGTTCCCTATGAGAAGTTGACCATAACTTCCGGTTGATAGCCTTGACTACGCTGTTGTATTCTGTTTCTATTTGGTAAAATGTCTGCTCATACTCCATATTCCTATCCCCTAGCTCACTGTCTAACTCCCAGTGTAGAGAATCTATTGCTGTCCAGCGAGACTGAATATTTCGGAGCAAATGTTCAAATTCCCATTTTTCGTTGATCATATCTAAAGCAATGTTTGCTATTGTATGGCGAAAAGCTTTAAAATTACTATTCTGACGCCTTAATGATTCGTCAGTTCTACTATTTGTGCCATGAGATTGAGTTCCTGGCAATGGTGAAGGCTGGCGTGACGCTGCTGCGTCAGCCAGAGGTGTCGCAGGCCTAATCAGCGGGGTGGATGGTCCAGCCCTCGCTGGCGCCGGCGGCTGATAGTTGGCTATGGCAGACCGAATCTGCTGAAATCTTTCTTTTGCTGTCTCGAATTGATTATTTTTAAAATACGTGAAGGACTGGGCAAACTCGTACGTACATAATTTTTTATGATTGGTTTCAATTTCAGCCCAATATTGATCTAGGGTGTGTAATTTTGCTTGGATGTAGTCCGGCGTTTTACGGTCCGCGCCGTCCTTTTTAAAGTTCGTGTATGATTGTTCTACTTTGTTTACCAGCTGCTGCTGGTTTGCTAGAAGTTCCTCCACGCTCGACATGATTGAATCGAGAAAACGAGGTGTTGTAAAAATAGAAAGATCTTACTTTGTGTGCTGCTACGTTTGATTTTACTGTGCTGATTGTTGGTGCTGATTGTTGATGCTGATTGATGATGTTGATGATGATGTTGATGATGATCACTACTGCTGCTTGATGATTGTTATACACTGATAGTCAATAGTCACTAATAAATTGATAGTCACTGATTTCACTGATTAAAAGTCACTCGAAGGACCAAAAAGGATGTAGGAGCTGCTTACTCAACTACACCTTTTGATGATATTGATAAGTAAAAGTCCTTGATATGATATTGATATTTATTAACAAGAATACTACTTATTGTTAAAATGATTATGAGTGCGCGGTATGATTGCTTGATGCGGACTGGCCCGACAGCCTGCACTTTACAGCACAATGCAAAGAAATGATGTAGAGTCAGCAATGTACGTGCTAGCTCGTACACCATTCGCGTTAAGAAATCTGTTAATATTAATATATCACGCGTACATATTACGTCAAAATGGCTTACTAAAGTTACGTTAATGATCACGGCTTATGCGTCATTGGTCAATATTGATTTTTTTACATTTCACTGTCTTCTTAACGCGAGTAGAATATAGTGTTGTAATTTAATGGCTACTTAGACATAATAGATACGTTTATATTGCAACACCAAACAGGATACCAAAATTGGGTTTTTGAAAATTTTTTTTGTGATAAATGGAAAGATCATATAAGTATAAGTTTTATAACAAAATAATTTTTTATTCGCAATAATTTAAGTTATTTCAAAATAAAAATTAATTTTTGAATCCAGTACCGAAGACACGCCGACAACTCCCGAACAAACCTGAGCGCGTGTGACGTCATAATGTTAGTTTTGACTCATTGCAGTTGATAGAAAAATAATAAATACAGTGTTTTGATCTATTTAATTTTTTTGTCATTGTTAAATATTTAAATTTATATTAAAAATGACGAACCTCAATAGTTATCGTTCTTGTTTTGTACCGTTTTACGTACGAACACTACAAAAACAACTCCTGACAATATGTTTTTAAATGTTCCCCAAGATGACAAACGTCGAAATAAATGGTTTCAAGCACTGCACCGTGATAATCCCAAAACAAAATCGAATTTTTCGCATGTTTGCAACCACCTGTAGACACAATATAAACGATTATTATTGCTTATAACATCAAAAAACCTTAATTTAATAGGACTATAAATTACCTGCTGAAGCTGCACAGTCATGGCATTGAACATCCTGAATTTTTCTGACTTTTCATTAATAGTTATTTCAGTAACTGAATAAGCTTTACTCCGGACTCGGTGTTCTGGATTGTATATTATTTTTACGACTTACTTGAACATAACCTATAGCTTTGTCGCCGTAACTCTCACGCGATGCTATACAATTTATAAAATAAATAATTACATTTAATGTAATGGAGAATAAATACATACTTAAATATTTTCATTTATTATATTATTTTTTAACAGACTTACCTTGATGCCTTGGCACCTCGAACTTCATAAAATTGGTTATCATAAATATATCAACATAAGGAATATTATCAGACTTTGCCTTAATAATCCTTTATCACACGTAGCTAATCGGAACCAACTAACAACTCGTATTTTAGGAATAAATGTTTATTGTCTAGTCACGTGTAATAGCCGCTGTACGTAAACGCTGTACTGTTATTAAATAGCTATAACATTATGACGTCACAACTATGGTGACCAATCATGGCGCGTTTATAGTCACGTGAATTTTATTTAAATTTCATAAATTTTTAATTGTTTATAATTAATTGAATTTTTTAAAAAGTTTTTTTGCATTAAATATCAATATTATTAATAATATAGTTTTAAAATACATAAAAAAATCAACATTTTTTTTTCAAAAACCCAATTTTGTTATTATTCGTGTCTTGAAGAGCCCCATCGAATAAATTTTAAATGTATATTCAAATATAAATTGATTTATGTTACTCGTTTCTCAGGCGAAGATCAAGATAAGTCACCTGGAGGAGCACCTAGGTGCGGTCGAGGCGGCGGCGGCGGCGCTGGCGGCGGGCGGCGCGGCGGCAGCAACAGTGTCGCTCACACTGCAGCCGCTGCACACACCGCAGCATCTGCAGCGCCTGGTGCGCGGCGAGACGCCCAACGACCTGGTAAGCGATTACGGCTACCTGTGGTCACACGAAATTATTTACAAATGCGTCCTCGATGCCGTCACAACAACACAAGCGTGATTTAATGGCGGTTTTGTATATACTGTCGAACAAGTTGCAGCTCGAGCAGGCATAAGATGAAAATCACTTTACAGCGCCGTTGAATTGTGCGCACGCACACATACTCACGTGTAAATACGTTGTTCACCTACGTCTGCAGTCGCTGCGGTCACTTCCTTTGTGTGTAAATATGGTGAGGCGTCCTAGTGGAAAGGAAATTGTTTAGGTACATGTTGTAGGTGTACACACATTGTACGTATGCATGTGATGTGTTGTGTAGCTTTGTTATGTGTAGCGCACACTGCACATCAACTATTGTGAAGAGTTGTCATCGCGTAAGGTTGTAACCGGTAACATGTGGCCTGAATAAACTACTGTTGTATCATTTGGAGAGTCCCCTAAAATATTATGGTTCGCCCATGTTGATGCTGATTGATGACGTGACGTCGCAGGACGACGAGGACGAGTTCAGCAAGAAGGAGTTCGGTGCGATGAACGGCTCGGCGGGCGGCTTCGACTCCGACCCCTTTAAGGACTCGGCGTTCGGGGGCAATCAGGCCGCGGATCCTTTCGCACCCAACGGCTCCGCTGACGCTAGTAATAAGGTATAATAATTGGATATATTAATAGTGATTTCGATTCCGGGTACAACTAAATATAAAGAGAGGAACTAAGGTAAATGACGGCTTTATACGATATGCATGTCGAGTCATCGTATGTAGTCATATTAGAACTATAACTATATATTAGAGTTGTACGCGTCTTTTTGATCGACTACGGTGAAGCCAAACGGAAAGCTAATTTTGGCAGTGTGTATGTATGTGTGCGAATAGTGGCAGTGGCAGGGGCCCTAAACCGAGATTTCCGATCGAGTGCATGGTAAGCTTTCAGCTGTTGAAATACATCTGAAATACAGAAATTCGATAGCGCGATTCAGGACTGTGTCCGCTGAATGCTGATTGATCCGCTATATCTCTCTTCCCCAACCCCCGATGTGGCGGACCAATCAGCGAAGAAGGAAAATACACCGTGAGGTAATATGCGTGTCTTAGAATACTAATATGACTATATTTATAAAACAGGCTATGCGAGTGCAAATAGACACACAAAAATCATCTATACAAACGTAGTTGAGTGTTATATGGCATTGCAGATGACGGACGGCTTTGGTAGCGACCCGTTCGCGTCCAGCGCGGACCCCTTCGCTGGCGACGCCTTCTCGCCTACCAACACCGCTAATTCCAACACGCACGTGAGTAAACTATATTCGGACATGGGATGTAGGCGCCACCTAGCTCCGCTTGCATAGTGCTTGCTATTGACGTCGCATTGTAAATATAATTATTGATGTTGTAAAACAACGTTCCACACGTGCCCTAAATGTCAAGGTTTGATTTTTTTCTATTTCCGTTTACTAACTTTGACTCGTTCAGATAAAAAAAATTAACTAAGAACATGCGACGTCATGCTTGCCGCACAAATATGTGTTTATAATGTGTGAACGAGTAAGCTTGAATCCCAGCTTCGAATTATTATACATGAAATTGTTTCTTTATTTATCTGAACGTGCGTCAACAGCCGGCGTGGGAGTCGGACCCGTTCGCGGTGCTGCACGCACCGACGCGCGCATCTGCCGGCACCGCGCCCGCCGCCGCACCTGCAGCCGGCGGCAAGCGGCACAAGACGCCGCCCCCGCGCCCTGCGCCGCCGCGCCCCATGCCCCCGCACAAGGTGAGCACACACACACACATTTACATGAACACGCTCAAACAAACTTATGACGTTAACGCAAACGTCTTATAATTTTTTGCTTGCACATAATATACAAAAGAGACCTCATGCTTAATTAAAACATCAAAATTCATAACGTATTATCAATAATCAAAGTAATATTTACGTACATTTTTGTTTTTTTGAAGATATCTTTATTACTTATTACATAATTATAATTATAGGATACACTATTATATAACTGACACACCACATACGACACAATGCTACAGTTTTAAGTACTTTGTAATGGATTATTATTCATATAGTTCACACAGTATTTTATAAAAAATACATATTATTAGTAGTAACTTTATGTTTTTAATGAAATTATTTTCAGAATGTTTATATTAGTGACATTGTGTTTCCCCCGACCCCCTGCGGCATGAGTTGAGAGCGGATAAGCTAATTGTTTTTTTTTATTTTATGTTTTCGCTGCAGAGAAAGTAAAAAAATGTTTAAAAGTACGTAAAATGTTCTATGTTTAGTAACTTGGACGCGCGTTTCTCTAGTTGCGAGAGTGGCATTTTGGTTTTATTCTTTAATTGATTTCAATTGACGCCATTAAAATTTACTATTCAGTATTACCACAACACGTTTGACGCATTGTCGTGTCTGTATCAATCTGCTTCATCTGAAGTTACTGTGTACGCATTTTTTCATGACAATGTTTTGCTTGGTCATTTTGTAATGGTGGTAACACTGTGTACGACGTTTAATTTTGTTGCGATATAGTTTTATATTGCCGATATACTGCAATTTTTGCAATTGCTACTTTCTCTGTTGCGCATAATGCCATTCTCCAGTATGCACATGTGTTCCAAGGTATCTGTCATTTTGATATTGACAGATGTCTTTGTTTAGCCCAGAAACAATTTTTGGTTTTTATTTTTTTAATGCATTATTTCCAAAAGGGTTTATATAATTGTAAATATTGTTTACATCAGATTGGCTACAAAATACTTGGAGGAAATATTGCATATTTTTTGTGATTGCTTCGCTTAGCGCGCTTTTTGGGACGAGCTTTTTTAATTTCAGTTCTCATATTTTATCATTTTCGTTTATTTATTTATATATGTATTTTAATTTTCTTTATTTATTTATATATTTTTGACTAATATTGTAATATTAAGGCGAGTAGTTTACGTCCTGAAATTAATTTCAATGGTAAAACGCATCAAAACCGCCGAAGAAAAAAAAGTAAACACTCATAAGCAATGAAAGGTAGACCATTGAAATAACTTAGGATCACTGATCTGTTGGTATTTAGTATTCTAACGGTACTGTAGAGCTTATAAATGCATGTATCCTTTTTACATTTCTATTTATTTTCGTTACTCTATTATTGTCATATTACTACAATTTAACTTTCATGTAAATAATAATTATATGAATGCGCTGTGGACGCTACATATATTTTGTTGGTGACCGTTACTGCTGGTCCTTAATAATATAATGATATTTTTCAAAATTAAAGGACATGCCCAAAATCCATACAAAAAAAACCCAGAGTCAAAAGCAATTAAACGTTTGCCAATGGGTTCCTCTTAAAGCAAATTTCATGTCACCATAATGTTGCGCAACCCCGGAATACGCCGGGTATAGAAGTAATATGAGCAAGAATAAAATCCAAAATCATATGAGATGTAGGTGTAGACGTATTTGTTGTAGGAACTGTAGGAGTATTTAGCTAGGTTGGTGTTGTAGATGGGTAGGTGTAGGTATAGATTAGAGTTGTAACGGAGCTTCGTTTCCGCCCTACGCAACTGCGGAACTTTCGCAAGGAATTATACCTCCGTACATTGAAATTATAGACGTATTTACACCTACAATTTTAAGAACAAAAATTATACCTACACCTACTTCCTACACCGACTTACATATTTAATAGTCACGTCATAACCACGTGGCTAAGATGTGCCTATTAAATATGTACGTAAGAACGTTCTTACGTCTGTCATTTCCATAGAAAAACAAATTGAATTTCGATATTTTCTTGCTCATAATTTCTATACCTGGCGTATTTCGGGACTGCCCTCTTGGTGACATCAAAAAAGATTTAAAGTGACCCTTTGGCAACCAATGGGTTGCAGTCGTCTCTGGGTCAATTTTGAACCAACACCTTTTTAGTAACTAAATTTCGTTGTACGTAACGTCCGTAGCGCATGTCTCATGTACACTGTCACTAACCAACGCTAACCACGGCTCGTGCTTGTCCCCACATTGCAGCGCTAAGCGGACGCGGCGGCGGCGGGCTCACATGTGCGTACACTGTCTCTCCTTCTCGCTCCCCCGCGTACACCCGTCCCACTCACACGCTCTGTGTTGCGCCCAGACCAAGCCCGCGCTGGACTTCACCGAGGACCCGTTCAAGGACTACCGGTACGAGGACCCGTTCAACATCGAGGACCCTTTCGGTGACGCGTCCGCGAGCGCCCCCCGCGCCGCGCTCGTCCCGCGCGTTACGCGCCCCACCTCTGTCGCCGGCTTCGACGCCGACGACTTCTTCGCCGCCGCTGACCGCCCGCGCGCTAGCGGCCGCGTGTCCGCCCCGCCCCGGGCCACTCTTGCGCCCGCCCGCACTACAGACACCACCGACTCCTGGGCCGCCTGGTCCAAAGACAACTGGGCCGCCGACGACGCCTGGGCCAAGCCCGCGGCCGACGCCTGGGGCGACACCACTAAGTCTGACGCATGGGGCGGCGCAAAGTTCGATGCCTGGCCGGATTCAGAATCGACCGACCGCAAGACCGACAACTGGGTCACCAAGTTGGACGGCCGGGCCACGGACACGGACCTTTGCGCCAACAAGACTGATCGCAAGGTCAATAACACGGACAATTGGGCCAACAAGAGCGACAGCCGCGCCGGCAAGACTGACAACTGGGCGGCGGACTGGGCCGACGTCAACCGCAACCTAAACGAGACGTGGCCGGCGAGCACGCTGCCAGCCAAGAAGGAAAAGTCACCCAAGCCGGTGAAGTACGCCAAGTCGCTCGTGCACACCATCGGCGGCATCGGCCGGCGCAAGAAGACGGAGCGGGCGGCTACGGGTGCGGGCGCGGGCATGGGCACGGGGGCGGAGCTGCCGTCGGAGGAGGCGCAGTGGGCGTGGGCGGCGGCGGAGTCGGAGCGACTAGCGCGGGAGGCGCGCGCGCGCCGTCAGCAGGAGGACGCCGAGCTGCAGCTGGCGCTCGCTCTGTCGCGCCAGGAGCGCTGACCCGCCCCCTGCGCGTGCGCACTTCTTTTGCATTTCTTTGTTTCCTAGTCATTGTCGAGGAGCGCCCCGCCGCGTGTCGGGCGCTGCGCGGCAGTCGGTCGCTGTTGCGTTGCTCGGTACCGTTGTATGATGTAGGCTGGCCTAATTGAGTTATAAGTTGTGTACAGTAGTGGCGTCGCGCGGCAGGATGCAGGCCGAGCGGTGTACCGCACGTGTTGTATAAATATTTATTAATATATGCGAAATTAAGTAAGATAGGCTAGACGAGTGAGGACATCCCCGAGCGTTGTTTTGTTTCGATCGAATCTTAATTTTACTCTAGATGTATATACATTATACGTGTATCAGAAATGCATTATGTTTGGGGAAGTTCGGTTGATACATTAATTTATTGTAATAATTCGAGTCAAAATACGGCGAGAGTGAGTATATAAAGTAATAACGTAATTAGTAAAATTTTAAGGACATATCATTCATATTGAAGATACTTTATAGTTTAACGTTGTTGATTCATTTTATCGCTTAATGTTTATGTATCGTACTCATGTAGCGCGGGCGATGTCCTTGTCGATGTTAATTATTGGTTTAGTTGTATGTTTATGTTGTATATAATGATTATTATTATCGAAGTTATTCCATTGTACACCTTGGTCATTTCACAGCAGCCCTTGCCATGGGAATGAAGCAACCGACGCTGTAATATTAAACAAAATTTATTAGAATTATTCACTTAAATTTTGCTTAAAGCTTGTTTATAAAAGCGAGAGTTTAAAAAATAAAATTTGAAGCCCAGTGACGTAATAGACGTTTAACATTACAGTGGCGTATCGCATATTGTGTAAAGATTGTTATTGTTTGAATTGTTTAACACGTGACATATCTAGTCCGCCATCTTGATGTCGTACAAGATGGCGGCGCTCAGGTGCGTTCACGTGCTGTTCATGTCAATATGTCCATATATTGTTTTAGAACAATGATGTAGCGTCTATAAAATAAAAAATAGAAACGATTTAGTCTATGGTATCGCTACGAAAACTGGGTCTATTTTTTAATTTATGATTGATACTTTTCAGCGACGATGCCAAAAATATTATGAAGATATTTATGTCGTTTACCACCGAATTTACGCAACTGTTTTCAAACTTATCTCCAAATGTTTATCCCTCTATGCTCGGTATCAGTATAGCACATTACCTGTAGACGCGGCGTGACGCGACATAGGTCGAGATGAGGTCGAGATAAGGCTCTCAATATATTTGTCGAACTAATCTGTAATTTCTCCTATCGTCGCGACTTTTCTCAACCTTCGTCTACGTGTAATTGTGCTATAGCCGATTATGCCACGTTGGGTGTTCGATGTTTATCTAAATATATATTGTGTACTATACTTGTGTCTCGGTGCCTTTATCTTGCTCGTGTTCCGGTCGACAGTTCCGTTTCCTGTCAATATCAAGTCAGCGCCATCTTGTGGACGTCAAGTTACATATCTAACAAGTTTAAATAACCTTATCAACAACTCAAAATGTATTGGTAAATAATTACTATGTATTTAATTGGTTTAATATAAATTATATAAAATCACTACAAGATGGCGTTGCTATAATTTTTAAATCGATTGGCGTGTAATGCAAAGATTCTTTGGGCTTTTTCATCCCAGATAACATGCTATATTATATCATAACATAATATAGTATAAGATTCTATGAGGATGTAGCCTGTCGATCTAGCTAATATAACATGTTCACTATATTGAATGTTGTATCTTTCGTACCAAATCGGTAGTTTTAGCTCGGTATAAATTTTAGCTCCGTAGCCTTAGTAGCAAAATTCGCTTTGTGCGCACGAGCCGCGAGCCGCGAGCCGCCTCCGGTACAATAACTACTATAGTACGCACTCCTGCGGGCCGCCGGGCGCTGCGGACGCCTGCGCCCGCGGGGCTCGCTCTAGGTAAGGTATAAATTAAAGTGTAACTATTACCGACACATTTATGGGTATTATCCAAAAGTTGTTATCTCTTTCTTAGGAGCTGTTGTTTGGGGCGTTGACCCGCGCGGACCGTAGTGTTACCAGCTTTCGAATATTTTATATATCTTGTAAAAATCAACAGTTTATACTCAAACGACGCTTTTATGCTTTCGATTATACCGCTGCCGGTTTCTGTTCGCGCGTTGCGGTGCAGAGCGGCGTCCGCACGGACCGACGCGCCTCCTGTCTTGTTAACAAACATGTTGTACTTCATTTATAGTGGATACATAGTTCTCGACGTTCAACTGTATATGTGTACTTAAAGCTATTGATAAATTTGATATGAATAATGTTAACACTCGGGGCCGCGCGTCACATCGTGATGTTCTACCCTCGCCTCGCCAAGCTTCTCACGCGTGCTAGAGTGTCGCCCGCTGCGACGCGGTGTGAGCGCGGCCCCGCAGTCGGTAGTGACGGTGCGCGGGGCTCGTACGAGGCTGGAGTGGTGACGTCTCGCTCGCTCGCGTACGGTCGGAGCGGGACGGACGACGTGTTGACTGACCGCCGATCAGTATTATTTACTACCGCGCGCCTATATTTAAATATTAAATCGTTAAAATTGTAAAAAAAATAAATTAATTTATCTGTGTAATGTTTACTTTAAGCTCACATATTTTTGCTTCGTCTGAGTAGTCGAAAGTATTTACAAAACAAAATGGCGCCTGTCCGCCATTTCGTGTCTTAATTGTAAATTATTGTTTTCTATATATTATGAGCGTGTAAATTGAATGTCATTAAATATAAATCGTTATGTACTGCAATTTTAAAGACTCTACGTTGTTTATTTGAATAATAGTTTATGTATTTATTTATGATGTGTGCAACGAAGCGGTATAAATCGTTTTTGGTGTACTCTATGGCGCTAGCAGTCGTACATTTAGTGCGAACTCTAGCTCCATAGCGTTAAAATGGAAACGTTCATGTTATTGTAGACGGCTATCTTCCAAATCTACTGGTACAAGTATCGAAAACAGTACCTAGGTAGTTAATTAGACTGGACCAAAGAAACCATAGAGAATATTCTTCATTTCCACATTGAAATATTTTAAATATTGTTTCTATAAGAATTGATATCATGTCATTAACTTAATTCTATTGATGTTTTCTATACAGTTTGTTCGATCTTATTTGTGATTGAAGGTGTTGAATTTTCTTACGATTTATATATTTTATCAAGTGCAAATTATTAATTTGATATTTAATTATTTGAAATGAAATGATATTATAGAATTAATGGTTCGGAATATTCTTGGCTATCTTTGTCCATGTTGATAGATACAAAAATGTTTATCGGTAGTTCTGTTCAGATGTTATGACGTAGCACTAGCGTTCTGAGCGCGTCCGCAGTACGCGGCGGGCGTGCGTGCGTGCGTGCGTGCGTGCGTGCGTGCGTGCGTGCGTGCGTGCGTGCTTGCGTGCGTGCGTGTAGAGTGCGGGCGCGCCGCTCACTTCGCTCACCCTACAATACTGTCGAGTAGCTTTTATATAAGTACGGACTGGAGGGACCTTTAATAACGATTTTGTATATTTGTTACTTCGCTTTTACCCTTGTATTTGATGGCCACTGTGAGATTATTATTAATTTTATCTAAAAATTGAATTTTCAATAATTGTTTGAAAAACCTTTGCGAACCTATTCCAGGCTTGTAATAAATATAACACAACAAATTCTTAACCTTTCCTTCGGTCGGCACTGGGGTAAAAATACTTATGAGAGATTTGTAGAAATTCGAATTACGAGTAGTTTTTAAGGTAAAAAGACCAAAAAATTAAGATTGCTGTTGACTTAGTTTAATTTTTATCTTTGCACTTTTTGTCTAGTAATTTCATACTATGGAGTTATGCTTCCAGACTATTCTAGGTTCATAACCTTCGATTGAAATGGTATGGATAATTGAGGAGTTAATTTTAAGCATTGCATGAACTCCAATCTCACACTGGCCACTCCGCTGTCGCGAGCGGACCTGTTTATGCACTAGTAAATGTTGGTAGCGAGGTGTAGGCTCGAGTTGTGTGTGGTTGCGGCGTTACTCGCCACGTCCGGAGCTGTCGGCGGTGGGTGTAGTGCATTCCCGGTGGTGCCGCCGCACCTGTGACCCGTAGCATAGTTGTGAGGCTCGATCCTGAATATGAGTGTATGTACCGACTGTACTGCTGAATTAATGAGCATTTATACATATTGGATAAGGCGTCTGTTATCATTTGCTAATATTTACACACAGTTCGGCGTGATGCTTTTCAACTGAATTTTTTTTCAAGGTAGATTTCATTCGACGGTCCATACAACTGACTGTCAAATTAACCAGAACAAACGTTAATGCGAATAATGTGGATCTAATAAGACATTTATAATGTGGGTAAAAAAATATTTGGTTGAAAAGCATCGTGCGTGTAGCGGCCGAGTGCTGATTGATCGACAGTCGGTCGACATGGGTGGTTGTCGACGGTCGGTACCAGCTCGTCCGGGCATGCGTCATTATCCGCGACAATACCATACGATGTAATGAAACTATAAAGTTATTATACGAATTCCTGATAATAAAAGGAGCAGCATACTGTCGTGAGAGTTTCATTTCTAATCTTAAAGCATTCCACCTTAGCTTCAGTTCACACCGAAACGCAGCGCGGCTTTTTTAAGATAGCTATTCAAAATTAAACTTTATTCACTGCACATGAAGATGCACGTTTCATTGCAAGAGTTCGAATTTCGAGCTGCACCGGGCTGCATAGCGCGGCGCCTCTTGTAATAAAACGGGTATCTTTTTATGTAAATAAAGATCAATTTTGAATAGCTATCTTATAAAAATACCGCGCCGCGTCGCGTCTCGGTGTGAGCGGATCCTTCAACAAATAGAAAAAGACCTTGATGAATCATCAAAAGGCACCTTGTTTTAGGGTTCCTTAGTACTACAAGGGACCCTTATAGTTTCTCACTGTCCGTCTGTCAGTCTGTCCGCATATATGTCAAATGAATATGAAATTTATAAAAAACCTATATTTTGAAATCATAAAACATTTATAATTTTATATTTTAGGGGTGGCTCCCTGTGAACTGGTGATGAAATTATTTTTTAATTCTATCGTGTGGGATAGCGTAGAAAATATATTTCAAAGTAAAGGCAAGGTTTCATTGGTAATTTTTGGCAAGTGAACCGTTTTTGAGTCGCCGCGCCGGCCGCCAACGGCCGTAGCTTACAAGTTGGTTCCCCTCCCTAGCGTTTCCAAACTATCACAGGTGGAAACTCGTTACTTTACAGGTTACTGCCTCATAGTAAATACTCTAGAGGAAATTTTAGGAGCAAAACTCGACAGTAACTTTAAAGAAAATTGGAAAAAGCCTATTGAGCGTTGATGTGTACCTACGGAACCCTTAATCTGTAATTGTCCTGACACGCTCTTGGTTAAGTTTTTTCCTAGTAAAAGTGTCAGTCAGCCCGTGTTTATTGAAATAAAATGATGAGAAAACTAAGATTATTAAGCCCGGCAAATTCTCACGACTTCCCAAAACGTAATCGATCACCGCCACCGCAACACGAGAGGAGTAGCATGTGCGGTAACCACTTGTAAGTTCTCTCTCAACAAACAACAGCTTTTTATGCGGCTGTAGTATCACTCCTGCCTAGTAGGTGAATAGAATGCAGCTGTCATGACATTCGATACATGCAATTGTGTCGGATGCGGCACCATGCGGCAGACGGAGGTCGCGCCGTAATGCGCGTTAATTGTTGTTAATATATACCACAGCTATCTTATTTCTATTCATTGGGCACGAGGTTGATAGAGCGCGTGGAATGTTTCTAGAGAGGAAATTGTTGGAGCTTGAGGAGCACGTGACAGTTTGCTGAAGGGACTGTTAACGAGAGAGTTTCCCTAACACCCCTGAGTCTTTAGCAAGTTGCCATCGCCAATTACGACGACGAAGATCGAAAACAATGTTTATTTCCAATCCCATATACTTATACATATTTGTTTTCGAACTTCGTCGTCGTAATTAGTGATGGGAACTTGGCTTAAGGATCTGTTCTAGAAGATACTGTTCACAAATCCCTGTCTCTATAACGCATCAAAGTTACTGACGTCATGTACCTATTATTGCAATTGTACATAAAGGTATGTATAGTCACTACCCTCGGCTCACGAGCAGCGACTTAGACACGCACCCAATATTCATAAATGTGTACATATTTTCTAATAGGTACACTTTGTTCAGACCCAATTAAATCGTTTAGTAAACAAAATATATATTAAATTCGATCAAATTGTGTTTTTTAATTGCACGTTAAATACGTGACATTTAAATTGGAAGCATTCTAGTGTAGGGGAGCCAGTTGTTGGGCAGGTGGCCTTTTCTAGGTATTCCTGGGCTTTTGAATTCTAATGGCTAGGGTATTCGCTAGGTCTCTACCGACCATCTTATGTAGAGTCAGTTGTTTACCGCCATTAAGCCAGTCTCTGATTTTACACGCATTTGTTTTTTTTGGTGAAGAAAGTTTTATTTTTACCGTCATTTGTCTAGTTTTAAACGTGGTCTAATAATTAACGTAAATTTAATTATTAGACCACGTTTAAAACTTAATTTTACGTAAACGTAATTAACGTAAATTTTAAATGTGTACGTTACTTTGACCACCATGTTTCTTTTGGTGTACCTACCACCATGTTCCCCTATTGTTTTTTTCGTTTACAAAAATATATACTTAATTGGATTTGAACAGATCAAGAAGACATAGTTCATTATATTTTTATTTTCGTCCGTCCTTAATTACCTAAAATCTACTTATTTTATTATTAACGTTGAAAGCTTTCCAATCAGTGCTCTGACTGAGTTGCTCTTGCCTTTGAACAATGTCTTTTGTCCTTTGATTGCTGAATCCAATAAGGAAGGGTCGACCTGTCAATTTGGGCACATGACGGGCGGGCGGAAAATGTCGTTTAAATCGATACTTATGCGCTCAGGGATTTTATTTGGCGACCTCTGGCTCCCTGCGTCAAAAAAGTGTATTAAAATATATGTGTACATGTACTTATGTAATATAAATCTTAAATATAAGTACCTATAGTATAAAATATATTTTTCATTGTGTGGTTTACCTGTAACAGATTGACGTGGTGTGAAGCGTCTTAATAACTATTCGGCAAGAAGGTATCAATGCTTGCACGAAAGGTTTAGAGAGGTAATTTACGAAGTAAGATGACAAAAAAGCAGAATAGTCTGATAGTAAGCGATTACCAATATTATCCACCAGTCGGTTGCCGGTTGCCGGTTGCCTATACGACACGCTTGACATTACTTTTGCTATGCCCGGTTTCCGAGGTTTTTTGGCGGTAGTTTATTCAATAGTGCTTTTGATTGGCTGACGCAAGTGCGTTAATTAAAAAAAAGCGCTATTGAATATATAACATACCTATAAAAAACCTCAGAAATCGGATATAAGTGGAGCAATATAATTATATCTCACGTGCCGTGCAAGTGCTAATTAAGAGCTTCTCAGTGTATATAACCCATTCAGATCCAATTTCATCTAAACGTAAACAAACAAGCACTATTAAGTGTAATATGGCTATTGGCTGCGACTTTAAATGTTTATTCACCGCGCACATAAAGAAATACAGTGACACATTACATTGATGTACTTAGTTAAATTTTTCTATTACAAAAGCGCTTGCGAGCTTGTGATACTTAGGTTATATAAGAACGAGATCAACTGCTGATGATGATGATTGATAATGCTAGTGGGTCCTCTCGCAGACGTGACTGAAGTCCGTATTTACGTTGAGTAGATATGCGTGCCGTGCGCACGATTCATCGGCGCTGTTATGCCTTATGGTCGAGGGGCAAGTTATTCGATAGTTTTGTGTGTGTTTGTTATAGTGGTGGCAGGCCCCAAAGGGAGGTCTCCGACCGAGCGAGTTGGTATGCTCGGTCAGGCCGAAGCCCACTTGCATGGATTTCAGATATCGTATATATACCGCCGATCTTAGAAAACTTGGATAGCGCGATTCAGGATTGTGGCGCTAATTAGTCCGCTACAGTTTTAATTAGAGCTATTAATAATAATGGCTTACCATATGGATTTCGTTGTCGGTTTCATTGAAAACCTATCAGATTAGGAGAAATTTTATAGTGCCCAAGTATGTAGTCACCGTAAAATTGTAAATACCGTTAAATTGTAATTAACTAGCGAAATTAAAAAATGTCGACAGATTGTCAAATAAACATTCTGCTTACAATTTTAAGCATTATTTTACGTAATATTATAATATAACGAACTGAAACTCGTCAAATTGTACGCAAACGGAACACAACTCGCGCGCTGAGTGGTTAAACAAAAATGGTTTTTTTTTTGTATTCATTTATTTTTGTATGATTTTTCATTTAATAGTAGTACCTGGGACAGTTGGTTTTTAATAATCGTATGGTTGCCCAAGCACATACGGCATTCTCACAACATAGTCAGCCTAGTCCAGAGGAATGACTTGTTAATACATCTGGGGCCAACCATGTGCGAGTTTCCTCACGATGTTTTCCTTCACGGTTAGAGCGTCCGTATAATGTACTTGAGATCTGAAAAAGTCTCATTGGTACACGCCACAACCTGGGATTCTACCCACGGAGGCACTAGGCCACGGAGCTCTGTGAATTCTAAAATTGTGAGTAATTTTAAACACGAAATCCATTAAAAATCACCAAAACACAATTAATAAACAAACAAATATGGCGGCGCGCGGCATATGCCGTTCAGGATTCAACCAATCAGCGCGCGAGTTGTGAGTGAGTGAGACTGATGACTTTTTACATGCCCATCCGACGCATGGATCATCTGTCTTGTCAGACAATCAGGTGATCAACCTGCATAGTCCAAACCAGACATGAAAATAACATATTTTGTTGTTCCAACGCGGAGATCGAACCCCCGGCAGTCGAGGGCCAAGCTCTAAACCACCGGACCACGGAGGCGTGAAATAGTTACTTTATGTCGTATCCATCAATGCCGGGATCTAAAAGGATTGTGATAGACGACCTCTTATATCACAACAGATCGCCCTCCTATGATGAGTAGACTAGTCACAGGGTCGGTTGACCCAATATTCTAAGATGTAGTTTTTATCATTTTTGATTTCGATTGCGATTTTCATTTTTAGAGTTCCGTAAAAGCATTTTTAGCGTTCCGTAAGAATTTTGAGTAAAAAAAGGTCATGGGGTCACAAGGTCAAGTTATACATCAATCTGTTCGTCTCTTAATCCTGTTTTGAAAACCGTCGGCCTGGCATGCTCAAACCTGCCCAAAACTCAGCCAGACCGGGATAAAGTTACCTCCTGTGATGCTTACCAATAGGTAAATAATGAGTAATTGTATGTATTCTACTCTATAGAATATATAAAAGATTTGTATGTATTCTTTCCGAATTTAAAATTTGCTACCTCATATTGCTACCACCTGATCCGCCATCATGAAAAAATAATAAGTGTAGGACTGCCAGACTTGCATTTGTATCGGTTTGTAGATTGTAGTTGACGCGCAGCCGTGTTTGAGTATCACAACAGTTTGTAGTTTGTAGTTGACGCGCAGCCGTGTTTGAGTATCACAACAGTTTGTAGTTTGTAGTTGACGCGTAGCCGTGTTTGAGTATCACAACAGTTTGTAGTTTGTAGTTGACGCGCAGCCGTGTTTGAGTATCACAACAGTTTGTAGTTTGTAGTTGACGCGCAGCCGTGTTTGAGTATCACAACAGTTTGTAGTTTGTAGTTGACGCGCAGCCGTGTTTGAGTATCACAACAGTTTGTAGTTTGTAGTTGACGCGCAGCCGTGTTTGAGTATCACAACAGTTTGTAGTTTGTAGTTGACGCGCAGCCGTGTTTGAGTATCACAAAAGTTTGTAGTTTGTAGTTGACGCGCAGCCGTGTTTGAGTATCACAACAGTTTGTAGTTTGTAGTTGACGCGCAGCCGTGTTTGAGTATCACAACAGTTTGTAGTTTGTAGTTGACGCGCAGCCGTGTTTGAGTATCACAACAGTTTGTAGTTTGTAGTTGACGCGCAGCCGTGTTTGAGTATCACAACAGTTTGTAGTTTGTAGTTGACGCGCAGCCGTGTTTGAGTATCACAACAGTTTGTAGTTTGTAGTTGACGCGCAGCCGTGTTTGAGTATCACAACAGTTTGTAGTTTGTAGTTGACGCGCAGCCGTGTTTGAGTATCACAACAGTTTGTAATTTGTAGTTGACGCGCAGCCGTGTTTGAGTATCACAACAGTTTGTAGTTTGTAGTTGACGCGCAGCCGTGTTTGAGTATCACAACAGTTTGTAGTTTGTAGTTGACGCGCAGCCGTGTTTGAGTATCACAACAGTTTGTAGTTTGTAGTTGACGCGCAGCCGTGTTTGAGTATCACAACAGTTTGTAGTTTGTAGTTGACGCGCAGCCGTGTTTGAGTATCACAACAGTTTGTAGTTTGTAGTTGACGCGCAGCCGTGTTTGAGTATCACAACAGTTTGTAGTTTGTAGTTGACGCGCAGCCGTGTTTGAGTATCACAAAAGTTTGTAGTTTGTAGTTGACGCGCAGCCGTGTTTGAGTATCACAACAGTTTGTAGTTTGTAGTTGACGCGCAGCCGTGTTTGAGTATCACAACAGTTTGTAGTTTGTAGTTGACGCGCAGCCGTGTTTGAGTATCACAACAGTTTGTAGTTTGTAGTTGACGCGCAGCCGTGTTTGAGTATCACAACAGTTTGTAGTTTGTAGTTGACGCGCAGCCGTGTTTGAGTATCACAACAGTTTGTAGTTTGTAGTTGACGCGCAGCCGTGTTTGAGTATCACAACAGTTTGTAGTTTGTAGTTGACGCGCAGCCGTGTTTGAGTATCACAACAGTTTGTAGTTTGTAGTTGACGCGCAGCCGTGTTTGAGTATCACAACAGTTTGTAGTTTGTAGTTGACGCGCAGCCGTGTTTGAGTATCACAACAGTTTTCTTGTTCCTTATGAGCTCTTTTTACTCAAAAAATCTTCACATTTTGGTCAATAAAAAAACTGCCAGGCTTAGAACCGCCAGACCGGCGGTTATAAATAAAACTTTTGGGCCCCTAGCGATCTGCAGTAGTCCAATGCTTGTTCTCGATGACCTCTTTTTTCGACGCCGAGCTCTAGCTCTATTTATTGTCTTTCGATTGGATTAGATCTGTAACGCCCGAAATTAATAACGTAACTATAATCTTAGATTGACTTCAATCTTAGATTCTCAAACAAAATTTTACGTAAATTGACGTGAAGTTAATCCTAGGATCGCTGAAATGTATTGACATCTTCATCTCAGATAGCTAAAATGAGATTAAGATTGATTATTAATTTCGGGCGTAAGACGATTATGCTAATTAAATCTTACAAGTTTGGATGCAGCATAATGGTATTCTCATAAACGTCAAACCAACGTCAAAGGCGTTTTGATTGCCCCAAACTCCAAAAATCAGTTTATGATATCAAGACGATTTTTTTTAAAATTAATTGAAAGTCTAAGTTAAATACGAGAACTGGGGTTCCGAACGGAGTATACAAATTATAGTTAGACGCATGCAGTCTGTGTAGTGTAGCGCGCTACGAGTGCTGAGCTGACAAGTGCAGACTCGGGCTCAGTGTACAACCGAGTGCACAAGTGTACTGTGTGAGTGTAGCAGTTGTCGCGAGTGTACAGGCACATACAGCGGAAGCGGTGCGGATCAATCGCCCCCCTCCCCCGCGGGCAGGACTCCCGCCGCCGCCGCCGCCGCCGCCGCCGACGCCGCTCAGTCCGCGCTCGTCCGCCCAACGTAGCGTACGCGATATGCGTGGCTCCGCGCTCTAGTTGTAGTTAATACGGACGTGATATAAACTGTAAGTAATAAATATTTACCTACTTATAAAATATTATTATCGGGTATGCAGTACTATATGCAGAGAATTAGTAGTTATTTCTTTATGTAGTGGTATAGTCTTTTTATTTAATTTTCGTGGATTTTCTAGTGTTTATTTTGATATGTACTGCGCAGCTGTACTTGTTGCTTGTATACCCGAAGTGCCTGTTGCTGTGCTCGAACACAAATATAAACACGACAGGGGCGGGGAGCCCAATCCCGCGCTTTTGTGAGAGTAACTCCACGCCTCTTCAAGTTCTACGACGCGCTACGAAAGTGCGCCAAAATGTAGCTAATAATAATAATAGTAATAATCTTGGTTTCATTTGACGTAAAGTATTTAATGTTGAAACAATAAATAATAATATAATATCTATGGAAGCTTTCACACCTCGACGTTAATCTGGTCCCGTGGTAAGTTCTCGAACAGTTTGTGTGTCAAGTACCAGACAACAAATATATTCAATACTTTTATACTATACTAATATTTAAGATTTTTTATATATTAACACAAATTTAATACACATCCATGACCCAGGAACACGAAAAACTTTTGTTACCTGCCGGGATTCGAACCCGCGACCTTCGGCTCGAGCGTCAATGCGCTAACCACTGAGCCACGGAGGGCTTTATATTATTTTAATTGTATTACTATATACTGATATTAACTTTTTGATTTCAAATAATTTACTTATAAATTATTATAAGAATAATTGATCTATCTATCTATATGAACATAGAAAGTATTTACCTCACTTAATGTGAAATCGTTTGATAGTCAATGCATCCGAATGCTAGAGGCTTGCAATTACAGTGCAACTAATTTCCTTATGTCTCACGGCGATCGTCGTCTTTCTATGGAAGTGAGAGATGATGTTTGAAAAGAAAAGATTCCCAAAATCAATAAGATCTTAAATTTGAAGGGTACCGGTGTACAATGATTCCACCTACTATTATAAATCTGAAAGTTTTTGAGGATGGACGGTGTTTGTTACTCTTTCACGCAAGAACTACCAAACGGATTTTGATGAAATTTGTATGGTAGTAGTTTAAGCTCTGGATTGACACATAGGCTACTTTTTATCCCGAAATAGAAGTGTTCTAGTGGGATACTGTATTTACTC
Source organism: Phengaris arion (assembly GCA_963565745.1). Taxonomy (NCBI): domain Eukaryota; kingdom Metazoa; phylum Arthropoda; class Insecta; order Lepidoptera; family Lycaenidae; genus Phengaris; species Phengaris arion. Next base: position 17,429,755 of record OY751450.1, read on the forward strand.
GCACGAAGCCGCGGCCAACATCTAGAGGATGCATGAATGAAATGCTGCCAACTGCCAATAGAGCGTGGTGAATGTGATTTGCGAGCTCTTCGCCGACGTGGGAGCGTGGGCGCGGGAGAAGCGAATTTGTTCATTGACACTAATCTACTTAGGTATCCTTATCGCGAGAGAGTTGATGTTACTAAAAGTCGGATACTTAAAGTTTCGTATAGAGTCTTTAATTTGAGGCACTGCTAAACTGTCCCTTTGATATTCGGCGAAACTCTAGAGACTTTTCTGCTAAAATTAACGTATTGTTATTATGAGGCAGACACACTTTCATAGTAAAGCAGTATAACATATTTTGATGTATTATAGATGTCGTTAGGTGAAAATTTGTTAACCCTGAAAGATCCATACATTTTGCTGGGGCATAATAGGCTGTGTAATATAATGTAATAGTATTTATATAATATAACAATAGTTATTATTTCATAAATAAACGGCCAAATATCCATTCAAAACTATGTGTGTGACGCAATCTATCGTTTACATTCCTCTGACAATTTGACGCGTATGATCGAGTGCTCGTTACGAGTGCATCGCGGTCCCCGGTCCCCGGTCCCCGGTAGGACGTCTATCAGCACGTTCTATATTTAACATTTCAAGGAATATGCAGATTTGTCAATTTTCTAATACCGAGAGGAACGAACTGCTTCACCTCATTGAAGTTGATTGAGTGAGCGTTTAACAGTCAAGACAATTGCTTAAACGATTCAGGATCAATTGTAGCCACATAATATATTCAAATCTGATAATTTTTCAAGAGTTTGTTTCCTTTTCCTGCGTCTGACGTAGCAGGTCGCGCACGAAGTCGCGGCTCACATCTCAATTCTATAGTGTTGGAGATGTTCCCACTGACATACAGACGCACGCGCAGCCGCAACCGCTAATGGTAGCAATGTGAAACTTGGGCAGTTGTTCATAGCGTAGACGCACACTACGAAGGGGATTTGGAAAATTCCATCCCTAAAGGGGTGAAATAGGGGTGGAAAGCTCGTATGGAATATCTTAAAATTTGCACCGTTTTTGTTGAAATCAAATACGTATTTCACGGTGAATAATTTCTCCCTCTGGGGATGTAAAGTAAGGGTTGAGAGTATGTATGAAAAATATTTAAAATCTGCCCCGATTTCCATGAAATTTTATATCTAAGCTAATAAATACAAATCAATGAGTAGGTACGTATTTTATAGTATTTTTTTAATTCGTCCCCTAAACGGCAAAATGGGGGTCCAAAGTTTGCACAGTGAAATCAACAACTGGACGGATTGCTTTGAATTTTGGCACGCAAATTGTTAATAAGACATTCGTTATTTAAAGTATTTATCGAAATTTATGCCCCACGGGTGAGCAATCATGGGGTCAGCAAGTGCTGGTATATCACTAAGCAGCACAGCAATACACAGCAGTACAGGACTTACACTAATATGGTTCGTTTTGCATTTCATGAAATACGAGTACTTAGTTGACGAACTGCGGCGCGCGTTGATGTCTTCCCCTAGTAAACTCCGGCAGTAACTTGATTTGCTCAGTTTTTTTACATTATTGAAATAGTCATGCGGAAGGAGGATATTATTTTGAAATGAATATAAAAACAATTTAGTAATTTAAGTATACTAACATTTATAAACATTAATACGCAGACTAAACCATATTTTTCTGTATTTTATTTATTACATAAATGAATAGTGCTCTGGAAAATAAGACAGTTTACAAAAGGAATAGTATACTAAAAATCAAAAATTTCAAAGATATTGCGGAGTGTTTGAAGCACTTTTGTGAGTCTCGTGAAAACGCCCCATGTTAAAGTCGTACTAGTAGGTGACGTCACACGCTAGTAATGTTGCTACGAAATGTATGGCCATATACACAAAATTTCTGATATGTTGATACATACCATAGTAAATCGTTTTGCATTTGATGTAAGTAAACTAATTATGTAGGTTTTTCACCCTAATGTTTTACAAAAATATTTCAACTTTTGTGACTTCGAATTGCATATTATTACAAAACTACACATAAAATCCTTATTCTTTTTACTTATATCAAGTTAAAATACCTAATTATTTCTTAATTTATTTAAACAAACTTAATTTTCACATGTAGAAAATTCCCAATTAAAAAAAATGCTTCAAATAATTAACTATTATACCAAGCGTAATATTATGACGTACGGAAATGTTGCTGTAGATGTTGTAGATGTTAGGTTCGATCGGGAACTTGTGCTGATCTGAGTGCTTAGAAATATTCGCTTCGATCATTAGATTTGCTTCGCAGAGACCTTGGTGACCGAACAAAATTGAGCCTTTATCTAAGTGCCTCTAGTAACCCATGCTACGTTTTGATAGAAGCTACTGAGATATTAAAAGAATGGAATGGCAGTTACACAGTGTGATGATGCTGGGCGGGCGGCTGTCGAGGGCGGGCGGAGGGTGCTCGAGGGCGGTAATCCGCGGATCCGGCACAAGTGGGGATCACACGCGAGAGACATTTGTCGTCATATTTATCACGTTTTTATTACTTTTTTTGCGAGTAAGCGGTACTCTAGAGTCTAGCAGCTGTAGATACCTACCTACTTGTGACGACGTGTACGAAACATATAGTTCTCATATACGAGCGTTGACCGTCGAAAAGGAGGTCATTGTACAAGAGTGAGGACCAGCACAGCTGAATATTGTAGATGGCTAGGGTGATAGAAGCTAGGTATAAAACCTTTGGTCTACCATTTCTAAACATGGTTGTTTTTTTATTGATCCAAATGTGGGTTTGCGACGGTCAACGCTATTTACTATTACAATTCTGATTAAAAAATGATGATTAATAATATCGAATTAAATAAATTAAATTAAATTAAATCGAATTAAATAGGTAAATAATATTTATGTTTTTAAATTGAAATTCTCAAGTAGTTTACCAACCTAAGTTTTGTAAATAAATTCTAATGTCATTAAAATGTAATTTCCATGTCATTCCAACTGTGTGCTTGTGGTTTTAAATAGAATAATATATACACCGTGGATGCAATAGGATCAACATGTTTTTGTTGTACACGCCTTTTATCGGAAATATCTGCTATAAATTAGGAATATACATAACACAGTGCAGACTGTTTAATATGACATGTAAATTCATATACACAACATGAAAAGTGAATCCATTCGACACAGTATAGTTAATGGTGTAGGAATTGTAACAGTTTGGACGACGGTTCGAGCGCGAGAATTATTTTAGTACACAAGCACAGTCGCTTCCATGTGGCAAAAGAGCTGCGTTAAGTCAATAAGGTATAACAGGTAATAATATTGACTGCAGTTGACCGTCTTGCTGGTTGTTTCGAAGTTCATTTTTAGTTGTAAGTATTTAAAACTACTTGCTTATTATAACGTCGCGACTTGCGACTTGCGACGCGACGGTAAAACTTCCAAGCGTGTGATTTGCATTTTGTGAATGTTCTAGACGTCATAAATCTAAAACAAGTACATTTTACAACTATAAATGTGCATTTGATTTACAAACAGAACCAGTAAACGAAACAACGAAATAGCTTATAGCCTATGTTCATCTACACAAGATGAACACCTTGTCAAAAAATTATATGTTGTCTCTTAATTAAGTTAGAATAGAAATGTAATACAGAAAGTTTCGCGAAACGCTGACATTATGTTAGTGGCCGCTCGACCAGGCATAAGATCAAAATTTTATTTTATTTTAAAATACATGGAAATCTTATAGCTAGACACAATAGAGTTAAAAACAGAATACACAATTACTAAGCCAATTAAAAGTTTTCTCTAGTAGTAATAGTTTACAATAGTTACATTGTCATGAGGGTTGATCTTACAATTCTAAATCAATTTATAAATGAATTTAATGTGCCAATGCTCAACAGCGCCGTTGGCTCGTGCGCACGCACACTTACTCACATGTAAATACGTAGTTCAACCACGTCTGCAGTCGATGCGCTCACTTCCTTTGTGTTTAAATATTTTGAGGCGTCCTAATGCAAAGATATGTTTAGAAACTGGTCGAGCAGGAACTTTTGCCGATATTGTTTGTACTATGATACTCGAAGGCTTGGCCACTTCCTACTAGGCATACATCAGATCATTACCGTATCATTACTGTACTAATGAGATTAGTGGATGCGCAGGAGTGGGCACTTCCATAGCGCCGCCCCTGCGTGTGAGCGCGGCTCTCTGGCCCCCTCGCAATAGAGATATCCGCCACATCCGCGCCCGGCCCCGTGTGATCGTTTCGCAATCCATGCCGAATCTACACGTCAATATCGGTCGGTTCATAATGGGGCGTAATATTACAATGTTATGTATCGCGGTATCGCGGTGTCGTGCATAGCGATACCTCGATGTTATTGGACCATTCCGAACATCTTTACACCAAGAAGCCATAGGTGGAAGCTTTCATAAGAGTTGTCCAGTCTACAGTGTGCGAGTTTTTATCACAGCTCGCCGTGAAGAAGTTAACTATAATTTGTATGGTATTGAAACAACACCCCTGGTGGCAAACAATAGGCATGTTGCCAAAATTTTTTTTTTTCGTTTATTCGATGTTAGACAACATGTTAATAAACAATCAAGAACCCATTTTCGTATATCTTGAAAAATAACGAAAATACAAACAATTTAAATTTACAATAAGAAAGAGAGCGATATAATGGCCTGTGACGTCACGAGTTGCTCCCGCCATACATTTGTCATTACAAAATGTATGGAAGCAGCTTGTGACGTAACAAATCGTTTTGAGAGAAAGAGATGGGCAATAGATCCTTTTCGCGTCGATCTCGTCGTCGATCAGAAAACTTGCAGATAGTGCCTATAAGAACTAGTAACCGTGCTTGACTGTAGTGCATGTGGGACCTAAAATATCTCCAAATTTTTTTTTTAAAGTAAGCATGACTCGTTCAAAAAATAAGATATGAGCATGAAATTTCTGTGGATTATATATCATCGATTACTCTATCTATAGGTTGCTGAGCACGCAAATATGAGAAATGGATTAAGAGAAAATATTTTAAAAAATTAGGTATCTATTGTATCGCATACGCAAAACAAAAATAGTTCTGTTTGAGTAGTGACTAGTGAGGCGAAATTTAAATTATATTTAGTATCGATAATCAAACTCATGGAAGTAGATACAACAGACCTACGAATTTACGTTAAGTATTTACTTAAAAAAGTCTTTCTCGTTGAAGGAAACTAAATACATTGATTGGCAGCAGCCTGTGCAAGTGTGTGTGTCCCGTAAGTGATCCTTTGGATCGTACTGAACGTGTTCAAATAATCATAATTTATAGAACTAGAAATGATATAATAAATAATTTAGAATAATTATTAAATCAGCACAAATCTATATATAGAGTCTGCAAAAAAAATCATAGTCAGAATGCATTACCTATTTAAAATAATATTATTAAAAAATTATACGTGTCAACTGTCAAAACTTTAAAGAGGTTACGTTTGTGGCATAAACCTGGCGTACCGCGTAATTCATCCGACATAGAACAATCTCTGATTTTCTCAGAATCAATTGAAGTAGTGACACAAAATGTCTATTTCGTCGAGAGCTGCACGCTTTATTACCGCGGGAGCCAGTGCCAACGTCGGGGATGTAAACACGTGCAGTTGCCGCAACTCACTAACACAGGCGCTACAGATATTATATTATGTGGCAGGTACTATCAGCAGTACTAATGGCAAGCAGTGTATACCGGATGATGTTTTATTCCGTTTCGAGAGTGAAACATGTTTTGTAAATAAAAATAGAATGTAAATACAAAAGTATTTGTGTCAAAACATCTACTAAGTACTATTTGAAATTTGGAAGATCTTAAAAAGATCATGAATTTAGGTCAACCTACTGCGGGGGCGGCGGGGCTCCGCCTCACGCACCATGCGCCGTTGTACGCTTTATGCATCTTTTTCTATAAGACCGACGAATATGGCGCAATTTAACGTATTTGTGAAAACGCGGCATTATTCATCGAGCCGGCCCTGAGCCATCTTTGCCGAAGCACACGCGGCTCTCGCAGGATACGACCAGATAGTTTGTCAGAAAAGCAGGAACCCAAATTATTAAGGCGTCAGAAAATAAAATCATATTTAATGTGTTGATGTAGGAAAAGTCTTCTCAATAAGTGCGCTACAGTTCATTTCGTCTGCCAAGATTGACAAAGGTCGGAGTCGCATACCAGACTCAGTCTAATTATAGCGTCTAGATGAACTTTTCATTTTACTGTGTATTAATAACCTATATCAATCGAGAGTAAAGTGTTACAAACAGTGTCACAAACCTATGTGTATTGTGCACTGACAAAATAATTGTAGGTACAGTACAGGTACGACCTCTGTAGCTCAGTGGTTGAGCGCGTTGGTGCTCAAGCCGGGAGTCGCGGGTTCGAATCCCCCCGAAGGATCAAAAAGTTTGTGTTCCTGGGTCATGGATGTGTATTAAATGTGTGTATAATATAATAAAAATCTTAAATATGTGTATAATATAAAAGTATTAAATATATTTCCGTTGTCTGGTACCCGTAACACAAGTTCTTCGAGAACTTGCCACGGGACCAGATTGACGTCGTGGTGTTAAAGCGTCCATAGACATTATTATTGTTATTACAATCGCTGACATATGCAGTGTACCACTTTTCGATGTTAATACTTAGCAATAAGAATCAAAAGTGGCACACCGCATCTGTCGGTGACTGTACCTTCAGAGATGCAGCGAACAGAGACGACCTCTGTGGCTTAGTGGTTAGCGTTAGAGCGTTGGCATGGCGCTCCAGCCGGAGATCGCGAGTTCAAATCCCGCCAGGGAACAAAATGTTTTCTGTGTTCCTGGGTCATGGACGTGTATTACATAATAAAAATCTTGAATAGTATATATCACATATACTATCACATATACATAATATCACACAGTAGCACAAGTTCTTCGAGAACTTACCACGGAACCAGATCGACGTGGTGTGAAAACGTCCATAGATATTATTAGTTATCCACGTTAGGTGCAGTCGAGGGATAAATTATCATACTAACATGTTACGGTACATAATATCTTATATTATATTTGTGATGATGATCGAACTACAAAAGTGAAGTTCTTTTATATCGCTGAAGCAAATCAGCAAATCAATTTGACTGAATCATTGTAAGGTAATAAAATACCCACGATAAAACGTAGTAGAGAGATGTAAACCTCGTTTGAAACTGAAAAGTTATATATTAAATAAAACCTTCAATGATTGTATGTTATAAATTCTACGCGGGCGCGGGTGTTGTCATACATTCGACTGCGTGGGCGCATATAGCCTTACCGCGAGCATTACAATTACAAATTAATTGAGTACAACATTATTACACCTCAATAAGTATTACAATATGTAAATATATGCCGTGACAAGGGCGAAACATACTGTTGGCATCATCTGTTCAATATATAACGGGGACACATAAATACCAAGTTAATTATGCAAAAAAGAGATAAATTCACATTTTTTACATCGTGTCGGTCGGTACTCGGTTATCGGAACAAGATTCTGCCCACGCGCGCCACGCCGTGTCGCGTGTGCCGCGTGCCGGTGTTTCATGGGGGTAGGCAAATAAAGATTTGTATGACGTGCGATTTTGACATTTAATATCTACTTTTACTTGTTGGTTCCGGTGCTTAGACAAGCGCGTAAACGTGAGTTGGACAAAAACCTGTAAACTCTGTAGAATTGTATTTTAGTTGCATCGCAGTTGCGACTCTTAATCAAAATCAATATGATGCATCTTCGTGTTAATTGTGTTCATAAATCAGTGTCATTCGTTACAGCCGGATGATGTCACGCCGAGGAATGTAAATTTACATTTTATGAGCTCTCGATATTGGTTACTAGTTGTTAAGCATGACTTCGTACGTGCAAGAGAAAATCCCGGCAGCACCCGACCGTGTAATAAACCTTCCTCGTGGAATCCTTGTCTATTCCAAATTTCATCAAAATCGGTCCAGTAGTTTGGGAGCCTATTCAACGCGAACAAACAAACGACCAAAACCTTCCTAATTTATAATAATATATTTATTTATTTAATAATATTAATGTATTAGACAAGAAAAGTTACGCCGTCTTGATTTCAGAAGATGTCAAATAGATGCGGACTGTTACACCGCGGAAAGCAAACGTCAAAATCAAGTTCACAATGAGTCAAGATGACATAATAAGTCAAACCTCGACTGCCCCAAGTAACTTTTGTCCTCGACATGCCTCGTCTATAATATATAGGAAGCTATGAGATTAGTACCTTCCCATTGTAATTAAGCGTTTGTGTTTTGCAGGTGCAAGATGCCGCTGCAGCTGCGGCGCTGCGCGTCGTTCTTGCGCGGGAACTTGCTGACCATGCTCACGGTGCTGGGCGTGTGCTCGGGCACGCTGCTGGGCTGGGGGCTGCGCGCGTCCGGCGTGCAGTGGTCCCGCCGCGACGTCATGTACTTCCAGTACCCCGGCGAACTGTTTCTGCGCATGCTTAAGTGCCTCATCGTCCCACTCCTCGTGTCTTCCATCGTGTCCGCCATCGGGTCGCTCGACCTGAGCCTCTCGGGTCGCGTGGGGCTGCGCGCGATCGTGTACTACATGACGACGACGGTGTGCGCGGTGATGCTGGGCATCGCGCTGGTGACCACCATCAAGCCGGGAAACAACGCCGGCGCCTTCGAAACGCCCAACGCCACGCGCAAGCTCGTCACCAAGGACACGCTTACCTCTGATACGCTGCTAGATCTCATAAGGTACGAGCTATTTTATTTACCGATCACGTGTCAGTTAGCATTATGCCAGGGAACTAGCCTAAGGATCAATTCACACTGAAACAAACCGATATGCGACATGGCTCTGCATTTTTATTAATATAGCTATTCAAAATTCAACTTTGTTTACTACACAAGAAGATACACGTTTCATTGTAAGAGTTTGAATGTCAGGTTGCACCGTGCTGCGCAGCGCATGTGCAGTGTATGACTGATGTCATCATAATATGAAATGTGTATATTTTTATGTAGTGAATAAAGTTCAATTTTGAATAGTTATCTTAAAAATGCAGCGCCGCGTACCGGCGCGGTGTGACCTGACCCTAAAGATGCGACAGGTCGTGGAGACGCATGTTGCGTTTCGTGACGTCAGGCGCTACACTGTGCGCATATCAGCTGTGTTGAACTGAGACAGGGAGGAGCAAGACAATACCCTCAGCGTCGTGTCTGTACCGTTGACCGATAATAAGAAAATGACCGCACTCAATGGAATAATTCTTGGGCACCTGCGTGTGTACGTGTGTGCATGTATGTACAATATTATGTATGTGCGTGTAAGACACGCAAGCTGAAACGCCGCGCCGGTCTAAATGTTCTCTAATTGAATCAAGCTCAAATCATACAAAACCTCTTCTAGTCGCTTATAGTGTCACTCCCTCGAGTGGAATGATTCAGAATGAACATGAACCACACAATAAGTAGTTGGGATTTATGCACCTACACCACAGAGTAAAAATATACTTTTCTCTAATCTGTGCCTTCGCCTTTGTAGGTGTATAAAAACCTAGGTTTTTTTTTGAAAAACCCAAGTTATTCGCTTGTATATATATATATATTATAATCGTAATCTCGGCAACGGCTACAAGTATTTACATGAAATTTAGTATGCAGGGAGATTGATGGGAGAAACCCTGGGAAACTGCGCATTTTTAAGTTATATATGTTTTTTCTTTCGTCGTGCAACAACATATCAATAATTTCGCGTCTATAATGTAAATATTTCGTTGTTCGGATATTCGAAATGTGGTTGGTTCGAACCGCGGTAATTTTTTTTTTATTTTTTTAAATATACTAGAGCTCCGAGCAAAGCTCGGTTACCCAGGTGTAAAGTACCTTTACCTAAATAATGGATGTTGATTAGAAATATGAATTACCCGATGTTCAAAGTTTGATAATGCGAATGGAAATTACTTGTCATACGGTAATTGCAAGCTGACAACAAATATGGTTTCCAACGAGCAATCCCATTCTGTATCCAGTTTATTACTCCAACTATCTCCTTGGACCTTGTCAGACCGGAATTGGACCAGAGTGCATATTTCTGGCTGTGATTTGATATTTCTTTCGCAAGTAAAGACAATGGTCTACCTATTGTTTGGTGTTGTTTTGCTGACGGAGCTGTCACGTGTGGCCTACCTCGTGTCGGTAGCGAGCCCTAGTGCGTGCGATAACGCGCGCGCTCCGTGCGGCAATTGGCAATTGTCAGCGGCAGTCCCCTCGCCGCAGTCGCGCGTCGGTCCCACAAGCTATTTATACACCGACATACATACCGCGCAGGGCTGCGAATATAGCGAAGCAAAATGATGCCACCCCGGTGTAGACTGCCGCGGTAGACAAACGCTTCATGCTTCAAGGTCGAGAGACACGTGTCTTGGAGAAATTAGTGGTCGCTTGCGATGATGATGATGATGAAAATTTAGGAAGAATAGGCTTCTTATTATGCTCAGATCTAATCTTATCTACAAGTAAATAAAAAGGTGAAATTCGCCCAAATTAACGTGTTATTGTATCTCTTTATTGCACGGCAAAAATGTTATTTTTAAATCGGTAGCATTATTTATTCTATTGTTTTCTTTGTCTACTTTTAATAAAATTGGATGTTAATAGAGTGTAGTAACATTAAATATACCTATTTATCGATAGCTGTGGCTACTGGCTTGCTTATGTTACAAAGCCACAACGACTAGGCACAAGACCTAATGGGAATCCTACTAGGTCTACTTTCCTGCTGCTAGCCCTAGACCGTGTAGCAATCACACTCGTCACCGGGATCCCCGCGGGCCGCGCCGCGCGCCGGCAGTCGGCGGCTCACGCACGACACAGATCCGCACACCACCACATCTGTAGTTGCGAATATATATTTCATCTCATACGTTTCACAAGGAGTCATCCCAAAACCCCGAGCAATTTTTTAATCACTGGTTACCACCATACACTACCCTTTACTTCGCGTACAAAGAATTGATATAAACCGCAGTCGCCGACAACTTGTCGACCTTATTATTACGACGATAAGATTCACAGGACGTCGCGCGACTTTTTGCGACCATTTGCTCATGCCGTTTTTCCAAAGGGGTAGGTTATGGTAGCTTCGCTACTGTCTAACATTCAGACATACTTATTTCACCCAAATTTATAATCGTATTCATAGTACGTTCACAATTTCCGGGTGACCTTTTGCCATAAAGTATTAAAAACTTTATTTTTATTTTTATGAAATGAATAAGGTAACGAGCAGACGGATGATGGTAAGCGATTACCGCCGCCCATGGACACTCGCAACACCAGAGGAGTTATACTTGTAATTCCTCTGGTGCTGCGATTTGCGTTCCTGGTCCTTAAAATTTCTAATCCCCCCCTTGGGCCTCCGGTAACCGCACTCACTCGGAACACAACGCAAGCGTTATTTCACGCCGGTTTTTGTGTGTGGTCGTGGTATTTATCCGGTCGAGTGGCCCATTCGTGCCGAAGCGTGGCTCTCCCACAGTTGAAAGTTCAAAAAATATTATAATATCTTATTAACCATATTTGGAAATCCATTGCGAGTTTTCTGGTTTAAAGTTCCCACGTATTGTCACTGCAATATGCGTCATAGATCTAGTGCGAAGTGCAGGCGGCTTCACAGAAGCATAGATACCAATCCACATACGCGCTTAAGAGATCTGTCCTTGCCGCTGAGTGCTGACAGCATTGATTTAGGAGTAATTTGCGCCTATATTCACGTCACTAGGCCGCACGTCCGGCTATTTCGACAATTGAAATGGATATGTTATGAGAGCACTTATAGGTGCATCAAACAAGGTTTTCATGACGTTATGTTTGCAGAGAAATGTGCTATTAGAATTGAGAAACGACGACAATGATGTTGCAGGAACGTGTTCCCGGAGAACATCGCGCAGGCGACCATCGCCACGTACCGCACGCGCCTCGTGTACGACTCCAACGACCCACGACAGATCAAAGGTGAGCATTTGATTATTTTCTCTCTCTCTCTCTCCCTGCCATAGCAGAAGAGTAAGATGTAAGATGTCTTTCGAAGCTTATGTTGTGGAATTTAGTACTATTAGCCATTAACCATTGACCATCAATGGTTGACTTTAAGTTATGAACGGTAACTCTTCCAAGGAATGAGCGATCTCAGAAAGGATAACTTAAGACCTGTTGAAGGCTGGAAACGCCTATTCTATTAGGTTACCCATCTTTTCTATCCTTCTATATCACCACAAACCATTTTCCAGGGCACATAGAGACGTACAAGATCGAGGGCGACTACCAGAGCGGAACCAACGTGCTGGGGCTGGTATGCTTCAGCATCTTGCTGGGCATTACCTTGGGCAAGATGGGCGAGAGGAGCCGCCCGCTGCAGACCTTCTTCCACACGCTCTCAGAGGCCATGATGATCATCACCGGTTGGGTTATATGGTAAATATGATAAAATAACTAATGTATGTATATCTATGTTAGAATTAAGTTTCTGAAACTTAAAGCTGACTTGCTGATTTAAAATATAATCTGTTCAAATCCAATTTAATCTGAACACAATAGGAGATTTAATATGAATGCTACCAAGATAAATATCACTTATTTACCGTGCGAGAAAAAAAATATAATGGCATATTAATTTGGTTGAATAAAATATTTTTGTTTACGTTTACATTAAATTGGATTTGAACAAAGTATTTAGAGTCGGTGGTAGTAATACAAAATATCATTCATTGTTCTTTGTAGTATACTTAAAGATTAAGTACTTTTCAATGCTGGTAGCTAAATTATTCTGAAATATGAACGATAAACGATATTAGATACGTACTGATTTGTAGACAAAAACATGTAATTAACTAATTTATGTGTTTATAGGTAATAATTAATGAAATTTCAAAAAGCTGGTGATGTTTTTTTTTGTTAATTGCAGGCTATCACCGCTAGGCGTGTTCTTCCTGGTCACTGCCAAGATCATGGAGATAGAATCGTTCGGCGAGCTGGTGGGGAGGCTCGGCATGTACTTCATGACGGTGCTGCTGGGGCTGTTCCTGCACGGCTTCGGCACGTTGTCTGTGCTGTTCATCCTGGCCACCAAGAAGCTGCCGTGCCGGTATATAGCTAAGATGGGCCAGGTCATGGCGACGGCGTTTGGGACTGCGTCTAGGTTAGTGATTTCAGCTCTAGTTTTTGTAAGGACAATTTTGTCTCACATAGACAAGACTGTCTTACGAATAATCACCTACAGTTTTAAGATTGTTGAGTCGCTCCTAGACAGTTTCGTGACTTCGTGTAAATGAGAACGAATGAGACGTTTTGTTTCAAGTGAGCGCTCGCTCTAAGAGTGAGAAAAAGAGAAATATAGGCGTAATATGTCCAATTGGGCTTAAGAAAACGCCCAAATTACTCGTATGACAGGTTTCAGTCAAAATAGTGCGAGCCCGTTTGATCCTTCTTAACCCTAGATCCCTAACCATGCGTCAAAATGACGATGCCTGTTTAGCGCATAGTATTTTGTTAAGATCCCGAATCCCACCACTTTGCCCAATTGTAATACCTTCCAAATAGCATCAAGAATCACTTCCAGACACTTATTTATTTATTTACTAAATAAGGTTAGCGATCTAAGGTTAAATTTAGTAGTAAATAAGCTTTCTCTTTATTTGTGTACGTTGAAGAAAATCTGTAGCACGGAGATAACTAACAATCGTCTTAGGCAAGTGAAGTCTACCAATCCGCAGTTTGTAATCACGCTACAGTCTAACCATTGTCACAATAACAGAGGTTAATGATTTTGACGACCTCTGTAGCTCAGTGGCTAGAGCTTTGGCGATCAAGCCGGATGTAGCGGCTTTGAATCCCGCCAGGGAACAAAAAAATCTGTGTTCGTGGGTCATGGATGTTTATTATGTAATAAAAATCTTAAATATATGCATTGTATAAAGTATTAAATATATTTCTGCTGTCTGGTACCCGTAACACAAGTTCTTCGAGAACTTACCGCGGGACCAGATTGACGTGGTGTGAAAGCGTCCGTGAATAGATAAAAAAATCTGACGATGAATAGATTAATGAGATACAGTCTTATCATTATTACATAGGGCAGAAACACCCGTGGTCTAAAATGTTATTAAATGCCATTGGTGATGTTTGATCTTCTTCAGTTCAGCGACAATGCCCATCACGATCGGGTGCTGCGACGAGATGGGGCTGGACCCGCGAATCACGCGCTTCGTCATCCCCATCGGCGCCACCATCAACATGGACGGCACGGCGCTGTACGAGGCCGTGGCGGCCATCTTCATCGCCCAGCTGAGGAAAGTTGATATGTCGTTTGGCAAGATTGTAGCAGTCAGGTTCGTTCAAAATCTAATCTAATCGCTATATTCTGTTTTATTTATTTTCCATAATTGGTTCTATCATAATTCTACCATCTATTGGCAAACGTTTCTAACTGGAGCTTCATCTGCAATATTTCTTTATTGTGGCATATGGATTATGCATTACCGCTAGTTGTCAGCTAAAGAAAAAAACAATATGATAGTAAGGGTATATAAGGGCTGTCGCGAGATGACAGGTCCTTTTCTTTTGCTGAATCCATTTATTCAAGTTTTTCTGGATACAAGTGTATCTTATATTCATAATCCCGTTTTCACGGGATCTATACACCGGGTTCAAGGCACCGTTTTTTTTATTGACTCGGTGGCTGGTTTTCACACATCCGGATTTCTTAGTGCCGCTAGTTATTTCGGACTGAACTAACTGGTTTTGGAATCAGTCTGCACCGCCCCTTGGACGGTCTACGTCGCGGTGAACAGAGAGACGCTACCGGAAGTTGGAGCCCCAACTCGCTCTCGCCACGTGCTACACTCCTGGACCCAGCTAAGTGCCCACGTGGTTAAAGCCCCTACGTTTCCCACAGACACCAAGAGGCTAAACCAGACCGTTCGGCCTTCTACCCACGACCCTTATTTTAAATATATTTGTCACGGTAATTCCTCTTTTATTTACTCATACCCGTAACAATACTGATATATAGATAAACGTTTAGGATATATATTTCATACACATATTAAATTGTAATGCACCAAAAATATACTACAATAAGAGCCAAAGTAACTACATATATCGGCCACCTACTGGCTTATCGACAGATGTGCCCAAGCTCCAATGTATTTGATGATTTCTAAAAAGCTTGTGGTTGTAAAAAAAAACAGTATGAAAAGGTGTTGTTTTTTAATGGATTATTGTATAACAGTATATCAGGGGCGGGCGCGTGCTTGTAGGCAGAAATGCAGTGCTTTACTTGTCATTCACAGACATTTTAATAAAACGTTTGTACGTTTTAGATGACTTTAATTAATAGTAAATAAATTAATTTTTATAAATAAAATTTATTTTTAAAATATATATATAATTAATTTTTAAAAAATAAAGCCTAATATTTTATAAATAGCAACTCAATAACTCATCTAATGCCGTTAAGTCCTGCAGGACAAATCATCGCATTTGTGTGTAATTTTCATACTTCGCAAACCCACACACCCATGAATATCGACATGATTATATAGCGGTAACTCATGCGGCTGGCGATGGCCTTCGGCTTCGGTTCGGCTATCCGATCGCTTCCGAAAACCGCCGAACTGGCTTGTCGGAAATTATTCGTTGCCTATAATCCGAGTAAAAATAATAAGACGCGAATCTGATAAATCACGTATGTACATTATGCATTTTTGTTTAGTAAGGATTTATTTGTTTAAATAGAAGAAACGTTTTGTGTTTCGCGGGGGCCATATTGCATATTTCATGTGATAAGCATTGTTTACAATTTAATCACTCCTGTTTATTTATAGTTTTCTTAAAAGATTTTTCATTTCAACATTTGAAAGTGTGTACATTTAACAGTTTCTTACTGACTTTCTATAATAATTGTAGTGATTTGCTTTTACTAGTGCGTTTGTTGATTTTTTTTAAATGTTATTTGATTATGAGGTTTGCGTTGATAATGTGTGTTTATTAAAAATTAATAATAACAAGTTCTCACAATTGTCATTCGGTGAAAAGATTCAAATTTTGTCTAAAGGTAGGTGTGTACCCGAGTTACAACAATTAAATCAGCAAAAAAATAATGTAACTCGAAAATTTCATGTTAAAAGTTATGAAACGTATGTGGCTGTGTGGTTGTGTACACACGATTAAATTATATTGTTTTCCTTGCATATTATTTAGTAATTCTAGTACAGTGTGGTTTGATTCGGGACATTCAGATTTAAATAATTTCTATTCCGCGACCTCACTCACTTGGATAAGATATTTGAGGTGGCCGAAATCTTGCGTTTATTTACATCGGGATATAGTAATCTCAAGTAACCGGAACCTTGAATATGTGAAAATTGAATTTGACTGACTGGTGAGTACTTATAATATTTTAAAATATGCTTATTATTTTACTTATTAGAATTTCTTCCGTCGCGACGATCGATCGCTGTTTTGTCTGCGTTGCCGTAGAAGATGCACATGAATAGTAGTACATCTAAGACTTGCTCTGTTGGCATGGTTTCGACTTAGAGATCCGTCGCTTGGCTGTAGCTATGCTAAAAATCTATAAACGAAAAAGTTTTTGTGACCGAGTACTTCGCCGCATACCCAGTGTCATAATCCTGTGCACGCCACTGCAGTATAGGATTTTGTACGGTTAATATAAGAAATTTGAATGACTTATTTATTTTCTAATTATCACGCGAATTATTCGTCTGTAAAGTGAGAATTAGGTCGCCCTCTGAACTTGCCGTCCGGGGCATAGGCCCCGGCTTGCCGCCCGGGTCATTGGCATCGGCTGTGTTCATCACAGTGGTTGTATATAAATTACTCCTTACTGACAAAATTTCAATAGCGCAATATTTGTTCTGCGCGCTGATCGGTCCATCCAATGAATTAAACCCATTCGTAAATACTCTCCAGCGTGACGGCGACGGCGGCGAGCATCGGCGCGGCGGGCATCCCGCAGGCGGGGCTGGTGACCATGGTGATGGTGCTGGACACCGTCAACCTGCCCGCCGAGGACGTCTCCATCATCCTCGCCGTGGACTGGCTACTGTGAGTACCGCGCCCGCACAGTGGCCTGACTGCCAATATCATAATATGTGTTTGCAATGTTCTTTGTCATTCTAATTAATACGCTGTGTACATGGCTGTAGGTCTAAATGTGTGTTCTGTTCCGACACCGGTGCAGTATGAGGTAGGGCGGAATGGGCGGGTAGCGCGCCGCATGCTTGCCTGTGCGCTTCTGTCGGAGTGCCACTGTTTATTTCAATTGACTTAATTGTTACAATTATTTTCCAGCGACCGCTTCCGCACGACGATCAACGTGGTGTGCGACGCGCTGGGCGCCATCATCGTGACGTCACTGTCGCAGGGCGACATCGACAAGTCGCGCACCGCGCCGCTCGACCGCGACGCCGCGCCCGCCACGGAGCTCGCTGAGCTCGAGAAGGGCGACCACTAGGCCGACCGAAACGCGCGGGCCGGCAGATTTTAAATAAACCTAAATAGGCCGTACGCGTGTTATATAACTCGTTGACATAAAGACAGAGATCGAAACAAATTAAATCTACACACGACAGCTGACCGTAGGGTTCATTTGTCTCAACCTTATCTTTATGTCTACTCTGTTCTAATCCAATTGAATTTTAATGTCAACAGAAAAAAGTACAAACTTGCATACAGTGTTAAAATCTACGATCCGCGCCACTCGGCCGTAACATTCCGCCTGCAGCCGGCGATTACTTCCAGTCGTCACGTCATGTACACGCCAGTATCACGCGAATCGCAACGAACAATCGTGCCGGAACCTCGAAAGACATTGTGTTAGTTAAGTATTTATTCTCGTATACCGTGTAGGAGTGTGTGAGTATTGCAGAAGTATGGCAGAGCCGTTTGGCTGTGGAATATAATATAATTTGCCACTGAAAAAAGTTGTGTGTCTCAATGTAGTCTGAAGTGAGATACTTGCATTCATTTGTAGTGTGTGTATGCGAGCATGTGTGTGTATGCGAGGATGTGTGCGTGCACAATGTGCATGCGTGAAAATTAGTCCGTGTATGGGAGAGAGTTCGTCTGTGTGAAAGTGTGCGTGAGTGTGTGCGTATGAAAAATCTATGACAATATTGACATATCGGTCGGTCTCTCATTTATGTCATCTATAACGTTTGAATTTCCTCTATAGAGGGAACTAGGTATATCATGTTAACTCGCTACATATCTTGTGATGAAGACGACAAACAAAACCAGTCTACCAACATCTGTAATTTATTTTATCAAAATTGCCAAATCGAATTATTCATGTGATCAAAAGATACCAAATATAGATTATAATATTATAAAACTGTTATTAGTTTATAAAAGTTATTTCATAAAATTATAAAGGGATACAATCTCTTTGTCTGTTTAATATAAAAGTTATTTCATAAAATTATAAAGGGATACAATCTCTTTGTCTGTTTAATATTTATTTAACCTTGTTATTTATTTAAGTCGACTGTAATTTTTATTATAGTTTAAGGACATTTAAATTCTAGTGGCCAAAAATTACGCTTATGCATTATTTCTATTTTCTGTACACAATATATACACACTATCGCTACTTTCGTGTGTTGTTTATAAACGAGTGTATTTGTATAAGCTACTCCATTCGTATATTTTAGTTAGTAAATCTCGTCTGAACGTTAAAAACATTATGTATTTATTAATACTCTACATATAATTATACGTAATATTATACTGTAGTGTTTATTGCAAAACTTGCCTACCAGTGGAAATAGATGGCGCTTGTTAAACCATTCTTTTAAATTTATAAGTTTTCAAACCTTATTAAAATTATAAAATATTTATTGTAAAAGTCTCTTGTATGTAATAAACTGTAATAAATAAAATAATTGTGGAAATATAATTCAGGAAAAGAGCAAATGAAAGAAAGCATGGTTTCTGTGGGTAGGCCGATAAGACTTTGTAAATACTTATCAAATAAAACTCGTGATTCGATGTTCATTATTGTAATAAGCTATATTAAGTGGTCTACTGCCGATTTCAGTGACTGCGAGTGGTGGAAAAGTCGTGTTAAAGTCACTGACCGCTTCTTTTCTGACTCCTGAGACTCGATCTATTTTTGTATAAATGTATCCAGTACTAGAGTAGAGTAGATGTTATGTAATAGCTGTAGTCATGTCATTCCATATAACATTTTGAGCTCGTTTTAAACAACGAGTTATGTTTACTTTAGTCATTCTTAACATTAGATATGCGTATTTATCACAATTCTGAATGGACGAGTTAGGCTTATACAAAATATGTTTGTATACAATATCATACAATGGAGAATGTTCCCAAATTTTGAATGTAAGCTTTCTGTATTCTCCATGGAAAATAAAAAATACACATGAAATAATTATTTCGACATGTCAATTAGTTTCCAAGATATTCAACTTGAAAGTGGCCGAGATTTGCGACGTACGGCCGAGGTGTAGCGTGTCGATACGCTACTGTTAGCGGGATTAGAAAATTTTCGACCTTCAAATGCGTGTGAAATCATAACTACTTAATATTGTTAAATAAAATAAAAACTAGTGTATCTGTATACATAATAGCTTTAATGTACCAAAGCTTCAAGTGATTTTACATACCAAGTAACATTCTCCATTATATGTTTGTTAAATGTTAATGTAGATTGAAAAACAAAACAATTCGATTGTTAAAAAATATACTATTCAATTATAAACAGTGGATTAGAGAATGTTATGCTGATATTCTAAGATACTGAAGTTGTCGCGTGTCAGACATACTCTTTCGTTTGTGAACAATGAACTAACTTCATTATAGTGAGTCACGTTCGGGCCAACATCCAAAGTACAAAATAGACGTTAGCTACTGTTGTATTTCATGTATAGCTTATGTTACTAAATAAACGTATTAAATAATAAAATCAACTGTTTATTTTGGTGCAACATAAAATAGTTTCTCTTAAACTTTTTTGTATAAAATTACATAAAAAAAAAACTTTATCACAATATTTAAGCGCACGCAGTCCACAAATACAGCTGTGGACTTACAATTATGGATAACATGATAGAAGTTTTTGTGAAGGGCCTGTCTCACAATCTCCTGATAAGTGTCAGATAGCTTATTGGCAAGAGTTGTCTCTGTCGCTCAGTATAAAATAAACGGCGACAAATCTTCCGGATAAGCTATCCGACACTTACTAGGCGATTGTGAATCAGGCCCTAAGTAAAGTATTGACAACATTCACTTTGCATGATATTAAAATTGACAATTGATTTAACCTTATTTTAAACCTTATTCGTGTGGCAATGAATATAACTACGTCCTCCTTCTTACACTGTGATTTGACTGTAATACAAGATGTCTCGATGTATTACAATGATGTATGTTACATATAGTGGAGAACACGCCTTCTTTCTTTCTTTCAAGAAAGTAGGGGTCTACATTTACAATGCAACTAACTAAGTACATGTTTCCCGCGACTTCGTATGCGCAAAAAAAAGTATCCTGCGGGAGCCGTACATTTTCACGCAATAAAAAGTATCCCATGTCCATCACCGTGGTCTACTCTATATTTGGGCTGAATTTCACTAAATTAGCTCCAGTAGTTTCGGAGGCTATTCAATGCAGACAAACGAACAAATCTTTCCTATTTTAATATTAGTGTAGATAAGGAACTTTAAAAGATACAGCCTTTTAAATATTGTCAGAAAAGCTGTGTAGTGTGTAGTCTACAATATTCGCACTATATATACTCTCACAGCCGTCTTGGAGGAAAACTAAAATTAAACAAAACATTAACAGCTTCTCTTACAGCAGGGAGCACATTTAGGAAAAATGACGTTTTTATTACGATAAATGGTGATTATGATTACGATTTTGTATCGAATTATAGCCAATAAGACACTACAAAGACTTTGACGTCCAATATCTTAAACAAAAACGGCGTTGTTCCATAGTGTGACCCCAGGATTACAGACACCCCGGAATGTTTCGCTACAGCGCGGAATGTGACAGTACTGACTGCATCACTTACATTCTACACTTGTTACACAATATTTACAATTAATTACATTTTACAATAATTACAATTATATTGTTTTAAACACTTACGGATTGTGTCGCGGTGCACTTTTCTTTTTCCCGACGTTTCGGCTACTTTCCAGCAGCCGTGGTCACGGGAGGACATGTCCTCCCGTGACCACGGCTGCTGGACCAACCTAAGAAATCAATATAATATTACAATTATAGTTTAAAAATTTTAACATCACTTTCTTGTAACATAGTGCGATAAACAGAAATTGAGATAGATATGCTGAGTACTTACGTGTCTTATGTCCTACTTAATTAACTATTTTATGTTAAGTATTCACATATTTATATTGATAGTAAAAGATTTTACAAGCAGAATTAGAATAGTAATCAGGTCATATTTAGGTCTGAAATACGACACAAGTAACTTGAAATGTACATACAATATTTTACAAAGTGGACTCCAAATGTTCGATACGACGAACTAGTTGCTAGACTTCGTTACGACGGGCTACGTTGCGCTACTTGTCACTACGACGACACCGCTATGACACGGCTACGAGCCTCCCTACGCCGGCCGCTACGCTGCTACAACGATTTACACACACAACATGGCGGTTTTAACAATCCAAAATATTAATTAAGTTCATTTTTTATTAAAATCTCTTGATAACTCCAACTTCACATTTTGGTATCGTCACCGGTGTTCACTTCACGAACTAGTTTCACTCACGGTCTCACCAACAATAATCTTAGCTTGTAAATCCGTGTATTCGCAAGCGGCGCTACCTCGCGCGGCGCGCGCACACCCGGCGTTATACGGCGGCCTGGTTATTGTTGTTGTTGAGGTGCTTGCCGTTGAGCGTGCTGTTGTTGTGCGGGCCGTTGTTGTCGGCGCCGCTGCTGCTGGTGTTGTGTGTGCTGGTGTTGTGCGAGTCGCGGCGCGAGGCGAGCGAGAAGCGCGCGCGCGCGAGCGTGGCTGCGGAGATCTCCATGGAGTCGCCGTGCGGGAACCGGGAGCCGCGCCGCCCCGAGTGCCGGCACCGACCGTTCTGGGAACAACATTGCTCAATAGTCAGTACTCATACAATATACTATATGATACAACTCTCGGATGCGATTCAATCCAAACGTAAACTAGTCGGCTGGGCCACGAGAGTGCTCTTGTGTACTGTGCACATACCTGGGCACTATAAAATAATTCTTGCGTAGCTGGACTGGTTTCAACGAATCCGGTCACAGTTACCGAAATCGGTGGGGGAGCTATCTTTTTATTATAAAATTTAACAAAAATCCTACTAATATATATTATGTATATACATTATATTATAATATTATAAATGTGAAAGTTTGTAAGGATGGATGGATGTTTGTTACTCTTTCACGCAAAAACTACTGAACGGATTTTGATGAAATTTGGTATGGTAGTAGTATAGGCTCTGGATTAAAACATAGGCTCCTTTTTATTCCGGAAAAGTACAGTTTTCCCGCTTGATACCCGATTGTATATTTACGAGCAACAGCTAGTATTTATATATTATGATAGTGATACTCCATAGCACTCTTAGCCTAATCATCATCATCACTCACCTGGGCGCGCCACGACCAGCGGTTGCGGTTGAAGATGCCGTACACGATGGGGTTGGCGCACGAGTTGGTGCACGAGAACAGCCACATCGCTTTCTGAAACGCGGGGTCCAGCTGGCTCACGTACTCCTTGTCGATCCAGTACCTGCAAATGTCCATAAAAAATAAGCAACCTATCAGGCCATCTGTAATGCATCAGTTTACGACTGCACGTTAGTCTCGCTGTAACTGAATCACGTTCGTGCGTGTGCAGTACATAGTCGTACACATGCACATTCGTGCAAGGAACTTGTGCGGCGAAGTAGCGCGATTGCGTAAAGATGTGTGCATGACTTCGGCTGGCGACACACGCATTGTAAAAGTACAAACGCACACACGTGAACGGATTTTGTGCGTCGATGTTACGCGAGTGCGTGCAAACGTGTGCGTGACTTCGGCTGGCGATACACGCACTGTAAAGATACACACGCTGTAAAGATACACACGCATACACGACACGTGCACGGAACTTGTGTGTGTAGTGTTTGCAGATGTGCGTATGATTTTCTTAAGAGTCCCATCTCTTAAGTGACTATTCAGATTTGATTTTATAGTAACGTAAACAAGAAGATTAAATTACACCAAATTATTGTATTTCTTTATTGCACGGTAAATAAACATTCCAATTGGTAGAATCATAGCGCGCTGTTGTTTCTTGGTTTACGTTAATAGTAAAGTCTGAATGGATCATACAATTATAACTCTACTCACCACATGCAGTAGCAGTAGTAGGGCGACCAGCACGTGAAGAACACGAGCACGATGGTGATGGACATCTTGAGCGTGCGCGCACGCGCCCGGCCCAGGATGCCCACCCCGTGCCGACGCATCTTATCTGCAATACCGGGAGCACACCGTCAAGAATTATACACAATTTGGTCAACGATAAATTATAATCCTCCGGTGAACCATATTGTGTCCATCTGAGCTGAGCGTGGCAGTGGGATGTTGAGCGATATAACTTATTTATTTTTGAAAAATCTCCACTTTCTCTTAAAGTAGAACATGCGTCA
The DNA here is from genome assembly GCA_963565745.1 of Phengaris arion. Taxonomy (NCBI): domain Eukaryota; kingdom Metazoa; phylum Arthropoda; class Insecta; order Lepidoptera; family Lycaenidae; genus Phengaris; species Phengaris arion. The sequence goes on from OY751450.1 coordinate 17,453,580, forward strand.
AAATTACGAAGTTGAAAACATCGACAACAGCTATATTTTAATCTTCTCGAATAATTAATATGATACATAAATTATTGAGAAGCTTGGGATCTGAAAAAGACGACATATGATGGGAATTCGGGCGAATGCACGAAGCATGAATTTTGTACCACATTGGTATAAGTTGTGGAATCTCGTCGAGTATGTACTTGTAATTGTTTATTGTTGGAATAAAATAACAAAAAAATTCTTCATAAGTAATAATCAATAAATATAATTAATTTTAATAAATAACCGTGCTTAACTGTAGTGCGTATGAGGCTTAAAATATCTCCTAAAAATGATTTTTTAAAGAAAGAATGATGTTCAACCGTTCAAAAAATAAGATATGAGCATGAATGATACATGACACATCCTTAATTATTTTCTTCCAATCTTATTCTTACTAATACGCATCTTATTGCAACTAAACAATAGTGTCTTTCATTTTCAATTTTTAAAAGCTTGTTATGGGATGTTGACGATGTATTTTTTTTTTCTGTTAAAATATACTTACCGTCTTAATTTCAACTTTAGATCCTTTAAGCTGATTACCTACATAATACCCTAATCAGTTTAAAAAACAAAATCCATGTACTCAGTTATTAAATTTTTGTCGGGTAAAAGAGCATTCTCTATTTCAGTATAGAGTGAATTCATTTTCATTTCACTTATTATCTTAACATTTATTTTTACTAATCCACTTGATTAGTGGACTGGCCAGTCACTTACATTTTACATCATTAGGTTATTATTATTATTATTTTAATTATTTTCATAATATGCATTCTTTTTCATAAATTATGGTACAATTAATTTTGATTATTCATATTTAATTTTTACTCCATACACCATTTCATAATTTTATTAATAGTCGACTTTTTAAATTATTCATTATAATGGTACTTAACTTTATTTATTTTTATAGTTCGTGTGCGCACTTTATTTGGTACAATACTTTGTTTATACAACATATCACGGGACCTATTTTAAGACTACCCAACACATAATATTATGTCTCCAACCATTTTCACTAATTGGAGGACTGTTCCCCCGAGCGCTCTAAATACCATTTGTTTTATTTTTGTACCATAGCTTAATACCAAGGGTTTGTTTTAAGGTTTCTTGACCTCCAACTATTCTCACAGAGAAATCTTGTTTACACCATGATCGAATGAAGGATTTACTTGGGTATTTTATTATTTATACTTTAGTCAATATATTTATTACACATACATAGATAGCATGTGAGCTAGTATTTAATTAATGTACAATGTCATTTTTCACCTTAACCTATCCAAATACCTAACAAAATAAATATTCCTATTCTATCATTTTAATGCATTCAAAATATTTTTTTTTTAATTCTTGACCCCTATCTAATGATCCCTGTTAATACAGGGCTTGTTGTTTACATTTATATTTTCTTATGCCACGTATACAGTTCAAACATACAACTAAATAATAAAATGTAATATAAAATATTCAATAAATATAAAAAATATTAAATAAAATACCTACACGAATGATGGAAAAGCAAATAATTAAGATTAAACAAAAACAAAAAAGTGCACAGAAACTCTTAACCCTAATATCACAGTTTTATCACTCTAATTATATTTTATTATCACAGTTTACTGCCGTTTCTTTTACTCGGAACTTTCACTATACTCACACAATATTTCAGGAATACCTCCCTGTGTTTGCCCCAGTATGTTGGGCAGATTCTCACCCGTCATCGCTATGCCCAATTTTTGGTCAATATCGTATCTATTGTTTACAAATATTGGACACTAAAGTAACAGGTGAGGAACCGTCTCTGCCAACTCCGGGCTGACATAGGCACGATGGGTCAACTTGAACCGATTCAAGTAGAAGGCGAATCGGCCGTGTGCAGTCAGTACTTGTGTTGTGTGATGTGTAATGTCTATTTTGTCTATAATTCTGTGCGCAGCGGCAGCGCTGGGGAAAAAGAGTTTCGTGACTCCGACCGTCTCGCCCGACACATATCTCCTGTCCCATTCCTCAATCGTATCCTGCCTAAGATACGCTTAACGAATGACACAGGATCTGGTCGTAATCAGGTTTCCTCTTCAACCTCAGAGCGGCCTCCTTGGCCGACTCTTTCATTCCCCCTAAGCCCTGTGGCATCTTAATCCAAAACAGGGAAACCTCGCTACCCTGCAACGCAGCTATCCGGAGGGCCCGCCTTGTTTGCACTGCCAGGGGATTAGGGGAATCAAGAGTGACCGCCTGAAGGGCCGATCTGGAGTCGCTGAGGATAGCAACCTTCGTCATTTCACTCTCGCAGGCTACTTTCACGGCTCTGTTTACCGCCAAGAGTTCGGCCTGGTAGACTGTGCAATACGTCGGCAATGCAAGCTTGACGGTATTAGTCTCGGTCTCGCCTTTTCAAACGGAAAGCGCGACTCCTACCCGGCCGTCAATCTTACTGCCGTCCGTATATATTCTATGTTCGTGGCTGTTAACCACGTCTGAGTATATGTTCTCGTCTGCCAGTCCGAATTTCAGCTCCACCTGCTCCACCGGATGAGGGGCCTCGATCGCGGGAGCCATTCGCTCCGCCTCCCTGTTCCCTTGTCCCTTGAGTACCGGGTGTGACATCCCCCTCCTTATTTCAAAAATACTCGTTGCTTTGAGTATTCTGAAATCAAGTGGGAGTATCCCATCCAACAGTAGAGCAGAGTTCTGGGAGACAGTTCGATACGCTCTGCAGATCTTTAGGGCAAATCCACGCTGAAAGGTGTTTAGCCTCTTTCGGACCCCAATCTTCTCCGCCGTTGGAGCCCATGCCGCAGCTGCGTACAAAATAGTAGGTTCTACAACTACAGTATAAATTAATTTAGCTACGTGGGGATTTCATCCCCAACCCACTCGAGCTGTCCTGGCCAGTAACTTGTATCGGTTTATTGCTTTTTTGCAAACATTCGCTACATGGGCGTTAATTGCAATGCAAAATGCATTCAATATTTAAAATGTCCAGCAATCGTGGGGTGATCAGGCCAACAGCTACTAGACATTCCAAAAATCGACGCATCCCTGTCTACCTATTACAGTGTAATATTAACAGTCCTATTTCAATCGAATATCTTGTTATAAAACTCAAACCCTAATAACTATTTTAAAATAATCTTTTCTTTACATCCCTACATTAAGCTTAAAGTAGGTATGGTAGAAACTAAATATCACACTTCAAATCCTCTTTACAATACTATCACGTCATATCTCGTATTATCGTGAATATTTTAAAAGTTAATCCATGTAAGTATACGACTTACATGAATTAACTTTAAAGCCAGTATAATTATAACCAGTATAAATTCTTAGAAAATGTAGCTAATCAACTTATAAAAGGTTAAAAAGATGAATACGTTTCTAAGAAAATATATTCGTTGTTTTGGGATTTTTACTTGTTTTTTTTTTACCAATCTGCTTTTTTCTTTATCTACTCTTTCTATTTTTATTTTTTATTTATTTAATAATTTATGTACACAGAATAATAAATTATGATATCTTAAAACTAGGATACAATTTAGTACAAAGGTACTACTTATTCCAAAATTGGAATTTCTTCCAGTAGACCCGATACAGGAGAACATAAAAAACAATTAACAGTATCTGGTGCGTACAATTATAAACAATATGAAAACAGATTAAGTTCTTTATTATTATACAAATACTTACATAAAAAAAATACAATATACTAATATATACAATAATTTATAATAGTATAGTAAAAACATAAAATATTAATAGCATAAATTAAATTAAGGGTTTGGTATCTTAATTATTAGGTTAAGCTGACATAGTGCTCTCGCAGTCTTCCCTTAAAGAGCCCAAGTGTCTTACACTCCCGTATCTGAGCTGGCAAGGAGTTCCAGAGCTTAGCAGCATGCACCGTGAAGGAGTAGGCAAAGAAGTTGGTACGATGGGGAGGGATATCTAGAAGAGTACGTCTAAAGGGTCTACAAGATATGTTTTGGAAATTAGGAAAGGAGAATCGCTCATTTAAATAAGAAGGGGATGTAGGACTAAACAGAGTATTGAAAAGGAGACAGAGGATTCGATAGTTTCTACGTAGACGAATAGGGAGCCACTGCAACTGCTTTCTGTACTGAGACACGTGATCTCGTTTTTTTAAGCCAAAAATAAAACGTATGGAGAGATTCTGCAACCGTTCTAATTTGTTTAGAATCTCTTCATTCGCGTCTAAATAGCAAACGTCAGCGTAATCAATAATAGGTTGGATAAGGGTTTGCGCTAAAAGAATTTTAGTAGGAGTAGGAAGAAAGTTTTGGAGTAACTTGAGTGAATGCAGGGTGTGGTAAACTTTACGACTAATGTTGTTGGCATTGGTATTCCAAGACAGGTGTGTGTCAAAAATTACTCCCAGGTTTTTGGCAAAGTCAGAAAAAGGTATCGTAGTGCCGTTCAAGGTAATGGGAGGAAGAGTAGCTTTGTCAAGTATTGCTAGCATCTGTCTGCTACCTATTAATAATGCCTTCGTTTTACTGGGGTTTACAAGTAGACCAAAGGACTGCGCCCATTCACTTATACGTCTAAGGTCATCATTAATGAGAGCTATGCCGGATGTTGCATTATGTATAGTGAAATGTTGATATATCTGCAAGTCATCTGCATAGAGATGATATTTAGACTAATAGAGTCTTTTATAATGAAGTTAACAAAGATAGAAAAAAGAAGAGGAGAAAGTACTCCACCTTGGGGAACACCCGCATCGAGATCACACCAATCTGAGGAAACATTATTTATCTGTACTCGCTGCGACCGACCCCGAAGAGGACAAATTAAGAGACTGAAGCATACCGAGGAGAATATCAAAGTTAATGGAATTGAAGGCACTACTAAAATCTAAAAGGATAAGGATGGTAAGGGATTTATTTTCCATGGCCCATCGAATGTCATCAGTGACATTTATTAGCGCGGAAACGGTGCTGTGCCCAGAACGAAAGCCCGATTGCAGTGGGCCTAAAAGGTTATTTTTATGGAGAAAAGAAGAGAGCTGCTGGTGAACAATACTTTCCAGGACTTTAGATAAGAAAGGCAGTATAGAAATGGGACGAAAGCATGATAGAGAATTAGGATTAGGAACTTTTGGTAGAGGAAGGACATTCGCCCTTTTCCAGACCTGAGGAAAACAGCAAGAGGATAAAGAGAAATTGAGGATATGAGTCAAACAGGTAATAAAGATGGGAGAATCATTTTAACCATCTTGGAGGAAATATTGTCACAGCCAGCAGCCTCTGAAGAAATTGATTGAACTGCTAGTCTGACCTTAGTTTCAGTACAAGGAATAAAAGAAAAGGATGGACAAGTGATAGGTTAGTTTGATAGATATTGTAAGGTATTGAGTTTAATGTTATTATTTAAAATGATTGGAGGTTGAGAAAAATGTGTATTGAGGGCATTCAAATCGCAATCATTGGCGTCGGACGGAGTTCTGCCAATACCAACTGATTTGAGAAATTTCCAGATGTCGGCAGTGCCACGGTTTTGGAGAGATGAAAAAAAGTAACGCCGTTTGGCATCGCGACATAAATGATTGCATCGATTACGCAACAACTTGTATTTGGAATGGTTGGCTTCATTTTCTAATAAAATTTTATTATATTAATTATAACTTTAAAAGTAAATTTAAAAAAATATTTATAATTTATTTACTACTAAGTTTCTAAATTTTAATTGAACTTCTAACTTTAATAAAAATACGTTAAATTTTCTCGATAAGAAGTCAATATCAAAATTTAAACGAAATTTAATTACTTCAATATTCTGAACTTTTAAGTATTTTAACTACATGACCAAAAATTAATATTACCTAAAGTGACATACCAAAACATTTTAAAACACACTATTCGTTAACAGTCTTATTGCAAATCAAAATAATTTAGTGAAATTAATTTAAATAGAATACTTATCATGAAATATTTTATCTGAAAAAATTTTTTTTTACTTTATTGCCAATAAATGCCCTATAAAATGCACATATTTTATTACGATTATTATAAAAAAATGTTCTTGTAGCCCTAGCTTTGATTAATATTTTAATTGCTATCCAACTGCGTAAAATATTCCACTAGTAGGTAATGAGTTACTATGTATTCCCTTTTCTAAATATTTCATATTCCAAATATGATCATATCATCATGTAACTGAGAAAATTGACATAACAATGAGACAAATTGATTATTATTTGAACTCATAATCCTTTAAATTTTCTTTGTCACACGACTAATATTACTATTTTTTCCTTAAAATACCTTTATGCATCGTCAACACCCATTTATTTATTTTATTACAAAGTTTACGATTAATTACGATTTACGATTAATAACATATTACGCGATTACATCTTTTAAATACTACAATAACCTTGACTTCAGCCAATAACTCCTTTTCAAAAACTGTAACTCCTTCTAGGTACCTACTAAATGTACCTCCGAGGCTTAACTTGTAAGATAATAATATTGTAAATTAACTTCAACTTTTAAAAGTTAGTTAAAAATAATTAAATTATCAAACAAAACTTCATGTAATATAATTTTTAATAGATCTAAAAAAGGATTACTCAAAAATTATATTTATCAGAACACTTGCTTCCAATAACTAATAACGCACACACAATTAAATAAACATCAGTAATACCTACTTGTACGTGCACAATATGCGATTTTATTTTAACTTTACAAACCAAAATGACACTTAAATTTAATATTTCTCCATTAAAATTATAAAATTCAAAACTGAAATATTAACGTCATTAAGTATTTGACAAATTGATGAATTTAGTTCTAAACATTTACTTAAAATACTTTTTTTTCTTTTTACAACTTCTATTAATTTTGTAACCTTTTGTATTCCATAATACTACATTTTATTTCAAATTATTTCAACAAAATTTATTAATATTTTAAAGCTTGTTAATTTTTTTTAAATAACCATTTATGTTTATTATAAGTTAATGATAAATGTAAGTACATAGGTTCATCTCACATGTTAAAAGTAGGTTGTTATATTTTATAATTTAGAAAATGATAAAAATGTAACATTTTTAAGCGCCTATAAAAATAAAATCTGGCGTCCAACGACTAAGTATTATTCTTATATAATGTCCAAATTTTTAATTTTTTACTAAAGTAAACAGTAATTATCATCTGTAAGCCTGAAACTAAATAAAATCAACGAAGTTTTATTAAAGCGATTTAAGTAAGCCGTGCGTAACACAAACTAACTGAAGCAAACAAACTTATATTTCAATTATATTTATTATGAAATGAAATAATAACATTTATTATTTATAATACCTGCATACGCTTGGCAAGTAGCTTGACCAGCGTCACTACACATTATAAAAATACTAGCAACTCGCCCCAGCTTCGCACCAGTGCAATGTATTATACATATACCGAAACATTCCTCTTGAATCACTGTATTGCTAAAAGTTGCGTTAAAATCCGTCTAGTTTAAAGGATCTAAGCGAACAGAAAAGGTAGCGACTTCATTTTGTATGTAAAGATAATTAAAATAATAAGAAATTGTAATATGTAAAAACGATATAAAAGTATTTACTGTAGTTTTAGCTATTTAATATTAGACTTGTTTTTCGAATACAGGGGCCCGGGATACAATCCCCTTTTGTTACGCTGATGTATTCCTATTCGTGGCAAGTACAGTACGTGTATAGTTTTAGTAGCCCCCGAGATGATCAAACGGTTCGATTCAAACACGGCGTTTTTTAGACAGACCATTTTGATAGTTTACATAGCTAGTTCGAAAGGTTTGTCAATTATTTACAGGTTTGAATCTCGTTTGATGAAATAACTTATTTTTGTTGTGATTGACGCGTTTGATAGAACCAAACTACGCAGTCCCGTTTGATGAACCTTCGAACCCGCATCAAACGACCGTTTGACCGTCTCGGGGTCGCTCTAATAAATAATAATAATGTAATAAAATGCGAGTATGCTTGCGCGTGGCCTGCGAGCCTGGGCTCCCACCTGTGCTGTTGGCGCGGCGCACGATCTCCAGCACCGCGGCGGCCGAGCAGTACAGCGTGGACAGCAGCGGCGCGAGGTACATCAGCACCATGTTCAGCAGGAAGTAGGCGAACTCGTGCCTCTCCGTGGGTAGCGAGCCGTACGTCACGCACTGGTAGTAGCCGCGCACGTCGGGGTGCTCCTCTAGGTGGAAGATGAAGGACTGCGGCAGGCTGGCCAGCGCCGCTGCGCCCCACGCCAGCGCCAGAGCGCGCCGCACCCACCGCTCCCAGCGCACGTTCAGTGGCTTCAGGATCGCGTAGTACCTGCGCACGCGCACACAGGGTTCACACAAGTGTAATAACATCTATTGAGAACTATGGAACAATAAGGCAATTTTAACTTTATGCTATTTATTATAAAAAGTTTAAGACTGTACCTAACACGATCACGTTAAAAAAATTTGGAATAAATTAATACAGCCGATGTTACCTGTTACCTTTACCTGGGACATTGTTACACATTCTTGACTCCTCATTCTATAAAATCGTAAGCTCGAACTAAATTCGAACTCGAAAAAAACTTTACCGACGACAACAACTTGATTTGAAAAGATAATACTTTTCTTCCTTAGAGCCAGCACAAACCGAAATGAGACGATACGCGACGCAGCGCTGCAATTATTTAAGATAGATTCTCAAAATTTAATTTAATTTACTACGCAAAAAGATACACGTTTCATATTATGACATCAGTCATACAGCGTACACGAGCTGTGCAGCGCGGTGCAACTTGACATTCTAACTCTTACAATGAAACGTGTGTACAATGAAGTTCAATTTTGATTAGCTATCTTAAAAATGCAGCGTCGCGTCGCGTATCGTTTCGTTTCGGCGTGAATTGACCCTTATGGTATTTTAAATACGATACAATATACAATTCGCGTTACGGTTAAGTTGGAAGTTCGGGAAAAACATTATAAATTTTTTTTTTCTTTACCAAGCCATTACATTAATAAACAGTTTACAATCATAATAATTTTAGTGTCGCGTGCAATGTTACATAAACCAATAAAGCGTATATGATAGTCCTCATTGAGTAATGTTATTTAATTACAATTTATAGCAGTGGACCCCAAACTAGGCATAGCCTGTATCTTGGAGGTCCGGGTTTTACTTATCTATCAGTTTTACTTGTGGTTGGAAATTAGCGCGTTTGCGTGTCATAGGAAATACTTACAATAATAAATCAGTATGGAAACAAATTATTAAAACAAAATATAATATCAGCTACAGCTAGTTAATTTAGTTATGCAATTAACTATCCCGCTTGAAAATAAATCAGGTCAGAACAAATAACACCATTATGAAATTTCAATAAAATTAGTCAAAGTAAATAATAAATTAGTTCAAATATAAATTAGATTAAGGATTACGCTTACGGATACTTTTGCACTGCGTTCAACAGCAAGTCAGAGCAAATAATAAAATAAAATTTAAGTCTAAGACGAACCAAATAAGAATAACATAATTATTAAATAATTGCATACTAATTATTGTTACATTTGTGTAGTTTAATAATAATATATATTAATAATAGATATAGTTGTAAAATTGAAGATATTGGGATATTTAATAAGTTAAATGTTTAACTTTTGATATACTCTGAATCAAGTTCTCGATTCTTATTACTGCAACAATTTTAATGAAAATCGGAATATCCCTCGCAAGGAGAAAGTTTTTGGTGTTACACGCTTTACAAACTTAAACAAAACTAATTTACCACATCATCTGCAATCTCTGTACACCTTAAGTTAATGAGGGATTTAAAATCGTGACATCTGACAGCTTTTTGACACGACAAGGAACGTCGGGCTACCGAGCGCCGCCTGGTGACAGAAAAAGAATCGAAAATTCTTATTGACCGTTTCTGATACCACATACGCCACTAGATGACGCTTTGTGTGCGTTGGGTTTGCCCCCTTACGGTAGAAAAAATATCAAACACCCTTATTATACCTTTCTACTATCCTACATAGTGAATGTCGTATCAGACACAAAATGCACTAGCTTTTTCCCGGGGCTCCGCCTGCGTGGAAGTGTTCGTGGCAAAAAACTGCTTTCGTAAATAAGTCCACCTACACCTAGCCTTATATAGTAGCCTATGTGATCAATAGCCATAAAAATCCAAAGCCTAAACTGCTACCGTACCAAATTTCATGAAAATCCCTTCAGCAGTTTTTGCGCCAAGGAGTAACAAATACCTATCCATGAATCCTCGCAGACTTTCAAATTTTAATATTAGGTAATTACATATGAAATTGGCGTTTTGTGAAGGAGGAACATAAAGTCATTTTTTTTAAACATAATATATTTATTTAATCAAAGTTGCTATCTATGCAACCATTGCTATCTATGCACTTTTGCCACTCATAGGTAGTTCATTGATTCCTTTACTAAATTAACCATTCGGACAGGAATCAATAAAATATTTGAAGATGCTTTGGACTGCCCCATCGGAGTTAAATTTTTTCTCTTGCGAGATATCCAAATTTCGAAAACATTGTAATCTGTTGGAGCAAGGTCCGGGGAGTACGGTGGATGTCGTAGACATTCCAATTGAAGCTCCTCAAATTTGGTAGCCGTCTGTTGTGCAATGTGTGGTCTAGCGTTGTCCTGAAGCTGTAATCGTCTGGCCAGATTTAACGCGCATTTGCGCGTTTCAAGATTTTTTACCTTCCCAATTTGCTTCAAGTGGATTAAAACAGTTTTATCACTTACACCGCAGCCTGCAGCTAACTTGGACGTGGTTTGCGATGGATCCGCTTTCACAATAGCCTTCAATTCTTCATTATCAACTTTGGTCTCCGGCCGTCCACGGGGCTTGTTCTGCAGCCAGAAATTTCCAGAACGAAAACGTTGGCACCAAAAACGCGCTGTGTTTTCTTTTACAACACCGCCGCCATACTCATAATTAATCCTTCGAGCCGTTTCTGCAGCACTGGTGCCACGGTGGAACTCGTATTCGAAAATAATACGATATTTCAAGTTTTCCATTTTGTAAACAGAGTGACGCAAAGAAAAAACCAAAAGAGGAAAAAAAAATACGGTTTTCGAAACACAAATGCCTGAGTAAATAGCGGTATAAATTTGAAATTGGAATTTCTAACCAAAGAAGATATATTTGAGATCAAAGTGCCGGTACGACAAAACGCCAATTTCATATGTAAGGACCTAATAGTAGTAGGATTAACATTAATACGTCTATGAAAGAGATATATTATGTGGCTTTATGATACATAGATATAAGGATATGTGTGAGACGCTCCTACCTGTCCACCGCGATGCAGATGAGGACGAAGGAGCTGAGGTAGAGCCCGTAAGTCCGCGCGAACATCATCAGGCGGCACATGGCGTCGCCCGCCAGCCACTGCACGGTGCCGGCCCACGCGATCTCCAGCGGCATCATCAAGAACGTTACCTGCGGACACCAGGTGATGTAGAATGATAGTAGTAGCTCCCACACCGATGTCGGTGATGGTAGCCGGCTTCATTGAAAACAGGCCAGTTACGCTGGAGTTATTTTGTAGTGCTCAAGTGTGTGCTCACTACACAAGAGCACTCTCTTTTCTTTTACTCTCGTAACCCAGTGGGACGAATAACCGACGCGACTGGCGAGAGATCAGGCACAGGAGCGACTTTTTACGGGCCTCCGGTAATTTCAATCACTCGGCAAAACACAATGCAAGCGTTACTTCACGCCAGTTTTCTGTGAGGCCGTGATATTTATCCGGTCAATTCGGCTTATTTTGCCTATTCTCCCACGATCATTTATACTTCGATTTATAATTTCAGTAAAACATAAGTTTGAGTTTGAGTGAGTTTTCAGCAGATAAAATGACTTCAGAAACATTGATTTCATTTTCAACACATACCATACACAACATTACTAATACTCTCTCTATTTTCAACACATACCTTACACAACATTACTGATACCCTCTCTATTTTCAATACATACCTTACACAACATTACTGATACTCTCTCTATTTTCAACACATACCTTACACAACATTACTGATACCCTCTCTATTTTCAACACATACCTTACCCAACATTACTGATACTCTCGCTATTTTCAACACATACCTTATACAACATTACTGATACTCTCTCTATTTTCAACACATACCATACACAACATTACTGATACTCTCGCTATTTTCAACACATACCTTAGACAACATTACTGATACCCTCTCTATTTTTAACACATACCATACACAACATTCCTGATGCTCTCTCTATTTTCAATACATACCTTACACAACATTACTGATGCTCTCTCTATTTTCAATATATACCTTACACAACATTACTGATACTCTCTCTATTAAAAGACTCTATATACTATCATCCTGTTCAACAATGTTGCCAGGGTTGTACAATTACGTACAAAGTTTGCCCAATGTGAGTTTTGCTATCTTTCATCGTATCTCTATAATAAATGTAACAAAATCTTACAAATTTACCCTCGAACTCAACGCGAATGCAAGCCAAAAGTTACAGCCTAGCTAAATGCCTTAAATTATGAAGAGACTGAATCCTTATTTAAGCATCTATCGTAAATGTAATAAATCGTATAATATTTATGCTATGTATAATATATTTGTTTGTATGATGTATATATTGTTTTATTACCTTACAACCTTACAACGCACACACACACACTTATCCCACTGCTGGTTAATATCTTCCATCTGCTGATTAATTTCTTTCTTAGTTATAAACTTTGCATGAATTGTAAAATATATTTCTTCTTTGCCTAATGTAAGAGTGTGTTGGGGAGGAGTGGCCTTTTCTAGCACAGGTGCTCCTTGCACTTAATGGGAGAGGTCAAACTTTGTATAATGCCATGTATGTGTAAAAGTTTTTATGAAATAAATTATACTTAGATTTATAATGTTTAATATAATAATATATATAATAATTTATATATTAATATATTAAACATAACTATCTCTACTGACTAAGTAACAAAAGAAAGAGAATAGTATATCACTTAGGGTCAGGTCACACCGAAACGAGATTTAAAATGAGAACGATTTAAAATTGAATTTTATTCACTAGACAAAAAGATACAAGTTTCATACGACATCAGTCATTCACTGCACTTGCGCTGTGCAACGCGATGCAACTCGACACTCGAACTCGCACAGTGAAACGTGTATCTTTGCGTGTAATGAATAAAGCTAAATTTTGAGTAGCTAACTTGAAATTGCAGTGCCGCGTCGCGTACCGTTTCGTTTCGGTGGAAATTGATCGTTATCAGTTAGGAGTTAAAATGATCAATCACCCTAGACATACTTAAAGCTAGATAATTAGTCCCGTGTAACATAATGTTGTGGTGGTGTAACTCCGCGCACGGGCGAACATAAAATACAAACTGAAACTCATTTAAAAACGCTAAACTTTTAATGAGTCTAGAGTAATTTAATTCAGCGTAAAGTTGTCGGACAACTTACACAAGGACATTGTGCCTGAACTTTAATTTAGTTTCATATCAAACGCACGGTGTGGTTGTTAATTTTATGTATTCCTAAGCATTATAAAGTTGATAATGAAGTTGATAATGCAGAATTGAAGGCTATTGTGGAAGCGGATCCATTGCAAACCACTTCCGAGTTAGCTGCAGGCTGAGGTGTTAGTGATAAAACTGTTTTAATCAACTTGAAGCAAATTGGGAAGGTGAAAAAGCTTGAAAGGTTCCTCCTAACCTCATGAATTGAGTGCAGCAAACCGACAAACGCGCGTCGACTGATGCGTTACATTACTCAACCGGCACAATAATGAAGGGATTTTAAATCGAATCATTACGTGTGATGAAAAGTGGATACTGTACGATATTAGGAAATGCTCATCGCAATGGCTGAACCCTGGCGAACCAGCTAAAAGCTTGGGGCAGGCCCCAAGCGAAAATTGACTTAAAAGAAGTCACTTGTGAGCGTTTGGTGGACTAGTGCCGGTGTCGTTCACTACAGCTTTCTTAAATCTGGCCAGATGATTACGGCAGATGTCTTTTGCCAGCAACTGCAAATCGTGATGGAAAAGCTAGCTGCTAAACAATCGAGGTTGGCCATTCGCTCTAGGCCACTGCTGCTTCAGGACAACGCAAGACCACACACTGCACAACAGACGGCTACTAAATTAGAGGAGCTTCAACTGGAATGTCTAAGACATCCACCGTACTTCCCGGACCTTGCTCCCAACAGAATACCATTTTTTTCGAAATTTGGATAACTTCTTGCAAGGGAAAAAATTCAACTTCGATGAGACAGTCCAAAGCGCCTTCAAAGATTTTAATTTTAAAAGTGCAATGGTATATACTTTGATAAAATTATGTATATAAAAAATCGACTTTATATTCCTCCATTACAAAACGCCAATTTCATATGTAATGACCTTATATAATGATGATGAACATTTAACTATGACCATTAGCTCTATCTTTAGTCTTATGTCTACGCTTACAACTTACAGCACGGACACGGCAGGCGGCGGGTATGTACAGTTACGACCACCATGTTAATGTCCCTCGGTGATCTTCGCTTTTGTATGTGTGACAGACGATGTGTGAAAAACGATGACTCCCGAAAAACATTAACAACTTGGTTTTTACTGTACTTTAATACTCTGAATCAAAGCCTAGTATGGTCGTGTTTCGTTGAGCTACGGCGTAGCACGCTACGTCGTAGACCGCTACAAAGGTTCGTTCGTTCGTCACTCGCAAGAGGACGCGCGTTATTTGGCTACCGCTCGGCGTGTCTCTTACGAAACAATCGACAAAAGGCTGCCGCACGTCGCACACCCGCCAGAGCACTCACACCGCACGTTCCCGCGCTGACGCGTCGAAATGCTATGTAATAGCAGTGGATGGCTGCAGTGTTGACAGGACAGACTGTTGTGTCTGAATTTGCGCCACAAACGCAGTGGTGGGGGACGACGTGGAGTGTGTCAAGACGCAGGGAAGTGGCTAATCAGAAAGCGGTTCGATCCAGCAATCTGCTCGTATTAGGTGACGGTAATGCTTGTAGCCAAAGGCCCGACTCCCACATCTCCGCAGCAAAGAGGCAAGCCTGCTCCATTGGACTGGAAGACGTATTAAAAATATTATTCCGTACCAGTCTGCAAAGTGGCTCGTCCCAGATCCTTTGGGAAAAAGTATTGTCAGGCAATTCGCTACAAGCACTAGTTGCGCTCCAGGCGTCCTTGACCTCGTCCAGAAAGGGAACTATATTGGAGTAGGATGGGTGCTCTAGTATTTTGAAGATGAGTCTACGGTTCGCGTGGACTGATGCCAAGAAG
This sequence comes from Phengaris arion, assembly GCA_963565745.1. Taxonomy (NCBI): domain Eukaryota; kingdom Metazoa; phylum Arthropoda; class Insecta; order Lepidoptera; family Lycaenidae; genus Phengaris; species Phengaris arion. Next base: position 17,468,981 of record OY751450.1, read on the forward strand.
ACCGGGAGGGATATATCGGAAGGTTTTCGAACACCCAGGCTACCGAACCTTATTGGAAGGGTTGCCTGAGTCCATGAGCAGTCATCAAAATTTATGTTCAAAGTCGTGGAGAGCGTATGCCTTATGTTGATACCATAAGACATACGCTCTTGTAGATGTATGTAGTTGAATGAATCATTCAACTTGAGAAGTTGAGGGAACTTCCACAGTTGACAACACCGCAATACATACGTAAATTTTGGTACGAAAATGCAATAACAGATTAGGGTGAAGGCCATTTGACAGTTAATTTAGAGGAGGCGGTCTAAAGTTTCACTAAAATTTTGTAATTTATTATTTATGAATTCTGGGAGAGACTCGTCTAAAAAAGGTGAGTCCAAAAGGAAGAGCGATCCCTTATCGACGACAGGTAGTTGTGGAGCTATTTCATTAAAGCTGGATATAATAGCGTTTCTATCCCCACAACTGTCTGGCACAAAAAGTTCGTACTTCCCTAGGTTCAGCTCCAGACCTATTTTTTGGAACTCGCGGATCAGAGTGCGGAAGTCGGATAGTACAGTGTGCATCGTTTCCAATGGTCCCATCATCCAAATACCAAACATTCAATTTTGAATTTAGAAGCTCGATGACCGGGTGTCGATAGCAGGGCTGGAAATTGCTGGACCTGAAGGGTCGCCCTGTTGGCAACCAACTTCGGATGAGATGAGGTGATTTTTGTAAATAACTTTGGTGGGGTCGTTGTAACACTGGAGCATGAATGTTAAATACCTAAATCACATTAAATAGCTAATTTATAAAATGTCTTAAAAGATTTGGATGAAGTCATAAAACTGCTCATACAGCTTACAGTCTACAGTCATCGACACTCACCATGAGGTCCGCGATGGCCAGGTGCATGAGCAGCACGTCGAGACGCGAGGCGCGGCGCGCCCGGCGGCGGCGCACCAGCTGCGCCAGCACCGTGAGGTTGCCGGCGGCGGACAACAGCAGCAGCGCGCTGTACACCGTCACCGACACCAGGTGGCCGCGGTTGAAGCGCATGTCCAGCGGCAGCTCGTCGGCGACCGGATGTGACCAGTTGCGCTGCGACGCGCCGCCCGGCCCCGACACCTTCTCGTCCATGCTACTGCCGCGCGGCTGCTGCTGCAGTGCCGGCACGCCTCGACCGCAGACGCCCCGCGACCATCCTCAATGGGGGACTGAAATGAAAAGTTATGGCGTAAGACAAATAATAATATTCAACTAGATGTGCTAGTACATTATACTCGAAAAGTAAACAAAACTGTAGTGTATATATTATTTCTCAGTAATTGTAAAATGTAGAGTCAGCTTACTTTGTTATGTTATGTATATGTACGTCGCAATAAGATATAACTCCTGCGAGAGTCAGTCGTCTGCCCCTTGCCAACTTAACCGGTTGTCAAATAAAGTAATTCAGTACATCAGATATTTAATTTGAAGACCCCAGCCATTGATAACTAAACTGGTGCCCCGACGTGATCCTAGTGAAGGAAATCGCCGTACAGAGTGACATTGGCTGTGGGGTAAGTTTTGTTTGAGATCGAATTCAACGCGGCGACAGGAAGCAAGCGTGACGCAATAGAAGAACACGCGGCGGCACGTGGCGAGTACAACGGCAGGCGGCTCATCAACCCGTCAGCTCAATTTTTTTAAAAAAATGAACGCAGCAGCAGATACGGGGTATAAGGAAGAGGCGTCAGGCGCAGCGTTGGCATCTATAAGCGTGTCCACAAAGCTGCCGGATTTTTGGACAGACTTGCCAAGGTTATGGTTCGCACAGTTCGAGGCTGTGATGGCGCCACAGAAGCAGGGCGAAGAGACCAAATTCAACATGGTCATCTCAAAACTTGGAAAAGAAGCCATCCAGCAGGTGAGCGATCTGGTGATGTCACCACCCGCGCAGGACAAGTATACGGCGCTTAAAGTGAGACTGCTGCAGGTTTACGAAGAGAGTGCCGAAAGACAAATGCAGAAGTTGGTGTCGGAGCTGCAGTTGGGTTCGCAAAGACCCTCCCAGTTTTTAAGAAGAATGAGGGATCTGGGTCGCAGCGCACAAATTGCAGACACCACACTCAAGAGCCTGTGGTTATCGAAGATGCCATCATCGGTTCGAGCAGTTATGGCGGTGTGTGAAGACCAGTCTTTGGAGAAGCTGGCGGCCATGGCGGATAAAATAACAGAATACACCAACGCCGGAGATGTTGCAGCAGTATCAAGCAGGAGAGAAGAAGATAAACAGCCGGACGAGCAGATGAGTAGATTGGAGCTAGAGGTTGCAGCGCTGCGCGCCGAGATGAGGGGTCACGAGCGCGCTAGGAGCAACAAGAGATCGACCGATTTTAGAAGATCAATATCGCGGCCTAGAAGAGTACCTGGGGACCCGGACTGGCTGTGCCGTTTTCACTTCCAGTTCAGATCGAGAGCTAACCGCTGCGAGCAATCCTGCGCGTGGCGAGCCAAGCAGTCGGGAAACTAGTTGGAGTACATGCGGGCTCGGTGGACGGATGTACTCAAGGTCAGGACATCACGCGACCGCCAGCCTTCAAGGACGTCCCAGAGCATTCCGTTTATCATCACATCGAGACAACCGGACCACCTGTCCACGCGCGTGCCAGGAGGTTACCCGCGGACAGGTACGATAGGGTTAAAAAAGAATTCCAGTTGATGCAAGAGCTAGGCATATGTAGACCTTCAAACAGTGAGTGGGCCAGTCCTTTACATGTAGTACCTAAGAAAGACGGCGGTATTCGACCCTGCGGGGACTATAGGATGTTGAATTCAATTACGAAGCCAGATCGTTACCCTATACCTAGAGTACAAGATTTTACGTATGGGCTACATAATAAAAAAATTTTTTCAAAATTAGATATTTGTAGAGCTTATCATTTTATAGGTATTAATCCAGATGTCATAAAAAAAACAGCCATTATTACGCCATTTGGGCTTTTTGAATTTCCAAGAATGACGTTTGGCCTGCGTAACGCGGCACAAACATTTCAAAGATTTATTAATAATACAGTTTTATCGGGTATAGAGCAATTGAATTATGTCGGCGACTGTACAGGAGGCGAAATGCAGTCAGTCGTATTCGGGTACATAGATGACGTAATAGTAGGATCGGATAACCCTGATATACATAGAGAACATTTGCGGTTAATATTTGAAAGGTTAAGTAAATATAAAATGTCTATTAATTTAAGTAAATGTGTTTTTCGACAATCCTCTATAGAATTTTTAGGCTATTTAGTTTCAGAAAAAGGCATAAGTCCGATACCGGATAAAGTTAAAGCTATCGAGTCATACCCGAAACCGGAGACAATAGAGCAATTACGTAAATTTTTGGGCATGCTAAATTTTTATAGAAATCATATTCCTAACGCTGCTCGAGTTCAGGGGGTTTTAGATAGGTATTTACATGGGGCTAAGAAACGAGACAAGACGCGTATAGATTGGACCGACAAGGCGAATAGCGCATTTGAAATATGTAAAGAAAATTTAAAAAATGCTGTCACTATTTCGCACCCGATATCGAATGCTAAATTAGGTTTAATGACTGACGCGTCAGATTTTAGTATAGGGGCAGTGTTAAATCAGTGGGAAGGAAGTTCTTGGAAACCTTTAGGATATTTTTCAAAAAGATTATCAGAACCACAAAAGAAGTACTCAACTTATGACAAGGAACTTTTGGCAATTTATTCGGGAATAGTATATTTTAGGGATTTAGTCGAAGGTAGAAATTTAACAATTTACACAGACCATAAACCTCTCACATTTGCTTTAAGTAAATTAAGTTCTAATAAAGAGTTACCTAGGCGAGCGCGTCAATTGTTGTATATTAGCGAATTTACGAGCGACATACAACATATACAAGGCACTGAAAATCAGGTGGCCGACGCCTTATCGAGAATCGAGAGTATCGCATGTCCTAGTTCGAGCGAATACGTGGAAGTTGCGCGAGCGCAGGCGACAGACGCTGAGCTCGCGGATTTAATGAAAACAAATGACAAATTGCAATGGAAACATTTATTGCTCGATAATAACGAGAATATTAAAGTATATTGCGAAACATCAACTCAGAATATTAGGCCGTAACTATATACCATCTCAGTTTAGGAAAAGTATTTTTCATAAATTTCACGATGTTTCTCATCCCGGAGTTAGAGCATCGCGTACGTTAATTAGTAAAAAAGTTTTTTGGCCAGGTATGAATAAAAACATAGGGACCTGAGCCAAGACGTGTGTGAGGTGTCAGAAAAGTAAGGTTATTCGGCACACAGTTTCGAAACTTAGCGATTTTAATCATAGCGAGCGTTTCGAACATTTGCACGTAGATTTGATAGGACCTTTACCGGAAACCGAGCACGGTTTCCGGTATTGCGTCACTATGATCGATAGACTAACGCGATGGCCTGAGATTTGCCCTGTGAAGGACATGACCGCGGAGTCGGTAGCTAGAGCAGTTTATGAGGGATGGATATGTCGTTTCGGTTGTCCTAAAATTATTACCACTGATCAAGGTAGACAGTTTGAAAGCGAATTATTCACAGATTTAATGAAATGATTAGGTATTCAAAAAACGCGGACTACTCCATACCACCCACAGTGTAATGGTAAGATCGAAAGGTGGCATAGGTCTTTAAAATCGGCGTTGACGGCTAGATTGAATAATAATCTCTCATGATTAGTAGAACTACCCACGGTCATGTTAGGATTGAGAGCTGTTTGTCAAGTAGACAATGATAATATTAGTGCTGCGGAATTCGCTCTGGGTCATTGTTTAAGGTTGCCGGGAGAATTTTGTTCTGATAAAAGTATGAAAATTGATAACCCACATTCATTTATAATAAAGTTAAGAGATACCTTGAGCAAAATTAAGCCCATAAAAAGGGCATTTAAAGAAAGTAATAGTACTTTTGTGCATGCTGATCTAAAGTCCTGTTCACATGTTTTTCTAAGAGTGGACGCGGTACGGAGGCCGCTAACGCCTCCGTACAGCGGACCATATAAAGTTTTAGAAAGGGCTACTAAAGTTTTTAAAATATTAATTGATAATCGAGAATGTAATGTTTCGATCGATAGACTCAAGCCCGCGTATATTTTAGAAGAAAACGAAGTTAAACATGACAGTAGCTTAGATCAGCATAGAGAGGCTAATGTGTATACGCCTTTACAGCAATCACGTAGTGGCAGAAAAATTGAAAGACCTGTAAGGTTTTTGGACTGTAACTAGGTTAACAGTGCATTGGCATTTTAATTTTTTTTTCCTTTTTTTTTATTAGCAAGTAAGTACGCGAAAATTGCGTAATGTCACCTCAGCACATACAAAATGTTATAAGTTTTAGTTATGCATATTTGCATTCATTTTATTGTAGTGTCGGCCCAACATGCTAATTATAAATTGGAAGTGTTGAGCATCACAGTGACAGTTATGGCAGTCATCCTTTTTGTGTTTTGTGCTATTATTATATACAAAGTTTGTATTACAAGTGTAAGGAAGATGTTAAAGAAGGAGTTAAATTGTAATCAAGGAACTAATTTAAGTGTTTTGTCGCAAAACAAACTCCCAAATGTTAATGTTTGCTAAATTCAAAATTTTTGTTTTTGTTAATTATGTAAATCATTTTTTATTTTTTTTTTTAGAGGGGGGTGTATGTAGTGTATATATTATTTCTCAGTAATTGTAAAATGTAGAGTCAGCTTACTTTGTTATGTTATGTATATGTACGTCGCAATAAGATGTAACTCCTGCGAGAGTCAGTCGTCTGCCCCTCGCCAACTTAACCGGTTGTCAAATAAAGTAATTCAGTACATCAGATATTTAATTTGAAGACCTCAGCCATTGATCACTAAAAAACCTTGTCTGTCACATCTTGAAACAGTTAGGCCTCGAACTTTGCGGTGAGCGTCGCGGCGGCGAGCATTAATAGCAGCGTAGCGGTGGTACGCGTAGGCAGGTGCAGGACTATGTCACCGCATTATAGGAGTGCATTTCTGACAAGCGGTGACTATGGCGCCCGCCTGCGCGCGTCGCTGCTGCCGCCGACCCGCTCACCGCGAAATTCGAGGCAGCGGCCTTATGTCTATAAGTTTTATCTCTAGTACGAAGACCTTTAACGGCTGGATCGACGACTGACGTATGTATTTAACACAGCAACTAATATTCATTATTCAGTTTGTGACTTTGGCTCAAATGAACTTAACGCTATCGCTTACGATCACACGGCAAATAACGTGCAGTTAATTGCCCGACTTGAGCTACGTAAGCTCATTCAAATGACGAGCTGTACAATAGAAAGCTCTGATATCGGATTGAAGTAGGCGTCTTTTTATCTCAAATATTCTTCGGGAGCTTTACCGTCTGTGGGCGCCATTATCTGCGCTCACAGGATTTTAATTAACAGAACTCGGTTCCGTTTGATGGTGTAACCACCCGAGCATCAGTTCCGCTCGAAGTCTAAACTACTTGAGCGGTGAGTAAGCCTCGGACTTCATTATCCGGAATCTCTTCGGGCGGAAAAAAAAGAAAAAAAAAAGTACCTAATTTATATAATGTAGTCCCAGTGTGAGACTGCGACAATATGATCCGGAACCCGTAGGGCCGGAGAAAATTCAGTGCGCTGACAATAGAATACAATAAATTTGAAAATCGAACTCACGTGTTGACGTCAAGTCAAATATCTATGTCAAATCTGTCAACTCGACATTCGTGTGTTCGACTTTCAGCTCTATTGTATTAGCGCAGAGTTCCATTTTCAGTGCTCTGAATTTTCCCCGGCCTTACGGATTTCGGATAATATAGTCCCGGCCTAAGGCGTTTCGAGCGTTTACCGATTATAATTGCCTCGTATTGACGGACCACTTCACGATGCTCCTTGAGATGATTTAACGAAGGCTTTTACTTAATATTGTTTAGTGTTTATTTTGATTTCAATACATTTTAAAAGCCCGCTTAGAACAGATTACCAAGTAAGTGTGTTCTTCTACATTCAGATCGAACTGATACATAATATGTACATATATAAAATACATTAAAGTGGCCTGCCAAAGAAATTACTACACTTTTCAAATTTAAACTTTTTCAAAGGGAGATATTAAATTAAAACGTTGCTTAGCCAATTTTATCGGCTTTTTACTAATTTAAGAAAGCTGATAAAATTTTCTCCAAAACGTTTTTTATTTAAAGTCTCTAACTTGTACAGTTTTGAAAAAAAAAGTGAAGTACCTCCTTCTTTTGCCGGCCAGTGTAGTGCTACTATATTACATTTTATACGTAATAATCTATTAATTATTACTAGCAGAATCCGTTAGTAATATACGCGTTTAGTTAAATGTTATTAAAGTATCCTGTATCACATCAAGGGATGGTGTCATGACAATCCATCGCGGTGGATACGACCCAATACCATACGCATCACGGGTTCACGTTTCTAATCTAATAGAGCCCGGATCAAGGAAACGTGAACGATCGAATATAAATTTGAATGCTATTTATAGAATTCGGCCTTCGCCCCCGGGGCTTCGGTCTCGGGCTTCGCCCCACTGTAATGGCGCAGTATTTGCCGCATGCAAATGTGAGTCTGGAGTCGTTACGCGATACTTATCGTAATTGTTTCTGATTTATCGCTCGTGGGAGTATATTATACTGGTATTGCTGAATTATTGGAAAATTATTTCGTTGAGTAAATGAGGTCGAAAATTATTCAGATTCGAGATCTTTTGCTACGATACCTCTCATCGTTTATTTATCTTTAATAGATATTTATATTTTAACATAGACCTATTTATTATAGATGAGGCATGTCGAAGCAAAAAGTGTCCACTATTAAACTGCCTCACTTTTGGGGTTGTTTGGGGCAGTCGAGGTTTAACATTTGTCATATTACCATTTTGACATTTGTTTTCCGCAGTATAATCAGTCCGCATTTAAATAACAAAATCTTCTGTAATCAAGATGGCGTAACTTTTTTCTTGTATGAAGATTTTTTGTCAAATGTATGTACGTCATCGCCCATCCTTAGTTTTGAAATCATTGTTTTATGATTCTAACTAGCATTAGTTGCCCGCGGCTTCGCCCGCGTGAAATTAAGTTTTAAACTTTCATCCGCTATTATATACCCTTAGGGGTTGAATTTTGAAAAATCCTTCCTTAGTGGATGCCTACGTCATATGAGAAATACGTGTGAAAAATTTGAACTTTCTAGCCTTAAGGGTAGGCCTTAGGGTTTGGCCTGTGCGTTGATACATCTGTCAATCAGCTTTGCCTTATATATATAGATAAACATATAATATACGCGTAATTAAGATAAAATGAGACTGAAATAATATTACAAAATGGTTTATCCCTAATAAACGTATGCTGGGGTAACAAGGTACGTTTCCTTTAATTTGTTACCCCCGAATTTAATGAGAGCCTAGCACATGTCACGTAACACGGTTGACGGCATTCAATTAATACCGCGTTACTTCCACTCGAAGCGGTTAGTTGAAGTTCAGTACCCACACCCGCACTACCCACACTACCCGCACTACCCGCCCTACCCGCACTACCCGCACTACCCGCACTACCCGCACTACCCGCACCACCCGCACTACACGCACTACCCGCACTACACGCACTACATAGTCCACATGATCCCGCACTACCCCACACGGTCTCGCAAATTTCCACACGATCCCGTAAATTTCTAAACGATCCCGCAAATTTCCACACGATCCCGCAAAATCCCGCTCTACCCCATAAGATCCCGCAAAATCCTGCAATATTCTACAATTTGGACTATACGCAAATTAAAATAGATGATCCCATTTAATGTGTTCAATTAATTATTACACTTCGAGTCATCAGAACTCTTAGTGCACATTACACTGGGCGGTCCGCGCAAACGGGCTACCGACCACTGCGAGCAGTCGCCAAACGTTCCAAATGTCCCTCCAATTTCTATGGAAATGACAGATGATAAAAAACAACGATTCCCACTAAGAACTTGGTTGTAATTATACATAAACCCCCTTACTAATAAAAATATTTCCACAATGGATAAGCGATACAATGTTTTGTTCTTGTCTGATACGTTGGAAAATTCGCTTGACAGACAAGGACAAAATATTTTTATTAGTAAGGGTAACATTTTTGCCATGTCGCAGGGGGCTGGTGTGGGGGACCACAGCCTCCTCACCTCGAGGCGAGACCCCGAGCCCCCGCAGGGCAGATGTTAGTGGTCGGCATTATTGTAGAACGAATACTCGACGATGTCGCCATCATACGTGTGGTGTAGCCGGCCGCGTTAAAATGTATGTTGTGTGTGTGTGGAGGCAGCAATCGCCCGTTTGCGCCGACTTCATATATACTGTGAGTAGTGGTATCGCCGAAATGGCAATAAATCATCAGATTATATTAAACCTCTGACTCCGCCACAAATAGACGCGAGATGTATTTGTGTGTGGAATCTAATGGGATTATTATACAGATCTACGCGTCCTTACTTTTGTTATAAATGTGAAAGTTTGTGTGAATGGATGGATTTTTGTGACTCTTTCACACAAAACTACTAAACAAATTTTGATGAAATTTGGGATGGTAGTAATTTAGGCTCTGGATTAATACATAGGCTAACTATTATCCCGACAAAGTAGTGTTTACGTGGGATACCTAGTACATACTGTAATTCTCTTCTATATGACTAATGGTCGGTTTCTGAATAGCGCTTTTGATTGGATAACGCGTTTCCTTGGCCAATCAAAAGCGCCATAGAATAGATAAACTCTCGATAAAAACCTTTAGAAACTGGGCATAAGACAAGGACCATGAGTATTGCCTTTTATACATAGGCTCGTATTTTTCCAACACAATTACATAAGTATTAAGTACTAACTTTTGCCCGCGGCTCCGCTCCACAGTATCCACAGGAACACTGTATTTTCTGGGGTTAAAAGAAGTCTATGTGTTAATCCAGAGCTTAAACTACTACCATTCCAAGTAAAAGAGTAACAAACATCCATCCATTCATCTATCCATCCATCCTCACAAACTTTCACATTTATAAGAATAGTAGGATTTAATATTGTTATCTCTTTCTGTATTTTGAAGACTCCATTTGGACTTTCATCCTAATTATTAACTGAGTAGGTATCACAGAAGTATGTAAATTGTAAGGAGAGCTTTAGATATCAATATCTGCGACGCGTGCTGCTGCAACGACTGTGCGTATTACAACTTTAAAGCTATTTATGTTTTTTTCGATTGTTGTGCAACAATATATCAATAATTTCAATACTATTATGTCAGTCCAATTGGCGGTTTGGTTTTCGTTTTTGTTTTGTTCGGAAATTCGGAATGTGGTGGGTTCAAATCTCGGTCAGGTGAATATTTTTGTGATTCTTTTTATTTTTTTTAATTTTTCAGAACTCCAAGCAAAGCTCGGTTACCCAGGTACTATACGTAAAACGTAAAAAAACTGGTAGTCACAAAGAGGAGACGAACTTTTTTCAGCTCGTAATGAAACCACAAAAGTATTCTCATCGGAAAATAAATTCAAACGATGAAAAATTAAAAGTGATTGTCGATAAAACGAGTCAATTTCCAATTAGGATCTCGACAGCCACCTGCCCGCCGCAAAATCACTGTTGAAATCAATTAAAAACTCACGCCACGCCGCGTAGCACAGTTTTAGTTTATTGTTACTGTAAGTCTACGTTTACTATGGCTACGTAGCACGTAGTATCTGTAATAACAGACGCACAATAGTGTACAGCACACATGTATCTAACACGTGGTTTTGCAATATTTTCTTCGCAAATCTTCTGTATAAAAACTCAGGAACCATACTGTAAAGAGTTCCTTCCAAACGAGGCCGTGAACATAGATTCTCTTTGTATTCTTTTTACTCGACTACGGCGAGCCAAAAGGAAGGTTAATGATTTTGGCAGTCTATGTATGTATTTGTATGTATATATGTTTGTTCCACCGTAGCGCCTAAGCTACTGGTCCGATTTTAATAAATGAAGTGACAATAAATTCGTAATAATAGCCAGGGTAACATATTATATTATATAATTTCGCAGTCGAGCTATAGTTTTTTATAAAAAATGTAGTTATTCTTTGTATGGTAATTAAGTGACATTCGTATTGGTAGCCTTATGTTTTCTTCTATTGTTCTTTTTGTTTACGTTTATATTAAATTGATTCCGAACGGAGTGTATCATTATTAACTCAGAATGTCCATGGCCGGCCACCTTGACTACCGCCAAGACGGTGGGGAGTGCCCACTTCGTGTCGGCCGTCTGTCGCCCCGCGCCCGTCATGCGGCAATTAAAACAATTGTAGACCCCGCTGGTGTTCTGCTAGGTCGATAGACGACTATTTCATGGCAAGCTTTAGCTATATAAATGTAGGTACTAGGCATCTAAAGCTTGTCATCAAATAGTTGTTTGTGAGCCTTCGCCCGCGGCTCCGCCAGAGTCTAACAATATGCGTGTAATATACATAATATTAAGTATAAATCTTCCTCTTAAACCATTCTGTCTATTGATGAAAACTACACTAAAATCTATTGCGTAGTTATATTTATATATAAGGTTTGGTAAAATCAATTACGAATATTTTGGCAAATGATCTACTGCTTATATTAAGACGTTTAGGCAGAAAAATAATTTCAAAATTTTGACAAAAAAATCTATCCTAATATTTTAAAGAGGAAAAGTTTGTGTGTATGTTTGTTTTTTTGAATAGGCTCCGAAACTACTGGATGGATTTTGAATAAATTTGGCACAGATATAGAGTAGACTATGGGGACGGATAAAGGCTACCTTTTATCGCGTAAAATGTAAGGTTTAGGCGAGATTAACTTTTGCGCGCACGAAGTCGCGGGTAACATCTAGTACTAAATAAAATTACATTTCGTTCCTTACGGCGCTACGGAGGTCACTGACCTCACACAGCTGATAAAATTGATATTATTTAGCGACAAATACTTTGTTTTCGCTTTAAAGTCAGCTGTTTATGTGAAATAATGACCTCAGCACCTTAGAGAGAGCAATGTAATTTTAATTAATATAATATATTTTTTTTTGAAATTTTAAATTATTTTTCTGCCTAAATATTTTTACATAAGCAGTAGTTCTTAATATGCCCAAAATCTCCGTAATTTATTTTGTGAAGCCTTGTATAAGCTAATATGATAATCGTATCGTCATGAGCGTTATATACAATAGTAAAATGAAAGAAAAAATGTTGTAATTTACTCAGTTACAGTACAGTCACATTGCGTCGATACGAGACGTGACGGCGCAATTTGTAAATTGTATTTTTTTTTTACACAAAAAGATACACTTTTCATTTGAGATCAGGAATACACTTAACACTGCACATGCGCTGTGCAGCGCGGTGCAACTTGACATTCGAACTCCTAAAATGAAACCTGTATCTTCTTTGGTAATGAATAAAGTGCAATTTAGCTATCTTAAAAATGCAGCACCACGTCGCGTAGCGTTTCGTTTTGGTGTAAATTGACCCTTACAGCCCATTCTGAGTTATTATACCTCAAAGAGAGAGAGTGATCCTTATGCTGTCGACACGAAGGCCCTGTCACAGGTAAAATTACTATGAACGATAGTAGTAACTGGTTATTTAATATCTCTGAAACTTCATCGGAAGCTACAGTTACATGAAAAATTTTCTACAAAACATTTCTGTGAACCGTTTTGTGAGGACTGAGGAGTCTTCGTAAAGGCAGCATTAGGTCTCCCTAATAACATAATACTCTTGAACGTAAACATTTTGTTCCCTTTTTATCATCTGCCCCTTATTATAACGTAATGTGTGTTGCCCCCCCGCCCGCCCCGGCGAATATTCTATGAATACATTATAATATTTTTTCCATAATATTCTTATGTAATAATCTAATAAAAAAGTAAAAAGCATGGTATAATTATATTATTATGTTGTTAAGTTTTCGATATGTGAATAGGCATCGATGTAATATTTGTGTCTGTCAGTACCGAGAATAGTTTCATTGAGTGATCGTAATTCGTATTACAATCATTAGAATTGATCATAATAATATTATTATGTACGAGACTAAGATCCAATTTGAAAAAGTCTGTTAGAGCAACTATCTATTGTCTAACAATCATGCCTTATCTTTCATTAATACAAGGAACGAGAGAGATAACATAATATTAAATCACCGATTAACTTTAACAGGTGTTTGTGAAATTGGCACTCAAGACAAAATCCACTTAACACGTTTCAAGAATTTAATACATCCATATCCTATTCCCCGCGACACGCGCAAGTGGAGAAGGTATTTAAGCGTGACATAGTCTACAACCACCAGAAGGTTCTCGACTCGTGGAAATGGAGTGTGCAGCGAAATCATTTCATTTATTTAACTATTCATTTGAAGGTTAATGAGACCTGGTGCCTGTACCTGTATTCCCAATGAATTTTACAGCGAAACGGCAACTTTGAAACTTGAGTGTTTTAAAATAACAAATCCGAAATTAAAAAATGTTAGATCACTTGCTCCTTGAACATTAATCTGCCCCAGGCCATTGTGAGAAAACAAATGGCTAAAGTGTATAAATATCATGAGACATTTATCCTCGGCCCCCGACAGACGATCAACCACAATACACAATGTTGTCGTGAGCACCATTAATACACCGTTGTATTTTAATTTCAAAATGTTCACCGATCTAACAAAGACTCGATAGTAAGGTATGATCACAGACTGCTAATCTTTTCGACAATTCAATGCTTTAAAGTGTCTTGTGTTTTTGGAGTACATACATGCATATTAAGTTATGTTCTGTTCAGACCCAATTTAATCTTAACGTAAACGAAAAGACCAAAATAATGTGTCGAATCGATCGAATTGAAGTACACAGGTACCTGTAAAATTAATTGTAAGTATGCTACGAATCGTTTTGACCATTTATATTTATTTTGCCATTCTAATAATTGGGTATTAGGTATATCACTTTCAAATTAGATTCAAGAACGATCTTTGAATTAAAAGCTTTAAAGTTTAGTAAAGCTTTTCTCTGAAAGTCGTCTTACATGATTCCACAAAATTCCAAGAACACAATTCCAGCGTAAACATTGTTCTATGACAATGTAAAACACAGACGTGGCACAATGTCACCCACGGGGACGCGTGGGTGCGGGGGGTGCGGGCTCGTTAGTGCTATCAGATCTGCTGTCACCACGACATAACGAACATGTTGTCTGCGGTCCGAGCTCGGCACGTGGAGTCCTAGGTTAGGGACCTCACTTTACCTGACCTTTGAACCTTTTCACATAACACAAAAAGCTCACGTTCAGTTGTAGACCATTGACAACTGATTATTTTACATTAGGTTCACCTATATTTTATAATTGTTTATTTCTACGGAAGAATAGACAAAATGACAGATTAATAACGGAAATCTGTCATTTTGTCTTTTACCATCTGTCAGTACGTCTATTACAAACAAAACAAATCGTCTATTAATACAAAACGCATTTCTACGGTGATCGCGCTACGCGTGCTGGATTTAATGGTCGAAACATGTGACTATACTCATGTTCAATGGCCGGCCAGCTCCAGAGCCGGTGTGCTATATTTCGGACTTGTAACTGTGGCAATAGCTTAAAAGTGATACACGCGTACCCGGATTACCAGCGACTGGCCCACCATCACACAGGTAAGCGAAATCTGGTAATTTGTAAAAGGCTTTTGGGCACGCTACACATCGTAACGATTTAACGGTGTAAGCCGAACTGTGCCCCTTTTATCGATGGTGTGTATGGCAAATAGTTACCATAATTTTCTGCGAAATCGCACACACGATCGTTAAAACTGCACAGTTCGGCTTACACCGTTAAATCGTTGCGATAAAACGTTAGGTATATAGCGGGCTTTTAATATGAGCTAGCTGTTGCCCGCGGGCCCGCGTAAATAAAGTATACCTCGGGAACACCGTTCTTTTCGGGATAAAAAGTAGCATATGCTTTAATCCGCCTAGAGCCTAAATCACTGCCATACCAAATTTAATCGACGACGACCGAAGGGACAAAAAGGGCCTACATACGCCACTTTGGCCAAAAGATACACTTTTCGGTGTGCACATAAGTGGGGATATAGGTTAAAGTGGAGTTGGAGATAGCTGATACTGACCTTGCGCTCAGCAAGCTTCTCTGGATGAAACCAGGCGTAGGTTTCTTCTCACTATACTACACAGCTGAGCGGATTATATCGGTAGATTTATCGCGGTGAATATGGTTTAATATTGACGGTCACAATTAATGATACTATGAATGGCACTAGGATAAGAGCTGAAGTACGCCTTGCCCGGCAGCGCTTCAATAATCAAGAGAGGACCTTCTCAACGCGCTTTCAGACGTTCGGCCATACTCTGGTCGTTTCGTAAACCGCCGATTTGAATCCCCTTTATCTTCTTTCACAAAGTTTTTCTGTTTTCCTGGGTCTTGGATGTGTGTTAAATATATCTTATACCTTTAAACGAGCAATTCTTGTATATATTTTTTTAATGTTTTTATTTATGTTTCTGTGATTTTGGAAACGGCTCTAACGATTTCGCTGAAATTTGGTATATGGGGGGTTTTCGGGGGTAAACAATCGATCTAGATTACTCTTATGTTTGCGAAAACGTGTGTTTTCGAATCTATGCGTTTTTCTGTCCACGCAGAATATGGTCGCTAATTTCGTCTTGCCAGCCACTGTCCGTCTGGTCCAGCGGGTTAAGACGCGGACGGCAAGAAATGAGTATTACGGGTTCGAATCCCGCTCGGTGACTTACTTTTGTTTTTTTATATGTTCAAGTTTATATTTTTTTTTTATTTGTGAAACTTGGTCTAAAAATGTTTTTAGACCAAGTTTAAAAAAATGTAGTTAATGTTTGAGATAACAATATATATATTTCTCATAAATATGTCTAACATTTACCTATACTGATTACGTGAATAAGATTTATGCTTTCGAGTTTCACCATATTACAATAAATAGTAATAACCGAGCAAAGGTCGGTCGCCCAGGTACTGTATAGTATTAAGCGTATTAAATATATTTGCGTTGTCTGGTACCTGTGATACAAGTTCTTCGGATACTTGGTACTGGACCAGAATGACTTGGTGTGTAAGCGTTCATGGATGTTATTATTATTAATCATATACTATATTAATACGCAAAACGAAAACTTTTTACCCCTTTTTATGAAAGTTATGCAATCGGAGTAGTAAGAAATTTTGCACAGTTAAAGTTTATCTAGAGGAAGATGTGCAGAAAGCTAATATTTTATTGAACAATGCTTCAAATACATAAAATTAATAAAAATAAAGTTGCACACACCAACTCTGATTAATAACTCACTCTACCAAGCGTTTGTATGAAACATGATAATAACATATTGTCAATATTTCTTAATCACATTCCATTTACAACATTTACATATTTTTTATTGCATATCTAAGAGGCAAAATAACAATATTAACCTTGAAAATCAAAGTTTAAAATATGAATTATAGTCGAATAGCGACCTCTGGTTGGACCATTGATTGGATCGCAAGCAATTATGGGTATATAGCGCGCTCCTGAGTCCTGACTCCTGACTCCTGACACTGATTACTTATAATCTTGTTGAAACGGGCATCTCTTGTATTGACGTTGTCCTAAAATAATAATGATAATTAATTGTGCAGTCTAAAAACGTAGTACACGTATCCGCAATACGTGGTACCTGTCCAATATACCTAGCGAACATTTCAGAACACGTGACGTCACATGTCGAATATCCCACGAGATTACGTTTCAAAATCATCATCACCTACGACCACGAACGTCCCCACTCCCCACTAAGCTGGGGGACAGGGGAAACAAATGTCCTCAATGCGAACAGCTGATAATATATTACAACTACACATAAATAAGTAAACATATGAAATAAGTTTGATGAAGTGTTTAATTATAATTTGTTTAATCACAGAGTATGCGAGACAAAGTTATTCCGAGTCAATTTCGTTACGAAGCAATTTTTATTCGTTACTTAACAGTGTCGCGTTACTAACAGGCATTGCTACTTTATTGTATTTTAAAAATAATTGGATGCCCCAAGCCCTTACGAATTACGTATTCAAATATTTTAAATATAATAAAGATGACATGAACAATAAGTCTAGCTCAGTCAAGCTTTCACCTCGTACGAAAACTTGGAAGGTCGAGAAAATATATTACCTCTGTTTGATTTAATACTTCATAGATGTATTAAATCAAGCAGAGGTATTTCATCCAATGATTTCAAAAACAAGGATGGTCTATGACGTCCAT
The DNA here is from genome assembly GCA_963565745.1 of Phengaris arion. Taxonomy (NCBI): domain Eukaryota; kingdom Metazoa; phylum Arthropoda; class Insecta; order Lepidoptera; family Lycaenidae; genus Phengaris; species Phengaris arion. Next base: position 17,486,326 of record OY751450.1, read on the forward strand.
TGACAGAAAAAAAACATACAAGTAAAAGTTACGCCATCTTGATTTCAGAATATTTTGTGCTGCGGAAAGCCAATGTCAAAATGTCAAGATGACAAATGACAAACCTCGACTGCCCCAAACAACCCTAAAAGGAGGGCAGTTTAAGTGTGGACACTTTTTGCCTCGACATGCCTCGTTTATAATATTTAGGTCTATGATTTCATGCGCTTATACATTTAAAGTAAATATTTTCGAGGGTCCGAGTAATATTATTTCTGTGTTCTGACCGCAAATCGTCTATTTTTCTTGATCGTTATTTTCCAGATGAAAATTTAATTCATAAAATATCTGAACCAGATATAGGTTGGCTTAGCGATTACCCGAGTTTATATTTTATTTACAAAAAATTACGTTACAAAGTTAGCATGTTATCTTAAATACAAGAAAATACGGCACGACTGGGCCGGTTCGACCGGATAAATATCACGGCCTTACAGAAAACCGGCGGCTTCCGCTGTTTCGACGAATGAGTGAGGTTACCGGAGGCCATGGGCGGCGGTAATTGCTTGCCATACCTCTAGCCAGTCAGCCATCTTGCCAGCCATACGTCTGCTTCTTTCCTAGTCCATTTAATAATAAAAATAAACATTTTTGTTTCCAGTTAAGATCTTAGGTAACTTCTATGGCACGTAACTTTGTTTGTCTGTTCCGCTACCACACCTAAACCACCGAACGGATTTTGATGAAATTTAGTACAGGGATAGAGTAGATCTTGGAGTAAAATAAACGATTCCTGCGCATTCACGGATTTCTGCGCGAACGAAATTGCGGAAAAAATAGAGTACTTTACTGAAATAATAATATTTATCTTTCACTAAAGTTAAAAACCCTGGACTTACTGTTTGAGTGGGTCCGGGATACTGTTTGAGTGGGTCTGGGATAGTTATGTTAGACAACAGACCCGTTATCTGTTGTCTGTTGTCTAACACAACTATCCGGGATTGGGTGATGTTTGAACAATAGGGATGTTTTGCTTATAACCTTCGTCTATAAGCTCGTCTATTCGTGGCTCATAGTCATCATCGATGAAGAAAACACCAAGTGGACTTGTAAACTTGTAAACATATATATAATTCACCTCAAATACAAGCTCTACAGCTCGTCACACCAATTTTCGTATAAGTGACAATACCTGTCACTGTCTTATATCTAGGTTCGACAATCGATATATTACTCACTAGCTTTTGCGCAATATCGTCCGCGTGGACCCGTGTCCACGTTATTAGTCCAGATATTTAGTTTCATGGAAATCGGTGAATTTTTAAAATTTTCACTATACAAACTTTCACTATCTATACTCTGTTAAGATACAATTTAATATTTTTGTATAACAAAAATACAGTAGGACCCTCTAAAGCTATCAATTTAAATGACACTATAATATTTACAGTGCAATAAATACAATGAAACATTAATTTGTTCAAAAGGAATTGGGGTTTTTATTTTTAATAAAAAATATAAATAAAATACAATACGTTTATTACAGGCATAGCCCATAATATAGTTAGTATATAAACGACTTGGCGCTAAGCAGATTCAGGATGGTGCTGGGGCTTCCACGCGTGCGGAACATCAGCGATGCGATGCGACGCCGCAGCACGGTGTGAAAACCGTCTGTGCGTGCATGTGCACGACAGACGGCATCGCAGACGCACTACAGTAGCGAGCGAGCCCCATCAACACCCTGAACGCGTTGTTATACTGTATTCGGAGAGCGTTGATGGCCCGCTGCGTGTAGCTGACCCACAGACTGTTTTTATCCGCTGCTTAAAAAAAGTGGCGACCACAAACCAAAATACTATTAAGTAAATTGTACAATTTTTATTTACAATTCATTTTTCATTTATTATTTAAGTTCAAATCCATGGAGAAGTGGAGATAATTAACAAATTGTTAATATTATATTTTCTATAAATATTCGTTGAAATGAGTTAATTATCACAGTATCACTACCTCTTGCAGATATACGACCTATGCCGTTGTCATCCAAAAGATGCGATCCTGCTTACATCTAACCTAATTTTATCTTTGGTCGCCGTGGCTCATTGTTCCATAGTAAAATTCCCCATGTTCTTTAATATTTTTGTCTGGAAAAATATTCAGTTGAATCTAAACATATTATGTAACTGATGACCATCATGTGAGTGGGGCAGGCGATTTCCCCAGTATATATATTAAGCCATAATTTTTGGCTCGCCGTCTGTGGACCGATTTTCAAAATTATTTTTTTGATGTTTCGGCATATGCTACCAAAAAGTAAGATTTTGCAGCAAGGTATACCCTGGATCCAAAAGTACTGAACAGAACTCCTGACTCCTTATACATACATGTTTGGGGATTTCGACGTTGTTCAAAGAACTGCAAGCATATACCACAGTATGTCAATTACAGTAATCATTATCATCATCACCAGTATCTTCACACGGAACACCAACATATTATTATGATGACATAGGGACTAACTACTCATTAGACTTATGTGCACCGATATCAATGCCTTTGTCTATAATTGCTAAAATCATATTCGTGACCATCATCATCACTGTAATATATTTATTTAATGCTTACTCCAAAAATTTTCAGCAGATACGCAGATCGGTAATGCATATTTGGTGAAATACCACAGTCTCTCAGAAAACTGAAATGAAATAACGCTCGAGTTTGTTTTGCCGAGAGAGTGAGAATGAGAAAGCAGAGGCATTTTTGTATTTATAACTTTCTTAAAATATGTTTATTATAATATAGATTATAAATTTGACTAAAAAGAGATAAAATGTTATTTTTATACAAAAAATTAAAACCGACTTCACAACTTTCAAGCCTTATTTTACACCCGCCGAGGGTAAATTATAATAAAGACTGAAATAATTATTTAACTAAATGTATGTAAGAGTGGTAATCTCAATTTTCATCGATATCGGTGCAGATTAAAAAAAAATATCATACAAACTTGAAAGGGAAACATATTTTTTAAAATCCTTTCTTAGTGCGCGTCCAGATTGTAAATTAAAACTACTGTCGAAATTTCACGTTTCTACTATTATCGGTTACGGCTGTGCGAACGTCTATACGTCAGTCAGTCAGTCAGTCAGTCAGTCAGTCAGTGGGGACATCTCCTTATATATGTACAATATGAATTGCGCAGAAAATATTAAATTTGATCTCGACATAGTCTATACCGTGTACCAGCGTCTTGCTCAAGTGCGGAGTGCATGTAGGCTGTCTTCTATTTCCCTTTATTTTGTGGCTCCAGAGTTCGCCGCTCGGGGATGAAATCACATTTGATATCGTCATTTTGTTACGTAACAATATGTGCCCATGATTGAAAACTCTAGAATCTAATCTGAGTCAGTGAGGTCGACCGAAATATCACATTGTCGTATCCTCGGTCACTAATATTTTTTTATCTCCGTAATGTTCTTATTCTAATATATTTTTTATGTATATATTTTTTCTTTACGGTCTCAAGGTATTAACTGCCATAGGACTGAAAAGATTATTTGTGACTTGCGATGTTAATGTTGTTATATCACACCTGCTTCTTATGAGTTGATTTTAAAACTTAGTTTGTATCAATTAATTTAGGTTCGGAATGATCGCTGTGAATATTTAAATTTGAGTTAATTTGTACGTTGTTGAATATTGAAAATCGCATTGCCAATGTTATTGTATGTCTATGTAGTATTGTCGTAAGCTTAGAACCGGTGGTAGAACCGGTGGGAGGCATCACGTATACGTTCAGAAAGTGTATATAAATACCAACTTTGAATAAAAATTTTTGCTTTGACTTTGACTTTAGCATCACCTTCTTCCTTCCTTTTGTAACAAAATTCTAACTTTCAGATTTAGAAAGGCACACGGATATTGTCTATACTTATATTATAAAGAGGCAAAGTTTGTTTGCTTGCATTGAATAGGCCCCGACACCACCGGTCCGATTTTGACACTATTTGTCAGAGACATAGAGTAGACCACGGGGTGGGCTACTCTATATCGCGGTAAAATGTACGGGTTCCGCAACAATAACTCGATGCCCACGAAGCCGCGGGCATCATCTAGGTACTAAATAATCACGGTGAGCATCGTGCTATAATAAACAATATCAACGAGGTAGCTCATTATTCGAGTACCGCAAGATATTTGAGGTCAGGGTTGACCTCCCACGGCCGCTGATAACCCCCTCCCCCTCTTGTTCGTCCCCGCTGACAGCCGACACGCCGCCGACAGCCGATAAAGTAATAAAAAATTAATTTGCCACTTAGTTCAACTCATGTTTTTAATTTGCTGCCACTGTGAATTAATACTAAAGCTCAGCTGTGAATAATACAGCGGTGAATGTAATGGCAAAAAAATTACACGGTTTCCTAGGGAGCGGTAATTGTCACGTTGTTTTACACGAAACGTTCTTTCACCGCTTCATCACGGCACCTATATGACGGAAACCATAGCTTAAGGGCGCATTTAGACGAGGCACGCGGTCTAACTGGGCTCTTACCCGCCACGCATGATACTACTTTCCCGCTTCTGTACACACAATACAGTATGGTGACCAACACGACATATCGTGTAGGTCAGCATATTGTGTCTGCGATGGCGCGCGGCCACAGAGTAGTAAATAAATATATATATACTTATGCACTGAGAAACAGCTTTAATAGAACGAACCAAATTTGAAAGTTTTGACGGCCCCTTCAACGGCCCACAATTTTTCCACACAGTTGTGGACACACACACCATTCTTTAATTTGTGGTGCGGCGCTGTCATAAATAAGATACTCGGAGAAAACACTAACATCCTCGTTTATACACTAGTTTCCTCAATACGTTCCAGGAAATAAATAAATAATAAAATAAAGAAAATCAATTGACGTCAGGTGTAACACAGGTAAAATGTGACTCATGAGGTCAGACTGAAGTCATCTCATTTTCCTGCGGCAATATTTACAGCACGTGATATGATGCAGGGTGGCGATGAAGTATCTCATTGCTTTACCGAAGTATGTGTTAGTAATTCGTTACCAAACCAACCACTGACACGAGAAGTGTGAGTTGTGACTACAGTAGAAATGGGTTTTGTCAACGGAAGAATAGATAAAATGTAATTTTCTCTACACAATCTGTCATTTTCTCTGTTACGTAATTCGTAGACAAAACTCATTTCTAGTTGTTAAAATCGCATGTCATCATCAGTGCGTGTACCTCACGTGATATAAAACTGCTTAATTAACAATAATGACAGATGCATATTTGCATAATGTGTCATTATTATGTCCAAAGTACAGTCTGATACAGTTATCTTTACAAAACTATTGTAAACAGATCAAATCAGGTACAAAATTATTATGTTAATAATACGTGAAGCAAAAAACTTTCAGTCCAGTTTTATGAGAATTGTGCGAATGGAGGAGTATGATATTTGGCACAGCTACGTGGAGGAAGGTGTGCAGAAAGCTTTTTTTTATTATTCTTAGAAATACATCAAATTAATAAAAATGACAACAACATGCTACAACACAGCGTGCGATTGACAGATACAATTTTTTTACGCGTTTGTCAATCAGTCACAACATTAACTTTTTTTAATTTTTTCTATGTAAGAGGCAAAAGAACCCTTAATACTTAAAAATTATATTACGAATTATTATGGGCGAATTGCGACCACTTGGCGACCTCTATCTAATATTACTAGTATTTGCCCGAGGCTTCGCCTGCGTGAAATTAGTTTTTTAACTTTTATTTTAGACAAATTGGGTCAGCATATATTATTAAGACATTTAACTTATTAAGGGCTGATTTTTCAATCGTCAGGTAACTCTTATCTGAGGAATAAAAATGTGACTTTGACACATTTTGTATAAAAAATCTGTCAAATTTATTCCTCAGGTAAGAGTTATCTAACGATTAAAAAATCAGCCTTAAATGTAAAGAATAATATATCGATAGTTGACGTCATTGCACCTCATCTAGCGTTTGTCTTTAATAATTGTATAGAGCTTGGTGAGTTTCCTGACTTAATGAAGCATAGCAAAGTATTACAAATCTGATCCAGCTAATTATTATAGAGCTATTTCAATACTACAGACCTCTAGTAAAATATTTGAAAAAAAAACAATTTTTACTATTAGCTCATTTCAATATTAATAAATTGCTACACAACAAGCAGTTCGGTTTTAATAAAGGTCGATCTACGACTGATGCAGGCATTAGCCTTCTAAGTAGTATATATGAAGCCTAGAAGGGATGGCAGGATGCACTAGGTATATTTTGCGATCTTTCAAAGGCTTTTAATTGTGTAGAGCATGCAACGGTGATCGGGAAGCTAGACTACTATGGCGTAAGGGGCAGGCACATCACTTATACTGTTAATTATAAAGATGTCACCTGGAGCTAAAATAGATCTGGGAGTGCCGCAAGGGTCAATTTTAGAGTCTTTCTTCTTCCTGGTCTACATAAACGATTTGCCTTTTCTTGTTAAAGATATACTAGAGATGGCTGTTAACAGCCAACGTGGTCTAGTGGTTAGAGCTTGACTCCCGACTCGGAGGCCGTGGGTTCGATTCCCGTATTGAAACAACAAAAAAAAATGTTGTTTCCAAGTTTGGTTAGGACAATGCAGGCTGGATCACCTGATTGTCTGACAAGAAAGATGATCCAAAAGTCAGACCTGCACCTGATCTCCCGCCAGTCGTGTCGGTCATCCGTACCACTGGGTTATGAGAGTAAAGGAAGAGTGCTCTTGTATACTGCCACCGTCACCGGAACCGGTGTGGGGGAGTTATACTAGAGATAGTGTTATTTGCTGACGATACTACACTTATTTTTAAAGTGAAGCGACAGCAGTCGGACTATGACGGGGTACATAATGCTCTCTCTGAAATAGTAAATTGGTTTAGTACTAATAATCTGCTTCTTAAAGCATCTCAAACAAAATGTTTAAAGTTTACCTTACCAAATGTGAGGCATGCACATGTACTATTGAATGATGCTAAACTTGACCTAGTGGACTCAACTGTATTTCTAGGTAAAACATTACATTCTAAGTTACCACATATTGCTAACCAAGCGAAAAGTCTCTGTTCTGCAGCATTTGCAGTCAGAAAAATTTGACAAAGCTCTGACGAAGCATCGGCACGGTTAGTTTATTTAGTTATTTCCATAGCAGAATGGCCTATGGTATCCTTTTATGGGGTAACGCCGACATTCGTTCTATATGTGTGCTGCAGAAGCGAGCTATTAGAGCTTTTTATAAGATGTCCCCATACGCCTCCCTAAGAGAAAAATATAAAGAAATAGGGTTCTGACTGTACACTCTCAATACATTTTTGATGAAGACAGCACACCCTGGGAATAAGATGACCTTATGAGGCAATTTCAGTTTACTAACTAAACAATGTGCTTCAGTACTGTAATATATTGTAGATATTATAATTTAATTTTTTTTACTTTTTTGTTTACATGTATGATTTTTTTTAAAAAGAACAATTTCGGCTATCCTTTTTATTATCCCTTCGCACCCGCGCGAGTTCTTACGCTGGTTCTTCTCGCCGGATTAGGGTTCCGAACCAGTCGTAATTGTAATTTTTTTTTTCTTTGTTTAACGTTCAGAAAACAAAACCTTGATTCTTATTCTGAATAAAATATTTTTATTATTTATTTTATTTTATTTTAACGCTATCTTTATTATAAAAAACTTTAATTACCTGTTTTACCCTTTTAGGAATTGAATTGTAGAAAACGCTGAAATACATAACTCATTATTTTTTTAGACTCAATTCATATGAAATTTCATGCAATTATGTCTGATGCTTTACCTGATACCTGAATGTGACATTGTGTGAGTTCGACAGGGGTGAAGCAATCGACATAGATTACCCTCCAATATTACACGGATAATAATATGTGATGAATCATGTGACTTGTTAAATCGTTTTTTATGAAAAAATGAGCAATAGCGGGAGGTTTGGCAGAGGTGAAATATCTAAATTAATTTCAACATCTGTAATACATTGTCTTGACTACGTTGTGGCTACTACTAGTTATTTATACTACTACTAGTTATTGGCTACGCACCCCAAGGCCCGTATTAATAAAGCGGTCTTATCTCTATGACAATTCTCAAGAAAGTACTTAAGATGTTGTTTTAATTAATAGACCGTACTTAAGTACGGCGTATCAAGTGAGTGCGAACGTATTAATAAACGAGACTCGTTACTCAAGTACGCTGTCATAGCTGTCAAACTGTTAGTTGAGAACGCGGTTTCGTGAGTACAGTCAAACCTTGACTTGAGTACGGCTTGGGCTACAGTACAATATTAATTGTTGTGTTTTTGGATGTTACAATTATGAAAATTAAAATCGATATACTTACGATTAAACAAACTTAGAATTTACACTACTCAACACAAAATAAAGTTATAAAAAAAGACGCTTGCAAAGGTTTTGCACCATTCTGCCAGTGTCGAGTATTTATAGATTTTTTTTCGATTTTGTTTATTTATTTACATGAAACGAATTGCTCTATTAGCGAGGGTGGCGCCGCGGGTAAGAGTCAGTCATTTAGAATTTTTGCCTTACAAGTTCGCTTCAAGGCCGAGGCATTGGATTGGATTGGATGAGTGAACATTAGGCACTTTCAAGCACACATTTTGGATTAAGTACCAGGACCAAAGTTCTCAGTATCTCGCATCTTTCTGCATCATTCTAATAAAAAAATTCGCTACAGCATGTTCGTTTATTTGCGTCCAAAAAAAGCCATCTAAACTTATTTGATGGCCTCTGTGGCTCAGTGGTTAGCGCGTCGGCGCTCAAGCCCAAGGTCGCGGATTCGAATCATGTCGAGGGAGCAAAAGGTTTCCTGGGTAACGTGTGTATTAAATATGTGTATTATTCAATAAAATTCTTAAATATATTTGTATAGTATTTCCGTTGTCCAGCCCCAATAACACAAGTTCTTCGGATTCTTTTCATGGGGTCATATTGGCGCGTCGTGAAGCGTCCAAAGATAAAGATATTATTTCATTTCCCAGACGCGAAGGTGACACCCGCGTCATGTAACCTCTACCAATACCTCATGCCACAGGTCACATGTCGGCTGTCGGAGTCAAAGGGCGAGTAAATAAACTCGTTTAGCTTTGAACGATAATCTTGTTACTGTGTTTGTTCAGGAGTTCGTCTGTGAGGGCTGTGACGTCATTACTCATGCTGCTACATGTCGTGGAACCCACACTATAATATATAGCCTCCGTGGTCCAGTGGTTTAGAGCTTGGCTCGGAGGTCTCGGTCTCGGAGGAGGAGGATTCGGAGGCTCAATTTCCGTTTTGGAACAACAAAAAATGTTGTTTTCAAGTTTGGTTAGGATAATGCAGGCTGATCACCTGATTGTCACAAGAAATATAATCCATGCGGCGGATGGGCAAGTAAAAAGTAAGTCCTGAGCCTGATTTCTCACCAGTCGTGTCGGTCATCCGTCCCACTGGGTTTCGAGAATAAAGGAGGAGAGAATGCTCTTGTGTACTGCGCACACACTTGGGCACTATAAAACAACTCCTGCGTACCTGACCTGTTTTCAATGAAACCGGCCACCGTCCCCGACAACGGTGTGGGGAGATATACGCGCAGTTAAACTACTTTTTTAAAATAAAAAATAAAATTTATTTTATTATTTATTAAAATAAAAGTTAAAATGTCGTTTGGGAATGACAGAGTTGGTCCGAACAAAGTGTCGATTCCCGAACGACATTAATAACGTAATTGCCCTGTATGTAACATGTATCCGAGAGGAAGACAATGCACTTATAAGATATCTAGTGCAACAGATGTACGATGTCTTCACTGATGATCTGCTTGTTTCTTCTAAGCTTGTTGTTTGTTTGTTATTTGTTTGTTTGTATATTATTTTGTCTGCATCGAGTAGGCTCCGAAACTACTGGACCGATATTAATAAAATTTAGCGCAGACGTAGAGGAGACCGCGGGGAAGGACATAGGCACCTTTTTATCTCTGTAAAATATACGGATCCCGTGTTTTCTTTTGTGAGCGCGAAGTCGCGAGCAACATCTTGTCTTCAATAAATTCCAACGGCGATAGAGACAGAGGTCAACGACAGGAGATCTACACTATAGGGGCTAGTTTTTTTACCTTGACTTACGTTCATGAAACCAAAGAAAAAGTAATTTGAATGGAAAGAACAATACATTTTTTTATTGATCATTCTCGTGTTTAAATAATCAAGTTTACAAATTAACACAAGCTGTCATTTACCAAACCCGAAGCAAACACATTCAGGGTCGCGGCCGGCCCCGGGGACCCAGCCAGCGTGCTGATTATTTATTTAATTAAACATTTTATGACATTTAATATACAATCGGGTGTTCCTCCGAGACAGACAGCTTGGTGTATTTTATTCCAATCAATACAACACAGTGTACTGCAAATGAGCGAGAAGGTCTGTTTAACAATTACACAAGTTACAACATGTCTGTGTGCTACAGACACGTTACACTACATACATCATTGGGGTTGAAGATAATGGCACAGATTAAAGAAATATGATAATAGTACGTGACACTGCCTTAGGGATATAATAAAATCTTTTTGGTTGATAATCATTGGGAAGAAAGAAAAGTCCACCGCGTCACATTCCGTAAAGCGTTTTTCACATTACGCTATACAATATACACATTACGCTTATAGTGCACGATAATGTGAGAGGCGCGTTTTTATGTCGTCGGCATAAGGTCGTTTTCACATTGATTAGTCCCGATGTCCGATATAGCGCGAATATATTGTAATGTAATGACAAAGACAGCTATATGTTAAAATTTAAAACATATAGCTGCCTCTCACATTATCGCGCGCTACAAGAGATACCGTATAGCGTGGTCCGAAAAGAGTTTAAGTGCTTAAGACAATGAATAATATTCGCGTAAATATAAGAAATCAATATCACAATCAAAAGTTACAAACTGCAACCCGACCACCTAAAATATATAGCCTATGTTACCCGGGCCATTATTACGAATCTATTGACATCTCATTCATTAAAATTGGGATCCGTAATTTAAACGCTACGGTGGAACAAACATACATACATACATATACATAGACTGCCAAAGTCTTCACCCTTCCTTTTGGCTTCGCCGTAGTCGGATACTACTCGTAGACCTATAGTAAAAGGTGACTCAAAAGATCTTTTGAGTCACCAGACAAGTTAAGTGGTCACTAAACACAAATCTACATCTAATAACATCATCAGCTAGCAACAAATGCTTATGTGAATCACAATGTTATTTTTATAGAGAGTTTCATAATCTTTTGTCATACTTTAGTAGATGTGTTACAGATTTTTTTTATTTAAGTTTAATACGTACGTTATAATTTACGATTTAAGTTTATTTCAAACATTATCACTGCACTCAATGTCCAGAACAGAGAGAGTAATAGCAAAAGGACGAAAGCCTTGCGGCTACGGTGTAGCACTTACGTAGCGGCCGTCTACGGCGTAGTAAGCTACGATATCGCTTACGGCCAAACAAGTGGATACGAACGAGATATTATATACATTTCTATTTTGTAATGATTTATTTTATTCTTAAATTATTTCAAAAAAATCCATACTTATGATTAGTGAAAAAAAATGTTATTATAACGTATATAGTTATAATAACATTTTTTGAAACACAAATTTTGCAATTCTCAACAAAAAGGGAATCTAATTTAAAAGCGGGTAGAGTATTCTCATAATTTATTTGTACTATAATGCCGGAACCCAGCCACAATACATTGTCAATGACATGTCAGTTTGATATATCCTAATATAAAACACACGGGTCGGTTCGGGGACACACTCCCTCGAAACGGCTTGACCGATTCTCATGAATTTTTTTTGCGTATTCGGTAGGTCTGAGAATCGATCGTAATCTATTTTTTTCAACCCCTAAATGATATTAAATGGCATTAAAAATACATACAATGGCAAAGCAACGTTTGTCGGGTCATAAGACGAACAAATCGTGACAACGATCAACCTGCTGTAACCAGAGCGCACGCTCCAAACGTACGGTGTGCGAGTCGGTAATCTGTATTTTTATACATTTAAAATATTTCTAAGCATTTTTTAATAAACTATAATCATTCAGCACACCTTCCTCCACATAAACTTTATCTATGGGCTAGATTTCATACTCCGTTGCACGATTCTCGTAAAACTGTACTGAAAATGTTTGCTCCACTTTCATATAATAATGTAAATACATATTTTATTCTGGACGACACCAACTTGTGTCTCACACCAAAACAACGTGGATCTTAGCCATATTATCGACCGGTGAATCATCCTACTAATATTATAAATGTGAAAGTTTGTGAGGATGGATGGATGGATGTTTGTTACTCTTTCACGCAAAAACTACTGAACGGATTTCAATGAAATTTGGTATGGTAGTAGTTTAATCTCTGGATTAAAACATTGGATACTTTTATCCCGGAAGAGTACAGTGTTCCCGTGGGATACTGTATTTACGTGGGCGGAGCCGCTGGCAACAGCTAGTTGAATGATACATCTGTGTTGCTAGCGAGAACTAAACACAACACTGATTGAAACATGAATGACTGGCCGGGAGCCGGGAAACTTTTCCTCCGGTATTCTCCATCGATTCCTGAGTTACATCTCATACAATGTAACTGTTACATCAGCTAATGTATGCCGCGTCACTCGCCGCGTCACCGTAATGGCGGGTGCCGACAGCCGCGGTGTTTATAGCCAACATTAATCCAGCGGCGACCAAAGCGCTCAATTTACTCAACTGTATACTGTCCCTGTAGAACTTCTGCAATAATCTTCCGAACGTACTTCAGATCAGGCAAGACGTTCTACGAGTTAAGATGGTTAATGGCATTTAAGCATGTTCCTCTTGACCTAAAAAAAATATGCATCTAACCTCACTCCTCAAGTAACTTATAAATTTGTACGTTTAGCGAAAACTTCAGTAATTAGTTTTACGAAAATTGTGCAACCGGAGAAGTATGAAATTTGGCCAGTAAATTAAGGTTCATGATGAGGTAATGTGTGCAGAAAGCTAATATTTTTTAAATGATGCTTAGTTAAACATAAAGTCAATAAAAGTAACAATAACACACACTGCCTCAGTTTATTAACACACACTACCGTGCGTTTGATATATACAGTTTTGTCACACGTTGACGTTTGTCAATCTGTCACAACATTTACATTTTTTTTTTTATGTAAAATGTAAAAGAATCCTTATAAAGTGGAAACTTCAAAATATGTGAATCATTATGGGCGAATTTCGACCACAGGTCGACCAACCTCTAGTATTATTAATGTCTCTAGACCGTGGTGGGAATTCCTTTCACAAGTGACAAATAACTCTCCCATTTCAAGTAAATTGGCCATCTAGTGGCAGGATCGTGCTTTAGGCGCGACGAGTGAATAATGTTCGGGTATTTATTTCATTTACCTACATATTACGCTAAGCTGAGAGTACAGTAAGAGTAACTGTATTTTGTTATGGCAATGAAGTGCGTGTCAGGTCACGCATAGAATGGGGTTCCGTGGCTACCCATTTATGGTTTTTATAATTTATATTTAACATTTTATATGATATTATTTAGTTATTTTACCACGAAATTTTCCGAGTGAGCGAAACAAGTTAGAGCTCTATGGCGAAACAAGTTAGAGCTCTATAACTCCTGAACTAACAAAGTTATCTAACCCGCGAGTTCCTTCAGAGTTCGTCACATGGACCATACCAACGAGAATGTTTCAGATTTTTCGAGCCAGCCGTTAAGCTTTTAGAGGGCGAGACGCCCAATAAAAAAAATGCGCTTTAAAATTGAATATCTCGCAAACGGATAACAAAATCAAACAAAATGTCTTTGCAACCTCTCAATGTTTTTAAAAGACTTGTCTAATAACACCCCACACTATGGGGTAGACTCGAGAAAAAAAATCAGCACCACTTTACGTGTAAGGGTGGTTCACCAAAAAATATTTTTCGTGATATTATTTTAGCACTTTGTTGACGTGGTAAATACACACATCCATGCAAAGTTTCATCTTTGTAGCACCAACCGTTTGGACGGTAGGCCGAAGACGACATGACGAAACTAAAAGGGGTTCAGACACATGAGACGGAAGCCTAAAAACACTATAGTAGCGATACTAGTTAACATTTTAACTGTACCAAGCATATTTTCGGCCCCATCACCAAAATGCCCAATAATTATATTACATAGTACATTACATACACAAGCGCATCATATGTAATGAGCGGACGTATCAGGCAAGGTCTTCAGTGCATTACATGTAATGCATGGAGTTATGGACAGTCGAAGTGATGATTGTGTACGCGGTGACAACAGCGGCTCGTCATATAGCCCTTTAATATATTTTATTTTATTTATTTATTTATAAACATTATATAACAACATATCTTTACTCTCTAAGTGGCTCGAAAGTGAACGTGTTAGAGATTGTTAGTCGCCCAGCGCCCCCCGCCCCTCACCACTCGGCCTCGTCCTGTGGAGGCGAGCCAAGCAAGAAAGTAAATTTACATTTAGATTTTACAAGCCCCTTACCGGCTCACAAAATATGTGTTAAGTACTTGTATAAGTGAAGGGTTCGTAATCCTTTACAGATTTTCATTACAACTTTTACGTGTGAACACTCTGTCATGATGAAAATTTAATAGAGCTTTAAACCTAAAGTTCAAGTATCAAGTTTGAATAGTTCAAGCACCACTTAGTTTCCTATTTATTGAGTATTGTATGATGTCGTCCTTGGTAGGTGATAATAGATGTTTGTATGTAAATAAAATAAACTAATACCGACTAGTAAGTAGTACTACCGCAGATAAGGGTTACATCCGCTCTGGCTGACTCTAGCAGGTAGCCTGGGCCTCAGCTCGGGCCTCAGCTCGGGCTGAGTTTTGCTCGGAGTTCTGGTGGTACGGAAAAATATTACAGATCACGATAAGTACTAAAAATAATCATAAAAGTACTCGGCTGACCGGAACTCGTATAATTTTCCAACAACGCAACCTAAATGCTATGCATACGGAGCTGAGCCACGCTTTTACAATTAAAGTGCGAAATAACTCATATTATCTTATTACGCAACAAAAGAAAATAGATATTATATGTATAAACTAAAAAAATTGCTAGCTATATCGATTTTTCAGCACAAAACCCCCTACGTAATTGTAATTACGACTAAGTAAATGTTCTGCTCCAGAAATTATATTGTAATACGTATTTTCGAAAAGTTCCCTCTGCGACAGTTCTAAGTCAGAGACAGATTCCTCTATCTGTGACTGTATATTATTGAATTCGTTGAAAAGCGAGAAAGCTCCTTGTGTTCTTAGTTTTAAATCTATTTTCTTTATATCGTCCAAGTCAATAACATTAATAAGTGCTAAAAAATTTGCGAACTTAGTTAGTCTACCCTTGATAATACCGCGCTTTTCTATTAAATCTTTAATATTTTGTTGTGTATCTTCGGCCACGTTCCGCTTCGAATACAGCGCCGCTAATAGCCGGTTTCAGTAACCTATCTACCAATAACTATCTGTTAAAAACGTCGTCATTCAATCATTTTCTGTTTTTTTGCAATACAAATTTGACGTATCTAACAAATAGTTACTGGTAGACAGGTTATTGAAACGCAGAAAAATAGGCTGAAGGCTGAATGAACTACCAGTTTTGAGGTAACGTGGTAACTGCGAATGTTATTGTGCAATGTGCATGCTAACTGTCCCGTGTCCCGTCGACCATCGTCAATACGGATTACTTCGTGCACTCAGAATACTGACTACTGGGGCTGCATAATTATACATCAGCAACAATATTGAACAGAGAACTTCATCTCATTACGAGCGTTAAGTCATTACGAAGCAAAACAACAAAATAAATTATGATATATAAAGAAGTAGAAAACTGAACATTATGTAGAATTATATTTCGGTCGACGATAGTTTAGTGCACTCAAAACACGCAACCGACTCGCCACAGAGAAAACACCAAAATTAGTCACGATCGCGAGAGAGCTCAATCCGAAAGAACAATCACAGTTGACGACATATGACCGGTTTCAATGACCTATCTATCATTAATTATTTGTTAAAAACGTCGCCATTCAATCATTTGCCGGGTTTTTGCGAAACAAATTTGACGTTTCTACAAACAGTTATTGGTAGATAGGTTATTTATTGAAACGGGCCGATAGATGAAGCTGACGAAGAATAAGTAAAGTAGAATAGGATTAGCAAGGTGAAATGAAACATCTTGATTTTCCTAAAGTCATTAAAGATTGGTAGTTAAAATTAGTTTAATAAATACTTCTGATTTATTAAGTAAGATGGTGGTGTTCCAGTTTTACTATAATTAATATCCCTTATATTGTTTTCTTTTGTATTTTTACATACCGTACTTAATTTTTTTAAATAAGAAGTGTTTTAAACATGATTAAAAAATATATATATTAAAATATTTTTTTCGTAGAAAACAAAACACGGTGTTTTGTTCTTTTTTAATTTAAAATTGCGTGTTTTTTTCCAACCCTCATCAAAATTAAGATCCTATTCACAGGCTGTCTCTGCTAGCCGAAATGAAAATGACAGCATGTGACTTGAGCTTCACTTAATTACCCGACTGCGCGACGCAAAGGGGGGTAATGTGTTTATCAGTCTATGTATGTATGTTTGTACTTTTGTGGCACTATTTAGACCAAAAGCGTGGGCCTACTTTGATAAATGATACGATGTTTGATTCGCCATCACGGCGAAATCAAAATGGCCTATTTTGGACGCCATAATGGGAAAAAGAAAAATTGAAAATTGACGAAACTATATCAAGTGGGATATCGTTTAATAGGTATTTAAAAATATTTTTTAGGTTTCTCATATCGTTGTTCAATCAGAAATAGCGTTTAGGATCTATAACGATCTAAAGTTGGTTAGTAACGATTCTCACTTACAGGCTTGCCAGAACTGATATTGTTGTCTGCAAATGGTCTAGTTTTTGTTTCTCTTTCTTTTATCTTTCTCAGAAACAAAAACTAAAAAGAATAAAATAAAATAAATTAATTAAAAATATTAACAAAAAACCGACTGCGTAAATACTGGAAAGAAAAAAAAAACAAGTGCGTTTTTAACATTATAATATTATTAGGAAGATATATTTTTTTTCTTTTCAGTTTTTACGCAGTCGGGTTATTTTGATATTTTAATTAGTCTATCGTTTCAGTATCCGCCCCTAAGGCTGTCTCTGCTCGACAGAATGACAAGGGCAGAATGTGACTTGTATACCCATATTTAAGTTATGTCACATTTAAGTATTTGGCCGTATGCCGTTAAAACAATAGGATTACGCACGCGAGACGCGAGGGTAGTAATCTGCTGATATTGCCCATTATACCGTTTAAGTAATTGTTTGGCGTCTGTGGAGTTAAGCTACCTAACTTGTGTCCGTCAGCACATACCGATAGTCCAGTAGACAGGAGTTATAGTAGTATATAATAAGAAATAACTAAATAGTTTTAAAAATAACTAAATTAGGTATTAGTAAAGTAATCAACAAGGAACGCAATGACGAGTTAACATTTCCTTTAGGACTAATTATTATTATAATTGAAAAGTGTAGATAAACCGACTTTTGCGTAGAATGTTCACTAATTTTATATTAAGTAAACTTTCTGTTTTCTCCGTGGAAAATACCCGTGAAAGAATTATTTCGATACGGCAATTAGTTTCCAAGATATTTATCATTAAAGTGGCTCTGTGGGCGCATGTGTTAATGCACCTGCTGCTGTTTGTCATGCCCACGTGCAATGTTACTCATCGAACCACTCTGACAACCCATGAATCACGCAAGTTGGGTGGTGGGGATTCGCCTACCCTATCTATGCAGCGTACTCGGGAGGAAGATCATTATTACAGGTACGTTGGTATAAGCAGCATCTCGTTATTAAAATTGTCATTAAAATAGCACAAGCATTATATTTCTTTTGTTGTTTATTGATTAGTAAAGTGTGATGTTTGAAGTGTAAAATTGATTTTTAATGTTGCAAAATGGATTGTGATAATTCAGTTATCCTTTATATAAATGTTATTACGAATAACTGGAGTTTTAATCAAATTAAACAAGTTAAATGTCAAAAGGTAAGTCTTCTGAGTGAGTGTTGATTAAGGTAAGATGGATAAACGCGGTCAAACCTGAGGTCCTCCGAAAGGCTCAGACGCGATATATGGCGCGAGCTCCGGGCTGTATGGCCGAGGTGTAGCGTGGCCGCGTTACGTACACTATATTTCAAAATAAATAAAAATAAAATTATATTATAAAACCAGTGTATCTGTATACATAATAGCTTTACTCTAACAAGGTTTCAACTTTCAAGTGATTTTATATACGCAGTAACATTCTACGTTTGACAGAAGACAAACGGCTGCAATTTACAGAAAGTTTTACTGAAGTCTTACACAGTTAGTCCAAACAATTGCTTCTCATATCGACGAGCTGTTTTAATATGGTTAAGAATACTTAGCTATGATATATTTAAGGATTCCTCTATAAAAATGAAAATGAATATGAGAGTATATATGGTTGGAAAGTATATATATTTGTGAATAAATTTCAAATAAGTAGGTACTTTCAGAATTTCCTACTTGTGGACCTACCACCTAGGGTTAAGTTCTAATATAAATGTTGTGAATCATGCAATAAAAGACAAACAAATAAGCAATTAAAAGTT
This sequence comes from Phengaris arion, assembly GCA_963565745.1. Lineage (NCBI taxonomy): Eukaryota > Metazoa > Arthropoda > Insecta > Lepidoptera > Lycaenidae > Phengaris > Phengaris arion. The sequence continues at coordinate 17,505,132 of OY751450.1, forward strand.
ATAAGCCCCGTCTCATAACAGCGCCGCGCGCAAAGCGCCCGCGACCAGAGGTTATCTCGAGCTAATAAACCGCCAGATGTGCCAGCTATCTGTTTGTTATTCTACGCGTAGAGACTAGAGAGACCATTACGTCGAGAAAACCTGCGAAAGTTCTCGACTTTGCGTGAGAAGTTTCTCTAATAAGAGAGACGAATTGAGAAGAAAGATCCATGTTAAAAATAATAGTTATTTAACCGGTGCTGGACACTGGTATAACGGTAACGTTACGTGTACGCCGCTGTCAAATGTTCCTGCTAGGCCCCCTGAACGGAGAGCCTATGTACGAGTATATGTGAATAACAACTAGTGCAGTACCCGGCGATAAATATTGCACATCGACCTTTGGAAAGAGACAATCGGCTAATTTCGGCTTCGTAGAGCGTTATCTCTGTCGCACACTACCTATGTGACGTTTTGTTAGTCGTTGTTCAAATGCGATAGAGTGCGGTCGCGTCCAGTTCAAAATACATATATATTTAGAGTTGTTAACACCCCCAAATTTAAATAATTTAAAGTTGTACTATGGCAACTTTAGGGAAACCTTTACAAGGTCAATCACGCGAAATTATCTACAATGTTTATAAATATTTTGTAACCGAAGCTGACAGATTTAAGAAAAATGGAGATAAAAATGTAAGTTGCTATTTTAAGAAGGTTCAAGAGCGAGTTGCAAATGCCACTGGAATTTCAAGAAGAACTTTGAACAATATATTAAACGAAGTCAGTACTGAAACACATTCTACTGAAATTAAGTTCAGACCTCCAAAAAAAGGGAGACCAAAAAAGCAATTTCGTTTGGATATGGACGATTTTGATTATGATGTTGTTCGAAGAATGGTGTATGATTTTCACTTACGATGCTGCCAACAATAAAATCATTATAAGCTAAATTATCTGAAGCTTTTAATTACAATGGGTCTGAAAAGACGTTGAGAAAAATACTTCACGAGATGGGATTTCGGTTCACTAAAATGGAAGATAATCGAAAAGTTCTAATGGAAAAGCACGATGTAAGTTACAAACGAATGGAATACATCGATAAAATACGCAAATTTCGCGAATCAGAAAAAAACATCGTCTACATGGATGAGTCTTACATACATACATCCCACACTAAAGGAAAATCTTGGAGTGATGATAAGAAAAAAGGAGTATAAAAGCCAATTTCAAAAGGTCAACGTTTGATAATAGTTCATGCGGGAAATATAAATGGCTTTGTACCCGGTGCCTTTTTAACGTATAAATCCACGGACACTACTAGGTGACTATCACAATGAAATTAATAACGATAACTACGAAAAATGTCTGGTTAATCAATTAATCCTAAATATACCCAGTGATTCTGTTCTAGTTATCGACAACGCACCCTATCACAACAAATATGTTGAAAGACCCCCCAACTCAAACACCATTAAACAGGAAATGATCAACTGGTTAAACAGACACGAAATTCCAGTTGATCCAAAATTAACAAAAACCTAGATTTACGCTATTATATGTCAGCCACAAGGAGAGGTATACAGGGTTTTCCGTGGACAAAGTAATTGCCGAATATTGGCACGCTGTGTTGCGATTTCCATCATATCATCCGGATTTTAATCCAATTGAAAATATATGGTCTCAACTGAAAGGCTATGTAGCCTCTAGAAATGTGGGTATGAATTTAACTACAGTAAAAACATTATTGACTGAAAAAGTAAACATGATCGGGGCTGAAGAGTGGAAAAAGGTTTGCGGTCATACATACAATCAAATGTGAGAATGAATATAGAAGCATTCAACACGGTTTAGACAATTACACTGACAGATTAGTGATAAATACGGCTGACAGTGACAGTGATATTGACCTCTATGAGAGCACAGATAGTGAAATGGAAGTAATTGAGAATTAGAATTATTATTATTTTTATTACAATGTCTCATGCTAACAATAGGTATAATGGTGTTTATTATGTACACTACAGCTGTAATTTTCCAAAATATACGTAAACATAATTAAATAACATTGTAGATGCCGTTTACGCCGTACAGTCTCCACACTTCCGGTACACGCACGCCGCGCCGTTAAAGAACTAAAGTTCACTTTATGACGAGATTCCAAACGCTCGACCCTCATGGCGAAGTTGGTTCTGCTCCTGATGTAGTCCACGACCTGCTCGACCGTCGTAGACCAATGCAACCTGGACACGTACAGCGGTGTCGCGGGAGTCTCACACCGCAACAGCTGCTCGGATCCTCCGGGTGCGGTGCCGCGATGGTTGCGGACGACAGGTTTCTTCTTCTTCCTCTCGACTTTGATGAACCCGTCATCAATGCACGTTCGGCCCTTTTTAGAAACAGCACGCTTTTTTGAAGGGGCCTCCTTCATCCCTTTGTTTTTCGGACGCGGGGGAGGTGGCGGGGGAACGCAAACTGCGACACTTGCGTAACTTGGCACCGGCTCCTTCGCGGGTGGGGAGCGGGCAGCAGGGGCGGCAGCGACGATGTTCGTTGAGCCATCGGATAATGCTGACGGGCTAAACGTGACCGCCTGCGCGCCTCGACGACGAGTGACGTTTGCTGCATCAGGTGACCTATATATTGAATTAACACTTTTTAACTGTGATAATTCACTACGTAAATCACTTATGGTAGACTCTGGTGCGTGCAATCTACCTCGAACTTCGGTCAGTTCTTCCTTCAGGAACTTGATGTCCTTCAGTAGGCTGACGACGTCGACGTGGTCCAGTGTCACCGGTGGCAGCTTATGCAGTTTTTTCGCTACAATAGCTGGTACTTCATCCGGATCCGTCTGCTTTAGCAGTCCATCCATCTGTCCGTCGCGATGGCATGTTCACGCTCTGGCCGAGCGTCTCGTACAGCAAATGCTTGCCTTCGCAAATCTCCTCGCTGGTGAAAGAAGACTTGCAGATCTGCATTATGCTGACCTCGTCCATGGTGTCAATGGCATGCTGGATAAACGCTAGGAACTCATTGGCCACGAGCGCCATGATCACGTGCAGCGGCAATTAGCCGCGCGATTAACAAAATATTAATTAAATAAATAATATTTGCTGCATGTGTATAACGCGGAGCGCGACCGTTCGCTAGCTCGACACATTACACTATATAGACAGTGTCCCACGGGAACACTGTACTTTTTCGGGATAAAAATAAGCCTACGTGTTAATCCAGAGCTGAAGCTACTACCATACTAAATTCCATCAAAACCCGTCCAGTAGTTTGTACGTGAAAGAGTAACACAGATCCATCCATACAGCCGTCCAACCTCCCAAACTTTCACATTTATAATAGTACTAGATTCTGCCTGCGACTCCGCCCGTGTAAATGCAGTATTCTACGGGATCGCTGTACTTTTATACGGGATAATAAGTAGCCTATGTATTAATCAAGAGCATAAACTACTACCATACCAAATTTCATCAAAATCCGTTAATAGTTTTTGCGTGAAAGAGTAACAAACATCCATCCATAGATCCTCACGAACTTCCACGTTTATAATATTTAGTAGGATAGAGGAGGATATAAAGTTTATTATGATGCTTAAAATTACATTTTTGAACCATATACAATATCGCGGTACAAAAAGACAGTATTTTAACAATTAGGGCACATAGTGTGTACTTTAAAGGACAACTATAGACATACACAATACTCGAAAGTCGATTTAAAAAAAAAAGTCAAGACTGTAGAATATTTGACGTGGTAATACTGATCGCGGTTGCGGTTTGACAAGTTGCCGCCACATCTGTTATATCATGTCGCTGTAATCAATAGCGTTAATTAGCAATTAATTTTCCAGGAGAGCTCTACTTAGTACCATTCCATCTACCAATTAAAATCGAAATTATTTCGCTAGTAACTACGCGACATCTCTTTGAAGTTCGAAGCACAAATATCGCTAATTTCCGCTAGTATCAGACATTGTGCCAGCTATAGACAGAGGAGATGCTCAGGTAAATCGGCCATCAAATTTTGGCTCAGCGCAAACGGGCTACCGACTGAAGTCGCGCGCTACCGTCACAGTAGCCAAATACCATACTGCCTATCGTCCAATCGGCACGACGCTACCGATTGGATCAGTTAGAACTGATCGTGTATCGTCGTGGGTTAACATGACAGTTTATACAGTTTACGTCAATATGATACGAACACGATTTTGTATATTTTTGTCGAGTCGCCGCTAGAGACAATAAGCGGTAGCGGCCGATGACACAATCGCTCGCTGCAACTTAACCTTTATGTGAGTAACAAATAAAACATTATCTGAGTGACGGGGTATCCGGGTATCTTCATACAGTTTATACGTAACGCAAACAATCAAGATCTGCTAGAACGTTACACATACTGTGAATATTAATATTCAGGACTGAATGTATCTACGGATACATTTTTTACGTCTCTTCAACTAGCTCATTCCTTGAATTCGTGGAATATGAGACTAGTTGGAACAGTAAGAAAAAAAATCGGTTGTCTGTAAAGTCGGTTTACTGACGATAGTTGAACGTGACAACGTCATAAGAAAATACTGATGGATCGCTCACTCAAGTAGGAGAGAGACAGATGTCGAATGCTGCCGAACGCGGAGGCCGATTGTGCCTCTTTGTCGCTCGTTCCGCGCTCTCGCTTGCACTTAAAGCCTTAAATAGAACGCCTCAGAGCGAGGTAACGCCGCATGAGTCATGTTTTTCGTGCGTGCAGCCGGCTCCATCGAATTATAAGACGTTCTCACGTCAATAAACGATTTCTTCCTGCAAATATGCAAGCACACAAGGAGAGGGCGATTTATTCTTCTAGCTTCGCATTTAGCATAGAAGCAACTGTGTGCTCCTACGTACCTAAGAAGAATAAAGCAGTAATGATGTTGTCATCAATGAACATGTCACCAGATAGTAGTTAGTAGTAGTTTTTTTACAAATCATTGACATTGCAGCTTTGGGAGCTTAAATTATTTTACATGGCACATAACATTGAACTTAACCCAACATTTGTCTCGGTGACAGACGTAAAAAGTTTCTGAAATCATTGACACAACATTGTAGACACGACACGACGTTGTAGATACAACTGTGTGGTAAAAATATCAAAAACAAAGATCAAAAAATTGCATTGTGATATCAAAATTACATGTGAGATCTGCAGTGCAGGACGTGTTTGGCCAAGAAATAAGCCTATCGATTTCTTCCGGATCTACAAATTCAATTAGTCAGACTAGACGAGATTCTACAGTACAGGCGTGTTACAGTCGTCACAAGTTGCTACATACGCAGAGAACTCAAACACTAACTGCAGAAAACAAGTTTGTGATGATCATGCAGTAGCTCGTCCAAAATGTAACGCCGGCTTCGAGAGCTGTACTAATTATGTATAAACAAAGTTTTTGTAATTTTTATAGAAATAAAATATTTTAACAAATGTTTATTATTTTATTTTTATACGAAATTATAAATACTTTTTTCATAGTCATACAAAACACAAAGAGGTACCCGGGTACCTTGTCACTCTATTGTGAGTTTAAAATATGTTTTAGTTTCCAGAAAACATTGTAAATAGTTGACCGGGTCAAAAAATATATAATTTGCTAGCATTGATTTCCCGCGTGACTTTAGGTTTTAAATTTTCGTCCCCTATTTTACCCACCCAGAGGCTGAATGTAAAAAAAACACTGAAATACGTAACTCATTATTTTGTCCGTACTCAATTCGCACGAAATATTTATTACCTATTTTACCTTCTGAATTTGGAAAAATCCTTCCTTAGTGGATGCCTATGTCATATGAGAAATACGTGTGCAAATTTGAAAATTTCTAGCCTTACGGGTTTGACCTGTGCGTTGATACATCAGTCAATCTGCTTTGTCTGCTTTGTATATATATATAGATAAATAGTTATGAGCTCTCGGGAAGTCACAGCTACCTACAGGGAACTCACATAAGGGAATGAAAATTGTGTAGCGATGATGAAATTAATGGTTACCTATTAGGCATATTATAAACATCATTATAATATTTACATGGCATGATAACACTTATAATAAATGTAATAAAAGTAATCACGATTAATTTTAAATCTTTATTCAATACTATTATTAAAATTACATTATTAAGGTATTCTAAACAACTTTTAATTTTTTACGTGTAATATGAGATTCCTTTCCTAAAGTATGTTGGAGTTTATCGATAAAATGTGAGTATATGAAGGTACGAACATAATTGATTAGGTTAATAATAATTTGATACAACGTGTGCGGCCGCGTCGCTAAATTTTCCGGGATACAGTTACAGGGCCGGGAAACCTCTGTGGGCTTGTGGGCTTGTGGGCTTGTTAGCCGACGGATCGCGGCACATTATATCTCAACGTAAACAAAAACACAATAATATATAACCGCTACAGTGCTACCAATCTCACTTATTTACCGTGCAATAAAGAAATAAATTTACACATAAATGTAACTAACCCTATGGGTATGTTATTGATTGTACTGTAGGTTCTTGGTGGAAATTCATGTTTCACAGTATTAACACACAGGACTTCTTGCACTATTTCCACTTTAATAAGTATTTTTCATTAATTTTTATATATTACACGACTGGACACCTGATGATGACTTTGTCGAAGCCGGTCGTGTAATAAATAAAAATTAATGAAAAACACTTATTAAAGTGGAAATAGTGCAAGAAGTTCTGTGTGTTATTACTGTGCAACCCTATGGGCTCAAGTCCGAAATAAGCTTTTTATTTATTCATTAGGTCAATTTCATAATTTTGCTGGACACCATAACATCGATGTAAGCAGTTGATGTAGCGAATAGGCAAGGACGTTCGGAACAGTCCACGTGAACGACCAACCAAAGCACCATTATTAGATATTATGTAGTTTTTTGTGTCGTCTGGTGGTAATTTATTTTATTTTTAATTACTTATTTGGCTCCGGTGAAAGTTGTTGTTTATAGTTTCGTTCTTTATTTAAATAATATTAGTCATTGTATACAGTATAGTTTGTTATATAACTAATTGTTTAGAGTTAAGCTTTTATACTCATGTCGGTGGCCGCGAGCATATGCGGTATCAACAATACACAATGCCCAATTTCCAATAGATGATTCAGATGCACAAAAGGCTTAAACATCCATCAAGGTAAAACACATAACCACAGTTCAACAAGTTCACACCAGTATCCCACATATTCCAATACCATATTCACGTCGTCACAACCAGCCTCAACGCCAAATTCCTTTTGGAAAAAATATCCAATTTAAAATTGTCTGTTCCAATCCTAAAAATAATTCCGAAAGGTGCCAGGATCTAGGTAGCCATACATCTGTCCTCAGTGATTGAGAGGTCATTTCCAACCCCGATTGTAGCCAGCGCTGGGAAAACCTTCTCACTTTTCCATTCCGTATACTACACGCGGCACAAGATAGAAAACAATCACTGACATCTAGCATTAAAAATAACTGGACTCATGCCATCAATCCTTCACTAACCAATATATTTAACGACAATCCAACGCCACGGTCACTGCGTAAAACGCAGAATATAACACAAAAAATTGAATCAAAGGTCAGTGACGGAGACCTAAAAGGTGCCGCCAATTTGCTTTTTTTAGAAGCTCTCTGTAACAAACACCCATCACTTCCCACCACCTTCATCCAATTCTGCTGTGCAACCCGTAGAGGCTTGTGTAAAATATATATAAACCGCAATAATGTCTTTCAGGAACAGCTCGGCTAGTGGGTACGATGGTTTAAGTTCCCAGCATTTAAGGTATCTCATTTGTGCCCCGGGAGACTCCGGCAGAGCGCTTCAAGTGGACCTAACAGCTTTAACAAACCTAATGTTATCTGGTAAGGTGCACCTAGATATAATTTATGGTGCCAATTTATGCGCCTTAAAAAATAAAGACGGTGGCATCCGCCCTGTGGCTGTTGGCTGCACCTACCGAAGGATCGCTTCCAAAGTATGTTGCAAATTATTGAATGAGGACGTTTTAAACAAATAGTTATAGATAGATAGGTTATTGAATCGGGCCGTTACCTGGCCGTGTACCTGGGTAACCGAGCTTTGCTCGGAGTTCTGATAAATGAAGTAAAAAAAAAACCCCACCACATTCTGAACTTTCAAACAAAGCAAAAATTATACATACGCATACCAAACTGCCAATCGGACTGACATAATAGAGTCGAAATTGTTGATATATTATTGATTTCTTATGTTTACGCAAATATAGTTCATTGTTTTAAACACTTACGGATTGTGTCGCGGTGCACTTTTCTTTTTCCCGACGTTTCGGCTACTTTCCAGCAGCCGTGGTCACGGAAGGACCGAGGTGTCAATTGTTCTATTTGTTGAAGTTGTTCAAAGTATCCGAAGATTATTCAATTATTATTTGTGTTCCGATCCACGCAAAACATACTAACAGTATCTTGAAGCCGCGGCGAGAAAAAAAAACACCGCGACACAATCCGTAAGTGTTTAAAACAATTGTTGATATATTGTTGCACGACGAAAGAAAGAACATATATAGCTTAAAAATGTTTGCCAGGGATTAGACCTATCTAGATTTTTCTCCCCCAAATCTCCCTACATATTAAATTTCATTGTAATACTTGCAGCCGTTTTAGAGAATCCAATTATATTATATATACAAGATTGTCCCGTTTAAAGTATAAAATATTAAAAATGATATCGCTTCCTATTCGCTTTGATCTTTTAAACTACTCGACGGATTTTAATGCAGTTTTCAGCAATAGATAAAGTGATTCAATAAGATTTATAAGTATGTATAATACGTTGCACCAGTACGAAGCTGGACGGGTGGCTAGTAACTATATTAATCAATTTACATTTGTTTCAAAATAATACCGTGCATGCGACAGTATCTACTTCAGTATTCGCCGATTCAATTTTAAGACTCAGAGGTTTTTCATTCAAATCATCACATATTAGCATCACGAAAATCCTGCGAAGTGAATAATGTTATTTACAAAATGCGGCATGCGGCTTATGAACGAACTCCGAGGAATAAAGTTAGATTTTTGTGGCTTCTGCGTATAACGATCAACGAATTTTAGCTTCTTCAGCTTTGTATCTCACAAAGCATCAAAGTCAAATTAGTTTTAACCACTGATTTTAATGTAATGTTGAAAGTATTAATTCTTACATCAATCTTATAGTGAGAAAAATTAATTTTTTTACATCTAGCGTCATGCTGGGTATTGAGCCGTACTTTAGTAAGTGAAGTTGTTATGTAAGAAGTAGAAGTAGCTTCCGACAGATTGCGTTATATCCAAACTCGTGTCGCGACATGACGCTACCTTGAGATTTCACTCGCAACGCCGCTAAGGAGGTTTCACTTTAAATACAATGCCTTCGTACGCAATACAAATTGCGCCGACAGCTTGGCATAACTCTATTGTTAATCCGGTTAAATCCATTGAAACCAAAAATAATCAGCATCAGCAGCTCAATCAAATCAAACGAACAGAGATGTTGCCTAGTGCGGAATATCACATTTTTATTAAATAAATAATAATAATAAAAATAATTAAATAAAGTAATGACAAATATACATTTGTGTCGAGTTTAACTCGTGATGTCACAGGCTGATATATCGCTCTCTTTCATATTGTAAATTTAAATTGTTAGTATCTTCGTTATTTTTTAATATATACGTAAATGGGTTCTAGATTGGTTATAGCATGTGGTCTAAGATCGAACAGACGGATTTTTTTTACGCAACATGCCTATTAGTGTCGAATAAAATCCCTTCGAATACTTACTTTAAATAAATGATCTTAATGAAACTAAGGGTCAGTTCACGCCGAAACAAGACGATACACGACGAGGCGCTGCATTTTAAAACTAGTTATTCAAAATTTTAGTTTATTCATTACACAAAAAGATACACGTTTCATATGACATCAGTCACACACTGCACATACGCTGTGCAGCGCGGTCACAGATTAATAAATATAGTTACTACGTAACAGCTACATCACTCCCATACAAAAGCGAAAATACCTACGCTATAATTGCCTATAAAATCTTAATAACAAAATCTGCTTTTCGCAACGAGAAAAAATGTACGCGTACAAAGAGTCGAGATTGTGTTGCCGGCCGTGCGACTCACGTTACACGTGAGTCACGCGCTCCATCGCACGAATATGCCAGGGTTGTACCTATGCGAATTATTGTAATTTATTTGTCAATCTAATATGTAAAAAAATATTTATACTTTTTTAACCTTCATTGAATTGTCGATTATTAAATTTTATAGTTGAAAATATCTTAAACCGCGTAAATAATTTTATAGGTATATAATAATAAAGAAAACAGCAAAGCAGACAAAAATCAATAAATTCTAAAATAAGTAAGTATTGCAATTTAAAAATTATTAATTATTATTATTTTATAATAATTAATAATTTTAAGAATTATTTTTTTCTGGCTGGAGGCTGTTTCCTACAAAACAAACTACCAAGAACTAAATACCTGCTAAAGAGGTCAAATTACTAAATTTAGTTGTTAAACTACTACACTGCAGCCATCAACCTGCACAATAAATACATGGCATTTGGACGCGTAAGCGCGGAAACGTGCGGTGCGAGTGCGTTGGCAGGCGTGCGGCATGTGGCCCTTTGTTGATTGTCTCGTAAGAGACACGCCCAGCGGTAGGAAAATAATGCGTATCCTTGAGCGAATGACGAACGCCTGGCGCGGTGCAACATGACATTCGAACTCTTACAATAAAACGTGCATCGTCTTATGTAATAAATAAAGTTCAATTTCGAATAGCTATGTGTCTTAGAAATCCAGTACCGCGTCGCGTCTTGTTTCGTTTCGGTGTGAATTGGTCCTAAACCTCTAATGCAATTACTACACAGACCAGTACATACTGATTGCACTCACACACTTAAATCTTTTTCTCAGACTCTAATCATTAGTAAATTAAATCGAAGAGTCGATACGTACGCAATGAAATTAAATTTCTTTGTTCTCACAAACCCGCCGTAATATGAGGGGACGATTCTATAAGTACTTAATGCCTATAACAGTGAAATATAAAAATACATTTTCTTTCTTTTGTACATAAAATTGATACATTTTGAGCAGTTTGTCCGAAACACTGTAAATATTAGGTATATTTAATGTCAGAAAGAAGTAATCATTTACCTTATACCTACCAAGGTTGATTGTGAAAAGGCTCGGTACAGTCGAATGGAGTTGTACAGTCGCCATCACCACGCCGTGAGCGGAATATAATGGACAGTCGTGATCGAAAAACCTTTACTTGTACTATTACCTGGGTAACCGAGTCTTGCTCGGAGTTCTGATAAAGTAAAAAAATGCACAAAAGTATGAAATAAAACTTATTTTCTAAATAATTTTTATACCCTTTAAAATTATATTATTACCCTTTTAAATTCGGTTAAAATTTTAACTATTTCTCTACTCAATCTTCTTAATTTTGAAGTCCGCACCAGGCCAAATAATATCCTTCAATATTTTATAAAACTTCAAGAAAAATTAAACGTTTAAATTTGTTGGTACCGACTTCAAAATTAAGAACATTGAGTAGAGAAATGGTAACATTTTAGCCGATTTAATTTTTTGTTTATTAAGAAATAGTTATAGATAGATAGGTTATTTAAACGGGCCGTAAAAAAATTAAACCGAGATAATCATCACATGTTTGGTATAAAAAGAAAAGCTTTGGCAAGGCAATCACAAATATATATACAGGGTGTGTTCAGACCAGTCCCATTAACTTCGTGGACTTATATTAGGCCATGAGATAGATCCATTGGTACTAGTCATTTGCTTTTAATCGATTGTTTTTGTAAAAGTTAAAATGTTCAATATGCAATGTCAACGTACATAGTATGTAACCACACGGGCGGAGTTGGCGGTCGGAGGCGGACGCGCGCGGGGTAGGCCGCGCAAACACGTCCGCGCGCCCGCGCAGGTGCGAATAGAGAAAATCAGCTGATACTAGCAGCTGTACAGTATGTAGTAAATAAACCACGAAAATTGCATAGATTCATAACAATCCTATTTAAAGTTAGATAGCTCTGTGGCCTAGTGGGTAGACAGTTTGATTTGCAATCGAGAGAGTGCAGGTTCGATTCCCAGGTTGTGGCGTGTACCAATAAGACTTTTTCAGATCACATTCGACTCCATAAAAATAATAGTATGGAATGCCAATGGGCTGTCACAACACACCTTAGAGGTTAAAGTATTTCTAGAATTGTACCAAGTAGATTTACTGCTCATATCAGAAACTCATTTCACCAAAAAAAGGCATTTTGAAATAAATTCTTATAAATTTTACTACGTGGAAGTGCCATATTAATTAAAAACAACATTCGGCATCACGTTAGCAGTAATTATTGCACAAATGAAATTCAAGCTACAAAAATAATAATAGATGACTGGGCCGGACCACTTACAGTGGCTTCTGTTTATAGTCCCCCAAAACATAATATCAAAAGTGACGACTATACGAAATTCTTTACTACTTTAGATAGTCGCTTCATTGCAGGCGGAGACTACAACGCTAAACACACATATTGGGGCTAACGTCTAATCACACCAAAAGGTCGCCAGTTGTTTTGAGCAATCGAAAATCTAAATCTGCACTCTATGTCATCAGGTGAACCAACTTACTGGCCTGCTGATCTAAGAAAGAGGCCAGATCTGATTGATTTCGTAATCGTAAAAGGTATTGCTGGCATATATTTTTCTTGCAAGTCTTTACCTACCTTGCCGACTACATACCCGAAAATTGATTGAAACATATACCGCGACTTAATAGCAGCTACAATAGATATTAGTCTCCCACTAAAAACTAAAGATGACGATAGAAAACGCCGTTGAACATTTCAACCTTTGTGTGAAACAATCAGCCTGGAACGCAACACCAGATACCTCCAAAATGATTTCCATAATAATAATAATAATAATAATAATAATAATAATAATAATAATAATAATAATAATAATAGCCCAATCCTATCCAGCTAATATTAGAGACATAATTGCTCAAAAACGAAAAGCACGAAAACAGTGGCAGAAATTTCGATACCCAGCATACAAAACAAAATTAAACTATATTACAGCACAATTAAATACACTACTTAAAGACAACAGAAATCGGGCAATCGGAAAATTACCTTCAAAATCTTGACCCCAGCGCTGCTACGGACTATTTACTCTGGAAGGCTACGAATAAAACTTGAACGACCTATTATATATATATACCTCTCTCAACCGCCACTTCGCAAACCAGACGGTACTTGGGCAATTAATAATCTAACAAACACAAGTATTTGCCGAACACTTAAAAAACGTATTCCAACCAAATCCCGGTCAAGGTTCCAAAATGACTGATCCTGTAGAAGATCTACTGCTTCAAGCCCATCCATTAGAACTCCTTATAAAAAGCTTTACCAAGCATGAAGTTAAATAAGCAATTAATAAATTAGACCTAAACAAAGCTTCGAATTATGACTTAATAACTACAAGGGCCAAAGAACTGCCTAATGAAAGAATACATTTATTAACATATATTTACAACGCGATATTAAGAAAAACAATGATTCCGAGACAGTGCACAGATCCTAATGGTACCAATACCCGGTAAGGACTCTGAAGAAGTAAAATCATATAGAGCTTGTTACCAATTACATCAAAAATATTGGAGATTTTATTCCTCAGTAGACTAATGCCCATAATAAAGGAGAATAATCATATACCTGATAATCAGTTCAGCTTTCGGCAGCAACATGGGACTGTAGAGCAGGTCCATAGATTAGTCAAATATATTAATATAGCATTTGAGAAAAAACAATACTGCACAGCTGCATTTTTAGATATAGCCCAGGCTTTTGATCGCATGTGGCAGGAAGGGTTGCTATACAAAATTAAGAAAACATTACCTATTGGATATTATGAAATCATAAAATTTATACCTGACAGATAGTCACTTCTTTGTTAAAGTGGGAGAGGAAATAACACCATTATACAATATTCTAGTATTAACTGTACCTTATATATACTGCTGACCTCCCAACCTCATGTGCTACTGTTGCTGATGACACAGCTGTCCTGGTTTCTGATAAACTCCCGGAATTAGCTTCTAAAAAAACTACAAAATAGCTTAAAACAAATTGCTAAATGACTAATAGACTGGCATTAGTTTTTTTTATTTTTTTAGAGCAAACGAAACTAAGTCTGTCCAAGTTACATTCACAAACAGACATAACATCTCCCAACTGTTACTTTAAATGGAATAACAGTCCCACAAGCTGATGAAGCGAAATACTTGGGAATTTATCTAGATAAAAAACTAACGTGGAAAAAACATATCTACACTAAACGTCTGGCAATGGGACAGCAGGTCCGTAAAATGTACTGGATGATGAAACGAAACTCACAGCTAACTTTAATAAATAAACTCCTCGTATATAAATCAATAATAAAAACCGATATGGTCTTACGGTGTGCAGTTATGGGGAACAGCTGCAAACTCAAACATTGAGATATTACAGAGATTCCAATAAAAAATATTAAGCATGATAACAGGTATACCTTGGTACATAATTAAAGATTTGAAAGTAGAATTGAAAGACTACACCATGACCTAAATGTGAATCCAGTCAAGCAAGAAATAAAAGATAAAATAAAAACATATATAAATGTCTATGCCAAAGAGTTGATGAGCAATATAAAAGAGGCAAGGAGACTCAAAAGAAAGATCCCGCAGGACCTATTATTATTATATGCTTTGACAATATAAAACGTATATATATATATATATATATATATATATATATATATATATATATATGTATATGTTTGTTTTTCTGTAAAAAGTAGTTTAGGAACCAGTGCCGGGCCGCAGTAGTAGAAGTAAGGCTGGGACTGTTAAGTATTGAGCTGAGAATCGAACACACATATATTTTTTTATTTATTTATATATGGCATCGGCTTATAACCATTTGCCAGTGTCAAGTTAAAAAGGCGGGAAATAGAACTTTCGTTTCAATTTTCAACACCGTATTCCTATATCGTCAAGTCTGAAGTCTAGTCAAAGTTCAAATATATAGTCAGTACAGTCTATGAGTCATGTCAGTCGATTCAGTAAAGTGGTAGAAGCTTTACTGAAAGTTCCTAGGGAGTTTTGGCGGGAAACACAAAATAGCACGTTTTTAGAAGTTGTACCACTTGCCCACACTTGTGCACGATAATGAATATTTAATGGTTAATATTCTACCAATATTACACATTAAGAACCGAAATAACACAAATTTATATGAAGACAAGTTTGTTATTGTTCACTATTCCGCATTATTAACGGCTTATCGACGTAACACAATACAAAGACAATATTTAGCCAACCCTGGAGGGTTGGGTAAATATTGTCTTTGTATAACCCTGGAGCGCTCCAGCGCCGGCACAACTCAGCGACTGTTCAAGTTACAAGCAACAGCAGCAACTTCGGTTGTTCACGAAACAAAACAAGTACTTTTGCAGATCCTTCTAATGTTAGAGTGGTGATAATATTATTACAGAAACAATTGTGATATTTTCTTTATTGGTACATATGAGAGATATGTTTAACACAGATACGTATTACATATGAGAGATGCTTAACACAGATACGTCTACACTATAATATATAGCCTTTTGGCTAACTAAAATAATCTAACTAGATAGGCTTTGCATGTGACATCTGTCAATGAGACATTGACATTATCTACTTTTTATAACTACTTTAATATGCAACATATGCTTCGGGACAAAGAAAATTATCACAAAGTACAGTAAAACAAGGTTTCCAATTTTCGTTTATTGTAAAACCAAGTTTCCAATTTTCGTTTATTGTACATCGTCTGTAATACTAGTATGTTTGTATCTGTAATACAATGTTGACACTGATAATATAACAGAAAAATATGTAAGGTTTAATATAAGAAAAGAAAGTTATTTTTAATAAAAAATTAATAAAAATTATTAGGTCATTACACATGAAATTGGCGTTTTATAAAGAAGGAACATAAAGTCGTGCGCTTTCCACTCACAATGTTTGTTCACCATTAAACCTAAGAATTTTGTAGAGTCAACTTCTTAAATTTTTGTATCGCCGTAACAAATGTCAAGATCAATAGTTGGCCGTCTAGGATTTTTAAAGTGTATCATTTTCGTCTTACTTAAGTTTATTTTTAAATTATTATTATGAGCCATTTAAGAAATTTGTCAAGATTTATATTAATTTCATTTTGGTATGTGTTTTGGTCATTACATGTTATTATTCAAGTAGTGTCATCTGCGATGAGCGTTCCCGATTATCATTGGGCCATTGGGCAACAGCAGGTATTTTAAAAAGTAGATTAAAATTGTATGAACTTTATAATGAAAGAACAATGAATCAAAGTGAAGAATTTAAAAATTTTGTAAGGTTATATTCAAAAACATTTAAGCAAGTTTGCTCTGCAGCAAAATCTCTTCACATTAGAAATAAAATTAAGAATTCGAAAAACAACTTGGCAAATCATTGCAAATGAAACTGGAAGAGTCACCAGCCGCAACACATGTTTTAAATTGAATATAGATAATAAAATAATTAAATCCGACAGTGAAGTTGCAACTGCTTTTGAGAAATTCTTTGCTGACATTCCAGTTTCAACCACCAAAAAATTATATGCCCCTCCTACTGATGCTGAATTACTTCTTAAAGATAATGTAAAAGAGTGTGAAATCGAATTTAGATTTAAAGAAATAGGACCGCAAGATATTATTAAAATTTTTAATTTATTAAATATTAAGAATACTGCAGATTTATGGGGTCTATCAATGAAAGTTATTAAATCTATAATCGATATTATCACACCTTACTTAGCAACTATTTTTAATGATTGTATAAAAAGTGGCGTATTTCCTGATTTAATGAAACATAGTAAAGTTTTACCTCTGTTTAAGTCTGGTAGTAAGTCGGATCCATCTAACTTCCGACCTATATCTATTTTGCCAACACTAAGTAAAATATATGAAAAAATAATACTTACTCAGTTACTACATACTTTAATATTAATAATATTTTACATAATAAACAAATTGGTTTTACGAAGGGTCGCTCTACAACAGATGCTGGTGTTGATCTGATTAGTTATATTTTTGATGCTTGGGCTCTCCCAAGTCGCAGGATGCTCTAGGAGTTTTTTGCGATCTCTCTAAGGCATTTGATTGCGTGCAGCACACAACATTGATCAGGAAACTATGCCACTATGGAGTAAGGGGACCAGCACTCGTCCTCTTAAAATCTTATTTATCAAATAGGACTCAGAGGGTTGAGATAAATGAAAAATGATCCACAGGTACCAAAATTGAGATGGGGGTCCCACAAGGATCCATTTTAGGACCCTTTCTTTTTCTGGTCTATATAAATGACCTACCATACCTTATTAATGGAAAAAACGGGATAGTCTTATTTGCCGATGACACGTCACTTACTTTTAATATTAATCGCCAAACCTCAGGCTATGACGAAGTAAATAATGCTCTCTCAAAAATAGTACACTGGTTTAGTGTTAATAATCTTTTGTTAAATAGCAAAAAAACTAAGTGTATAAAGTTCATGTTGCCAAATGTAAGGCAAACTGAAACCAATGTTCTATTGAATGGAAAAGGTATGGAACTATATACAGCTGTCTTTTTAGGTATAACTTTAGACGCAAAACTACAGTGGGGCCCTCATATTGTTGGGGTGGCCGACAGACTCAGTTCAGCAGCATTTGCAGTGAGTAAAATAAGACAATTTTCAGACGAAAACACAGCAAGACTTGTATATTTTAGTTACTTCCACAGTATAATGTCCTATGGCATTCTACTGTGGGGAAATGCTGCCGATATAAATACTATATTTGTGCTGCAGAAGCGAGCTGTTCGGGCAATCTACAAGCTGGCCCCCAACACTTCATTAAGAGAGAAGCTTAAAGAAACTGGAATCATAACTGTAGCTGATCAGTATGTTCTATCAAATGTATTATATGTTAAAAAAAATTTAAACCTATTCAAAAAGAAAAGTGACAACCCAAATAGAAATACTCTAAATAAGCATAAGCTTGATGTACCAGTGACTAGACTTAGTAAAGTAAAGAACTCGTTTAAAGGCCAGTGTATACGCCTATACAATAAGTTCCCAGAAAGCGTTCAAAATTTTTCAATCAATAAATTAAAAAAATAGTTAAAGAACGTTTGTGTGCTAAAGCCTATTATAAAGTTAATGATTTTATGAATGATAGCACACCATGGGAATGAGGTGACCCCCTGCAAGGCTATTTCTAAATTACATATATTATTGTACTCTTGTTATGTAGTTTTAGTCATAACATTGTTATATATGTCTTTTTTATATTTTAAAAGAACAATTTTCCATCTTTTTGATAAAAGATGGCCCCGCGCGAGTTTCTTACGCCGGTTCTTCTCGCCGGGCTAGTTCCCAAACCGGTGGTAGGCATCATGTAGATCGACGTTCAGAAAGTGTATAAAAATACCTATTTTGAATAAAAATTTTTGACTTTGACTTTGACTATCGTACAGGATCCACTTTTCATCACAGGTAATGATTTGATTTAAAATCCCTTCATTATTGTGCTGGTTGAGTAATGTAACGCAGAAGTCGACGCGCGTTTGTCGGTTTGCTGCACTCAATTCATGAGGTACCTTTCAAGCTTTTTCATCTTCCCAATTTGCTTCAAGTTGATTAGAAAAGTTTTATTACTAACACCGCAACCTGCAGTTAACTCGGACGTGGTTTGCGATGGATCCACTTCCACAATAGCCTTCAATTCTTCATTATCAACTTTGGTCTCCGGCCGTCCACGGGGCTTGTCCTGCAGGTCGAAATTTCCAGAACGAAAACGTTGGAACGTGTTTTCTTTTGCGACACCACCGCCATACACATCATTAATCTTTCAAACCGTTTCTGCAGCACTAGTGCCACGGTGGAACTCTTACTCGAAAATAATATATTTCGATATTTCAAGTTTTCCATTTTGTAAACAGAGTGATGCAAATAAAAAACCAAAAGAGGAAAAAACAAATGAATTACGGTTTTCGAAACACAAATGCATGAGTAAATAGCGGTATAAATTTGAAACTGGAATTCCTAACCAAAGGAGATATATGAGTAAGTTTGAGATCAAAGTGCCCAGTACGACAAAACGCCAATTACATATTTCAGTAAAGTACTTTTACGCTTATTTACTTACACATATTTCATTTTTTTTTTCATAATGTTATGGACCTAGTGTATTTATTATCGAATTTTAGAATCGTCATATAGAAGCAAATCATTATTTTTTCCGTTGTAGCTAAAAATATCGGATTGACAAAGATTGGGTGTCAGTATTCTCTAAAATCCACACTTCCCTGTTTATTGACGCCTATAGTAAATAAACGACCTAGAAATGCTTGCATTTCGATTGTCAGTTGGCTTCCATCGATTTTGTAAAACTCTAAGCTCGTCAGTATTGGTATTATTTCACTATTATTTCTAGTAAAAAGGTCCAAAAAAGGCTGAAACTGTCTATCGGATCTATTATAGCCTTCCCCGGAAGAAGAATCACCTTAGGAAAACCACTGCAAATTATATTGTGTCGAGGCGTTCAGGCAGGCTTTGCCTGTCAGGTTCTGATTTTCAAATTGTTCCATCTCTTCCTTTTTAAGTGGCAATTGAGACTTCATATTCTTGTAATGGTACCTACATCATCACTCTCACTCCATATTTAATCATGATCGTTTCCAGATGCTGGTTCTGTCATATTCTTTCAGTCTCAGAACAGCTGTAAACAGCAAAATTCTCATCATCACTATCGGGCTCACGCACAAAAATGTTTTCATCGTCACTTTCAACAAGGGCACGTTGAATTTCACATTATGTTAGATGCCTTTTAGCCATTTCTTTGAATAAAAATGAACACAGAACACGACTACTTTATTACATATTTTCTAATCACTGATATGTGATACGATTACAAAGACTACGATTATAAAAGCGCGTCTTCTGCGCGTGTTATTTTAGAAACATTACATAAAACATCGAAACATTGGGGCGTGGCTATACACATTTGTGTAGGAATACACAATGTTTTTGTCTTCCGAGACGGGCGGAAAACATTCCCGGCGCGGGTAGAGAGGGGAAGGGATGTTTCATTTCTTATCAACTGTTACACCACTCACATGACCATTTAACATAGAAATACGGCAGAAATTATTTATCAATCCCAAATCGGTCTTCTATTCGTAACTCCTGATAAATACTAAAATTACGGGTCAGTAAATATGGCCTAACTCGAAATCTGGGGGTATAAAAAGGCCACTTTAGATGTTTCATATTATGTTTCATATACTTTTTTCCATACAAAAATCGTGAAATGGTATAATGGCTACATGATTCATCTGATTTCATCACATTAGAAAACATCCATTTTGACAGTTTTCAATGGAAATGCGTAAAATTACGCACATAATGAAAAAAATATCTGAAACACCTAAAGTGGCCTTTTTAGACCCCCTGTGTTTTCTCCTAGATTATGCATCTGCAATCTATAAACTGCGAGTGCTTACGTCTTTCTCATCGAAACTCATGATGTTGTCTACACAAAATGTTTTGTTTCAATCAAAAACATTTTCTATAGCTGGAGACAGCTTGTGTATGAAAACAATGTTATTTTTCATGTTTTCTGTGTAGTGTTTCGAAAATAAATGAGCAGGAGACGCGCCTTTACACAAACAAAGGTCTGGCAGCCAGTATTACATAAGAGGAAGAAATTTGAAAAGTAAAATATGTAAGTTAGTTTTGCCGGGGAGTTCAATGGGTGACGTTGTGGAATTTGTAATTTTTCATAAATTTGTGTTATCTCGGTTTTTAATGTGTAATATTGGTAGAATATTAACCATTCAATATTTGTTAACGTGCACAAGTGTGGGCAAGTGGTACAACTTCTAAAAACGTGCTATTTTGTGTTTCCCGCCAAAAGTCCCTAGGAACTTTCAGTAAAGCTTATACCACTTTACTGAATCGACTAACATGACTCATGGACTGTACTAACTATATATTTGGACTTTGAATAGATTTTAGACTTGACGATATAGGAATACGGTGTTGAAAATTGAAACGAAAGTTCTATTTCCCGCCTTTTTAACTTGACACTGGCAAATGGTTATAAGCCGATGCCATATATAAATAAATAAAAAAGTAAATATAAATAAAAAACAATCTACCTTAAAACAAAATGCTATTGTCTGTTGGACACTTGTGGGATGATAAAGTACTATTTTCGTTTATTAACAATAAATAATAAATAATTCGTATTACAAATATTTTAATTGCACGTTTAGATTCGTAAAACGTTGGCGATAAATTAGATAAAACGCTTATTCATAATAATAAATAAGTTCTTCAGGTTTTATGAAAATATGAACGTAAAATTGTGTCCGCGTTACTTGTGGGTTGTTAAGGGTTAACTATGAACAATAACATTGAAAAAATGGTTGTCTGTAACGTCGCTAAGTCGGTTATCACGTCAAGAAGATTTATTACGTCCTACTACTGTTACGAGTATAAACGTGAAACATATTGATGTTGGCTTTTAATGAAATTTGTGTATGGAAATAGTTTATGCTCTGGACTTACATATCCCCAAAAAGTACAATGTTACCGTGGGATACTGTTTACGTGGGCGGAGTCGCGGGCAAAAGCTAGTTATTAATACGTATGCGGCTAGTTGGGTGATGGGTCAAGAGGAACAAAAATCCTTACTTCCTTATTAATATTATAAACGTGAAGGTTTGTATGTATGCATATTTGTTATTCCTTCAAGCAATAACTACTGAATGGATTTCGATGAAATTTGTTATGGTGCAGATAGCGCTCTGGATTAACAAATAGGAATTCTTTTTGCGCGTACGATGTCGCGGGCGACATCTATTACTGTTTAAAAAACAATGAATCGTTTACATTACAAAATCCGGCCTGTAAAAGGATACAAGCCTAGTAATTAATTTTCATAGCAAGAATTTGTAGAAAATTGTAGTATTAGTAAGTAGGTGTCAAGTCTCTTAAAGTTACGAGTGATGATTATCGTAACAAGTGGAGCGTGTGCGGTGTGTAATAACCTGTGGTAATAACAGAGGGAGTTACGCTGTGCCGGCACGGCGCGGCAGTTTGTTGACCATCAGTCGGGCAGGTCCGGGGCTCGGAGCTCGGGGCTCGGGGACGAACAATTTCCCTCACGCAGATTGCACATAGGGTTGCCATGTGCTAATTAAGACTCAATCCAAATGTTAAGATAATAATGTGGCTGTGTCATGGATACGGCGGGCTGTCTGTAGTGCGTGAATACGTTTACCATTATAGCTTTTGACTAATTATTTGTTTAAAGCTATACTAAATATAAAATCGCTAAAGTTCCAATATGCACGTCGTTCGTAGTCGTTGTACGTATGATTATCGTTCAGATCCAATATTATCTAAACGTAAACAAAGAAACAATAGCGTACTATAATGCTATCAATTTTTTTGTCATAATTATACTTTGGCATAATTTTTTCTTGGTATACTATGTCACTAGGCATAAATATCATTTTGAGTAGTACCTACTTTTTTTTCTCACTTAATTTGGCATAAAAAATTAGGCATATTTTATGCCATAACAATACTTTGGCATAATTGTTTCTTGGCATACTTGGGTACCATAGATAAATAATAGGTTAAGGTAACATTTCAGTTAGTTATTTTATACTTCAGTTATAACCAATTCAGTTATTTATGGGGCATATAAATATCATTATGCGTGTATGCCTTATAATAAGTATGCATAACATAATATTATACTTATAGTAGTAATACTTAAAATATTATGCCTAATCAGTTATGCCAAATTGATATAATGCCTAACTATTATTCAGAAAAAGAATATAATGCCAAGTTAAATTATGACAACATTTTAAATGTGAAAAAATTAAGAAACCGATGTGTGCAACATCTAATCTTAGCAACCAAAAAGTCGAACTCCCCACCTTTATGTAGCAACCCTAACCGCACATGGAGACAAATGCCGCGGTTCATTAGACAGCACAAGTGAGGGGTATCACGGATCACCTGAGGTATTGCTCGTCCCCGCACACCGCACAATATCGCTGTGCCCCGCCTGTGCCCGGGTGAACAGTGCGTCTGATTACCGGGATACATCCTGGGAATATGTCCTACATATCACAATTATGGAGTACACTTTCTTGACGAGTCATTTTAAAAGGTAGACCGTGTGTCTTAGATATTGTGGCAAGGAGAGGATTGTCTGATTGATGGCAGCTGTTTCAAGTGTTTAGGTATACAGCAATCCCTTTAGTGGATGACGGTAAACCCTGGAAAATCTGTATCTTCTTCTACTTTCTTTTAAATATCAAGATGAATTGCTCATTTTCTCTCTACACCTTCGATAAGGACAAACCAATTTTGTCTTCTGTATAGGCGCGTGGATTTTTTCAGTCCAGAGAGCGCAGCGCGTGGCAACTGGCATCTGATTTGGATGAAAAGCTCCGATTTTCTACCCGATTAAAAGACGGTTTATAAACCCCGCGGCATTAGCTGCTCAATTTGTAAGCAATTTCAACAATCTCTATTTAAAAGATTAATTTAAATGGTCGCTGAATTGGGATTCACTGTAGTTTGAAACGAGCATTATGCCGGATTATTAAAATTACTATATTTACCTAAATCAGCAGTTAATATGGAATTAAAGTCACTGAATGAACTTGCTGTTTTTTTTGGTTTGAACTGAGCTTAGTATCCCACGCAAAATCTGCAAGTAGGCTTGGTGACACTTCTCTGGCTTAGTGGTAAGTGCTTTCTGCTTTGTCGCTTTAAGCTAGAGGTCGTCGGTTCAAATCCCGTTAAAAAACTGTGTTATTGGTCCATGGATTTTATCACAAAATATAGTAGTACCTTTGAATATATAAGTGAGTTCTATATATAAACATGAGTGTCGCGTAATATATTCCATGTTCATGCATTACTGTTCTTCTTCTCATCAAAAGATCTGTTTGCTCATTAGGTCTTGCTCCATAAAGATAAAGTGTCATAAGGTGGCTTTACAGCCTTTAGTAAGCAGTAATCAATCAATTCAGTTAGCAGAACATTAGTCAATTCGAAGATCCGTCGATCAAATATAGACTTACCATACTTATAATACCTATTTTATAATGATTGACAGTAAATGCTATGGACGTAAAGCTTGTTCATAATTTTTATAATGATCATCATAATAATATAATTTTACGAGAATAGGGTATTTTCCAAGTTTTTGAAAAATAAACACAATATTAAGTGGAACACAAAAAAAAGGTCCATAATTAAAAAAATATGGTTTTATTTTAAAATCTACTTACTACACTTCTTTTGTTATTTAAAGTTTCATTTGTTTTACTTAAAATGAGATCACATTAAGAACAGATTTTGCGAGTAAAGGCTATTGGTGAAAAATTGTACATTTTTGAACTTTTCATGTACCTAACCGGGAAAAGTGAAAATTAATATTAAAATAACAATTAATTGAATTAGAAAAATGGTGATTAATATCGCGTATTTCCTCCACGTGCTCTTATTAAAGTTTCTACCCGTCTAGGCATACTGAGAATGATGTTATCTATGGTCTCCTGGGATAGTCTCCGCCATTCCTCAACTACGGCGATTCGCAGTTCACCCACGTTGGCAGGAGCTGGAATTCTGGACTTAACTTTTCTTTTCAGCAAGTCCCAAACGTGTTCTATTGGGTTCATATCCGGTGATCTCGCCGGCCACTCCATAACAGTGATATTCATATCATTAAGATAGCTTGAGTTACCCGAGCGGTATGCGACCGAGCATTATCCTGCATAAAAACAAAATCGTCACGATATATGGGGCAAACGGTACGACATTTTCTTCTAAAACTTCTCTTATATAGCGGTCTGCAGTCAGACTCCCTCTGTCAATCAATACCAAGTCTATGCGAGCTCCCAAATAAATTCCCGCCCAAACCATTATTGATCCACCACCGTATGCAGCTGTAGTTTCAAAATTTGTCTGAATGTATCGTTCTCCTTTGCGTCTGCATATTCTTTGCCTGCCGTCAATTTGATTTAAGAGAATTCTACACTCATCACTAAACAATACCTTACTCCATTGGTCCGCGTTCCAAAGTCGATGTTCCTGAGCAAAAGTTAACCTGTTTCTACGATTATTTACCTCGAGCCTTGCAGCCTTGGCGGACACAAATGAACCCAAACCAGCTTCTTTGAACCTTCTTCGTACCGTACGCTCACTTACAGTTACACCCCGCACTGCTTCTAACTCATGTCGGGCTTAGACGCCCGTCAAACGGGGGTTCCTACGTACAAGAAGCCGAATAAAACGATCATCCCTACTCGAAGTGCGTCTTTTTCTGCCTTGTCCTGCTCTTCTCACATAAGTACCGGTCTGCCTGAACCGTTGGATACTGCGATGGATCGTTGAAACTGGCCGACGAAGATCTCTGGATATCACTCTGTAGGTTTGACCATTTCTTCGCATTTCGAGTGCCCTGGCAATCTGCGTTGGGGCTAAGACAGGCATAATTCAGTCCTCAACTCGAAAAAGATACGCGATTAAAAAAAAACTAACAAAAAACAGTATTTCAATGAAATTTTAAATCAAACTCAGAAGGAAGAAATACTCGAAGTTCGCTCCAGATAAGGTGTATTTGAATAAAATTAAAACAATTGCATAAAATGTGATGTTCAGTTGTTTTCTTAATTTGAAAATATTTCTTTTTAAATTAAATGACGTATAAACCAGCCAGCAACCTTATATGATACTGATATCAAACCTTTATTTTATGTTCCGCTAAATATGCCGGTGTGTGTATGTCAAATTGTTCATAATAACATAATACATTGCATGCAATCTGGACCATTCCTTGTGAATTTCTTTCCTTTCCTTGCTAATCAGCATAAAAGTTTGAATTATTAATAAAGCCGCCACAACGCTAAAATGTGTTGTCATGACGTCACATTCTGTAACCACCTGTCAACTATCAAATCACAACTAAACACGTCAAATCCTAGAATGCTTGGTGTTAACTTTGGTAATTTTACTATTTTTAAAATGCCTTATATATGGTGCTATACTATTATTATCGAAGAGAAACGCTGACATTCCGGATAAAACATGCACTAAACTTGACTGACAAGTGACATTTTTTTTAATGACGTTTACTGACGTTAATGATGGGATTAGGGAGGTCATTTTTAAAAAAAGATGAAGAAGTAAAAGATTCTTACGTCACGTTTGACGACTGTGTGTTTTTAGTCACGTCGTCAAACTTAAAAAATATCTTTTCACACTCTGACACTGGCGAGTCACTAAGGAGCCATTTTTAAAAGAAGAAAAAAAAGAAAAATATCTTATTTAATTATTATTTGATATTTTATAAAAATCATACCCACATATTTAAGAGTAGTGTTGGTTATATTGGCTTTAAATAATGTTTAGTGATAAAATATCAATAGTTTGATGTATATTTTCATCATAGGATAATTGCCTATTATGCGAACGAATAACGAGCGAAGCTGTTTAAAAAAAATTGTTGATTTAATGCTGGTTCAAATGAGGTACAACACTTTACTGTTTGACCTTTAGTTTTGGTTTCATGGTCGTTTTGTCATATTAAGGTGCAAATTCATACAATTGTTAATTTAAAGGAAATTTTTGATTTTTGCTCATAGTACATAGTATGTAGTAATTTCAGAAGCTATCGTGAAATAAAAAGAACAAGACTTAGCATAAAATATTGTATAAAATTCACAGATTTCGTGCCTCACACGACTATCAAGCACATTGAAAATGAATCTACGGAATGCGAAAAAATATAGTCGCTGAGCGACGAGAAAGTCGGGATAAGGAAAAGTTGCAAAATTAAACTGCAACGTTGAATGATAATTATTTTATTCTTAGACTAGCTCTTGCCCGCGACTTCGTACGCGTAGAATGAAAATGTTGACTTTTTAGAAAAAGACTTTAATTATGCTAGAAATAAACTAAATGGTACATGGTTTAAGACTATTTTATTATTAAAGTGTATTATGCTATTGAAGGACCTCTTTATATACAACATTAACTGTACTGCCGCGCGGAGCGCCGTGTGGATCACCAGACTGCTAGCCGAACTTACTCTAGAACACGCAACATAGAAGTCGGAACTGTCCGTGTGAGAAACAGTTCTCTCTTAGGTCTATCCCAGCCACTTTCAATGGCTGCCCCTGAGCTTTATTGATGGCGATTACATAACTGGTGCTCTAATACTCTCAAACGGAGATTATCTGGTGGAAGACCTGTTGGGTTTAGAGTTTTCATTTTTGGGAGTCAAAATAGCAAACAATTCATAAAACTGTTGACCTCTCAAATGGACTCGTATGTTTTTTTAAAGCGAGCTTTTGAACACGACTTTACCTCATCCGCTCGTTTGCCCCTACGGGTATCAAAATAAAGAGCTTGAAGAGAACATTCCAAAAATATACAACAAACATAGTAAAATGGTCAAACATAAGTCTGACTCTGAAAAATATACATTCATACCCCTGTTCACCCCTTTAGGGGTTGAATATCAAAAAATAGTGAAATACGTGTTTACTTATTTTCTTTTAGGACTATATTTACAGTTCCAAGCCGAAATGCTCGTTTAATATTTTTCCACATACAAATTTGAATACACCTTTTTACCAATTAATCGATCGAATTTTCGAAAATATTGAATTAGAGTTTTAGTAGATCATGTCAAAGAGCAATGTCACGAAATTTCAAACAGATCTGACCACAAACAAAAAAGTTATATACAAACGTTGATACTAAAGGGGTGTCAATTACCCCTTTAGGGGGTGAGTTTCGCAAAATACCTTCTTAGTGGACGTACGTATGCGTCACAAAAGGAAGCCACGGTCCAAATATTACGTTTCCAGCTTCAGTAGTTTTGCCTCGGCGTTGATGAAACAGTCAGTCAGGACATGTTACTTTATTTATATAAAGTAAATAGAAGTAAATAGAAGAGTATCTGGGTAACCGAGCTTTGCTCAGAGCTCTAGTAGATAAAAAAAAAAGAATCACAAAAATATATTACCGGATTCGAACAAAATTTACGAACAACGCGAAAATTAACCAAGCTGCCAATCCGACTGACATTAAAGAGTCGAAATTATAAATATTATGTTGTTGCACGACGAAAGAAAAAACATATACCTTATAACTTAAAATGCGCAGTTTCCCAGGGATAAAACCTAGTTAGACCGATTTTTATCCCCCAAAACACCCTGCATACTAAATTTCATGTAAATACTGATGAAAAAAGGAAAGAGATGATTCCCTTTCGTAGGAAACAGCAAATTTTTTTTCAGGTAGGAAAGTTGATCCCATAGTAAAAGTTGCTTATATTCAAGAGTATATTATTCACTCCTGAATGTTTGGACACTGACAGAAACGGACGCTGAGGTCAACCTCACAGAAACAGCTGACTTTAAGCTGAAAGCAAAGTCTTTGCCTAACTAATAACAATTCAGTCAGCTGTGTGAGGTCAAAGGCCTCCGTAGCGCCGCAACAAACGTAACATAACATTAATTAGTATTTAAGCAAAGTCTTTGCCTAACTAATAACAATTCAGTCAGCTGTGTGAGGTCAAAGGCCTCCGTAGCGCCGCAACAAACGTATCATTTTTCTGCCTAAACGTATTTACATAAGCTGTAGATCATATGCCCAAAATATCCGTAATTGATTTTACCAAACCTTATATAGCTGCACGACGAAAGAAAAAA
Organism: Phengaris arion; assembly: GCA_963565745.1. Classification (NCBI taxonomy): domain Eukaryota; kingdom Metazoa; phylum Arthropoda; class Insecta; order Lepidoptera; family Lycaenidae; genus Phengaris; species Phengaris arion. The sequence continues at coordinate 17,534,054 of OY751450.1, forward strand.
CACATATTGCTTAAAAATGCGCAGTGTAGCTGTTGCCGAGATTTCGGTAACAAGATGGTCTCGTTTAAAGATATATTTTTTTTTGAAAAAGGTTAGGCTACTGAGCAAACCCTTAAGCCGATCGTCATTATTCTAAGCTCAAATTGTAGCTGACTAGATTGTCCAGAGTAATATTTCTCAAATTTTTGATATCGTTCTTCGTTTCCAAAATATCGAGCACCAAAATCAAATCTTTGGAAAAAAAATTGTTTTTTCACTATTACAGCCATAACTTTTTTCATTTTCTCTTCTTTTTCACTTTCACTTTCTCGAATAATTCTTTTTGCACCTTACAGCTCGTAAATTCGCGTTCTTTGAGCTTTTTTTGAATATCATATCTTCAAAACTCTTCGAGAGATAAGGGGATCGCACTTTTTCGTGAAATCGGGGCCTATACTGGAGCAAACGAAAAGACATTACCAATGTCAATAGAAAAACTACGTTCATTTTATTTGTAACCAAGATGAGGGTCTCGTTTTTCATTTATCGTACCCGGTAGTAATTCGGCAGGCTTTTCACAGAATACATAAGAGGAAATACTTCGAAGTCCAACTACATACTAAACCCCTGAAGATGTTTCTCAGTGTGTATTAAAACGAGCCTTATTTGCGTAATGTCAACTTATCGAATGCCACTGTCCATTGAGACATGCTTCCAGGTTTTCCGCTACAAATTAATACTTGTACTAAGGGCTCGTTTCAAAATCTACTGGTAAGTGACAGATAGTTTATTTGCATGTTTTGTCTCTGTCGCTCGATATAAAGTGAACAGAAAAAAAATCCAAATAAGCTATTCGAAACATAATAGAATATTGTGGATTAGAGCCTTTAGCCTAGTCGTCATCGCCAACTACGACTACGAAGTTCGAAAAAAAAATGTATGGGATTCGAAGTAAGTATGCTAAGAGTGCTTGAATTTATCATGCATCGTATTGTCGAATACATCATTTTGTAAACTTCTGAACCGCGGTGTGTATACACTATATTATATTATACTGTACACTAGATTTCCTTTCTACCCTAACGAAGTTTGGGGCAGTATCTGGGGCTGGGGAATACTCTGTTCAAATCCAATATAATCTCATCCGAAACAAATGATTAAATCCAACCAAAGTAATGTATTATTGTATCTTTATTGCACTGCAAATATTTTAATTGGTATCATAATAGCTCGCTATTGTTTGGTTGTTTGTTTACGTTTAGATTCAATTTTTATCCATTATGATAATTTGCACCCGTAATATGACCACTATAGAAATGTTTTCTTTCTACGGAACAATAGACAAAATGACAGCTTGATAAGCGAAATCTGTCAAAGTCAGTATGTGTTCTTGTATAAGCCAAACTCATCTCTACGTTGGTAGCGTGCTGTTATAATAACAATTATTGAAGTGGTAAATCTTTCGCCTACTTTGACCAGTGCTTTGACCAGTATGGCGAGAGGCGGCGAGAGGCGGCGCGCGGTGCGGGGTGACATTCACAGCTAAAGTTAAAAAAAAATAATTATTGTGGTATTGAAACCCGCAACCGCTGGTGTATCTCTTTGAGAAATTGGTTCAACATTAGGCACAATTTAAACTCATAAATCCACAAAGCAGACACTTGAAGTGTTTGTGTCTATTAAAACTGAAACAACAACGAATATTAAAGTTGTTAACTCAGTTCAGAACATTCTATCTATCTGTACATATAAAAGGCAAAGCTGATTGATTGATGTATCAACGCACAGGCCAAACCGTTAGGGCTAGAAATATAAAATTTTTCATACGTATTTCTCATAAGACGTAGGCATCTACTAAGGAAGAATTTTTCAAAATTCCACCCCCAAGGGGGTTAACTAGAGGATAAAAGTTTGTATGAAACTCTTTATTACTTGGACATATTTGCATGATATTTCGTATGAATTGCGTACGGAAAAATAATGAGTTACATATTTCAACGTTTTCTAATATTCAACTCCTAAGAGAGTAAAACAGTGGATGAAAGTTTTAAATTATTATAAAGATATTGTTTAAAGCCAATTTTCACGCGGGCGAAGCCGGGGGCGAATGCTAGTTTCATAATATTACGCAAGCCTTTGTCTAAAATTTGAGAATTTTCGTAAACATAAAGTATTGATTATCCCGATGCCCCACGTTATTTTAATGGCGAGTACAGTCAGGATTTGTTCTGACGCGGGAAGTTCAGAGACGCTTTTACAATGAGATGCCGCCGGCCTGCCCTCGAACGTGTATCAGCGTATCGGCCGCTCCCGAGGACTGTCAGCCGCCTTCGACTGTTATGTCAGCGCATCAGCCGCCCTCAACTGTTTCTCTGCCAATTTTGCGCTGCCAGCGTAGCGCGTCAGGTATCAGGACAAAAAGTCAGTCACGTTGGCTCCCAACGGTGTGAGCGCGTCAGCGGCATTCTACTGTGTCTGTCAGCCGCCCCCGAGCGTCTGTGAGCCGCTCTCTCGCGACAGCCCCATTATAACACATCAGCTCGTCCTATTTCAAGCCGACATCGTATCATATTGTGTTCTATTTATAAACACTGGAATTAAAAATAAACAACAATATTTGCGAGACTCTCCTTGACGGTGTCTCACTTTTGTGATAACAATACAGGTCCTAGTATAGTCTGATTTATATATATTTACTGGCTGACCCAGCAAATGTTGTTCTGCCAACATAACTATCTAAATCATCGGTCAGTATAGGTAGTATAATATTCTAAGACCCACTGAATAAACACGAAAAATCGTAATACATCAGTCAAGGACCAAGGCGCTTCGGGGGAGTTTTGTTTAGAAACACAGTGGCACGAGAATTTTATGTATTAGATGCTATACCTACCTATATGTAAGCTTACTGTTTAAGGTTATCTTCCTACAATCATAGATGTGAACACGTGGTACGACTATCGAAAGAGACAACCATTGAGACACATGTTATAATAATTTAAAGAGAACAAATCTTGTACATCGTTGATTGGAGTTTCAAGAGCTGGACATGAATACCGATAGTAGAGAGGACTCTACATATTATACTGTTTCAGTCAGTATATCCGTTCGTACCCAATATAATGCAAAGAGAACAGTAGAAAGTATAATATTTTTAGGGTTCCGTAATACACAAGGAACCCTTATAGTTTCGCTCTGTCCGTCCGTCTGTCTATCTGTCCGCGCTTCTAGCTTCTGAAATTAAGAATATAAATGGATGAAATTTGGTATAATTATAGATTGTATATAGATTTCAGTTTTGACTTCATAAAATAATAATAATTTTATATTTTAGGGGTAGCTCTCCATACATGTGAAGTGGTGATGAAAAATATTTTTCATTCTACTCCATCGCGTGGGATATCGTTAAACAGGTCTTTTAATATAATGGTAAGGCTTCATACGTGACTTTTTTACAAAGTTGACCATTTTCGAGTAATCGGCCTCCAATTAAGTGGTTTGTAAGTTGGTCCCACTTCTAGCATTTCTAAACTATAGGAGATAGAAAAAAAAAATCTTTAGTAAAATTATTTTGAACGAAATCAAACAGTAACTTTTGAAGTGATTTGAAAAAAACCTATTACGCGTTGATAGTTACGGAACCCTCCTTAGACATGTCCCGACATGATCTTGTTTCGGTTATTTACGTTTAGATTAAATAAATGGATCTCAATTCTGAACAGAGTATCAAATATTTAATCGCTAGTAAATTTAGAACGTTATGACGTCATTCTAACAATATATCAAAATATTATGACTTCTAGGAATCGATTATGTGTCCACTAACTATAACGACGGGGCGAGGGTGGGCGCCCGAGATTACTATCAGATGATGACTTGAGCACAACAAATACGTTTATGGCTGAAATAGGTTGTTAGTAAACAGCGGTAACACGAACTGACGTCAGCTGCAAGACACGACGTCGTAACTCGTAACTCGTAAAAACATCCATAACATTTATATGGCTTTAAATAGAGGCGGATATCCCGTGTGAGCTGGGCGTTCGGCGTTAGCGGTCATCGTCAGCCGCTTAAGAATACTCAACCCGTGAAGAACAACCTTGAAAGAGCAACTTTGGCGTCAACTGTCAAGTAAACAAGTTTTCACCAGGTTTAGATATGAAGGTCCTTGAGCTTTTATCGGAATAATGATAAAATCTACCGACGCTTCACACCACGTCAATCTGGCCCCGTGTTAAGTATTCGAAGAACTTAACTGGGACCAGACAACGCGAAGTATATTTAATACTTTTATATGTACTATACAATATATTTTAATACACATCCATGACCCAGGAACATTGAAAACTGTTCCCTCGGCGGGATACGAACGCGCGACCTTCGGCTAGAGCGCCGACGCCCTAAATCCTAACCACTGAGCCACTGAGGTCGCCTCAGAGGCCGGAATAATGCTTCAGGCATATTATAAAAAGAAATAAGATATATAAGCGTGAAATAAGCCAAGCGTACGCACGCACGTATTTGTGATGTAGTTGCGGGTGTCCACAGGCAGCAGCTCCTGAACCACTTGCCATCAAACTATCCGTTTGCTCGTTTACCAACACTGAACGCAACATACTAATCCTTTTATTGACTTTCAAATAATCTAGACGTTTTTTCTAGACGAATTCAAATTATCTAAGACGATGATTTCGTTTTATAAAACCTTTAGAAATACCCTGATCAGATTGTGGTTTCGCGACATTTGTGCAATACGCTCTTTTATTCATCTTGTCTGGACTGGCTGTCATATTGTTATTTCTAAAAAATCTTATGAAGTGAATTGAGTAATATCATAACATAGTTGTGGAGTAGTAAACAAGTTATTTAGAACTAGAGGGATTGAGCTGACCCTAAGCGTCAGTTCACACCGAGACGTAACGAGACGCGAAGCATTTTTAAGATAACTATTCGAAAATGAACTTTATTTACTGCACAAGAAGACTACAAGTTTCATTGCTAGAGTTTGAATTTCGAGCAGCACCGCGCTGCACAGCGCTTCGCCGCTCTTTCAATGAAACGTGTATCTTTTTGTATAGTGAATAAAGAACAATTTTGAATTACTATTATATCCTAGATAGAGTTATCCTCAATTTGTGGGTGATTGGTCCGTCATTATATCTGCGCGGGTCATCGCGGGTCGCCGTATCGCGTTATGTCGTGTTTGTACTGTCGAGTGTCGCTAACTACAGCCAGCGAAGACAATAATTATTAGAGAATAGCTCAGGTATCGCTGCTTATATACAATACAATTCACACCGAAACAAACAATACACAAAATTCAAAACTCAAATTCATTATTTATTGAGTTCGACATATTCTACTACATAAATAGTGTGCAAATATTTTCAGTTTTTTATAGTTATTTAAAAGTTATTTTGGATTATAATATTTAATAGATTAGAAATTGTTGTTACATTGAATGAATAATATAATCAAAATTATAAAAACGTCAAAATAAAAGAGTAGATTGAACAATAACTTACAAATTAAATTAATAAAATATAATATAGTGTCATTTTTAACGTTTGAATTTTACATGATATCTATTCGATCATTAAAATATTCATTGATTATATAATTAGTCTAGTCGACAAGTTGAAAATGGTACAAAATAGAGATACTGCTCTTAAAATTATGTGCGATAGCTCATTGGATCCGGAATGACGTCTAGAAAAATGTGCCAAAAGTGTGACGCCTAGAAAAATTAGCACATAAAAAATTGCAAAAGTTATAAACAATTAAAGATGAAAAAAAAATGGTATTTCGTTTTTGCCAATATTTCATAAACTATTAATACTTAAGAAATTTCAATAAAAGATTCTGAAAGAGGAGAAAATTTCCAATAAAAAACTCCTACTCTTGGAACTCTATCTCCAGTATTTATAATTTTAATTTAACGCTGAAAATAGGTCTGCGCGCGACATTTTTAGGTTGCGCGCGTGGCGTCAAAAGCAAGTACGGCAAATTAATTACTTTATTTAAGGTATTAAATATTTTTTTTTTTTTTTTTTAAATTATTATGTGTTCTGAACACTATAAATAATTTATTCCCGTTGGAAATTTTACTTAAAGTTAATTTTTCAACAAGTTAAACAATTGCTAACAAAATTTTCTCGAACTACCGTCTAATTGTAAGTGAAAAAAAATGTTTAAATAATGGTCGTAAAAAATTTTTGCTTCGTAGAGCCTTTCTTACATACATACTTAACAAGATCGTGCCATAAAAGTTAAAAAAATATTTATACTTTGTTTATAACAATTTTTTTCTTGAACCAAAACATAAAAATCCAAGTAATGTTGTTAAAATTTTTTTCTTTCTTAATCATCATATTATCGTTTTTTTTATTAATACAAGATATTTATTAATTTGCAAAAAAAAAATTTCCCCTCCATTTGTTGATAATTTTTTTATAAACAAATTGATTAAATCAATATTTAAAAAAAAAAAATCCCAACTTTATTACATTACAAATATTATGATTTAAAAAAAAAATTCCTTAGTAACAATTTTTAATTGTTTATAATCGTTTTTTTTATATTTCTATTGTTTAAATATATTTTTTTTCTAAATATCATAATTAACAGTCCTCTATAAAGTAACAAAAAAAAAGAAAAAATTATCAACAATTCTATTGTTTACTAACTTACCAATTTGTTATAAACAAATTTTTAACTTTTTTTTATTTTTTTTTAATATAAATATAACAAATTGGTAAGTTAGTAAACAATAGATTTGTTGATAATTTTTTCTTTTTTTTTTGTTACTTTATAGAGGACTGTTAATTATGATTTTTAGAAAAAAAATAATATTATAACATTAGAAATATAAAAAAACGATTATAAACAATTATAAATTGTTAATGAGGAATTTTTTTTTTTTGAAAAATCCTTTTTTTTTTTTTTAAATATTGTTAAGTTGGGATTTTTTTTTTAAATATTGATTTAATCAATTTGTTTATAAAAAAATTATCAACAAATGGCGGGAATTTTTTTTTTGCAAATCAATAAATATCTTGTATTAATAAAAAAACGATAATATGATGATTAAGAAAAAAAAATTTTTTAACATTACTTGGATTTTTAAGTTTTGGTTCAAGAAAAAAATTGTTATAAACAAAGTATAAATATTTTTTTAACTTTTATGGCACGATCTTGTTAAGTATGTATGTAAGAAAGGCTCTACGAAGCAAAAATTTTTTACGACCATTATTTAAACATTTTTTTTCACTTACAATTAGACGGTAGTTCGAGAAAATTTTGTTAGCAATTGTTTAACTTGTTGAAAAATTAACTTTAAGTAAAATTTCCAACGGGAATAAATTATTTATAGTGTTCAGAACACATAATAATTTTTTAAAATTTAAAAAAAAATATTTAATACCTTAAATAAAGTAATTAATTTGCCGTACTTGCTTTTGACGCCACGCGCGCAACCTAAAAATGTCGCGCGCAGACCTATTTTCAGCGTTAAATTAAAATTATAAATACTGGAGATAGAGTTCCAAGAGTAGGAGTTTTTTATTGGAAACTTTCTCCTCTTTCAGAATATTTTATTGAAATTTCTTAAGTATTAATAGTTTATGAAATATTGGCAAAAAACGAAATGCCATTTTTTTTTCATCTTTAATTATTTATAACTTTAGCAATTTTTTATGTGCTAATACACACTTTTGGCACATTTTTCTAGGCGTCATTCCGGATCCAATGAGCTATCGCACATAATTTTAAGAGCAATATCTCTATTTTGTACCATTTTTAACTTGTCGACTAGACTAAATATGTTTTGTTAATAGCCATCCATGTAACTCTCTTTTAAGTTTTCAGAAAAGTTTTTGAAGTAATCAGGCAGTTTATTATATATCGACACTGCCATACAGTAAGCATTTTTTTTACTACAAATGCCTAGTCTGATTAGGCACAACTAATTTATATTCATGACTAGAGCTTTTGGTGGCTACTTCCGACTTCATTATAAAAAAATGATTTAGATTTTTGTTCACGAATAAACACATTTCATAGATCTACAGACAGGTTAGAAGTAGTATGTTATACAGTTCAAATAAGGGTTTAAAGGGTTCGATGTAACTGGCATTGGACACACATCTAATGCACTTCTTTTGTAGTCTAAATAATCTTATTAGGTCTACCGAATTTTCCCATATAATCAAACCGTATCGTAATGCGGAGGCGATATAACCATGATATGAAAAGAGTGCTGCCGCCGTACTTACTGTATTTTTTATATTTTTTTTAAAAGTTGTGTTGTTTTGATCTGATTATTGGGTGGATGATGCTGCTTTCCTTTCATAGGGAGGGAAAAACTCATACAAATTCATTCCGGCCCGAGGGCCGGAAAAACCTCAAAAATAGAACTGCTGTCAGCTGTGAAGAGTTTTATGTAAAAAAAACTAATAAAAAATGACATGACTTTCTAAACAGCCAGTGAGAATTTAGCGCAAACTCCTTTGAGCGGAATAAGCCGCGAGGGCCGCGACAATTACGCGGCGAGCGGCAAGTTCCATATTTAAAACTTAAAAAGTCAACTTATTATTATTTAACTTATTTTCGTACCTAAATTGACATATGTGTTACGGTGTTGTCAACTGTGGAAGTTCCCTCAACTTCTCAAACAGTTGGATGATACCATAAGACTAACGCTCTCCAATATTTTGAACACAAATTTCGATGACCGCGCATGGACTCAGACAACGCTTCCAGTTAGGTTCGGTGGCCTGGGTGTTCGAAAGCCCTCTGACATAGCGCTTCCGGCCTTCTTGTCCTCAGTCCACGCGAACAATAGTCTTATCTCCAAAATACTACATCACCCATCCTACTCCAATACAGTTCCCTTTCTGGACGAGGCCAAGGACGCCTGGAGCGCAACTAGTGCTTGTAGCTAATTGCCTGACAATACTTTTTCACAAAGGCTCTGGGACGAGCCACTCTGCAGACTGATACGGAATAATCTTCTTAATACGTCCTCCAGTCCTGTGGAGAAGGCTCGCCTGTTAGCTGCGGAGAAGTGGGAGTCGGGCCTTTGGCTACAAGCATTACCGTCACTCAATACGGGCACATTGCTGGATCGAACAGCTTTCCGGTTAGCCACTTCCCTGCGTCTTGGCACCCCCCATGTCGTCCCCCATCGCTGTGTTTGTGGCGCAAACGTGGACAGCCTCGGACACCACGGACTCTCCTGTCAACGAAGCGCCGGCCGCATCTCCCGACATCACTGCCTGAACGATCTCATCCGTCGGGCTCTTGTCATCGCCGGAGTGCCAGCTGTGCTGGATAGATAGATAGATAGATAGGTAGATAGATAGATAGATAGATAGGTAGATAGATAGATAGATCGTTTATTTGCTTAGAATGCAGGTACAATAGTAAGATGTTACAGTATTTTTCAGAGCCTTATGCATTCTGCCTTTACGGCATGCAAAATTTTATCGTTGTCAAATTGTTTAAGCTATCACATATTATTTAAAACTTCATACTATAAATCATATTATGTTAACATTAGATAGTATATGTGTAGAAGAAAAACATGCGATTTAAATTAACATATCTAGTACCTAAATAATTCATAATCAATATCCATGTCTAAAATTGAAGTAAAAGTCACATCAAATTTATAGCTATTAAAACATTTTAAAATCAATTCATCATAAAACATGCGAATTAAGTTTAATTAATACCTAGTCAACAATAATAATAATAATAATCAGGTTAAATGTCATAATTCATTAGTATAAAAAAATTAAAGTATAACACAAAATTCATGTACAAGATTAATAACAATTAAAATAGAATTAATAACATTGCAAAAACATTGCAAAAAAAAAAATTGTATCAATGTCTACAGAACAACAAAAACATAAAATTAAGTTACTAAAATAAAATATAGTGTAAGTATAAATTAAATGTCAATGTACTATCAACTAATTATTTAACGTCTTGTCATTTAGAAATTCGGATACAGAATAATAGCACTTTTCAATAAGCATTTCTTTGAGGTTCCTTTTAAATTTGTTTACAGCTTGTTCCTTAATAGCTTTTGGTATATGATTATAAATGTGAGGAGCCATACAGATAATGCTTTTTTTTAACAAAGCAGTTTTGTATCCAGTTGTGCACAATTTATCTTCGTAATTGGATCGTAGTTTTGTGCTCCTAATTCTGGTTTCTTTTAAGGTCGGGAATAAGTGAATGTTTGTTTTCACAAAAATAGCTACTTCCAGAATATATAGACAAGGGAAAGTTAAGAATTTATATTTTTTAAATAGAGGCATGCAGCTGTCGGTAGCTTTTATATTAGCAATACATCTTATGCAACGTTTTTGTGCTTTAAATATATTTTCGCTGTCACTACAGTTGCCCCAGAATATTACTCCATACCTTAATATTGAAACAACTAAACTGTGGTATGCTGTCAGTACCGTATCAATATTAACCTTCTTAGCTAAACTATATAATGCGTAGGCAGCGGAGCTGAGTTTTTTACAGACTTCGTCAGAATGAGCTTTCCATTTCAGCTGACTATCAAATATTATTCCCAAAAATTTTGCAGTAGTTACTTTGTCAACAGATTGTCCTTTATAGGTTACATTCATGTCTTTGTCTGGTATTCTTTGGTAAAAGTGCATGACCTTAGTTTTATCTAGATTGATAATTAAATTGTTTTTCTTTAGCCAATTAATGAAATCTTTGAGTGCATTATTAATGTCAATCTCATTTTTATTGCTACATTTTATTATTAGAGTGCTGTCATCTGCAAAAAGAACAATTGGATAAAGCATATGAGTCGGTAAATCGTTTATATACAATAAGAATAATAATGGACCGAGTACACTGCCTTGTGGTACACCAAATTTAATAGTTCTAAACGAAGATGCAATTTTTTTTTCCTTTTTTATTTTAAAACATACTCTTGAAGTTTCTGTAAATTGTTGGCGTCCTTGTAGGTAAGTTTTTATTAAACTAAGAGCATTACCTCGTATGCCATAGGCTTCTAGTTTTCTAAGAAGTATGTCATGATCAACATTATCAAAAGCTTTGGATAGGTCAGTAAATAATGCACAGATTGGAATTTTATTGTCAACTGACGGCAGTATTAGATGCACAAAGTCATATATAGCCATATTAATGTTAGTGTTTTTTCTAAATCCCTTTTGCTCAGTATAAAGAATGTTAAATTTACTTAAAAAGTCGTATATGGAGTTATAGATAACCTTTTCAATTATTTTTGAGAAAATCGAGATTAACGAAATGGGTCTATAGTTGGTGATCTCATCTTTAGCGTTTTTCTTATGTATAGGTATTACTCTTACTACTTTAAGTTTATCCGGAAATTTCCCAGTAGATATACATGCATTGATTATATGTGCCATGGGAGAAGCCACATAACTACTCACATATTTTATTACCTTTGTGGTTATGCCGTCATGTCCATAACTTTTTTTATTCTTTAATTTTTTAATAACATTTATGACCTCTTGAGGAATCACCGGTCGAACAAAGATGGATTGTGGATTTTTCTTCATAGCATCAGCAGCAGCGTCATCTTTTGATGAACTGGAACCCTCTGGTTTGGCGCGTGACGATGGCAAGAGACCAGACGGTATGACCCTGGTCCCTTGGAGAGTGGGATGGGCTCTTGTACGCTACTGTACGTTGGGACGCTACTTGCGTCGATACACTTGCTCCGTCCCATATCCAGGGCACCTCGAGTTCTGCAGGTGCGGCCGCCAATCAGGCGGAAAACCTCAAGCGGCGCAAATATGAAAACCTTAGTGGGGATCTCATATTTGAACCGTTTGGGGTTGAAACCCTAGGTACATGGGGTCTGGGTGCGCACAAACTTTTCAGAGAAATCTCCAAAAAACTCATTGAGGCCACCCGAGACCCCAGAGCCGGCACCTACCTGGCCCAGAGAATAAGTATCGCAATCCAGCGAGGAAACTCTCTGAGCCTTCTAGGTACTCTGCCTGGTGGGGACGACCTGGGAGATTTCTTTGTTTTGTAGCATTTTAAGTTTTGGAGTAGTTATTATTGTTTTTTAGTACTTACCTACTTGTATAGTTTGTAAATATTTTATTTCCTGTATGTATTAATATTGCTCTGTATATATTTTCCATGCAATTAAAAAAATAATTAATTAATTATAAAAGTCAACACAAATTGACGGGATACTAAAATCTGTTATGTATGTATCAGTGACGGACTTTTGTGCTAATATTTGAATTGAATATTAAAAATGAGTTCAAGCGAAATATTGAAACTATAAATATTCTATACTATAAATATTCCAAACAAAAATATAACTTTTAATTTCACGAATTGTCCTAATTTGACTATTTATTTTAAATAGGTACTACTAATAATATATAATTATCAATAAATAGTTTAGATAAACAACTAGTTTTATTTTCCTCACATTCTAAATGAAAAGTAGAGTGTTTGCCACGGTTAAAAGATTAAATTCCTACTCGGACTATAGCCGCCTTCGCTGCGCTCGGGCGTCTAACTACCTCGGGAATTGATTCTTTTCAACCCTAGGCTAACAATCTACTATTCAAGTTTTACACAAACTTTGTTTATATGTTCTTTCCAGTTACATAAATTGTCGACAGTATCACTGTACCAAGAAATACAAAAGATTCTACTACCTCAGAATACTACTATCAGAATTTTTATAACATACTTTAAATTTGCTATGTGATTGTTTTCTAGTTTTAAAGTTTACAATTTTTGTTTTGGATATATTAGCTTTAAGGTTATTTATTTTTAGCCAATTTATCGCACTGACAATTGTTTTATTTAGTTCAGTATCAAAATGAAGTGGAAGAATCCACCTTCGACATTCCTTCGACGAGTACTGTGGTGTCATCAGCATATAAAATGGATTGGTGTTCCAAAGCATCTGGTAGGTCGTTTATGTAATTCAGGAACAATATAGATCCCTGTGGCACACCGACATCATTTGATATGTACGGTGACCTACAAATTGTATTGATGATTGTGCTATAATCAATTATTTCAACACACTGTTGGCGATTTGATAGAATAATTTCGATCCATTTATAAGCAATAATTAGAATATTATGTAATACGAAGTCAAATGCTTTTGTCATGTCTAAAAATATTGCTACTAGTAATGATTTAGAACTATAACATTCTGTGACTTTTTTAATAAGTGAGAAACAAGCATGTATGTTGAAGTCTTTTTCATAAATCCAAATTGTTCAGGCTTTTATATATTAGGTACATGCTATGAAAAAACTGCATAATTTTTCAAATATACACTTTTTAACATTTTTAAGAATATTGGTATACAAGTCGCGGCGCTGCATTTTTACCCGACCAATCAGTAATGATTTTGGCAGTCTATGTATATCGATTTTAATAAATGAGGTGTCAGTAGATTCGTAATAATAGGCCGGCTGACATATATAATTTACGTAGTTGGGTTATAGTTTTTTATAAAAAATGTAGTTATTTAAGATAGCTATTCAAAATTGAACTTTGTTCATTGCACAAGAAGATACACGTAGTACTGTAACAGGTCGAATGTTCGGAAAATCTTTGACGTACTCAGTCAATTAAACAGTAACATAAACTAACTAAAGAAACGTTAGCACAAGCAAAACCAATATCAAGTGAACTCGAGTTGCGGGACATTATTACTTCGTTCAAACTTTCAAGTCAATCAAATGTTTATTTTCTCGATTTCTACGAACAAAAAGTTGGAGGCTATCCTTTGAAAATATTTACTTTAGTTTCCCGTGGAACTTGTATTCTGGGGTCTGAAACTAGTTGAACACATAAAAAACCAGCTAGGAACTCGTGATGTAATAGTGACTGTTGACATAAGTACATAAACAATAAACATAAATCAAATTAAACGATTATTATTCTCATATGTGCGCATTGATTTTACAGGAGCTTGATTTTATTTTTTAACCGACGATAAAGCCGGAGGAGGTCCTCAAGTCACCGCGTATATATTTTTTTAACCGAATTCCAAAAAAGGAGGCGTTTATACGTTCGGCTGTACCAATGTATGTTTTTATGCTATTGCATAGCTTTTATCACGGGCTTTGAGCGCGGCGACCGAATCAAGAAATTCCGTAACGAAAATAAACCAACACCACCTTTTTTTTTTTTCAAAATTATTTTTTGGATGTAAAGGGTTGTGTTATGTGTATGTACCGACTTCAAAATAATGAAGACGACTTCTAAAGAATAATAAATTTAACCGGATTTAAAAGGAGATATTTATAATATTTATTTCATACTTATTGTTCGTTTTTTCTTTTTGTATCTATGACGCATGATATTTTTACATAATTTGGACGGCGGACGGCGGACGGCGACCGGCCTGCTGCCGCAGGCACCGGAGTATTCACAACTGCGGCCATATTGTAGCCGTAAATGACACTACACACTGACCACAATACAGTGCAATTCACTTTTTCTCGACCTTTTGAAAACTTACTTTTGAATACAAACCAACGAATAATGAAAAACACAGTATACAAATTCAAACCTTAACATAACATAAATAAATATGATATATACGTATGTGGTAGCCCGTGGTAGCATGTAGTAGCCCGTGGTTGCCCGTGGTAGCACGTAGTAGCCCGTGGTAGCACGTAATTGCCCGTGGTAGCCCGTGGTAGCACGTAGTTGCCCGTGGTAGCCCGTGGCAGCACGTAGTAGCCCGTGGTTGCCCGTGGTAGCACGTAGTAGCCCGTGGTTGCCCGTGGTAGCACGTAGTAGCCCGTGGTAGCCCGTGGCAGCACGTAGTAGCCCGTGGTTGCCCGTGGTAGCACGTAGTAGCCCGTGGTTGCCCGTGGTAGCACGTAGTAGCCCGTGGTAGCCCGTGGTAGCACGTAGTTGCCCGTGGTAGCCCGTGGTAGCACGTAGTTGCCCATGGTAGCCCGTGGCAGCACGTAGTAGCCCGTGGTAGCCCGTGGTAGCACGTAGTAGCCCGTGGTAGCCCGTGGTAGCACGTAGTAGCCCGTGGTAGCCCGTGGTAGCACGTAGTAGCCCGTGGTAGCCCGTGGTAGCACGTAGTAGCCCGTGGTTGCCCGTGGTAGCACGTAGTTGCCCGTGGTAGCCCGGGGTAATCATGGTACATCTAAACGTTTTGGATAACGACTTTCCCATATATAATAAAACGGACTCCCTCAATATTTGATAATTAATCAATCGCGATGAGTGAGTCTTAATTCTCTTGTTAATCAAAAAAATATTATAAACAGTTGAAGTTGTTTTCAATGTGCCCAGTAACTAATAAAGTATATAGAAAGATTAAATAAAGTCTATAAGAAAACAGCCTTCAACATCGAGTAATCCGTAAAACAGTTTTCAAAGAATCTCTTATTACATTATGAAAAATCTTGTTACTTTGTAAGGGCTGCCATTTTTTATTAAAGAAATGTACATAATGAATTGAGATAAAGATATTTGCACCGAAAGCCTCCGGGCTTGCAGGTGTAGGTAAGAAGATAGTTTCTCAACTAGTCTCTGCACAGTGCAAGTACAGGATCTTATAATGGCTTAATTATGGTGTAACCAAAAACAAACAATAATAATTAGGTACTAGGTACATGTCAACAAAAAATTGCTTATAATATTTAACCTTTTTAATTTCTCGACGAAAAATTATTCTCTCCGAAGGCTTATTTGTTTTGCCTAGTGGTCAGTACAGTAATATTCAAGCACTAATCAAAAATCAATAAACATAACATAACCAACTAATCCCAGACGCCGTCAGCAAATAAGTTAATCTGAAACGCCTTGACTTTTGAGAATTGTTGAAAACGTATCGAGTTCAAACCAAGCTGATATCGCTTATTGCCTCTCTTGATGAATTTCGTTTAAAAATGTAATACGCTTGTTCCTGCGACTTCACTCGCATTACCTAATAGCTTGCAGATTCTTCGTGAGATAACTAGGTACTATTTAACGTTTTGTTCTTAAACCAAAATTCAGGTAATTACTTCTATATGCTTAAATGTTTACAATAACGAGCAAATCTTGTATTTATAATAATAGGAATCTCGGAAACGGCTGCAACTATTTCCGTATTTAAATTCAGTATGCAGAGTGTTTTGGGGGAGAAAAATTAATCTAGCTAGTTCTTATCCCCGGGAAGCTGCGAATTATGCGAAAAACAAGTGTCCAGTAAGTCCCTGGGCAGTAATCGCTTACCATCAGGCTTTTTACTTGTTTGCCGGTCTTATTGCATAAAAACGTAAGTAAGTTAACACATAAACTACTATATTTGTTTGTACACAAGAGCACTAACTCTTCCTTTACTTTCATAATCCGATGGGTCCGACTTTTTACATGCCCATCCGACAATCAGGTCAGACAATCAGACGTCAGACAATCAGGTGATCAGCCTGCATTGTCCTAACCAAACTTGGAAATAACATTTTTTATTGTTTCAATGCAGGAATCGAACCCACGACCTCCGATTTGAGAGCCAAGCTCTAACCACTAGACCACGAAGACTGTTTTTGCTATAAGCCTTATTGAAAGTAAACCCCAATCCCGTGTGTTTCGTGCCGTTTAGCCGGCGTGGCCGCTCGCTGGGGTTCGTAATCTCCACGCGTGAGATGAAATGGGGAGGTTTTCGCACGTGAGCGAAAACCTTCTCGATATTTCGATGCCTTTTATCGATACATACATACATAATGTGTCTACGGCGAACGAGGCGATCGACGAAAAGGCGTTTTCACATAGCTTAAAGCCTTCGTCTAATATAAGAGACTGAGGAGACGAGAGTTATATGGGATTTTGTCCAAGCTTTGCGGTCGAAGTTTTAAGTTGTAACGTAGCTCAGTAATCACGAATCAGTAATCACTTCGGTTCTATACCGGTTTTATTAATGAGGTGCCAGGTATTCGCAATAAGATTGACTAGCTTTTACTACTATACCAAAGCAAATTTCATCAAAATCTGTTCATTACTTTTTGTGTGAAAGAGTAACTAACAAACATCCATCTATCCATCCATACATGCATCCTCACAAACTTTCACATTTATAATAGTAGTAGGATTCTACGCAGATTAAAGATTTATTACTTTAGAAGTCATATTTTTCGTAACCAGCAGTAGCCCAAGCAGGACCAATTGACAACTACGTATTCGTAACGTTATCATATGTCAAATATACGGGCGCTGTATAGTCATACAATAGGGTATTTTACAAGTTTTTGAAAAATATGTCAAATTGTTCATATTGACATACTACATTTGCAATCTGGACCATTCCTTGTGAATTTCTTTCCTTTCAAAATCGATCATCATCAAATGTGTTGTCATGACGTCACATTCTTGTCAACTATCTAATCACACTAAACATGCCAAATCCTAAAAAACTTTGATAATTTATACTATTTTAAAAAGTCTTTTATATGGTGCTATATAGGAATAATCCTAATCCAGATGAATGAAATATCGAAACGTTGATATTATGCACAATACTTGCACTAAATTTCGACTGACAACTGACAAGTGACATTTTTTTTTCATTTAAAAAAAGTAGAAGAAGTACAAGAATCTGACGTCACGTTTTTAATCACGTGGTCAAACGTGAAAAATTTGTTATTTTATTTTTGATATTTTATAAAAATCATACATATTTTTTAGTAAAGTGTTGGTTAAATTGGTTTTAAATAATGTTTAGTGATAAAATATCAATAGTTTGATGTATATTTTTATCATAGGATGATTGCCTATTCTCTTTCGATGGCTTTACGAATTCATAGTTTTCAATTGTTTCTACTAACCCCGCTGAAGTAAACTGCTTTGTCCATAAGAAAGTTCATGAAAGACAATAGTAAACTACTCCAGTTATGGTATTAGCGACACGAAGTGACCTGCAAATAGTTTAATAGGCAGCACACAACACACTCATGACTGGTAAGTACGAAGTAAGTTCGTATTAGAAGTGATGAGTGAGCCGGTAAATAAACGTTGCAACTGTAGAGATAGAGCACTACATATTGATGATAGTAACGCTGTAGTAAACCATTTGTGTGTGCTGTGTGCGAGATTTTATCACAACTCGCCGTTGTTTTAACTAAAATTTGTATGGCATCGAAACAACGCCCTTAGTGGCAAACAATGGGATCTGATTCGATGCCATACAGATTTAGTTACCTTCTTTACGGCGAGTAGTGACAAAAACTCGCACTCAGCACACTGGAGACTCCGCAGTATGGGTTTGATATCGATGCTCAAAACGAGTTTCAGTTTTGGCTAAAGTTTGAAATTGTCTGTGCTACTCAATTTCAAACTTTAGCCAAAACGGACATGTGCTCCGTATGTGTATGTGCTGTGCTGATATTGTATGAGTAAAATCACCGGTGTAATTCTGCGCGAGGTTTGGCATTCGCGTCGGTGTGAAGTGTGGACCCCTTGACCCCTTGAGTTAGTAATAAGTAAAATATATTATAACGAGAACGGAATATACAAAAAAATGAAGTGTCTGTTTGTAATTTTAAATTAACAGCTTTTAACTAAACGCATATTATGAAAGTATATCTGGGGGCACGGTAGTACCCCAGCCAAGACGAGCCAAGCGAAGCGCAAGGGACCAGACCACCTTTCCTAAAAGCGTTTCGTCGATTTTTAGAACCCTTATAATTTGGTTATGAGGGTTCATCTGGTATACCAGATAAATGAAATTTTCAGGATATGTTCCCAATTTTTCAGCGGATTTATTAAACATGTAAAGTTTTGATTGGATAGATCTTATACTTTAGATTTTATTGATATCTAAAACACCTGATTTCGTCACTGACTCACTGATGATCAACAAAATTATATGGTACTTCCGAATGTCCTAGAAAGCTGAAATTTAGTACGTAAGCTTGTATTAGTACAAAACTAACATAATAATTGTCAAAAATGGATAATTTATCCTCCAACCCCTTAAATTAGGGGATGAAAGTTTGTATGAGACTTCCGCAAATTTTGACGCTAGAGGTATTAAAATTGTTGTAGGGATCATTGTTGTAAATAATAACTATAAACATAATCTTTATCGAGTGTGTAGTAGTGTGCGAACGTCCTATTAATAATTAGAATGCTACCTTTTTATACAATTTTCCGTTCAAATCACTATAGAATACTCAGGAAAATACTTATTTCAATATTACTTCACTATGTTTCCAATCGAAGCGACAAACGACGACATAACCGACATACTTTATAATATACGCTATAGATGGCGCTTTCAACAAAACTAGAATAATATTATGATATATCATCAAAACGATTATTATTTAATTGAAGTAAATAAGAATAAGAATGAAAAGAAGTTTTTCTAATAAACTAGTCTTGTAGGAACTAAACGGCCAAGACACACATCTTGGCTAAGGTGTAGAGTTTGTTTTGTAGAGCTAGGGCGTGTAGAGTCAGAAGCTTGGTTTTACATTAGATCTGATAACTTTTTTAAGTGCGAATCTTGGCAATATTTTGACATGAGTATGTTTTTGGAGGGATACGATCATACGGTACTTATAATAAAATAAAAAATTTTGACTGTCCGGCTGTCTGTCTTTTTGTTCCACCTAATCTCTGAAACGGCTGGACCGAATTTCACGGAACTTTCACTGGCAGATAGTTGATGTTATGAGGAGTATATACATAACAAAGGCTACTTTTATCTTAGTTTCGTTTAAAAAATAGGGTTACGTTTCAGTCAGTTCTACACAAACGAAGATGCAGACGCCAGCAGCTAGTGTTATGATAAATATTACCTAAAAATATGTCGGATTCCCATGAGTATCCGCGTATACGCGTATCCGGGAAGACAGGGTCTACCTCGAGTTGGAGTACTCTTACTTACTCGGGCGGACCGATTGACCTTCGAGCTTCCGACCTCACTCCTTTGTATTAACTCGGTGTTTGCACTCAAAGGGGGATGTTGAGAGCTATTTATTACATTCAAATACATATAAGCTTATATAATAATATCAAGTCCGGTTTACATTTACGAATACGAAATAGTAAATAATACTGTATCTACATTCATTTGTCGCGCCGTGCTGATGGCCATCGGCAATCTTCGTTGAATGTGATGGTCAAAATATTGACCCCGAGTCGTCACCAACGAAATGTGTACACTTTATGTAAATCATATTTGATGTCACCAAAAAGGCAATCCCGAAATACACCGGAAATAAAATCCAAAATCAATCGGTTTTTCTATGGAAATGAATGACTTGAGGCTTATACATCATGAAAAACGACGATTCCAAGAAGGCATTAATAACGTGGTTATAATGTATTATAAAATGTGTGTCGTCTTGAGGCTAAAAGATATAACCGGCATATACTTAGTAGGTTTAATTCTAATCGACAAAACATCAAATAGTTAATTGCGTGTAGCTCAGGGGGGTATCCTCTTTGGTGACATGAAATATGATTTAAAGTGAAACCATTGGCAAAGATTTCATTACTATCGCCTCTGGGTTTTTTTGTATGGATTTTTGACCATACCCTTTTATCCTATAGCTAAAACGTGAAATTTTCCTTTAATTTTTTTGTATTTTTAGGACTAAGTCGGCGCCTCCAAATATTTAGAGCCGGATTATATGAACTTTAGACATATCCTCACAGTCAGTTCAGAGATATTTTACCTCCAAGTTTCTATGAGAGTAATTCTTAAGTCGTTGGCTCCGAGGTCCTGTGAGACATAAAATAACTAAGAACGGACTGTAGATAATATGTATTGTAAGTTGAGACAAGTTGACCTACTATGGGTACGAGGCAAAAAGCATCTAATTTAATGCAAAAACAAAAATTAAGTGCCCCCTTGCCCCATCTAACTGAATTCTTCTGCTAATGAAATCCTGCAATAATAAAGTTACGATCTAGTCCCGAGATGTTTAAAACAGAAAAATGGTATTTTCATTAACGTCAAATCCGTTTTGATTGGTCCAAACTCCAAAAATCTGCTTATGATATCAAGACAATTCAATCATAATTCAATAAAAGTAAAATGAAGGTATGAGTTAATTACGAGAACGGTGTTGAGATCAAATTTATTCTAAATGCAAAAAAAGGTCACAAAATATCACATAATAGTTCACATAATAGTTCAAATAATACTATCTACCAATTTAAATGCCACCTATTTTAGATTCAATTTAATCTGAACAGAGTTAACTTCGGTTTTTTAATAGCTCTATTGTAGACCATTTTACTGAGAGTTCCTATGGGATAATTTATTTAGTCCTTCGTTAAAAGTGGGCAATAATTATTAAGTATCCTTCTTAGGAACTTATTTCGATAACTTGACCTTTTCTTTCCGACAGTTAGCGATAATTTATTTAGGAGTCCACTAAAGCAGGTAAATTCAAGAATATTTATTAAAGTTAAAAAGCTCTTAAGTCTCATACTTTGTCAGTCAACCGAGCAGACACAGTGACAGCCTATGACTAAGAGAGCCCCTAACTTTGAGAAGGACTTGAAAATTCCGCAGTAACTCGTTTACAACGTGCGTGTTATGCGTTCTAGTGAGGCGTAGAAACTTTTGTATTATCTCACACACAATCGATAACATAATATAATTGATGTCAATTAGATGACCCATACGGCCACACTTATTTATAAATTATAGCCTATGTACTCTGACTCGTAAACACGTCTCAGTATATTATAATAATCATTAATCAACACTTAAAAAAAATTTCGCGTACCTACTAAAGTTTTATTTCAGATCGAATTTCGTTCGTTGTTTAAAGAATTAGAACTTTAATAAATATTTGAATCATTAAGTATTGTGACTTAATTAGTAAAACATTTACAAAAGTAGAGTTAAGAGAGCTCGTAAAGAAACTTACCCTAGCAGGTCATCCTGGCAGGTCCAGAAAACTTTTATACAACACCGCACTACACTGGTCACTGTGGTAACTAGTATATGTGGTAACTAGTAACTGTTGTAACTTGTAACTAGTGTCTGTTGTAACTAGTAACTGCGGTAACTGTCGTCGGATGTAACTGGTATCTAAGCACGCGTGACGATTCGCCGCGCACGCAGGAACTACTGGCCGCCCGCCCGGCCGGTGGCGGGCCGCCCAGCGAGACAGCGATGTCTAGAGTCTGGTATCTCGATGTCTCTGGCACCTACCACGCGCGCCACGGTACCACGGGTAAGGTGATCTTTAACTTCCATAAATATTTATATTTTTTACATAAAATGTTTTTATATTATAATATGTTCCCCTCCCGCCCCAGCTTCTATACATTATACAGTATAAACCTTACTCTGAATCACGCTATCCATTGCCGAAAACTGGATTAAAATCCATTGAGTAATTTAAAAGATCTAAGCGAACAGGAAAGGTAGCGACTTAATTTTATACTATGGCCTATGTAAAGATAATAAATATAATGAACCGCACAAACACTTATTTAAATAAAGTTTTATATTTATCTATTTCTAATAAAAAAATATGTTTAAAAAACTGTAACCCGACTACGTAAAAAAGGGATCTAAAAAGGCCGAAACAAGAAAATAATTCAAATAGAAATCCAGAAATGGATAGTTACAAAAATGGTCAAGGTAGAGCCGTGGTCGCACACACTAATGGCGTCATCTAAGCGTCAGCTCACACCGAGATGCGTGACGTCTAGGTATAAACTGAAACTGCGTATATCGTCATGTACACATGCATACCCCAAGATAGTTACAGACGGCTGCGTTTTGACATCGACTGTTCCGAACAGTAGGTGCGACCTTACCTTGACCATTTTTGTAAAGTTATGCATTTCTGGATTTCTATTTGAATTATTTTCTTGTTTTGGCCTTTTTAGACCCCTTTTTTTTACGTAGTCGGGTTATAGTTTTTTAAACATATTTTTTTATTTAATATTTTTCCGTTTTCCAATCTATTTTTTACCAATTATCCACAAGCGGGCAAATTTTTTTACATAAATATTTATAGGTAATAAAGTAACTGAAAAACTGAAATTAAAATGAACTAAACATAGCATACACAGTAAATGACGACTTGATTTGAACTCGAAGAACGATTTATAAAATATAACTATTTATAACTTATATTCAATAAACGCAATAGAGATCATTCAACATTCATTCATTTCACCAATGCAATTATATTAGGTCTTTACCAATGAAATTGCCGTTTTGTATGAAAAAATTTAAACGATTTTTTTTCATGTATTTTTTATTTGTATTAATCGAAGTAATCACCCATGCAATCAATGCATCTTTACCAACGCAGTGGCAGTTTATTGATGCTTAAAGAAATCAGCTGGACGGGAGGCAACAAATTCTTCAAAGGCATTTTGTACTGCCTCTCGGGTATTAATTTTTTTTCCCGCCAAAAAGTTATCCAAATTCTGGAAAAAGTAGTAGTCTGTAGGTAGGTGCAAGGTCTGGTGAGTAGGGCGGATGACGGAGAGCTTCCAACCCCAGTTCTTGCAACTTGGAGACCGTCTGCTGTGCAGTATGAGGTCGCGCGTTGTCGTGCAGGAGCAGCGGAGACGAGCGATTGACCAATGCTGGTTGGAGATGTGCTAGCTTCTCCAACATTGTGTTCAGTTCTTCACAGTACACATCTGCAGTAATGCTCAACCCGTTTGGTAAGAAGCTGTGATGAATCACACCGGCGCTAGACCACCAAACTGTGACCATCACTTTTCTATTGGTAAGTTTTTTCTCTTAGGGCATTGTTTAGGTGCTGAACCAGGATCCAACCAACTTGCTGAGCACTTGCGGTTATCAAACAGAATCTATTTTTCATCGCAGGTAACAATGCGGTTCAAAATTCCTTCATTTGTGTGTCTGTTGAGCAGTGCAAGGCACGTCTCGACGCGTACTTCGCGCTGGCGATCATTGGGTTCGTGGTGCACCCATTTGTCAAGCTTTTTTACCTTGCCAATTTTACGCAAATGATCCAATATTGTTTTGACGCTAACGTCGAAAGCTGCTGCTAATTCAGCCGTAGATTGTGTATCATCAGCTTCCACAATTGCCTTTAATTCGTTATTGTTGACCAAAGTCTTCGAACGACCGCGAGGTTCATTTTCAGGTCGAAATTTCCAGAACGGAAGCGAGCAAACCAATAACATGTGGTGCGTTGGTTTGTAGTGTTAGCTCCGTAAACGTCGTTGATGTTGCGTGCCGCTTTTGCCGCGTTGCTGCCACGACGCGACGGTACTCATATTCCATAATTACTCGATTTTTTAACGTATCCATGATGACGAAAAAGATTGAAATGCGATGAAAATGTAACACTAATCAATAAACAAATGACTACTTTTGGAAAAAGAATTCCATGTTTTTAAAATTAATTTTGAAATAAGAATTCTTAGCCAAACAAAAATTATTAGAATTTAAAATGGCCAGTAATGTAGAACGGCAATTTCATAGGTAAAGACCTATTATCACTTATTCACTTTTAATCGTCTTTTGATCTTAGGCGGCCCCTAGACCTACAATAACATTAAACAATATATTTAATTGTACAATAAGATTGAATTGCGTTTTGAATCCAAACGTTCAATTATATTGCACAATAATAAGAACTTCGCAAATTGTGCAATGTTTTCGTGTTCAGTCGGAGAATAGTTTGATCCAAGCAACATGTCCGCACAAGATTTAGCTGCAGCTGTAGTGTTATTGCTTGTGGCTAAGCGTAAACGTAAACGAACACGTCATTGGTCAAGATTGGTACATGAAAAGGCCAAAATACACTCACGAGAATCTCTTAAAAGACTTGATGTTAACTGAGGAAATTGACTTCAAAAATTATGTACGACTGGACTTGGAACAGTTTCAAGCGCTACTAAAATTGATCACGCCATTGATTGAGAAAAAAAATACAAACATGAGGGAAGCAATACCACCTTTTCAACGGCTTTCAATAACATTACGGTATCTGGCTACTGGGAATACTCTAGAAGATTTAAAGTTTCACAGTGCTACGAGGGCGAGTCAATAAGTCCGTGACTTTTGGAATAAAACACAGATTTTTTGATAAATAAATCATTTTATTTTTCAACGTAGTCCCCCTTGAGCTCTATACACTTTGTCCAACGCTTCTCCAATTTTTCTATCCCTTCCAAAAAATATGATTTGTCGATTTATTGCCCCATTAATTGTTCTTCCCTTTTGAAGATAGTCAATGTGGATTATCCCACGTGCATCCCAAAAAACAGTCGCCATAACTTTTTTGTCTGACAAACCCACTTTGGCCTTCTTTGGCGCCGATTCACCCTTAGAAACACACTGTTTTGACTGTTGTTTGGTCTCTGCTGTATTGTGATGGATCCATGTTTCGTCCACGGTTAAAAAACTCCTCCATATTGTGATTAAACAACGCCAAACCTTCCTGTGAAGTTGTTACACGATTGCGTTTGTGGTCGACTGTGAGCATACGCGGCACCCATCTTGCGGAAAGCTTTCTCATGCCCAAGTGATCATTCAAAATTGAAACCACTGAGCCATGCGAGATGCCTATGGCTTTCCACAATCTCTTGCACTTTCAATCTTCGGTCGGCCAACACCATATCGTGAATTTTTTCGATTGTTTCGGGTGTAGAGACCTCAACTAGGCGTCCAGGACGTTCGGCATCTTCAGTGCTTGTAAGACCACAACGAAATTCAGTAAACCACTTTTTTACCATTGAAATCGATGGTGCAGAGTCCCCATAGTATTTATCAAACTTAGCCTTGGTCTCGGTAATGGTTTTTTTTCGCAAAAAATAATGCTTAATAAGCACACGAAATTCACTTTTTTCCATTGTTTCCTTAAGTTACTGGATAGTCTGATAAAGATAGCTGTAAAACACAAACTAACTGACGCAGCAAGTTCAAATTTTGATAGGAGTCAACTGACAGATGCCTGTTGACAGGAGTAGTGTTGCTTTTTCAGTAAGGAGGTTAGAAATTCAAAAAGTCACGGACTTATTGACCCGCCTTAGTATTTCCCCACAAAGTCTTTCCTTAATAATTATGGAAACCTGCGATGCCATAATAAATGTTTTGAAAAAATTGATCATGGTAAGTAAAGACATCTTTTCATTTATTTAATAAACTTTATATATTGAGATATGTCATTAGCATCATTTTCCTGTTGAGAATTGTCCATGTTGTGCTGATTATCTTGTTGGGAGTAGTACATGTTCTGCTGGTACTGCAGTTCCTCGGATGGAAGTTCAGAATTTTGCTGTTTTGAGTTGGCATGGATCTGATGTATGTCGGAGATGGAGTTATTGTTGGAGTATTTATCTGCTGGTAATGTGGCAGCTCCTTAGGTGAAAGTTCAGAATTTTGCTGTTGAGAATAATTTATAAAATAGCGAGGCGATGGAGTGCTGCTGCAATTTGTTGTAGTTGGCGTGGATCTGGTATATGTCGGAGATGGAGTTATTGTTACTGTTGGAGTATTTATTTTAACCTAATTGCGATGTAAAAGACCTAATTGTCCTTCCATGATAATGGCAGCAATAGCACTCTTAGCAAAGATTTGTTGTTGGTTCCATTTTCTTTAAATCTGCAGCACAAGACAAAGCCCAGTTTTCATATGCGTCTGGTTTCTATCTAAGACGGTCAGCTGCGAACTGCATAAGGTCATCTTCAGATTTTCTCTTTAATTTTTTATCTTTTGTCTTCGGAACTGCATAGGATGTAGATGCCACTTCATCAGCTTCAACGGTTGAACTATTTTCCTGAAAAAGATAAACAATTTGTTATTTTGTTTTACCACAAACTTTTGTTTTGTGTACCACAAACTGCCGAAGAATGGAAACAAGTTGCCAAGGATTTTGAGAGCCAGTGGAATGCTCCTCATGTAATCGGTGCTATAGATGGCAAACACGTGGAAATAAAGAAACCTCCTGGTCCTGGATCATACTACTATAACTACAAAAAAACATTCAGTATTGTGTTGATGGCGGTTGTAAATGCTAACTACGAGTTCGTAATGGTTGATGCAGGGACTAATGGACGTGTGCCAGATGGGGGTGTGCTGCAGAATACAACATTTGGACAGCAATTAAAAAATAATGCTTTAAATATCCCACCACCTGCATTGTTGCCTGGAAGTTCCCCTTCCCCTACTTTTTTGTTGGAGATGATGCCTTTCCAATGTCTCAAAATTTACTGAAACCATATAGCCAAACTGGATTAACAAAAGAAAAAAGAATATATAATTATCGAATATCGCGAGCTAGAAGGATGGTTGAAAGTGTTTTCGGTATACTAGCTACTCGTTTTGGAGTATTTCAAAGAGCATTTCCTTTTGATCCTACAAAAGTAAGGAAAATTGTTTTGACTTGTTGTTATCTACACAATTTTTTGAGGAAATCCCGTTCCTACTTATCTCCATCATTTATGTTTCGTGAAGATAACCATCCACCATCTAAGGAAGTATTTCAGTTGACACCATTGGAAAATATCAATAAAAAAAAACACTGAATATCGCGAAACAAGCACGGGACGAATACAATGGATTTTGTAACAGCGAAGGTGCAGTTCCCTGGCAAAGGAAAATGGTTTCATAAAACATACCTACAACTCTATGTATTCATTTAAATAAAATAAATTAAAATTTACCTGTGTATAATTATTGTCCAAACTAGAATGTTCAGTCTCTCCCGGTCAGTCTCTCCCGGTCAGTCGGTCCCGGACTCCGTACAGTAGACTGAGCATTCATACTAGACTGTGAATCCGATGCGGTTTCCTGATCTTGTAAAAAAACCATTTCCATACCATAAAGTAGGTTGGTATATGTCGTAGTAGTTTTTTGTGTTTGAAAGCTGACATAATTAAGGGTGGTCTTAGCTATAATTCATCATCATCAGCTCGTTCACTGCTTGACAATATAGGTGTTATTTAATTTTTTTAATTTGTTATGTATTGCCTATAAAACTTATCTTTATAAAATAAAATATAATGTTAAGAAGGAACATAATATATAAACTATATAATATTTATAGTCTTATTATACGTAATGTTAGAAAATTTTGATACCAAACATGTGATAATTACCTCGATTTAATTTTTTTAGATGTTAGAATCTGAGGTATAATTTTCGAAATACATAATTTTGAAAAAAAATATATACCCTATGTTACCCGCGGCATCATTACGAATCTATTGACACCTCATTTATTAAAATCTGACCAGTAGTTTAGACGCTACGAGAGAACAAACATACATACATACATACATAGACTGCCAAAATCATTACCCTTCCTTTTGGCTTCGCCGTAGTCGGGTAAAAATATCACCAACGTGCATAACACAACAAAATATTTGTTTTAAGATTGAAAATTCTTAATAATAATTAAATAATAAACCTTATTATAATATGTTATGTGATTATTACGTTATGGCCTAAGAGTGCATATAACATAGAATGTATGCTCACGGCTACATGGCTACATGGCTACACGGCTACATGGTTACATGGCTACATGGCTACATGGCTACATGGCTACATGGCTACATGGCTACATGGCTATATACGATCAAATGAAATTTGAAAGTGATGTAGGTAACAACTTAATATTCTTATTATTGTCGTGAACTATTTGTTGTTTATCTCGGTAACATTGTATTCGCAATATAATTACGTTATTATATTAATTAATAAGAATATAATAATAATTAATAACAACTACCAACATAATACACAAACAGTTTATATTAGTTGTAGCGAGCTACACTCAGATGATAGGGATGGTAGAAGCTGCTGCTCCTGCTGTATGCTCATGCTGTTCTGATAGGTCGATGCTGATATAGCGTATAAATGATGAACCCCGTTGGGTGTGCAATAACGAACTTTATTATATTATATTTATGAAAATTAATCAGTATTTATTGTAAATACTGATTAATTTTATATGTTAAAAAATTTCTTATCTAAAGGCGCGTCTCCTGCGCGTGTTTTTTTCGAAACATAACACAAAACATCGAAACATTGGGGCGTGGCTATACACATTTGTATAGGAATACACAATGTTTTTGTCTTCCGAGACGGGCGGAAAACATTCCCGGCGCGGGTAGAGAGGGGAAGGGATGTTTCATTTCTTATCAACTGTTACACCACTCACATGACCATTTAGCATAGAAATACGGAAGAAATTATTTATCAATCCCAAATCGGTCTTCTATTCGTAACTCCTGATAAATACTAAAATTACTGGTCAGTAAATATGGCCTAACTCGAAATCTGGATGTCTAAAAAGGCCACTTTAGATGTTTCATATATTTTATTCCATACAAAAATAGTGAAATGTTAAAATGGCCACATGATTAATCTGATTACATCATATAAGAAAACATTGATTTTGTTTTCAATAGAAATGCGTAAAATGACGCACATAATATGAGTTGAAAAAAATATATGAAACACCTAAAGTGGCCTTTTTAGACACCCTGTGTTTTCTCTTACATTCTGCATCTGCAATCGCTAAAACTGCGAGTGCTTACGTCTTCCTCATCGGAACTCATGATGTTGTCTACACAAAATGTTTTGTTTCAATCAAAAACATTTTCTATAGCTGGAGACAGCTTTTGTTTGAAAACAAATGTTTTTATTTCATGTTTTCTGTGTAATGTTTCGAAAAAACATGAGCAGGAAAAAAGGCTGACTACTGGTGCGAGGCTGACTACTAGTGCCGTTAGAAGCATTAAATGTCTCCGAGTGCCGCCGAAAGAGGCAAAAGAACCCTAAAACATTTAAAGTTAAATATATGAATTATGGGCGAATTTCTACCACAGTGCGACCTCTAGCAACATTAATTAAAGACTTGTGTCTTTCTTCGTACTTCGAATGTAATTGGAACGACTTTCAGCTCAAATGAACCAATAATGTTCTTTATCGAACCGGCCAAGCGCGAAATGAGCCGAGTTTGGAGAACCTTGATAAGTAGATGATAATAATTTGTATTATGTTACTTAATAATTTTACTGTTGTGATTCAACAAAAGAACAGCCTCCGTGGTCCGGTGGTTTAGAGCTTCTCTCTTGACTCGGAGGTCGTGGGTTCGATTCCCGCGTTGGAACAACAAAAAATGTCGTTTCCAAGTTTGGTTAGGACAATGCAGACTGGTTACCTGATTGTCTGACAAGAAAGATGATCCATGCGTCTGGTGGGCATGTAAAAAGTCGATCACGTGCCTGATCTCTCGCCAGTCGTGTCGGTCATGCGTCCCACTGGGTTACGAAAGTTAAGGAAGGGAGAGTGCTATTTTATACCGCGCACACACTTAGGCACTATAAAATAACTCCTGCGTAGCTGGCCCGGTTTCAATGAAAAAAGTGTTAAAAGTTTGTATGAAACTTTTTATTCCTTGGTCATATTTCGTATGAATTTAGTACAGATAAAATAATGAATTGCGTATTTCAGCGTTTTCTAAAATTAAGCCCATAGGAGGGTAAAATAGGGGATGAAAGGTTATAACCTAATTCACGCGGGCGAAGCCGCTGGTAATTAATGCTAGTAACAAAAGAAAGCAAATTGGAAGCGTCCTCCCTCGCCCACAGCTCTACTCCACAGGGCGCAGATTCGGCATCACATGGAATACTGTTCTATCTCTGGGCAGGAGCACCAAAATCCAGCCTCTGGGTCTCATCCAACGAAGGGCCTATCGAATTATCGACTTCTAAAGTACCTAACTCAAATGTGCACGTCTCCTTGGCACTACGTAGAGATGTAGCCTCGCGTCAAAACTTCCATACTCATCACCTTGATAAGTGGCAGTTATCTGTCACTGTGCGCCTTTCCCGGAGCTTTCAGTCGCGCACAATAAAACTCTGGAATGAAGTGTCGCCAGCGGTATTTCCGAACCAATACGACCTTCAAACCTTCAAGAAAAGAGCGACTTCTCTGATGTTGCGGGTGTCCATGGGCGCCGGTAATTGCTTTCCATCGGATTCTCCGTCCGCTACCGATCTTTGCGGACGGAACCCTAAAATCTTCTCCTTAACTTAACCCGTGGTGCTACGAACTTGTGTTTTCTTTCAATTGATTCGATTGGATTGATATTAATAGACATATTTATCTCACCAATCAATGTTTATCTATTTTAGATAGTAGATGAGGATTAAACAACATTCTAAGTTAAACGCTCTTTTCGCACAAATGAAATTGTTTATTTTCAAATAAAACACCTTTCCACCGGTTCAACCCTAATCTTCAGACATTAATTAATATCTTTCAATTTAAGTACCTTAATTCTAAGAAATTAAAATATAATCGTAGAAAAACATTTCAAGGAAATAAATGGGAAAAACTTTTAAAGGTGAAAATTGACACCGATTATTCTTAAAAAGCTCTTCTCAAAGTACCTATTTAATGTTCTAGGTAAGAACAATACGTACGAACGAAGAATAACTCCGCCGTCTGTTTCGACCGATATTCAAAATTATTTTTATGATGTAAAGGGTTGTCCCTTTTTAATGTAAAGGACTCCGAAGTTGGTCCCGTTTTTATAAAAGTGCTGACCTGAGGATGGGATCCATGGAACTCCTCAAAAATTATACGAACACAGTGATTTCCACTTCTTCAGGAAGTAACCCAAGCATATGCTACCAAAAAGTAAGATTCTGCATCAAGGTATACCCTGGATCCAAAAGCACTGAACATAACTCCTCAGTCTTTAAAGATACGCGTTTGGAAATTTCGACATTGTCTAAAGCAGGGGTCTGCAAACTACGGCCCGAGGGCCACATCCGGCCCGCGGACAGATTTTGTCCCGCCTGCGGAGAGCTAGCATACTTGAAAACTCCTTTTAGAGAACATATTTTTTATAGCAAATTAAATTTAGTTTACTGAAGTATTCTAATTTTCTGTTGAATAATTATTAATATGACATCTACATTGATATGGTCATGGGCTAACTACTCATAACATTGTTGTAGGCTTATTGTTATTGTTTTTGTGATAAGTTGGATAAAGAAACACAGAATTGAAATGAGTAAAGACATGTATAATATGCAGAAAATTTAACTTCAGTATATAATAACTAACAAATTATTGAAATGAATCCAACTAACATTTTATACATTTTCAATAAAAACATAACTTATAACAAGAATAATGCCATATGAAATACTAATGAGATTTTCCACTGACAATAGTTTGTAGTTGTGGACTAATTTTACTTGTACCAATTATTAAAAGAGATTTAAGATGCTCATCAGTTAATTTAGATCTGTAAACATTTTTTGTGTACTTCATTTTGGAGAAGGTCTTCTCACACTAATAAGTAGTACCAAAAACAGAAAACAGCCCACGAGCAAATTTATGCAAATTATCAAATTGTGTCAGGGGAAGACCCTTATAAAATCATCTTAATTTGATTCGCAATGGCATCAAAGTCCGAGAAACGAGTATCAAAATTTATTTTCAAAGCACTCAAAGTTTCGATTGCAAAATTAGTAGTATTAGTAGTAGAAAACTCAGTCTCAGTGGTGTGGCTGAATATTTCACATGTTTTTAAATGTGAAAAACATTTACTTCGTAGTTGTGATTGAAACAGTATCAATTTCTTCCGGAATGATTTGATATTAGTGTATAAACCAGGAAGATGCTGGTTTTCTCCTTGCAATCTCAAATTCAGTTCGTTCACATGTTTTGTCAAATCAACATAGAATGCTAACTTCCACAGCCATGCGTTGTTTTGTAATTCAGTAAGAGGGCGATGCTTTTCATTCAAAAAAATTTCGGTCACTGCTCGAAGTTCAAAAAAGCGCTGAAGGACTTTCCCACATCTAAGCCAACGTACGGCAGCATGATAAGGTAAGTCATTTTCTCCAATCTCTTCAATAAATTTTCGGAATTGTCGGTGATTCAGCCCAAAAGATCTGATAAAATTAACAGTTGATATGACTGGTTTCAGAACTTCAGACATATCCAAACATTTTCCGCACAAAGACTGTTGAGGAATGACACAATGTAAGACTAATGGTTTTGAACCACCGTCATTTTCTACAGCCTTTGACACAAGAGCGACCACTCCTTTATCTTTCCCACTCATGTTTTTGCCTCCATCAGTTGTAATACATTTCAAGTTTTTCCATCAAATGTTCTTTTGATTAATGGCCATTTCAACTCCTTTAAAAATATCTGTACCAGTAGTTGTGCCATGAATACTATACATATCAAGAAGTTCTTCATGCACTTCAAAGCTTTTATCTACTCCTCGAATATAAATAAACACCTGAGCAGTATCTGACACATCCGTTGACTCATCCAAGGCCAAAAAAAACCACTCAACATGTCCATTTTTGTCGAACAGTTGAGAGGATATATTTTCAGCGATGTTTTCTACCCTTCGAGACACAGTGTTTGCTGACATACTGACAGTTTTTAATAAATTTACCTTTTCAGGGCACATTTCTTCGGCTACTGCAATTATGCATTCTTTGATCATTTCTCCATCGGTGAATGGTTTTCCACGTTTTGCAATTTCAAGAGCCACACGATAGCTGGCACGAGTTGCAGCATCTTCTTCAGTTTTGAGTTTTGTAAATGAATATTGCTGCGATTTCAATCCGCGCTTCATAGCTTCGAATTTTTCTGTCCGCAAACTTCCTGATATTTTGAGTAATGTTAAAAATGTTTTGTTTCATAATGACGTTTAATGTTATATTCCTTGAGAACGGCTATGCTTTCATTGCAAATCAAACATAGCGCCTTGTTACTGGACTCTATTACGAAATACTGAATCTTTGAATTTTCTGCATTCACTATAAATTTTTCGCTTCTTTTCTATACTACTAAATCTCACACAAAAGCAACAATTCAAATCAAAATACTGTTACAAAGATGTCTTAAACTTAAAAACGCACAAACACGTTATAAGGAGGTAGTTACGCACTATTTTATTTCACAATTCAAATCAAAATGACTTGTGGTTGCGCCACTAGCCTTCTTATATATTCCAATTACTGCGATCTAGAAGTGAGTGGAAGACACCAGAACTTTCTCGAACCAACGAGATTATTCTGTACGTGCTATTAGCGCCATCTGTTAGCGATAGAAGGTACTACCTATTTCCGCTTGTGTCCACCAGATGTCGTGTCACGTTACTCCTCATGGCTCGTACTCTACGACTAATCTAGAAATTACAGATAATGACAGGAAAATTAATAATATGCAGTGTTGCCGTTTTGCGGACTTTAGTCCGATTTGCAGCCTTTTTTAAACGTTGCGTACTTTTTTTTCATCAGTGGACTATTTCACTTTTTACCACCGGCAACAATGATATGGTTTTGGCCCTCGGAACTTACTAGAGTAATCAGTATGGCCCTAAGGCTGGAAAGTTTGGAGACCCCTGGTCTAAAGAACTGCAAGCATATGCCATTATGTAACTCACTATCATCATCATCATCATCTTATATACAATTTCTAATTGAAGCTTGGCGCGTATTCAATTTTACATTCGATTGTTTATTTTAAACGTTCTTAAAATGTATTAATAATAATTTAACAAATATCAATAAAAGTAAAAAATAATTATTATTTTTAAACAAAAAATTAAACCGACTTCCAAAGTATGCACAAAAAAGTATGAAAATAAAACTTATTTTCTGAATAATTCCCCTTTTAAATTTGGCTAAAATTTTAACTATTTCTTTACTCAATCTTCATAATTTTGAAGTCAGTACCAGCCCGAACATCATCCTGATAAAACAATATTTAAAATAGAACTCAAGTTCAAGTTGGCTAGTACTAACTTCAAAATTATGAAGATTGAGTAAAGAAATAGTTAAAATTTTAGCCAAATTTAAAAGGAGAATTATTCAGAAAATAAGTTTTTTTTCATACTTTTTGACGTGATAACGTCTTATAGTTCGATGGAGCTGGCTGCACACACTAAAGAATATGACTCATGCGTTACCAAGTACTGTTACCAAGTATCGTTACCTGTTACCGTTACCAAGTACCAGCGTTACCTCGCATTTTATTATTATTGTTGTTGTTGTTGTTGTAGTTGTTATAGTAGTAGTAGTTGTTGTTGACGTTGTCAGTAAAGTGGATTCGTGCGTTCTGGCTCACTATTCTGGATCCCCCGCCCTCTCCCCTCGCCCTCTACGTGCTCTATCAACGGTTCAAGCGGTGACACCGGCTAAAAGAAAAAAAAAAGTTTGGTATCAAAATGGGGGTTTTCGACCATGCCCGATCGATATATGCGATCCGTTTTTGCGTATTTACACTAGTTTACGTTTTAGCTTTTGCGCCAGAAAAGCTCCAATACCCTAATTAGGGTAATGCTAATGATCTCCTCGGTTTCTAATGAGTATTGACAATGCATTCATTAAGATGCTAATGACATTTTGCTGTGTTGCAATCGTCATAACAATCCATAGTCTCCTTTTTAACAATTAAAGCTGATGTTTAAAATAAAACTTTGGTTTACTTTCAAACAAATTATTTATTTAGTCGTAATCCTTTAGTAAAATTTTTAATCTTTCATAAAACAAGATTTAAACATTATATTCAAAAACATATCATTTTTAAGTGTATCACTGCCAAATTCAGTCTGAAACTCTGTCAATGACTTGTTATGAAACTTATATAACAAGTACATTAAACAGTACTCTCCACACACGGAAGTCCAATTATTTTGCAGCCTGATAGTATTATAACGCCATTTCCTTGCATTTATATTCAAAAACATTTTGTGCGTTCCCATAGGAAGGCGACCATATGTATCAAAATATTCACCGATGCCATGATTGTCTATGTGAATGGCTACCCAGTGAGATCCTGGTTTTGAGTCCGGGTCCAAATTGCTTATAAGGTAAGTGGGAACCGTCACATACATTGGTAATCAGTTCGCAGCATACACGCTATTGTTTAAACTTGGATGAATCTTTTTAAGGTATGATTGTAGTTGTAAAGTATTCATAATTCTTTAAAAAAGACTTATTCATTCACTCTATCATACGCAAGTGAAATAAATAAGATAAGATTTTCTTATTTAACGTGCAATTGACTGAGATTTTAAATTAAAATGAAAGCACAACTTTAAAATAATCATTTACTTACACATTAAAAACATGTAACAGATTGAGAACTTAATAATACTTAGAAAGATAATACAATGTTTGTTTCTTAACTAATATAGCCAACGGTTACATTACGATTTTTATCTATTTCAATAACATTATCAAATTCTGCATAAACAACGCAATTTATCGTTTGAGTCAGAGCAGATTCAAAGCGAACTTCTAATCTAACACTACCATATCTAATTAGATTCCAATGACCAGAAGAATTGGCTGATAAATCAGGTGTGAGATCAAATGCTAGCAAACAATAACCTTTCGAATACTTATCGTGAGATATCCCATTCCCTTCGTTAAGAAAATGTATTCCTGTTCCTGAGAATAATGTATGATAGGTTGCAGTAAAAATATTATTATCAAAAGATTGTTGTAAAGCTTTTGAAGGAATTTGCTGACCGTCAATATATAAACAAAAGGAATTCATTTTATAGTTCTCAAAATTAAACGGATTTTTTGACAAACAACCATTAAATGCTGCATTATTTACAAATCCCACTATACATCTTTTAGGTACTTGACCCCAAAATATATTGTCTAATGTCTTGCCCTGAACCCCTGAAGGTATCGTTAAAACTTTTACTTCGGCTCGAGTTATTGGATATTTTGCAGTTGTGGTGGCTAAAACTTTTTGATGGACAAGTAAGACGGAAGGGTTAATTTTTGTCCTTCTAACAAGGAGAGTCGCATCTGTAATATTTATTTTGTATTTAACATCATCTGTCGGAGCCATAAGATTAAATGTTTCACGTGATCTAACCAATTTAATATTCATATCAACTCCATTAATTAAAAACTTTGATTGATTGAATATATCACCATGAAGGTGTCCTATCATTTCAACTTCCTTACTTTCTGAAACTATTTTTTGTCTTGTAGTAAAACCCGAATTTTTTTCTTCGGTTGAATCCATTTTACCAGCTGTATCTTCATACCAAAGGCTACAAGTTAAATGAGATTGTTTGGCATCGGGTGAGTAATTCAAAAGAGTTTCAATGTAAGCTCGATAAGCATATGTATTGTTTGGAGGTGAAACTAATTTTTGATTTAAATAAACATCGAGTTGACTAAAAATTGAATGCGGCCAATTGTTTACAGGTGCTACAACAGTTGAAGCTGCTAATTTTGAAGAAACTTCGTTTAATACTTTTGCTTTTAATTGAACGAGTGTATGAGATAAGTCTATATAATCATCGCCAGTTCCAGGAACTTGAAATTCTCTGGGTCCATCGTCGGCCAAAGATGATATAGGTTTGTAGTGCACCCACATACCACTTTCGATGCTTGTTTGTGTTGATGGTAAAGCAAACAAATCCAATTCAGATTTTATACATTCACAAGAGTGACTATGTAAGAAAGACATTGTTTTTTAATGAAAATATATCTCTTTGATATTGACGAGTTGGCTTTCGTTTCTTAACACCTCTTCCTTTACCGTTCGATGAAGGAATGACTGTTCCAAGACATTTTCTTTTAGTTATATAGCCTGTACCAGACATGTTTAATTTATCAATTTTTTGATCTGCCCTTCTTTTCAAATGTGAACTAATTTCCTTAAGTCGTGATTTTATTGATTCATCCATGGATCGTGCTTTCGTCATATCAGATAGAAACCCAACACCCGCATCCAAAGCTTCCTTTCCTATTGCTTTAGCACCACTTGAAAGCAAAGGTAAGACTGATCGAAACAAACCTCCCAAAAAGCTACCAATACCATGACCACGTTGATAAGGAACTCCTTTGTATATTACTCCTATTCCAGAACCAGCTTGATGTGTATAATAATTTTCGTATGGACAAATTATATTATTGTGATGATACATTATAACTTTCTAAAGTAAAGTTTAATACACACTGTTCCAAACTGGAATGGTATCTTTTGACCAGTGATTGATCTTATATCTATTTCAAGTATATCGAATTCTCTGCGCATGATTGGTAAGTAGTGAGGTGGAGAAAATACATGCATCTTATTTGCTCCATATATATATATATATATATTTTGAAGGATCTAGTGGTATAATTATAAGTAAAGAGGTCATAACATCTCCAACAATCTGCGGTTCCACTATATCACAATAAACAAAGAGTTGTGATGGAAGTCCCAGATGTAAGTTTGCAGGGCGTTTGCCAAACGTTTTTTCTACCAAATTCCTACTAGTGTAAGTTACTACTACTTAGGTGACAATGATACGGACTTCAATGAATCATCTGCGATTGTCACAGAAACAAACTTAGATATTTCATCGTAACGAAAGGTAAAATTTTCTCTTATATTATTTAAAGCTTTTAAAATGTGATTAACATTATCATACTTGGTTGCAGGAATGTGTTTTTTATAGTGAACAATAGAAGAATATTTTTCATTAGGCATTATCATATTCTTAGAAAATATATAGATTATATTTTCTTGTTCTTGAACAGTAAACATTGTACACGGATATTGAAATTCAACAACACCGACAGCCCATTCCCCTTCTAATTTAATTGATTTTGGTAGTTTTGTTGAAAACTTTGTTGTCATATTATCTGGAAAATATTGTATTGAGCTGTTGCTTAATAATGTTAAATAAAAACTTCCTTTCATTATATCCGTTTTAAATGAGATGCCAAAATCCAACTATTAAATTTATCAGGGTAACCTTTCCACTTGACAAGCACTTGCCTTCTGCTACCAGAATATCGAGAAGTTATTATTTTATCTATTTTGTAATAGGAAGTCGGGCTAGGAGGAGTAATTTTTTGTAATTCTCTTTCATAAAAAGTACCTTCTATATCTTCATTTTGTAAATCCTTCAAGGTGTACACAACCCATGGTGATCTAGAGATGACAGTTGAAATAATAAAAATTTCATTGCTCCAGTTAGATTCGTATCCCTTTTGGAATATATGTTTATATTTTGTGATTCTAACATAATCACCGACTTGAAACTTTGGTAAGAAGATATCTTGTGGTGACCTTTTATTTTCTCGAGCATACAAATTATTCCAAACAGTCATAATGTTACTAGAGCTTACATCAGATGGAGACATTTTAATACTTGAATGAAAACTATGGTTATATGCATATAATAAATCTTGTAAAATATCTATATATCTGTATGTATTTTATGTGTAAAATAACGCCACATTTTTGACTTAAGTGTTCTTTGAAATCTTTCTACAATACTAGCCTTAATATCAGGATTATTTGTCGTGTAATAATTAATATTTTTACTCTTAAAATATTGACGAACATCTTTGGAAACA
Source organism: Phengaris arion (assembly GCA_963565745.1). Lineage (NCBI taxonomy): Eukaryota > Metazoa > Arthropoda > Insecta > Lepidoptera > Lycaenidae > Phengaris > Phengaris arion. The sequence goes on from OY751450.1 coordinate 17,573,393, forward strand.
AACTCAGTAACTTTATCAGACTGTATGTGAGTTGGAACTGTACGAGCTTCCTCAAAAATACTCTCAAAACATGTTTTGATTGTTAAAGAATTTTTATTTTTCATAGGTCTAGCATAAGCATACTTACTAAATACATCAATAACACACAATATATAGTTATAACCATTTACAATATGTTCGCATGTCACTTAAATCTGCTTGCCACAGTTTATTAAGATCAGATACGATATATTTGTTTCGAGAAGACTTTTTGTAAACCGGTTTATGAAGTGTGTACGTTTCTTGTGATTGCAACCATTTCTTGACTTCATTTTTATTTATTTTGCCTATCATAGCTTTTGCAAGCTTGTCAATACTGCTGTAACCAACAGGGTGTGATGCATCATAATAAATATTGTGAATTTCTAGTAGGGGCTCCATTTTTTCCAATCAATTTTCTTTTTTATTTTTCTAGTATACTTGTTTTTAGATGCAGGTGTAGAATATTCCTCGCCACCAGATATTTCACTAAAATCTTTCAACTGAAGTTGGTTAATATACTCACTTCTCTTCGGGTTACCAATATAAGTGAGTGGGACTTTTAGATCCTTCAAAGCTTTAGCAAATTTTTCCCATCCTATTGGATCACTTTTTTTCAATGGTCTTAATGAATCATTGACTAAATCTACAATATTGCTCCCATTTATTTTGTTATTATCCACTAGTACTGTACCATCATCGTTCCAGTGTACTTTGTTTTGATTTGTTAATAAGAAGTTTAATAATGACTCACCTTTATTAATGTAAGATTTAGATATTAAACTTAATATTTGTTTTTTGAGTATATAGATTTATTTTGAACTGTGTCGCTTTCTTTGTGTCTATCTTCTTCTTCATTCGATGTCTGATCAACAATTGGATCTTTGTTGTTTGGACCACTACTTTTATCATATTGTTCTTTTTTCTTAAGTGTTTCAGATAAATCCATATTTGAGGTTATTATTGGGAGTTGATAAGGCTGACGATCTTCTCCAATGAAGTGCAAATACCTTTGTAATGTTTGTAAGTATAAAATCCATTTTTTTCTGTCGTCATCGTTACTTTTAATAATATTTTGCATTTCAGCATCTAATCGTGATTTAGGATTTTCGTGAGTCTCGCTTCTTTCGTTTATTTTATCAATCAAACTTGGTTCCACCAAACAATAAAATACAATGGTAACATTTTCTTAGCGTGTTCCATTTTAAACAAGACCACTAACTAATCCACTTAATATGGAACCTAAAATAATAGGTAGAAATGCGCCACCTATTTTGAACAATTATATTTTTTCTAACTTTGGTTGTGGTTTTACGAACAAGCTTTCGGAGTAATGTTATATATTGTTTCAAAGATTTTTTATCCTTTTCTTTTAATGGGACTTTGCCTTGTAGCACATTATGAATACACTCACATATACAATTTATTTCATCCTCATCACACGATTTTAATAAAGCTTTTTGATACCTTGGTTTTAAAGTGTGCAATGCGACGAGCAGCTCTTTATGCGTCTTTAAGCTTCACAGCATTATTTGTAAATGATAGAACTTTGTTGGTTCTTGTATTTAAACCCTCTTTTCGGCACATAAACTGAACAGTTTTTGTCAGTTGGGAATATATTTGTCTTAAAACGACACATGTCATTTGTATCTTGTTTAAGATCTATCATCAAATAACCATGTGCTTCTGTCGTTGCATCTTTATAAACTTCTTGAACAAATTTATCATTATCAGATGAGACTTGACGAGCTAAATATCGAATTTGTGTTTTATCACGGGGGTTCTTAAAATAAATTATATAGTTCGAATTTAAAGAAATATCTCTTTGACCTTTTCCTTGATGAAATAGATTTTGGGTTATATAAAATACAATTCAATTTCTGTGGTGACTACCTTTTGTAAACATATCTACAATGCGACCATCAGATTCTCTCATCAGATCATCTATTATGTTCAATTTGGCTTCCTTGCCATTGAACATGCTTAAGTCAGGTAATCCTTGAAAGTAGTTGACATTTTTCAAATTGTATAAAGGTTGCATCTCATCAAAACACCATGTTATTTGGGAAAAAGATGTGTTACATATTTCTTTCATATTATTAATAAATTTCGTAACAAAATTTGATTTTCCACAACCACTAGGTCCTGCAACTATTGCAGTAAATGGATGAATAAAATGTTTCATTTTTCCTTACGTGTGGATAAGATGAGGTTCAAGAAAACAATAAGTTTTTTCTTCTTTTGAAACTATTTTATTGGTCCTTAAACTAAACATTACAATAATACAATATAGGTAAAAAACAAAGTAAATACATCTAAAACAATTTAAAATAATTTTATTTACAAATGATAATATTCCCAAAAATATTCTGAGAATATTAAGTTTATGACGGCAAAATGTACATAAGTAAAGGGTTGTAACACTTTTGTTTACGCCTTTGGCTTTTGAGACGAATTTTTCACCTACTGTAAATGCATACATTTTTGATCGGAGTCCTACAAATTCCTCTAAAATATCACCGTTATTTTCATCTTTAAAATATCCTAACTTTTTTTTTGTTTATTTTAGGGTAACCGAATAAATTATCGGGAGTATAATCAGTAAAAAGTACCACGAAGAGGATTAAACTTATTAACATTCATGTCTAAGCTTATAATTTGTTTGAGGCTCCATCCACTGTCTTTTCTCTCAAAGGTTACTAAGTGATACAAAAAAGATCTCTAAGTCATCTTCTCGAAAAATTATAAAATTGCTGGTTTGAAAATCAAAAGTATTTTGTATATTATTTTTGCTTTGTTGTATAAATTCAGCATGTAAAATAAAATTTACTTTAAAAATGTTATGATTTACAATTGAACGCTCAACTAATTGAAATATGACGTCTTTCATAGAATTCATGAATATTTCTGGGGTTTGGAAAGTTGTTTCAAGAGTTTGATTAGATTTATTACAAATTCTATACGTGATAATTCTTTGACCGAAAGCAGATTCAATTACGGAAACATTTTTTAGCGATCCCTCCATTCTAAAAACATTGTTTTTGTGTACATTGCTTTTTAAATGGTTTGTGTAATACCGTTTACGTATTTCTTTTTGACAAGCGCTACAAAAAACATTATCTGAATTGGTACGTTGTTGATGCTGCTCCAGTACAAGATTCTCCAGTTGTGTTAGACGAAGTTGATGCTGTTTTATCTATTTTTCGACGTCCACTCTTTTGCATTCGTGAAACTGATGATGATAGCTTTTTTTGCTTTTCTGGATGTCAAATAGATCATCTAGCCTTGTAAGTGGTGATGCTGACCTTTTTCTAGTTGGATTGGGTACTATTTCCAAGTCCGTTATTTCACTATCATCAGGAAATGCAAAGTAGAAAGTTTTGTAAGTATTTTCTTCAAAATTGTTCTGTAAAATTATTTATAATAACTGTTAGAATATTAAAATTAAAAAACAAATGAGTCTAATAAAACAAAGAAAAATAATATCTTACCTCCATATTTATGAACACTAAATATTCACTTCACTGAACTGCACTTAAATGTATCGCTTTAAAGATCATTTCTCATTTATATGCCAACAAATGTTACTTAACAATCAAGTTCAAATAAACCATTAGGTATCTAGTTTCAATAACCACAACAATTAATAATCTATTATTTGTCATGGAGTTGAGATAAATATTAAACTGGTTAGATCACGTGAAACATTTAACCTTATGGCTCCGACAGAATGACTGAGATGCGACTCTCCTTGTTCGAAGGACAAAAATTAACCCTTTCGTCTTACTTGCCCATCAAAAAGTTTTAGCCACCACAACTGCAAAATATCCAATAACTCGAGCCGAAGTAAAAGTTTTAACGATATCGTCAGGGGTTCAGGGCAAGACATTAGACAATATATTTTTGGGTCAAGTACCTAAAAGATGTATAGTGGGATTTGTAAATAATGCAGCATTTAATGGTTGTTTGTCTAAAAATCCGTTTAATTTTGAGAACTATAAAATGAATTCCTTTTGTTTATATATTGACGGTCAGCAAATTCCTTCAAAAGCTTTACAACCATCTTTTGATAATAATATTTTTACTGCAACCTATCATACATTATTCTCAGGAACAGGAATACATTTTCTTAACGAAGGGAATAGGATATCTCACGATAAGTAATCGAAAGGTTATTGTTTGCTTGCATTTGATCTCACACCTGATTTATCAATTCTTCTGGTCATTGGAATCTAATTAGACATGGTAGTGTTAGATTAGAAGTTCGCTTTGAATCTGCTCTGACTCAAACGATAAATTGCGTTGTTTATGCAGAATTTGATAATTTTATTGAAATAGATAAAAATCGTAATGTATCCGTTGACTATAGTAGTTAAGAAACAAACATTGTATTATCTTTCTAAGTATTATTAAGTTCTCAATCTGTAATATGTTTTTAATGTGTAAGTAAATGATTATTTTAAAGTTGTGCTTTCATTTTAATTTAAAACCTGAGTCAATTGCACGTTAAATAAGAATGTCTTATCTTATTTATTTCACTTGCGTATGATAGAGTGAATGAATAAGTCTTTTTTAAAGAATTATGAATACTTTACAACTACAATCATACTTAAAAAAGATTCATCCAAGTTTAAACAATAGCGTGTATGCTGCGAACTGATTACCAATGTATGTGACGGTTCCCACTTACCTTATAAGCAATTTGGACCCGGACTCAAAACCAGGATCTCACTGGGTAGCCATTCACATAGACAATCATGGCATCGGTGAATATTTTGATACATAATATGGTCGCTTTCCTATGGGAACGCACAAAATGTTTTTGAATAGAAGTGCAAGGAAATGGCGTTATAATACTATCAGGATGCAAAATGATTGGACTTCCGTGTGTGGAGAGTACTGTTTAATGAACTTGTTATATAAGTTTCATAACAAGTCATTGACAGAGTTTCAGACTGAATTTGCCAGTGATACACTTAAAAATGATATGTTTTTGAATATAATGTTTAAATCTTGTTTTATGAAAGATTAAAAATTTTACTAAAGGATTACGACTAAATAAATAATTTGTTTGAAAGTAAACCAAAGTTTTATTTTAAACATCAGCTTTAATTGTTAAAAAGGAGACTATGGATTGTTATGACGATTGAGACACAGCAAAATGTCATTAGCATCTTCACGGATAAGATAAAATATGAGGTTGGATTGGCAACCGTGATACTTTTACTTGAAAACCAGCGTCGCCGCCTGTCTCCCACCAATGCACTCCCCTACATAAGAAATAATAATACATACACGAATTACGCATACTAATTAACAAATCACACCTAGAACAGAGGGCTGCGATTTGGTACTCAATACTACGTTGACTCGGTAACGTTACGACACAACCACATGCTCAAAATTCACACGCACGCTAGGGCTTGCTATGGTCGATAGGAATTTTCGATAATGAAAATGGTCAAACTTGAATCTTGAAATCATCTTAGTTTCAGTTAGATTTACGATTTATGAGCCCTAACTTTTGAATGCGGCAGGGGGAGTAGCGGGGCAAGTATGGTTGCGCGTGAAGAATATGTGCATCCCCACTATTTTTGCCGAGGGCTCATCGTAAATCGTAAACCGTCCTGTAGTTATTGGTAATTGAATGAAAAATTTTAATAACGAGAGCACTAGTAATTTTATACTAACTAAAACATTGTGTCAAAGGCGAATTTAATTGGTATTGGGATAGAAAATGAAAAAAAATATCAACATGTATTACCTCAAAAATAATAAGAAAATCAAAGCAAAAAAAAGAAGTCGATGGTCGATAAATATTATGTAGCAAAAAAAAGACTAGCAAAATTTTACTACCGAGAACAGTAGTAACTCATTCTGAAGAAAAATAATTTGTCGATAAATCATCGATCACTGACTGCACTATCCAGGCGACCGAAGCGGACGTGACGCGAACGAATCGAAAGGCGCGGTAATTTGGCTCGCTTCGCAACATATTGCGCGTCAGATGTGTCTTCTCGCGAAATATTTGCGTACTTCACCAGTAATGTATATTTTCTGTGATTCTTGGCTTAATTGTCGTTTCTACTTAGAATTTCATAATTCGAACTAGTTTTTTGGGAAAAATACTAAAAAACTAAGGTTTTTATGCTTACCGGTGAAAAGAAATTCCTCCTTGTTTCATATTTGATGTCTGACTCTTTAATTATTATTTTTTCTTTATTCAATACCAACAGCGTATTACAATTTAGAACTTAACACTAAACATGTAACAATTAATATGGCCAGTAACAGGTATTACATTGTTTGACAAATAGTAGTGCTATTTACAAATATTAGTGCTATTTGCACATAACAATCGCACAACACGGCATTTTCAAAGGATTTTAGCGCTGCTCTGTACTGCGAAGCAATCAACAAGCGACTAAAAAGTATGAACGCGTGGTTCGGTTGAAGTATGATTGTTTAATCATACTTGTGGCGCGTCTGCCCCGCGCACATTGCCAATCCAACCTCATTTATCTTATCCGTGAGCATCATAATGAATGCATTGTCAATACTCATTAAAAACCGAGGAGATCATTAGCATTACCCTAATTAGGGTATTGGAGCTTTTCTGGCGCAAAAGCTAAAACGTAAACTAGTGCAAATACGCAAAAACGGATCGCATATATCGATCGGGCATGATCGAAAACCGCCATTTTGACACCAAACTTTTTTTTTTTTAGCCGGCGTCACCGCTTGAACCGTTGATAGAGCACGTGGGAGAGGGCGAGGGGAGAGGGCGAGGGATCCAGAATAGTGAGCCAGAACGCACGAATCCACACTACTGTTGTCACGTTCAACTATCGTCAGTAAACCGACTTTACAGACAACCGATATTTTTTGTGCATTTTTACTTTGGAAGTCGGTTTAATTTTTTGTTTAATAATAATTCGTAAATATGTAATATAACGCAATATATAATAACGCAATATGTACTCCAATAGAAATAAAATTCGTAGGTAGGTAGGTAGGTACTCGTACTTTCGACAGCCGTACACGTCATTTGACGTGTGGGCACACCACTCACTCCACAAAAAGTTCCTAGTAATAATATTAAAGTACTTAATACGTGTTCAACGGTTTTTATGCGGATATATATGCGGATTGTTCAAAGGTAGAGGTTAATATGCGAAAGATTTGACTAATCGTATGCAAAAGTTTCTTGTGACGCCCGCTAGCTCAGCCCGTTCTAGGGCTGGAACGATTTAGCTCTGACGTCATATGATGACGTCACACTTGAATGACAATATTATCTTCACCTATGAAGGTTCCCTATTTTTTCGCATAAAATCATTTGTCATAATTTTACTTAGCATAATTTCATATGACCTAATAGTAGTTTCGCATAATATTCATCTGACATAACTTTTTTCGGTACAAATTACAATCCCCGACCACGGCATTCCAGGTAGGTATAGCAGATTTCGAGTTGATTAAAAAGCAAATGTCTTGGGCCCGGAGCCGCTGGCCCTCCAAAGGGTTTTTGGAATCGAAACTTTTAATTTGTAATCAGATCACAATAGATTTCAATTTTGTTTCAATTAATTTTGTTTCGCCGACGTCATCATCATCATTGCGCTGACAAGTCGAGTGAGTTTTGAAGTAAGTAACTCGAACGCGTCAGTTATGATAAATTAAGTGTTCCACATGTCTCTGGTAATCAAGGTATGTCTAATACATTAGAAAAGTCGCTTCACAGATAAGGACAAAATTGTATAGCTTATCCATTGTGTTAATATTTTTATTGGTACCCAAAGAGGATTACGTAAATATTTAATAATATGTAAATAGTGTTATAAGAAAGATGATGAAATAATAATAAAATGAAACATAAACTTGACTGAAAGAGAAGAAACCCATCAAACGCTCACGCCGCCAACCGGCTGCTTGCATACCACAGCTTGGCAAAAAAGTCGGGAAATGAATAGGGGCGCCACGATCGTTCGTATAGGCAACTTATATACCTATACCTACTGCTGCAACAATGTTTTTGATGTTTTGAATTAAATGCGGTTTTGAAAAATCTTATTACATTGTGTAGTTTGCATACACATTTTTGGAGTTTATTCCTTAAGAATCGATTTTCATATAAGGCCCCCGGTATGAAAAAAAAATGAGATGTTAAAGCTACTGAACGAATGACCTCGTTACGTTTTCGTGCGCAACCTATTCTGCGCACCTGTCACTTTTTTTCACATGGCGCGAATTTTTGAACTCAAATCGATCGCTAAAGTTTTTGATCCTTCTGAGGGACGTGTTTTACTTTTTAGAGTAAACTCCAGTCGTGCGTCGGAGCTGACACACACTTTTTTTATTAGTAATTGTTTAATGTCTTTCTTGCCTAAACATAGGCCTTTTCATCCTAACAATCAATCCTAATCATCCTGGATGATTTATACAGTAGGTATACTCCGAACGAAGTGACACTTGAAAAACTGTAGTGCCTGGGAGAGTTGGTTTTTGACGTGACAACGTCCTATAATTCGATGGAGCCGGCTGCACGCACGAAAAAACATGACTCATGCGGCGTTACCTCGCTCTGAGGCGTTCCATGCGTTCGGCAGCGTTCGACATCTGTCTCTCTCCTACTTGAGTGAGCGATCTATCAGTATTTTCTTATGACGTTCTCACGTTCAACTATCGTCAGTAAACCGACTTTACAGACAACCGATTATTTTTTTAAATGTCGTATGGTTGCCCAAGCAAATACGGCATTATCACAACATAGTCAGCCTTGTCCAGAGGAATGACTGGTCAATACGTCTGGGGCCAACCATGTGCGGATTTCCTCACGATGTTTTCCTTCACCGTTAGAGCGTTTGTATAATGTACTTGAGATCTGAAAAAGTCTCATTGGTACACGCCACAACCTGGGAATCGAACCTGCAATCTCTCGAGTTCAAATCAAACGGTCTACCCACTAGGCCACGGAGCTCCTTACTTTCTTGTTAAGCTGTACCTACTTAATGCGTTTAAAAATAGTTGGTGACTTTATGCATGGTCTTTATGCATAGCCAACTTGGGTATACTTAGGTATGCTACCGCGACCGTGATGAACTACATCATAACCCTGAATTCTAGCAGGAGAGACGTAGTAGCCAGCTAGCCAGTGATGATAACACCGCGTGTGTAAGCGGACTAATAGGTATTCCGTATTAGCTACAATAAAACTATAATTCCTCCATGGTATTAGGGATAGTAGGTACGATATCGGCAAAGTTCCTGCTCGACGAGTTTCTAAACATTTTCGTTTGCCTAGTGCAAACGAAAATCGAGTCGACTCAAAATATTTAAACACAAAGGACCGCAACGACTGCAGACGTGGTTGAACTGCGTATTTGTAACACGTGAGTGTTGTGTGCGTGCGCACGATTCATCGGCGCTGTTAAGCGATTTTGATCTTATGCCGGTCAAGCGGCAACTTGTTCGAAAGAACATAATAATACTATCAATATGCTTACACTAACAATGTTTATGTAAAATATAGATTAGAGAGGATTGATTTTTTAATTGGTGCGCTTGAAGCTACATCTGGCTCGGAAATATGTAGGTAGTGGGTACCTACCTAAAATACCTAGGGATATTTTTTATATTTGAGGTATTAAGGTAAGTAAGCCTATCTCCAATAAAATTTATTTTGTAACGGATATTGACGGTATACGAACGGACCTATTTATATAGTATTAAGGGCATTCAAAGTTAAAAATTGTCTGCCGGACGATAAACCTTCGTGAAGTGCTCTAAAAACCTATCGTCATTATTCGTTACAAATAATTCTTGGACATTGACTTATTAATAATACATGTAATTGTGGTCAGTCGTGTGTGTGCGGTCGCCGACAAGCCAGTATACCGTTTGACGATCTTATGACTATGACGATAAGGTTCACAGTGGTACACCGGCCTGTCGGCGAACCGTACAATACATTGTACGTATTATCATGTGAGTGCATATTTAATTCGATATTTAATTTAAAGGTACTTTGTACTTACCCCTTGCATCTGTAGACACATCACAATACAAGCTGTCCCGCAGGCCGCCGGAACCTGGCAAATATACATTTCAGCTGCAGAGGTCCAAACACTCGGTACTTTTTATCCACGAGTACCTACCGCGGGAGCATTGTAATAAAAATCTCAGTTTTGACGCATAACAAGTTGCAACTAAAACTACTTTTAAGGATTTTAACGCGGGCTCAGCTCCTTCTCAGCAGCCGTGGTCGCGTGCGGAGAGCGGAAATCAAGGTACCCACTCTGTAGTGCGGACTTCGATGACAGCTCCAATTATTATGAGGAAGTTTTTCAAACTACCCGAACTCTTCAGTTATTATTCGTGTTCCGATACACGCAGAAAGTGCTTAGGTAGGTAGGTGTTTCTTTTCATTAATTTTATTCGAATTCAGTTTCGAATGTTCATTTTAATCATTACTAGAAAATTAGTTCTTAAAATATGTAGACACAGACCTACTTTCATAGAGTACTATATTAATGTCGCATATAAACTTAGAGCAATAAACACACCCTTTAAGCTATCTGTGGGCTAATGAGTAAATTTCGCTCAAACCACACATACTCAAAAAAAACCTAGTAGACGTTAATTCGCAGGATAGGTACCTACTTCGTATCTTGCTATCCAACTTCCTAAGAAAAAACAATAATTAAAAAATATATCAAAAGAGCAAGGGAACGAAGGTAACGACCCTGATTTTAGTTTACCGAAACCGTGATGGTCTTCGTAAACAATAAAATATTATAAGATAATTCACAATTGTAGGAAATGTATAAATATCCATGGGCATTAAATCTGTAGTTGGTTTTTATTAATTAAAGGAAAAAAACCTTCCTACAAAGGAAGTAGGTTGTATGTAAGAGATCACATTGAATAGCCAGATCGTGATTTCCTCAATCGAGCTGCGAGATCACCGAAAACAAGTCGTAGTTGTGGAGAGATAACCCGGCGACCCCGTCCCCGCAGATAGCGCGCCGCTGGAAAAACACAATCATAATATTGTGATCCCATCATCCGCGACACACTACCTACAGCGGACACGCTGCGACCACCGCTGGCCGCTGCCAAATTTTAAAAGTAACTAACACTTCTAGTACACACTCAGGTGCTTATCGCGATGGTATACTTATTGCAAGGGCTGCTGGTGCTGCAGGTGTAGCAGAAAACCTTCATTTTATGCCATGAAAATATTGGAATTTTATCTATTAATGGTAGATTAGCCATCATTATTTTGGTGGTTATTGTACACAGACTAGCTTACGGCTAAGTAAACTCACAGCCTCTTGGTCACCTTCGTTGACAAGCATAATATGTCAGGGACTAAGTTATCATAACAAATATACTTTTAATTGTATTTTAAATTAAACATTTAAATAATACAGTAAAACACAGAAATATATTTTGAACATATTTATTAATCTACTAGATGTTGTTCGCGGCTTCGTACTCACAAAAGAAATTCTCCTGGACCATATTATATATTTATATAATATGGTTATATTCTTTTTTCCGCAATAGAATGTAGCCTATGGCCTAACATAGGCTACATTTTATCTACGGGATTTCCATTTACTCTGTGGTCTACTCTATATCTGTGCCAAATTTCATCAAAATCGGTCCAGTAGTTCTGCAGCCTATTCAATGCAAACAAAAACACAAAACTTTCCTCTTTCTAATAGAGTAGATGTAGAAATATTAATTAACACTAAAGTTAATATTAAGACCTACATTATTCTGCTCGAACATTTTACCGAACAATGAGTGGTAGAGCTCGTCAGTACTCTCCTGGTTCCATTTAGAAGATTTTTCTGGGGCCATATAATTGACCAACTTGTTGTGTACTACATATTTTATTTTGCGGCCTTTGGTCGCTTTGGTGTCCACTTTTCTTTTCATCTTACTTCTCATTTGCTGCAGGGCTATCCACTGCCGACTCAGCTGCACGGGGTCAGAGATGTCAGCCGACTTACATTCTATTAGCTCTCGTAATAGTTGGTGGTAGAAGTCGCTGTCATCAAATATCTCTGGTATGTACTCATCATTGTGTTTTCTGTCTTTTGTTACGGGATTCGTTTCATTTTGTTCCTTATATTCTTCTTCTGGTAGCTCCTTTTTGTAACCTATAATTTCATATTCAGAACGCTTCAATTGTGTCCTTCTCAAAAGCTTTTGCCTATCAGAGAGAAGGTAAGATATTTGCTGTAATATTGTATTTGTTGGGGCACTTTTAATGTTAGCAGCAGTTGCTATCCGTGTTTTCTCATTCCATTTCTGAATGGTAGTGTCTCTGAATGTTTTGAAGTTTTTGTAAGTTAAAGCAATGTCAGATTCAAACTCTTCTAGTTTTCGTTTCTTTGTATTTATTTTAGTTTTCTGTTTAACTTCAGTGTGTTTGTCCTCAGGCTCATCTTCTGGTTCTGTGTCTGATGGTATTTCTTCATTGTCGGTGTCACTAGGTATTTCCTCATCACTTTCAGTGTCTTTTGACTTACCCTTACCATTTGTTTCTGTGTAAGCAGTATTTTTACTATTTTTGTTGTTAGTTAAATATGTAGTTTCAGGGAAATTCTTGAATAACACATTTTGTAACTGCAGTAATCTGAAAAATTTAAACAAAAATTTGAATTTATTTATCCAATTAACAATGATACAGCATAGGTAGCCCGGAGTTGCATTTAAAAAATTAGAAGTTTGTAATTTAATGTTTTGTTTTTTATAATATTAAAAATAATAATAATACTTTATTTCAGACCATAGATCCATAGTAGTGTTAGTATTGTACAAATGTTCTTACCACTATGTTAGTAAAGTGAACCAATAATATAATATGTAATAATAATATTATTAACATTATAACAATGAAACATTATAGTAATAACTAACTTGTCTAGAACAGCGGCCACATTACTGATAGTAGTATTACAACCCGCAGCAAACTCACTACACGACTTCAAGTCGCTGTACACATCTGTCATGGGCATCTTATTAGCGGAGTTTACACATCGCTGCATATGTATCCTCATCTCCAGCAGACCTTCCCATAACAGCAGTTGGTTTCTAACGCAGGCACCTTTCTTTGCTTCTTCGGATACATTCTCCTTTTTTACATGTTGGAACTGCTCTTTGATTGGCTCCTCCAATTGACTGATGTCGTACCCCTCTTCCTCTTCCTCATCATCATGATCACCGCTGTCGCCTTCATCATTATCATCATCATCGTTATCTTCCGATTCAGCTCTGCTTTTCTTGTTTTGTGTTATGCTATATTCGAAAGACTCGTTATCTGACGAGTCACTGACATTTGTGTAAGTAAGTGTTGTGTTCTGTAAGCGTTCGTCGTTGCTCTGTTCGCTCTCGTCGTCAGACTGTACGTTTTCGTCACCGCTGCTCTCGTCCGAGGTATGGGCTAGTTCTTTACGCGATACAACTTTACCCTCATATTTTTTGCTAATGTCACTTAATAAATTTATGTTCCTCTTTCGAAAATCACTTATAGTCGCTTCATCCTCGCTCTCGGATAAGTTAAAATCCTGACGTGTTACGGTATTTGGTTTAGTATCAAATATTTGATCATCTTCAATGTCAGGGCGTGGTTTAATGGTTAGGGCATCTGCTATTTTATCTGATAGTGTTGGCTTGGGTATTTTCTTTTGCTTTAACTTCATTGTGTTCTTTTATTTTATAGATATTTCTAAAATAAAATATAAAAATAAAAATTCACATCACGTGTATGTTTCCTCCTCTTTTCCACCTTCTTTCTAATTTTGACAGTTGACCCTTTTTTTTAAAATAAATGTCGTCCGCTTAAAATCATTTGCCAGTGTCAAGTTAAAAAGGCGGGAAATATAATTTTCGTTTTAATTTTTAACACCGTATACCTAAATAGTCAAGTCTAAAGTCTAGCCAAAGTCCAAATAAATAGTCAGTGGAGTCAATAAGTCAAGTCAGTCGATTCTGTAAAGTGGTAGAAGCTTTACTGAAAATTCCTAGGGAGTTTTGGAGGAACTCAAAATAGCACCCTTTTTGAAGTTGTACCACTTGTGCACGTTAACGAATATTTGATGGTTAACATTCTACTAATATTACACAATATGAACCGAAATAACACAAATTTATGAAAACTATTCAAAAACCACAACGTCACCCATTGAATTCCCCGGAAAAACTCCCAGTTGACACATGACACCTTTATTTTTTCATGAAGTCAATTTGACACTCAACAGCAATAGGAATGTTGCCAAAAAAAATTTCGTTTATTCGATGTTAGTCAACATGTTAATAACTATAACTAATAACATTTTCTTGGTCTTAGGTTAACCTAAAATAACAAAGATACAAACAATTTATAAGAAAGAGACCGATATATCGGCCTATAACTTCACGACTTGCACCCGCGGGTGACCCGCCATACATTTGTCATTACAAAATGTATGGCGGTTGCAATTTTTGACATAACAAATCGTTTTGTGAGAAAGAGATGGGCAATATTTTGTATTTGCTTATAATTTTTAATCGCGTCAATCTTAATACTTATTTCTTTTAGGTTTATGTATCTTTAATCAACAATTTTAAAATTTAATTTATTTAAATGTGCTATTCCACACTAGACAACGTCCCTATTTCGCTAGTTAACCTCACAAAACAACAACAACAACGTCACCACGTCCCCTATTAAAACTTTGATTTTTTTCTTCATACATAATCATTACAAAATCATCATAAATCAACTCTAAGCGCTAAGTTAGTAATTATAAGTTTAACTTGCCGTGTTACAGGTATCACACAGCCAATATTTTTATAGTATTGTGCATAAGTTTTACAAGATTATATTATTTTACAAAATCATAATAATAAATATAATTTTAATACACTCATCTATCTAATCCTATGCTAAACTATATTATTTTACGAGTACCGGATAGCTGGTATATAATATTTTTTTTAATTAAAGGGGGTATTCTAGTGAAGAATTTCAAAAAAATACCATTTTTTTGATATTAACTATTTAAGAATATGTCTACGAGAGGATTTTTGAAAATTTAAATTATTTTCGGAGATATAGACATTTTACTGACCCGGCCTCCAAACTGGTTCTGCTGGGTCAAATCGAACAAAAGACATTAGGGATCCTCCGTCTACCTGAATCTATATTTCTCGGTTAAACCTTCTGTTCCTTTATATATATGTATATAAAGGATATATACAAAACAAAACAAAACAATAATGAGTCTCTAAACTCGTTGATTTGGACTTTCGCGCCGAAACATATTCATTCCGGAGCTCAGGTAATTGAAATAGCAACATTTATTGCTGTTTGCATTTTTAATGAAGGTTTCATTCCGATTTTAAAAATGATGATCGTTATGGGAAAGAAAATTGGGCCGGAAGCTCATTCATTTGCTGTGAGACGAGACAACGCCCGGATTGAACGCTCCGAAATACGTACATCCAACGCTTCAAGCGTTGTACAATGTACAAGCAATGTACGAGGAGGCCAGAACTGCTCGATTGGAAGAGAGAAACGCAGAAAATAGTTTTTTTGAAGTACAAGAAGGTCCGATGTATGAAGCAGGAATAGCAGATTGAATCAAAGTAAGTATAACATATAATTTCATAACTTTGACAGCGAAAAACTTTACGCGAAACTTTAAATGCGTTAAATGCGTTTTTCTCAGAACAGACTTTTTCAATACGATACTGGACCGATTCACTTGAAATTTTCAGAGAATCTTGTTTATAAACCTCTCTCGAGTCTGAACTAGCCTCATCCCCAAATTTCAATTTTTACTATTTTTAAAAAATTCGAGAAACTCAAAAAAATGGTTAAAAAGATCGTTTTTTTTTCAAACAGTCGCCATTTTGTCAAATTTTTTTTTTACGTATCGCTAGTTCATACTATTGCGACATCATTGCAGATTAATAATCTTTTTTTTTTTCATTTCAGATAGGAGTATTGAAATCATGGGTATGCTCATGTGCCAATATTTCAAGACGGGGCCACTTCATCAGCTACCAGTTTACAAAATTTTAACTTTTTTTTAAATATTTTCTGTACTCTTGTAACATTAATAAATAACTGATAAAAAAATGGATACTAAAAATATTGAGTGCCTTTTTTTTTACGAGACTTTAAAAATGATCTAAAATTCAAGTCTCTAGACTAGAATACCCCCTTAACTATACCTACATAATATAAATTAAAATGTGATTTATATAATAGGTAGAGATTTAGGTTAAAAAAAATAGTATGATAGTTTCCGTTCGTCATTGGCTATGTACAACATGTATGCCATTAAAAAATGTGATGACTGGTGTCATTTGTCAATGTCACGTTGTCAACTGTCAATTTCATTAATGATCAGCTCCAGTTCGATGTCCGAAGTAGAAATCACAATTTTCATTTATTTTTACATTATTGGATCGCACAATAAGAGTGTATGCACTTTTTTACGATTTGTATGAATCGCAAACAAAACGTACAAATTAAAATATAATAATGCATTTTTAATGTCGTTACGTGAGTATCCGTACTGGTTTCACTATGGGCTATGACATCGGGTGGATCATCCCTCGCCTCCGGAACCCTGGGAGACTGTGGAACTGCGCCAGCTCCATCACGGTGGCCATGGTGGGGCTATTCAGTAAGATCATCGTAGGTAAGTCCCCGCCACACTCGGAGTTAGCCGCCAAGTCATGAATATGAATATACATGATCGAACTCAAGTGAGTCGTAACTTGATCGCTGGTCCTGCCTCAGCGAAACGTGAACTAGCTGCTTACGATGCATGTCATTTATATTCATAATACATCAGCTTGTATCAATAGGTAATTATAAATTTCCACTTGTTGCAATATTCAGTAGTATGCAGCCTGTTAATTTTGCTCTACATTATAAACAATACTTTACTGTGCCAATTCATCACGTTGGGTATTAAATATATTTCATAGCAATTTGTGCATTGGAATTCATTTAATAAGAATGACCTTTGAATAATTTAGTAGTTCATAAGGTTAAAGCTGATTTTTTGAGTTATGAAGACAATAACAAATTTCAACTTTCTTTCAATTGAATGTATTAGTTCCATTATGCTGTAGAAAATGCCATGCAGTTTTGTGATAGAAACTTTCCCAGTACACAAACTTCTGAGCACCATAGTCACTAGATTCTTACATATTGTAGTCAAAACTCGAAGGACTTCTTTCTGAGTCATATATTGTAGTACTGCTCAAGATCAGGGGTCTAGCAGGAACATTTTACAGCAAAGTAATAGTAATGTTATCGAATGAAATTTGTTTAGTCTTGAGTTTCATACAATTCTCAATTATTAATAATGTTACGATTACATTGCTATCAATTGTCCTTGCTGGCCCCTCACTAACACATGATATAACCTTTGACATCTTCTAAACCTTATGACTTAACAGTTCATAATTAATTGATGCAGGATTAGAAGACTACTATGTCTATACTACAAATAACATTTTAGATAGATGTACTGTATACATTTTTAACAACTCCTCTATGAAATTGATTAATCAATAATCACATGCACACAATCAGAAGCCTAATAATTCTCTTAACTATTTCCAATATAATCTCAGTTTAGTCAAATTGCTGACTCATTTGCATATTATGTGTAAAATTGTGAGATTTAACCAATAATAATTACAAGAATTGCCCGCTGGAATTCATCCTTCTACTAAGAAAATAGGTAAATTTAAAAAACAATGAAAGCCAATTGTTGCTTCTATTATACAAGTCATGAGCGAATTAAAAGAATTTGAAATAGAATTGAGGAGTGTTTATAAATATCTTCAATGCCATTTGTAATGGAGTTGTTTTTTTAACATCGTGTTTCTTAAAAATATTTAACTTTAACAATCATTAGAAAAGCAGAAAGATATCACTGGTCGGATCAAAACAATGTTTTTGTGGAATTGTTACATATTGACAAGCTAAATCAAAATATGCAAACAGAATTTATTTAGAATGTCTAGTTTTGCTGCTATAAGCAACATTTGACACATTTTTAGCACATTTCGGGGGATTCTTTTGGTATTGAGAAGATATGCGACTGCAGATTTTGACAGTGTGTTACTGTGTGTCATTTGTTGCGGTGCATAGTGATTTATCCAATAGAAACCTGCGAAATTAGAAAAACGTTTGCTCGCTCGCTTTCAACTACAAAACATAATATTATCATTGTAATATATTTTGCACTGTTGTTTTTATTTAAAGAATACACACTTTCAAATAGCTATTTAGTACAAATTTCCACCAGGATAATTGTAAAAAAATACTTTTGATTAGTTTAAGAAGTCATTTTGAAAAGAAAGGGGGGAGGGTTAAAAATTGAATAGCCTATGGGCGGCAAATGTGTAAATCTGGCACTGTAAATATCATAGTTACACAAAATTTACACATTTTTATTGCATATATGTACATACATATTGTAACTATAAACTCTGGTACGTATTTAATATGTGAAATATCGTAAAATTTAAATAAGTAAAGCAAAACTAGACACAATAGAATCATTCTGTAAACAGTTTTCGATTCAGCACACTAAAGTACACAGAACAAGTTCTTGCTCCCGGACTTTTAAAATATAATATACAGTTTTTATTAATGTAAACGTGTTTTAAAATAAAATTACTTTTGAAATCAAATAACATATTGTATCATCTTTAGAGCCATAACGTTCTTCAATAATCATTATCAGTAAAACATTTTACACAAAAACCAGTAAGTACATAATGTAGGCCATTGCCACACAAGCTGCCGTCGGCTCAGTCATCAACATAGCGAGCACATCCTCTGCAGGCTGTCGTTGCTTGGCTTGTTTCATATTATATACTGACTATTTCAATGGTAAGGAGTTGTGTTCGTAGGCCGCGTCGTGGACGCGGGCGGGGTGCGGGGCGGGGCGCGGGGCGGCGGCGGCGCGGGCGCAACACGCGGTGAGAGACTAACTGGGGCTCCCTCTGCATAGAGTCGCAGCAGTTGAACAAGATTTAACTTCATCTAAATTACATAAATTATTATTACTTGGATGAGGCTAGATTCGACACTGAGCAGCGAAGAAACTGTTTGTCTTTTTTTTGTTTTTTGTTGTTTGCTATTATTTATTTAATCTGAGCTTGTTTTTATACCTACATATAAGTTTTTGTTAGCGGCTGTCATCTCTGTGTGGATTGAGCCTAAAGTTCGGCACCGCTCCTTCGGGAGACGGGGAGGACTTAGAATTTAGCATTTGTAGTGTTTTCTGCCAATACTTACGTAATGATGTCCCATTTAAGTATGCAACTTAACTATTTTAAATATATTAGGTCTTTACCTATGAAATTGCCGTTTTGTATGAAAAAATTTAAACGAATTTTTTTAAGGTATTTTTTATTTGTATTAATCGAAGTAATCACCCGTGCAATCAATGCATCTTTGCCAACGCAGTGGCAGTTTATTGATGCTCTTACTCTTCTTAAATAAATCAACTGGACGGGAGGCAACAAATTCTTCAAAGGCATTTTGTACTGCCTCTCGGGTATTGAATTTTTTTCCCGCCTAGAAGTTATCCAAATTCTGGAAAAAGTAGTAGTCTGTAGGCGCAAGGTCTGGTGAGTAGGGCGGATGACGGAGAGCTTCCAACCCCAGTTATTGCAACTTGGAGACCGTCTGCTGTGCAGTATGAGGTCGCGCGTTGTCGTGCAGGAGCAGCGGAGACGAGCGATTGACCAATGCTGGTTGGAGATGTGCCAGCTTCTCCATCATTGTGTTCAGTTCTTCACAGTACACATCTGCAGTAATGCTCACCCCGTTTGCTAAGAAGCTGTGATGAATCACACCGGCGCTAGACCACCAAACAGTGACTATCACTTTTCTAGGGGTAAGTTTTCGTTTAGGGCATTGTTTAGGTGCTGAACCAGGATCCAACCAACTTGCTGAGCGCTTGCGGTTATCAAACAGAATCCATTTTTCATCGCAGGTAACAATGCGGTTCAAAATTCCTTCATTTGTGTGTCTGTTGAGCAGTGCAAGGCACGTCTCGACGCGTACTTCGCGCTGGCGATCATTGAGTTCGTGGGGCACCCATTTGTCAAGCTTTTTTACCTTGCCAATTTGACACTAACGTCGAAAGCTGCTGCTAATTCAGCCGTAGATTGTGTATCATCAGCTTCCACAATCGCCTTTAATTCATTGTCGACCAGTCTTCGGACGACCGCGAGGTTCATTTTTCAGGTCGAAATTTCCAGAACGGAAGCGAGCAAACCAATAACATGTGGTGCGTTGGTTTGTAGTGTTAGCTCCGTAAACGTCGTTGATGTTGCGTGCCGCTTGTGCCGCGTTGCTGCCACGACGGTACTCATATTCCATAATTACTCGAATTTTTAACGTATCCATGATGACGAAAAAGATTGAAATGCGATGAAAATGTAACACTAATCAATAAACAAATGACTACTTTTGGAAAAAGCATTCCATGTTTTTAAAATTAAATTAATTTAAAATTATAATTCTTAGCCAAACACAAATTATGTTGATTTGAAATGGCCAGTACTGCAGAACGGCAATTTCATGGGCCTTTTGTCTCAGAAATCTAATATTGATAAACACTGCGGTAACTCCGCTGTATTACAGCTATGTTCATAACAATCATAATGGAAATTGGAAAGGAAATAGGTCACAATGTTTGGGAATAGCTGCCGTGCTAGGAATTATATTATATTACAAACTAATGAACCTCGTAATATCACGCGAACTTTATTCATGTGTTACGTTAAAACGAGACGAAAAGGTGCTTATTTGGATACCTAAAGTATAGGATTTGTTTTTAGCGTCTTTAGCAAGCGTGAGAGAGTCCATATGCGACCTTGAAACCACATCATGGACGTATCGTGATTTGATACTCAATGGAATGGTACTATTGCGGTTAACGCGGCGAATGGAGAATGTGCACTAATTTTAAATGAAAGCTTCTGTATTCGCCGTAGAAAATAAAACATACCTTCTCGTGAAAGAATTATTTCCATACATCAATTAGTTTCTAAGATATTTAACATTAAGTGGCCGACTGTGTAAGGGGCCCCATTGCACGGTCCGGTTTTCCTTCAGTTCGGCCTGAACGGATGCAAAATCGTATCTTCTGTGTGCAATTTCGAGATCGCATCAGTCGGCCGGATGGACTGAAGCGATTCGCTCCTGTGTTGCTAACTCTGTTTTTGCGAAACTACTAAACTTGCGTTGTTTTTTACTAAAAACTACTGAAAGAGTACAGATAACTATAAAAAAGCTACTAAACATAGAAATCTCTAAAAAAACAACAAAAACATTTTCAGTATTAATATATTAAAAATATGATAAATTTACCGTAAAAAAATAAAAATATAGTAAGAAATATTACGTAATATAGAAATTAAATCGGTAGTTTTAAGCGACTTACGGACGCGTGCTACTATGTGCTATTATGATATGGTGTCATAATAGCATATGCAAAATGGCGCGCTACCGTAGTATTTTGCATATTATGATTACTATCTATTTTCTATTTTAAGGCTATTTTCTACAAAACCACTACTAACAACTAAATTCCTACTAAAGAGGAAATAAAATACTAAATTTAGTAGCAAAACTTTGTAAAACAACTAAGTCGGCAACACTAATTCTGACCTGTACGGATGGACTGAACGGTAACAAAATTTGAGTGTAAAATAAAACCGGTCAAGTGCGAGTCGGCAAGAGTTCCGTACAAAACGTAAAAAATCACGTTTGTTGTATGGGAACCTCAAATTCTTATTTTATTCTGTTTTTAGTATTTGTTGTTATAACGGCAATAGAAATACCTAATTACATCATTTGTGAAAATTTCAACTGTCGAGCTATCACGGTATAAGAAGGTTAAGATGCAACCTGGTGACAGACGAACGGACAGCAAAGTCTCAGTAATAGGGTCCCATTTTTACCGTACGGAACCCTAAAAATGGCAAAGTGTTCTTAAGAATATTTATTAGAGTTCATTGAAGTATTTGAAACTTTAGTGCCACTATGGTTGATAAAATCTAAAGACTATTACTATAAAACAAAGAGTAATGATTTCTATAACAATTATTACTAGAAAAATGGCACAATAATTCGGATTCGTCGATAGCGAGACTACAGTTACAGCAAAATACAATTAATAAATAAAGTAATAACCTAACCAAGAGCATTTCACGACATTTCTAAGGAGGGTTCCGTAACTATCAACGCGCAATAGGATTTATTTGAATTACTTCAAAATTTATTGTCATATAGTTATTGCAGAAGCTAGGAGAGCGGACAGACAGACAGACGGACGGACAGAGCGAAACTATAAGGGTTTCTTAAGTATTACGGAACCCTAAAAACATGACCGAAGCTCGCCGCAAACCAGATGCTATTTTTCGTGTATGTGCTCGAATCCGTTCAGGCCGAACCTTGGATTAAAACGCCTAGAAACCGGGTACGCGCATGAAAAGTGAAGTAAATCATACTGAGCCATATCGGCTCAGTTTGTTCGAACGACCCGTCAGTTGTCAAGCGCTAGTGCATACTACATCTTCCGACTATTTTTTAATAGTCGGACATTATGACGGTTTGTGTCTTTATATGGTGTCACAATGCATCGGAAAAGAATTAAAAAGCTTGGGACATAACATTTCATAAGTAAGTAGTACAACTTGACCTGTATTAATCCAAATATTTGGAACAGTTTAAAATAAAATCACATATTGTCGCCATCTTGCTGCCCTATTGTGAATTGTGAAAATGTTACTAGTATTACTAGTAAATTTATTTCAAAATTTTCATGGCTAACTAATAGTTGTAACTAAGACAAAGTTTTTTAATATATTCTGATTTTTTAACTATCAATTTATAGTATTTTCAGTATTAAGGTAATCCTTAATATATTCCCTAATACCAATTTAATATAAATAATGTTTACAAATCGTGTTTAGATGGTTTAAAATGAAATATAAATTATATTTTTACATCTCACAATATTAAGAAAAACAAATGCAATAATTCCAATTTTAAGAGCAACATTTTCCGTGGAAATTGTCCCTTAAAACTGTACACACTCCACAACAATTAAGTTTTGTATGCGTGTCGGTATGTCATGCTTCGCCTACATCTATCTGTTGCTTGCTTCACTTTGTACGATGCGATTGTTTGAAGACTATCTAGGCGTTATTAATCAAAGGGCCGAACGGACGTCAGTTCGATCGGATGCTATTTTCTCCGTGTATGCGCTCGAATCCGTTCAGGCCAATCGGTC
Source organism: Phengaris arion (assembly GCA_963565745.1). NCBI lineage: Eukaryota > Metazoa > Arthropoda > Insecta > Lepidoptera > Lycaenidae > Phengaris > Phengaris arion. The sequence goes on from OY751450.1 coordinate 17,596,756, forward strand.
CCTCGTCTGTGGCAGCCTTAAGAGTAACTTGCGACTAAGCGGTGCGTGGTACGGCGCGAACTCCGGGCTGTATGACCGAGGCGAGGTGTAGTGACGTACATACGTAAGAGTAGTAGCTTTACTGTAACAACGTTTAAGCTATTTCACTTACCTTACCACTTACATTCTCCAATGGTTTAATTCTGCGGAAGAATAGACAAAATGAGAGATTGATAAAGGAAATTCGTCACTTTGTCTACACAATCTGTCAATACCTATGTATATTCTTGTGTAGACAAAAAGCATTTCGAGGGTGGTCATGCTACGCGTGCAGAGGTGTTATTAGATTGGCTCAAATTGAGTGGTTCATACTCTTAAATATGAGTAACTTCTAAGAAGAAACAGTACATATATCAAAAGTCAATATTTTCAAAGGTACAGCGATTTGTATACAAAATTTCGCAAGTCTCGTGAAAACGTTCCATACTAAAGTCGTACCTAGCTGTGACGTCACGCCTAGGTTAGTGTATGAAGTATAAGGCCGCAGGAATATCCGATATTTGTGCGTTTTAGTTTATACTATATATTTAAATGTTTTTTATATGATGTAAGTAAACTATTGATGTAGGTTTGTTTACTAATTTAGCCAAAACAAATTTAAACTATTTTGTACTTTTTCGATGTATCTAATTACTAAACTACACATAAAATATATATTTTTTACATTTACCAAGTTATATAAGTTAGAATATAAGAATCAGGCCAATTGGCCTGATTCTTATATTCTACTCCAAAAGTTCTGATGTAATTACATACAACGTAATATGGGATATGCTCGTTAGTCGTTACAATGACATCACAGACCCCAACAATCGGCAGTACGGGATACAAATACACACTAACAATTGATATAACGCTAATGGGTTTTAAGCGAATCGCATACAAATAAGCGACCATAATACCTACATAATATACAATTATACATATTATGATACAGCCCTGTCGACCGACCGTAAACTCTAAATTGCCCCAAATTAAACCGCAAGATCTCCTGTAAATAATGGATTTAGAATACGTTCTCATCATATCTCAGAACACCACAAAATTTTAACAATTCCATTGTTGCACTATAAAAAACTTCATTATAAAATATAGCAAAGGAAAAAATAATATCAGCATCTGCGGACGCATATTACATGTTTTGGAAAAAAAAACAAGATGTAAAGTATGCTGCTAGGTACAACTCTAAGGCATATTATTAAGAAACAATCTTACATGATGAGCAGGTATAGGTACTTATTTTGTATGAAATAAATAACGAGGATACACTTTACAATTTGACAATAAATATACCTACTAAGATATAAAAATAAAAAGTTAATAAGAATGTTCTGTTACTACAGATATGTACCTACTATGTATTAAATATACCATAATGAATGATTAATTTAATCCGAAATATTACACGAACCCACATAACAATACAATATGTTCATTGTTTTATCAAACTAGTATGTATTAGGTCAATGTATATATGAAATTGGCGTTTTGTAAAGGAGGAACATAAAGTCGTTTTTTTTTAAACAATATATTTATTTAATACCATTGCTATCTTATGCACTTTTTCCATCTCATACGTAGTTCATTGATTACTCAGTTCATTCATTGTTTTACCAAAAAAACCATTCAGACAGTAAAATCTTTGAAGGAGCTTTGGACTGCCCTATCGGAGTTGAATTTTTTCTCTTGCAAGTAGTTATTTTTATTCTTTGTTATTCATTGTTATCCAAATTTCGAAAAAAAAATGGGTAATCTGTTGGAGCAAGGTCCGGGGAGTACGGAGGATGTCTTAGACATTCCAATTGAAGCTCCTCTAATTTGGTAGCCGTCTGTTGTGCAGTGTGTGGTCTAGCGTTGTCCTGAAGCAGCAGTGGCCTAGAGCGAATAACAAACCTCGGTTGCTTAGCAGCTAGCTTTTCCATCATGATTTGCAGTTGCTGGCAATAGACATCTGCCGTAATCGTCTGATCAGATTTGAGAAAGCAGTAGTGAACGACACCGGCACTAGTCCACCAAATGCTCACAAGTAACTTTTTTTGAGTCAATTTTCGCTTGGGGCAGGCTTTGGCTGGTTCGCTAGGGTTCAGCCAATGCGATGACCGTTTCTGATTATCGTACAGGATCCACTTTTCATCACAGGTAATAATTCGATTTAAAATCCCTTAATTATCGTGCCGGTTGAGTAATGTAAGGCAGAAGTCGGCGCGCGATTATCGGTTTGCTGCACTCAATTCATGAGCTACCCACCTTTCAAGCTTTTTCACCTTCCCAATTTGCTTAAAGTGGATTAAAACAGTTTTATCACTAACACCGCAGCCTGCAGCTAACTTGGACGTGGTTTGCGATGGATCCGCTTTCACAATAGCCTTCAATTCTTCATTATCAAATTTGGTCTCTGGCCGTCCACGGGGCTTGTTCTGCAGGTCGAAATTTCCAGAACGAAAACGTTGGAACCAAAAACGCACTGTGTTTTCTTTTGCGACACCGCCGCCATACACATCATTAATCCTTCGAGCCGTTTCTGCAGCACTGGTGCCACGGTGGAACTCGTACTCGAAATTAATACGATATTTCAAGTTTTCCATTTTGTAAACAGAGTGACGCAAAGAAAAAACCAAAAGAGGAAAAAACAAATGAATTACGGTTTTTGAAACACAAATGCATGCATAAATAGCGGTATTAATTTGAAATTGGAATTCCTAACCAAAGAAGATATATTTGAGATCAAAGTGGCCAGTACGACAAAACGCCAATTTCATACCTAATATTATGTAAAATATAGTATGTTTTAACACAATAATTTTGATGAATATAATAATATTGTTAAAAAGTTCAAATGTCGCATTTGATATCTATATTAATAAAAATATTACAATACTTCACTGTATCATAATATCCATAACATAGAATTGTGAATTCTATTGTCATCCATTTTGTGACTTACAATAATTATGTTAGAAAAATTCATATTATACCCACTGGGGCACGATTCAATAGCAGGAAATCCACTGGGATTTTAAAATTTGAACTCAATATAATATGAGCACATTATAGCTTATAAGTACACCAGTGGCAAGCGTAAATGCTTGCACGGAGCTTAAAAGGCGGTGCTCCGCGAGTGCATGCTGTGACGTGTGTATGTGACCCTGAGTGTGACGTGAATCTGAGTTTACTGTTTAAGGGAATAGCTACAATTCGACTTACCAAATGGGTGACGTCAACGTGACACACAGGTTTAAAGCAGTATAACTGATCATTAAATTGATAACGGCATAAAATTTATATAAGCAGCATAGGTGATCATTAAATTGATGACGTCAAAAAAAGTGATATTATAGCAGTATAACTGATTATCAAATTGACAACGGTATGAAAGTTACATACCAGTACAGCGCATCATTAGACTGATGATGGTTTTTAAAATGTATAAAAGCAGTATAGCTGATCATTAAATTTAAAATGTCACAAAAGTGACATAATAGCAGTATAGCTGATCAATAAATTGATAACGTCACAGAAGTGACATAAAAGCAGTATAGCTGATCATTAAATTGATAACGTTATAAAGGTGAAATAAAATCAGCATAACAGCTGATCGTTAATAGTGTAATTTAGTAAATTGTAATATTATTATGTTGTGTATAGTAGTTCAAGGATGCCAATGTTTAAATGCTTATTTATGATGACATTCATACTACAACTTGATACAGTATTATGTACGCTCTTATGTCCGTTGGTATACCTAATGAAAAAATGAATAAATGGTTATTACATTTTGGTTGCTAGAAGTGTTTTATAATATCGCCTCATAAAGTTGATTCGTATTTTGCATCAGAACTGGTCCAGTTTCTGGTACATCTAGTTAAGCGACATAACAAAACATTATGAACAGAAGAGTCGATTTGAATTTAAGGAATGGCAAATGAGTAGTAACGAGGATGCTGCGAATAGGAGAATCACTTACATTAGGTAAAGTCGAGTTCAGGAAACAAGATAAAAAAAAAGTGTAAGGTGTAAACAAACATTGTGAGTTCGTCATTTTGTCATAGGCTTGAATAATAAATCTGACAAATTTACCAAAAAACGGGGTCGTGTGGATGGTTGTCAATTCATATTATGTCAGACGATAGATTACAATCACACGGACTACAGTCCGTCCAAGTAAAATCGCTTATTGTTTTCGAATAACATGTATTCTACTTTGACAAATTATTATTGTTTATTGAAGATAGTAGAAGAGAGTAGAAGTTTTACGACAATTGTCTGAACGGAGGAGTATGAAGTTTGGCCGGTAAAATAGGCTTATGTGGAGGAAGGTGTATATAAATCTAATATTATTTTAAATAATGCTTAGAAGTACGAGGCATGTCTTTTAAGTTTTGTCGTTTGAAGAAAAAAACAAAACTAGAACCTTATAGTACTTTTTATTGTTTTTTAAAATATTCACCACGTAGCTTAATACACTTTTCCATTCGCTCAAACCAGTTATTATAACATTTATTCCACTCTAAAGTGGGGGTGTTCAAAATGGCTAACTTGAAAGCGTCGACTGCTTCTTCACCGGACTGGAACCTTTGACCACAAAGACTTTTCTTAATTTTAGGAAATGTAAAGAAATCGTTAGGGCTTAGGTCAGGACTGTATGGAGGATGGTCAAGAATTTCTACTTTTTCCTGCTTCAAATACTCAATCGTTTGACGAGCGCTGTGTGAGCTTGCGTTGTCGTGGTGCAGGATGATGCGTCGCTTTGAGTTATATTTTTTGAAGTTCGGCGATGACTTGTGGTAAACGATCTGTGGTATACCACTCTGCGTTAACCGTTCTACGATCTTCAAGTGCAATAGTCGCAACATGACCGGTTTTTCCAACGAACGAGGCCACCATCTTCTTTGAAGTGCTTCGAGAACGAACAACTTTAGTCGGCTTTGGCTCGTCTTGAAAGACCCAGATTGTAGATATCCAAGATTCGTCACCACTGATGATGTCGTAGACGTGATTTGACTCTCCTCGGTTGAACCTTTGCAGAGTTTTCTTACACCATCTGACGCGGGCCGCCTTGTGATCGTCAGAAAGCAGATGCGGTATTCAACGGCAAAATAGCTTTCTCACACCAAGCGCTTCATGCAAGATCTTCTGAATGGTTGTCCCTGAGATGCCTAATAGAGCCTCTATCTCTCGATACGTTACATGACGATCTTCGAGAATTAGTTGTCTCACAGCAATGATGTTATCTTCAGTGAAATCGGATTTTGGGCGTCCTTCGCGAGATTTGTCACTATCACTACATATCCACTCTGGAATTCTAAATACCAGCGTTCGACAGTCCGCAACATGGGGCTTTATCACTGAACACAGATGTTAGCTCTTCAAAATACTGAATCCGTGTCAGGCCTCTTCTAAAGTTGTAGAAAATTATTGCACGAACATTTTCCTTAGAAAGATTCATTTTCGTACGTGACCTGACAGATTCCAATCGACGCTGTGACTAAACAATAGCATTAATCCTAATACTTTCAACTGTTTTGAGATTCAAAATTTAAACACATTCGAATATAGAAACAGTTCCGAATTCAAAATTTCCGGGAAATATGGAAACGACAGAACTTAAAGGCATGCCTCGTACATACAATTAAGGAAAATAGCAACTACACACAATACCTCAGATTATTATTAATTCACACTAGGTACCGTGCGTTTGATAGATCCGATTTTATTACACGTTAATGTTTGTCACCCTGCCACAAATCCATAGAGAATGTAAATTACTCTATACACAAGTCACAATATTTACATATTTCGACGACATGGCGACCTCTAGTATGATTAATTATTCTCTCTCGTAGTTATTGCTGCAATAATATCTTCATCATTAACAGCCTTCGTGGTCCAGTGCTTTGGACCTTGGCTCTCGACTCGGAGGTCGTGGGTTCGATTCCCACGTTGGAACAACAAAAATTGCTGTTTCCAAATTTGGTTAGGACGATGCAAGCTGATTACCTGATTGTCTGACAAGAAAGATGATCCATGCGTCGGATAGGCATGTAAAGCGTCGGTCTTGCGCCTGATCTCTCACCAGTCGTGTAGGATATCTGGGCTACGATAGTAAAGGAACATAGAGTGCTCTTGTGCACTGCGCATACACTTGGGCGCTATAAAATAACTCAATTTCAATGAAACCGGCCATCGTCACCGGAATCGGCGTGGAGAGCTGAGGCAAGTACGCTTGATGACTTTTGCAAGCGAAAGTCATGACAGCAGGGAAAGAAACAAATAAACGAACAAGATGGTTTAGAGTTTCGTTGCAATTGAGTAAAGGGCGAGTTGAAGAACATAACTCTTTTCTACCGTACCCTGTTAGACACAGAAATAGAGAGGTTAAGTGCCAAATTCACGATAACCGGCAAATTCATTTTTTGATAGTCGGCCAAGCTGAAAAGAGTAAACAAAGGGAGAAGGAAACGAAATTGTATAAAAAATAGTGTATATATATAGAAATCAAGATATAGAGGTTTGGAATAATTCAACAGAAAAAAAGAACCAAGACGAAGTACACTTGGGAACTGGTTTGGTTGGTTGGGAAAGGTTTTGGAGGACAAAGAGAGAAAGGTAAAGCACACGTCGGATCAAAGGGTAAAGGAAATGGGGAAGAAAGATAAAGAGCGTAGTCGTGGAAATTATAAGGAAGGTGAATGTATATTGATTTTAATTGAAAGCAGATTAATTGTGTTTTCTAAATTATTAAATAAATGCTAAGAATTGTGGATTAAGTAATGATAACCAATGAAGACGTTACAACATTAATATAGGGCATTATTGCTAATAATTTAATTATGACTGAATGCAAGTAGAATTTATACATACACAAAATAAATTAAAATAAAGAAGGGATGTAGTGTATGTGGGTATTTGTATTATCTCCTGCTTTGACGTCACAGATGACAGTGACATTAGACGTCAGTTAGTCATCATGTAGCCGTTGGAACTGGCGGGTTTGACGGAGTGCTGACGAGCCAACACTATAATAATAAATAAATATAAAATGTATAAATATTATTTTATATATTGTGTTTTTTTTTCAAAGTTACGAATAATATAACTTATTAAGATAATAATTAAATTAATATGTTTTAATTATTATAAATGTCCTTACAGTGCCTTACGTAGCTTTGATTTTTTGAATACGGCCAAGATTTTAAGTTGTTCCGCTCAACCGTTGTCCTCGAGGGGACGCAGCTGAGCTGCGGGTTCGAATCCCGCAGTCACATTTGTGATAGTTACGGAAATGTGAGGAGTATATCTTCTGTATCTAGGTTTAAGTTTAGAATGAGATAGGAGACAATTGCATATTCGATGGTATACGTGTTGCAGAGTTCCTGAACAAGACCACGGTGTACAACCGCGAGGCGCTGATGCGCGCAGTGTGGCGGCCGCGCGGCGTGCCGCTCCTCACCGTCTCCAACCACCACTCCTGCTTCGACGACCCCGGCCTGTGGGGTCAGTACCGCAACCTGCGCATGCCACACGCACACACGCACGCACGTTTTGTGAGTGTGAACGTACGCCAGTATAATATGCTCATTTTTTTGTTTGAACATATTCGCATCCTACTATTATTGTAAATGTGAAAGTTTGTGAGGATGGATGGATGTTTGTTACTGTTTCACGCAAAAACTACTGAACGGATTTTGAAGAAATTTGGTATGGTAGTAGTTTAAGCTCTAGAATAACACATAGGCTTGAAATTTGGTAGGAATATTCTTTTCACCGAGTCTCTACTCGGTGAAAAGAATATTCCTACCAATTTCTACTCGGTACTGACCTCTGTCAGCTAAGAACGGATTTTACGAAATTCCACCCCCAAGATTGGGGTTGCGGGGGCGTTAATTAAAAAAAATCACATTTTAAAACTACAGCTCTTATAGGTATGAAACTTAGTCAGGTCAGTCAGTCATATTCTTTTTGGCATTGTTCAACAACTCAGTCATATTCTTTTTGGCATTGTTTGAATTAACTAAAAAATAATTTTATGATATTCCACCCCCAGAGGGCTGTGCGGGGGCGTTGAAAATTAAAAAAAAAAATATCTTTCAATCTATAGCTTTTATAACTCTGAAACTTGACCAAAACATTTTTTTTAGCATCTTTGAGTTTACTAAGAACTAATTTTATGATTTTTCCACCCCCAGAGGGTTGTGGGGGGGCGTTAAAAATTTTTAAAAAAAATTTTTCCAATCAGCTTTTGAAACTCTGAAACTTGGCCAGAATATTTCTTTTGCCATGTTTGAATTTATTAAGAAATAATTTTATGATATTCAATCCTAAGAGGGTTGTGCGGGGGCGTTAAAAATATTAAAAATTTGTATCTTCCAATCTATTGCTTTTAGAACTTTGAAACATGGCCAAAATTTTTTTTGGCATGTGAGTTTATCAAGAACTAATTTTATGATATTCAACTCCAAGAGGGTTGTGCGGGGGCGTTAAAAATCAAAAAAAATTGTATCTTTTAATATGTAGATTTAAAACTTAGAAACATGAATTTTGATGAGGTGATGAAGTACCAGACGGGACGTTACATCTGTAGCTCTGAAGCAGTCTGGCGAATATTTCGTTTTCCTATTCATGACAGGTTTCTGATGTGATGCATCTTGCTGTACATCTTAAAAATGGTCAAAGAATTTATTTTACTGAGGAAGATGTGGTTGACAAAGTAATTAATCCAAGAAAAAAAAATGCTTTTTTGAGCTTTGCCAAGTTGATGACTTTGCAAAAACTCTTTTGTATGTTGAAGTTATAGCTTATTAAGTATGGAAAAATAACCGCTTTGATAGAAGAAAAGAAGGTAAGGTTGTTTCAGGTTATTTAGAAGTCAAGAAAGATCAAGTTTTAGGTAGAGTTTATACCGTGCATCCGGAAATACTGAATGTTATCACATGCGTCTTCTCTTACATGAGATTCGAGGAAAAGTGTGTTATTTATGTGTAAAGTTGTGTTACTTATTATTTTAAATCATATAAATCGATAAAACGCTAAGTAGTTAAGGGTGTGTTAATTTCGTAAAATCCGTTCATGATAAATAATTAGGCAGCTAGATAACACAATTTAATATTTCTTTCACTTGGCATGTATTTTATGCCACGCGAAGCGGGCGGGTAACGGCTAGTTATTTATATTGTTGTGTACGTTGCTAAGACCGGCACACACGGCACACCACAGATAGACAGAGGAGTATGCCTTATGGACTATGGCGCCCATGTTGATGTGCCATTATGTGAATGAAATATTCGTGTCATGTACATATTGTTTAAAACGAAATATCATTAGCACTTTCTAATTAGGACCTACGGAACTGTGTTGGTTTATTTCGTGTTCAAGGTGAAATCTAGGGGAGATTTTCTACCCTCGTCCTTATAACGAGTAACGACGTTACGTAGGAACTAGGATGCGGGTAGCTAGGGGTTTAACACGGAATAATAGGGGAGACGTCAGATAAATGTTAAATATTTAGTTTAATTTATATACTCAGAAATTTTGATGTATTACTAGTTGATAAACGTACAAAATATAATATTTTATGTGTAGTTCAGTAGTTAGATACATCTAAAACATACAAATAAAATCTTTTTTTTTTAATTAGTAAAACGAACCTACAACATTAGTTCACTTACATCATAATATATAAAACATTAATTACAGTAAGTATGAACTTAAACGCACATTTCGGATATATTTACAAATATGTTCCTGCGGCTCAATATTTCATACACTTTTACCTAATTGTGACGTCACAGTTAATTACGTCATTTGTATGGAGCGTTTACACGAGACTTGCAAAATGTTGTAAAGAAATCGGTGTACCTTTGAAAATGTTCATTTTTTGTGTACTGTATCTTCTTACAACTCACGCATATTTAAGAGTACTTACTATTCATTTATGCAAAAAAAATCAGCCATCTAGCATATTCATACATTAAAAACATTAAAAAGAAGAGTTAGCAGTAGATTACCTATTAGAAAACCCAAAAGTAGAGTCGATGATTGCTATCATCGACTAAAATAGACTGATGTATTTAGGTCTATAAGATGCTCGCATCACACGGTTCACTTACAACTGCCGGCTTGAGTAGCAGTAGGGTGGGTCCGAACTAGTTACCTAACGCAACTAAGCCGGGTCCTACTATTCCACCAAACTCGTTTGCAGCACGTTGACGAAACTAATGCTACATCGACATATTCGCGTATAAACCTAAACCACTATCGCCATCCTCGGTTCCGCTGTGCTACTTACAGGTCGTGTGATGAATTTAACTTTAAATTAATTTGAAATGCAAAGATCTATCAACGTGTAACGTAGATAGTTAAAACAAAATTGAAATGTTAAGTTACCTGTAACCCGAACAAGCAGGAAGCGAGCTAATGATGATGAATTACAGCTAAAGAGAAGTAGGAAAAGAGGTATCGAAAATGATACATACAATAGCATCAGTTCTCGCAAATGGAACAAAGGGTCTAGATAAAATCAAATGCACTACTTTTAGTGGACGAAGCACTCATGAACCACTTTGACTTCATCGTGATGACTCTACGTATTCTAAAAGTAAGAAACTGCCGTCAATCAGCTCCCCTTCTTAGACCAAGAAAATCTGTTCACCCTCTACTACTTTCGTTGAAACCATCTATCAGACGTAACGTTAGAACTTCTATGCACACATCGCTGCTGAAAGGACGCTGCGTATGCCCTAAAGGAGACCCATAAAGCCATCTCCATAAAGCCAACTCGTCAAACAGAGTGATCCGGTCCTTGTGTATAAAATCCACCAGAGAGGTGGATTTTATTCACAAGAATACAGCTGAAAACTCAATTTCTAACATACACACAAATAGAGAAAAGCTCCCTAATATGGGATTTATATGGGTCTACTTTAGATAGTAGTGTTGTGAGTAATGAACGTATGCATTACATGTTGCTTGCCGCGGGCCAATTTTGTAGGTACAGTTTTTAGGTAAAGTTGAAACTTAATAAATTAAAATACGAGATATGGTCGAATTTCCCAGGGCGACATCTAGTGTACAAATTTGACAGTAGGGAAGTAGCGCCCAGCAAAATCGACGGCAGGCCGTAGGGTAAATACACGCCGCTGCAATGGCCGAGGGCTGCACCATTCACGGGGGCCGCAGTTTGACGACCACGGGGTTAGGAGCTTAATAGAACAGCAACGGCACAATGTATTTGAAACTCTTATGGCGTTAAGTGTCCCTGAGTGGTGGTTATCGCTTACCAACAGGCAATCGGTCTTATTAAAAACACTCAGCGATTCACTTAAGAAATATATAGAAGTAATATCTGATAGATGAAAAGATCACCATGTGATCGATACGCTTCGTGCCGCACGGGTGATGCACCGCTGTGGTCAAAGGTCCGCTCCAGATAGTACTCGTATTCGATAATGGCCTTCATATTGTACCCGCGACTTGAATGATACGGCATCAATCATAACTGATTCACTCGAATATACATGTAGTCGTTCTCTAGCTTAAAAGTGTTAAGCCACTTTAACCATGAATTAGAAAGTACTAGAAAATCCTTACACCCCAAGCCGCTATCGCCTATAAGTTACGACCCCTATTCCACTATTAGCATTTCCACATGCTGAATAGTAAACGCTCAAGATCCTGAATTCAGTCGTTGCCTCATTGGCCTGATAATCTTTAGGCGTGATTCACGACATATAACGTCGTGTCGAGCTTATCAATTTATGTCCATATTGTCTACATGTAGAGCGACTTGATATAATTAATATGGTCCATAAAACCACTTTACCTCTCTATATCCTGACGCCCGCGCCACGTGTTGAGGTTATGCTCCGTTCAGATCCAATTTAAACGTAAACAAAGAGACAGTAGCTCGCTCTATCGTCTATCGCTACCAACTTAAGCCTCTGTATAACGGCAGTGACCTTGCGCGTCAAGTCCCGTACTGATTTTGTAGGCGACAAGGACCGGACAGTATTGAAATGGAATAAAAAATAGCTATAAATATTTTAGACAAAATTTGCAAAAATTGAAACAGCGCGGCGTTCCTGGGTAACATTTACTCGGAGCTCATTAGATAAAAAAAAAAAACAAATCACAATAATATTTTACCGGGGTTAGAGGAGTTAGGAGCGGGGGTGACAACCTAATATATTTATTTAATCAAAGTATATACCATTGCTATCTATGCACTTTTACCATCTCATAGGTAGTTCATTGATTCCTTTACTTAAAAACCATTCGGACAGGAATCAATAAAATCTTTGAAGGCGCTTTGGACTGCCCCATCGGAGTTGAATTTTTTCCCTCGCAAGAAGTTATCCAAATTTCGACAGAAATGGCAATGTGTTGGAGCAAGGTCCGGGGAGTACGGTGGATATCTTAGACATTTCAATTAAAGCTCCTCTAATTTGGTAGCCGTCTGTTGTGCAGTGTGTGGTCTACCGTTGTCCTGAAGCAGCAGTGGCCTAGAGCGAATGACCAACCTCGGTTGTTTAGCAGCTAGCTTTCCATCATAATTTGCAGTTGCAATAGACATCTGCCGTAATCGTCTGGCCAGATTTAAGAAGCTGTAGTGAACGACACCGGCACTAGTCCACCAAACGCTCACAAGTAACTTTTTTTGAGTCAATTTTCGCTTGGGGTAGGCTTTGGCTGGTTCGCCAGGGTTTAGCCATTGCGATGAGCATTTCCGATTATCGTACAGAATCCACTTTTCATCACAGGTAATGATTCGATTTAAAATCCCTTCATTATTGTGCCGGTTGAGTAATGTAACGCAGCATTCGACGCGCGTTTGTCGGTTTGCTGCACTCAATTCATGAGCTACCCACCTTTCAACCTTTTTTACCTTCCCAATTTGCTTCAAGTGGATTAAAACAGTTTTATCACTAACACCGCAGCCTGCAGCTAACACGGACGTGGTTTGCGATAGATCCGCTTCCACAATAGCATTCAATTTGAAGAATCTTATCAACTTCGATCTCCGGCCGTCCACGGGGCTTGTTCTGCAGGTCTCTGTTTTTGGTTGCCTTTGGATGTTGAAATCCATGATGGTCTAGGTGGCACTCTTTTGGTTACCGCCGGTTGTGATTGATGTTGATGTAAATCCAGGATGATGTCATCTTGTTGAGGTGTTATGTATGGTCCATGATAGTGTCCTTTTGTGCCCTCATGGAATAATGGCCGAGACTATTTTGCTGGTGGTAATTTGGTCTCGCTCGCTCTCTCGCCATTTGCATGTTGTATTCCATGATGGTTTTTGGGGCCACTTTTAATGGTTCTTTCATTAATGCACCCAGCGCGTCATCACTATCGTCTGTGAAGTAGATAAATTCCTTCGTATGACGCGTCAGGGCGACCACAGCGTGTGAGGCGCTGTCGTGTAGTTGTATTTTCCTCTTCTGGTGGTTTACGATGTATACTCTTTCGTAACACAATCCCTGTGCCTCGTGTATTGTGAAGATTTTCGAACCTTCGCCCTTTCCATGCCCTAGGTCTTTTAGGGTTTTCTTCTCTACTTGGGTGTAGGTGAGCAGTAGAGTATTGGGCTGGTTTTTAGGGATCTCCGCCCCTGTCATGGGTTTTATTGACAGGGATTTTATGATGTTGCTTGAGGAGTAGATGCCCTTGTGGATGTGTTTTATTGCGTATGCAACGTCTTCCGGGCATCTATGTGTACAGAGTAGTTCTTGAGTTACATCTGTGAGGTGATTAGGGCGGTAATAATAGAGGGTGAATATATTGTCTCTATCTATGTAGGGCAGCTGGTTTATATCCCCTATGAGGAGCAAGTATTTGGCCCGGATTATACGCACGATCATTACAATGGAACCGAAGTGATTCATTAGTGCCTCGTCCACGAGGAGCCTGGTGAATTTTAGGCTTTCGAATCCCTTCCATCCATTTGCAAGAATCGATGCTATGGTGCGTATTCTCTTCTTTGCCTCTTGTCCTGCTATCTTTGTTATCCTCTCTATTAGATCTTTCTTCGCCTATATTGTTGTTGTTACAACTACATCTTCTGCTTCGTTGAAGTTGTTTATTATCCACGTCGTTTTCCCACATCCCGGAACGCAATTTACCCAGCTTATTTCCGGGATTTCCCAGTAGTCGATGGGATCTGCTTCGGACAAGATTTTGGATGTTTCTATTATCTTGTCCTCCAACCATATTTCAGTTCCTTTTGTGATTACGACGATGGGGTCTTTTGGTGGGGTGTCGAAGACGGGATTTCCTCTTCTTTTGGTCCTGTCCTCGTCTAGAAAGACATTTCCCGATGTGGCGTTGTAAGCCGCCATGTGGTGTGTCATTTCTGCTCCTCTCAGAACGGTCGATGTGATTTTGTAGACCGATGCGTTGACTTCCTCTAACTGGATTTCGAAGAGAGCTTCTTTCTTCAATTTGTTTTGCGACACCGCCGCCATATATATCATTAATCTTTCGAGCCGTGTCTGCAGCACTGGTGCCATGGTGGAACTCGTACTCGAAAATAATACGATATTTCAAGTTTTCCATTTTGTAAACAGTGACGCAAAGAAAAAACCAAAAGAGGAAAAAAGAAATGAATTACGTTTTCAAAACATAAATGCATAAGTAAGTAGCGGTATAAATTTAAAATTGAAATTCCTAACCAAAGAATATATTTGAGATCAAGTGGCCAGTACGACAAAACGCCAATTTCATATCTTAGGACCTAATGTAATCGAACACGATTATATGAATATTATGAAAATGGTGTAACTTTTCGCCACCGTTCCAAGCGACAAAATATGTATCATCCTCATCATCATTAATATAGCTATAATATCATCTATAATATAACAGCATTACATTTATAAATTAAAATTAAAATTTGTATTTAGTAATTAAAATTATAAATTTTAATTACTAAATACAAATCTTTATTTCCAAGGAAGTTTCAGAGAAACTTGCTTAAGAACGTCATTTTTTACTATAATTTAGGTACATATTTTACACCTAAAGATTGCTTTCAGCTGGTATAGTAGCGTGTAAAGATTACAAACTGCGAGTAAACTACAAAATAAAAAATGTACCTATATAAAAAAACAAAGTGTTGAAATACTTAAATACAATGAATTAAATACTAGGTATTGACAATAATTATGATATTATGAATACTTTAGATTGAATTCTATTGACTTTTTAAGCAATATTCAACGCAACAAGCGCAGACAATGACTAGAATTTCCAATCATTATTATTTACAAGTAACAGCTGATCAATAAAATCCGCCATATTGTTCGTAATTAGAGATAAATCCACCTTCCTAGGTGTCTTGATCGTGAGGTCGTTATCTGTTAAGTGTCACTTAAGGTAACGTGTCATTGAACGCGCGCTTATGTCACTCTCATACATTTTTTATTTGCGATGTTCGCCGTCGATATTATCGAATGCATCTTGACTAGACGCCGCAGGGCTTTTACCTAACTTCGTTGAAATTCGTGTAAATGCTTGTATCAATTCTCCCAGCCAATTGATGTCGGGGTATTACGTAATTATGTACTTACCTATGAAACTATGTTGGTCATGAAGAGTGAACTATTGTTGTATTGAAATTTGCGTTTTGTTGTGTGTATTAGCACCATATAATCTATTTAAATTTTATGCTATTAATTAATTATAAAAACTAATAAGGACTTAAAAGAGCATTTCATATAAACTGTATACTTTAAAACTCCGCCAATGTTTTAATTTCATATTTAAAACAATTTATATAATTTTCTAAAAAGGCAATCATGTGTAATATCGAAACGCAATATTGTCACTTTACTTCAAAATTTTAAACCGTTACCGCGCCAAACAATAACTTAACCTAAAATATGTGAAACATTTTCGCCTTTAAAAATAAGTTTAATCAATTTAGATTTTTATAGAAAAGAAGTAAGTTTTGATATTATTAGATTATTTTCGATGTTCGGACCCATGAGATTCCATCATTGAATTGTTTTGTAAACTCACAGGCCACAATATTTATTACGACTGAAAATAACGAATAAATCAAGAGACAAGAATATTTGCGATCGAAGTGGCTCACAGAGTAGGTACCTTTCTATGAAGCACAGATTATTAATTACTTAATTATATGAAGTCTACACAGGATAATCGTATCCTTTTTTAGAAGTCGGTTAAAAATGTCGAAGCCGGGAGCTCAATAGGTCCCTGCTTCGTTTGACAGTTCTCATTTCATGGCTTATGTCAAAATGCCCTACGTCACACTATTTGATTGGTCTAAAGGGCGTTTCATTCGTTCTCTGCAGGACAAAATGGAGGTTTATTTAGTTGGACATGCCCGTAGGCTTGCGCAATATTTTTTGACATTTTAGCTTTTTAAACTGTGTTTTTAAAAAATTGTAATGTCTAAATGATGACCATGACCAACGAAAGTTAAAGTTCTTAATAGCAACGCAGGCCAGCAGGTGTTATCGCGCTGAAAGTCATCGTAGATGTAGGTACATAGATTGTATGATTTGATGCGCACGTGAAAACGCCTTCAGATTCAAATAAATAAAAATAATTGTACGATAAATAATATATTTTGTTATTTTTGTACGTAGTTTTCCAAATACAAGTTTTTACAAGTTGGGCCTCTATAACTTCGGAAGTAAAAAAAATTCTGAAGCCGCTATAGTTTTCCTTCAAAGTTCATCACATGGACTACCATTATGAATATTTTCAGATTTTCCGATCCAGCCGTGTAGCTTTTAGCGGGAGTGAAGCTAATTCAACAAAAAAAAGCGCTTCAAAGTTCAATATCTCGCAAACGGATACCTAAATCTAAATATCGTCTTGGTTACCTCTCAATGTTTTTAAAATTGGAACCTATCTAATAATAAAAAATCATCCCCAATATTTTTCGTGATTTTATTTTAGCACTTTGTCGACGTGGTAAATATACATTATCCATGCAAAGTTTAAATTTTCTAACACTTACCGTTTGGACGGTAAGCCGAAGGCGGACGGACAGACGGACATGACGAAACTATAAGCGTGAACTACAGAACCCTAAAAAACTACTTCTACTACAAGTGACACAGCCGGTTACGGCGGATCCAAGCTGCCAAATTTTGCGGTCTGAGCAGTCCACTCCCTACGCCCGCCCCTGTACCTACAGTCTGTTGAGTGTTATACAACAGTCGTAGCGTAGTATTATGTTAAAACACTATTTACATATTCACGATTACCTATTCACGAAACAAACATTATACTAATACGTACATACACAAAAAATAACAAATCCATAAAACGAGTAATACGAGGGCGGCACTGAAAATTTCGGGAATCAAGGAAGTGACAAACATTACTATTTAAAAATGTATTTATTGCTATTCGAAGTATTCTCCGCGAAATTTGTCACATTTTTTCATACGATGGAACCAATCATTGAAGCAACCATTCCATTCGGAAGTTGGGGTCTCCAAAATGGCCGTTTTGTAGGCGTCCACTGCTTCTTCAGGTGATGAAAATCTCTTACCACGCAATTTATTCTTTATTTTAGGGAAAGTATAGAAATCATTAGGGCTTAGGTCGGGGCTGTACGGCGGATGGTCTAATAATTCTATGATTTCTTGCTCTAAAAACTCTTTTGTTCTGTGCGCGGTGTGAGAACTCGCATTGTCGTGATGGAGGATGATGTGGCGGTTGCAGTTCTCTTTACGGAGTTCAGAAACGACCTGTGGCAAACAAATGTAAGCATACCATTCTGCATTAACCGTTCTTTGTCCCTCAAGAGGAATAGTCGCAACATGGCCGGTTTTGGAGACAAACGTGGCCACCATTTTTTTTTGCAACACTCCGTGAACGAACAATTTTTGTTGGCTTTAACTAATTTTCGAACACCCAAACTCGTGACTGGTTTTTTGTTTCGGGATCGTACGCGTATATCCAGGATTCGTCACCTGATACGATGTTGTATACAGCATTTGAGGTTCTTGCGTGGAATCTTTCGAGAGTTCTGACGCACCAAGTAACGCGAGCCGCTTTTTGCTCTTCACAGAGCAAATGCGGTATCCATCGGGAAAACAACTTTTTTACACCTAATTGTTCATGCAAGATTATTTGTATTTGACTCATGCCAATGTCTAAAGTTGCCTGAATTTCGCGGTATGTCACATGTCGATCTTCCTCAATCAGCTTACGCACAGCATCAACGTTTTCTTGGGTGACTGCAGTTTTTGGACGACCTTGACGGGGATCATCACTGAGCTTGACACGTCCACGTTGAAATTCAGCAAACCAGCGATAAATTGTGGTTTTGGATGGGGCTTCATCACCAAATGCAGAAATCATCCGGTCAACACACTGTTTTTGTGTTAAACCACTTCGAAAGTCATAATAAATCATAGCTCTAGAATTTTCTCGAGTCAAATCCATTTTCTTAACCACTAAACAAGTTGACAAGACCGAGAAACTTTTTTGAAATAAATAAACGGTATTCTATTTTTAAAACCAAGGAGTTTTAAATTAAAAAGATTTTAATATGACAGGAACAGTGGATATATTCCATTCCCGATACATTTAGTGCAGCCCTCGTATTACTACTTAACACGGACGTAAATTATGTGTGAACAATCAGTTCACCTAAAGATAATAATTATAATGAAAAGATGTCCTTCACGTAGAAAACGCGGCCGCTGCAATATGGGTGTACTTTGTAACTTTGAAAAAATTCTTACACGACTCCAAAATATTCCGTACCAGGTACGTACTCGTACTCATGAATAATCACTCAAATATCTTAACATTAATAAACATAATTTATGAAGTTAATTGCTTCTACTAATGTTAATTGTTTATATTAAATGAATATTTAAAATAATTTACATACAATAGTCCGCGACATTTTTTACACTGCTACGTCAATGAGTAGATCACTCTTAGCATAGATATTCCGTTCAGATCCATAATAATGTAAACGTAAACAAAGAGACCAATAGAAAACATAATGCAACAAATTTTAATGTCACTTAATTACCGTGGAATAAAGAAATATAATGCCCCATTAATTTGATCGAATTTATTATCGAAGTGAAACCTCTTTAGCGGCGTTGAGAGCGAAATTTCACGATACGCGCCTCGAAACGGTTTTTGATATGAAGCCACGACTTTGGATATAACGCCATCTGTCGCAAACTACTTATACTTACTTCTTATATTACAACTTTAAAGTTTCGAGTAGTACTCTATTATAGTGTACTGATTTAACTTTTTTATATCGTTTTATTGACGTGATGTTCTTTAGGCACGATGAGAGTATTTTTAAATTTTAAAGTTACATGTTATTTTGTTTATTTTAAATCGGATCCAGGATATTATACGTATTCGTGTGAGATGTGGACAGATTAAGATGTTTGTACTAAATGTATTGCCACACGAGCCGTCTTATCTGGCCCGCAAAGTTTTATCAACTGTCTGGTATCGGTGACCACCTTATCGTCTTATTAATCCTAACAAAAATGTCATAATTTTGCTAAGTTCAGTGCTCTTTAAGTATATTTACTTTGAGGGCATATGAGATTAGAAGTGTACAACAAAGGTTCAGATGTAGTCTTTTTCCCATATTCGGAAACCAACATGAGTATACCTATTGTATATGTGCACAGTGCAAGTCGTATTATAACTTAAAATATAAATATTATTCTTGCTTCAGGCGTACTGGACGCGGGCACGCTGATGCGGCGCGCGCGCATGCGCTGGGCCCTGGCGGCGCACGACATCTGCTTCACGAACGCCGTGCACTCCGCGTTCTTCGCGCTCGGCAAGTGCGTACCCGTGGTGCGCGGCGCCGGCGTGTACCAGCCCGCCATGGACTTCTGCGTGGAGCGCCTGCGCCTGGGCGAGTGGGTGCACATCTTCCCCGAGGGCCGCGTGAACGTAGACAAGGAGCACATCCGCTTTAAGTGGGGCGTGGGGCGGCTCGTGGCGGACGCGGCGGCGCGCGGCCCCGCCCCGCTTGTGCTGCCCGTGTGGCACGAGGGCATGGACCGCGTGCTGCCGAACGTCGAGCCCTACCGCCTGCGCCTGCGCAACCATATAACTCTGCACATCGGCGAACCCATCTCGCTCAGCCCATTGCTCGACAAGTGAGTATCCGTCGTCCTCTCTCCACTTACCAACACACGTGCCGACTAAAATGTCTATTATCTTCTAACCGCTCCACTCTCGTTGCAGGCTGCGGAGCATGAACGCGTCGGAGGAGGAGACGAGGCGTGCCATTACGGAGCGCGTGCAGGACGAGCTGCTGCGCCTGCGCGAGCGCACGCTGGGGCTGCTGCGGGACTGCAACGGCGCCGCCCCCTCGCCGCCCGCGCCGGCGCCGCCCCCCGCGCCCCTCGCCAACGGCCACGCCCGACGTAAGGCGGAAGCGGAGCGCGACGCGTGAGCGTCCCAGTAAACTGACAACCGCGAGCGTCGTTACTCTATAAGTGTACCGTGTTTGTGACGTTGCGGCCGCGCCCGAGCTCCGGCCGCGACGTCGCGTTTTTGATGTTTTATATATTTTATAAAAGGTGTTCGGTTTGTACATAGTAGTTAATTAGCAAATTGGTGTCGCGCATTTCGTGAAGGTGTCCGGTATCTCGGGGCGACTCCCCGCGTGTGTGTTGTGGTGTGGTGATGTGCTTACGTAATAGGAGCCGACGGGCCCGAACCTGAACATTATGTTGTGACGGTGCTGCAGTGCTAGCTCGCGTCCACCCCCTGACGTGGAGCGTAGACCCGGTGAAGCATGGGTTCCCCTCCCCACTCGACTGACAAGTATCTTAGTAGTTATTCCAAAGTAAATACATCGCTAGTTGTTGCGATTAGTAAAACGGAAACTACCTTTTTAAGATTTTATTTAAAAAATAATTACTTATTACATAAGCGAAAGTATAAATGGCTCGAAGTACTTACATTCTTTCTGTAGATGCGATGACGTAGCGTGTGCGTGCGTGTACGCTCGTGGCGTGTGCGGCGGTCGGCTCTGTGCGCTTGGTGTTGTGACTGTCGTGTGTGAGCCAATGATGTTAAATCTCTGTTCAGTAGCTGTCGATGTATCAAGTATATAAATGTAGTAAACTTCGCCGACACGGCCCGCGTATCGTGACTCATGACGTCATCAGTTACGTGTCGTGGGACGTCACGCGTCCACTTCGTACCCTGTGCACGTCCCGCACCCACTAGTGACTTCGTCTGCGTATAATAAACATAATCGTGGCTTTTTGTAACTGTTCGTGGTTTTTACTCTATTTTACTGCCGTACATTAGTCCGCGTGGACGTTAAACCGATCCCGGAGTAACGGTACAGGGTTATTGCCATATTATATTTGTTAGTCTGACATATCCCAAACACTTTGCTTATCAAATAATTATAATGTAGTCTATCCAAATGTATGTAAATTTTTTGTGATGTATTTTATAGAGGAATTGTAAGCTGCGCGCACAATGTAAACTCAAAGGTCGTTGGATTCGTCGATAGAGGTTTGATGTCACGAGAAGTAGTTTTGTAAGCGTGAGTACCTATTTATACCAGCGACTAGTCTCCATTACGAAAAAAGTCAGTGGCAGTCGGTAGAAAGTCAAAAAAATTGCGCAGAAAATAAATAACGTAATATGATAGGAACAACCACAGAGGAAAAAAAATACTATTTATTTACTCTGTGGTTACAATGCTGGAAAGGATGACGAGGACTATAACAGCGTTTTCACATTGATTAGAGTGCGCGCACGATAACTCTGCGCGCGACAGGTGGCGTACTTAATGTTGCCAGCGTAGGGGATTCATTAAAAGAAATGGGTAATCCCAATGATATTATATTTCAGTAACATTGGTAGTTTTACTTTAATATCCCTTATTTACTAATTTAAATTATGTATAGGAATAGGCGTATCGATTATTATGTAACCTAAAAGTTTCATAATATATATAAATCATTATGAAAATCGGCTGATAACTTCCATTAATCTTAACTTATATTCTACATGTTATTTATTAGCTAGTAAGGAATATCTGAGTTTGTGAGTAATATCTGATTTTATGAAAATTGGTAAAGAAAAGAATGAGTAGATTATCAAAAAATTATTTTTTCTTTATAACCAGAAGCATTTTTACTACGCAAGGAAACTGCAGAAAGTATACAAAGTAAAAGTCAACATTTATATTATGCAGTATTTATTATGTTTTTGGTATATGAATGGTCTTGTAATGGATTAACACCTTGCATTTCAACATCTTCTTCAGAACTGGCCACTTCATCAGAGGATTCAGATGTGTCACCAGATACATTGATTAAGAACTTATCTAATTCCACATCCAATAGTCTGTCCGATTCAAAATACTTATCTTCTATTTTTTCTACATGCTCACACACATTAAGCCATTCCCCAACAGTTATAGTGCCAAAAGCCGTTTTAGTGATTTGTTCTATTTCACCCGGAGCTTGGCCGACATTTTTTTCTGCGATTCGCATTTTTACAATTGCCCATATCTTTTCAATGGGATTTAAGTCATAGTATAAGGCGGTAAGCGTAATACCTCATATCCATATTCTTTTAATAACTGCTCTATTTCATATTGAGGATCTTTTTTGTTCCTAACAATCAATTCAAATAACTGAGGTTTGGTCCAACATTCTTGTTCAAATTCAATTTCGTTTTTCTTCAGCCACTCTTGTAGGTCCGCTTTTACATTGCCCATTGTAGGCGCCTTGTTTATCTGAGTGCAATGGTATGGTGCATTATCCATTACCACAATGCTATTCGAAGGTAGATTTGGTACAATTTTTTCCTGCATCCACCGAATAAAGTTCGTGGAATTCATGTCATCATGATAGTCAATAGACTTCAATTTAGACCTGAATAGCAGAAGCCCGTTTTCAATAAACCCAGCTTTGCCTCCTGCATGGGCTATGATCCACCTAGTACCAGCACTATCAGAAGTAAGAAGACCAGGTTTTGTCAGGGTCTGGTTTTTGTTGGTGGTATGATGCATGAATATAAGTTTCGTCGAGGTAAATGACCGGTCGGTTTTCCTCCTGACGTTTTTTACGCAGCCTCAATACATATCTTGCTCTCGAAGCAGCTATAACACACTATAGCAGCTAAAACACTTTTCGCTTTGACTGGCACTTTTTATATTCGTAGCCCATTGTATCTAAAATTTTTCTTAACGATGTCCTGCCATATTTAAAATCAATATCAGTTTTTAATTGCAACGATAGTTTATTAATGGTAGGAATCTCCTTTTCACCACATAAAACGAGTGAATGATATGCCTTATTGCGCACTTATCAAAATCGTCTAAATCATCAATAACTTTCTTTCGATTCCTTGATTTTCCCAGGGTCACAATTTTTGATGATGAGGCTGCTGCAATATTTCCCTCTTGAATTATTTGTGTAACAGTACGTTCAGAAACCTCTGTAAGAAAATAACAACAATGGTTAATATTAAACACTTGATACAACTTTTAGCGTAGACTTCACTCTCCGGGCCTCGAAATGACCCAAACAACTAATAATCGGTAAAAAAGTCAAATTCTGGAAAAATACTAATTCTATAAAGTAAGCGTAACGGCAAACGCCACCGCCAACAATTATATAAACACGTTTAGTAATTACGAGAAACCTATTTATAAAGAAATTAACTACCCAATAGAAATCCCAAAATTTGGAAAGTTTTGTTCTAACGTCAACACTAAAAATTACCTGTCAAATATGCAACGCGTGCTCTAACTTTGAAAAGCGGCACTGTTAGCTTATTATTAGCTCGCTCTTCTTCACAAGCACGTTTCACCTTTAAGATAATATCTCGTCCAGCACTTTTTATCACTTTTGGCATAATGATGTCGATTATTTTAGTTGAAAAAGAATAAAAACTCACCACGGATCACCTGACGTCAACAACAACATGGCGGCCCGACGATTAGTTCCGATTTCAGCCGCGCCGCGCGCGCAATGTTATCGTGCGCGCACTCTAGGTCCGATATCGCTCCAATATGTCATGTTATGACAAAGACCGGTATATGTTTCAATTTAAAACATAATATAGCTTCCTCTCTCACATTATCACGCGCGATATCGGATATCGTTAACGCGTAATATGACAATGCTCTTATAAATATATGACGGTATGTAATTGTTGTGGAACTGAAGGGTAGAATGCTGAATATTAGTTGTATGTTTTGTATTTTTTACATTTGTAACAAATTCAGTATTTTGTATCAACCTTTTTAAAACTACCTTTCAAGTGCAAAGTATGGGGAGTAATTTTTATAAATTTTATAAAAAATCGAGTTCACTAGGATTTTAAACAGGATGACCACAATAATAATGAGGTGTTGTAATAAAGTTCTAGTTAATAAAATGCCTGAATACATATTACATAGCAATTTTTAATGGAATACAAACTAATATGTTTTCTATATATTGTTTGATACAAAAATATAAAGGATCCTTTATATTGCATCGTGAATAATGAGTTATGTAAGCACAATAGTCATTCTGTATAAATCTTTAGTGATTTGTGTATAATGCTGCTCTTTTTGGTGCAAGTGTGCAAGTTACCCATCCTTTACCAATGTGGGCTGCATAATGTGTTAGTATGTAATTTGCATAAGGTGTCTATGTGCATTTTTGTACATGTCTTTTAGACCTGGTTAATGCAAAACCATGTATTGTGAACCAAATAACAAATAAATAAATCTGTTTGATCAGATACAACAGTACCTACCTATGTTACTATTATTGGTTTAATACCATTGTCTTCCGACAACCACTGACTGACTGACTGAGCTTTTGTTTATGAAATACCGAATTAAGTCATTTCGTTATGAAACATTAATGTATGTGTGTGTTTCATAATTATTTTCAGCATACAATATGCTATCACTAAATTGTACATATAATATTACATGTTATTGTAATGCATGTAGTGCTTGTCTATATCTGTAGAAGGAATCTACACGAGAGAGACAAAATCAACTCTTCTGTTCCCCTCATTTCCTTTACTGTTCTGTTGTCTTGTTTAAACAATTTCTGTGTACTTTACACTCTGCTTCTAGATTGAATAAAAATCTCAATCATTAGATTGTTTAAAACATTCCATTTTGATCCATCGCCTTTTAAAAGCCAGTGATCATAATATTTTAGTACTTATATTATGTTTAACTTAGTAAAAACACTGACAATATCTTACAACTAGTATACATAATATTTTATTTTATTGACTCCATTTAATCAACTCGTGTCCATTTATTGTGATGAAATGTTTATTTTGATGAAATTAAATAAGACTTGGTCCCAATTTCACCAATGCATGTTAGTGTTAATCGTTTGTTATATTTATGCCTTCTCTTTCATTAATACGAACAACAAGATCCCTGACATGACATCTAATCTACGTTTAACTTACAGGTGTTGGTGAAATTGAGGCTTTTTATTTTTGGATATAGGCAATGCTAGCAGCAAACTTGTGACTAAAGTGAGGTTGTAGTGTGTAGCCTAAGGCTCCCAATAATAAATAATAAAACGTCAAATTGCACAATTTGATACTTACTGGATCTCTTACACTTACACTGCAACCTCGGCTTATAATGACTAGCATGTGGAGCATTTCACGTCAAGCGGACAACCAAAAAAAAAATGAGGTCGTGAATTTTGTTTATAGTCTGGTCAGTTATACTTGTAGTAGACGTGGATGTGTACACACAATGTGCTTTTCGTATCAAACTTTATTTCTGAGATATATGAGCTTATGAGCTTTAAAAAATTACTAAGAGTGAAGTCCGTTATTTTTGGATGCTTAATATTTTCATCACTTAATTTGTAACAAAATACCAAAAACTATTGTTTCTTAAAGTTACAAAGTTGAAATTTTAATTTTTTTAACGATATCTAAATTTGATTACTTTTCCGTATAGTAAACCGGAAGTGAACATTTCAAATCGACGTTTGAGTAACTTCGACCTTTTTATTTTAAAATATTTTAACCTCAAATATACTTAAGCTTTAAATGTATTAATTCATCAAAAAAAATTGTGATTGCTAATAGTTTAAGGCTTATTAGAGTGGACTTAGAGAAATAGTTACACGTCTAGTTGATGAGCGGTCAAAGATTCAACTAAAATAAAGGACTTACTTAATATCTCAATATAAATAATGTAATACCGAGACAGATAAATAATAGCTGTCTCTTTCTAGCAAGTAACGACGAGTAGTATTGTATTTCTTAGTGACACTTTTTAGGGTTCTGTAGTTCATACCTCGGAACCCTAAAAACCATAAGTTTCGTTTCAATCCATCTTTGAACTACCGTCCAAACGGTTAGAGCTAGAATGATGAATCTTTGAAAGGATATGTTTATTGACCACGTCACGTCGATGAAGTGCTAAAATAAAGTCACGAAAAAACATTTTTTTGGGTACCTACCCTACATGTAACGTGGGGCTGATTTTTTTTCTCGCGTCTACCCCATAGTTTGGGGTATCATAAGATAGGTTTTTTATAAACATTATGAGGTTTCTGAGTCGATTTTTTTATTTGGTTATCCGTTTGCGAGATATTCAACTTTAAAGAGCTTTTTTTGTTAAAATGGTCCCTCTAAAAGCTAAACAGCTGGCTCAAAAAATCTTAAAAAAATTAATGATGGTAGTCCATGTGCTGAACTTTGAAGGAAAACTATAACGGCTCATATAACTTTGTTAGTTCAAGAGTTATAGATACTTAACTTGTAAAATGCGCTTACTTGGAAAACTTCGTACAAAAATAACGAAATAGTAAGTAAAATAATGGTACAGAACCTTACGTACGCGAGTCCGACTCGCGCTTGGCCGGTTTATTATAGCTACGAGATGCCGTTACCTACTGATGTGATTTCACAGTCGTATTTGAAGAGAGATAGTTTTGAAATTACTCTTTTGTATGAACTTGTTATTATTTATTATACTAAATCCGTATATTTGTAATTTTAATTATATTTAATAAGAAAATCGTTTATTTTTGTATTTATTTATGTTAGAATGAACAAATATAATGTTAGTAGCTTAGTATTTTAGCATGTTAGCGCATAAACCCGATTGCTCAGAAAGTGCTCATAGCTGTGTGTATGTACTCTATATGCTCTAAGTCTATTTATTTATAACTATTAGCGATCACTATTTAATTTTTTTATGAAGAATTAGTTCATTTAAATCTTTAATTTAAGGATCAAATATTTTTTAAAAAAAGGTCGAAGTTATAATAATAATAATATCTATGGACGCTTCACACCTCGCCAATCTGGGCCCCGTGCTAAGTATCCCAAGAACTTGTGTTACAGGTACCAGAAAACGGGAAGTATATTTAATACTTTATACCATACATATATTTAAGATTTTTATTATATTATACACATTTAATACACATCCATGACCCAGGAACACAGAAAAACTTTTTGTTCCTCCAGCAGGATTCGAACCCGCGACCCCTGGCTTGAGCACCAACGCACTGAAACACTGAGCCACAGAGTTACTCAAATATTGATTTGTCACTTCCGGTTTCCATACGCAATAAAATTAAATTTTCAACATCGTAACTTTATGAAACATTAGTTTTTGGTTTTTATTGCAAATTAATTGATGAAAATATTAAGCATCCAAAAATAACGGACTTCACTTAGTAATTTTTTAAAGCTCATAACTCAGCAGTAAAGTATGATACGAATAAAACATTGTGTGTACAACACATCCACGTCTACTACAAGTATAGCTGACCAGACTATAAACAAAATTCACGACCTTATTTTTTTGGTTGTCCGCTTGACGTGAAATGCCCCATGCAAATAATTAATGTAAAAATGTTATTAACCTGTGCGAGTATTTTTATTGAGAACACAGGTAAAATTTACTAAAATGTTGGCCAATATTACGTTAAATGTTTTAACACCTATATATAATTGCTGCAGTTTGTCTAAAATACTAGTTTGAGTAATTAAGCGTTGAAATCGAGCAGCGTGATTATTAGATTCACCCGTTAAGTAAAAACTCAATAGTTATATTCGACTAATTGAAATCTTATGCTGGGTACTGCCTGAAAAATTGTTATTGGTATTTTAAAATTCATAAACATTGTTGCGTTTTGCTCTATTTTGTTTAGCAAAGTGCAAGTAGACGCAGCTAAATTTTGTGTCATATGAAAGCTAATATAATAATGTAAGCGAAATATGTAAAAAAACGGCTCGAGTGAAATTGAGTATGAACTTTTTCACTATTTCAAAAAAAAATTGCTATAGTATAGCCTTCTATTCAAAACCAATTGAAACCGGTGTGAAATATTTTACAGATCATTATTATATGGCGTCTTAAGTTTTGTTTCTAAATTAGGTTACAATTTCTGAATCGGACTAACTTTGTTTTTATCAGTTTTGGCCATAAATTTCACCTGTGTGTAACAGTGAGGCCCATGTCTCTTGGGGACGAATGGCGGCCGACAGGTATATTCAAGCCATTGCTAAGTTATTTATTATTTTAAAAAATTCGCTTCTTCGCTGTCGGTCGCTCTGTGAATGTAATAGCAAGGTAGTAACTGTCCCGCTTACTTCGTACATAAAAACTAAGTCGAGTCTTCCGATATGATCAATAGTAATTATTTTGTATAGAATGGTTCCTAATTCCTATTTTTTGTAATTGTGTAAAATTGTGTTTACAGTATATTGTAGGTGTCATACCAGTGTTGAACTGTTGAGGATGGCGCGTGACGGCTGGAAACATCATAAGTTTCATTTTATGTGACGCAAAATGCAAACTTCTCAAAACCAACTCAATCTATTCATTTATCAAATTTCATCATTTCAATAATTAATTTATAAATTAATCATATTATGGTATACTGCTCTAAGTTTACGTTTTGCGTCAAGATACATCGTAGACAGAGAAAAGAATAGTATTCTCCGTCTACAGTTACATGTAACGTACTACATGTCGTAGCGCCATGCGTACGCGGCGCCGCACGCGCGCCTCACCGGCGCGCCCCACCGGCGCGCTCCACCGGCGATTTCCGACTGCATAATATTGTAAGCAGATATCAATAGTGGCTATATTTTTAACGTTTTATGTACTTGGGATTTTACTTAACATTAAATATATATATATTTTGCGTAATAACTTACTTTTATTCATTTATTGAACAATACTTAAATGAAATAAAAATAGTTAATTTATTATCAAAATATTTATTTTAAATGCATCGATAGATCATAATATTTAAAAATTATAAACAATGAAAAATTAGAGTATGTGCTGATAATAATAATTTAACATTTAACAGTTCCGAGTACAGCATTTACAAATTCATATTCGACATAGCGTGACGTAATACTGATACCGTATAACTACGCCACTTGGTCATGTTGACTCGAGTCTCTAAACGAGACAATATTTACAAAAAGTCAGTCAATCTTCGGCTTCAGTAGAAGACCCACCAGTTCACCAGGTACACGTCTGTGGTGTGCAAATTTATAATTTCATTTCCGAATCTCTTACTCGGAGGTCGCGCTCGAGGGGCAGGAGGTCCCAGTCGCGGGACAACTGGGAGCGGCAGCTGAACTGGTGCTGGTGGACGCGAGTGCACGGCGGAAGGCGCTCGAGGGGCAGGAGGTCCCAGTAGCGGGGCAACTGGGACCGGCGGCTGGACTGTTGCTGGTGGATGCGAGTGCACGACGCCTGGTATGGCATGACGCTGAGATGGCACAAGTTGATTGCTGGAGGAGAAGGTGGATATTGAGTGAGGAGCCGTGCCCTGAGCGAGAGGGCTCCGCGGGAGGGCTGACAAATTATGCGCATTCAAAGGAAAGTTCGGAGCGGCGAAGACATGATGGGCTTGGGCGGAAATGTTTTGAGCAGGAACAGAGCTTTGAGCCAAAGCAGGGACCATGTGTCGAGACGCGCCGGATATATGGTATTGAGCCGGGGTTAAAAAGCGCGGAACCGTCATTTGATGCGAAACGGTGGACTGCGGGGTGAGGGTCACGGGTCAGTTGAGGGGCAGCACGGAGGCCGCGCCGAATGGTGAGCGGTACTCCACACCGAGCTCGCGCAGCAGCGCGGGCGGCGGCGCCACGTTGGCCAGGAACACGCGGCCCAGCCCCGCTGGCGCCGGTGGCAGTCCGGCCACGAGCGCAGCGCGCAACTCGAGTCCCCAGCCACCCGCCGGGGGCTCCAGTGCCAACACTGCGCCACGCGCGCCCCGCGCCCAGCCCAGCGCCGCCTCGCGCTCCGCCCTGCCCTCCTCCGTACCGCCTGTCGGTTCATGTAGCGCCAGCAGCACAACGTCCGGCACCGGTAGCCGCTCCGCGCGCGCGTGCACGGTACCGCCTGCCAGCGCAAACGCCGCCAGCTCCCGCCGCAGCGCCGCGCTCTCCGAGCCGCCCGCTAGCAGCACATGCGCGCGCACGCCATGCGACGCCAGCAAACGCGCCGCCGCTACGCCGCAGGCACCCAGCGCGTGCGCGCCCACCGCCGCTACGGCCACGGGCGTCTGATGCGCGTTACGCGGCTCGAGGCGTCGACCCCCGCCCGCCAGGCGCAGCGCCAGGTCGGCGGCGGCGCGCGCCAGCAGCAGCAGTGCGGCGTCGCCCAAGCGGTGGTGGTGCAGCGCGCGCCAAAGATCGCGGCGCAGGCGGTCGGCCGCGGCGGGCACGGTGGCGCCGTCGTCTGTGCTGTAACTGCCCACGCGCAGCTCATCGGGCAGGCGGATGGCAGCGGGCGCGGGCGCGGCGCCCAGCACGTTCTCGTCGTGGCGATAGCGCGCGGCGTCGTCGGCGGCGCGCACAACGTCGGGGCGCGCGCGCATGCGCTCCCACAGTGCGCGTTTGTCGAACAGCGCGAGGTTGCCCTCGAAGTCGAAGTCGTCGGCGAGCGCAGGGTCGGCAGCGTCGCCGAAGCATGCCTCGTTGCGGCGGCGCGCGCGTTCGTGCACGCCTCCGCCGCTGCCGCCGCCTGCGCCCGCACCGCCGCGCTGACCCTTGGGGGTCGAGCAGCTGAGATTGCCGAAGCTGCCTGTAAAAATTTGTTAAAATGCAAAATTAGAATAACTCTTTTGCCTTTTTTTCAAGCAGCAATGTTTTAATTTTGGTTAAAGTAAGCAATATAATAATAATTGAAAAGACCACCCTACCAGTTATGCACCTTATGAGTAATGACTCAGGTTTGTGTGAAAGGAACTCGTGCATTCTAATTTCATACAAGGTTAATGTAATCCAAAACTTATCAACATTTTAAAAGGCAGACCTATATAAAGCATTATAATTTACCTGCCAGGTTATTGTTTTTGCTGTGCCTGGTCCCCTGGATGTCTATAGGTTTACTCCTGGCGAGCCCCGTTGCTGAGCTCCTCCCACCTGACCCCTTATGTTGAGAATTGTTGACATTTGGCTGATTTCCTTTAAATTACAGTAAAAGTTACGACAAACACCTAAAACATAATTCAAACATATCAGATCCGTATTATCATTTTTTTAAATCAGATATCCTATAGTTTTGGTTGTTTTTATGGAGCTCCATAACATGCCTGTCTATTAGAGGGATTATTTACAAGTAACTTGTTAAAAGGATAATTTTTTTACTTAGATGACAATAAAACAGGAATATATTTATAATTATTATTGCTAGCCAGAAACAAAGTTGATAGCTTTGGATCTTGTACACGTCAAGTGGACAACCAAAAAAAATAGGTTGTGAAAAATTTTCAATTCACATTTTCACAACCTATTTTTTTTTGGTTGTCCACTTGACGTGTACAAGATCCAAAGCTATCAACACACAATTTTTTTTAGTATCATACTTTATTGCTGAGTTATGAGCTTATATAGTTATAAGTTATATAGTTATAAGTCTACTGTCCAGAAGCCCGGTTCTCATGTGCCATGAGTTGAGGCACACATCAAAGGGAAGTGGCGAAAAATTTGAGCACATTTTTAGATATTTTTTTTAAGATATTGGATGGGATCAACTAATTTAGAACCAGTTTTACTTAAAATAGCTGTAATTTTTGTATAAAATATTTTTATTTATTATTTCACTGTCTTTCTTTCATATTTTAATTATTAATACAACATATATTAATTTAATTATATTAATTTAACATATTTTAATTTATTTTCAAGCTTAAAAAGTAAATTTATCCTAATTGCTTGCACCCATAAGTCACCATTGTACACAAATGATTACATCCCCCTGTAGGGCGAGGAATATTTTTTTTGAGATTTTTTAAATAGTGTTTATGTGGTTTATCTTACTACTATTATAAATGTGAGGATGGATGGATGGATGTTTGTTACTCATTCACGCAAAAACTACTAAACGGATTTTGATGAATTTTGGTATGGTAGTAGTTCAAGCTCTATATTAAAACAGGCTACTTTTTATCCCGAAAAAGTACAGTGTTCCCAAGGGATAGTACATTTACACGAAGCGACGGGAATAAGCTAGTAGATATTTAATAATTTAATGCATATTTTCTATATTTTACTTTGATGAATTTCATTTGGCGGTTAATAGGTAAAATACCTGTGTGAGTCGGAATGGCTTGTAAATTTTCACACACTGTGGCCTTTTGGCCTTTTTTACTGGTTTTAGCAATAGAAACGGTGCTGTGAGTTTTTTCAGACGACTGCTCTGTAGCCTCCTCGATTATCTTCAAGTCCTTAACATCTGACGCACTGCAAATAACAAAGCAATAAACTGAACTGTTCGAAACAAAAACAAACGATGACAACGGATACTCACTTTAACGTCACTTGAGATTTCGGATAAGGAAACCCATTTCTGAAAGCCTTGGTGAGAGTGATGGTGTTACCGTCTGCTTCCAGTATTGTGCCCTGATAGCAACCCAAAGGCTCGCCACAGTTTACAGATACTGCGAAGCCAACCCACTTCGACATGGTTTTATCAAAAAAACCACCAACGACGAACAAAATTAATGACACTAATATGTATTTTGTTTAGTTCAATTTCACTGCGATTTAATAATTGTTAATTTCTTTACAATAATATATCATGGAAACACAATAAGTAAACATTTCATTTATATTTACATTTCAGCATTTATGTCTCCGAGTGCGGACGTAAGTATTACTAGCATAGATGATAAGTACTATTACTGAAATAGATATTTCACTTCCCCTGTTTGACGGTTCAAAAATGAAGGTTTGATGTAGCTCCTAGCGCCATCTGGTTAAGATGCAGTTGCATAGATTTCAATATAATGCTAAATCAACGGGATTTGTATGTCAGAATTTTATGGTTCAAAGACCTTGATTCTTATAAGAACAGTGTTTATTTGTTAAGTTTCCTTAACAAATACACAATTCTCACAAAAATAAAACCTTTGAAACATAAAAATCCGACAATAAAACAAAACGAAACAAAAAAACCAAAAAGGTAAAATATTTTATTTTCACATATGATAATCGAAAATTATTATTGTTTAAACACGTTATACTCTGATACTCTGTTTAGATCCAAATTAATTTAAACGTAAGCGAATACTTATAAAGCTACTTATTCAAATGTCACTTATTTTCCGTGTAATAAAGAAATACACACAATGATTTGGTGCAATTTAAACATTTTGCTTACGTTTAGATTAAATGGGGTCTGAACTGAGTTTACAACTTTACATTCTTAACACTATCGAATAAATGATATGCAATAAAATAAATTAATACGTAAATATTTTTGTGTTATCAGTAAATAAAGATGGCATTTTACTGCTGAGAATTTAAAAAAACCATAAGTTAAACATGAGAACATCATTAAAATCAATAAAGATTTAAGTTTTGTAGTAAATATTTCAATTTCATATAATTTTTGAATATACTCCAAGTTTTAAACTATCTTTAATTCATAAACATACTAAAACCATGTGACCAATGTCAAATTCCTGTAACATGTGACTAGGAATTTACATCAAGAGTTGATAATATATTTAATATTGAATAAATCTTGCCAAATATAATTTCATATAAAATTATCACCAATTATTAATATATACGAGGGCGGCACTGAAAATTTCGGGAATCAAGGAAGTGACACAACATTACTATTTAAAAATGTATTTATTGCTTTTCGAAGTATTCTCCGCGAAATTTGACACATTTTTCCATACGATGGAACCAATCATTGAAGCAACCATTCCACTCGGAAGTTGGGGTCTCCAAAATGGCCGTTTTGTAGGCGTCCACAACTTCTTCACTTGATGAAAATCTCTGACCACGCAATTTATTCTTTATTTTAGGGAACGTATAGAAATCATCATCGCTTAGGCCGGGGCTGTACCGCGGATGGTCTAATAATTCTATGATTTCTTGCTCTAAAAACTCTTTTGTTCTGTGCGCGGTGTGAGAACTCGCATTGTCGTGATGGAGGATGATGCGGCGGTTGCAGTTCTCTTTACGGAGTTCAGAAACGACCTGTGGCAAACAAATGTTAGCATACCATTCTGCATTAACCGTTCTTTGTCCCTCAAGAGGAATAGTCGCAACATGGCCGGTTTTGGAGACAAACGTGGCCACCATTTTTTTTGCAACACTCCGTGAACGAACAATTTTTGTTGGCTTTAACTCATTTTCGAACACCCAAACTCGTGACTGGTTTTTTGTTTCGGGTTCGTACGCGTATATCCAGGATTCGTCACCTGATACGATGTTGTATACAGCATTTGAGGTTCTTGCGTGGAATCTTTCGAGAGTTCTGACGCACCAAGTAACGCGAGCCGCTTTTTGCTCTTCACAGAGAAAATGCGGTATCCATCGGGAAAACAACATTTTTACACCTAATTGTTCATGCAAGATTATTTGTATTTGACTCATGCCAATGTCTAAAGTTGCCTGAATTTCGCGGTATGTCACAAGTCGATCTTCCTCAATCAGCTTACGCACAGCATCAACGTTTTCTTGGGTGACTGCAGTTTATGGACGACCTTGACGGGGATCATCACTGAGCTTGACACGTCCACGTTGAAATTCAGCAAACCAGCGATAAATTGTGGTTATGGATGGGGCTTCATCACCAAATGCAGAAATCATCCGGTCAACACACTGTTTTTGTGTTAAACCACTTCGAAAGTCATAATAAATCATCGCTCTAGAATTTTCTCGAGTCAATTCCATTTTCTCAACGACTAAACAAGTTTGACAAGACCTTGTGACAAGACCGAGAATCTTTTTTTAAATAAATAAACGGTATTCGATTTTTAAACCAAGGAGTTTTAAATTAAAAAGATTTTAATATGACAGGAACAGTGGAAATATACTATTCCCGATACTTTTAGTGTAGCCCTCGTACAACGTGTTCCTTTTGGTTTCCCATATTTAACTTAAGATAAATATTAGGACTATATTATGAAAACATTCAATTTTTACCATTAAATCTAAATCGAATTGTGTATCAATATTTGGAACACTACATACTAAGGCGGGTCAATAAGTCCGTGACTTTTTGAATTTCTAACCTCCTTACTGAAAAAGCAACACTACTCCTGTCAACAGGCATCTGTCAGTTGACTCCTATCAAAATTTGAACTTGCTGCGTCAGTTAGTTTGTGTTTTACAGCTATCTTTATCAGACTATCCAGTAACTTAAGGAAACAATGGAAAAAAGTGAATTTCGTGTGCTTATTAAGCATTATTTTTTGCGAAAAAAAACCATTACCGAGACCAAGGCTAAGCTTGATAAATACTATGGGGACTCTGCACCATCGATTTCAATGGTAAAAAAGTGGTTTACTGAATTTCGTTGTGGCCTTACAAGCACTGAAGATGCCGAACGTCCTGGACGCCCAGTTGAGGTCTCTACACCCGAAACAATCGAAAAAATTCACGATATGGTGTTGGCCGACCGAAGATTGAAAGTGCAAGAGATTGTGGAAGCCATAGGCATCTCGCATGGCTCAGTGGTTTCAATTTTGAATGATCACTTGGGCATGAGAAAGCTTTCCGCAAGATGGGTGCCGCGTTTGCTCACAGTCGACCACAAACGCAATCGTGTAACAACTTCACAGGAAGGTTTGGCGTTGTTTAATCACAATATGGAGGAGTTTTTGCGCCGTTTTGTAACCGTGGACGAAACATGGATCCATCACAATACACCAGAGACCAAACAACAGTCAAAACAGTGTGTTTCTAAGGGTGAATCGGCGCCAAAGAAGGTCAAGGTGGGTTTGTCAGCCAATAAAGTTATGGCGACTGTTTTTTGGGATGCACGTGGGATAATCCACATTGACTATCTTTAAAAGGGAAGAACAATTAATGGGGAATATTATACCAACTTATTGGACCGCTTCAATGAGGATTTGAAAAAAAACCGACCTCATTTGGCCAAGAAAAAAGTTCTTTTTCACCAAGACAATGCAAGGGTGCACACATGTGCAGTTGCCATGGCAAAAATCCATGAATTGGGCTATG
The DNA here is from genome assembly GCA_963565745.1 of Phengaris arion. NCBI lineage: Eukaryota > Metazoa > Arthropoda > Insecta > Lepidoptera > Lycaenidae > Phengaris > Phengaris arion. Next base: position 17,633,260 of record OY751450.1, read on the forward strand.
AATTGCTCCCACATCCACCCTATTCTCCAGATTTGGCTCCGAGTGACTACTTCTTGTTCCCAAACCTGAAAAAATGGCTCGGTGGAAAAAGATTTGACTCCAATGATGAAGTCATCTCGCAAACAAAGGCCTATTTTGAGGACCTCGACAAATCATATTTTTTGGAAGGAATAAAAAATTGGAGAAGCGTTGGACAAAGTGTATAGAGCTCAAGGGGGACTACGTTGAAAAATAAAATGATTTACTTATCAAAAAATCTGTGTTTTATTCCAAAAGTCACGGACTTATTGACCCGCCCTCGTAATATCATTACCATTATACTTAATAATTTAAGATATCTATTATTACCTTTAAAACTATGCGTTTTAGAACCCCATGGGAAATGAAGAATCACACCATGTATAAAGAACATTAGTTTGATAAAAGGAAGAAGAATTCCGTTTTATTTCTCTATCTGAAATACAAATCAGTACAATAATTTTACGGCCTAACCAGAAAAATTAAAACCTGCTCTCAGCGTGCTTCATTTTTTATTGCAGGAAAACTACGAAAAGCTGGCATGTGATTGGCCAAATTTCGAACTTTCCTTATTTCAAATACATACTAAAATCATGCAACAAATGTCACATTCATGTAAGACACTATACAAAAATATACTGAGGAACGAAAAAATTCATGGTAATATTTTACTACTATAAAACAAGAAATATAATGTGACCAGGCATTTATTTTAGGAGTTAACGATATAGTTATTATTAAATAAATCCTGCCAGGTATAATTTAATATAAAATTATCACCAATAATTATAATACAAAGTGTTTATTTTGATTTCCCATTAGTTTCGAGTTGGTAACTTAATCGTTATTTTAAGCTGACATTTTATACACCTAATATAATTCAATCCTAAATACTTTTATTTTATTAACATATTATTGACAATTGACATTATGATTATTGTTATATTTAGGCTGATATTTTTATGTAATTTAATTAAAAATAACAATCTTTCCGTAGTGCTATTTTAACTACCATTATAATATTTAAGTATTATCCTGACATCTTGATATTACTTACTATTGTGAAAATTTCAAAAAATCTTATAACATGTAAGTAAATATAATTCTTAATTATAGTGCTAGCTGCTTTATAAATTGTTCAGGTTGTATTTTTTGATGATAATTGTGTTTTTTTTAATTGAACAATGTTGTGCATGTCTTTAATAGACATAAACACTGTAAAATTATTATTTATATTAACTTTAAATGTAAAATTAGGACCATATGAAAATACTAAATGTTTACAATAATATATCAAATCAGAATCGAAACATGTACAAATATTCGAGGCACCGCATCAGCTCACCACCATTATACTTAATAATTTAAGATAGCTAGCTATATCTTTGCATGCATTTTAGAACCCCATGGGAAATGAAAAATTGTGTATTATAAAGAACATGAGTTTGACAAAAGGAGGAGGATCTCCGTCTTGATTCTCTATCTAAAATACAAATCAATAAAATAAATTAAGGGCCTAACCAGGAATATAAAAAAACCTGAGCGTGTTTCATTTTTTATTGCAGGAACACTACGAAAAGTTGGCATGTGTTCGGCTTAATCTCGAATATCTGTTATTAATTATTATATTTTTAAGTTAATTTAGTGCATATGGCCAAGTTTTGTATATTCCCGCTCAAGCTACAAAAACAGTACCTTATAGTTTATACATAACATTAAACAATTGTAAATATTACTAAGTAGTAGTAGTAGGCTAATCTGGTGATGATCTTCCAAACGAGATTAAGATTTTCTTTAAGTTTCTTTAAGGGGCATCATATATGGCAAAAATAATTTAATATTTTATGTTTTACAATATCACTTGCTGTACAGTTTGTATGAACTTGTTACATATATCAACAGTAAGATGTAACTGTCAATGTCATTATTGACATTGACAGATGTCATAAGTAAAGCCTATCCAGTTAGTTTATTTTAGTTGGCCAAAAGGCTATACATAGTGTAGACGTATATATTGTGCTAAGCATATCTCATTACATATTGTAATACGTATTCGTGGTAAGCACCAATAAAGGAGAGTATAAGAATTGCTGCTGTATTATTATCGTCACCACACGAGCGCACAAAGGACTTACAATCAAGAGGTCATAGACCAACACAGAACTATCACAGATGGCGAAGATAATATATATTTTCAACTTGGCGATAACGCGCCCGCGCTATCAGATATTACAGTACACTTCATATAAATCTTCAGACATCTTAAAATAAAATATCACAGTATCTTCGTCATCTGAGACGCCTTTAATGCTAATTAGATTTTTATCTATCATATAAAACTTATCAGAAATAAATGACAAATAAGGGTATAATATATTCCTTATAACGTAGCTCGTACCATACAGGGATATAGGTTAAGTCAAAGTTAATCCTTTAAAGGGATAAGTTCCCAACATTTTTTTGTATTTTATACAAATCCAAAGATATTTTCAGAATAATAGCGGCATTACTGGCGTTAAAAATAATAATAAAGCTCATTAGCTAGATAAAAACTATTTAAAAAATAGAGAAGAGAGAAAAAGTTATTAATTTTTATGAAAAACTTTAAAGTAAAAAATCTCGAAAAATATTAATTTTTATACGTTAATATACTTATTTATTACTTAATAAATAAGTATATTAACATATAAAAATTAAACTAACCTTAGTTTAGGTAGTATAGGTTTCATTGCAGACAATATTGGAAATTATGGGAAATCCAACCTTTTAAAGGATCAACATCGACTTAACTTGTAACTCTGTATATTAATGCTTTCTATTATTGGACCAAGGCCAAACCAAATTGGACCAAACCTCCCCATCACCTCGTTCCCGCGCTATCTCCAGCCTATTTGCAGTGCATCTAGCACAACGCAACATCTCTTTCTAGGGGCGGCCACGGCGTCTTCGTCCATTCTCCCAAGCAATGCTTATTTTTGTCCCATATTTGGGAACCGATTCCTACTTTTTTATGCTTTGTTGATGCTTGTTTTAGTACCCAGAATTTCATAGATTGATTGACATGTTGAATTCATAATATGAAAAATAAAAAATAGTGGTTTAGTGTACGAACTATTACTTAATAAAATAAATGGTGGAATAAACTTTATGGTTTTATGATATAATTTAAAAAATTGTATGGTGCTAAAAAAAATGATACCTAAATCTTGACCCTTGTTCAGGGCTTCTCAAACTTATTTTAACGGTTTAAACCCAGCCTAAACTAATATAGGTATTACCTATTAAGTAGTTGTAGTTTTAGTAGCCTTATACAGGTGTATGCAGAGCAGTCCCGATAACTTCGTGGGCTTATAAAAGGGCATGAGATATATCCATTGGTACATGTCAATGGTCATTTGCTTTTAGTCGATTGTTATTTTAAAATTAATTTTTTTAGACATTTGAAGCAAAAAAAATATTTTTTTACATTTCTGTAATGAGAAACGGTAGTATTATCGGAGCATAGCTTCTAAGTCAAGGTTTTAGTTTAGAAATGCTACTGTGATCCTTACTCTAAATCGCCTCATGACGCCCCTGGATTAGCCTGCAACGTCCCAGGGCATCGCGACGCACAGTTTAGGAAGCCCCGTCCTAGATGATAGTTACTGCACTTGATAAAAATTAAATATGCTGCTTACCTTTTTATTTTATTTTCAATATTATGATGACTGTTCAGTCACAACTCACAAGTAAAAAGGGATATTTCTTCTTTTGACACTGAAAAATTAAAAATTAAACGTTAGGAAAAGATTATGTATTTAAAAGATTATTATTTATTTTGATAATAATTGCAAAAATTAGGGCGCCGTTTGTTTTACTCAAACGATTGCAGACAACAGCCAATCTTTACTAGGTAAATTTAAAATGCCAATTACAACTAATAGTACTAATATTAAATTGCACTAATATAAATTGCAATAATAAATAATTAAATAATACCGTTAGGATTAGTCCAGCAGGTGTAGACTTTAGATTCATATCTATATGAAGCGCCCACAATTATCAGCTTGATGCTGAAAATAATAATTATTAATTATTTTTTACTCTCTGATTATTTATTTATTATTTGCTGATTATAATCAGAGAGTTAAATTACACTAAAGTTAAAAGTCAGATAAGTTTCTTGCGCCGTCAGTCAAGACAGTCAGATAAGTCCAACTGCACAAATTTTGTTAGAATAATATTTTAGAAAGAGTATGTAAATTTCATAATTTCAAAAACTCAATTTTGACAGAATTTTTGCAGTACTCGTAGATCATTATTATTAAAAAAGATGTGTGGCACTCGGGGACTGCCGCGGTAAAGCTATTTCATAGCATTTTGTATCAACTTATGCAATTATAATTATTTATTTATTTTATTTATGCAGTATTTCTTTTTCTTTGATATGAATTCAAGTTACACTTTTTGAGCGTGGTGACCGATAAGAAAACAAATTTTTCTTTTATTAAATAAATAAAAAGTTAATATTGTTTAAAATATTTTTATTATTTTACAATACATGTGGGTTTTATTATCTTACAGTAGCTGTTGGCTATTCAGGAATATTTATCATTGAAACTATAGGTTTATGATAACCGATTTCGGAGCAGCTCGTCTCGATTCGTGCGAGTTTCGTAGAGTCGTACAATACGTCTAATCACACGCACACAACGCCGTGTCGAAGACTGCCGAACTGAAACGACGTTAGACGAAGTGGGGAGCGTGAGGTTTTTTCGTTACGGAATTTCTGGATTCGGTCCCCGCGCTCAAGGCCCGCGATAGAAGCTATGCAATAGCTTAAAAATATTATATTGTTAAAAAGTAATAAATGCATTAAAATGTGATAAAACATTTTTGTATGTTAAACACAAGAACACAAAATAGCACAATAATGAAAAAGAATACTTTACAATTATTCTGTAAATTTTTCCTTTTCACTATAGTATTGACGAAACAGCTTTTGAATTTGAAGAATTCGATTTATTTTTCTGTACCAAGTGTGAATAAAGAAATTTAAAGAAGTGTCAATAAAAATATCGGTATTTATTATCTAGTGTTAAACAGGTTAAGTTATTAAACAATAAAAAGCAAAAGGAAGTGGCTCAGTGATATTTGTTCGTAAACGCCTGAACAAACATACAAGACTTATAGCAAGTATGCTATTAACTTTTTTATATTTTAACTCAGCCAAGTACTTGGCTAGAAGACAACAACTGCTTCTATTGAGCAGTTTAGTCATAACTTATTATAACATCTTGTAAAATGTTCCAAATAATAATAATTTAAATTAGCCTGTAAGACAACAGAGGAAGTCTCTAGCATTGTAGGTATAAGTAATCATGAAAATAATATTTTAACTAAAGATAATAAATTATGTAAACTTACGATGGTGCATCAAAACATACAAGGTATGTCTAGTAAGGAATTAGAAATTGAGTTGTTTTTAAACAATAATTTAGACATTTTATCTATAACTGAACATTGGTTTAAGAAAAATGAAATTATGTTAAATCTTGATATGCACCAGCTGGCTAGTTCTTTCTGCAGGGAAAAAGAGACGGTCACTTATATTAATTAGGAAGAATTTAAAATATAAAGAACGTAAAGACATAGCAAGCCTCTCTACAGAACGAAAAACTGAAATAGCCTGTATAGAGGTGGCACACTTTATTAATAGAAACGTTATTAACTATAATAAGTGTATCTAACAAACATATATTATTGTGTGGTGATTTTAATATAAATATTTTAGAAAGTAATTTCACCACTGTTAGATTTACTTCGTTGTTAAAATCATATAACTGTTACATAATGACAAAAGCAAGTGTCAATGTCATTTTTGACATTATAGAGGAGAATATAAGAACTGTTGCTGTATTATTATCATCACCACTAAAACGTAAGAAGGACTTACATATCAAGAGGTCGCAGCCCGCTACAATAATTTAAATAAAGAAGTCATTAACATACTAAGCTCTGATCACGGTGGACAGCGGGCCATTTTCCCTATAGATAATAATTGCAAACAATTACACAAAGACAGAAACACATGTATACCAATAAATTTCAAACATATTGAGAAGTTTAGAGGTGAAATTATAGCTAATATTGGACATTTAGAGTATCATAGTAGCTCGGATATGTCGTTTGGTAAACTGTTTAAATGATTAAGCTTAAATGGCTTATGGAGCTTACAACTATCAATAATGTATGTTTTATGTTGATAATAAATAAAAAAAAACTGTCATTACTTAAAAAAAAAACTATGCGTCAATGTCAAATTAGATTCAAAACATGAGCAACTGAGGTATGATGGACCGAAAATCTTTATTTAGTAATTATCACACCGTCGGACATTTAATATCCTGTTCTATTGTACTGCCGGTCATTTAAAATAAATAAGTATTTTAATCCTAAGTCCCCTAAATCCCTTTAAATTTTTTATTTATGATATTATTGTAATTAAAATTGTAGTGGGACACATGGGGTGTACGCTTTCTGTACGTTAAAATTATTATAATAATTTATGTTACATGTTTAAAAATATACTAGAACATGAGATTATTATATGGACAACACGATGAAACGGTATGTATTTGTTTTGTAAGTACATAACATGCACCACACATTTACCTATAGACTAGATCTTGCTCCCTAAACCTTAAAATCGATTTTTAAAAGTTTAATGCGGCACTCCGCACTCCTGCACCGATCGTGTGACCAAAAAAAATGGAATCATGTCTGGATTATCAAATATATATTTTAAAACAATGTACCTGACTTGTCTTTATAAAGCTTTTCTTATTCAATGTTAAAATGCTCTTTTACTCATATTTTAAGGGTTACTAACATCATTCAAATTTTTAATCTCCATAGTATCATTTCTCTAATCATAATAATATTTTTGAAGAAAGATCATCTCAAATAACATAATGTTAATAAAAAAATCTTAACATTAAAAACTTTAAAAAATATGACCTCATAGCTTACAAGTTTTGTTACTAGAGCTGGTAGCAATTATTGTTTGAATAGCCCAATACCCAATATTAATTTTAATTTGTAATTGTTGAAACAATAACCATTTGGTTTCAGTGTGATCAAGTGGTGAAGGAGAACATAGTCCAGGAGGGTGTGGTGCAGTTGCGATGGCTGGTCCTGGCGCTGGCGATGTCTGTGCTGTTGCTGGGGGTGGCACAGTATGCAGACACCTACCTACCTGAGCCTTTGGACCGATCCGCCCCGCGGGACAAGTTCATTGCCGAGATAGCCCATGAGCACCTCGTCAATCTCACCTCTATGGGGCCGAGGGTAATTATCTTACTACTTATTTTTATGAAACTTGCGTATATTCTTCTTTGACAATCCATAAGTTGTACAATAAAGTCAATTGTATCAACCATTATATGTAATCAATGCTTCTGATAACAACCAATTCTCATCCTTGTTATTTATGATAATTTACTCTTCAATAGTGTTTTGTGTAGTTTGCTATTGTGGTATATTATGAGGCTCATATTCTTTGTGTTTATGATCAAATTAATCTCCTTTTTGTCAACCTGATGGAAAACGATTGCAGGAGTTAACAGTGTGATGCCTACAAATACATGTGTACAGGTGGCAGGCAGCTATGAGAATGAGGTAGCAGCGGTGCAGGTGATTGTGGAGGCTCTGCATGGGGTGGCTGCCGCCGCCTCCCCGCACAATCGCCTCGATATTGACGTTATGCATGCTGACGGGGCCTTCTCCCTTACCTTCATTGATGGTAATATTTACTTATCTGCAGTGTTAAAGATAAAGATAACCTTTATTACAAGATAATGACAAAGTACATATGTATAAGTTTATTTAATTTTTGTATATTTATTCACTCCCCAGTTTGTCCTTGACGCAGGCCTCCTCTGAGTTTTTCCATTCCTTTCGTTTACCCGCCTTCCTTGTCCTTCCTGTACTGTGGTCAGATCTTAAAGCTGGATAAACTAGCTAGATAACAGACAATTAGGTAAAAATGTACACATAGCCTAGGTATACATTACATATTACACTACTGCTAGACTAAACATAGTTTTTTACAAATTGCACTTACCTTGCAAAACATATTATATATTAGGTCCCTATCTTTATATTGACAACCTCTGTGGCTCAGTGGTTCAGCGCGTTGATATATATAAAAGTATTAAATATACTTTCTGTTTCCTTCCTGGTACCTGTAACACAAGTTCTTCGGATATTTAGCACGGGGCCAGATTGACGTGGTGTGAAGCGTCCATAGATATTTATTTATTTATTTACATATGAAATTGGCGTTTTGCCGTACTGGCCACTTTGATATCAAATATATCTTCTTAGTTTCGTTAGGATTTCAAATTTTTACCACTATTTACTCATGCATTTGTGTTTCGAAAACCATAATACATTTGTTTTTTCCTCTTTTGTTTTTTTCTTTGCGTCACTTTGTTTACAAAATGTAAAACTTGAAATATCGTATTATTTTCGAGTACGAGTTCCACCGTGGCACCAGTGCTGCAGAAACGGCTCGAAGGATTAATGAAGTGTATGGCGGCGGTGTCGCAAAAGAAAACAGTGCGTTTTTGATTCCAACATTTTCGTTCTGGAAATTTCGACCTGCAGAACATGCCGTGGATGGAGGAGACCAAAGTTGATAATGAAGAATTGAAGGCTATTATGGAAGCGGATCCATCGCAAACCACGTCCGAGTTAGCTGCAGGCTGCGATGTTAGTGATAAAACTGTTTTAATCCACTTGAAGCAAATTGGGAAGGTGAAAAAGCTTGAATGGTAGGTACCTCATGAATTGAGCGCAGCAAACTGACAAACGCGCGTCGACTGCTGCGTTACATTACTCAACCGGCACAATAATGAAGGGATTTAAAATCGAATCATTACCTGTGATAAAAAGTGGACCCTGTACGATAATCGGAAACACTTATCGCAATGGATGAACCCTGGCGAACCAGCCAAAGCCCCAAGCGAAAATTTACTCCAAAAAAGTTACTTGTGAGCGTTTGGTGGACTAGTGCCGGTGCGATTCTCTACAGCTTTCTTAAATATGGCCAGACGATTACGGCAGATGTCTATTGCCAGCAACTGCAAATCATGATGGAAAAGCTAGCTGCTAAACAACCGAGGTTGGTCATTCGCTCTAGGCCACTGCTGCTACAGGACAATGCTAGACCACACACTGCACAACAGACGGCTACCAAATTAGAGGAGCTTCAATTGCAATGTCTAAGACATCCACCGTATCCCCGTACCTTGCTCCTACAGATTACCATTTTTTTCGAAATTTGGATAACTTCTTGCAAGGGAAAAAATTCAACTCCGATGGGGCAGTTCAAAGCGCTTTTAAAGATTTTATTGATTCCTGTCCAAATAGTTTTTTTAGTAAAGGAATCAATGAACTACCTATGAGATGGCAAAAGTGCATTGATAGCAATGGTATATACTTTGATTATATAAATATATTTAAAAAAACTTCTCTTCTCTCTTTTTCTTCCGTTATTGGATGATTTATACATTATTCTCCGAGCGAAGTAACCACTCTTGAAATACTGTAGTGCCTGGGACAGTTGGTTTTTAAATGTCGTATGGTTGCCCAAGCACATACGGCATTCTCACAACATAGTCAACCTAGTCCAGAGGAATGACTGGTCAATACGTCTGGGACCAACCATGTGCGGGTTTCCTCACGATGTTTTCCTTCACCGTTAGAGCGTCCGTATAATGTACTTGAGATCTTGAAAAAGTCTCATTGGTACACGCCACAACCTGGGAATCGAACCTGCACTCTCTCGAGTGCGAATCAAACGGTCTACCCACTAGGCCACGGAGCTAGCATAGCATAGCAATATATTATGTTTTAAAAACATCGACTTGATGTTCCTCCTTTACAAAATGTTAATACCTAATACAATGTTAGGTTACAAATAAAAAGGAAATGTAGATAAAATCTAAAAAGCCTAATTTATGTAGAATGTAGATTGAGTAGAAATTGTTACCCACATGTAGAATGTAGATCGAGTAGTAATTCTTACCTACTTTATGTAGAATGTAGATTGAGTAGAAATTGTTATCTTATTCATGTAAAATGTAGATTGAGTAGTAATTGTTACAAAATTTATGTAGAATGTAAGTTGAGTAGAAATTGTTACCTCATTTATGTAGATTCAGTAGGAATTTTTACCTACTTTATGTAGAATGTAGATTGAGTAGAAATTGTTATCTTATTCATGTAAAATGTAGATTGAGTAGCAATTGTTACAAAATTTATGTAGAAAATAAGTTGAGTAGAAATTGTTACCTCATTTATTTAGATTGAGTAGGAATTGTTACCTAGTTTTATCTACACGTTATTTTATTAAATAATTTGATGTTGTTACAAACAACCGGCTTATCTGCAGGTATGACGAACATGTACCGCGGCGTGCAGGCGGTGGTGGCGCGCGCGCGCGGCGCGGGCGGGCCTGCGGGCGCGCGCCCCGCGCTGCTGCTCAACTGCCACTACGACACCGTACCCGACAGCCCAGGTGTGTGATGACTGAGATAATTCTTTATTTCCGCACATAATAAAACCAAAACACAATGAGGAAACTTAAAATATATTCTTACTGCTTTCAGCGGTTTCTTTCAATAACTTAGCGTCCTAGTCCGGTACGAGGAGTAGGAACCTAGCTGTACCGCCATGAGCGACTATGTAAAAGTCAAGCTATAGAAATGTAACTTTGTAAGTAGGTACAAATAACAAGTCATTGCATGTCTGTACCGTGTCTGTACAAGAAGCGCTCACAATGCTCTTCCCGCTCGCAAGGTGGTGTTGTCCGCCGGCGTCATATGAAATATTCTAAATCTTATCGACATTGTTAAACGTGGAGTTCGCTTCTCCACTTCTAGTGGCCTTCATTTCCTATTTATTTCCGATCGTCTGTGCTTATAAAGTTTAAAAAGTTGGAACGATATTAAGAAATTGATTCTTAGTCGCCTTTAGTCGCTGATATTTGAGTTATAATATGAGATGACGCACATACCACGTGTATGATACTGTGGTTGCAGGAAGTACAGTCACTGGTGGGTCTATTAAACTAAATCATAGATATTGATGTTTTGTCGTTTACGTCACTACTCCTTGTACGGCGTTAGGTATCATAAAATAATTATCCAAAAAACATGGTAGCTTATCTTTGTAATAATTAGCTTATTGACGTCGTTTTTATTGACGTGGTAAATGCTTAACTGAAAATAATTATTCTTAGGACCTGTTTTAAAATTTTCTAACACGTGTCAGACAGCTTATTGGCATGTTTTGTCTCTGTTACACAGTATCAAGTTCCTAGTTATTCCAGATTTATTAGGCGATTGAAACAGGCCCTTATTGTAATAAGAATTATTAATAATTTATAATTAAAGTAAGTAAGTAATAAAACTGGTGCTAATAAACGTTGCCTAAAACGACTATCATTCTATTGGTCCGTCGAGTTTTCTCTATAAGTAATAATATGCCTATCACAAACGTTTGTTTACCAGAACCAGTTTAAATAACACGGAACAGACCATATTACAGATGTTATGTGTTTTTATACTCTGGGTAGTTTATATACGAGGGAATAAAATAAAAGTATCGGGAATGGAATATTTCCACTGTTCCTGTCATATTAAAATCTTTTTAATTTAAAACTCCTTGGTTTTAAAAATCGAATACCGTTTATTTATTTAAAAAAAGATTCTCGGTCTTGTCACAAGGTCTTGTCATACTTGTTTAGTCGTTGAGAAAATGGAATTGACTCGAGAAAATTCTAGAGCGATGATTTATTATGACTTTCGAAGTGGTTTAACACAAAAACAGTGTGTTGACCGGATGATTTCTGCATTTGGTGATGAAGCCCCATCCATAACCACAATTTATCGCTGGTTTGCTGAATTTCAACGTGGACGTGTCAAGCTCAGTGATGATCCCCGTCAAGGTCGTCCATAAACTGCAGTCACCTAAGAAAACGTTAATGCTGTGCGTAAGCTGATTGAGGAAGATCGACTTGTGACATACCGCGAAATTCAGGCAACTTTAGACATTGGCATGAGTCAAATACAAATAATCTTGCATGAACAATTAGGTGTAAAAATGTTGTTTTCCCGATGGATACCGCATTTTCTCTGTGAAGAGCAAAAAGCGGCTCGCGTTACTTGGTGCGTCAGAACTCTCGAAAGATTCCACGCAAGAACCTCAAATGCTGTATACAACATCGTATCAGGTGACGAATCCTGGATATACGCGTACGAACCCGAAACAAAAAACCAGTCACGAGTTTGTGTGTTCGAAAATGAGTTAAAGCCAACAAAAATTGTTCGTTCACGGAGTGTTGCAAAAAAAATGGTGGCCACGTTTGTCTCCAAAACCGGCCATGTTGCGACTATTCCTCTTGAGGGACAAAGAACGGTTAATGCAGAATGGTATGCTAACATTTGTTTGCCACAGGTCGTTTCTGAACTCCGTAAAGAGAACTGCAACCGCCGCATCATCCTCCATCACGACAATGTGAGTTCTCACACCGCGCACAGAACAAAAGAGTTTTTAGAGCAAGAAATCATAGAATTATTAGACCATCCGCCGTACAGCCCCGACCTAAGCCCTAATGATTTCTATACTTTCCCTAAAATAAAGAATAAATTGCGTGGTCAGAGATTTTCATCACCTGAAGAAGCTGTGGACGCCTACAAAACGGCCATTTTGGAGACCCCAACTTCCGAATGGAATGGTTGCTTCAATGATTGGTTCCATCGTATGGAAAAATGTGTCAAATTTCGCGGAGAATACTTCGAAAAGCAATAAATACATTTTTAAATAGTAATGTTGTGTCACTTCCTTGATTCCTGAAATTTTCAGTGCCGCCCTCGTACCTGGGTACATCATCATTTGCACCTCAATTCAAATCATTTGCACCTAGTATACTATATTATAACTCAGTTTGGAAGCTATCACGTCGTTTCGAACTTTGGTATATGATATGATATATATTATCTGTGAGATTATGACACGGTTGTCATGGTAGCAACATTGTTAGTTTACAAACGGAAAATAAATAAAGATTACATTTACATGATTAGAATGTGTCATCTCAATACTACATTTATTACTTCACAATAGGTGACATAGCTTTTTAATTGGTAGTAGACTTAGTAGCTGCAGTGGCATTAAACCTGTATTTTAATTAATACTCGACACCCAAATATTTTAAAATACTTAATTTTATTCGTAAAGAGCCTCGAAGCTCGGATTATGGGACTGATTAATTGGGCTAGGGTTATCAGCCTTTAATGAATGTCACCTCTGTTGTGAATTGTGAGTTGTGACCGTCTACTTGCGTTCGGCGTGCTGTCTGAAACGGATGAAACTGAATTATAGCGTTTGGCTAAAATACGTTACCGTCGTTAGAACAGGCCCAGTCTTGAGTATTAAAATGTCTTCATCGTGTCACACACACCCCATTTGGGCCTACGTGACTTGTCACGGCAAACTGACATAGCACTGCCCTGTCTTCTTGCGCACGCAACACGACGGAGCAAAGCAATGTCAGTTTACTTGTATCTATCAAGAACGTTATGCGAATGTTCCTTGGGGCTCATCCTTACGTTATTGACTAGCTACCAAGATAACTGATAGTTCTTGTCTGCTGGGGCTCTTGTCGATTGTAAACTATTGGTTTTATACAAGGCAATAGTAATTTGACCTTGCAAGTTTATATATGAAGGCAAACAACAAGACAACAAGTGTCACGGCTCGGTTGCTTGGGTCGCGGTCGCTCGGAGCCGGTTTACGGGGAACACATTACTTTAAGCACTGGCAAGTAGGTATTTTTGTATGAAAACACGTTTTATGTCATTGTCTTATACATATCTTCGTTAGTTGTATTTCCTGTCGTTTGGTTTGAATTATTAACGAACCGACAGGACGTAACTTTTTGATTACGAGCCATTATTGGTTCTGGGTTCATTCAAATAAACAATTGCTTTGGTGGGTCGGTACTTGGTTTTAATTTGTAGATGTTTAGTACAAGCTTTTCTTTTCCGTCGGGAAATGCGTTATGGATCTCCGACGGCACTGAGGCAAGCCCGCCGGTGTATGTGGTCGCCCGGGGCCACCTCACTGAAACCTGTCGGTGTTCCTTCTCCTCCGCTGTCGACAGAGCCACTCCGCGACTCCGATAGCGGGTGCAGACCCTACTCTTGCAATACAACTAGGACGCGATGCGCAGGACTCGTTATCGCGGGCGGCACTCGGCAGTATCCCCGTGCCACCGCTCCGATCCCGCGTCTCCGCCTCCTTTGGGGGTGGAGCGCTCGGCCTCCTTTCTCGCGGACCTTACTTCTTAATACAAGTAGTTGTTGATAATGATCATTAATATTACAGATATGAAGTAATATGACATTACAAATATAATCGAATCATCTTTAAATTCTAAGTATGAATGAGTTGAAACTTGCGACTTGATCGTAAACTGGAGCGGGCGTTGTTTCATCGTTTAGCCAGTAGTAAATAATAATGTGTAATGCGCACGCGCAGATGTAGTAACTGTGTCAATTATGAGCAACCAATAGTGTAGAGCACGTTTCTCAAGCGGGGGGTCGCGACCCTTGGGAGGGTCGAGTTTGTTTTTGAAGGGGGTCGCAGTCTGTTGAAAAATAATAAATACAAACTACATAATATATGTACAAAATATTCGTTTTTCGAACGAATCTTTTGTATCGAACGTCGAAAAAATCGTTCGAACCAGTGAAGGATAATATAACGTATAAGCTGATAAAAATAGCGCGTCATGTACATATTATTGTTATAATGTTATACTGACGGGGTCGCAAGACTTTAACTTTTTCGTGGGTCGCGACATAAAAATGTGTGAGAAACGTGGTGTAGAGCTACTATTGAGGCCATTGCGAGCCAAATAATAATGATAACACACACGAGTAAGGGTCAGCGCAGACAGAGAAGAATATTTCTCGCGCGGTCTCGAGCATTTTCTATTTTATATTGGGCATATCTTCGAGGAGGCGCGAGCATTTTTTGTCAGGTTCAAGCATATTGTATGCACTTTATTTTAATAATTTTAAAGTTTATTTTCGAGTGCGTTAAAAAAATGCTCTCAGCTGCGCTCCTCTCTGTCTGCGCTGGACCTAAAGTTCGAAAGAGAAGGCACAGGGACAACTCGTCCCATTTTTCAGTAATTCATCAAGTCAGCATGAATTTGCCGGCGCCCGGCTAACGCATACCAAATCTACACTAAGATTTGGTATTCAGTGAAATAATTTATTTTTTAAATATAAAGACACCATCTATCGGAAAATTGAAGCGCCATGTATTGAATTTATGTCGCTTTTGAGTAGTAGCATCGTCTACTGGGTTATTGAATGTACAAGCGCCATCACAAGTGGATGAACATTCATATTATTGATGTTGTTTTCATTTAAATCTCCAAAAAAATTAAAAAAAGCTATATGTATAGATGTCGTTGTAGTGAAAAAATTGCGTAGGTCCAATTCTTAAGAAAGTCGTTTTTTTTTACAAGCAAATAATATGAAATGACACATTATGTTGCAGGCGCGAGCGACGACGGCGCGGGCTGCGCGGTGCTGCTGGAAGTGGCACGCGCGCTGGTGGCGGCGCCGCGGCCGCTGCGACACGATCTGCTGCTGCTGCTCAACGGCGCCGAGGAGAACATCCTGCAGGCCTCGCACGCCTTCGTCACCACGCACCGCTGGGCACGCGCCGCGCGCGTCTTCCTCAACCTCGAGGCGTGCGGCGCCGGCGGCCGCGAAGTGCTGTTCCAGGCCGGGCCCGCGCAGCCCTGGCTGCTGGAGCTGTACGCCTCCGCCGCGCCGCGTCCACGCGCCTCCTCGCTCGCGCAGGAGCTGTTCGCAAGCGGTCTCGTGCCCGCCGACACCGACTTCCGCGTGTTCCGCGACCACGGCGGACTGTCTGGCCTCGACCTCGCCTGGAGCGCCAACGGCTACGTGTATCACACGCGCCTCGACACCTGGGAGCGCGTGCCCCCCGCCGCCCTACAGCGCACCGGCGACAACGTGCTGGCGCTAGCGGCCGCCGCGCTCGCGGGTTCACAGCTTGCCGCACCGCCCGAGCCCGCCGCGCCACCCGTGTTCTTCGACGTGCTCGGCGTCACCTTGCTCGTGATGCGCCCGCCCGCCGCCATCGCCGCCGCGCTGCTGGCGCTGGCCGCCGTGGGCCTGGCGCTACGGCGGTCGGCGATCGCGGCGCGCGCGCGACTGTACGTGCGCGGCGGCGAGTGGGCGCGTGGCATGCTACGCGTGACTGCTGCGGCGTTGCTGGCGCAGCTGGCGGGGCTGGCGGCAGCGCTGGTGCCGGCGCTGCTGCTGCACGCGGCGGGCGTGCGCCTTACGTTCTACGCGCGTCCGGCGCTGCTGCTGCCGCTGAGCGTGCTGCCGGCGCTGGCGGGCGCGTGGGCGGACGCGCGGTACACGTCGGGAAGCTGGGCTAAAGCGCGCGGGGCGGCGCGCGGCTGGGCAGCGGCGCGCGCGTGGCGGGATGCCCTGGCGCTGCTAGCGGCGTTGGCGCTGGCGGCGGGACTATTTCGCGGCGTGCGCTCGGCGTTTATGCCGGCGCTGTGGACGGTACCGGCGGCGGGCGCGCTGGCGGCGGACGTGCTGGGCGCGTCGGAGTGCGGCGCGGCGCTGGCGGCGACGGCGGCGGCGCTGATCCCCGCGGCCATATCCGCCTACCTTGCGGTGGGCATGCTCGACATGTTCGTGCCCATCATGGGCCGCGCCGGCACCTCGCCCCTGCCACCGGACGTGAGTGGCGACCCTTCTCTGAGAATGAAATATACTTCCCCGCTTGTAGTCTTCTTCACCGTGCGCGTGTCCCGCAGGTGATGATGGCGCTGTGCACGGGCGCGCTGACGCTGCTAACGTGTAGTTGGCTGCTGCCGCTGGTAGTGGCGGCGCGGAGACCGCGGCCGCTGGTGCTGGCGCTGGTGGCGGCGGGCGCGGTGGCGACGTTGGCGGTGCTGCTGCTGCGGCCGGCGCCGTACTCCGCTCTGCGGCCGCAGCGTCTCATGCTGTTCCACACGCGCCGCACGCCGCACCGCGCAGCCGACAACGTCACCCAGGACTCCCCCGCCGCCGCCGAGCTGCTGTACTGGGTGCCCGAGCTCGACGTCAACACGCCGCACTCACTCGATGACCACGGTACACGGCGCCATGTATTTTTTCTTTTGACATATTACAAAGAACGACTATTACCTTATACAACTTTCGAAACCAAATTTTGAAACTACATATGTTGCGTGTACAGTGCCGGGCATGAGGGAGGCGCGTGCGACGTCAGCGGAGGAGTGCGCGAGCTGGGTGTACTGCGGTGCGCCGTACTTCCTGCCCGTGCTATCGCTGGTGGCGCGCGGCCACTCGCTGCCGGCGCCCGAGCCGCCGCGCACGCGCCTCGACTTCAGCGCGCGCCTGTTGCCCGGCGCCACGCCGGCCGAGCGCGCGCTCGAGCTGCGGTTAGGCGGCGCCCCGCATCTGACCGCCGTGCTGGCGCCCGCCGCTGGCGTCGCGCTCTCCTGCGAGCCTTCCGCGCCGCCGCTGCAGCCCGGTCCGCGTTGGAGCGACCGCGACACCTACTTTATCTCGCTGTACGCAGCGCCCGAGCCCGTGCCCGAGCCGTGGATGCTGCGCTGCACGCTGCGCGGCGTGGCAGGTGGTGTGGCGGGCGGCGGGGAGTGGTTGCAGGCGGCGCTTGCAGCGCACGGCATGGCGGACGCGGCGCGCCGCAGCCCTCACCACGAGCGCCTGCTGCGCGCCACGCCCGACTGGGTAGCGCCCACCGGCTGGGGCGTAGACCTGCACCTCGTCACGCTGCAATAGCCCCTCCCTCCTCTACCCGCTCCTTCGCCCGCACCGCTTCCCACACAGTTCGCTTAGTGATTAGTAGACAATAGTGAGCGGTGATCCCGCGGCGCCGTAGCGGCCCGTTCCCGCGCAGCCCGCATGCGACTCATGGTGATCGCACGACATTGTTTTATATTAAATTGTTTTTATTAACTCTTGCTTTTTATTTTAAAATCTAAGACATAATAAAAATGTTCGAAATATCCATAAAGTTGAACCTTTACGTGTTTTAACCCTGACAATTATTGAATTAACTAATTGACCGATTTACCTTCCAAAAAAATTTATATTATGTTCCAAGACGTCGAAACTCCTTTAAGAGTCTTATTTATTTTTTTCCATTTATTTAGGAACAAACAGTTATTTAATACAAAATATTTTTATAAATACATAATTATGAAACGTAAACCTAGAGTTCCATAGAAAGACGTAATAAATATATAAAATTTAAAGCTACTGTAACACCTACCGTTTTTAGTTTAAAAAAAAAAGATCGGTGTTCAATTAAAAATTTAATTTACTAAGGTACAGCAGTGATTAAAACCGGTATGTGAGACACAAAATTTAATACAGGGTCGTGGTATAAAGCCTACTTATGATTCTGCCACTTAGGAAATGTAGGGCTACTCTCCTGATACAACCGTGGAGGGAAGGCGAAGGTTAGCTAGGACGCTGGAGGGACTCCGTATCCAGACGGGTGAAGGCAGCAACGGTGTTGGCCTCCGAAAAGACGCTGTAGATTTCTGGGTTGCGTGGACGCTCCACGCTCGTATTATCGACTCGGAGCAAGGTTCCTGGAATGTACAACCTCCGCCTTAGTCCACTATTCATAAACCGTCTGGCGGCCCATCCACGATGCTCCAAGAAGAGCGCCCGCCACCTACCGTGGTAGCGGAATTGTCGTGGAAGGGCGACAGAACTTAATTACAATTAAAAATAAAAATAAAACAATTACTACAAGTATTACTTATTAAATCTAATAACAAACGTTTCTAATTTTAAAACAAAGAATTCTTAAACATTGCGGTATGAAAGTTGAAGGTAGTCTGGTAAATTATTAACTCTTAAAATTTTGAAATATTAGGCCAAATAATGTTATGAATAGCTTGGTAATTTTTATTTAAAGCTCATATAAACTGTATAGAACGATGTAACATATAATTCACAACATAAATGAAAATTTTAATGCTACTGTTAGCAAATATGGTGTGCTAATAAAACTTACCCTAAGACGGGAATTCTCCAATATATATCCAACTGGGTGATTTAGGATCCAGTTAATATTAGTACTTTAAGCAAATAAATGCTGAACAAATGATATAGGTTAATATTATAATCGGCGGCGCTGCGGTCAAGCACAATAATTGGTAACGTAGTAGCAGCTTAGCAGTCTAGCGCCGAATGCCCCAGCGCCTCTGCGGCGGCGCCCGAGTCGATGACAACCGGTTCTATTGTTCGATCCGAGGTGTACAGTCGCTAACAAATGCTTAACTAATTATTTTATTAATTTTTAATAAGACGTATTATATCGGAAGCAAATCGAACGTTCACTTTAACTTTATTAGTAGGTATATTTTATTGATAATATTATGTAAATATTGTTAGGGATTAAAATGTAAATAAATTAGTGAGTAAGATTAGTACATATTGTTAGTAAAGATTTGATTTTGTAAAGTTTATGAAAATATTTTAAAGTAATATCAATAAAACGAAGTCATGTAACGTTCCGTTACATTACCCGCCTCGCCCCGCAAGGATTTTATCATATTTACTATGACAAAATCCGAACTCAAAGCATAGAAGCAGGTAAGCAACTTACGCAGATTTAGCAGATAAAGAAAACATAACCTATGTGTTACGGCCAACCATTTTTAGGTCCTTAATATGCCAAGTACCTAAATCTTTTCTCGACATATTTTCTAAGACGTAAACGAGGGGGGACAGCTTTTGAGTCACGCGACATTTGATAAATTTAGGAGCTAACTTCTTACTGAAGTATTTATCCTTGTCACTCAGTACATATGCTCGCTTATAAACAATATCACCAACTTCAAACTCGAATGCCTTCCTCCGCAAGTTATAATGGGATGTGTTTTTCACGTGTGCATGGTACAAGGATTTTTGGACCTTATCAAAAATTGCAGCTAAACAACCACGATTTTCCACATATTCTTCGCGAGGCAAGAACACAACCTCCTTACCCAACTCGGTGTCTGTGTAATGAGTACCACATAACACCAATTCTCGGCCAAATACAAGGAACGACGGTGAGAAACCAGTTGCTTCGTTCACAGAGTTATTTATCGCAAATTGTACTTTTGGGATGAATAAGTCCCAAGTTCTATGATCGCCCTCGACGAACGTGGAGAGACAGGTGATGATTGTTTTATTGTAACGTTCCACTGTATTAATCTGAGGAGTATATTTGGGTGTAAAGAACACGTTCGGTATTTTATATTTATCGAACAAGGTTTTGGTCTGCTCGCTAATAAACTGACTCCCATTATCCATAAAGATACTTTGAGGGACACCATGGACTAGGAAGACTTGTTCCTCAAGGATCCTGATAATAACCTCAGAAGTGGCTCTTTTAATAGGAAAAATCTGGCAAAACTTCGAAAAACAGCACGTAACTACTAGAATGTAGCTATTTTGTTTGCGTGTTACAGGGAGAGGACCCATCAAATCTATTGAGATCATCTGGTAAGGACGAGAGCACTGTTTTGGACGTCCCATTTCTCCAAGTGTTGCATGATTTTGTGGTTTGTACGCGAGACATACGGAGCAGGAACTGACAAATTTAGAAATATCGCTGTGCATATTGGGCCAGTAGTACCTGAGCGCAACACGTCTATATGTTTTAAAAATTCCCATATGACCTGCTGTAGGCTCATTATGGTTTTCAGCAATAATCTTATCGCGTAATTCTAATGGGACCACTTCTTTCCATGAGAACTCATCTGTAAGTTGGTGTTTATTTTTGCTAAGCCGAAAGAGGATATCATTTTTAATTTGGAAATTTGGAAAGGTATCTGGTTTGTCGCGGCAGCCATTATAAATATTTTTATACCAATCGTCACTAGAAGTCGCGACAGAATTGGCAGTAGTGACTGCTGAAACAGGGACTGCTCTGGACAAAGCGTCAGGGATAACATTATCTACACCACGACGGTGTTTCAAAATAAAATTGAAGGATGAGAGACGAACTCCCCAGCGAGCAAGCCTACCTGTTGGGTTATCTAATGAAAGGAACCACTTAAGCGCGCTGTGGTCTGTATAGACTGTGTGAGTTTGACCGTTCTCTAAATAGCATCGCCAATGTTCCAGGGCTACGAGAACAGCCAAAGTCTCACGCTCAGTGATGCTATAATTCTTTTCTG
Source organism: Phengaris arion (assembly GCA_963565745.1). Taxonomy (NCBI): domain Eukaryota; kingdom Metazoa; phylum Arthropoda; class Insecta; order Lepidoptera; family Lycaenidae; genus Phengaris; species Phengaris arion. The sequence continues at coordinate 17,654,603 of OY751450.1, forward strand.
GCCCAGTTAAGGATCTGCTCATGTAAGCTATGGGGTGCTCCTTTCCATCAATGGTTTGAGTGAGCATTGCACCAACCCCATAGTTACTAGCATCTGTATGCACTTCGAATGGAAGGTCATAATTGGGACAGGAAAGAATAGGCGCCGAGACCAAGCATTCTTTAAGTTTCTTAAATGCTACGTCAGCTTCCTCAGTCCACTGGAAAGGAGGTGCAGACTTTTTATTGGAAGTTAGCTTATTGAGCGGTCCAGCGATTGTGCTAAAATTTGGAACAAACCGGCGGTACCAAGTTGCCGTGCCTAGAAAACGTTTAAGATCCTTGCGGCACGTAGGAGTTGGGTAGTTTAGTATGGCCGCTACTTTGTCAGGGTCGGTCCGCAAACCATTCGCGTCAACCACATATCCTAGATATTTAAGCTGACTTCGAAAGAATTCACATTTGTCCAGGTTGACTGTTAGGTTAGCTTGACGTAGCTTCTCAAAGACGCGTTGAAGAAGAGATACGTGCTCTTCAAATGTACGACTTATTAGTATAATGTCGTCGAGATATGCAAAGGCCTGATGGTCCATGTTGCCGAATAGTCGGTCCACTAATCGTTGCTGCGTGGACGGCGCATTAGTCAATCCAAACGGAGTAGTTTTAAAACGAAACGTACCTCGGCCCGGGACGTAAAATGCCGTCTTATCCCTATCCTCAGGAGCTATTGGTATCTGCCAAAACGCCTTCGACAAATCTATGCTACTTAAGTATCTAGCGTCACGTAAATTATCTAAGATTTCGGATATGTAAGGCAAGTTATACGCATCCCGTTTTGTGACTGAGTTAAGTTTTCTGCTGTCCAAACAAAAACGAGGCTGGCCGTTCTTCTTTGTGACTAGTAGAACTGGAGATTGCCATGCACTTTCGCAAAGGGTTTACTTTACTTTAGGTTCCACCACATCAAGCTGCAGCATTTCATCTACCTGTTCGGTTAAAATTTTCTGCTTAACAGGCGATAGCCTATAATAGCGTTGCCTTACAGGAGGTAAGTCGCCAGTGTCGATGTGGTGAGTTATTAAGTGCGTACGACCCAATCCTACGCGTTCAAAGGATATATCTTTAAACATCTGTGTGATGTTGTCAGCAATAACCTTCTGCGAATTATCTAAATTGTCGTATGACTGTATGAAAGTTGTTGGACTATCTGAATGCAAGTCAGCTAGAGGAGCATTAGTTACAATAAGAGAGCTCAAGTATTTAGGACAAACTTTGAAAGCGCGCCAGAAGTCAATCCCTAAAATCAGCGATGATTGAACTTCTGGAACTACATGTGTCTTAATAATGTGGAACTGATTATCAAAATGGACGGGCAAATTTATGTAACCTAAGCTGCACAGGTTCTGTCCACCAGCTGCCACGATTGTTACCAAATCATCGGTACACAACTCCAAACCACGACTAACTAAAGCGGTATGTGCATTGTTGCCTAGAATGGTAACAGCTGATCCTGAGTCTAGAAGGCCTGAAGCTGTCATGTTATTAATTTTAATATTGACATAAGGTCTTGTGTCATTAGTTGGTTTAGTGTGTAGAATTGTAGCAACCTTGTATCCACTGAAAAATAAACGAACAGACTTAACCCAGTTATTCCACTCTTGTTTACTAGTTCGGATAATATTATCATTATTCAGTGTAGAGTTGCCACAATTCTGCCTAATTAGTTTTTTTGTATTCTGATTATTAGTGCAATTAGGGCAATCCGGCTTCTTAACGCCCTTATGGCCACATTTGAAACACTTGATTTCAGTGTTAGTGCACTGCCTCAAATTGTGTGTATTATTACGACACCTAGGACAGTACGGCATACTTTTGTTAGTTTGAGATGTGCTTTTTGTAATACTATGTAAATATTTTTCGTTAGTGTTAATATTTTGTTTTATATTAGTGTTAGTTTTATAATCATTATTAGATTTTAGTTTTGGATGTTTGTATGCAAATTCTGGTGCTAAGGTATCAGAAGTTGCTGCTGACGGTTCTCTAAAGTGAGCAAGACGAGATTGGACGGTTTCATAATTCCTGCACAAGGTTCTCACCTGATTAATATCCCGAATATCAGTTACGGAAGCTAGAGTGCTTGCGTAGCAAGGGCGTATATTGTGCAAAACAATCTCGAGTTTGTCCTCCCTCGACAACGGCTTTGAAAGTCTCGAAAACATTCCTGACAGAATCGATAAGTAAATTGTTATATTTTCCGTCTCGCCCTGAGTTCTAGCGCGGATCTCGGATAATAGGCGATAGTCATAATCAGGCTTATCGAAATCCTGTTTTAAAAGGATAATAAGATCATCCCAAGATGGTACCTGGTCCCTTATACTTCGAAACCAATGTAAGGCGTCATCTGTAAATATTTCTGTAGCGAATGAAATTAATTTCGTGTCAGAAATGCTTCGAGATTCACTAAATTCGCTGACACGTTGAATAAAGGACCGAACGCACGACTTACCATCGAATTTTAATTTACCTAACTCAGCGGTAATGCTTTTGTCACAAGTGACTGCTACGTTAATTGGTGCTTGTCTACTAGAAAATGCAGTAGCTGAGTTTGACGATTCAACTTTAAGTGGGTCTATTGATTCATTTAGGGTTTTAAGATACGATTCGTAACAATCTCGATACAAACTACTACAAGCCGCGTGTGTATCCTTTGCGTCGCCTGAGTCTATTCTATTCAACCTATAATAGAGGTGATGCAAAATATTTTCCGTACGCGTAAGTGTTCCTTTGTCGCACGCGCCTGACTCAAGAGTATTATGAACTTTATTTAATAATTCTGACACAGACCGTAGGTCGTCTACTGGGTCAAGGTGAGAAGAAGCTATTTCCTCAGCTGGAAATAGTTGTACTAATTTAGTGATCTGTTTCCTGAGTTCAGCAACAGTACTGCCCGGTGTTTCGCCTCTAAGCGCAACCTCATATTCTAATTCTGGTTTTTGTAAGGAAAGGTACTTAATTGAAATAACAGACATACTGCAGTAACTTTTAAACTACCTATCTTAGCGAAAATTTTAAGTAGCACACGAATAATACAAAATAATAATTATTGCTTCGTTCTGTTATAATAGCTGTAGACTCTTTAAACACCAACAAATAAAAATATTTTAAGAAAAACAAAAAAATAATATCAAAATCTGTTTCCGACTGTACTTTACATGTGTTTATAACTTCGTAAAATATAGGCCTTTTTTTTTTAAAAAAAAATACAGAATGGTTTTATTTTATTATACAGAGCGTAATTGTAGTTATTTATTGAATAATATTATAACAGGGATAAACAGAAACATACAATATTACACATACCTAGATATTAAGACAAAACACACGATGACACAATTTTTACAATAAAAACGCACAAATTACATACATTTAACACAATAGACTAAACAACAGACACAAACAATCCGCTACCACTTCCAAAAGTGACAAAATCTATTAAAACCACGTTGTGGGCGCCAGTGTAACACCTACCGTTTTTAGTTTAAAAAAAAAGATCGGTGTTCAATTAAAAATTTAATTTACTAAGGTACAGCAGTGATTAAAACCGGTATGTGAGACACAAAATTTAATACAGGGTCGTGGTATAAAGCCTACTTATGATTCTGCCACTTAGGAAATGTAGGGCTACTCTCCTGATACAACCGTGGAGGGAAGGCGAAGGTTAGCTAGGACGCTGGAGGGACTCCGCATCCAGACGGGTGAAGGCAGCAACGGTGTTGGCCTCCGAAAAGACGCTGTAGATTTCTGGGTTGCGTGGACGCTCCACGCTCGTATTATCGACTCGGAGCAAGGTTCCTGGAATGTACAACCTCCGCCTTAGTCCACTATTCATAAACCGTCTGGCGGCCCATCCACGATGCTCCAAGAAGAGCGCCCGCCACCTACCGTGGTAGCGGAATTGTCGTGGAAGGGCGACAGAACTTAATTACAATTAAAAATAAAAATAAAACAATTACTACAAGTATTACTTATTAAATCTAATAACAAACGTTTCTAATTTTAAAACAAAGAATTCTTAAACATTGCGGTATGAAAGTTGAAGGTAGTCTGGTAAATTATTAACTCTTAAAATTTTGAAATATTAGGCCAAATAATGTTATGAATAGCTTGGTAATTTTTATTTAAAGCTCATATAAACTGTATAGAACGATGTAACATATAATTCACAACATAAATGAAAATTTTAATGCTACTGTTAGCAAATATGGTGTGCTAATAAAACTTACCCTAAGACGGGAATTCTCCAATATATATCCAACTGGGTGATTTAGGATCCAGTTAATATTAGTACTTTAAGCAAATAAATGCTGAACAAATGATATAGGTTAATATTATAATCGGCGGCGCTGCGGTCAAGCACAATAATTGGTAACGTAGTAGCAGCTTAGCAGTCTAGCGCCGAATGCCCCAGCGCCTCTGCGGCGGCGCCCGAGTCGATGACAACCGGTTCTATTGTTCGATCCGAGGTGTACAGTCGCTAACAAATGCTTAACTAATTATTTTATTAATTTTTAATAAGACGTATTATATCGGAAGCAAATCGAACGTTCACTTTAACTTTATTAGTAGGTATATTTTATTGATAATATTATGTAAATATTGTTAGGGATTAAAATGTAAATAAATTAGTGAGTAAGATTAGTACATATTGTTAGTAAAGATTTGATTTTGTAAAGTTTATGAAAATATTTTAAAGTAATATCAATAAAACGAAGTCATGTAACGTTCCGTTACACTACAACACATGCATTTGGATTAGCTTATAACGATGGTTCTAATTTTGTAATTTTCATTTTGTTTCATTTTACTTAAAGATCAATGAAACATCTAAATCATCAAAATACTTATTATATAGGTATATAAGACAATATCTATCAGGAATTGGATAGGTACCTATTCAAAATAAACAATTGTGTTGCTCTGAAAAACAAAGATTTTATTTTAATAACTAGTAGGTACACTTAGTAATAATTACACCGTTTATTGAAAAACAAAGAAACGACATTTAAAGTTTATTATTTTAAATAGTCAATTCCTTATTTATAATGAATCTTTATTCACGATATTTATAATTAATGTTTATTCACGATAAATTCTTTTAGCTGTCAAAGTCAGGCTGCTTTAACAAAAGAGTTGGCCGCTATTGCAGCGTCAGCGCCATCTACATAATACATAGGTAAACGGAAACAGTTTACCGACAAACAAACTAAAGAAATAATTGTATTTCTTTACATATGTATACATTGCAAGGCCTTCTAATAAAAGCATTATTGCGGTACACTAAAAAGGTTTCTTTTTCTAACATTTCTTTCTTGTCTCCGGGGCACACGAATCTCAATACTTCTAAGTAGCTCAGGTGTATCTACAATGTTATGAATTATTTTGTATAAGAACACAACATCACAAACTAGACGGCGCTTTGCCAAGGGAGGTACGTTATATCTCGAAATTGAAGATTCGTAGTCAGTATATAAGTTACCCATTCTAAATTCCAAGCACTTCAAAAAATTTTTCTGTAGTGTTTCCAATCTCTCAGAGTGAGTTTTGTATTGCGGAGACCACACCGTACTAGCGAACTCTAAGTGACTGCGGATATAGCTATAATATAGTATCTTGTAGGTAAAATAATTCTTAAAAGGCTTAGAGATACGCATAATAAAACCCAATTTTTTATACGCCTCAGCTAATATTTCATTAATGTGTAAAACAAATGTAAGTTTAGAGTCCATCAAGACACCCAGATCGCGAATCTCTGATGTTCTTTTTAAATATTTCCCACCAAGTTTATATTTAAATAAAATCGGTTTATGTTTGAGGCTAAAAGTAATTACCTACATTGCATTTATCAGGATTAAGGAAAAGGTTATTTTTCATACATTCATTTTCAAAAACCGTTATATCATTTTGAAGAAGTTCACAGTGGTGTGTGTTATGGACAACTCTAAATATTTTTGTATCGTCGGCATAAAGAAGGGTGTAGCTATTTTTTAAAACATTGCAAAACACATAAATGACCTTATGTAGGTATAGAACAAATAGTAGTGGTGCTAAATGTGACCCTTGACGCACACCAGAGGTTATTTGCCTATAATTAGAAGTAAAGCCTTTTAAAACAACAACCTGACACCTGTTATTTACATAAGAACTTAGCCAGCGAAACAGATCGCCATGGACACCAGATTCCTTAGTTTTAATAATAAGGTGTAGTGAGAAATTTTGTCGAAAGCCTTGGCAAAGTCGGTGTACACGGCGTCTACTTGATATTTTTTATCAAAGGCATCGCGAATAATTTCCGTAAAAGATAAAAGATTACTCTCAACGCTACGTCCCCTATAGAAACCGTGTTGTTGCGGAGAAATAAATGGACGGACAACAGCAAATAGTTGTTGAGCAATAATGTCTTCTAAAATCTTTACAAATACACCGGTGTTAGAGATGGGTCTGTATTTTTCTATATCATCGCTTAAAGAACCCTTGAGAATTGGAGTTATTCAGGCCCTTTTCCATGCCAAAGGAACACAACCTTCTGATATAGATTTTTTATACAAAATAGTTAGAGAAGTTTCTCTATTTCTTCCTCTTCCATTAGTGACATATTTATCCTTATAATCCATTTTTTGTGGCAGTTCACCAAAATTAAAGTTCGACTTTACATATGACTATAGGCATTTCGGGTTCGTCTTAATCATGTTTTTAGAGTCAACTATATATTTTTTATAATTTTCTAGTTCCATTAATTTTGAAGTTTTCTTAATAATTTAAAAGTTTCAAAATACAAAGGGTTATTGTAAAGCTTCCAGCGCTTATGATATTTTCTTTTTTCATTAAGTAATTTTCTTAGCGGTTTTGTGTACCACATCGGACAGGATTTAGTGGAAGATCGCACTACGCGTTTAGGAATAAATTTATTTAATACGTTGTAAAATTTGAAAATACATTCTTTCACGGGCAGATTTTTAAAAAATAAATTCCAATTTATTTTGAAAAGCTCATCATTTATGCTATAAAAATTTGCTAGATTAAAATTATATGCGGTATTATTATTTGGTTTGAGATAATCATTTAAATCTGCTGATATTGTAATTAACAGAGATTTATGATGGGCATCTTCTGAAGTTAAAGGATCGTCACAACATGTTACTTCACAGTTTGTATTGCTGAATATTAGATCAAGAATTCAATCGTTAATATTTTTAACGAAATTTTGTTGTATTAAATTTGTAAAAGCCATAAATTCATTCAAAATTTTTACTGACGTATTGTTATTTATGGTATTTAAGATTAAGGTAATATTTTTATATGTGCAATTCCATTCAGCGTCAGAGATATTGAAATGTCCTGTGACTAGAAAAATGTCATTGGGATAATCCACAGTTGGTTTGTTATATCAAAAAATGTACCAAGGGCATCACTATGTCCAGGACCATGGGGAATGTAAATACAGCCAATATTGAGGAATGATTTATTGCGGTTATTCAGGGGTATAGAGGTCCAAATACATTTTGAGGCGGTAGGGGATGGGGTAGGCCAGTTATGTTTAAAAGGGCGTAATGCGGATCTTATAGCGATAATCACACCACTACCGCTAGAGACCCCGCTCGCTTCCGAACGATCGCATCGATAAACTACAAAACTACTGTCAAAATATTCTCGATCATAGAAATCAGCTGTGAGCCAACTTTCTGTTAAGCAATTAAAGTCATATTCACTCTGAGCGACCATAGATAGAAATGTATGATATTTTATTCGTAAGCCCCTAACATTTTGGTAATAGAAATTAATTAGTGTTGACATTGTTAATAATTAATTTATTTTGATATTTAAAGTGGTCAAGAATACGAAAAAGAAACCTTGATGATAATCACAAATCACTAATGAAAAATCTCATGTTTTGCAAACAAGTATGAAAAATAATATTTTGTAACATAAGCTAAAGCCTCTACATAATATGTAAGAACAAAAATAATAACTACATAAGCTAGAACTAAAACTTGTACATATAAAAAACGCAATATAAGAACAAAAATAATAACTACAATTACAGTTGTATTGAGTAATATTGGCATAAGAAGAGGGATAAATATTTCAAATTTGAAGTAAGAATAGTCACTACAATTTGTCTAGATCAATATCTTTAGAGATACATATAGCTTTTGATTAATCGTTTTTTCGCATCATAATCTTACAATCACGAACCCATAAGTAAGAATAGTTTAAGTCCTTCTTCAGCTGTCTGGCTCGCTTCAGCAGAAGTTTTTTATTCGGAGTAAGATGGTCGCTCACATACAGGTTAAGTTAAGGCTCACATACCCGGAAGGCCATAGGTCTGCAGTAGTAAGACCACGACGAGCGAGTCTTCTTTCCACATTACAGACTCTAGATGTCGTTTACCGTTACAGATCAGGATCCCCTCGCGCTGCGCCCTCTTCTGGTAACTGTGAACTAGATTAAAGGCCACAAGCCGTTATATTTGATATAACTTATCATTGTTAGTGCTTCAAAATGATGAGGCTGAACACCAGGAAGCCCTTACCAGGACTTTGGACGTCTTGGAACTAGATATGAGCGCCGCGCCGGCGCGCCGCCGCCGCCGCGAAAAGTAATCGGTGCGCCGAGGTAGTCCTAGTGAGTAATCTAATAGGTGACTATGAGCATGCATATTACCCAAGTCATATAGACCCATAATCCAATAAGCCTTACTTCTTTCATGCTTTGAACGAGGAAAAGGTGGTTAACTTTCATATTAGGGACACCTATCACATTGAAAGAGTTTTGCATGAAAGACAACATGCCTATTGCCTACCAGAAAGGCAACGAAAGGACGCGTTCGACAACACCTCAACCTGCACTATTACGGATACCCTGGTTTCAAGAAATATAGATTCAACTACTATATAGTGGATCAAAGCCACGCTTAACAGATTACCGTCGTCAACTATCATGGGCTTGACACTGGCTTGGACGGCTGGAGTGGTCCCTGATAGTGAATGGGCAGCTAAAAGAACTGAACGATAGAAGGTTCTTCGCTCAAGGATACGCTGACGTCCAAGCGATACTGGTGGTGGGCAAATGCGCATTAGTAGTCGCTGGGCTAATCCAATCAGCACCGAGACTCGTCGAAAATTGGTGCAAATGGGTCAAGCTAACATGGTCAACGCTATGAAAACTTTAAACCTAACGCCAAAAAGAGGAAGTTGGGAGGGACTTAAACCCCCAACACTCTTCGGGAAAACTACCATGTGTCATGCGAGTGATCTTATATAAGTGATCTTATATAATATTTCACATTATGAAAAAGGCTAGATGTGATCTGGGGTCCTATCAGGCGTTCGTCACACGCTCAAGGACACGCGTTAATAGCCTCCAGCCAGAAAAAATAGAAGGAGCGTTTTTAAATAACTATTGCAAATTTTAAAATTGCAATACCTTATTAAAGAATTTATTGACTCTCCTCCACTTTGCTGGTTTCCTTATTATTATATACCTATTAAAATTATTTACGCAATTTAGGATATTTTCAACTATAAAATTTAAAAATCATTCATAATTCAAAGAAGGTTAAAAATGTATAAATCAATTTATAACATATTTGAATAACAACCCTGGCGCATTCGTGAGATGGCACGCTTACGCGTGAGTCGCACGGCCGGAAACACAATCTCTTTATGCGCGTACTTATGATACATTTTTTCTCGCTGTGAAAAGCAGATAGGTATTTCTTATTAAGGTATTTTCGCTTTTGTATGGGCGCTATGTTTGATTTGCAATGAAAGCATAGCCGTTCTCAAGGAATATAACATTAAACGTCACTATGAAACAAAACATTTTCAAAATTACTCAAAATATTCAGGAAGTTTGCGGACAGAAAAATTCGAAGCTATGAAGCGCGGATTGAAATCGCAGCAATCTTCATTTACAAAAATCAAAACTGAACAAGAGGCTGCAACTCGTGCCAACTTTCGTGTGGCTCTTGAAATTGCAAAACGTGGAAAACCATTCACCAATGGAGAAATGATCTAAGAATGCATAATTATTGCAGTAGCCGAAGAAATGTGCCCTGAAAAGGTAAATTTATTAAAAACTGTCAGTATGTCAGCAAACACTGTGGCTCGAAGGGTAGAAAACATCGCTGAAAATATATCCTCTCAACTGTTCGACAAAAATGGACATGTTGAGTGGTTTTCTTTGGCCTTGGATGAGTCAACGGATGTCAGATACTGCTCAGGTGTTGATTTATATTCGAGGAGTAGATAAAAGCTATGAAGTGCATGAAGAACTTCTTGATATGTATAGTATTCATGGCACAACTACTGGTACAGATATTTTTAAAGGAGTTGAAATGGCCATTAATCAAAAGAACCTTCGATGGAAAAACTTGAAATGTATTACAACTGATGGAGGCAAAAACATGAGTGGGAAAGATAAAGGAGTGGTCGCTCTTGTGCGGAAAATGTTTGGATATGTCTGAAGTTCAGAAACCAGTCATATCAACTGTTAATTTTATCAGATCTTTTGGGCTGAATCACCGACAATTCCGACAATTTATTAAAGAGATTGAAGAAAATGACTTAACTTATACTGCCGTACGTTGGCTTAGTTGTGGGAAAGTCCTTCAGCGCTTTATTGAACTTCAAGCAGTGATCGAAATTTTTTTGAATGAAAAGCATCGCCCTCTTACTGAATTACAAAACAACGCATGGCTGTGGAAGTTAGCATTCTATGTTGATTTGACAAAACATGTGAACGAACTGAATTTGAGATTGCAAGGAGAAAACCAGCATCTTCGTGATTTATACACTAATATCAAATCATTCCGGAAGAAATTGATACTGTTTCAATCACAACTACGAAGTAAATGTTTTTCACATTTAAAAACATATGAAATATTCAGCCACACCACTAAGACTGAGTTTCCTATCGATTTTGCAATCGAAACTTTGAGTGCTTTGAAAATAAATTTTGATACTCGTTACTCGGACTTTGATGCCATTGCGAATCAAATTAAGATTTTCAGAATCCATTTGATACTGACATTGAAACCCTAGCCCCGGAACTTCAAATGGAAATGATTGATCTACAGTGCAGTGATATAATTAAGAACAAATATCAAAACTCATCTTTGTTGGAATTTTATAAGGGTCTTCCACTGACACAATTTGATAATTTGCATAAATTTGCTCGTGGGCTGTTTTCTGTTTTTGGTACTACTTATTTGTGTGAGAAGACCTTCTCCAAAATGAAGTACCTACACAAAATATGTTTACAGATCTAAATTAACTGATAAGCATTTTAAATCTTTTTTAATAATTGGTACAAGTAAAATTAGTCCACAACTACAAACTATTGTCAGTGGAAAATCTCAATTACATAAATCTCATTAGTAATTCATATGTCATTATGCTTGTTATAAGTTATGTTTTTATTTAAAATGTATAAAATGTTAGTTGGATTCATTTCAATAATTTGTTAGTTATTATATACTGAAGTTAAATTTTCTGCATATTATACATGTCTTTACTCATTATAATTCTGTGTTTCTTTATCCAACTTATCACAAAAACAATAACAATAAGCCTACAACAATGTTATAAGTAGTTAGCCATGACCATATCAAGTAGATGTCATATTAATTATTAATATATTATTATTATATTCAACATAAAATTAGATTACTTCAGTAAACTAAATTTAATTTGCTATAAAAAATATGTTCTCTAAAAGGAGTTTTCAAGTATGCTAGCTTTCCGCGGGCCCGACAAAATCTGTCCGCGGGCCGGATGTGGCCCTCGGGCCTTAGTTTGGAGACCCCTGTTCATATGGATGCTAAGAAGGCGGTTTTCAGGGCCAGGACGGCAGGTAGGACGAAATGGACTTTACCCTACTTGGACAGCTGCAACAGTGTCTTCTTAAGATATCTGTCATGGCCATGCCATCTGACGCCATGATCAAGGTGCATAGCTTCTAGAAGCTATACCAGGTTTTCATACCTTCTAGGGAGGACTGGGAAAAATGGTCCAATGAATGTTCACCCCAATGACATAGTCTGTTTAAAGAGTGGGAGAGCCATGCTTCGGCACGAATGGGCCGGCTCAATGGACCGGAGAAATACCACGGGCTCACAGAAAACCGGCGTGAAACAGCGCTTGCGCTGTGTTTCGCCGAGTGAGTGAGTTTACCGGAGGCCCAATCCCCTACCCCCCTAGAAATGCCGCAGTTGAAAAGCAATTTGTTACCCCAGGAGGGTACCAACTGCGTTGCAGAATCTCTCTCTGGACGTCCATGCTCAGGAACCCCTGGAACTGAACGTGGACGTCCAGGCTGCCCCTCGTATTCTGGGGAGGGCAAAACTGCGCTCCAATCTGCTCGGGGCAAGAGCAAACGCACAAAGGCGCCCCCCTCGATATTAAACATGGACTTTTGTAATATCAGGGGATTACATTCCAACCTTAATGCCGTCCATTACCACCTTGAGATAGGTCCTATATAGGTCCCATAGTGGTGACCCCGAGACGGACCGACTCTTGGAACACCTGCAAGCTGCTTCAGATTTTGTGCAACGGCAGATCCCATCCGCAGAGATCATAATACTTGGCGACTTTAATGCCCACCACGCCGACTGGCTCAATTCCAGTAAAACTGATCATGCGGGGAGATCTGTCTGCAACTTTGCCCTTGCGAACGACTTGACACAACTGGTCACTACGCCTACGCAAATCCCAGATGTGGATGGTCAGAATCCTTCCTTGTTGGACCTTCTGCTGACTTCAAATCCTGACGGCTACCAAATATCCGTAATCGCACCACTCCTATCCTCCTCGAACTCCTAACAAGGCAGTGATCCGATGAACCATCATCGGATCACTGCCTTGTTAGGAGTTATGTGCCACTTACGACGGTGTTACGACAGCGTGCTGTTAAATACCATCGTGTGTGGCACTACAAGTCAGCAGACTGGGATGGGATGCGGTCGTTTTTTGCATCCTATCCTTGGGGGAACGTGTTCTTCTCGCCGGATGATCCCGACAACACTGCCAACTCTGTTGCCGATGTGGTGATGCAAGGGATGGAACTTTTCATTCCGTCCTCTGTAGTGCAAACTGGCGGCAGATTTCGTCCCTGGTTTGGTTCACCCCCCAAAAAAGCTTCTCGCCGGAAGCAGGAGGCTTACCAATCATGGGCCAATGCAGTGTCTGCTCGGGATTTAAATACCAGCACATATAAAAAGGAGTACAACCTTGCTTCTAGGTCCCTCAAGAAAGAGATCAGTCGGGCAAAGAAACAGCACGTCAATAGAATTGGTAAGAGACTTGAGCGCCTCCCCTCGGGAACCCGTGCATTCTGGTCTCTGGCCAAAGCTATTGAAGGAAATTTCTGCAAGCCAACCCTACCATCCCTACACGTAGGAAATGGATCGTTGGCCCAGGACGCAAAGGACAAAGCCGATCTTCTGGGCAAGCTCTTTGCGTCAAACTCGACCCTGGATGACGGGGGGCAGAAACCGCCAACCATACCGCGATGCACGAGCATCATGTCGGATATTCGGTTTCACCAGCGCTCAGTGCGAAAAGTCCTCCGTTCCCTTGATATCCAAAATTCGAATGGGCCTGACGGAATCCCTCCTATTGTTTTGAAAAAGTGTGCTCCAGAGTTGGCTCCGATCTTGACGCGTGTTTTTCGGTTCTCCTACTCTTCTGGCATCGTCCCGGCTTCTTGGCAGACAGCCTTGGTGCACCCGATCCCAAAAAAGGTGATCGCTCAAATTCTTCCAACTACAGACCAATCGCTATAACCTCTCTCTTCTGGAAGATAATGGAATCCATTATCAATAGCCAGCTTCTTCGATACTTGGACGGCCAGGGATTACTAAGCGACAAACAATACGGGTTCCGTAAGGGTCGCTCGGCTGGTGATCTCTTGGCGTACCTAACTCATCGTTGGGCTCAGGCAATTGAGTCGAAGGGAGAGGCATTGGCTGTTAGTTTGGACATTGCGAAGGCCTTTGATCGGGTTTGGCATAAAGCGCTGCTATCAAAGCTTCCATCATACGGGATGCCCGAGAAATTATGTAAGTGGGTCACTAGTTTCGTAGCAGATAGAAGCATAAGGGTCGTAGTTGACGGCGAATGCTCGGAAACTCAGTCTGTTGATGCTGGTGTCCCTCAGGGCTGTGTGCTATCGCCTACCATATTCATACTGCATATCAATGACATGTTACAGACCAACAGCATTCATTGCTATGCGGATGATAGTACAGGTGATGCTGGATATACCGGCTCCCCCAATATTTCTCGGCTAAATGTCATTGAGAATCGAAACGAACTTGTGTCTAAAATAGAAAATTCATTGGAGAAAGTCTCTAAATGGGGTAGACGTAACTTAGTCCAATTCAACCCCGCCAAGACACAAGTCTGCGCGTTCACCACTAAAAAGTCACCAATGGTCGTATATCCTTGTTTCGAGGGCACATCTTTAACCATCTCCCCTAGCATTGAGATACTTGGCGTCAACATATCGGGCGAAGTCCAGTTCCGATATCATCTAGAGGGTAAGGCCAAGTTAACCTCGAAGAAGCTTGGTGTTCTTAACAGAGCGAGACAGTACTTCAGTCCGGACCAACGCCTACAACTCTACAAGGCGCAGGTTCGGCCTCATATGGAATATTGTTCTCATCTCTGGGCAGGGGCGCCAAAATACCAACAGCTCCCTCTGGATCGTATCCAACGAAGGGCCGCTCGAATTGTTGACTGCCATAGTGTTTCAAACAGCTTGGACCCCTTGGAATTACGCCGAGATGTAGCTTCACTCTACATCCTCTATCGGTTGTATCACGGGGAGTGCTCTGAGGAATTGTTCGGAATCATACCACCTGCAACTTTTCGCCATCATCCCACGCGAAAAACATACCATCCCCATCACCTTGATGAGTGGCAGTCTTCCACCGTGCGCTTTTCGCGTAACTTTCTGCCGCGCACTGTAAAACTCTGGAACGAACTGTCACCAGCAGTATTTCCGGACCTATACGACCTGCAAACCTTCAAGAAGAGAGCGTATTCCCTCTTAAAAGGCCGGCAACGCACCTGCAGCTCTTCTGATGTTGCTAGTGTCCATGGGCAACGGTAGTTGCTTACCATCAGGTGACCCGTTTGCTCGTTTGCCCCCTTATTTAATAATAATAAAAAAAAAGTCTGGTTCACGGACTGATCCAGGAAAGACAACCTACCTACCTTCTCTGCATCTCTCTCTCGCATGCGCGTCTGCGCACATCAGTCTATGTAGCGGACGAAAATCCGATTTAGAAATGAAATCGCTTTATAAATATATTACATGACCATTCGAAATGTATAATTATACATTGAAAAAAATAGAAAATTTAAATAATACGTTACCGTTCCAAAAATTAGCGGTAGTCGTCAAAAGTTTAAAAATAGGATTTTTGATGATTAATTACTTCTATACTATTCGGATCTCATGCAATGTGATAGGAGGTCACCGAATTAGGCACGGTCTTATGCATGATCATTATTACCGGCCTCGCATAATCGTGAATGACATGATATGACTCACTAAATGCTGCGGCAAATGCTTCTTCCGAAGTAACCGCCCACAACGAGTTCAAACGACGAACTTTTCACCCGATACTACGTCCGCAGTAAAAAACTATAAATGAACTGTAATGGTTTTACGACTATATAAGACTCAAAAATAAATTTTAAAAATATTTTAAAAATTAAAAGTTATGTTATAATTTGAAGTTTAATAAGTCTGTTTTTAGCGCCTGCATGGTTGCAAAAACGACGCAACAATGATCACTTATATCAAATGTGGCTGTGGCCATTCTGTTCATGTACTCTACTATAGGACTTTGGACGTCAAACGGAACTTATGGTGACTGGCTAGCATTAGTCACAACTTTTAAATCGTACTCATAGATGTCGCTTTCATATGCACGATAATTTTTTTTGATATTTCACTGGCAAATTGGTGTTTTTATGAAGAGCAACTTATGCTTGGTTTCTGAGGTGAATTTATCGGTAGTTTATCTATTCATTAGCGCTTTTGGTTTCATTACTTGTGTAAAAAAGTGTAAAATAAACTTAGGTGACACATTTTAAACTTTGTTTAGTTTTAACCATTTAAATTCTTAGTTTATTACTTAAGTGATTGATTTATTTATGTTTAATTTGTAATATAAATTGTAAATAAAAGCTGAAATTACACTCTTTGTTTTTATTAAATTAAGGCTGTCCCCTTGTAATTGTAAGTTGAGCTCATTAAATTTTTTTAACAAATCTGTCAAATACGCGATGTCTGCTTTAAAATTGATTAGGTTTTTTTTTTAATCAGGATCTTTACTTTCCAGAAATTCTAAAACTGAATCAAAAAGTGAATAAAATTTTAATAAACATGCACCTTTCGACAACCAGCGTACTTCGGTATGTAACAGAAATCGTTGGAAGTTTTCATCATTTTCATCGCACAATTGTGCAAAAAAGCGCGTATTCAATGCATTGCTTCCAATTTTGTTAACTGCATTTATCACAAATTGAAGCGATTGGTGCAATCTATCACTCAAATTTCATCAATACGTCATTATACAGTATTGTTACTCAAAGGAATTCTTTTGAGTATGTCAAATGAAGATTTGTGCAGAACAGTTTTTAAAACCTCTTCAACAGCAGGTAAAATTAACTGTTCTCCAATGGAGTTGTCCCGATTTTGCTATAAGTAATGAGATATTGTAAGATGCCCGCAAGTCATCATCGATGCTTTCAGACGTTGAAGCGAACATACTGTGTACGGTGGGTCTCTTTTCATATTTCGCCTTTAATGTTTGAAAATATTTTAAATCTTTACCTATTTTATCAGGATGACACCATCTTAGGTGGTCTTTCAGCTTTGATGGTTTCATAGAGTCATTGCTCAAAACTTTGTTGCATAAAAGGCATGTGGGCAATCGTTTATCTGCATGTGATGGAAGAAAACCAAATTTTAAATATTCAAATCTGTACTGACGACACTTCTTCTTAGATTCGGTCATATTTCGTATCAATTACCTACCTGTAAATAATAAATAAAAAAGTTTTAGTTGGAGCTACACCAAGTGGATTATCGTCATATTGTTCTGAAGCATATCCAGGATCCATAATTGACTGCCAAATGGTGGAACGAAGTGGACTCATGGCCAAGTGTCAGAGTGGTGACAGCATACTTGTAGACAGAGGATTTACAGTGCAAGACATGTTTGCAGATAAAAATATTGCTGTCAAAATACCAACTTTTTTGAAGGGTAAATCTCAGTTACCTGGCCTAACACTAGTAAAAGACAGAGAAATGGCCAGTCAATATATACTTATCGAGATAATTATAGGTCTTACAAAAACATACATGATACTGAAATCTGACTTAGACCATAGTTGTTCCAATAACAAGTAAAATATTTTTTGTATGTTTCATGTATTGTAACTTTAGAGAATCAATCATGAAGAATAAATAATTAAAACACACTTTCTAGCCACTTGTTTTTATTTATTAAAGATATATTAGGTAAGTCATCATTTCATTATATGCATCATCCTTGCTCACAAATATTACTTTCATATCTTTTAATGTAAAAATAACTAAATTGCAGCAACTCCTACCTGTGCAATAACTGCCCCTGGATTTGAACATAATATGGATGCCTTTTTTTTTAAATGCAAAACTCCATAATTTTTTATTTCATTTTTTTTTTGAGTTTGTGAGGTAGTTGACATGTAAACATTAGCTCCGTATTGATTTATCCTTAAAAATAGTAGAGGTAGTTGACATGTAAACATTAGCTCCGTATTGATTTATCCTTAAAAATAGTAAAATCAGTGAAAACTTGTGAAAAAGTGTTTAAACCTTTAGCAAACTATGCAAAGACGAAGTAAAAGTTATGTAAGACGTTTGTGAGATATTAAATGATTATTCTGCTTAAATAAGTCTAGACCTTACAGTGAAAAAACTCGACATATTTAAACAAATTTTCTACAAACAAACAAGTGCTGGGACTATCACACGTGAGTAAACTCTTAATGTTCAATAAAAAAACAGTGCTAAATAAAGTGTAATAAAAAAAACAACTAAATGAAGATTTCAAAATTAACAATTCAACATAACTGACAACGCAGCTGCTGCCATCTATATTTTTACAGCTAAAATACAATGAGACGCAGGGATCTACGATAGATATTTATGGAATAGTACCTAAATTAGGCAACAGAGGGCGCATAAGCCATTCATTTCTTGAACCCAATCCCCTACCCTCCTATAAATGCCGCAGTTGAAAAGCAATTTGTTACCCCAGTAGGGTTCCAACTGCGTTGGAGAATCCCTCTCTGGACGTCCATGCTCAGGAACCCCTGGAACTGAACGTGGACGTCCAGGCTGCCCCTCGTATTCTGGGGAGGGCAAAACTGCGCTCCAATCTGCTCGGTCCAAGAGCAAACACACAAAGGCACCTCTCTCGATATTAAACATGGACTTTTGTAATATCAGGGGATTACACTCCAACCTTAATGCCGTCCATTATCACCTTGAGACGGCAAAGCCGGCTTTGCTCTTTTTAACCGAGACGCAGATATCATCTCCGAGTGACACATCATACCTTTCCCACCCAGGGTATTCTCTCGAGCACTCCTTTCTGGCCAAAGCTGGAGTCTGATATACACATCAGAGATGATATCAGCTGCCGCCTCAGCAATCTTGAGGACAGGGACCTGTCAACGTTATGGTTACGCATAGATTGCGACGACCACCCTCGCGTCTATGCGTGCCTATATAGGTCCCATAGTGGTGACCCCGAGACGGACCGACTCTTGGAACACCTGCAAGCTGCTTCAGATTTTGTGCAGCGGCAGATCCCATCCGCAGAGATCATAATACTTGGCGACTTTAATGCCCACCACGCCGACTGGCTCAATTCCAGTAAAACTGATCATGCGGGGAGATCTGTCTACAACTTTGCCCTTGCGAACGACTTGACACAACTGGTCACTACGCCTACACGAATCCCAGATGTGGATGGTCAGAATCCTTAATTGTTGGACCTTCTGCTGATTTCAAATCCTGACGGCTACCAAATATCCGTAATCGAGTTCTGTGCCACTTACGACGGTGTTACGACAGCGTGCTGTTAAATACCGTCGTGTGTGGCACTACAAGTCAGCAGACTGGGATGGGATGCGGTCATTTTTTGCATCCTATCCTTGGGGGAACGTGTGCTTCTCGCCGGATGATCCCGACAACACTGCCAACTCTGTTGCCGATGTGGTGATGCAAGGGATGGAACTTTTCATTCCGTCCTCTGTAGTACCAACTGGCGGCAAACTTCGTTCCTGGTTTGGTTCATCCCCCAAAAAAGCTTCTCGCCGGAAGCAGGAGGCTTACCAATCCTGGGCCAATGCAGTGTCTGCTCGGGATTTAAATACCAGCACATATAAAAAGGAGTACAATCTTGCCTCTAGGTCCCTCAAGAAAGAGATCACTCAGGCAAAGAATCAGCACGTCAATAGAATTGGTAAGAGACTTGAGCGCCTCCCCTCGGGAACCCGTGCATTCTGGTCTCTGGCCAAAGCTATTGAAGGAAATTTCAGCAAGCCAACCCTACCATCCCTACACGTAGGAAATGGATCGTTGGCCCAGGACGCAAAGGACAAATCCGATCTTCTGGGCAAGCTCTTTGCGTCAAACTCGACCCTGGATGACGGGGGGCAGAAACCGCCGACCATACCGCGATGCACGAGCATCATGTCGGATATTCGGTTTCATCAGCGCTCAGTGCGAAATGCCCTCCGTTCCCTTGATATCCAAAAGTCGAGTGGGCCTGACGGAATCCCTCCTATTGTTTTGAAAAAGTGTGCTCCAGAGTTGGCTCCGGTCTTGACGCGTCTTTTTCGGTTCTCCTACTCTTCTGGCATCGTCCCGGCTTCTTGGAAGACAACCTTGGTGCACCCGATCCCCAAAAAAGGTGATCGCTCAAATCCTTACAACTACAGACCAATCGCTATAACCTCTCTCTTCTCGAAGATAATGGAATCCATTATCAATAGCCAGCTTCTTCGATACTTGGACGGCCAGGGATTACTAAGCGACAAACAATACGGGTTCTGTAAGGGTCGCTCGGCTGGTGATCTCTTGGCGTACCTAACTCATCGTTGGGCTCAGGCAATTGAGTCGAAGGGAGAGGCATTGGCTGTTAGTTTGGACATTGCGAAGGCCTTTGATCGGGTTTGGCATAAAGCGCTGCTATCAAAGCTTCCATCATACGGGCTGCCCGAGAAATTATGTAAGTGGGTCACTAGTTTCGTAGCAGATAGAAACATAAGGGTCGTAGTTGACGGCGAATGCTCGGAAACTCAGTCTGTTGATGCTGGTGTCCCTCAGGGCTGTGTGCTATCGCCTACCCTATTCATACTGCATATCAATGACATGTTACAGACCAACGGCATTCATTGCTATGCGGATGATAGTACAGGTGATGCTGTATATACAGGCTCCCCCAATATTTCTCGACTAAATGTCATTGAGAGTCGAAACGAACTTGTGTCTAAAATAGAGAATTCATTGGAGAAAGTCTCTGAATAGGGTAGACGTAACTTAGTCCAATTCAACCCCGCCAAGACACAAGTCTGCGCGTTCACCACTAAACCAATGGTCGTATAACCTCGTTTCGAGGGCACATCTTTAACCATCTCCCCTAGCATTGAGATACTTGGCGTCAACATATCGAGCGAAGTCCAGTCCGACATCATCTAGAGGGTAAGGCCAAGTTAGCCTCGAAGAAGCTTGGTGTTCTTAACAGAGCGAGACAGTACTTCAGTCCGGACCAACGCCTACAACTCTACAAGGCGCAGGTTCGGCCTCATATGGAATATTGTTCTCATCTCTGGGCAGGGGCGCCAAAATACCAACTGCTCCCTTTTGGATCGTATCCAACGAAGGGCCGCTCGAATTGTTAACTGCCATAGTGTTTCAAACAGCTTGGACCCCTTGGAATTACGCCGAGATGTAGCTTCACCCTGCATCTTCTATCGGTTGTATCACGGGGAGTGCTCTGAGGAATTGTTCGGAATCATACCACCTGCAACTTTTCGCCATCGTCCCACGCGAAAAACATACCATCCTCATCACCTTGATGAGTGGCAATCTTCCACCATGCGCTTTTCGTGTAACTTTCTGCCGCGCACTGTAAAACTCTGAACTCTGTCACCAGTATTTCCGGACCTATACGACCTGCAAACCTTCAGGAAGAGAGCGTATTCCCTCTTAAAGGGCCGGCAACGCACCTGCAGCTCTTCTGATGTTGCGAGTATCCATGGGCGACGGTAGTTGCTTACCATCAGGTGACCCGTTTGCTCGTTTGCCCCCTTATTTAATAAAAATAAAAAAAAGAATAGAAACTATCATATCACAAATAGAGCACTGACATAAAAATGAATAATAATATAACATTTCGAAAAAAACAACAAAACTTTGTACAAGAATCACCCAATACTCTATCATTTACATCCACACACTCGAATCCATCTGATCACTCGGACTACCTAGCAAAAAGCCCCCCAGACCTGTCAACCATCCACAACAGCAATATTGAAGACATGAAAAATGAGATTCTTACGTTACAATAAAACTTACAGAGCGCTCATGATGAAATTGACAACTTAACACTAGAGATAAACAATGTTACGGGTGAAATTGAAATAAAAAAAAGATTTTCCGTGACAATATATATTAAACAAAAATAGGGGTCGTGTGCAGAAGGCCGTACGGTCTGATCTAGCCTCTTGGTGTCTGAAGGGTATCTAAGGGGCTTTAATCCACGTTGGAACTTAGCTGAGGATCCAGGTGTCTAGCACGTGGCGGATGCGAGATAGGGCTCCAACTTCTGGAAGCTTCTCCGTCACCGCTGCGTCCGTTCGTCGTAGATAGATCGTCTCAAAAAATTAATCCCCGTCCAATGTCTACCAGCACTCTGAACTCCAGCTAGATATAAGTCCTTTTAATTGGTGCCTCGAATGCTGTAGTCGGCGGTGTTTCGTGCCCCAAACCAAGTTCCCTGAAATATTCACGATAACGTGTCGGTAGGAGTCCGGTCCTACAGCCTCTGTGATCTTAACCCCAAACGATTAAAATATCACTGGCTGTGTGACCATTACAAATATAAAAAAAGATGATAAACAGAATAATTAAGGCATGGATACAAAATATATCCTAATATTTTGACAATGAAATAATGTGAGATGAAACTACAAATGATAGCACGTGGTATGGCTAATCAAATAATTGACAACTAATTTAAAAGGATGATAGTTTACATGTAAGAATACTGCGTTTTAATACAAGCATGGTTTTCCAAACATTCACAACACAGATAAACTAAATTACTCACCGTGGAACACGGGATTAAAATATAATAATTATAACGACTACATCTTGAGTCTCAGCGAAAATTTAATTCGAAAAGGAAAAGGAAAACCTTTCCTTCCTCTTTTTTAAACTTTTGACAACTATAAACTAAATCGTAAAGATAAGAAATCCAGAAATCAAAATAAGAAGATATTATATCAATAATCAATATATTATGTAATATAATATTAGCAATTTACTGTATTTCCATTATTAAAAACTAAATTATATAAGATTTAAGACGAAAGTAAAATCGATCTACGAACTAAGTATTAAAGCAAGGCTGACGCCGTTAGTAAGGACGTGCGCCGATAGATGGCGTTTTAAGCCTCTAAAAATGACTAAATAATTAATTAGACAAATCATAGATGACGCGAGTAACGCCAAAATAAATCTCAAGGAACAGTCTAAATCAGGGGTTTCCAA
The DNA here is from genome assembly GCA_963565745.1 of Phengaris arion. Lineage (NCBI taxonomy): Eukaryota > Metazoa > Arthropoda > Insecta > Lepidoptera > Lycaenidae > Phengaris > Phengaris arion. The sequence goes on from OY751450.1 coordinate 17,677,492, forward strand.
ACTACGGCCCGAGGGCCACATCCGGCCCACGGACAGATTTTGTCCGGCCCGCGGAGAGCTAGCATACTTGAAAACTCCTTTTAGAGAACATATTTTTTATAGCAAATTAATTTTAGTTTACTGAAGTATTCTAATTTTATGTTGAATAATTATTAATATGACATCTACATTGATATGGTCATGGGCTAACTACTCATAACATTGTTGTAGACTTATTGTTATTATTTTTGTGATAAGTTGGATAAAGAAACACAGAATTGTAATGAGTAAATGTATAATATGCAGAAAATTTAACTTCAGTATAATATAATAACTAACAAATTATTGAAATGAATCCAACTAACATTTTATACATTTTAAATAAAAACATAACTTATAACAAGCATAATGACATATGAAATACTACTCATTAGTATTTACTTGTAGACAATAGTTTGTAGTTGTGGACTAATTTTACTTGTACCAATTATTAAAAGAGATTTAAGATGCTCATCAGTTAATTTAGATCTGTAAACATTTTTTGTGTACTTCATTTTGGAGAAGGTCTTCTCACACAAATAAGTAGTACCAAAATTGTGTCAGTGGAAGACCCTTATAAAATTCCAACAAAGATGAATTTTGATATTTGTTCTTAATTAAGTATATCACTGCAGATCAATCATTTCCATTTGACCTAGCCCAGTTCCGGGGCTAGGGTTTCAATGTCAGTATCAAAAGGATTCTGAAAAATCTTAATTTGATTCGCAATGGCATCAAAGTCCGAGAAACGAGTATCAAAATTTATTTTCAAAGCACACAAAGTTTCGACTGCAAAATCAACATAGAATGCTAACTTCCACAGTCATGCGTTGTTTTGTAATTCAGTAAGAGGGCGATGCTTTTCATTCAAAAAAATTTCGATCACTGCTCGAAGTTCAAAAAAGCGCTGAAGGACTTACCCACAACTAAGCCAACGTACGGCAGTATGATAAGGTAAGTCATTTTCTCCAATCTCTTTAATATCTCTTCAATTGTCGGAATTGTCGGTGATTCAGCCCAAAAGATCTGATAAAATTAACAGTTGATATGAATGGTTTCAGAACTTCGGACATATCCAAACATTTTCCGCACAAAGACTGTTGATGAATGATACAATGTAAGACTAATAGTTTTGAACCACCGTCATTTTCTACAGCCTTTGACACAAGAGCGACCACTCCTTTATCTTTCCCACTCATGTTTTTGCCTCCATCAGTTGTAATACATTTCAAGTTTTTCCATCAAATGTTCTTTTGATTAATGGCCATTTCAACTCCTTTAAAAATATCTGTACCAGTAGTTGTGCCATGAATACTATACATATCAAGAAGTTCTTCATGCACTTCATAGCTTTTATCAACTCCTCGAATATAAATAAACACCTGAGCAGTATCTGACACATCCGTTGACTCATCCAAGGCCAAAGAAAACCACTCAACATGTCCATTTTTGTCGAACAGTTGAGAGGATATATTTTCAGCGATGTTATCTACCCTTCGAGCCACAGTGTTAGCTGACATACTGACAGTTTTTAATAAATTTACCTTTTCAGGGCACATTTCTTCGGCTACTGCAATTATGCATTCTTTGATTATTTCTCCATCGGTGAATGGTTTTCCACGTTTTGCAATTTCAAGAGCCACACGAAAGCTGACACGAGTTGCAGCCTCTTGTTCAGTTTTGAGTTTTGAAAATATGGATTGCTGCGATTTCAATCCGCGCTTCATAGCTTCGAATTATTCTGTCCGCAAACTTCCTGTATATTTTGAGTAATTTTGAAAATGTTTTGTTTCATAATGACATTTAATGTTATATTCCTTGAGAACGGCTGCTTTCATTGCAAATCAAACATAGCGCCTTGTTACTGGACTCCATTACGAATTACTGAATGTTCCACTGATCTTTGAATTTTCTGCATTCACTATCAATTTTTCGCTTCTTTTCCATACTACTAAATCACACAAAAGCAACAATTCAAATCAAAATACTGTTACAAAGATGTCTTAAACTTAAACACGCACAAACACGTTTTAAGGAGGTACGCACTATTTTATTTCACAACAGTGTCATAGGAACTGACTTGTGGTTGCGCCACTAGCCTTCTTATATATTCCAATTACTGACATCTAGAAGTGAGTGGAAGACACCAGAACTTTCTCGAACCAACGAGATTATTCTGAACGTGCTATTAGCGCCATCTGTTAGCGATAGAAGGTACTACCTATTTCCGCTTGTGTCCACCAGATGGCGTGTCACGTTACGCCCCATGTCTTGTACTCTACGACTAATCTAGAAATTACAGATAATAACAGGAAAATTAATAATATGCAATGTTGCCGTTTTGCGGACTTTAGTCCGATTTGCAGCCTTTTTTAAACGTTGCTTACTTTTTCGGACTTTTTTTTTCATCAGTGGACTATTTCACTTTTTACCACCGGCAACAATGATAATATGGTTTTGGCCCTCGGAACTTACTGGAGTAATCAGTATGGCCCTAAGGCTTTCGAAAGTTTCAAGACCCCTGGTCTAAACAAAACTTAGATTACTCGGAAGCCCTGACGACACCACCGGACATCACTAGTACACCTAAAAAAGAGAGATCGTGGAAAAACCTCTAAAACTCGGAAAAACTGAAAAAAAATATTTAAAATAAACACGAAAATATACAACAAAAAAACTTACACATGTTATGCTACGGTACCCTAAGGAGATCGCCGATGCAGCACTTCAACCACGTCACGCGGCAGCGGCACGAGGCGCAGCGTCAGCAGTTCCTCAGTTTTCATTTATTTTGCATTGTGTTAGAAATGTACTTTATGTTCAATCGTTGAATGTAATAGTCGTCATTAGAATTAGTACTTTTTTTATATTGTAATAATTAAATAATAAATTTATAATAAAATTTCGACTTTTTTTTGGAAGTCCGATTGCTGCACAACATTTTTGGCGCAGTCGTACGGATAATTCGGAGTAGCCCTCGTATAGGAAATCGCAATCGTGCGCGTGCGATCGCTACTTGACTTCCAAAAGTCTTCACCGAATTCTGAAGAACCTTCGTGCAGCAGCAGACTGTATCCAGCCATCGATACCCCAGAGAAGAGTCGAAATGCATATGTGAGTACTTTTAGAATCACTCTGAATTTGCTCCTTTCTTTTATCCTATAAGTTTCATAATTTTATATCCAAGATTTTCCATCCGCGACAATCGAGGACTTCTAGAATTAGTAGTAAATTTAAATTGTTAGATACGGTTACGAGAAATTAGTGACGAAAGTTTAGATTTAAATATGGCTACAATGGACGATATTTTTAAAGCATTAAGATTAGTGCCCGATTTTGACGGAAATTCCAATGTTCTTACAAGATTTATTAAATTGTGTGATCAGCTCGTTCAAAATTTTGTAACGCCGGATAATAATTTAATTAATTTAGCTTTAATAAATGGAATATTAAATAAAATTACTGGGCCTGCCGCTAGGTTAATAAATTCGAACGGCATACCCGATAGTTGGTTAGGCATTAGGACAGCTTTAGTGAATAATTTTTCAGACCAACGTGATGAAACCTCTTTATATAATGACCTTGCACTTCTGACACAAGGGTCTTCTACCCCTCAAGAATATTACGATAAATGCCAGAATATTTTTAGTACATTAATGACTTACATTAGTTTGCATGAGACCATTCCGACTACCATCGAAGCGAAACGTGATTTATATAAGAAATTAACTTTGCAAGCTTTCCTACGTGGTTTAAAAGATCCCCTAGGATCCAGGATACGCTGTATGCGCCCTGAGACCATCGAAAAAGCCCTTGAATTTGTTCACGATGAAATGAATATAATTTATATGCAGGATAGAAATGACTCACATACTGACAGACGTAATAACCATCCTAAAAGTAATAATAATTTTAATTTACCCGGACCATCGCGTTCTTTTCACCCACCCGTAACTATGGGCCAAACGCAGTTTTGGCAGCAGCAACCACAAAATATGTGGCAACCTAAACCTATGTTTAACTTAAATCAAAATCAAGGACCGTCGCGTACTCAACAAATTTTCCGTGCATTACCACCTAATTATAATCCACAGAGTAATGTCTTTAGAATTCCTAATAGAAATAATTTTGCACAGAATAATCATAGTAATAATAATTTTAATAATTATAATAATAATAATTCGAATAAGCCCGTTCCTATGAGTGGAGTTAGTCACTTTACTACTAGGCCAGCACCCCCGAGAGGACATGACTGGACTAAACATGGAAATCCACCCCCATCAAATTATTTTAAATCCCGACAACTTAATTTAAATGAGTGCTATGACCAGACTTACTGTGAACCGTACATGTACTATGACTCTAATGAATATTATACAGAACCCGTTGATTATCCCTATGAATATTACTATGACCAACCCACGTTACCAATGACTGATGACAATGCTTATGAAAATTCTGACAATCAAGACACTGAAAGCAATCAAAATTTTCGAAAAACTCCGAAATCAGACAAACCACGATAGAAATTAACTTACAGACTCAAAGACAGCTACCGTACATTCAAATTAAAAATCCTCCAATTAAACTTTTAATAGATACTGGAGCCAATCAATCGTTTATAAGTCCTAACGCAGTTAGTAGATATTTCCCTAATTTTCCCTGTAATTATGAGCCATTTGAAGTAACCAATGTACATGCTACAACCCGTAACAATTATAACAGATAACGGACCCGAATTTTCTAATCAATTATTTAGTGAATTTATTAGGTTACACAATATTCAACATCATAAAGTTGCACCGAATACTCCGAATGAAAATGGAATAGTTGAAAGATTTCATTCAACTATATTAGAACACTTACGTATACTTAGATTAGAGAAAAAACATGATTCTGTAGTTCTTTTAATGCCATATGCACTTTTAGGTTATAACAGTTCTATCCATAGCTTTACAAAATGCAAACCAATAGATTTAATAACAGGACATTTTGATCCTAGAGATCCTTTTAATGTAGACCTTACGTCACATCTTTTACAGCAATACATGATAGATCATAAAGAACGTTTAAAAGTAGCTTATTCTTTGATACAGGAAATAACCACTGAAACACGTAGAGAAATAATGGACAATAGAAATAAGAATAGAGAACCTGAAAAAGAATACCTTCCTGAACAACCAGTATTTGTTAAAAATCCTTTAGCATCCAGACAAAAATTAGCATCCAGATATACCCATGATAAAGTAATGGCTAATCTCCCAATCCATATTTATACTAAAAAGAAAAAATTACCTATTGCAAAATCCCGCCTCAAAAGAGTGCCTAAAAGCGCACAATTGTTACAGGACAATACTGACAATACTGACGACTCTACATCTAAGCCGAACCCAAGAAATTCAACTTGAGACACTTGACGACGGACCAGGACTCTTACCTTTCAAACTCGGACAGACCAGGATTATTCACCAGTATCATTCCTTTTTGCAGCATATAAACCTAGAAGACATAGATTCTAAAATTAATATTGTATATTCCCAGTTGCAAGATTTTCGCCCTCAGCTTAATAATAAAACCCTATCTTTATACGAACCACACTTAGAATATCTCTCAGGCAAATTAAGTAAAATTTCAGAAATATTGCAAACGTTTAAAATTTCGCGTGTTAAAAGAGGTTTGATCAATGGATTAGGATCTATTATAAAAAGTATATCAGGTAATCTTGACTATACTGATGCAATTAAATATGAAAATGCTTTAAAAACTTTAAAAGAAAACGAATTTAAATTGGAATCAGAATATAATAATCACATAAGTTTAACTAGAGAATGGTTACAGCATCACACTAAAATATTAAATACAATTGTTGAAAATCAAGATAAAATTAATAAAACCCTTAGTCTTATTATGCAAAGCGATATTAATAGAGAAACTGAGTTAATAAAATATGCTCATTTATCTCAATATCTCTTAATTTTAGGTGATAATATAGATAGTCTAACAATCGAGTTAGTTAATTTAGGAAATATGTTAAATTTGAGTTATGCATCGAGCACAGCTCATTCAATTATTAATGTAGCTATGTTAAGAAGTATGATTTCTAAAATAAGAATTTTATATTCAAATGATTTTACTTTAGATATAGAATTAAGAGAATATTTTAGAGTTATGAAATTTGGTCATTATTATTTAGATAATCAGATAGTTTTAGTATATAAAGTGCCGATTGTCCTTCCTAAGCCTTTTGACCTTTTCAAACTCTCTGCAGTTCCTAACCGAAATCATCAAATCCTTATACCCATATCACCCTATATAGCAATTCAGGAACGAGATTCTAGGTACATAGAAACTGAATGCTTAGAAACTAATTCGGAATATTATATCTGCGAAGAAAATCCTGCACATACCTTCAATAATCACGACGAATGTATCCACACTCTTATAACGAAGCAGCAGCTCTTGCCATCCTGTAAACTTACCTCTATATCCCAAGAAGCTGAAGCATTTGAGCAACTCGATCAAAAGCACTATGTTCTAAGTTTTCCAAAGTCAACTAAAATTCAAACATCCTGTGGAAAATTGCAGTATAAAACTCTTAATGGAAGTTATCTCGCTATTGTACCTCAAGGCTGTTCTATTAAAACTCCAGAATTCACTATATCAAATACAAATGATATTATAAAAGGACAATCTCTCAGAATCTCAGACATCGTACCTGTAAAAGAAAATCAACCCTCAGAACATATTTTAAATTTGAAATCTATAAATTTAGAAAAACTCCATAAGATCAATTCAGAAATTATGGCGCAACCACAAATTGATTTAAAAAACCATCAAGACTCATATATCTATCATACTACTATTCCCGTCTATTTGATACTAATCATCACTATCACTATCGGCATGACTATGTTCCTGTACCAGCATTATACGAAGTTGCAGCCATCAATGGAGCAGAGAAACATCCCAACTCCAAGAGAAGTAAGGGTTGATTCGTCCAACATCCCAGCAACGATTTTGGGAAAATAGTTGCTGATCTTCGGGGGGAGGTGTTATGCTACGGTACCCTAAGGAGATCGCCGATGCAGCACTTCAACCACGTCACGCGGCAGCGGCACGAGGCGCAGCGTCAGCAGTTCCTCAGTTTTCATTTATTTTGCATTGTGTTAGAAATGTACTTTATGTTCAATCGTTGAATGTAATAGTCGTCATTAGAATTAGTACTTTTTTTATATTGTAATAATTAAATAATAAATTTATAATAAAATTTCGACTTTTTTTTGGAAGTCCGATTGCTGCACAACATTTTTCACATAATTGGAGGTCAACAATGCGTAAACTTAGCATCACAACTGCGCCTTCTACCGAAAATTAATAACTACAAAGTAACTGCATTTTTGAAACCAAACGCCACGGCTGAAGAACTACTGCGAAGCTGGAATAACATCGAAAATTCAGCAGATAACTATATAATATTATGTATAGGCGAAAATGATGTAGATCCGACCAAAGGTATGCTTCAATTATCCAAAAAATTAGAAAAATATGACGAAATCAATGTCCTTATTCTAAATCTAAATAAAAGTTATTTTATAATTCTGTAAATATTAATAAAATGCTTAAAAATATTTGTAAATACTATCATAATTGTAGCTATGTAAACACTTACTTCCATAATAGTCAGAAATCTTATATAATTCTCCATTATAAATAAGGGCCAAAGTAGACCGAAGTTATTATTTTCTTACTTGAATAAAAACGTAAATACTTACAAAAAAGGAACTATTCCATTTTACTTCCCAAGAAAAAACAGTAACCCACCTACAAAAAAGCAAATGATTCAAATTCCAACAAATTACAAAACTCAGACTGCTAAAATAGGAACGATACCTTACTATTTCTCCATGCATACAAAACAGCAAGACACCCTCGCAAACCACAAACGGACTTCCTTTCGTTCAAATAAATTAATTCAACAATAAAATCACAGCTAACTTGTTACATCAAAATATTGCTGGAGTTATAAATAAAACTAGTGAAATAGAGGTATGTTTGACAGAATTTAAAGAAAAAGATTTGACATTCTATGTTTTTCAGAAACATTTGTAAAGAACGGTGACGAATTTCATATAAAAATAAATAACTTTAATTTAGTATCTTCGTACTCCAGAATAAAAAAAGACATTACTCACATTACAATAAGATACTAAAACAATCAATACATCTGTCGAAAATAATTCAAAATATGAAGTTTTTAAACAGGTCAAAAAATAAATGCAAAGCAGCCTGGGAAATCATTAAAAACCCAAAATATAATAAACGGCAAGATATAAAAAGCATAAATTTAGATGGAAAATTATACTCTGACCCTTCTGAAATAGCAGAAATATTTAATAATTATTTTATTACATCATCAACGTTGGCATCTCAACAAAATGCATTACCGAAACAAAATTTAGTAAACAGTTTTATGAAAAATGAAATACGTAATGACTAATGATACAATTTTCCTTAGGCCTTGTAGCAGTGACGAAATAATGAAACACACATACATATTGAAAAATACAAGTGCAGTCGGTTATGATAATAATCTACACACATTATTACGTAATGCATTGACATCATATCCCCTATTTTATCACACTTGATAAATTTGTCATTTTTAGACGGCGTTTTCCCGAGCAGACTGAAAATATCGGTAATCAAACCGCTGTATAAAAAAGATTGCAAAAAAGAAGTACACAACTATAGACCTATAACGCTAATACCAATATTTTCAAAACTTTTCGAAAAAGCAATGCACCACCGACTTACAGAATTTGTGAACAAATACAAAATTATAAAACAAGAACAAAACGGCTTCCAAAAAAATAAATCCACTACATTAGCGGCATTTTCTTTACTGAGCACAATCACAGAGAACAGAGAACAACAAAAGGAACAAAATTATAGCTATATTCCTTGACAAAAGCTTTTGACCTAGTGAATCACGATATTTTGCTGATGAAGTGTGAGAAATATGGCATTCGCGTAACAGCACTGAATTGGATAAAAAGTTTCCTGTCAAATCGTACCCAATGTATTGAGATTTCGAGACTAGACAAAAATTGTATGACCACAACCTACAGATCACAATTTAAATTCAATACACGACGAATTCCCCAGGGAGGGGTCATATCAACGTTCCTATTCCTGTTATACATCAATGATCTTCCAAATGTAACCAATGAAAAATGTGTCCTTTCTGCCGATGATATCTCTGTTGTTATCCCCGACGATAAAAAAATAAATTTCGAAACAAAAATAAACTTGGTCCTAAAATATATAATAAGATGGCTAGAAATTATAATAACTTAAGCGTAAACATAAAAAAGACAAAATTTATAACTTTTGGAAATTATAAAACTATATATACAAAAATATAAATGTAGTGTAATAAGCAAAAAATTGAAAAAAGTGAGACAGTTAAATTCTTGGGAATAACTCTAGATCAACATTGCAACTGGGAAAAACAAATTTATCATACGTGTAAAAAAAATAATAGATTTGTCCATGCGATCAGAACACTGCGATACACAGCTGGAGATTCCATAGCTATCACAGCCTACTATGGGTATGTTGAGTCCGTCATAAGGTATGGTATAATACTCTGGGGAAACTCATGCCACGTAAATAAGATATTTATAGCCCAAAAAAATGCGTATGCGCTATATGTGCAGTTAATTCCCTGGCATCATGTAGACCATTATTATCCCTGCCCCCGCGATCTTCGTACGGCTAACACCGTCTGACGTGCGCTCCGGGAAAAAAATTGTTTTCAGTGGTTTAAAATCAACAAATACGTGCTGAGTGTGTGTAATAAGCTAGGTAAAGGTGTGAGCAACGTTTACTGATTTGTCCGTAGTTTGTTGGATTTAATTCGGTAAGTTGATTTCCTTGTTCACTTTTATTGTTGTCAACAAGTAGGTAGGCAAAAAATTTTTACCGTCGGTAGCTCTCGCGCAGCGCCGGCCGCTCTGTTCGAACAGCTGTTAGTTATTTACCTATTCAATCTTTATTTTGGCCATTGTTTTTCTATTGCATATTGAAGTGTAGTATTTAAATCTTTTTAGTAAGTACCTAGCCAGAATGTCGAGTCATAATATGCCACCGGATAAAGATACTAATCCGTTTTCGAAAAATGACAAAATTCCCCGCTCACCGCCAACTTCTTCAGGTACTAAACGTTTATTGTCACAATTATCGCCCTCTTCTCTGTCACCTGATGAAAAGCGCCACCAGCCCACAAGGGACGATCAACCGCCCCCCGTAATTTCGTTATTGGATACAAGCCGTGGCCCCGACGATACGTGCAATTATTACGAGCTAGTTCGCGAGGCCTCTTCATACTTATCTAAAATAAATGAGTTCGCTAACGACACAGTATCTCGTCGCAATAACTTCGCAAACAAAGCAGAAATAATGAACATGACACAAAAATTAACGGCCATCGTCTCACTTCTGGCACTTAAAAATTCGTCATTAGAAGCTAAAGTCGCTAATTTGGAAAAGGATTTGCTGACCGCCAAAACTACTACTCAGGTTGAGCAACCGGCCGCCTCAGCGCCGCCATTTTCTTATTCTGACGCGCTCAAACTCAGACTCGCGAAGTCGGTGCCACCTATTGAAACGCGTAGACCGCTCCCGTGCGTAATAGCTTATCCGACGCAAGACAAATCGGCGGAATTAAAATCCTCAGACGAGACCAAACAGGCATTAATGAAAGCGATCAACCCATCTGACGGCTTTCAAATCCACGGCGTCAAAAAGACATCTAATTCGGGCGTGATCCTGCGCTTAACAAGCGAGTCACAAGTCAGGAGATTAAAATCCGTTGAAGGTTTAAAATCAGCCGGTCTGCGTCTAGAAACACCGAGAGGGCGTAACCCGCGTATTCTAATTAAAGATGTCCCGCAAAATATTACGGACGAAAACTTCCTTTTATCGCTTTATAACCAAAATATTAAGGGCGAAATTAATGTGACACAAGAACAATTTATGAACTCGACAAAAATTATTAGACGGCGCATAAATAATAACTACAATCGAAAATGGATGGGCCTAGAGTTAGACCCAAAGATTCGGAAACATCTCATTGAAACTTAACAAAAACTTTTATTGACTGGGCAATGTATCGGTTCATCGATGACGTCGAACTTGTACGCTGCGCTAATTGTCAACAATACCACAGAATAGATAATAGTACAAGGTACAGAAGTCTCTCTGTTTTGATCTTCACAAATGCCGCCTTTTTATGTGCCTATATAATTATTATTAACAAACGGACCGCACGCGAGCAGCCGAAATTGAGCTCTCTGGCGCCGCGCGAAGGTCGACATTATTCCACACCTTGTCAGATATTCCGAAAATAGGGTTGTCACTTATCAATAGTTTTTATTAAATATCTTAGAATATACTATCAGATTTATACTAGACGACGATATAATATATAATAATGATATAATACATATTATATAGATACCATACAACATACCGACCGAACATAAATACCACGCAAGGTATACAAGCGGAAACTGTTATACCTATGTACCTATTAGGTAAATGAATACCGAACATATAAATCAGTTTACACAGACACGACACGTGATTCTCTTTTGATGTAGGTATGGATTATATGTATGTATATGCAGCTACCTACCACCTATTTTAAATAAGAATATACCTAATATAAAACTTTTGTGTGTATATTTAATAATTATTGTTATAGATTTAGGTACCATGACAGTAGATATAAATGAGTAATGATTATCATACCATTCGCTATCTTTCTCACTTGCCGGAACCGAGAAAAACTGACAATTGCTATTTTTTTCATTGTTCCGACAATCGGCTGCAATGCAGTATTTTTTTGGATACATATTTTTGCCAATTAAAATATGACACGCGTTTGCGACGTAAAATGAGTTGTACTGCGTAAGAGGCGCGCGCGTGCGCCACGGCCGGTCAGTGCGTGGCAAGTGGCAACCATTGAATCGCCCCAACGTTGGGGAGTCTCGGTATGTACTTGTAGCTCGGCGGCGGAACGGCGTAGTGACACCCCCCTGACAATACGGTCACATTGCTAAATTCTGCCGCGATTCAGACCCGTGCTGTTGTCACTGCGCCGATAAACATACCTCAATTAACTGTCCCAAAAAGACTTAAGAGATTTCAAACCGGTTTGCGGAAGCTGCACCCGGTATAAGAAACCTAACGCCCACCCCACGGGTTCCCCTGACTGCCCAACATACAAGGCAAAAATGGAGCAATTAATTTTAACAACTCGCTATGGATAAGTTAGTTATAGGACAGTTGAACCTACATAACAATAAGCACGCGACGATTGAATTAGAAAAATTGGTGTCGGATTATAATTTAGACTTAGTTCTCATACAAGAGCAATATCAATCCGCGTCGCTAAGGTCGAAAGTCGTACAAGTTAACAACCTAGCGCGCGCCGGCATTTACACACCTCAGTCTAAATTTTCAATTACGGCCCTTACAAATCTGTCAACGTCTCACTGTGCGGTAGCGGAGGTTTCGTGTCTTCACTTTAGATTGTACGTAGTTAGTTGTTATTTTCAATACTCCGATCCTGTAGGTCCTCACTTACACCAACTACGTCATGTCCTACAATGTCTTGCGGGGAATAAAATTGTTATTGGTGCCGACGTAAATGCTTCTTCGCTCTTATGGCATGGGGAACTTAGATACACTGACCGCGACCGTCGTAGCTCAGTGGAAGACTTCATAGCAGAGTTCAACCTGCAAATTCATAACCCTCCCAATGCACCACCTACATTTAGCAGCCCCTCTGGTGAATCTTCCATCGACGTCACGCTTTCCAGCGCGTACGTCCATAATAACAATATAATAAATTGGCGCGTCATTCCTGATGCGTCATGCAGCGACCATCGTTTAATTGTCTTTGAGTTTATTCGCGCACCCTCGAGTTGTCCCGTGATTTGAGTCGAAAGATTATAAATATAATGTTAAAAATGGTAATTGGAATTTATTCCGGTCTCTTATGTTCGCTCATTCCAGAGAATTCACTCGTCCAGACTTGAACTCAAATTATAGTGCGGAAATAATGACCAACACCTTTGTCTACTGTGCCGACACCGCCCTGGGCCGTAGGCCGCTTAAAACAGAAAAAAAGTGTAATTGGTGGCACGATAATTTATATAACTTGTGTCGGGAGTTTAGGAGAGCCAGACGGAAAATTAATAATGCACGTAGACAGGGACTCGGTCTATTGGACGATAATTACGTATCGTACCTAACTGACCTTAGGGCTTCAAGGTCGCGTTATCGCGCCGCCGTCACCTTAGCAAAAAATAATATGTTGAGAAATGCAGCCGTTAGACTGGATAAGGAGGGACCATGGTCTTCTTTATACCATGAACTCAAACCAAATAATACCACAAGGCCAACAAGTGCCTCAACGTAATATCGAGTTGGGGCCACAGAAATCGATTAGAATTTGCAGCACATAAAACCTTTCAAGTACTTTTAAAAGGTTCATTAATATCAACTCCTTGCATTAAACTGAACAACATCAATGTGAAACGTAAACAGTCACTTTGTTACCTAGGACCTTTTTTAGAAAATAAATTTACATTCCTGGAACATATAATACAAACCGGTGAGAAAGCTAAAAGGAATTTCTATTGTTTCACAAAAATATCAACTTCGACATGGGGCCTTTTATTTAAACTAAAACATTAAAAATAATTTATAATGCGACGTACCTCGGCAGCATTTGCTATGGCGCACCGGCTTGGGCAAATAGGGCTACAATAGGAGAGGCCCGTCGTAAACTTTTGCAAAGCCAACGTCTCGCCTTAATATTTTTATGTAAGGCATACCGTACCGTAAGTACTGAAGCACTCCCAGTCTTAGCCGGAGTTCTACCAGTAGATTTAGAGATACAGCGTCGTGCAGCACTATATTATAAAAATAAAAAAATGACTAACCCTGAGTTTTTAAGCGCGAAAGAGAGTAATAAGATAACTAGATTATTCGAGCCATTAGATATTTCTATACAGAATCTAATTTCTGAGTGGCAGGAACTGTGGGACAACACTATCAAAGGGCGTCACCTATATAATTTCTTCCCTTCGGTACGCGATCGACTCTCGAAGCAATGGATAGAAATAGACCACTACGTCGCACAATTTTTGACAGGACACGGAAACTTTAAAGCGAAACTATTTGGATTTACATTAGTCTCATCTCCACTATGCGAGTGTTCGACCGAAGGTAGCCCTTATGAACAAACTGCTCATCACATACTCTGAGAGTGTGATCTCTGGTATGACGAAAGAATCGAAATGTTGAACAGCGTCCATTGTGTTTCTAGGGTTGTGTACTATGAAGATCTCGTGGGCTGCGCAAAGAACTTCCGAGCTTTCAAACGTTTTTGTCATAAGTACTATTGGAAACAATGCAACTACTTTTTTTACACCTTTACAACTTTTTTGTCATTATAAATGCATTGTAATCAATTGTCATATTATAAATTAAAACATTTAATTATATTCTGTCTTGTAGTCATAAAAAAAAAAAGAAAAAAAAACATGTTATTCCCGTGGTGCTTCCCCTTTAATTCTGACTTTTTGTCATCACAATTTTTGCTGTCTCCCGCTTTGCTTGGGGAGGGAAACTGGAATACTTCCTACTCCTCCTACAATCTTCTGATTAATTTCGTTGCGGGTTCCAAGACAGATTTAGCATGTCCCCCGGGCACCCCTGAGATCATATCAAAGGGTTTTTTGCGGTTGGTTATCACTGTCGATCCTGGCTACACAGGAGTTGCAGTGGTGGGTAAGTGTGGTGGGCCAATTGCCCGACTAAAAAAAAAAAAGACCATTATTTAAAAAGTTAAAAATGCTTACAGTAACTTCAATTTACATCCTCGAAATAGGGATGTTTGTTAGGAATCATCCTCACATAATTAATAGATATACTAAAGAAGAAAGCAAGTACTGCAAGCAGGACCCTACCAAATTGAATATACCCAGATGCCAAAGTACCCTTCACCAAAAAAACTGCCTTATTAGCTCAATCATAATATATAATAAGTTGCCAAAGGATATAAGAGAAAAACCTATTAAAATATTTGAAAGTTGTCTAAGAAAATGGTTAGTAGAAAAATGCTTTTACTCCCTAAGAGAATTTGGGTTACAGACAATTTAATATTTCTTTTAGAACTAACAATTCCCTTTTAATTGTTAAATTTTATTTTTTAATATGACTATTAGATTAAGTTGACACTTAAAAATGAAATGATCCTATTTTATTAGATATTATAATGTATGATATTTTAAGATATTATCAATTTGATGTTTATAAAATAATTTATCGAATTTTATTTCTGTTATGACTGATCTACGTGACTGATACATATTATATATTATTTTAATTATTTGACTTTTGCACCTAATATTTTTAAAAATGATTTTGATTTCTTAAGAGATTTATTAAAATAAGTATTGACTGATTGAATAATGGATGCAATTTTATAATTTATTACTATTAAAGTAATATATCCTAAGTTATTGAGACTACTTATATTATGTAATATTATAATGAATATTGTTGACATGGAGAAAATAAGCAATTTGTTTTAATTTATGTAATTTTAAGAAAATGATGTACTTAAATTATTATTATAATATGTCAATACATTTAGTTTTTCAAGTCAGCAAATAATGTTATAAAAAAATCACACTTAATTATTATTAAATATTTTAATACCCCATCATAATTGTTATTACTATATTCTTGGTGATGAAATAAATGACTGATTGATTGATTGATTGATAAATAGGGTACAGTGACTTCACTGATTAGGCTGTAACGCAATGAATATGGGCACTTGACTTCTACTACTGTCTCCTCTGCGTTTGTACATCCCTGACATTGCTGCGATAAAAATAAACTACAATATTGCACACTTAAACCATACTCTTCATAAAGCAACTAGTTCATGAATATTTCCACGAGAAATGGCTCTTGTCTATCTTGGTGTAGAGACATTATTTTTTGCAGCTAAGACTTATCCATCTATGGCACACGACATAAAACATGCTAGCAGTAATCCTACATGATCTAAGTTCATACCATTCTTTGCTTGCATGTTGACCCCTTGTTCTTTTTTCAACAGCTAAAACTTTTTCACTTCTTACATTTTTAAATATAAATTTTCTAATATTCATCCTTTAAATTATATCCATATGCATGATCACACTCAATCCCATATAGATTAGCAGGCTCATAAGTTTGGAGTATAGGCATCGAACACTCGCTATATCCTATAGCCAAATTCCTCACATAATCCTCATAATTATGCATAATATCAGATGCTCTTAATGGGTTATAATTAGATGTCTTCACTCGTTTGCTTGGTAGTTTGTGAGCAACAATAGGAGAGTTATAAAACACTTTTTTAGGTTTCTTGAACATCATCAATTCCTGTATGCAAGCCTGATGTAATTTTATAGTCTTATTATTCACAATGTCATGAACACCCAATAACAACACAGCTACATGCTTACAGTTGGCTGCTGTACCACTTCCTGCATCACATTCACAGTGGCACTCTTCTATTACACCTTCTTGAGTAACTTTAGCATCCACCTGGTAAGCCACTTTCTTCATACTGGCTTTACATTGTCCTCTTAAATATGTATATGTAGCATCAGAAGAGTAACGGGCGGTTAAAAGATGCCGAGATTCATAAAGGAGTTGTCCTTTTGGATGAGTACTGAATCTATAACAAAGTTAAAAATGCTATAAGAAACCTATTTCACTAGTTACACTTAAAAAAAGTTTAGAACTGTGTTTTAGCGAAGATCTCACCTTTGGAAGTATTCTTGTATTTCATGTTTACTGATATTCGGAAGAGACGACTGAGCGTTAATATCATTGAATGTATCTAATGGTGGACAGACATATATAGGATCTTCTGGAATGTCCAAATTGCCACTTAAGTTTTGGTTACGATCGTAAGCCTCCAATCTAGAATGAAAAGCTTTACCTCAGAACATAAAACTATAAAAACCGCTTATTACTGGTAAGTTCACGATAAAATTCATTGCAAGAGCACTTACCCTCAAATTAATTAAATATCTACCTTTCTATCAGATCCGCTTTTTTGCCAGTCGTTGATGCATTTCTCCTTCGAAGTTCAGCTTGTAGCTTGCTCACAGTCAACAATGAATACATGTTTTACTATGTATCGCATCGAAAAGGAGAATGGGCGCTTTTATATGGGCGCCGTCCCCAGTGGTGTATCAAGTTGTGTTGTATGTCATTTGAAAGGTCTCAACAATAGCTTTAATTCATTGTATGACATAACAACGAATCTCTTGCAGGGAAGAAACTATAAGTTAATATAGTTTTCATTTTCTTTAATACGTTTGTTGGCTTAATTATAATTTTTTCGAACACAATGTGTGTTTTTCTTAATTTATAAGTGTTACTCTTGGAGGCATTTTTATTACGTACGACACCTGCGAACTAACGTAGCTACCTACGAGGGCGGGTCAATAAGTCCGTGACTTTTGGAATAAAACACAGATTTTTTGATAAATAAATCATTTTATTTTTCAACGTAGTCCCCCTTGAGCTCTATACACTTTGTCCAACGCTTCTCCAATTTTTTTATCCCTTCCAAAAAATATGATTTGTCGAGGTCCTCAAAATAGGCCTTTGTTTGCGAGATGACTTCATCATTGGAGTCAAATCTTTTTCCACCGAGCCATTTTTTCAGGTTTGGGAACAAGAAGTAGTCACTCGGAGCCAAATCTGGAGAATAGGGTGGATGTGGGAGCAATTCATAGCCCAATTCATGGATTTTTGCCATGGCAACTGCACATGTGTGCACCCTTGCATTGTCTTAGTGAAAAAGAAATTTTTTCTTGGCCAAATGAGGTCGGTTTTTTTTCAAATCCTCATTGAAGCGGTCCAATAAGTTGGTATAATATTCCCCATTAATTGTTCTTCCCTTTTGAAGATAGTCAATGTGGATTATCCCACGTGCATCCCAAAAAATAGTCGCCATAACTTTATTGGCTGACAAACCCACCTTGGCCTTCTTTGGCGCCGATTCACCCTTAGAAACACACTGTTTTGACTGTTGTTTGGTCTCTGGTGTATTGTGATGGATCCATGTTTCGTCCACGGTTACAAAACGGCGCAAAAACTCCTCCATATTGTGATTAAACAACGCCAAACCTTCCTGTGAAGTTGTTACACGATTGCGTTTGTGGTCGACTGTGAGCAAACGCGGCACCCATCTTGCGGAAAGCTTTCTCATGCCCAAGTGATCATTCAAAATTGAAACCACTGAGCCATGCGAGATGCCTATGGCTTCCACAATCTCTTGCACTTTCAATCTTCGGTCGGCCAACACCATATCGTGAATTTTTTCGATTGTTTCGGGTGTAGAGACCTCAACTGGGCGTCCAGGACGTTCGGCATCTTCAGTGCTTGTAAGGCCACAACGAAATTCAGTAAACCACTTTTTTACCATTGAAATCGATGGTGCAGAGTCCCCATAGTATTTATCAAGCTTAGCCTTGGTCTCGGTAATGGTTTTTTTTCGCAAAAAATAATGCTTAATAAGCACACGAAATTCACTTTTTTCCATTGTTTCCTTAAGTTACTGGATAGTCTGTTAAAGATAGCTGTAAAACACAAACTAACTGACGCAGCAAGTTCAAATTTTGATAGGAGTCAACTGACAGATGCCTGTTGACAGGAGTAGTGTTGCTTTTTCAGTAAGGAGGTTAGAAATTCAAAAAGTCACGGACTTATTGACCCGCCTTAGTACCTACAGTCCTACATTTATGACGAGCTATTAATACCTACAGAATCATACAATATTCAGCATTAGTAACCCAGGTTTAGCCATTTATGATTCAGAATTAATAATCCATTTCTACCCATGTTTGATTCAGCAATAACCCATGTATACCCATGCGTGGTATTTTATTTATTATTATTTTAAGTTTTTGTTTAGTTTGATACGGCTAAGGGTCGGCATATTTCCTTTGCCGCCTTCTGCGCGCCTATATAATTAACATAATACCAGACTCACACACACACACACACACACACACGCACACACATACACACGCACACACACACACACACACACACACACACACACACACTAAACACAAACAAACAAACAAACAAGTGTCGCTAAGTTAAGCAGGAGGTGCTTGTGCGCATGAGACAATCAACATGTTTGGAATGCGGGTGAGTTCGAGCGAGATAGCAATACAACTGAGGCGAGAGAGATAAAGACAAAAAGACCTATTGTTTTAATAGTTCGAACTACTACAGTGCACTTTCTTATATAATTGGTTGGTAGTCTGTTTCGTATTGGCTTACAGTACGCACATCGCACACACGCATCTCTTTGCTATTTTGGTATATTTTCTAATATTTAGACCTCGGCTCGCTAAACGGACTGGATCTTCTTTCACTTACTTTGACTGTGGCTAGTTTGATTGGACCTTTGATTGCAAGTGAATTGGATTTGTTGTATCTGTCAAGATGGAACGTTTAATCCATCATTGTGTGACATGTGACCGTTCTCTAGCGCGAGTCCGAGAACGCCATCGGCTCACAAGACAAGAATTGGATGCAAGACCTGGATTTGCGGAATATGTGATGGATCATTTACAAATACAACAAGTTAGTTTAAGCTTATATTATGATATGATTTTTGCACAAAGAGTATATTGGTGGAATTAATGCCTTGGGCATTTTCTACCAGCCTACTTAAAGGGGTTGTGGAGATGGACAACGTAGGTGCAATGCTTTAGTTTTGAAAACATTTCATATACAAAAGACGCACTAGATCCAACTAGTTATTCCACGGCTACTTTAATTTTATGTTACGTCATTATATGTTTAACATACCCCGAAACGAAACCTATAGTTCTAACCCAAGTATTGACAATATATATTTCATCATTCAAGGCAGCCTCAAAATTCAATTATGTTTTTTACAGGCTCTCAACAATAAAGAACAGTGGATGTGTCACAGATGTTGGGTAGCAGCAGGTCGTCATCAACTGCGCGATGTTGCAGCAGTTCAACTACCAGCAAACGAACCACCGGCAGTTGAACAACCAGCACTTGAACCGCCTGCGGATAAACCACTATCTATATCTATTGTGAAATGTAGAAGACTAGCGAATACATCTCGGCGTTGTATGTTTCCGAACTGTACAAGAACAAATCTCTTGAGAGTCCCGCAATTCATTAAAGTCAGAATGTTGACTGAATCAAAACTGTACATCCCAGCAAGTGCTCGGGTGTGAAATGAGCATATGAATGATAACATGTGGACTGAATTAAATGGTAATCATTCATCATTTACTCCAGATCAAATAAAAGACATGTTGGATACACTTATCACGGCATACAATGGACGACACCTTTTCGATTTTGATAATATTGAAAATAATACGGCTGCGGATTTACATTTTAATGTCGGGCTAACTCATGAGCAATTTCAAAGAATTCTGGACGAAATCCATCTTTAGAGCAGTCACAGCGTCCGAAGACAGCTATTTAATGAAAATAAGATCGGGAGAACCCGACGAAAGGTTGGCTGCACGCTTGGGTATGAGTCGTCGATCTTTCTAACGAAAACTTGATCAAGCTCGTCAGTTTCTAAGGGCTGACTTTCTTCCCAGGTATTTAGGTTGGGATCACATAAGTAGGGAAGAAATAATTTCGCGGAATCTGACTATTCCCAACGCGTTATATAGAGAAGATGGGACGAAAGCCATTTTAGTTTTTGATGGAACATACATTTATATCCAAAAAAGCAGCAATTTTTGTTCCAAAAGCTTTCCTACAGTCTGCATATGTTTCGCAATCTATTGAAGCCATATTTGATTATTTGCACTGATGGATTAGTGATGTTCTCGGGTTGCACGCAGCAACAAAATCTGACGCGACTATCATGTCACAATCAATACATGATGAGTCTCCTATGAATATTGTACTTCATTCCGGCGATGTTTTCATTTTGGATCGAGGCTTTAGGGACTCTCTAGGGGATATAGAGGAGCATGGCTATAATGCCCACATACCTCCCACAAAAAACAGGAACAAGCCCCAGCTCAGCACGCAAAATGCTAACAAATCGAGGATGGTGACCATAGTCAGATGGATCGTGGAAGTAATTAACGGCCGCTTGAAGAGAGACTAAATATTAAGACATGAATATTTCAATAGAGCCCTACTTCATTTGAGTGATGATGTGAGAATTGCAGCCGCTTTAACGAACGCATTTAGGGAGCCTGTGGTAGACACTACATTTGCGGGCCAAATAGTTTCAATTATTCGAGAAAGACTGCATGAACCTAATCGTTTGGGTGATTATGTCGGGGAAAACAACCTCAATCGACAAAGGGCTGCATTTGAAGCTATAACTGGAAAAGCTGTGCAAGCACTGGTATTCCCAGTACTAAGCGAAGAGGATTTGGTGCTAATAGCTCTAGGCACTTATCAAATAAAGCTCGCCAGGTCATATCTGAGCGAGCATATAAGAAGCGGGATTTACAGTATTGAAGTATGCGAGACATTGATTCCCGGCCTAGATCAATACGGGATTGAGGTTGTAGAAGGAACGCTGCTAAGAGGCCGGATTCAATCCCGCCATGTGTCCAACCGGATTTATTACTCGTACATTGTAGTAAATAGAAGAACAACGGGAAGACACTCAATCAATAATTATTATTGTACGTGTCTAACGGGAAGAAGAACAATAGGCACCTGTGCTCATATAATGAACATAATATGGTATTTGGGTTGGGCGAGGCACCAAGACAACATTTTATTACCAGCAACACTTCTAGATGAAATAATTATAGATTTTGATTATTAGTAAATGTAAAGGAGAATAAAAAGACTATTACTTTTATTGTTCTTGTTTTTATTATATTTCCGATTCATTGTTTGTGTCAATAAAAACCGATGATGTAGAAACCGATGATGGTTAAGTATGATTGTTTCGTATGGCTGGGTATTGTTATTGAAGCTTATATGGGTATATATTGGGTTATTGATACTGAATCACACATGGGTATACTGGGTTATTGTTACTGAATCACACATAGGTATACTGGGTTATTGATACTGAATCAAACATGGGTATACTGGGTTATTGATACTGAATCACACATGGGTATACTGGGTTATTGATACTGAATTAAACATGGGTATACGTGGGTTATTGATACTGAATTATAAATGAGTATGCATGAGCTCGAAGCGTTCGTGGCCGAACGGTGTGTACAGTTTGTAAACGATCACGCATGTTAAGCAACGTCGACCTCGGTTAGTACCTGGATAGGTGACCCTTTAATGGCATTTATCTAGAGCGTTTCCGTGCTTTGCAAGGCACGTTAAGCCGTTAGTGCCGATTCTCATCGTAAGATAACAGTCGTGTTAATGCCGTGTCAGAGGCCCTTAGGCAGCTTGAGAACATCTGAAATCAGGTTGGCCAATAGCCCTGCTCAACCAATCCGCATTGGAGAATTGGCCGTGCCTTCCCGTTGTTCGGGAAAAGACTCGAGCCTTAGCAGTGGGGACGTGATGAGTTGCAGACAAGACTTATATGGGTTATTGATACTGAATCATGTGTGTGTATGATTCCGTAGGTAAATACCCTGCCATAAATGTAGATAAAGGGAAATGGATGTAGGTACGTCGTTAGTAAGCAGGTGTGGCGGAATAGATACAACACAGACAGCTGTTTCAAGCATACGAACACGTACAAAGAAAACAAACGCTTTGTGTGAAAATAAATATACTTAAGCCAAAAATATACATTAAATAAATGAAAACTATATTGACTTATAGTTTCTTCCCTGCAAGGGTTTCGTTGTTGGTGTCATACGATGAATTAAAGCTATTGTTAAGACCTTTCAAACGACATATAACACGACTTGATACACCACTGGGGACGAAACCGCCATTCTCCTTTGAAAAAAATCGCAGCCACAGTTTGACACAACCATGGAGAATAGAGGTAAGCATAGATGATAAGTAACACCATAGATGATAAGTAACACCATAGATGATAAGTAACACCATAGATGATAAGTAACACTACTGAAGGTAAGGAGGTAAGGAGTACCATCTCCATACATGAAGTATCCGTAAAATAGCTTTAAATGGCTGTATGTATGGCTGTATGTATGGCTGTATGTATGGCTGTATGTATGTATGCTAAGTGTATGTATGGCTAACTGTCCTTGTTTTTGAAGTTTCAAATTAAAGGACATCATTCACGTTTCATACATTTTTGGACCAAAAAATGAAAGTGCCGGCCAGAAAGAAAAAAATATATATTCGAATAGAATACACAATTCCTAACATTTTTTACTATGACGTCCAATCTGTGCGCCCAATGGTTACGTCGTAATAAAATAATTTAAAAATAATCCTTTTGTGATAAAAAGGTTGGAGTGTCACTATTAAAAGCATGGATATCTTACGTTATGATATAATACTTGATAGTAAAACACAGTGGTAAGGTTGATAAATAGTATTGGAAAAAAATATTTAGTCATAAAATAAAAATAAAAAATATGTATCAAGTACTAGCTGTCCCGGTGAACTTCGTGTCACTTTAAAACCTTCCCTGGACTTCTACGAATATTTTGAGACTAAAATCAGCCCAACTAGTTCAGCCGTTTTCGAGTTTTAGCGCGACTAACACATTTGAAAATCCATTTTTATATATAAGAAGAAGACTAACTGTCCCGGTGAACTTCGTGTCACTTTAGAACCTTCCCTGGACTTCTACGAATATTTTAAAACTAAAATCAGCCCAATCCGTTCAGCCGTTTTCGAGTTTTAGCGTGACTAACACATTTGAAAATGCATTTTTATATATAAGAAGAAGAAATATAAATAGACTAAACAGCATTTGTTTTGTTTGATCGATATTACAAGGTAATGACAACATTACTAAGAAAAAAACGCTCTGGCAACTCTGGCAAGGTGTGATGGCGCTGGGAGAAATAGACAATATTAACCGCAAGATTCCTGCTTAGAATCAGTGGTTATAACTAATATATATGATACAACAACCAAAGATATACAAAAAAAAAATTGGCAATGGCTGGAAAAGATTCTGGTCCTTTAAAGAAATAGTAAAATGCATAAGTATAAACATGAGCACCAAAAGAAAACTATTTAATACATGGATTCCACCCATTCTAACATAAGGGTGCCAAACTTGGGCACTAACAAAAGCTCATACAAGTATGCTGGAAGTTGGCCCGAAGGCTATGGAGAGGAGTATGTTTGGAAAGAAAAGGATAGACAAAATAGAAAACAAGGAGTTGAGAAAAATGACACGTGTAACTGATGTAACATATAAAACTAAAAAATTGAAATGAAACAACAAACAATCAAAACATGTCCGGCCCGGACATGTTTTGATTTTGAGAGGGCCAGACAAATGGACAAAAATAATAACATCTTTGTATCCCAGAAGGGCTAAAAGAAAAGAGGGCAGATCTCTAAAAAGATGGGAAGATGAAATGGTACAAATGGCTGGCAAAATGTGGACTAGTGTATGTGGAGTGGCATGTCAGAGATGTGAGTGGAAGCTGTTGGGGGAGGCCATTGCCAAGAGGCACTCAGAAGCAGAGACCGCGCAACGGAAAAATCAATTATTGATTTGAATATTTTGTAATGTATATAAAATAAATGTATTGTTCTTCTGAATAAAGGCTAATAACAATAATAAGTTAATGACGTACAATTAAACATTTTCTAGTCTTACAAATACCTCATCTAAACTTATTGCGGGTGGGCTGAGGTAAGGGTCATGTCTAGCATAACCCATGTACCAGACTATGCACATAGTATGGGAGCAACATCCGATGGTTCTCATTCCTATATGGCATGTGCAATAGTAATGTTATTATTTAGTATTATAGTAATGTTAGTCCGTCGTCGTCACAGAGTGTAGGCGCGTATCATTTTGCTCCGTAAATTTTAAATCTAAACTAGTGGTAAAAGTTAATGTTTACAATATAATTATATACTAATAGAATCTGTGTAAATCAAGCTTCAAAACTGTGTTAATATATGTACTGAACTCCTTACGGTTCCCGAGAAAACATCGTTTTTATTTGAAAAAAAAATTCAAACGGTCGCCTGGCGCACGGCCCGAGCCGGCGGGCGCTTCGAGGACGCGTGGAGTGCAGTGACCCTGTGGCCTTCAATATCGAACTAATAATTTAATAATATTACAAAACTACAAACTTTGCTTATTCTGCACTTGAACATTTGTGATTGCATGTGTAAATAATATTCTTCCGCTTGACTATATAAATATAATTTAAATTTGAACTGACAATAAATTGCTTTGGTGCGGTGCATGTGAAAAACCATACTATTGCTTCAATACAAATAGAGGAGATACGGCAAAATGGTGCAGTGCAAAAAATGTAAGCTGTTCTTATCAACGTCCAAAGATGATATTTTGAAGTGTAAAGGAATGTGTGACAGTATTTTCCATAAGAGATGCGTAAAGAAGAAAGTTTTACAAACTGAAATATGTGATGATTGTCAGGGATCTAGCTCAAAAATTAGTAGCGAAGCGACAACTATAGATCTGCAAAAGGCTAGTAGTGTAGAATCTCTACTTATGGAAATGAATAAGAAGCTGGAGGTAATCTTTAAGTTAGAGAAGAAAATCGATGAATTGACTGAGACTGTAGATTTTTATGCCGAGCAGTACCAAGAAATGCTAGAATTTAAAAAGACAGCCGAAAATAAACTTAAAGCCATAGAAAACAAAAATATATATCTAGAGAAATGTAATTCTGCATTAGAGGAGAGAGTAAATATCCTAGAAAAGAAAGAAAAAGAAAAAAATATAGAAATTGCGTGCCTTTGCAAAAACGAAGAAGATGAAAACATTAATGAAGTTGTGAAAAATATTGCTTTGAAACTTGACTTAAATCCAGAAGAAATAGAAGAAGTTGAAAGGATTGGATCCTATAGTATGCCAAAGACGGGAGTAGATAGACCACGTTCGGTGATAGTTAAATTAAAAACAAAACAAGCTCGTGAGCAATGGCTGCAAAAACGGAAGACTCGCCTGACAAACAGCGACGTCTATGGCAATGATAACAAAACACCAATTTACATTAATGAGGATAATACGAGATCGACCAGATTACTGTTTTGGGAAACTAGAAATGAACTCAAACATCGCTACAAATATATATGGATTCAAAATAGTAACATACTGATAAAAGAAAATGAGAATGAGAAGGTAATCCGTGTAAGAAATGAAAATGATATTAAGTTATTATCTCAGACCAAAGACAACAATCCTATAAAACCAGCACATAAACAATAACTTACAAAGCATAGAATAACATCAAGCTATTTCCTAAACGGCAACATTCGATATGTTAAATGCAGATTCGGATCTTTCCGATTTACAATACAAAAAATATGAAGACATAAGCTCATGGTCCCAGCAGTTCTCAAAAAACAATATGAATATAATTCACTTAAATATTAGATCAATACGAAAACAGTTCAATCAACTACTAGTACTGATGAATCAATGTATAATCCAAAGAACAATATCAGTAATAATACTTACAGAAGTTAATGTAAAAGAAGAAGAAGTGTCCCTATTCAAGATCCCAGGTTATATAGTTTACCCAAATACAAGGAAAAATAAAAGAGGTGGAGGAATATTGGTGTATGTTAAAGAAGATATACCATTCACTGTAGAAATGCCATCACTAATTGCAACCGAGATAACACATGGGAAATTAAAGAATGGAGACAATACAACAAATATATTAGCTATATACAGGCCACCAAATACAAACAAGATAACTTTTATATCAGAGATAGACACAATATTAAAGAAAATACCACCATCCGAAGAAATAGTAGTAATTGGAGATACAAATATTGACATATCACAAGACGACAACACGTTTGCAACCGCTTACAAAACTATGCTGTGTCAAAGTGGCCTGGATTCTGCAATACCTGAATCAGAAATGACGCGCGAAGCCATCGTAGACGGCCGGGTGACGACGTCGAATATCGACCATGTATTTGTACGAGCTAGTCGCGGTAGAATGATTGACGCCCATGCACATTTATTAAATTGTACCTTATCAGACCACTACATGGTTCGAATTAATCTTATGAAAAAGGACAATATAATTTTAAGCAATAAAAGTAATAGTAATTGTAAACTCAAAAATAAAACCGTTTTAGATGACAAAAAAGTTAGCGAAGGTCTAAAATTAATAAATTGGTCGGAATTGATGCAAGAAAATTGCCCTATTGTATTGTATGACAAAATTTACAACATTTTCACAAATATTTATAATAAAAGTCAGATTGATAAAAAATTAACTACTAAAAGAATAACACAGCCGTGGGTAGATTTAGACCTTAGGAAAAAACTAGAACATAGAGATACACTTTTTAGAATATGGAAATCATCACCTAACAATATGAATAACAGACTGATTTACACAAGATATAGAAATAAAGTTAATAAATTAATAGATATTGCTAAAAACAACTACAGGAAAAAAGAAATTGATGATTGTAAAAATGATTTTAGAAAAATTTGGAGTAATATAAATAAGTGGTTAGGAAATACTAAAAAAAGTTTAGACGACGTTATTATAAAATACTTAGGAAAGACTGATATAATGCACAATATATGTAATAAGTTTTCGGAAACCTTTACTAAAGAAATACAGAACATTAAGCATAAATGCAATAGTAATTTTTTGAATAGAAATTTTTATGCAGTACCGAGTAATAAGTCCTTTTATTTTAAGAAAGTAAAGGCTTATACAATAGAAAATCATATAGATAAATTAGATTGTAAAAAAGCGCCTGGTATAGATAGAATAAGAGTACAAGATATAAAACAAGTAAAAAAAGAAATAAGTGTTGTATTGGCTAAATTTATTAATATGTGTGTAGAAAAAGGAGTATATCCAAGCCTGCTGAAAAAATCTTTAATCCGTCCTATTTATAAACAGGGAAGTCATCTAGACTATAGTAATTATAGACCAATTGCAATATTATCTGTTATCAATAAGATTGTAGAAAAAGTTATAGTAGGTCAGGTAAGTCAGTATTTAGAACAACACAAAGTAATATCGAACGCGCAGCATGGATTCCGGCGAGGGCGCAGCACTGCCACAGCCCTCGCAGAGTTCACCGACTTCGTCAACGGCAGCCTCAACGAAGGTAAATTTGTAGGTGCTTTGTTTATTGATTTTAAGAAGGCTTTCGATACCCTGGATCACAACGTTCTCTTACAAGCAATGGATGACTGTGGTATCAGAGGCCCTGTCAAAAAGTGGTTTAAATGTTACCTAGAAGACCGCTTTCTTCGTACCCAGATAGACGGAGAAACTGGGGATGAGGTAAGCGTAACTGATGGCGTGCCCACTGGATCAGTCTACGGTCCAGTTGGATACACCATGCACGTAAATAATTTAATAAACGTCATAAAATACTGTAAAACATTTATGTTTGCTGATGATATGTGCTTATTATTCGCAACAAAAACCTTGACAGACGCAAAACGCTACATGCAAATAGACTTAGAAAATATAACCAAGTGGGCACATGATAACGGAATTATTATAAATTTCAGTAAGACTAAAGTTATGCATATTATTTCACCTTATAGTAAATATCCAAAGAATAATAATATGAATATAGATATAATTGGTCATAGCTACGAATGCTTACACAGTAATAAATATAATTGTCAATGTACGCAAATCGAAATAGTAAATAAATACAGATACTTGGGACTAATAGTAGACACCAATCTTAGTTGGAAAGGACAAGTGAATGAAGTGAGTAATAGATTACAATCAATTTTAGGAAAGTTTTTTCACCTGAGCAAGTTTCTAAGTAGGAAGTTATTGTATGTAGTCTATTACGCACTTGCAGATTCACTCATCAGCTACAGCATTAGCAGCTATGGACTAACATTTAAAACTCATCTAGACAAAATTAAACTACTACAAGTTAGACTAATTAAATATTTTGCAAGTAAAAAAGTTAAATTAACGTGCAAAGATAATTATGACAAATTATTCAATAAATACGAAATTTTGCCAGTTCACGCAAAAGTAGAATATTTAATAGCATTAGAACAATACAACATAGAAACTCATAAGAAATTAATAGATCATCACCAACATAACACAAGAAATATTACACAGGGTAAATATATAATACCGGCAATAAAAAACTACTATGGCAAAAGAACTAGGAGATATTTGACTCCTAGTATATACAATAAAATTGATTTTATAAGGGGTGACAGTAAAAAACTAAGTAAAACTAAGTTAAAGCAAAAATTGAAAAGTTATTTTTTGGAAAAAGGCTGTATATAGTATACTTAAATGGTAATAAATTTTCTTTTATAAGAGCACATAATTAATCATTGATTGTTGTTATTAATTTTAAGCTTACTTTATATTATGTTAAAATTATTATACTACACTATAAGGTTTTGTTTTGTTTTATAAAAGAAGAAAAATATTTTGTTATTGAATTTTTAGTTTATTAATAGTTTATTATTGTATGTTATATTGTTTAATTAGATATGTATATATATATGTATGTATGTGTGTGTATATATATATATATATATGTATATATATATATATATATATATATATATATATATATATATATATATATATATATATATATATATATATATATATATATATATATATATATATGTATATATATATGTATATATATATATGTGTGTTACAAATATCGCCAACAAACTGATATGCAGTTTGGCGGTTTTTAGAATAAGAAAACAATTATGTAAAATCCTTGAATAAATACATTAAAAAAAAAAAATTGCTCGACGCCCGGTTGCTGTTCTATCCAGAGCAATATACACATAGTATGTTTTAGATCGGATGTGTCGGGATTGTATTCGCCCTCGAATCAACCACAAGTCCTCTCCCTCCAATTCCCTTACAAGCTCTAGAGGAATTCCACCACTTAGCTCAATGCTAAAAACTCCATCTGGTTGAACATGCTCTCCATAGTAACTTCTCGCTTGTTTCAGCTGATATATACCGAGGCTAAATAATATTAATTCTTCTTCGGTCAGCGTAGGAAAGTCATTAAACTCAGCCATATCTGCAGACATGGGCTGGAACTGTGCTCTCATTCTGTTCAAGTTACGTCTGGCGACAAGATCTGCCAGTGTATTGGGCATGTTTATCCTTTCCCGGATTATTTGTAAAAAATCAGAAGCATGGACATTATCTACTATCAACACGTGATAAGCATTTATTAATGCTGCTGCGATTCTAAAATATTCAAACATATAGTGCAATGTTATATTAATATGAACGTTTCTCAACAGGCGGAAATCTCGTTTAAATCGGCCATTTACTACTTCCACAACCCAACGGCAAATAGTAACAAGGCGTGACTTGTTTGCTTGTTCCGTGGTTAGTTGCGTCGCTCCAGGATGCTTTGTCTCCGGCATTTTCCCAGTGTAACCATTTCCTTCAAGAATGGGAACTGCATCTCTGAACCCACGGTCCAAAATAAATACGTCCCCGCTTTGGTAGAACCATTGGAATAATCCATCGCCATGATCACTTTCATTTTCAGCAATATTCTGCATTATCTGCGCATCTGAAGAAGTAGCAGCGTGTGGACCTGAAACTTCTATTATGTGACCGTCGCAGCAGACAAATAAAAATGGTTTTACTAAGTTCCGGAACTTGTGACTACTATAAGATTTTCGTTGAAAAAAGTAGTTTGAGCTTTTTTGGATGTAGATGTATGTGCCGTCCACAATTGTAATAGCTTTTCTTTCTTCGGGAGGACTTTCAATATTTCCAAAAAGACTTTCTGGGATAAGAAGATTCCTACGTGTGACATCTTCCCGAGTCATATGGTCAAACCCCAAATGCATTGGAACAAAGTCTCGCAAAAGTGCTTCTCGGCCAGTCTCAAGCATTCGCGCAAATGTGGATTCGCTCGTTTTAAATATCGTTGCGAGCCTAGCATTTGAGTCTCCAGTTCGGATCTTTGCAAGTAAAGCTGCTAAAATTGTTTTTTTGTTTCTTCTTTGATTTAAGCTCGGAGTGTTGGCCAATAAATCAGAGAATTGTTCAGCAGTAAGACCAGTCCAATCGTGGAACTCTTTGTTATTGATCAATTCATAATGCTCAAAATCTAAAACTTCTGTTTTAATGTGGTTTATTAACAACCTTAGCGCACTAACGATCTGTGCAGAATTAAAATCTTGAATTAAATTGTCTTGCATAGCAAGTAAATGCCATTCATTTTGCTCGAGGTGTTCGCTGCAAACACGACTGTTTTCTGATATGAATACACTGTAACGGCAAAGAACACGTAGAATAATGTTTTCTGGTATTCTGTGTCTTGTTGAGTCTACACAGTGTTGAAATACACAAGAGTTTGCCGTATTACTAGTTCGTACAAATCCAGGTAAAACTGTAGAATGAGGCACAGCGTCAACTTCTTCGTCTGCAACATCAGGTTCTTCGTTGTCAGGTTCTTCCTGCACTTCACGTTGACGTCGGAGATATTGCCGCTCGGCCCTTTGCCAACAAGGTCGGCATATAACATCTGTAGGTTCATTCTGAAAAAAAAAAGTTTATTAGCTTAGTAATATATCATTAAATAAAAAAAATAATATATCTGCGGAGGGCGGGGGGCCCTCTTTATTTGAAAACTTGTGTTTGTTAAAAACACAGCAGCAAATGCGGCTTATGTTATAACATTATGTACATAAGAGTTATGATGTTTGTTCGTAGTAAATATCTTAGGCATATTCGTTCGTTATAGCGATAATATAATCCTCACCTGATGACCCAGTAGATCTTCAATAACAAACTGTGCGATTTCGATGTGTTGTGATTCACGGGATGTCCAACTATAACTTCGGCGATCACCAATAGGCACACGACACGAAATACACAATTGTACGTTCATAATGTCAGATATTAAGCTTCGCTAAATACACTTGATATTATATCGCTCTAAGAACAAGAGATTATTGTCACGATAGCCGTCCGATGTAACCAAAGTTGCATGGATAACTGACTGGCTGGCCGCTGGCTGGCCGCTGGCGTAGCGCGGGCGGGCGGTCGGCAACCAATAACAATGCGCTCACGCACCCAGGTAGCCGTCCCTTAACCCTTTTCATTAATTCTCGGAATTCCATTTGAAGTTTTGAGAGAAAGTAACCTGTAATGTTTGACTCTAAACAGACAACATTCTTTATTATAAAGAATAAATATGAATGTGTTAAATAGTACGATTTTATATCTTGACCACTAGGTTTTGACCTTGAGTATTTTGCGATTATGTACCTAAATAAGTTTTAATATAATATTTTTTTATATTATAATGTCACTCCAATCTTTTTTTAACAACAAAGAATTAATAAAAAAATATTTTATTTTTTATGTTATTACGACGTAACCGTTGTGCGCACAGATTGGACGTCATAGTAAAAAATGATAGAAATTGTGTATTCTATCCGAATATCGTAGTTTTTTTTTCTGGCCGGCACTTTCATTTTTTGGTCCAAAATGAATGATGTCCTTTGGGTCACTTAATTCAGATAGTGGTTTATCTTTTATTTTCATAAAGTCTGCTTCTCTTTCTCTCCTTTCTAAGCTCGTAAAACCGTTTCAACATTTTTCTATTGCTCAGCCATCTGACTTCACAATAATATGTTACGTCGTTATATTCAGCTGATATTTCATCCAAAAACGCCTTAAACTGACGATGGTTAAGCCCTCGGGATCGAAAAAAGTTGATGGTTTTTACTACCACATTCATACATTCTGGAGTCGAATGGACTTAGAACACAAGTTCTGTTGGTGGATAATGCAATGAAGGACTATCAAATCATCTTTTTGTACATTTAATTCTGTTGCTTTTTCATTCAAAATTCCGATGAAACCTTTACGTAAGCCGCCCATAGGTGCACTATCAGTGCATACGGCAAGCCAAAACTTGTGAATACCTTTTGAACTTCAATAAAAATATCCTCTCCTGTAGTGGTTCATTTTAGCGGCTGTAAAGCAAGCAATTCCTCTAACAGTGAACTCCTTATCAACACATCGAATAGATATAGCCAATTGAGGTGTGTCAGACAAATCGATGCTCTCGTCTAATGCTATGGAAAATGATTCAAAACCAGCCATATGGTCAGTCATGTTATTTTTATATCATTAGCCATCATTTCTATACGTCGAACAACAGTTTGTTTTTAACTAATTTTTTCAAATTCATGACACAAATTTACCGCAAACTTCTAACATACACTCCGTGATAAATTCTCCTTCGGCAAATGGTTTTAATGCCTTTGCCAATTTTGAGCTACCTATGAAACTAGCTTTCT
Source organism: Phengaris arion (assembly GCA_963565745.1). Classification (NCBI taxonomy): domain Eukaryota; kingdom Metazoa; phylum Arthropoda; class Insecta; order Lepidoptera; family Lycaenidae; genus Phengaris; species Phengaris arion. The sequence goes on from OY751450.1 coordinate 17,711,048, forward strand.
CAACATTATCAAGTTGTGTTCTTTATGAAACATTTGTTGCTGTTTTTCCAAATATGCAGTAAGCTTCTGGATTTTGTCTGTTCTTAATTGTCCTGTCAGTGAGTGCAGAGTAGCATGCTTAGTTGAGTAATGCCTCTTTATATAGAATTCTTTCATTACTTATTCATTATGCAGCAAACAAATAGGCTTACCATTGTGCAAGATTCAGTCCATTTTTCTTGAAACTGGTACCCTCTGTATCTACTTTTCGTTTCTTTCCACCGGACATCATTTTTGTTTACTTTTCGTTCAATAAACTTAATAACAAACTATAGTTAGTAACCACTCAAGATGCACACAAAGTGACAAAGCAAGTTGACGGCTCGAGCAGTTCGCTAGGATATCGCTTGTCCAAGTTATCACCTCGGTAGCTCAAATCAGCTCAAATAGAACTGAACTAACGTTCGGGCCATCCACCCGCTTATATAGGCAAAATCTGGAATAAACTAAATTAGAATAATTGAGAAGCAATAAATTTTCTGATGTGTCGTCCGTGAGGCGGCAAACCTCAAAGAATTTGATCGAGCAGGCCGAGTGGCGGCGATTATCTAAGAGTGAGGCGGCAAACATCAAAGGATTTGATGTTTGCCGCCTCCCTGTCACTCCCGTGAGTATAAGTACCAAATGTAATATTTTTTTAATTGGGTTTTCTTCAAAATGTCTCGCGGGCCGGGTCTTATCTTACGCGGTTGTTGCCCACATATGCTTTAGACGTTAAGACGTTAGAAAATACTGCCATCTATGCCATCGGTCACACAAACATGGTCATTTATAAGTAATCAAATCGGCAGGGTCATGCCGATTGTACGATAGCCTGTATTATTATCAAAAGATAAATATATGATTGAAGTTCTAAATGCAGAATATTCTTAAAATTAATTATGTTAAATTATAAGAAAAGAAGAACTCAACATAAAATAAAAGACGATTCGAAACCGAAATAATTTATTCGACTATAATTATTATTAAATCATGACAGCTGTGTGCTGGCGATGGGCTCGCGTCACGCGTCTTATCACTCCTAATCGACAATCTCACAGTTACTGTGCTCCGATAAACGTTATATACTTATTAGTAAGTCTCACATAATTAAGTTTATATAATTAGCCAATTTAGACTGCAGGACGCGCCGGGGCGGAGTCGGCGGTGGCCGCTAAGTACGTACAGGGCGTGCGGCGCCGGTGGCGGCCCCGCATATTAATGCAACATAATTATTAAACTAAATAACAAACATACTTATATTTTTGGTTAAATCATATTAAAAGTATTAATTTGTAAACGGCGACTGCCGGGCGCGCTCAGCCTTCCGCAGCTTACGACTTCTTCCTGCGGACAAAACGACATCGTTAGACAAGTATAAAGCAAACCTTGTAAAATATTTGATACGCAACATAACATCTAAGTTTTACGTATCTTTATCAAGTATAAAACTGTTCGCCTTCATTGACATTGTGTTTGTTATGGCGCTATATTCATTATTGTTATTTAGATATTTAGCACATAGGTGAGGTCGCTACTCACTGGTCGGTGTCGGCGTCGGAGTCCTCGGCCTCGGGCTTAGTACGGCGGCGCTCATACACCAGGATGACGGCGCACAGCACGAAAACCTCCGCGCAGATGCCGAGGAACGGCCACAGCGCCGCGTACATGTCCTTCACCCGCAGCGTGGTAGTGGCGGGCTCGGCGCCGGGCGCGCTGCAGCGGTACTCGCCCGCGTCAGCGCGCGCCGCCGCCGTCACCGTCAGCGCGCCGTCCGGCACGCCCTGCTCCGACGCCGCCAGCTCCACGCGCCCGCCCAGCGCCGCGGCCGCCTCCACCCATGTGACGGAGTCGTTGGAGTACTGCCACGACACGCGCGGGTACGGCTTGCCGATCACCTGCGACATAACAATTAAGTTGATTTCACGAGTCTCGTTACTTTATCATTACTTGAATAATAAACCTTTATTTTCTTAAAAACCGTATTATAATTCATATGTCAGACGCTACATTCATAATCCGACCATATCCGACCGATATTAGAATTATTTTCATTTTGACTGTCGATCATTGTTTTCATTAAGTTATTCTCTTTCGTGGTTTTTACTTTAGTTACACATTCGTGACCCAGTACACAGAGAACGGGAGAGTTCGTACCTTGCACTGCACCTTCAGCTTCTGGCCCTCGACGACGTTGGTGTTGGCGGGCACCCGGAGGTGCGGGCGGCCCTGCACCTCCCAGCGATGCAGGTCGCCGCCGACGCTGCAGCTGTAGTTGCCCCAGTCATCCTCCACCGCGCGCGCGATGTGGAACACGGCGCCGTTGTTCTGCAGCTCATAGCGGCCCTTCATCTCGCCCAGGGTGGCGACGTCGGTCTCGTTCTTGGTCCAGGTGAAGGCGAGGTTGGCGGCGTTCGCCAGGCCGCAGGAGAGGGTGAGACTCCCGCGCAGCTCGTACACGACCACCTCCCCGCCCGCACCGACCGTCGCGGGGGACGCAGGCTCCGTCACCGGCACCTCACCTGCGCATAGTCCGAACTATTGAAACCACGTCACAAGCCCACATGCATATTCCTCATAAATTACAGTAAAATCAGCGCTTTAGCGAGGAGCTAGCGAACCTAACCGCGCGCAAGGTCCCCAGTTACTATGTAACGTAACAGTAACTGGGGACTTTTTCTTTCTACTTCTAGGTCCACAAATTGAAATCAAGACGGTAATTTCGTCGTAGTTTATCCGCGATTGCCGCATACGGAGGAGTTGAGCCCCAAAGCGGTTTGTTAGCTATATTGCGCAGTATATATTGCGTTCATTAATAAAAGGAAAGTAAGAATCAGTAGTCAGTACGGTAAACTTGAACGCGCTACAGTCGACATCAGAATTTTACCTTATTTCGACCTTATTCCTGTATAAATATAATAAGGTGCAAAGGCGGTACACCGTAAATAATTCTCGCGAATACCGTGCGACATCACGAAAGTAACCCAAGGCTAATGAAATTTAATATCGCGAACACGTCACAGCGCTAGATCATTATTATTTTGTACACCTTTTATGTCCTTATATTTTATTGAGCGGACTTCATTCATTTATCGAACCGACGGGCTCGTTGGACAGGCGGGTACAGCTCGGAGCGGCTCGCCTTCGCAGTGCTGCTATGCATGTAGTTTAAATATCAAGACCGGGCTAAAGTAGTGTAGGAATGAGCACGCTGACAAGTTTTGGGGGCTAATAACAACATAATATTATGTCACAATATAACTGTAAACATTATCATTAGAGGGCGCAGGGTATAAAAATTAAAAATATATAAAACAGATTACAAAAGACTTTAAATTCGATTGATTTCGTAGTCTAATCTAAGTAAGTCAGTAAGGATTGGCGGCGTTATCAGTACAATCAAGCAATAAGTGGTCGGTGACCGACACTGGCGAGTGGCGACACATATCGTATGTCTCAGTGGATTGTGGAGGATTGTCGAGTGTAACTCGCGTCTCGCTACGAAACAGGGTCATCGATCTAGCGGCCCGATGCGGCGATGCGGCGACGCGACGCCGCGTGCCGCGCCGACCGCATGTTTTAACTAAGTTTTTAAAAGCGACTAGCTTATGCCCGCGGCTCCGCCCGCGTAATAACAGTATCCCACGGAAACACTGTTATTTTTCGATTTTGTTTTAATTCAGAGCCTAAACTACTACCATACCAAATTTCAGCAAAATAAGTTCAGTAGTTTTTGCGTAAAAGAGTTACAAACAGCCATCCATCCTCACAAACTTTCACATTTATAAAAGTAGTAAGCAAAATGTTACAAAATATGAATAGGTTAGCACCCCCTACCAGTAAAAGATGTCTGATAAATTAAGTTACCTCTTAATGGGGATCAAAAAAGCTACGTCCTGCTGTACTGGAATGCACTGTTAAATGTTATGTCATATTATGTGAGCAGTGAGACACCCCGAGCAAGTGTGGTGTAAATGTAATATAGTATTGTAATTTGTAATGTAGAGCTCAGCATTAGTATCGCCAGCCAGGCAGTGTGTGTCGACTGTCGGGCGTCCTCTTGTATGACGTATCTAGCATAGCACCTTATCATCGGGCCTTGAGCTCACGAAAACAGCCGATTGACGTAAAGACGCACGTTATCTCGTGCACTACCGCATTAGTATGTATATTAAACTAATTGTATCTAAGTCTTCGTTTATTCAATAAAAATTAATAGATATCTAAATCTCTATGTAAAGACGTATTTAAATTCTTCGTGAATCGTGTTTTTGTTAAAAATACTGTACATATTCATAAAGTAAGTACAATAGTAATATCCAGTACGCGCTTACAATAAAAACATACTTAAATAAAATCGACTCGTCGCAACGTGAGAAAATCACAAAGTTTCACTAATAAAGAATACAGTAGGATACATAAATTAATAAATTATGTACGTGAATGATTCTCACAAAATCATCTTGAGACTTGGCATCACAGCATACGAATTTCTCGTTTGCATTTAAATCGTAAATAATAATTTATCATGTTATTGGGACAGAGATAAATATAAGCGAAGAGACATCTACTCACTACAGTTCTGTTCATAGTTATTTTACCTCTGACCTCTTAAGGATCTCTCCCAGAAACTCTGAGGTACAATAACTCTGAATGGACTATTGCCACTACGCCCATACAGCCTGCAAAGTACTGACTACACAAACAACACATCACAACATACACTAGGCTAGGACAACAGCACATACCGACTGCAGGTACTACACTGTGCACCACCATGGGGTGGTGTACACCTGCCTTCATGGCCGCAGGAACACGGAGGGCAGGTGCATGTTGTAATACCCGCTTCACAGTTCACACAACTTGAGGAATTATGTGATAATGTCATAATTGTGATATCAATAAAAACTTACATGATTGAGTATAATATATATGTGTGGGGGTGTCCATTGATTCATGTATAATAATAGCATTTTGAAAAAATAATGACAAAAATATGAAAGTTTAGTTTTCATACTGAAAAAATGGTTTGATGATTATAATTCCATCTTTCTACAAGTATTAAAATACTAAAAGTAACTTATCTTCTAGATCCCACAACAATCTTTTAAATTCCTGAGGTTTGTTGTGTGTGACATCCAAATGCAAAGATAAGTACTATAATATATTTTATGAACTACACTTTTATAGCAAACCAATAAGCATAATAATTAATGTATTTTACATTAATTAATATGATTATGAAACATTTTTTAAATGTATACTTATGCTTAAATGGGCATACTGTATACAACAATTAAATATTTAAGCTCCCATAAAAAAATATTTGTGAGGATAATCCCCACTAGGTCAGTGCCCAGAGAAATCCAGCTAAAACTTGATACTTACTATATTTGTAAAATAAAACTATCGCCTATCTATCGTAAAAAGTGCAAGTGAAATTAAAGGAGTAAATAATAAAATAACAGACTATGAATACGACAAAAAAGAAGATAAACTATCACCTATCTACAAGAGGACGAGACTGACGCGGCACGCGGCTACATAGTACAAGCCCTACGCTAACAGCGAGTACAGTAGAGTGCGCATTGCTAGCTACATCAAGCGAGGCTCATGCAGCGGCGCGCGCGGTACCGGCTGCGGCAGCGGCGACGGGCAGCACGACGACGCGCACGCGGTGGTCACGCGCGCGGCTGCACGTGTAGAGGCCGGCATGGTGCGCGCGCGCGGCCGGCGCGGTGAGACGCGCAGCTAGGCGCGCGTCAGCGGCGGCCTCCGGCTCCGCACGCATGTCCGGGGGCGGCGCGGCGCCGTCGCGCTGCCACTCGGCTCGCTGCTCGGGCCGCAGCCGGCACTCCACCGTCAGCGGCGCGCCCGCCGCGACCGTCACGCGCGTCTCGTCGCCCGCGCCCTCTGCGCGCCACACGCACGTCACTCCATCCGCATCAACAACGCACTTATCTCGCCGCTTTCTCAGCCGCCAGTGTTTAAGATAAGTTCTCTTTCGGAAAGAGAACATACAATAGGAAAAGCCTCGAGGAGTGCAGCCAGTAAACCTACCATGACATCGCCAATGCAAATCCGCCATATAAGTTACTACATGCTACTTAATCATGAACTGCTTGCATTAGTTACTCCATACTCCCTAAACAGTATCAGTATGATATTATACTTAGGTTACTTTTCAGAAATAGAAGAAGCCGTAACCCAATTATATAAAAAAGGGTCAGAATTTTCTATAGGACATTAGTCCCTAGTTCCTACCTTTAAATATTACTAGCAAATAATTCATGTTGTCCATAAATTTTAAACTTTTGTAGCTTGTCATGTTAAGGCATATTGTGCGTTGGTGCTATTAGTGCATGATAAAACACACACCTAGTACTATTGCCCTGAGACTGTTGCTATATCTCTTCTCAAAATCACCCCTGTACTTAGACAACGGAAGCATGACTGCTGGCTGCTGGTTAATCTCTCAGCATAATTTATAAATCAGTAATTTTCATTTTATAAATGTAGCAACTAAAACTCAAATCACACCGAAATGGTGCAAAATCAAGCAAAACTGTGTTTTATAATAATAAAGATAAAGTTTAAAATTATATGACAGTTATGCTGCTGGCCGGTCTGCTGCCATTTCAGTGTAATTTGAGCCTTACTTTCTACTGTTAAGGTTAATTCAAGTTCTACATCAAAACCCGGGAGTAGAGATATGACATTCATCATTAACAAGTAGTGTTTAAGTAAAGTTATCTTACTCAGTCATTAAATAATGTTTGTAATTTTATGTGCGCAGTTAACAAAAAGATTAATAAACTTTTTAACAGTACATATTGAATGAATATGTTTTATTTTCAGATTCACAAAATTAGATAAAATTGTTAAGTATTTATTTTGTTTCACGTTGCTTGTCAGGTCTTGTCAGGGTTCTTCTTGTTGTATCAAATTTCTCACTGCACTGGACACATTTCAAGGCTTGTTTTAAAGGCTTTGTGAATGAGTAAGATCTACTTTTACTCTAAAAACCTAGATCTACTAGGTTTTACCTACTGCTTTGCCTATTCAAAAAGTAGCAAAGGATGTGTTTATTGTATTGTGTTGTTTATAGCATGAAATGTTATATTTTAAAGATGTAATTACTAGTGTCCTAATTATTTGTCTTCAATTATCATACTTTATCTAAGGGGACAAGGTGATATTTTATCCTGATGAACATAAAATATAATTTAACAAATAAAAGACAAATCTCTGATTCCACACAAAATGTTGCATACACATTTTCCTTAAATTTCCTACGACTCCTGTGTATTGTATTTTGAACTACGCTGACAATGTCTACTTTGGTCTGATTTTACTAATTTCCATTCTATATGCATAATATAATTTGTGTTTTTGGACATTCTTGTTGGGTTTCACTGTAGAGCTGAGTAAATAAAGTATTTATCTGTCTCTTTCAACAAGTGAACAATATTTGTTGAGATTATACTACTTATTTATTATACTACTTCATATTCCATTGTTTATTCTATTTAAGATAAACATGATTACTGTAGCTGTTTTCCTGAATTGTTAGATAAATATATTATACATATTGTATAAACATATTGTACCTTGTCTGTGAATGATTAAATATAATTTTATGAAATACATAAGCTAAGAATATCTTTAAAAATTACACATTTTTACTTATTAAATAAAAAAAAACAAATAGCTTTATCAAACCCTTATTAATTAACGACCTCATTATTTAATTAATGACATTACGACACAGACTGGCCATTTGCTCTCCACTCTCAATACACCAACAGATTTTCATTAAATTGAATCTAGTAATCTTATGTCACACAAATATACAATAAATAAAAATAGATTTCAGTTTTATGCGCTCTATGCCACTCCTAAAAGAAAAAGTGTGAGGTGTGTAAAACAAAGCCTAAATGTCTTCATGACAGAATATATTAGACTAGGAAAATATCCTAACTGCATACAATAACGCAGCAACAAAGTCCTTGGCACACCGAGCGGCTGAGCAACTCACGTCTGATCATGACATCATGACATCACCACATTACTTTACTCTCATTCGGGACAGTACATGACCTAATACATAATGTTCTCCATGCAAATTAACAAACGTAATTACTCACTTTGTGCTTCTGAGGGAATCACACTTGCTAAAAATAGCAGCGCCACTGGGAAACAATAAACCATTCCGCCCATTCTTCACCGAGTATTCTGCACTACTAGGAAATAAAAATAGCCCAACCGCCGTAGGGCTTGAACTGTCTGGCTACTAGGTTTGACAAATAATAAATTGATCACGATCTTCCTGTTAAAATAGGTTGGCGCAATGGATGGTATTACTACTGAGGTTGGCGCATCGCAAATCGCACCAATCGCACCTCCAGTCCTATCGCGCACGTCACAATTAGTGTTGCTAATAATTAAAACAAGGATTCGTCACCGAGTAAAACCACCAACCACTTCATTTTGTGAAGAAATATTTTGATAATACAATGCCATATACGTATAAATTAGTACCTATGTAAAAGCAATTATTGTTGTTCTTAAACTTTACTGTAACGCAATTTTTTTAAATTACTTCGACAAGTAGGGTAGTTTTTGATAGGCTTTGGCAACACAGCCTTTTATTTCATATGATTTTGCCCCAGATTATAATACCGAGATCTCGAAATATCACGCTCCTTTTCATGAAAGATAAATAATGAATGTTGCCTAGAATTTTTTTCCTATACTCGAAGTTAGACAAGATATTAATAAAGAATCTAGAACCCATTTTCGTATATCTAAAAATAACGAAGATACAAAAATTTTAATTTGCAATATGAAAGAGAGCGATATATCGGCCTGTGACGTCACGAGCTGCACCCGCCATACATTTGATTATATAAAAGGTATGGCGGTGGCAACTTGTGACGTAACAAATCGTTTGGCGAGTCTAGGGGTGTTTCCCTAGAGGAATGTTGAAGTTGGGTGTTCTTAAGTTCAAAAAAACAAATCGGAACTCATGGAAATACGATAGCAGTAACCCATTCAAAGTGTTGTCATTATAATAAAATATATTATAATTAAATAAAACAAAATATAGTTATATTAACACAATTTTATAGCGTGTGTAAAGTGTACAATCAGCGGTAATACTAAGCAAGCGTTAATGTACGACTCCACTCGTAGAGCGAGAAAGTGATGTGCAATATTTTTTATGCTTATAATTTTAATCGCGTCAATCTAAATACCTATTTCATTTCGATTTATGATCTCTTATGTAATAATCCTATGTAATAATAATAAGTAATCAACAATTTTAAAATTTAATTTATAAAAATGTGATATTCAAGGATATTCCACACTAGTAATCACCTATTAATCACCAGCTGCGTTTGAACTTTTTAAAACATTTTTTTTTATATGGCGACTAGCATGAAACTATTGCCAGTGTCAAGTGTTAAAGATAAGGAAACTAGTCGCGGTAAAATGTGATAGGAGCAACATGAAAACGAGGGACGGAAATTTTGATAAGCATACCATCAGGAAAATAATATCATATGAAATATACAAATTATTATGTACAATAAATAATACAAAAATAAAATAAATACTTATTTACAAACTTAAATCATTGATTAATATAAATTCACATAAAACACTGAAATATTTGACAGGATTATATAATAAACACATCATACAAGTAGGAAAGGGAACATGAAGGGAGCGCAAAGAGGATAAAAACGAAGTATGATCACGTAAAGGACACGGAAAAATATGTGATCTAAAGTTCCCGTATCCTCCCCGCAATCACACGCATCATTATTTAAAATGCCAATTCGTGTTAAATGATTAGGAATACACATAATATGTCCCAATCGCATTCTTATTATCGACGAAATTACAAGTTTGGAACTATTGATTTTATTAAACCAAGACTTTTTGGTATTATAGGCTGAAATTTGTACATACGATTACCCTTATGTTGTCCAACATAAGGGTAATCGTATGTAAACTCCCAACACTTATTCCAGTCATCGTATAAATTAACTGTCGGTAAATTTAGAAGGTCGTAAGGATAGATTTTAAATGGATGAGTGTCACCACTGCACTGCATCCTTAGTTAAATTATCTGCCTTTTCATTGCCTAAGATTCCTGAGTGGCTAGGAACCCAAGAAAATGATACATTATATCCCTTTTTATCACATTTATATAGAAACCCAATTTTAAAAGTTAATCAAAAATTTTCGACATTTTTACTTTATAAATTGAGTCTTAAAAAATTCAAACGTCAAATTGAAGCTTTCGTACACAATCACGTCTTTAGTGCAATGTTAGTGACATCTTAAATTTACAGAAAATAATTGTCATCCTTACTATAATATCTAATATATAAAATTTCCATGTCACAATGTTAGTTACCGTACTCCTTCGAAACGGCTTTACTGATTTTTACCAAATTTTATATGCATATTCAGTAGGTCTGAGAATCGGCTACTGGGTATTTTATATATTGATAAGTGCATTTGTTGAATGAAAAATAGTAAATTATTACAACTCGAGACTGACGGCGACCATATTGTTTGTGTGACGGGATAGCGATCGACGTTGCCATGGTGACATACTTATTTAGTCACTTCAATAAAATAATATGGGCAAAATACTTAATATGGCAAAGCAACGTTTGCCGGGACAGCTAGTAATATTATAAATGTGAAAGCGTGGATGTTTGTTACTCTTTCACGCAAAAACTACTGAACGGATTTCGATGAAATTCGGTATGGTAGTAGTTTAGACTCTGGATTAAAACATAGGCTACTTTTTATCCCGAAAAAGTAGTGTTCCCGAGGGATGCTGTATTTACGCGGGCGGAGCCGCGGGAAACAGCTAGTTTTTAATATATCAATCACATCACATAATGAAATGGCAATAAACCACCAAAATCACAACCACAGTACAAAAACCTATTGACTTTAGTCAAAGAATATAAATAATGAAATAAATTTTTAATACTAACGTACTTTAGTGTTCCTTCTGTGTATTTTCTTTTTCAAAGTTAAAAGCTTTATTTTTGGGACTCATCGTATGTGGGCCAACACGTTGGGTCACCGGACAGTATATCAGTTTCTTTAGGCATAATAAACTACAAAGAAGACAAATTAAATAATTAATTAAATTACAAATTAAGTTTTACCGGGTGGGTGACGTTGTGGATTTTGTATTTCCTTCATAAATTTTTGTTAATTCGGTTCTAATGTGTGATATTGGTAGAATATTAACTATTAAATATTCTTTAACGTGCACAAGTGTGGCAAGTGGTACAACTTCAAAAACCGTACTACGTTGAGGTCCTCCAAAATCCCCCTAAAAACTTTCAGTAAAGCTTCTACCACTTTACTGAATCGACTTGACTCATTGACTGCACTGACTATCTATTTGGACTTACTTGACTTTAGACTTGACGATTTAGGAATACGGTGTTGAAAATTGAAACGAAAATTCTATTTCCCGCCTTTTTAACTTTACACTGGCAAATGGTTTAAGCCGACACCATATATTTAAATTTTAAAAAAAGAAAAAGAAGAAGAGTAACATAATTCAAAATAAGCGGTCAGTACAGTAAGTACTCAGACAAATTGATTTTGATACGAAAATAACAAAATTTTAGATAATTTTATTCAATATGAATAGTATTAAATTACATGTAGAAATAGTACAAAAAAGGAACAGCGTTGCAAACAAGTCTTTTATAGTCGACGCAGTTAAGGGTTTTCTTTCCAATTACTCTTCCATAACTCCGGGTGCAACCATTCACAATTATGAATTTGAAGAGAATCCAAATCTTAAGGAACATGTGGAGTGCATTTCATTTTGCGATGTGGAGCAGGACTCCGAAATAATAGGAACGGAAGCAAATTTTATATACCATGTTTACACACTGGACACTTTCGGCGTGGAAACCGACACCATGACGGACACTGCGTCGGGCGAGGAGTTATCTGCGGCCGACGTCTGGGCGCTGCCGGCCGAGGAGTTTCACGGGTTGTGGGAAAGCTTAGTGTTCGATTCGAAGCTCAAGGAGGATTTGCTAAAATTTGTGGAAACTGCTTTCGAATTCACCGATCTCGGAGTGGATCCGAATGTCATCAGCTGGAACAGAGTCGTCCTGTTGCACGGTCCGCCCGGGACCGGCAAGACGAGCCTCTGTCGGGCGCTCGCCCAGAAGCTGGCCATACGACTCGGAGATAGATTTCCTCGAGCTCGTCTACTTGAAATCAACGCACACGGTCTCTTCTCGAAATGGTTTTCGGAAAGCGGAAAACTCGTGGCGAAACTGTTCGATCGCATACGAGAGATAGTCGAGGATCCCAAGATGCTGGCATGCGTGCTGGTGGACGAGGTGGAGTCGCTGGCGCACGCGCGCCGCGCCTCTCTGGCGGGGCTGGAGCCGTCGGATTCGATCCGCGCCGTCAACGCAATCCTCACGCAGTTAGACCGGCTCAAGAGGTACCCCAACGCGCTCGTGTTGACCACGTCTAATGTGACGGGCGCCATCGATGTAGCGTTCGTGGACCGCGCTGACATCAAGCGGCACGTGGGCCCGCCTTCGGAGCGCGCTGCGTACGAAATCCTGCGCGGCTGCTGCGGCGAGTTGATGGCGCGCGGCGTGGTGGCGCCCCGCGAGCAACTGTTCGCTCTGCGCGTGCTGGAGGCGGCGCGCTTTGCGGACACGGACGGCTCGCGCGCCTCGCTGCACCTGTGGGCGGCCGCGCGTGCCGCCGCCGCGCACTCCATATCGGGCCGCGCGCTCCGACGTCTGCCTTTTCTTGCCCGAGCTCTATACAGTGGAGCTCGGCCGTCCCTTTCACAATTTATAGAGGCTCTGCATACTGCATTGACAAGTCATTTGACCGATGCCAGTGACTTAGCAAAGGGCGATTTACCAACAGAAACTTGATAAATTATAATATGTTATAACACACTTGAGTTCTATGTGATATGGTAGGAAGTATAAGTAATGGACTACCTATTAGTTATGTAGCTTTACTAATTGTGATCTGCTTGCTGTTGATATTATATTGACTGTGTTAATGAATTCATGTTACTTTGTAAATATAACAATAAGTTATTGTACAATCACTGTTTTTAATTTTTATGTATGTCTACCATAAATGAAATGTTATAATATGTATCTGTACTGAACTATTATCAGTATATCATAATAATTATTTGCTAAACCCAAAGTTAATTATTGGTTTAATTGAAAAGAAAAACCTGCATTAGATAGTCCATATTTCATGTATTATCAATGAAGTCTATAGGTGATTTTTAATTTATATTGAGGATAATAGGTACATAAAATAGAGCACTATGGCATCTCAATCGACTCTTTTATAATGGTAAAAAAAATCTGTACCACAAAATTTTTCACTACCAATTTAAAATTATTATTTACTGATTAAAACAAAAAAAAAATAAAAAAAGAAAAGAAAAGAAAATTGATTGTCACCATCACTCAGTACATAGGTTGTATGTGTAGTATGACATATAGGTTTTACATTAATTATCCAATAAGGTAAGTAGGACAAATAGAGCAAGCTGACAATCCAGTCAGTCACATATATCAAGTAGACATAAAATTGTCTTTACACCATACATAGCAGACATCGGGAGGCGTAAAATAAACGAAGTTGTATTTCAAATTCATTATAATAATTAAGCGAGGTCGATGAGCGGAGGCGCGTCACCGGCCGATGATCCACAGCATGTTGAGGCCGGCAGGTCCGAGGTGCAAGCGGCGCAGTGCGGGCGGGTCGCGACGTGCGGCGGCCGCCAGCAGCAGCAGCAGTGCGTGCAGCAGGTTGTTGCGGCCGCCGCCCACTGCGTGCGTGGCACCGCCCAGCCGTAGCGCAAACTGCGGAGGCCGCGCGCGCACGCGCACCACGCCCGGCCCGTCCGCGCCCTCCGCCCACACGCCCACCGCCGCCGCCGCGCCCCCCGCCCCACCCGCCGCCGGCGTCTGGCTGTCCAGGTACGTGGCGAACAGGTGCAGCAACAGGTCGGCGTCGGTGGGGTGCGCCGGCGTCCACCCCGCGCCGCCGCCGTCCCAGCGGTACGCGCTTAGGCACCCGCCCGTCGCCAACTCTGCGGTTAAATATATTTTCACGCTTTTAAATCATTATTTCCCCGAGAACTTATATAGGTACTCACTACGAATTGTCGATTTCGAGATATAACATACTTTTCTTGGCAAAGCGCCCTCTAGTTTGTGATTTTGTGTTCTTATACGAAATACTTTTATCATCGTTAAGTATAATTTTTCGTGAAAAATAGATTATGTATAATATTCCATTATTTAAAAAAACAAGTTAATTATTTAACTACTTATTTTCTCAGACTGTGAAAAATGTGGAACAAAACTTGAGAGGTGTCAAGGGACACCCGGATGGAACGAAGTTCCTTTCGATTAATTAGTGATGGAATTGTAATAAAATTTTATTTTTTTAAAACTTTTTAAGTTATAATTAACTTTAAAAGTTAATTATAACTTAAAAAGTTTTTTATTATTAACAAATATAATGTAATATAAACTTAATCAGTAGGCTCAATTTTAGTAATAATTGAAAGAGATGGATATGAAAAAATTTAAAAGTATAACCCAAATACGCAAATTAATAAACACGCGTATTAAAAAATACGCGTAAAAGCAAATTTCTCGCGGGACCGTACATTTTGTCACGATGAAAAGAAGTCTTATACTTCCCCGTGGACTATAAATGAATCTATTCTATATTTATAATATACTAGCTTTTGCCCGCAGCTTCGCTCGCGTGGGAGTGTTCGTGGCAAAAAACTCTTTTTAAAATTTAGAATGGGTCTAGTAACCTATGTTTAAAAGATAGACATATCTATACCATCGCGATTCGAGGACTTTTTTGTAGACCGATAAAAGAGAAACAATCCCACCATACATTGTTTTGTTATTTATCTCCAACGACTAAGGTTAGGCAGCGTTTTCGATAAAAGTTCCCAGACGGCTTAATGTTATTCGACACCTTCAACAAGTAGTTTTTGAGATCACCGGGAACATACAGACTGATAGACTCGGCGGGGCACATAATTAGTATAAATTAAGTGTCCTATGTCCGTCTCCTGGTTATAAGCTACCTCCCAGCTATATATATATATATATATATATATATATATATATATATATATATATATATATATATATATATATATATATATATATAAGAAAGACGTGTTACACTATTTATAACTCAAGAACGGCTGAACCTATTTGATATTTTGTATATATATAGATACTAGTTGTCCCAACACACGTTGTTCTGTCGCACCTATAAAGTAGTAGTTTACACTGGATTAACACATCGGCTACTTTATATTGCGGAAAAATGTACGTACAATATTTGTTTTTGCGCGTACGAAGTCAACGGCTTAACCGATTTGAATACAGTTTTCACTAATGCGTAATGGTTTGCTCCACTTAAAATTTAATGTTTGTTTAATTTCAATCGGTTCTTATGAACCAATATATTTATATATATAAAAGTTATGTCAGTCTAAAGAATATAACACATAAAATGCTATAGAATAACTGATCAGTTGAATTGGCTGAAACTTCACATAGGTATTACCTAATTATTGATGTATATTAATACTAGGAGTAATAAGTGAGAAGTTCTATTATTATTCCGTATTATTATTACTCCGTGCTATTACTATATTGCAGTAGGTATATTTGCTAAAGGAGTTTTTTGCCACGAACACACTCCCACGCGGGTGAAGCTGCGGGCAAAAGGTAATTATGAATATAAATTGATGAAATTTGGCATAGTTATAGATTGTTCCGATGAACCGATCTCGGTTTTAACATCATAAAATAAGAATAATTTTATATTTTAGGGGTGGCTCTCCATCATGTGAAGTGGGGATGAAAAATAGTTTTTCATTCTACCCCATCGTTTTCAAAATTGCTTTTAAAATAAAAGCAAGGTTTCATACCTGACTTTTTTACAAAGTCGACCATTTTCAAGTAATAGGCATCCAATGTGGTTTATAAGTTAGTCCCTTCCCCCTGGCATTTCTAAACTATAGGAGATAGAAACTTGTAATTTTCCATGCTGATAGATCATGCTAAAAACTCTTTAGGAAAATTATGTTACGCGTAGGTACTCCTTAGGCATGTAAAAACCTATTACGCGTACTCCTTAGACATGTCCCGACATGCTCTTGGTTAGGTTATTATAATATAATAACCATGGATAATCTTATATATTATATAAGATTATCCATTACTTTGTAATTTGTAATTTTCCATATCAAATCACACATTTTATAAAGTATCCTATGTCCGTCTCCTGGTTCTAAACAAAATCGGTTCAGTCATTCTTGAGTTATAAATTGTCTAACTAACACGACTTTCTTATATATATATATATACAGGGTGTTTTGCACATGGACCGACATGATTTTTTGGGGGGTGGGGGGGGTCATGTGCTATTTTCCCCCGTGAGACCCAATATCCTAAGTCTCACGGTAGTCTAGATATGTTTTTTTTTAATTTTTTTGAAATCTACCCGAAATCTTGCCTTTAAATCGTCCTAACTTTTTTGTTTGTGGTTATAATACCACAAAACAAAGTATGCTTGTATTCTACAATGTTTTCTAATTCTAAATAAATCATTACATGTTACAATTGATATCCACAAAAAAACTTCTGAGCTTTCAAAGTGGTAAATCGGTGTAAATGTTATGAAAAGTGACAACTTATCAATTCATTTAAAAAAAAACTAAAGTTCATTTTGAATTTAGCTTTTTATTAAAAAGTTCTTTACTTATTACCCTTTCTAACGATATGCTACATGACAGAAATAATACATCAGGGGTCGACCTAAGAGATACTTTGTTGCTAGGGTCAAGATAATGAAAATACATTTTTTATGTTAAGTTGTTTTTATTAAATTAAAATTACAAAGTTTGCTCGAATTGGCCGCCTCCACACCTTATGCATGCACGACACCTTTTTCTTATTTCCGAGGTTGTAGTTAAAAGCCGCATTTCCTCTTGCATTTTTACGAATGCTGTGTTTATTCGTTCCACTAAAATTTCTTTTGTGGGCACCTCTGTTGCATACACTAACTCTTTTGCACGTCCCCATACGTAGAAATCCAGGGGTGTTAAATCTGGGGACCGTGCTGGCCATGGAATGGGGCCAGCTCTACCAATCCACGAGTTTGGAAATGCATTATTTAAATGCTCTCGTACCGTTCGTTGGTAATGTGCCGGACAGCCATCATTTTGAAAAACAATTGGCACATCTTCTAAAACTGGTAGTACCAGTTCAGGTAAATCATTTTGAAGAAACTCTAAATAATTGTTTCCATTGAGTCGTTCTGGCAAAAAATATGGGCCGACAAGATTTCGCCCAATAACACCAGCCCAAACATTTACGCTGAATTTTCGCTGAAAGGAAGTCTGCCTTTTTTTGTGCGGATTTTGGCCCCTTTTCTCCCAGTGATGCAAATTGTGCAGATTTGCTATGCCTTCATGGCTAAAATTTGACTCGTCAGTCCATAAAATTCTTTTCAAAAAGTCGCTATCTTCAACATCTGTGTGCAATAAAAATCGGCAGAACTCTAACCGTCTTGCATTGTCACCCTCTTCGAGACCTGGAACAATGAATGAAATCCGTGAGTTTGTGGTAATAACTGCATAAACGCGATATTTCTTTCTTTTAATTGAGCTCACGCAAAGAACTTCTTCAGTTGTCCGAGAAACATAGCAAGAAAGGAATTCAACGAAACAATTACAACAATAAAAAATAAAAAATAATAAGAGTAAAAGTGAACACATTAAGATTTGAAATCAAGTAAAATGTTTTAATGTCACATTTTAAATAAGTAGTAAGTACTGTAAGTTGTTACCTTGAACAGGAGTGTAATGAAATGCGTGCCTTCCATCTGCCCGAAGAACGGACCAGACTTTCCAAACTGATACGTTAAGTCCGTCAGCAACAACTCGTATGCTTGTTGTAGGATCGTCATCAAAAGCTTGAAGGATTCTCTCATCAACTTCAACATTATGTTGCCTCACATTCACTCGGGGCTCCCGAAAGTTTAAGTTTCCGGTCTCCCTCAGACGTCGATAGGTAGTTGAGAAGGTCTCGTGGTGAGGTAACCGTCGATCAGTGTAGCGTTCTTGATAAATTCTTCGCGCTTCATGCGAATTGCAATCAGCTTTACCATACGCCAACATCATGTCAGCATACTCCTCGTTACTGAAGTTCGCCATTGTAACGAATACGCAAAGATAAACAACAAAAACGTAACAGTTCAACAACAGATTTAACAAAAAAACAATAACAAGACTTTAATTTGATTACGATAGAACAACGGGAAAAGTACGGGCACTTCGAATCGCAGAGTAATCTCGACTGATTCCCGGCAAGTGACCTTCACTCACTTTCAACTCGATAGACAAAGACAACAATAACTGTACTACTAGTAAGAAAGGGACTAACTTTTTACCTGCTGCTTGATAATCCGCGTTGACTGGTTACATTGTTCAAACCAGTTACATTGTTAGAGTGCGTGTTCAGGCAAACGAAGCTTAATTTGACCACTTTAAGAATGGTTTCTTATATCATGTAGCATATCGTTAGAAAGGGTAATAAGTAAAGAACTTTTTTAAAAAAAGCTAAATTCAAAATGAGCTTTAGTTTTTTTTTAAATGAATTGATAAGTTGTCACTTTTCATAACATTTACACCGATTTACCACTTTGAAAGCTCAGAAGTTTTTTTGTGGATATCAATTGTAACATGTAATGATTTATTTAGAATTAGAAAACATTGTAAAATACAAGCATACTTTGTTTTGTGGTATTATAACCACAAACAAAAAAGTTAGGACGATTTAAAGGCAAGATTTCGGGTAGATTTCAAAAAAATTAAAAAAAAACATATCTAGACTACCGTGAGACTTAGGTTATTGGGTCTCACGGGGGAAAATAGCACATGACCCCCCCCACCCCCCAAAAAATCATGTCGGTCCATGTGCAAAACACCCTGTACTATATATATATATATATATATATATATATATATATGTGTGTGTGTGTGTGTGTGTGTGTAGATAGGTACTTATTTTAAACAAATATGTTGATCCATAGGGCAACAGATGCGAACCTGTGATGCGGCGCACAAGGTAGGTCTGGTCGGGGAAGGGCTCGAGGAATGGCAGCAGCGGTCGAAGCTGCGGCAGCGCGGCGGCTGCGGCGCGTAAGCGCTGCGGCGGCACTCGGCCCGCCCGCAGCGCGCTCGCCTCGGCCAGGCCGGCGCGTGCCAGCGCCGCGTCCGCCGCCACCAGCTCACGCACCAGACGCTCCAGCACAGTGGCGTGCAGCCAGCGCCGCAGGTTGAGGTTCCACTGCGTGAGGCGCTGCCCGTCCAGCTGCAGGTGTGCCTCGGCACCGACCGGCGTGCTGCTCTCGGGCGCGGTGGCGGCGGCGGACGACGCCAGGCGGTAGGGCGCGCTCGCCACGGGCGACGCCCACGGCCCTACCGCGACCGCGCCCGCATCCGATTCCGCGTCCTCCAATTCTGCGCGCCGTCTGTGAATGTATGGCGTCAGTTTATCAATGTAGTTAGAACAGTATATGCTAGCATTCAGTGGCGAAGGTTTCTCTTCTGGTTCTCCTTCATAGGAAAGCCCTAGCTTGTATAATAGGCAGGGATTTGGATGAGGGTACTTCAAAAGGTAAGTGGTAAGTGAAGCCGATAGGAATAGAGTTATAGAAGCACCACGCCACTCCTAGCATTTCATTAGTTAGCGGCTATAATGCTGCTTTGTAAAGAAAAGCAGCATTATAGCCGCTAACTTGAACACCGCTCCGCGCCACTCGGAGTCGTGATTGAGGAAGCTGCAGCGGCCTTTAGGCCTACCTAGGTTAGCAGTTACCTAGGTTAGTCTTATATCGATAGGATGGTAATATAAAATACATTCACTTACTTGAGATAAGCGGCTAGGGACTGGGCGTCGTCGATGAAACGATCCTGTGTTGCGTCGAACGCTCGCACGTTGGCGCTCGGCGAGTGCGGGGAGTGCGTCTGGTGCGGCGCGAGCGGGGAGGGCGGCGAGGGGGGCGTGGCGGAGCGGGAGGGCGGGGCGGAGGTACGCCACGCGCGCGGCGACAGCGATAGTTCCGCGTCGCTCACCGACCACTCCGCGCTCTCGCTCACACCCGACACGCTGGCGTTCTGCTCCGACACCACAAACGACGAGTCTGTCAAAAAATCACAACCACAGTGAGATCATAATATATATGGTGGTTTTGTGAAAATTTTAGACTGTAAAATAGTTTTAGGCCGATTTTAACGTCTGTGTATGCTCCAAATAAAAATGTGTGTGACACAAATGCATAAGTTTATTGTCACATAAAATAATAAAGCACTTTATTCTGTGATTAAAAATAGAATACAATTTTACAATTTTTTTTTATTATAATTACAGGATATCTTTAATCTCAGTGTGCCTTTTGGCATAGGCCTTCTCTAACAGTTTCCATTGCTGTCTGTCTTGGGTTATTCGTCTCCACTTTGGGCCAGCAGTCACTTTAATATCGTCTTTCCACCTTCGACGTTGTCTTCCGTGGTTTCTTTTCACATCTCTTGGGTACCATTCTGAAACTGCCTTGCTCCATTTTCCGTGTTTATCGCACATCATATGTCCGGTCCACCTCCATTTTTTGATGGTTAATTAGCTGTAGAATATCGCTCAATTTTGTTTTTTCTCTAATTTCGGCATTAGTGACTCTGTCTCGGAGTTTCACCCTAACTATGCTGCGCTCCATTGTTCTTTGGCATTTGGAGAGTTTATTAGAGAGAGCATGAGAACATGGGCACATACACATTTCTCTTTTTATCATCCGTCATATTTTACATTACTCTTTTATATTTATTTACATTATTTACATCTATAGATTTACATCCTTGGCATTTTACATTTCTTATTTATTTCTATTTTAACATTACATTATTCTCTCTATCATATTTTACATTTCTCTTATATACTTATTGACATTACTTTCTATTACATTTATTTATTTAATTATTTATTCTATTTTTACATTACTTCACATTACATTCATTATTGGGGATTTCTATTCACTTCAATTCATTTCAATTTCACTTTACCCTTACATTTCTGTTTTAATTTATATCATGTTTAACTATTATATTATTTTCCTAGCTCCATCATTCTTTCTCATTCATCACTCATTCTTCTTGTTTTAGTTCCAGTCAATCTCAGTTAAGTCCCCTCGTCTATTCATCCAGGTCGAAGTGTCCGCCCCGACAATTCGTATGCTCAGGATTCATACTCATATGAATCCTTTGCATTCTTTGTGAGACTCCATGGCGCGCACATACGCTTATAGTCCAGTTTTCGGTTACTATGGCTATATATGCTATCTTATGTCACCATAATCATACATATGCCTAGCTTCCCCCAACAGTGTCGCACCGCCCACTTGTTTTGTGCCTAATTGGTGTTTTAAAATAAATTTTAATTACATCCAATTTTCCTCCGGACAGTGCTGACACTATTGGTCCTCCGGACTATACGCGACTGTTGCGCGCGCCATAGCGTCCCACTTCTGCCGGACCGGGCACTCCGCACTGAACGCATTATGTTCAGTGTTTTTACTGCCGGCTCGCAGTTTATACAGCGCGGTTTGGTCCCTGACCTACGCTCCTCGCACCGAGACTGGTGATGCGTCCCGGAGCAATGGCTGCACCTCTCCTCGGCGGTAGTGCAGAATCGCCGCCCATGTCCGTACCCTAGACAGCTCGAGCACTGTATTAGGGGGGACTGGTCGGTGACTCGAACACGCTGCATATCTATGTAAAGATAGCCCGCCTTGGTGAAGCACATCCACATCCCCGGCGACACGGTCATCACCACGTGCTCGGTGCCATCATCCTTCCCACGCTTCCTGTATCTTTCTGTACTTTCATTCTGTCCTTATCCTCGTCCGGGATATGCTGTATAAGGTGCTCATTTTGCGTTCTTATCGCGTCATATATATCTTCGTCCGTATTCGACTTGAGCACCCCATACAGCACAACCTGCGGATCATTGTTCTCTATACTTTGCACCTCGAGCTTACCTCCGCTTTCCTCTATTTTATTTTTAACCCTATCTCTATCATTCCTATTCCTAATACCTATAATAACTTTTCTATCCTTCCCTTTTCTTATTCTATCTATTTTTATTCCTTCGTTTTTTGCTTCTATAACTTTTCCTATCTCTTCTACTATCTCTGATCCCGTCATGAAGTCCTCTTTGTCCGTAACTACCAGCGAGTGGGGAGGGTCATGCGGCTGGGGTCCAGTGATGTAGTCTGGATTTCCCCCTGACCACTCGCCACACTCGCGTAAGTCGCTGGTTGTGGGTTCGTGGGGGCATCGGTCCTCCACTACTTCTACTACCTTATCTATATTCTCTTTGTTTTCAACTATCACTTCTTCGTGGTTCGATCTTATTTCTTTTGTTATTGTTTCTATTGTTTTTTCATTCACTTCCATTACATACTCTTTTATACTTTCTTCCTTTTCAGTTATCAATTCTTTCACTTTCCTATACACCTCGAGAATTATTTCTTTAATCTCATGTTCTTTCAAATATTTCTGGTTATGCTCATAATACTCATCATTTTCATCCCATCCACACTGCACTTCCACTTCCGTAGTTTCCCTAATTTCTCTTTCACTATCCATTTCCGTACTTTTTCCACTCAATATGGCGACTTTCCCTATCTGATTCGAAATTCTGGTGAGGTTATTTGCTAAACCGGACCTCAAATCTCCCCTCATGTTTCTGGTCTGGTTTAGCAAATAAACACTATTTTGTATAGTTTTTGATGTCTCAGCCAGGAGGGCGTCGAGAGAGTCGACAGCGCAATGAACACGGTCATCGACTGCCGGGCTACCTCGCCGGCTACCGCTTTCGCCATCACTACTGCCAGTCGTCGATCCCTCCATGGACTGTCGGTGTGGGTTTTTGATGTATTTATTAAGCGGGGTGTGCACTGTGGCCATTTTATTTAGTGTGAATGTGTAATGCAAATGTAAGTATATAGATTGTAATTTGTAAGATTATTTGAAGAATTTATTTTTAAATGATTGTAGTTCGTAAAATGTAAAGTTGTAAATTATTCGGTCGCGTTGTCACGTTGAACGCGTCAAGTGTAGATTTGTAAAATAAAATATAAAATATTGAATATAATTATAAAATATAAGTGTAAAGACTATTTTTATTTGTCTTAAAATAGTTGAGTCTAAGTAATTAAAAATATTTGTGTATAATATAAGGCTCCAATGTTCGTTTTTATATTAATATTTTGTCCTACGTTAATATATTCCGCCTGTTGTAACTTAATATCAAGACGCGGTCTTGTCAGTTGTATTACTCTTTGTTTTTTGCAGGAGCTTTATATTGTCCTCAGCTAATTTGTCTAAGAGTAATCGTGCTCCAATAAGTCGCGGGTCTGACTATGTATAATTATACGCTTAACCTATCAACTACACCAAAAATGATGTAGTTGGTCCTAAACTAGAGTATTATATACTATCAACTGCGCCAAAAATGACGCCGCTGGTCTAGAAAATTAGTATCCTAGCTAGTATATATGTATTAAAAATATATCGCGGTCAAATGTCTCAACGACTCGTTATTCCCAGCTAGAATACTAACTGTTTTACGCAATAGCCTAGCAGCAGTGCCAAAAATGACACAGCTGGTCTTTAATTTAGTTTTTGTAGCTTAGTTTTTACAGTTTTTGACGTCTTCCGTCGGTCAAAACACTCCTACAACTAGTCTAAGATTTAGTTTAATTTTTATATTATATCCACATCCGTAGGTTTGACATGGGAGGATGGATGAGGACCCAGTTCTTGTGACTTCATGACTTCCTTGAGTGCCTAAAACTTCCTCCACCCACTGGCAATCCTTATGTCTATTTCCTTTGCTGTTAAGACTTTTGATGAAATAAGTTGGCCTAGGTAGGTGTATTCATCTACAAATTCTAGGTTGGCTCCGTCTACGGTAATGTCTGCCTTTGTTGAATTCAACATTATTTTGGTTTTGGTGAGGTTCATTCTAAGTCCAACTTTGTCGCTTTCTTTGTTTGGACTCTGAATCATTTGTTCCAAAATGTCTGGTCTCTCCTCAAAAAGAACAAGGACACAGTCAAGGTCAAAGAATCACATAATTTGTTTTGAAATTTTTGATCATATTTTTGCATGATGAAAAAATAAACATAAATATTTTAACATGTGCAGTTTCCCACAGACATACCAGACCACAGATAGATCAATTTTTGCCTCCAAAACCCTCTTGCATACTCTCTCTTATGCATTGCATACCCACTTTCATGGAAATTTTTGAATCCTTTTTCAAGAATCGCTCGTTAAATGTATGAGATAAAATAAACTTATTAAATGTAACTGACCTAAATCGGCATCAGAAAGTCCTAACAACTTCTGCTGCTCTCTTGAAAGTGTCACAGGAGTTGTATTCGCTGGCAGGAGACACATTGCATACTGTATTAAGTTAGCAGCGAAGACCACAGCACAGGCCAACTCCACATAGTGCATAGTGGATGTGTAGCCTGGACATTTGCAAGACCTGAAAATTATAATTATTACAGTAAAGGTTAAAAAAAATTAAGATATACCATAGTCATCCAGAATATAAACATTGTACAAACTTATTTAAATAGACTGTACATATTAAGGTTCTACATTGGTTGCATTTACTTTTGATTTATTTATTAAAATAAGTCTACCAACTAGTATTATAGATCCAAGCCAAATAATAAGGTGCAGACCCAAATTTAAGGCATACTCAGCATACAAAATGAAATAGCGAAAATATGACTCTTGTGGGTTTTGATGGTGACAATGCCCAGTGGGTAGGCTATCCCTAATGCAAAGGCAAAAGTCACCACACTTTGAAAACAAGAAGTTTTAACGTGTAAAACACAATATTATATCTTGCTCGAACCTACAGGTATCCTAAGCTTTGATTTTACTGTTTGAAAACTCAAAACATTGATACTTACAAATCATAAACGAACACCAACAGCAGAACAGCATTTAGTACTATCCATTTGAACGACTCTGAACGTTTTTTATTTGCATAATTTAATTCCATAGTACGTTGTACTAAGCTAGTGTTTGGACTTGGGGACCTGAAATAAACGAAAATAACAAATATGTTCAATGTACTCATAAGTAACCCATAACAATCTTCTGAACAATTACAACAACATGGTATTTACAAGCATGCAAGTTATGTTATTATATCAATTAATCGATAATCTTTTTGATTTATGAATTAGTGAGTAAACTCGTTTGATACACTCATGGTATTTCTTACATGGTATTTGGTATTATGGCAAGTAGGGTGCAGAAACTATTTCTCAACTTTGAGATGCATTTGAGATATTCTGGTCACAAAAATAAGCGGTGCTAACGACTAGCACTATAAAACTTCATTTTAAATTCGACAAAATATCAAAAATACCGACTTTCAGTTTAAAACAATGTAAATTATAAACGGCGCGGCGAACGATTCCTATGACACTGAAAGTTAATCTCACGACATAACATTGTAGTTGCGTCACCATTAAATTAGGATCATATTAGAGGCGTCTAAAAATGCCATTTATGAATATTACGTAGCTTTATGCCATTACAATGACATTCCGTTGGAATTTTTAACAATTCTTAACATTTACAAGAAATTATCTCAATCTGAATTTACGTTTCGTCCTGCAAAACTTACGTCGTGTAACATTTCGTGTGACAGGTTCATGTATGGCTGCCTCAGTGATTGCCAATGTCAGAGTGCTTAATGTGTTTAAATCCTGCTACGTACTATGTCTAGTGAGGAAACAAGGGTACAGTGTCCTACACCATAAACATTTGATTGGAGTTTTACCGGGGAGTTCAATGGGTGACGTTCTTAATGTGTAATATTGGTAGAATATTAACCATTGAATGTTCGATAACATGCACAAGTGTGAGCAAGTGGTACAACTTCTAAAAACGTGCTAGTTTGTGCTAAAACTCCCTAGGAACTTTCAGTAAACCTTCTACCACTTTACTGAATCGACTGACATGACTCATGGACTGTACTGACTATATATTTGGACTTTGACTAGACTTTAGACTTGATGATATAGGAATACGGTGTTAAAAATTGAAAAGGAAGTTCTATTTCTCTGGCAAGCGGTTATAACCCGATGCCATATATAAATAAAAAAAAATAAACATTTGACACTTCGTACACTTTTTCTTATTATAATATGGCATCGGCATAAAACCATTTGCTAGTATCAAGTTAAAATGGCGGGAAATAGAACTGTCGTTTCAGAGTTTTGCCGGGGAATTCAATGGGTGATGTTGAGAATTTTGTATTTCCTCATAAATCTGTGTTATTTCGGTTCTAAATGTGCAATATTGGTAGAATATTAACCAATAAATATTTATTAACGTGCACAAGTGTGGGCAAGTGGTACAACTTCTAAAAACGTGCTATTTTGTGGGTCTGCCAAAACTCCCTAGGATATTTTAGAAAAGCTTCTTCCACTTAGCAGCCACTTTACTGAATCGACTGACATGACTCATAGACTGTACTGACTATTTATTTGGACTTTGACTAGACTTTAGACTTGACGATATAGGAATACGGTGTTCAAAATTGAAACGAAAGTTCTATTTCCCGCCTTTTTAACTTGACACTGGCAAATGGCTATAAGCCGATGCCATATATTAAAAAAGAAGAAGAGTTAGAGTTTTCTAAATATAAAAAAGTACTCTGTGGTTAGAGTTTTGACTTTTGACGTAAATACTACATGTATCGATTATCAAAATTTACAAGAAAGTGATTAATTTTATTTTTAAATGAAATGGTGAAGAATAATAAATAATTTCCATATTAATATTGATATCGGAGAACAAAAATTATGAGTGTGTAGGGCGAGATGTTAATGGTGTAATCTTGTGAAGTGATGGCGGCAGACACGGCAGTGGCGGTCAGCCCTGAGGAGACTCTGGAATCTCTACTACGAGAAGCTGAGGCGTTAAAACAAAAGTTGGAAGAGGAAAGGCAAAAGCTAAACGATGCCACACGTAATTTACTAGACTTGTTACTAAACATTACGACAAATCCTATTTATTATAATAATATTATGGAGTTGCCATGTTATGTTTTTAAAATTTTACTTATTTAGCTGAATTAAAACTTTTTTCTCTATGTTATGAATGCGTTTAATTAAATCGTTCGAGCACCCACACTTTCCTTGTCTATTAAAAATAAAGGATAAATGCTCTGTGCCACTGTTATACTGGATGGGAGCTTAACCAAATATTTTTCTGATTTGCATAAAATAGAGACACATTTTAAGTATATTTATCAATATTTTGTGTTATTTTCTTTCTATTTAGTATCTTGTGTTGCTGAGCGATTGGAGCCAATACCATATCCTAACCTGAAGATTAGACGGGTGTTGAAGGGTCACCAAGCCAAGGTGCTGTGCTGCGACTGGTCTCCCGACAAACGCCACATTGTGTCCTCCTCACAGGTGAGTGCAATATGAAAATATGATAGGTATTACAATGGCTGTGTTTGGTGGAAAAAAGCTCTTGGATGCACTCGTAAGCAAAATGACAATCGCTAAGCTGTAAGTGCTAATGCTAATGCTAGTTTCCTCTAGGATGCTAAGTTAGCGTTAATCGGGGAACCTAACCTAACTTATATATTTCTCAATCTATAATCAATTTATATATTTATTATATTCAAATATATTTCACTATTTTTTGGGCTGACATTATTGTTAATTTTAATAATACTTTAATTAAATTAATTGCACAAAACACTTTTATCTGATTTCAAAACAAACAAAATAAATAAGCAAAATGATGGATTGTGCCAACACAAATAGTATGGCAACACTAGCCACAGTAGATCATTGGTTAGAGTAGTGCTTGGATTAAACTATAAAGATAATTATGAGAAATACGAAAACTGTAATAAATCTGTTGAACAAAAGTGTACTATAGCTGTCTTAGATAAAAACACACAAACTGGTAAGATGGACTTAGACACTAAAAATATGACAACCTGATATTGTAACTGATATTCCAGTAACTTTTGAAGGTCTAGATGAGTGTAACGACCATCTTTTTCGTAAAAAAGAACTTATCTATTATGCATCAAAATATTTGTGATTATTAACAAAAGTTGATGAATTATCAAGCGAGCAAATATTAATAGATATTATATGCATACAGAGCACTTCATAATGTCTGGTCATGAAAAATTACTCTAGTTACCAAATTATAAACTTGCAGCAATCTACACAAGAAGTAAAAAACGTGGTGGATCTTGTATTTGAGTAAAAAATGGTTACGAATATAAAGAATTACCAGATATTATGAGGTACTCTATAGCGGGAATAATTTAATTAAGCGCCATTGAACTTACTCAGCAAAATTTGGTAATAATATGTGTGGATAGACCTACAAATTTAAAATGAATTTTATGAAAATTTTGATGTTATAATGAGAAAAAATTTCATCAAAAATAAAAATCTAATTGTATGCGGTGACTTTAATATAGATATTTTAAAGAGTAATAGGCATGCTCAAGAGTTTAAATACTTTCTCTTAAGCTACAATCTAAAGTTACAAGTTATTGAGGTAACCCGACATGCTAGCAATAATGGTCGTGATAATTTTGCACACAATTTAAAACAAATCTGTCATTGTAAAGTAAAGGATTTTGGATTGTCCTGATCCACACTCTATCTTTACTCATCCCGTAACCCTGCAAAATGTCATTGGTGTCATCAAATCATTAAAGATAAAAAAAGTTTTGGTTATGACGTCGTCTCCACAAAGGTGATAAAATATGTTAACAGTTATGTAGCTTCTCCTTTAGCACATGTTATCAACGCGTGTATGTTAGCTGGAAAATTTCCAGATAAACTGAAACTCGTTAAGGTTATGCCACTATACAAAAAAACGCTAAAGATGAGATAACGAACTATAGACCCATATCATTAATTTCAATTTTCTCTAAAATTATAGAGAAGATTATTTACATTTCTATAAACGATTTCTTAACAAAATTTTATATTTGATGTAATGAACAGAAGGGTTTTTAGAAAAAATACTAATATTAGGTCCTTACATAATATGAAATTGGCGTTTTGTCGTACTGACCACTTTGATCTCAAATATATCTTCTTTGGTTACGAATTTCACTCTGTTTACAAAATGGAAAACTTGAAATATCGTATTATTTTAGTTGCACCGCTGCACCAGTGCTACAGAAACGGCTCGAAGGATTAATGATGTGTATTGCGGTGGTGTCGCAAAAGAAAACACAGTGCGTTTTTGATTCCAACGTTTTCGTTCTGGTTGGTTCTGGTGGTTCAGCAAACCGACAAACGCGCGTCGACTGCTGCGTTACATTACTCAACCGGCACAATAATGAAGGGATTTTAAATCGAATCACCTGTGATGAAAAGTGGATCCTGTACGATAATCGAAAAAGCTCATCGCAATGGCTGAACCCTGGCGAACCAGCCAAAGCCAATGGTCCAATGCTCCAAGCAAAAATTGTCTCAAAAAAAGTTACTTGTGAGCGTTTGGTGGACTAGTGCCGGTGTCGTTCGCTACAGCTTTCTTAAATCTGGCCAGGACGATTACGGCAGATGTCTATTGCCAGCAACTGCAAATCATGATGGAAAAGCTAGCTGCTAAACAACCGAGGTTGGTCATTCGCTCTAGGCCACGGCTGCTTCAGGACAACGCTAGACCACACACTGCACAACAGACGGCTACCAAATTAGAGGAGCTTCAATTGGAATGTTTAAGACATCCACCGTATTCCCCGGACCTTGCTTCAACAGATTACCATTTTTTTCGAAATTTGGATAACTTCTTGCAAGAGAAAAAATTCAACTCCGATGGGGCAGTCCAAAGCGCCTTCTAAGATTTTATTAATTTCTGTCCGAATGGTTTTTTTAGTAAAAAAACCTCTTTTCACCAAACTACCTACGAGATGGCAAAAGTGCATAGATAGGAATGGTATTATACTTTGATTAAATAAATATGTTATGTTAAAAAAAATCGACTTTATGTTCCTCCTTTACAAATCGCCAATTTCATATTATGTAATGACCTAATGGTATCTGCTGCTGCTGTAATTCTAATTGACTTACGGCCGTTCTCAATAACCTATCTATCCGTAATCCTTGCTACTAAATATAGGCAATTTTTGTCTTTAATTGCGTTTCATAACCATAACCTACTGATAGATGGCATTTCCTACCAAAGCGGCTCATCTATCGGCGGGAGGGCGGATAGCCTACTAGAGATAGGGACGCTCATCTAAATGTTAGCAAACTGCATTTCAATTTAAGTTTCAACTTACTTTCTGATAGGCGGAGCTTACTGTAGTAACGTAATATCTGTCAATGTCGGCTGTTAACAAAACGGAGAACCTAGTTTTGCCAAGGATATCAATGTGTGACGTTGTTGTTTGTGTATTTCTTCCTTATCTTTGTGTTATTTTGGTTCGTAATGTGTTACATTGGAAGAATATTTACTACGAATTAATATTCGTTAACGTGCACAAATGTGGGCAAGTGGTACGTACATCTTCAGAAATCGTGATATTTTGTGTTCCCTTCAAAACTCCCTAGGAAGTTTTAGTAAAGCGTTCAACCATTTTACTGATTCGACTGACTTGACTAATTGACTGCATTGATGATTTATTTGACTTATATATATATAAAGTCCTTTTTATGAAAAAAATGCCTTAGACGCGGCGCTGTGATCGCGCGATTAAATATTGCCAGCATTTTTTATGGGTAGTAGAATACCTTGATTCTGCTGTTCTGCTTCACAAAACTCCTTTAACTTAATTATTATTTATCGGGCAGCACTTTTTACTATCTCAGGTAAATTACCTG
Source organism: Phengaris arion (assembly GCA_963565745.1). NCBI lineage: Eukaryota > Metazoa > Arthropoda > Insecta > Lepidoptera > Lycaenidae > Phengaris > Phengaris arion. The sequence continues at coordinate 17,742,143 of OY751450.1, forward strand.
ATAATTAACAATTTACCAAAAGTTCCACTAATTGCCACGGGACATATTATTGGCTTCTACTAGGTATTGGCCACTGTCGTATTTATCAATTTGAACTTATCGTAATATTATCAATTTGAAAATTGATACTAAGGCTACGTTCTGTATGTAGCTGTATTGTATTAACGCAGAGTTCTATTTAAAGTGCAGTTTTCGCGACCACAAAAAATCGCTCGTGGGAACGTAGCCTTAGTATCAGTTGTCAAATTGATAATAATAAGATAAGTTCAAATTAATAAATGCGACAGTGGTCAATACCTAGTAGAAGTCAATAATATGTCTTTAAGCCTTACTTTTGTGATTTCTTTTCTTTAAAATGCTATAAAAATGATTGAATTATAGTTGTTTTGTTGTTTTGTTTACCTTTTTAACCCAATAATTAGTCTTAAAATAAAAAAAAATCGATAATGATAACCTACGTATAGTTTTTTTTTTTCATTTTAGGCTTGAATCTATTGCAGTTTGGACGATAATACATAAAAGGTATAAATTTAAATTTCGAGCACTTTTTTTTATTCGGAATGCCACCTCTTATTATGTATAGTTACATCTTTGCTTCGAAGTTTGATTTCATTTTAAATTTCACATTCCTTTTTACGCGACTCCTAGCGTCAAACTGTTATATTTCACTTGAATTTGATAAAAAACCACGATAACTATAGTACAAAATCATCCCGAGTTTGGATTTTCAATTTTAAGTACAATATTTACCCTTTTAACTAATGAATACATTAATTGTAAATAAATATATAATTGTTTAAAACACAAATTGTTATGTAGTTAGCAACGAATAAAACGTAACAGCTTGGATAGGCGAGAGGGAAGGATCCTATACTTCGTTGGAGAAGAATAAATAGGTCCTATCTTTGATTGTGAAACGCAAGTTAAAGATAAACAACAGCTAACTGTTTAACGGGGATAGCTTATTTCTTTAATCTTAGATATGTTATTGAAAACGACCGTTAGTATTATTCAGTATTACCTATCCACTGTGGAAATAACATTTCGGGTGCTGAAAACAAATAAAAAAAACTAGCTTAGTCGACATTAATCAAGTGTAGTTATTCATGCAGTTGTAATATAAAATACTATGAAATACCTTTGTTGTGTGCGGGAAAATTAATCTAGTGTTTGAATAAAGTGAATGGGTGAGTTTATGCGAATATAAATTTTGTATTTCTCCTAAGATTTGATTGATAGTTGACACGTCATATCCTGAAATTTTTTCCTGCCGTAAGGTGTAATGTATAAGGCTCCAAAAACATTGTAACATCTAATTGTATTCCATACATTCTATGCAAATAAAAACTATCTATCTATCTATCTATTGAAGTTAGTAAACGTGTACTAGCCGACAACTGTATTTTTTTTTCCAGTGCTAGCAAGCATTGTCAATCCTTTTTTCCGCCAAACACAGCCATTGTACTTGATGTATACTATACTTGTCATTTGACAATATACTTATTTACAACTTTTTACAATATATTGTTGTCTGTGACAGACTAATAAATTTTGTTTACGTTTTAGGATGGGAAAGTTATCATATGGGATGCTTTTACTGCCACAAAGGAGCTCACCATCGCCATGCCGAGCACCTGGGTCATGGCATGTGCATATGCTCCTTCAGGGAACATGGTGGCTGCAGGGTAAGTGTAGCGAGCTACACTTAGATGATAAAAATGATAGATGCTGCTGTTAGTAGAGATGATAGATGCTGCTAATGCTGTATGCTGATGCTGTTCTGATAGGTTGATCTGATATAGGGTAGTCAAAAAAAGTCAAAAGTCAATTTTTTTTATTCAAAATAGGTATTTTCATACACTTTCTGAGCGTCGATCTACATGATGCCTACCACCGGTTCGGAAACTAGCCCGGCGAGAAGAACCGGCGTAAGAAACTCGCGCGGGGCCATCTTTTATCAAAAAGATGGAAAATTGTTCTTTTAAAATATAAAAAAGGCATATATAACAATGTTATGACTAAAACTACATAACAAGAGTACAATAATATATGTAATTTAGAAGTAGCCTTGCAGGGGGTCACCTCATTCCCATGGTGTGCTATCATTCATAAAATCATTAACTTTATAATATGTTGTATGGTATAAATGATGAACCCCGTTTGTTGCTTAAAAACGAACTGTGTTTATTGTAAACAATGATTAAATTTATATGTTACAAAAATGCTTATCTAAGATGCACGTGTGGACATACGCGAGACGCACGAGTGCAATGACACATTGACCCGTACATGTGTATGCCAGTCTCAAAAGAAACAAGAGAAACAAATCTTATAAAATAGTCATAACATTACAAGATAATTATATAAAATTGTAAATTAAGTTAAATGATAAAGTAAATTGTATGATATAAGTATGTAAAATGTAAAGGATTTTAACGAATATATATATAATTATAAAAACAGTATATTATGTCAATCTATGCGCGGTAGTCTATCAAATCTAACCGGCGGTGGTGGTGGCTTATTGACGACTCGACGCATAGGCAAGTGGTAGACGCTGGTACCGCCGGTAGGTGCGCGTTCCTCGCTCCGAATCAGGCACGCAGGCGACGCGTAGGTGGGGGACGCATGTGCTGCACCGACCTGCTCGTCTCTGATAGTCTGTACTGGTGGTTGTGTTGGCTGTGTCTCACGACTGTTGTTTAATGCTCTCTTCCCTTTGATATAGTAAAATAGACAAGACACTGAAACTGTTAAGACTAAAACAGTTCCACTAAGCGTGTGTGACGTCAGGCTGGCCGGACACATGACTCGCACATGACGTTGCCCACGTATAACCAAGCTGCGCTAGAGTGTAACTTGATCCACCTGTCCGTACATTGCCTTGCCTTGATTATAAAATACCTATTCAACGATATCCCACACGATGAGTCAGAACGAGAAAATATTTTTCATTCCCACTTCACATGTATGGAGAGCCACCCCTAAAATGTAAAAAGATTATTATTTTATGATGCCAAAATCGAGATTTATACACAGTCTATAACTATACCAAATTTTATCCATTCATATTCATAACTACAGAAGCTAGAAGCGCGGTCAGACAGACGGACGGACAGAGCGAAACTATAAGGGTTCCTTGAGTATTTCGGAACCGTAATAAATTGCAAGATTTTATTAAAAATCTATTGTACTCTGTTTTTCCTGAAATGGAATAAATAATCTTACTACTACTTATTGTATAATTTCTTATTAAAAACAGTACAGTTGAATACACTGGACTGCAAAAGAAAAGTACTACACTTTAAAATTTATTTTTTTCCAAACAAAAATTTTATGTTTTATAGCAAACTTCATTCATAATTAAATAATAACAAAAATAATTAATGTCTTAAGTTCTGTTGTACATGCTCAATCCAATCTAACGGATGTAATGTTACACAGCGGGCTGGACAACAAGGTGAGCGTATTCCCGCTGGGCGAGGAGGAGCCGGCCGCGCGCAAGCGCACTGTGGCCACGCACACGTCGTACATGTCGTGCTGTTTGTTCCCGCACACCGACCGTCAGCTTCTCACGGCCAGCGGTGACGGCTCCTGCGCGCTGTGGGACGTGGAGAGCGGCCAGCTGCTGCAGAGCTTCCAGGCGCACGCTGCCGACGTCATGGCGCTCGACCTGGCGCCCAGCGACGCCGGCGACACGTTCGTGTCGGGCGGCTGCGACCGCGCCGTGCTCGTGTGGGACATGCGCTCCGGCCACGCCGTGCAGGCCTTCGACGCGCATCAGTCCGACGTGAACAGCGTGCGCTTCCACCCGTCCGGCGACTCGCTAGCATCCGGCTCAGACGACGCGCTGTGCCGCCTGTTCGACCTACGCGCGGACCGCGAGGTGGCGCGGTACGGCCGCGAGGCGATGCTGTTCGCCGTCAACTCGGTGGAGTGGTCGCTGAGCGGGCGGCTGCTGTTCGCCGGCTACAGCGATTACACGGCGTGCGCATGGGACGCGCTGCGGGCGACGCGCGCCAGCGTGCTGGCTGGCCACGAGCACCGCGTGTCGCGCGTGCAGCTCGCGCCCGACGGCACGGCGCTCGCCACCGCCTCCTGGGACACCACCGTGCGCGTCTGGGCCTAGGTTCGTCGTTCGTGTTGTCGGTGTACATATTTACGTTTGTGATAGTAGTCGTCGTGTAACTTGAGTCCCATCCTCGGACGGACTGTCGTATCGGTGCAATAAATCCTATTTATTCGTCATTATGAGGACTGTATGTATGTCTTAGGCGTATTTATTACGATACATTTTCCCCCTTACTAATAAAAAGATTTATACAACGGATACAGATCTTGCAATGTACGAGCGCGCGGCGCCCTTAGTTGTGTGAGTGACCATATCTGTACAAATTCGCTCGCTACTGACCGCTCCGTCAGGTACGCACACTAACGAAAACTTATATTTACAGTATATTTACAATTACAACTACAAATAAAGGCTACGCGCGCTCGTACATTGCAAGAACTATAACTTAAACAACGTTGATGTCTTTGTCTGTCAAGTGACTTTCCAACGCATTAGACAAAGACAGCAACGTTGTTTAAGTTATCCGTTGTGTAAATCTTTTTATTAATAAGGGGGTAAATGTATACAGTTATTGCAGTTTCAGAGTTGAGTGTAACAAAGAAGTGCATATTCCAAAAATATACTAATTCCTATTGAGTGTGAGGCATATAATAGAAGATTTGTGTAATATTATTGGTACTGCCATTCCTAATATTTTTTAATAACTTTTTAGACTATGTTGTTGTGCAGTTTTAAAAAATTAGTTTATAGGCATTATAGTATTATTAACCATATTCAGAGATGTGATTAATCGTGAAAAGGTCTGCAATATTTATATATTGCTCTTATATTTATTATTATAAAATCTTAAAAAGGTTTCTGACTCGTTGGATGTAACTCAAACTTTGTTGGAATTACATCTTTTATGTTAAAAAAATCTTCGCACTATATAAACTTTTAAATTACGTTTACCCCGTAAGTATAATAAAGTATTAAATTTTTATGATAATGTGGTTAAAAACTTATAATAATGTTTCATTGCTTTATTTTGTAAATATGTTAAATTGCTCATTCAGACTTCAAAAGCACAAATCTATAGTATTTTTAAGCAAAATATTTAGCAATTAGTTGAGTCACTAAATCTCAGAAAATTGCAATTGTAGGCGTATATGGCTCTCGTATGTCGAGAGCTTCACAAACCTCGTGATGGCTCATCATTAGAGCCGCGTGCAAAGCCACTTCAATATCGATGTATGTAGTGTACTGTGTAGTTAACATTTCGATGAATAAAATATTTGCGCTGCGACCGGAGGTCGCAGGGCTTTTTACCAAAGACATAAGACTTTTATTTGCCACTCCCCATTTTTAGAATTCCGTAGTAGGTGACGTTGTCACAGGAGAGCTGTGAAAACGTTATTTTTCGCCAGGTTTTTGTGAGACCGTGTTACAACTTATACGTAAAATAGAGCTCTGCAAAGTTTTTTGACAAAGTGTACAAGTGTTGAACACCTGATACTGGTACTTTGCCCCTCTGGCGTCAAAAAATGAAACGACCAGTTGGACGTGAGAAAATAAGCATTTATTCTATCCAATGTATACCCTGGATCCAAAAGTACTGAACAGAACTCTTGACTCCTTATTGATACATGTTTGGGGATTTCAGCGTTATTTAAAGAATCGCAAGCATATGCCAATGTCAATTACAGTAATCATCATCATCACCACCAATCACCATAATCACACCATACATCATCACATTATGATGATATAATAGGTACTTCTCATAGTGTTTTACACCGACACTGATGATATCTTCGAACATTAAATTGCCGTTTGTGGACTGAGAACCTACTTGCCCGACTGCGCCAGAAGGAGAGTTATGTTTTTCGATATTATGTATATAAGATAATATCTTGGAGGAAAATAAACAATTTTGTTTCTCTGTAAATACGAGTTTATTATAAGTCGATATCAAAAACATTACTTTTAAACAAACTAAAAACTACATTAAATAACATATTATCATACCTGTAAACACGAGAAACGACAATTATGTTTATTGTTATTCCTCCAGTATGGTATTAAATTAAAATCTTTTGTACATCTTTATATTCTTTGCTTTTAACATTTTTCCATTTTAATAAAATTTGACAATCTCAATCAGACTTCAAAATAATTTCTTCTTAAAATATTTAAATATCTAGCACATAACACTACTTTAAATAAAAACTTAGTTTATTATTTACATAAAAGGAAAGGAAAAAAATGATGTTTTTTTAAATCTCACCTCTACCTAAAGTAAAATCATCTTTTTTTAAGATTCCTCTAAATCGAATACAGGTAGAGGAATCAGTTTAGTAACATGAAAGAGATTTGATTCAGTTTTTCTATGATCTGTATCTATCCTATATATAGAATTAGACACTTTTTCGATTATTCGATATGGTCCAATATTTAATTCATCTAATTTTTATCTATTTAATCTATTCCCATTTTCAACATAAACTAAATCTCCTTCATTAAAATTCCATTGTTTCCGATTTCTATCAAATAGGTGTTTGTTATAATTATGAGATTTTATTGTATTATCAAAAGCAATTTTCTTATCTTTTATCCAATCATCCTTTGATGTGCTGCTCCTCAATTCCTTTGGTAAAATTTTTACGTCATTAGTTCCACATAAAAGATATTTTGGTGAAAATCCTGTAACTGTGTGAATGGTCTCATTATATTTACTAATACACTCTTTAGCACGTTTGTCCATGCTTTTTTCTTGCCTTTTTCATTAATTTTACACCTGATTTTATTCACTAATGTTTGATTAAGACGTTCATTTAAGCCATTAGAGAACGGACATTTAACTGCTGTAAATACCACGGGTATATTTTTGTCATTTAAAAATGTTTTGAAAGTACTTGAATTAATTCCCGGATATTGATTAGTCAAAATCATACCAATTTCATCCGTTTCCGTTATATTCGATAATAGTTTAATGAAATCATTGGCGGTTTGAGTTTTTGATGTAAGAATGAATGCAAATCTAGTAAAATGGTCCACTAATGTAGATATTTCTTTGATGACCTCGAACCTCCAAATCCTCCTATTGTGTCAATAGACACTATATCAAAATGTTCAGTGGCTGGTCCTAGATGAGATATCCAAATTTATCATATCCTCTTATTTTTTATACAAATTTCACAATTTCTGCAAATCTTCTTTATATTATTGGATAAATTTCTAATTGAATAAAATTTACCAACAGTCTTCTGCATTTGGTTGATTCCAATATGACACATATTTTCATGGATATTTTTCAAAAATGTTAAACTTAGTTCCTCTGTTAAAATTATTTTATCTCGTTTTCCAACCTTTTTGAAGTATACGTTTTGTTTATTCATAAATTTATATTTTTTTCTTGTATTTCTTTATTTCTTTCTTGATCTTTTAAAATGTCTTCAATCTGTATCATATTAACTACTTTTAGTTGTTCATCTGTGTTTTCATCAGAATTCAGTACTGGGTTCCTACTTGAACAGTCTGCCTCTAAATTATTCTTTCCAGGAGAGTATATTATTTTAAATTCATATTGTGAAAGATAATAAGATAGGTCACTTAGTTCTTCGTCGGTTCTCAATTTTAAATTCATGTTTTCCAAAGGTTTGTGATCTGAAAAAACTGTAAATGGTTTTCCTATTAACCAATATTGCCAATACGTTACCGTTTCTTTTATTGCCAACAGTTCTAAATAAATAGCTTTCTTTTTCTTTTGAGTTTCGGTTAATTTCTTCGAAAAATAAGCCACAGGTTTTTCTTTATCATCTGGCTGTACCTGTTTTAAAACAGCGCCAACTCCTTCTATAGACGCGTCTGTATAAATATTAATAGGTAAAATTTGATCGAAAATCTCCAATATCGGTTTTGAGCATAGTAAGTTTTTATCATCTCAAAGATTTTTGGCATTCATTAGACCTAAATATTTCTGCCCTTTTCTTAGTAACTGATGTAAAGGATCTAAAATTATTGCTTTTCTTGGGATGTATTCATGATAAAAATTTATCTTTCCTAAAAATTGTCTAACATTCTTCTGATTTTTAGGAATTGGAAAATTTTGCACTGAAATTATATTATCCTTTAATGGTTGTACGGAGTTGTTCTGAATTATATGTCCTAAATATTTTACAGAACCTGAGGCAAAAGTGCACTTTGTAAATTTTAGACGGAATCCTTCTTTTATTATAGCCTCCAGCAACTGCTTTAAGTGATTGATATGTTCATCGAAATCCTTTTAAAAAATTAAAATGTCATCAATGTGATTAACCGTAAATTCAGTAAGTTTATATTTTCTTAAAATGTTGCTCAGTACCCTATGAAAAATTATAATAATAATAATAATAATTTTTATTTTGATAAAATAAAATATACAAACGAAGACAACAGACCAGTATCAATAGAGTTAAAGTAAGACACCGGCAGCCGCAAAAGTGAAAAACTGCAGCGCAGCTACCAATGCCTTTCACAATACTATGCTATTGTACATCATTAACACTTGCATGTATCCCATTTGTGTGACAGGGCAACAAAAATAATATCAAAAACAGCATTTACAAATGATAAACCAAACTCAATAAAAATTATATTTAATTCAAAAATTGCTGATGATGTTCTCAAGTCAAAGGGAAGGCATGTCCACTGGTTACAGACCCAGTTTTTTTCTATCTTCGATTCGTAACGGTATAGACCAAAAAGCTGAATTTACATCTAGAGTTGTAAAATACTTGCAGTTCCTAGTCTTTATCACTAAATCTTCAATTTTTGGGAAAGGTTGAGCTTGTGGTACTACAATTTTATTCAGGTTTTTAAAGTCTTTACATAATCTTGTTTTTTTATTATCTTCTTTTTTAAATGCTAATGTTACCGGTAATGCAAATGGACTATAAGATTCTTCTATAAGCTTATTATCTAGCAATTTTGCAATCTGCTGTTCTATCTCCTTTTTGTCTTCTATACTGCATCTATAAGGCGTCTTGCTGCAGTATCTATTTACTAATAAGTCTATTCTAGCTTCATATCCACTTACAGTGCCAATATCATATTTATCTTTTGCAAAAATAGATTTATTTATCAATCAGTTTATTTATTTTATATTTCTCATCTTTTAAATGAATCATTTTCATTTCAATATCATCTTTTACATGTTCATTGAAATTTATTTTAATATCTTTAATATCATTTCTATCTTTTTCTATACTTATATCTTCGTTTTATATCATCTCATTACTATCATCATAATATTTTTTCTGAATACTAGTTAGATCTTCTGTTTGAATTAATCTAAATATTTTTATCAAATCTAATCCAATTAGAAAATCATACTTGAAATTCTTTTCATCGATAATGTACACATCCACATCTTTTTCCATTTCAAAAATCTTAATCCTTAACTTGCCAAGCCAGTTGTCTTTTGGACACCATTAATCGTTAATAGACTTGCCTCATTTATATTACTTCTTTTAATTTTTAATTTAAGTAATTTTGAGTTTATCAAGTATACGATAGAACCTGAATCATAAACTCCAATTATTTGTAGTATTTGATTTAGTTTGACAGTTATTAATGGTGTCACTATTGGTTTTTTTGCTCAGATTCATTTAACTCTGCCTCAATTACAGAATTGTTTACATGTCTAATCAAATTTCTTTTGAAATTATCATCATCTTTTGTTCTAAACCAGCATAAAGCTTCAGGGTGATATCGTAACCCCTTATTTAAGTTTTCGCAAATTTTACATGCATTTCTTGTAGCTTCGGCTCGGTAGGTAGATCTATAGATTCGCTTTGCAGTAATTTTTTTACCATATGTTCCATATGTTCATATGGTAAAAAAATTGTACCATATGTTCATACCTTACCTAATTAAACAAATCAATTGTATCTGTTAAGATCTCTCCATCAATCTTATGCAATATATTTTCTGGTAAGCCTACTGCTATCAGGTTTATTAAGGTGCCTGCGTCAATTGATGTTCTCATTTTAAGTAGAAGTTTTTCTTTTCTTATATCGTAATCTAGTAGAGAACCGTCTTTATAATAGGTCTTTACCTATGAAATTGCCGTTCTGCAGTACTGACAATTTCAAATCAAAATAATTTTTGTTTGGCTAAGAATTCTAATTTCAAATTTTATTTTAAAAATATGGAATTCTTTTTCCAATAGTAGTCATTTGTTTATTGATTAGTGTTACATTTTCATCGCATTTCAATCTTTTGAGGTGTTAGGTGGGAAATCAATTAGAAGTAGACTTAAGATGTGACCATACTTTATTGAGGTCTAAAACAGACTGTCCTTACCAACTAAAAAATGAACTTAAAGGTAAAACTACAATCTAGCTTACTCTACATTAATATGATATTACTATAAAGGAACTTACACACTACATCTCCCCCCCCCAAGAAAAACAAAAAAATACATAGTTTTTTTTTTGAATTTACAAAAAAATATTTTTTAATTTTACTAAACATAACAAGGCTTTGTTCTATTTTATGAAAAATTTCTTTACCATCCTTTAAAATAGTAACATTTGGTCTCTTATCTTTAACAACAACATGTGGACCATCATATAAAGTAATTAATTTAGTACCACTTTCGTTTTTTAACATAAGTTTATCTCCGGGTTTGTACAATATTGGATTAATTTTATCATTATATCTTATTTTACGTTTCATTTTTGAATTTATTAAATTATTTCTAGCATCACTCTGAGCTCTCTGTAATGTAAATTTAAATTCTAAAGGATAATTTTCATAATTATATAACGGATCTACAGTTTTTGATAAACTAGTTGGTATGCGACAGACTTGACCGAATACTAACTCAAATGCAGTATACTGCGTCTCGGTGTGCACAGTGGTGTTATATGAGAAACACCAGTACTGTACCCATTAGCCCCATGAAGATGGTTGATTATTTGTTTGTATTCTCAAGTATGCGCCTAACATTTTATGACTATTTTCTAATGCACCTACTCGTATGCTTTCATGATGGTATGCTGTAGACATTATTTGTTTAATATTTAAAATATTCAAAAGTTCCTGCATTGTACTTGATATAAATTCTGTACCTCTATCTGTCGCAACTTCGCGTGGTATACCATAACGTAAAATAAAATTTTCTGCAAAAGCTCTAGCTACTTCTCTGGTAGTCTTATTTTTCAACGGATATGCTTCTACATATTTAGTGACTTCACATTGCAAAGTTAAAATATAAGTGTTATTATCATCATCTCTATCGATAGGTCCTACTAAATCCAAATAGACTTTTTCGAAAGATGATGACGCTGTCGAAGTTATTGTTAACGGTTCTTTGATAAACTTCGTATATTTTTGAGATTGACATTTCTTACACTTCTCTATATAATTTTTTACATCATTTTCAATACTTGACCAATAATAATACTTTTTAATATTATTCACCATTCTTCTTATACCAGCATGACCACTCGTAGGTAATAAATAAAATTCATTCATATCACCTTTTTTTTCGCTATCATCAATCCTACAAACATCTCGTAGAATACAAAATTTTGGTCCTACGTAATTTTTATTATTTTTCATCTAACTAGCTAGCAATTCAATTAAGTATTTATTTAAATAATTTTTTATTATTATTATCTCATCAATATTATTACGTACACATAACTTTACCAATTCTTTCAACAATTCGTCTCGCGATATTGTCGACAAAGAGCTTTGGCTAATTATAATTAAATTCACATTTGGCAAAAATAAAATATTTTTATGATTCGAGTAAATAATAGTCTCCTTTTTATGCTTTTGCAACAATTTTTGTAGATTTTTATCAGAATAAATCACGAATTCATAGTCATTGATACGTTTTTTGAGAACTTCAACGAGATTAGGTTGATCAGACCTATCGCTCTTTGAATTCTCTGAATCTAATTCTAAAAAAATAATATCTCTCTCAAATCTTTTACTGACACATTCACTCTGGACAATGCATCTGCAGCTACATTTTCCTTACCTTTTACATACTCAACGTCAAAATAGTATTCTTCTAAACATAGCCTGAATTTTGTTAATCTGCTTGAAGGGTCCTTCATGTTAAACAAATAAATTAATGGTTTATGGTCTGTTCTTATTGTAAACTTCCTACCAAACAAATAAGGACGAAAATATTTTACTGACCAGACCATTATAATTTATCGCCAGGTAAATAAAATACATGGGCAAATTTTGCACATATTTGTTCTATCGATTGTTGCTCTTCTTCATATAAATAATCAAGCTTTAACATCGAAAATAATGTTTTACGCTCAACAGATGTATCAGAATCGTAAAAATGACAATAATTATAATCATCTAATCTATGAATACCAATATCCGATATAGTTACATCAACCTCTTTGTCCGTGGTATTCAAAATACGAATTGGAATTTTCTTATTTTTGGGCGTTGTTACAATACTCGCCATAAAAATACCGTCCTTCAATTTCTTAGGCAATACCACACAATCATAATTCACTTTAACAGGAATATACTTTATCATTTCGCAACGCGGCGATATTGTCATAGAGTAAGTATACTCATAGAACCGTAAGGGTATACACACTTTATTACTTAAACTTACACATTATTACTTAAACTCTAACTAATAGTATTATTACCGTAATTAATAATACCCGAGTATTTCTTAAGAAAATCCTGTCCCAAAATACCCATAGCATTACATGGTAAATTACGAAATATATAAAACGTATGTCTAAAATTATAATTATTATACTCCAAATCTAAGTAAACAAAACCTTCAGCATTTAAAGTACCTCCTATACCATTGACACTAACGTCACAATAATTATATATTGTATGATTATTATTATATTTTCTTAAGTATTCTTAATTGCAGATAAAGAGGCCCCTGTATCAACTAACCATTCTAAATTACTACTTCCTACTCCTACTTTAACATAATTATTACTATCGCAAGTCAAAATCTGATTATTATTATTATTCACGAAAAAATGTTGACTCACTCTCTTTATGATTTTGTAACGAGGAATCGAAATTCGACCCATTCTCCGTAAAATAATTCATTGGCCTTGAAGCATTAAGCCTTTTATTATTATTATCAGCTCTATATTGCGAGCTTCGACCGCGATTTTGCTGATCATACTTTCCACGACAATATAACGAATGCGGTCTGTTATTGTTATTAACTGTATAATTTCTAGAAACACTTTTATTAAAGTTAAATTTATTACTCATATTAGGTCTAGAAAAATAATTATGGGTACGATTTTGAAAACGGTCATAATTATTTCTACCTCTATACGAATTATAGCTTCTATACTGCGAGTAAGAAGCAACGTGTTCCGGTCGAGAGCAAGTCTCATCCTCAGCTGCACGTATAGCATCCTTTAGCTGAGTAAAGTTTCGGGTTGTAATAATAGTCGCTAAACGCTGACTTTGCAAACCTTCCGCAAAACGCTTTATAGCATTTATCTCATTTACTGGCCGCAGTACCTTGTACGCCGCAGGGTCATCGTTAGCTTGCGATATAGTAAGATCTACAAACAGTCCTTCAATCTCGTTGTCAAAATCATTAATTGACTTGTTACCTTGCGTAAGACTTTGCAATTGAGCTTATAAAGAAGTGTCCGATTTAATGGTCAATAAACTATTACGCATATCTTTTAGTAAAGAATTTATATCAGTATACTCTGTTTTTAACCTCATTTTAGCGCTATCAGAAATCAGCGTTTTTAATATAAAATTAATAAGCAACTGCTTACCATCATCAGCAATCATCGAACTATATAATTCTATAGCATCTATAAGGTCCCGAGGGATAGATTCGTCACCATTAATTTTCGGTAGTAGTCTCACCGCCGTCTTCAAACAAAAAAAAATCTGACATTTTGCCAGGTGTCTTATAACTTAAAATCTTATAATAAATACAAATACCTATAATATCCTTAGAGACAGTCGGAGGAAAACTGTACGAATTCTTCAAAGTGAGTATAATGCTATATATATATATATATAGCTTCATTTATTTTTAATTCATAACTAGGTCCCGTACGTCATTTTGGTCCTAATTTATAAATATATTCCTTAATTCCATTTAATCTAATGTATATTTCTAATAAATTTTCCTCCATTTAACATACTTAATCTATTTTTAATTTTATTTCTAATTTAAACATTTAATATTACTATTATAATAATCCCATCGATATTTATTTACGTCTTAAACTTAGATAAAAGCAAACATTTTCTTTATTATTATTCCCTCACACAAAAAAAAAACTAAAGAAAATAAAATTAATTATTATATTATATTGCAAATGATTTTGCAATATAATATAATTGCGAAACCCCAATCACGCGTTCCTTAGAATTGAAAAATCATTTTTCGCTGACGCGACATTATGACGCTCCGGGCGAGGTCATGCGCACATATTACGAACACTTTTAATTATTGAGTTATAACTATTCATCATCATCACGACACTAACCACTCACTTGACTTTCGAAGCTGGAGATTACACCGACGAATACGCTGAGAAGGCGGTATTTGCGGTACTTGACTTTCGATATACCAACAATAAAGACAATATACCAGCAATACAAAGTGCCAAAAATATAAGTCCTAAAAGAATGCTCATAACCACGTTGTTGGACTTTAAGGTCTCATGGACCTGATCCAGCTGCGAATTGTTACTTCCATCCGAAGCGGTCTGGGCTATAATGACCTTCTCTTCTTTGCTTTGGGTTTTGCCCATTTCCTCTTTGATATTTAACAATAAAAGATACGTCTCACCCAGCTGGAACGGCAGCTCGTAGGCAGGCAGGTGGCAGTGGCAAGTCACGTCGACACGAAGCACGTGGCAGGTAGCAGCGGCCGAGGCAGGGTCGCCATGAGGTGTTAGGTGGGAAGTCAATTAGAAGTAGACTTAAGATGTGACCATACTTTATTGAGGTCCAAAACAGACTGTCCTTACCAACTAAAAAATGAACTTAAAGGTAAAACTACAATCTAGCTTACTCTACATTAATATGATATTACTATAAAGGAACTTACACACTACACTTTTCTTCATCATGGATACATTAAAAATTCGAGTAATTATGGAATATGAGTACCGTCGTGGCAGCAACGCGGCACAAGCGGCACGCAACATCGACGACGTTTACGGAGCTAACACTACAAACCAACGCACCACCTGTTATTGGTTTGCTCGCTTCCGTTCTGGAAATTTCGACCTGAAAAATGAACCTCGCGGTCGTCCGAAGATTTTGGTCGACAATAACGAATTAAAGGCGATTGTGGAAGCTGATGATACACAATCTACGGCTGAATTAGCAGCAGCTTTCGACGTTAGCGTCAAAACAATATTGGTCCATTTGCGTCAAATTGGCAAGGTAAAAAAGCTTGACAAATGGGTGCACCCCAAGAACTCAATGATCGCCAGTGCGAAGTACGCGTCGAGACGTGTCTTGCACTGCTCAACAGACACACAAATGAAGGAATTTTGAACCGCATTGTTACCTGCGATGAAAAATGGATTCTATTTGATAACCGCAAGCGCTCAGCAAGTTGGTTGGATCCTGGTTCAGCAACTAAACAATGCCCTAAACGAAAACTTACCCCTAGAAAAGTGATGGTCACTGTTTGGTGGTCTAGCGCCGGTGTGATTCATCACAGCTTCTTACCAAATTGGGTGAGCATTACTGCAGATGTGTACTGTGAAGAACTGAACACAATGATGGAGAAGCTGGCACATCTCCAACCAGCATTGGTTAGTTAGCTAGTTTATTGTGCGTTTACTACTACATTATGAAATAAATCTTGAATTTTATTTTATTTTTTTCGCCTTTTTGAGCTACACTAGACTACACTAGACGGACGGATGGACGGACGGACGGACGGACCCGGGTTAGGTTAGGTTAGGTTCCGAGGACACCCCCCGACGGTTGCCCGCCTTGTCGTGGCGGTGGGGCTTAGTAACCGTGGTTGAGGACCCACGGTGAAGCGAAGAGGCAACCAGGGCCGGCTTGGCAGGAGACCAAGCCGGCCCGAGCCCTTTTTAGTGGGTAAACCGTGGGTCTCATTAGCCTATACGGGAGTCCCACATCACCACTCGGGTGCCCCCTGCGCCCGGGTGGTATGCGTAATGCATTTCCCCCTCCGAAAACAAAAAAAAAAAAGGTTCGGAGGACACGGCCCAGCACACCCTAAAGGTGTGCGATCGATGGGCCGTGCAGCGCCACGATCTTGTGGCAGTACTTGGGCGGGACCTCTCGCTCTCGAGTGTGGTGCGCTGCATGCTCGACAGCAATGAGGCCTGGCAGGTGGCGGTCTCTTTCTGCGAATCCGTAATTTCGCAGAAAGAGGCCGCGGAGTGGGACAGAGAGATCGATACATCCTCTGTTCCGCTCCGCCGGCGTAGGACGGGAGTGCGGAGGCGTCGCTATGCGAACCTTCAAACTTCCGTCTAACGGGGCTCCGGGAGAGGATGGGAACCGCCCCGGCTTAGCTAGTCCCGGCGCCGAGGGGGACGCTTCAGGTTGTCGGAGCGGCACCTAATTGTGATGGAAATCCGGTCCCTATTGAGGTAGACCGGCTGATCGCGGGGGGTGTCCTGTGCTAGACAGATCCGGGACACTCCCCTTAAAGCGGCTGATGGCAATCCGCAAGTTCAGTTTTAGTGGGTAAACCGACGACTCGCGTCGGGAGTCCCACATACCCCCGGGTCTACCAGCCCGGGAAGGGCATAATGACCTTTCCCCTGCGAGATCAAAAAAAAAAAAAAAGAAGGTTAGGTTAGGTTAGGTTAGGTTGGGGGCGAAACCGGTTCTTCCTCGTTGGTATCCCTGGGCAACACCTGGGTGCGCCACTCCGCTCTTTACACGGTTTGAGGCACCTAGGTGGCTGAACGCCGGTCTATCACTTTCTTTCACCACCTGTTTATAGTTTGCTCTTGTTTTGTTTTATTTGTTTTGTTTTCTCTATTTTCACCGTCTTTTCTTCTATTAACATTAGAAGACGAGTACAGAACTCAATGCGAGCGTTGAAAAGTCGCTGGACACTATCACCATGGTCGCCAGCAAATCTGCGAATCTTAAAGGGACCTACCAGCGGTTCCTGAAGGAGGCGGTCGCTAAAATAAAAGGCGGCCGTCACAGAGATAAGGAGCCGCTGCCAAAGTGACGAGCTGCGGGCTCTGGAGGCCCAGAACGCGCGACTCCAGCAGCAAATGGCAGTCATGCGCCAGGAGGTGGTGGAGCTACGGCGACAGGCCTCTAAGCCCGCCGCTCAGGACCTGCAGCGGATGTTGTCGGAGGTTTCGCATGCCAATATAGAAACCTTCGGCAACATGCTGAATGCACGGCTGGCAGGGATTAAAGATAGACCCGGAGCCCCGGAGGAGACTGCCGCTGGCGGCGGACAGTGCCAGCACTACGGCAGGCACACCACCGACGGTGGAAAGAACGAAGGCGCCGAAGCCAAAAAAGGCAACGGCGCCCGCGTATGCAGAAGTGACGGCACCGAGTGCGGCGGCCCCCCTCAAAGTGGCGCCGTCTGCACCGGCCAAAAAGAAGAAGGTCAAGAAAAAGCGGCCATCAACGGCCTTGCGTGGACCACCGTAGGTCCACGCAAGGCAAAGGAAAAGAAGAAGGGCGCGGTTACACCAGCTAAAGCCTCCAAGAAGAAGAAGAAGAAGGCGAGGCTACGCGCCCTAGCCACCGCGGCCGTTACCCTCACCCTTGAGGAGAAGACTGCGGAAAAGGGATGACTTACGCCCAGCTTCTAAAAGAGGCCATGGCGGAAGTCGATCTTGGGGAGTTTGATATCCCCAAGCTCGGCTTCCGCCTGGCAGAAACAGGTGCGCGCGTGCTTATCATCGCAGGTGAGGAGGCGCAAGCGAAGGCGGACGCTTTCGCAGTAAAGTTGAGGGCCGTTCTAAGCCCGGAAATGGTGACAGTCGGTCGCCCGGTCAAATGCGCAGAGCTGCGCGTAACCGGGCTGGACGACTCGGTGACGGCCGCTCAAGTCATCATTCAGATTCAGGTTGGGCAAAATAGTGGTGGGACCGAGAGGGGACGCGTCCTTGTGGATACGCATCCCCGTCGCGGCCGCTAAAAAGCTAATGAGCTCTGGGCGGCTTCGCGTGGGCTGGGTCTCGGCAAAGGTGGTGCTGCTGGCTGCGAGGCCCAAGCGGTGCTACCGATGCCAGGACACCGGCCACGACGCGGCGAAATGCCAGTGCACGGTGGACCGCAGTCGGAGCTGTTTCCGCTGCGGGACGCCGGGGCACAAGGCGGCCGAGTGCGGAGCGGATCCGCACTGCTCTTTATGCGAGGTCGCCGGTAAGGAGGAGATGGGACATGTGCTGGGGAGCAGCGGCTGCGTTTTTGCCAAGCCGCCCCCCAGCGCAAAAGAAATGAGAAAGGCTCCCTCTAGGGCCCGGCGTAAAGCGCCTAAGGCCACAGGCGCAAGAGCGAAGCAACCCGCCCCCGCCATGGAGGTTGAAGCCTAGGCCCGTGGGCGGATCGGGGGATCGCCGGCCACACTAAGGGCCCCGAGATGGAAAGCTCCCCAATGCCCGGGGAGCTCTCGGAGAGGCAAGCGGCGGCACGTCACCAGCCGCCGCATTAGGAGAGAGCCGGATGCGGCACGCGCTGCGGGGTCGTGGAAGAATGCTTTGCGATTCCCACGACCCCGTTAAAGGCGCTGAAGATGGGCATTGGGGGGTTTTAGATGGTAAACCCCGGCGCACTCCATCTTGCGCCGGGGGAGTCCGTCATACCCCTGCTACCCACCCCCGGGGGCGGCGGATGATACGTAACGTATTTCCCCCCGTAAAAAAAAAGGTTAGGTTAGGTTAACGCGGGCAGTGCGTGGTTACCGCACCATTTCAAAAGATGCGGCATGCCTGCTCGCCGGAAGCGTCCCATGGGATCTGGACGCTCGAGCCCTCGCCGATGTTTACTGGCGTGGCGCCGCGACTCGCGCGGGGGGCAGAAACCCCCTACCGGACGCCGTACGTATGTGGAGGGACCAGGCAAAGGAGAGGACCATTGAAATGTGGGAGGAACGGCTGCAAGAGCCACAAGTCAGCGTAAACTTGGTGCTGGTTCTCCGCCCAGTGCTGAGAGAGTGGCTGAACAGGAAGACCGGCGCGCTCTCCTTCCGACTTACGCAGATACTGACCGGGCACGGCTGCTTCGGCCGGTATCTGTGTGAGATCGTGAACAGAGAGGACACCACGCGATGTCACCACTGTGACAATGACAGGGACACGACCGAACATACCATCACGGCGTGTCCCTCCTGGAACGGACAACGTGCTGCACTCACAGCCGCCATCGGTTTGGACCTCTCGCTGCCAGCACTTCTTCGTGCAATGCTAAGCAGCGAGCAAGAGTGGAGAGCGGTGGAGGACTTCGCTAACGAAGTCATCTCCGCAAAAGAAGAGGCCGAGCGCACAAGAGAGAGGGAGGCGCTCGATCCTCATCAAAGGAGCCGGCCAAGACGAAGGCAGGTTAATCAAGATGACCGGAATCAAAGGGGTCCCCGCCCCTCTTGGGATGCGTAAAGGTATTCCCCGTCGCAAAAAAAAAACAAGGTTAGGTTAGGTTAGGTTAGGTTAGGTTGAGCTCAAATTTTCTTAGACAAAGCATATGCTAGTCGACGGATCTTTGTGTTCCTGGAGTCCAGCGAAAGCTGTGTTTTTGGCGGTTCTTTTGGTGAAAGAAACATCTCGGTGAGCCATCTGGTTCCCGAGATAATCCAATTTTAGGCGTCAACTACTAACTTGTTAGAATTCCCATACATCGGTAGAGATAGTCATCCACGTAAAACAACATCGGTCGACTGCTTTTGTCCCGGTGTTGTTGTGCGTGGGACCCACCCCCTCACCCCCAAAATTTATTTTCGGCAATATGCCGAAAGGTGTAGAGGAAGGTGGGGGGAAGGGAGATGAGAGTGAAAGGCGTAGGAAGTAGGCGATCCGGAAGGGGGCTTCGGCTCGAATTCGGAGACAGTCCAACTCCGAGTCGGAGGCCTATACTGGGAAACGTTCTTTTCCTTTTCCAGGGGAGGCCTCTGGCTCGGATACGGAGGACGTAGCTGAGAGCTACATAGCGGGCCGAAAGAACGTGGCCAAGCGTGGAAGGGCTCGTGGGACTGCCACTAGGGGCCGGGCGGAGCCCGAGAGTCCGAATTTGTAGCAGCACTGGACAAGAGGGCTTTCTTGAAGTCGGTCTCGGACCCTGGAGATCAACCGATTCCTCCTGGCCCTCTGGAGCTGGATGTCAACAGCCTAGGGGTTAGTGGGTAAACCGTGGGTCTCATTAGCCTATACGGGAGTCCCACATCACCACTCGGGTGCCCCATGCGCCCGGGTGGTATGCGTAATGCATTTCCCCCTCCGGAAACAAAAAAAAAAAAAAAAGGTTAGGTTGA
This sequence comes from Phengaris arion, assembly GCA_963565745.1. Classification (NCBI taxonomy): domain Eukaryota; kingdom Metazoa; phylum Arthropoda; class Insecta; order Lepidoptera; family Lycaenidae; genus Phengaris; species Phengaris arion. Next base: position 17,762,677 of record OY751450.1, read on the forward strand.
GCTCAAACTTTCCTAGGCGAAGCCCATGCTAACCGACGGAAGTTTGCGTTCACGGTGTCTACCGAAAGGTGTCGCTTTTGTTGATTTTTTGACAATCCGGACGGGGGCTTCGGCTCGATTTCGGAGACGCACCGAGCGGGGAGGAGCGAAGTGGGAGCGTTCGTCGGCGGGGCTATGCCCGTGCCGGGATAACGCTGGAGGAGGTCAGAGGAGGTCTATGCAGTCCAACTCCGAGTCGGAGGCCTATCGTGGAAAACGTTCTTTTCCTTTTCAAGGGGGGGCTTCTGGCTCGGACACGGAGGACGTTGCTGAGGGCAGTCTGGAGGGGCGTAAAAGTGCTGCCAAACGCGGAAGGGCTCGTGGGGCTGCCACTGGTGCCCGTCAGGCACTAAGAGACCGGACGGAGGTAGCCCGAGAGGCCGATTTTGTAGCTGCACTCGATAAGAGGGTGTACATGAAGACGGTCTCGGACCCTGGAGAGCAGGAGATCCCTCCTGGTCCCCTTGATCTGGACGTTGATAGGTTAGGGGCACAGGAATTGGCGCAGGCGGCAGAAGCGAACCTGCAGGAGATCTTGAATCTGGCTGGCAGATCCACCAACTTTGAAAGGGGGATATGCCAGCAAGATCCGACGTGCAACGGGCACAGTTAAAACGGTGCTCGAGACACTGATGGCGCGCACTGAGGCAGAGGAGACTCGCCGCCTCCGTGCAGATAATGGGAGACTGCAACGGGAGGTGGCAAACCTCCGGGAAGAGGTGCGCGCCTACAGGCGTGAATACGAGGAGGCGAAGAAGGCGGCGTCAAAAAAGCCGTCGGCGGAGTCTTCAAGCCCGATGTCAAACGAACAGCTGGGCATCCTGCAGAGTAACATCGCCAGGTTGGTGGGCAACCTGGTGGATGGTCGTATGGCGGCTCTGGAGGATCGACTGCTGCCTCCTCGCGTGGTTCGCCCGCCGTTGGCTGCAGACAGGAGGACGGCTGCCCGCGAAGCTCGGTCCGATGCTACTGCTGTTGTTCGAGAGGTACCACCGGAGCGAGAGGGGTCGCCGGTTCTAGGAGCACCTCAAGATCAAAGAGTCCCTAGAAAGGTTCCGGAAAGGAGCCGGGAGGAATTTCCGGCGCTGACGGTGCGCCCTGCGACGAGGCCGACGCCTAATTCTGGGGCGTCTAAAGCCTCGAAGGGGGTTGGATGGACCAGCTTTGGACCCTCCAAGTCCAAAGCGCCCAAGACGGTGGCAGCGGTGCCAGCTCCTGCACCTGCTCCTGCTAATGCTCCTCCGGCTTCGGAGACCTGGACCGAGGTGGTGAGGCGCAAGGCGCCTAAGAAGAAGGCGCAGGGGACAAAAGCCCCCCCTGCGCCCAAGAAAAAGAAGGGCACCAAGCTTGTGGTCCCTAGCTCCTCCGCCGTAATCGTTAAGTTACGGCCGGAGGCAGCTCAACAGGGTGCCACATATGGATCAGTGCTGGTCACAAAAAAGGAGTGAAAAAACAAAACTACTTGTTTCCGTATGACGGGCCTCGACGAGACCGCGACGGTCGACAGACTCAGGTCGGTCGTCGCTGCGGAGGGGAGCTGTACCAGGGAGCAAGTGTGGGTCGTAGATTTTCACTTCGGCCCACGCGGTGTAGGTTTTGCCCGGATGTCGTGCCCAATGATAGCAGCTAAAAAGCTGATCCAGTTGGGTGCAATCCGGGTAGGCTGGAGCAAGGTGCAGCTCCACCATGAAGGGGTCCGTCCCAGGCACTGCTATAGGTGCCTGGGAAAAGGACACACGGCAGGGCTGTGCAGCTGCGAGAAGGACCGCAACGGTCTGTGCTACCGCTGCGGACAGCCGGGACACAAAGCGTCCGGCTGTGACTCCACCGTGCCTCGCTGTGCAGTCTGCAGTGACGCCGGAATCAAGGCTGATCATGTGATGGGGGGGAGATTGTGTAACCTCCAGTCTACTCGTGGGAAAATTACCTCCCCCCCACGTTCATCGGGGAGAGGGTTGGTGGCGCCAGAGGCCGAGTTGTCTGAATAATGCCAGGACATCTCGGCTTCTTACAGGGCAACGTGAACCACTCCGCCCGCGGCTCAGGACCTCTTCCTGCAGTCGATGGCGGAGTGGTCAATCGACGTGGCGATGGTGGCGGAGCCCTACTGCGTACCCCCTCAGCCTCATTGGGCTTGGGGTTCCCCTGTCACTGATCCGAGGGGGATCCGAGGGGATACTCGTACCAGCATGTTGGTACGAGCGGGCGACCCTTCACGTTGTGCGGAGTGCGCTCTTGCGCACCCAGAGACACGCCTTGATCCTTCTGACCAAGGCGTATCGCACGACGAGCACTGACGCTCTGGCAGTTTTGGCAGGAGTGCTGCCGGCCGACCTCGAGGTAATACGTGCTGGCAGACTAGGTGTGATGCGCGAGACCGCGATTACCAAGGAAGAGCTTCGGAGTGCGAAACTCAGGGAATCTGAGTCCGCTTATGCCCTATGGCAGGAGCGTTGGGACACATCGGCACGGGGAAGGGAACTACATCGGTTCTTTCCGGACGTGAAGGCTCGTTCCAAGGCAACTTGGATAGAGCCTGACTATGAAACATCGCAGCTGCTTACCGGTCACGGCTGTTTCAGAGGGAGGCTTCACAGACTGAATCTTTCCGACGTGGGGTCATGCTACTGTGGCGAAGCCGCAGAGGAAGACGTACACCACGCTATCTGGGAGTGCCCTCTGTACGGGGAGGCGCGTAGGGAGCTTTTGGATGGGATCGAAGTCTTTGGAGAGGGTCCGGCCTACTACTGCGACCTCGTTTCTACGGCGGCGAACTTCGGACGGCTACGGGAATACGCGCGACTATGGCACAGGATAAGAAGTGGACTAGAACGCCAAGAGAGGGCAATAATTGGAGGCGAATAAGGATGAAAACCTAGATGGTAGAACCAGTACGCGCTATCGGAAGACACCGAAGTCGTATCTGTGTTGTCCGCCCCAGAAAGGGGACAAGGACTTAGGGACAAATAGAAAGAGACTAAAGAACTTGTAGGGAATCAAGAATTGCGCACCTGAAGGGCAGGACCCAGGACAGTAGGGTGCGCATTCCCATGTTTCGGCCCGTATAACCAAGACGGTTGATAGGGCCATGGGTTGGTGGAGGGATTTGATCCGAGGGGGACTCTCCTCTCCTACTTCGGTGCCGACCGCCGACGCGTACGCATCGTTTCGGTTGCGCTCCGCAGTATTAAATCTTAATTAATTATTATTCGCTATTTTTTGGTACTTTGTTGCTTTTATTGTGTGTACAAGTGTGTGACAGTGCTCCCCAGTCAGTCTAGTGCTTGGTCGAGGCGTGCCTCCCGAGGGAATTAGAGGAATATTAGTGCGATTTGGACGCGGTGTTTGTATAATAAGTCACTTGGTAAGTGCCTTAACACTCGTTAGTTTCAGTTGTTTTGCGAATAGACGCTATTATTTAGCTATTATTTTAACTTTTACTTTGTTTTAATTAGTGATTAATCTAGATTTTAGTAGTTTAGTCATAGTTAGGATAACCACGTGCGACCGCGTGCTCGCAACGTGGTTTTTGACACTGAGTGACAGGTGACGTGTGGCGCGTGACGTGTGACAGGTGGCATCTGTCAAATGTGTTGCCAGTCAACACAAGGACAGACACGAGCGTTTGGTCTACCAATATTCCATTACGTGTACTGGCACTTTTAGTTTAGTATTACTTTAAAGTTTAATACGTGTACCGGCAACTTAGTTTAATTTGGCTTTAGTAATAAAGTTCATTACGCGTACTGGAAACTTTTAATTTTGTAACTAAGTTCATTACGTGTACTGGAAACTTTTAATTTTTGTAAGTTCATTACGTGAACTGGGACGTGTATCCAGCACATCCCCGGACGTACAGCATGTCGGAACCCGAGGAGGGCGGGAAACCGCCTCCGCGGTCCACACCCCCGCAGCCCTTTCAGCCGCGTGAATCGCTGCTCCGCACGCCCCCTCCCGCCGTTCCCCCTCCCCCGGTGACGTATAACACGACATCGGACGAGGATTCGGCGGTGGAGGCTGTGGCTGCGGGCGCAGCGAAACGTTTCTACCAGGAAATGCTCGATGCCATCCGGTCGCCGCGGAAGCCGTCACCTCCGGAATCCAGCAGCAGCACCCAGCCGCAGGCTGGAAAGAGATTTCTGTCGCCAGAAGAGGCATGGTCGGCAGCGAAAAAAAGGCAAAAAAGGAGAATGGTCCGACCATGTCTACCGGCCCTCAATTTTGAGGACACTCAAGCACCGGAAAGCAACTCAGGGACGCCAAACATGGACTTCAGAACGCCATGCTCGACGGATGCCGAGGAAGACGTGAACGTCTTCCTCTGACTGACTTCTTTCTCGCAAGAGGAACTGAATAAATTAGGGACAAGAGGACTTATCACCGTGGCAAACAAGGCCGCGGCTCAAATAAATACAAATAAACAAGGCCGACAGTGCAAGAGTATCCGAGGAGTTGGCCAAAATAACAGAAATTGTTGCCCACTTGGTGGTGATGGTTGGAGACAAAACCAAAGTGGCAGAAGTTGGGAACGCCAAAGTGAGCAGTCTAATGGACGCTCTCCAACACGAGAAAGAACTCGTGGAAGAGGAGCGACGAAGAGCTAATGCCGCGGCCCAGCTAAGGCATGCGGAGAAAGGGTGTAAAGCTGACCAACCAACATGTGGTCAATGTGGCAACGCCGGTCATACAGTGGAAGGATGCAAGGAAACCATCCGTCGGTGTGCCACGTATCACAAGTTTGGACACACAAAGGCGGCCTTGGAACATAAAACGGCAAGCGCAGAGTGCCCAGCAAGGAAATATGCCGAACGTCGAATGGTCGAAACTACGAATTACTAATGGCGGGCACCAAACACCTCACCGTCGGCCAGATAAACCTGGCGGGGGCACAGGCGGCCACCATAGAGCTGCCCCTAGTTGCAGAGGAGCTGGGACTAGATGTCGTTCTGGTCCAGGAGCATTACCCTGGTCCCACTCCTCACACCGCGGCAAACAACATCCTGCAGAGCGGTGAAAGTGCCAGGGCGGGGATTTATGTTCGCCGGAGGGACTAGCGCACGCCAAGTCTTGCACCATCTGTCAAACACACACTGCTTAGTGTGTCATGTTCTAAATGACAAAGACGGCGTATACCTTGTCTCTGCGTACTTTCAGTACAGCGACGACATAGATGTCCACCTTGAACATCTGGGCACTGTCCTTGCCTCCTTGAGAGGCAAGAGAATAATCATAGAGGTGGACTCAAATGCGCACTCTCCGATGTGGTACTGCGAGGAAAGGCAATACACAGGACGCGGACCAGACGTCACGCACCGTCGCGAGTCGATGGAAGCTTTTATCCTGGCACATGGACTCCGCTTGGCCAACGCACACGACCAGCCGGCCACGTTCGCCACGACGAACGGAACGTCCAACATCGACCTAACGTTAGCCAAAGGCACCCTGGTAACGGGGTGGAGAGTTAGAGAAGACGCAATAGACAGTGACCATAGGCTTGATAACATTCATGGTGGCCAATAATAACTCTGCTTCTAGCGCTGAGCCGATCGAAGAGCCAATGCGGTTTCGGGAGCGTGGTGTGGAATGGGGAATCTTCGAAGACGAGATCCAAAAACGGTCAGGAAACATCAGGTCTCACGAGCCAGCCGAAGTAGTCTGTGCAAAATTCACCAGAATGGTGACGAGCACAGCTACTAGCATCCTGGGGCTCAGTAAGGGGTAGGGAAAACAGAGCGTGGGTACGAGTGGTGGACGCTGGTCCTGGACCGGCTTCGCCGCGAGACCTACAGCTCGCGCAGGGCTTGGCAGGCGAGTCGGAAGGGCAATTGCCTGGACGAAGAGGCTGCCAAGCGGCGCTTTCATGTGATTAGGCGTAGATATAGGGTTGCCATGAAGGAGGAGCAACTTAAGTTCTTTAAATCGGTCGCAGACACGGGAAACCATGAACCATGGGGCCAGGCGTACTGTTATACCTTCACAATGTAAGTAGTTGGGCTGACTAGACCTTAAGTCAAGTCAGCATATCTTAACATTATATTAGGTCGCCCGTCGGCCGGACAGTTAGTCTTCCTTCAGTCTTATTGCGGAGCACCTTCTTGTTGTACTATTTCTTTTATTTCTAAATCCTATTTCTAAATCACTATTGTAAGGTGTGTTAATAAAGAACCCTTTTTTAAAACGCGATCCGCGAGGCCCCGCATAACATTGGTGGCAGCTTAAGGGATTTTAAAAGTGAAAATCCTCGGTACCGTCTCCGAAAAACTAGTGAAAATCTATGAAAAGTGTTGTTTAAAAGTAGTAAACTGTAAAATCTGTGAATAAAAGCTAAAAAACTGTGAAAATTCACAATAAGTGTTGTGTAAAAGTGGAAAAGTGAGTTCCTGAAAGCATAAATCCTGTGGCGAGAATAACGCCATATCCTGTCGCAGTCCTCACAGTATCCTGTATCGCAGTCATCAGCCAGCTAAGTGGATAAACTCATTACCGAAACATAATAAATCTAAATATTCAGAAAATAATATAGGTACAAGGCATTCCGAATAACCCATTCGAAATCGGATGTTAGACGTGCTATATCGAGAGAGATTATATACACTATATCGGTGTTTCGCTGAGTCGCTGAGTCTACGTCCGTCATGCTTCTTATCTTCACCTCCGTGATCGCCAGTTCACTGTAAGTCTTTAGTCACTGTTTCTCAAACATTAAAAGTTCTCTGTTTTCCAAACTATTTTATATCAGGTAAAATTATTATTTGTAACCGTTAGATTTATTTAGGCATATTATTATAGTGATATTACTGTACTGTAATCCTCCTCGTCTAACGTTAATGTCGGCACCAGGAACCAGTAAACCAGCTGAGCCTATTAATCTTCCAATAATGCCAGCTGTAGAATTAAATATTTTAATTAAATTTATCGGAAAGTTTGATGGGAGTAGAGATAAATTAAATCCTTTTTTAAGTAATTGCAATAATGCACTAGGGTTAGCTAACGACGAACAAAAGAAAATAATTTTTAAATATATATTAAGTCGGCTAGAAGGTCGCGCAGAGTCCGCCGCTAATATTAAAGAATTCGACGACTGGAACCAATTAGAAGAGTTTTTAAAAACACAGTTTGGAGAAAGAAAGCATTATACACATCTCCTAACCGAACTCCAAAACAGTAAACAGGGTGTTAGTGAGTCAGTTAATCAGTTCTCTCTCAGAGTTGAAAACTGTCTTAGTAAATTACTCACCGAAATTAATGTCTCAATTCCTACTAAGAAAAAAGGCGAACTGACTGGCCGGGTCGCTGCAATGGAAGATTTGGCGCTTCACACTTTTTTAACAGGATTAAATCCAAATATATCCACAGTTGTTAGATGCCGCGAACCCAATGACTTAAATGAAGCTATAAATATAGCCATATCCGAAGAAAAGATTTACCATGCTACTAAGAGATCAAATACAAACTTAAATAATAACCATCATAATAATTACGCATCTAATAATAGTAATAACTTTCAAACCCGGAACTCGTTTAATAATAATAACAAGAAGGATCAATACCCGCCGCGTCATAATTCAAGTAATTTTACTACACCTGTATGTAGATATTGTAAATACCCAGGACATACGATTGAAAATTGTCGTAAACGTCAGTATAATAACAATCGGATGAGGAATAATAATTATAATAATAATTCGAGGCCGTCTAGACCAAATCCAATTCACTATACTCAAGATTTTACTAATTCTCACAGGACTGACGATAATAATATCATCCAAGACAACTCTTATGACGAAGTTGATAATTTAAAAAACTAAATCACGTCTCATTTGGGCGTCGTGTGAGACACAAAAGTGTTAAAATCGACACCGACCAACGTAATAAATTTTTGATTTCTGCTAAATCATTAAATGCTATATCCTCTGAATCTTTTAATACTAAATCCTCTGAATCTTTTAATACTAAATCCATTGAATCTTTTAAAAATACCAAATCCTCTGAATCTTTTAAAAATACTGTATCCGCTGAATCTTTTAATACTAAATCCTCTGAATCTTTTAATACTAAATCCATTGAATCTTTTAAAAATACCAAATCCTCTGAATCTTTTAAAAATACTGTATCCGCTGAATCTTTTAATACTAAATCCTCTGAATCCTTTAATACTAAGTCCACTGAATCTAATAACACTGAGTCTTTAAATAGTAATAATTCTAAGTCCGCTGTGCCCACTGAACATAGTATACCCTCTGAATCTATAAATAATGCTATATCCACTGCGTCTATTAAAATTACTAACCCTGCTAAAAAACCCACTGAGTCTTTTGGAAATTCTAGATCTACTAAGTCCTTTATTACCAAATCCGATGGACCTTCAAAAAATTCCGAAACTACTAAACCCGAAATAAGTGAAGCCGATCTCTTAGAAATATATGAGATTAATACTAACCATACAAATAAAACATTGCCGCATGTATTACTTTATACTCAAGTCTCTGACATTCCCCTAGCTCTCCTAGTCGACTCTGGTTCTGCTATTAGCCTATTAAAGAAAAATGCTGTAATGAAACCACAAAAACTCATACCAGAACAAATTAAAATAAAGGGCATAGATCCTGGAAAGGAAGTAACACATACACTTGGTCATTTCAATCTAAATTTATACATATCTCATAATTCGAATCAATTTATCTCTAGTAAATTCCATGTAGTAGAACATATTGACTTACCTTATGACGGCATTATTGGCAGTGACCTCATGAATTTGTTTAGTTGTAATATTGACTACAATCGCGGTATCCTAAAAATAAAAAAATATGAAATTAAATTAAATTTTTACGAACCAACTTACCTTATCCCAGCTCGTACAGAGACAATCATCGAATGTTCTGTTGTCAACCCTGAACTGAAAGAGGGTTTAATAGTAGACCAAAAATTATCTAAGGATTTATTAATTGCTAATTGCCTCGTAAAAGTGAAATCCAATAAAAGAATAAATTTATCCGTTGCAAACATCTCTGAATCTCCAATACATATCAAATCAAATTTAAACTTAGTACTTTTACCTTATAAACCTAATGACCTTAATAATGAGAATTCTCCGATATCTGTTAATTCTGTTCACACTGTATCATACACAAATAGTTTTCGACGCACCCAAGAGGTTCTAAATCAATTACGAATATCTCACCTGAATAAAGAGGAAATAAACGCTCTTTACAAACTATGTTCTGACTATTCTGACATCTTTCATCTTCCCGGAGAACAACTAACTTATACGAATGCAATCCAACATGAAATTAAAACTGTATCCAACATCCCAATCCACACTAAAACTTACCGTTTTCCGGAAGTTCATAAAGAGGAGGTAAATAGACAAATTAACGAAATGTTACAACAAGGAATTATAGAACCTTCATCATCTCCATGGTCGGCACCCATATGGGTAGTCCCAAAAAAATTAGACGCATCCGGTAACCGCAAATGGCGAGTTGTTATTGATTATAGGAAATTGAATGATGTCACGATTGGAGACTCCTACCCCATCCCAAATATCACCGAAATCCTAGACCAATTAGGCAAAAGTAGATATTTTAGCACCCTCGACCTTGCTTCCGGCTTCCATCAAATTAAAGTTTCCCCTGAAGACTCAGTCAAAACCGCATTTTCCGTCCCTCAAGGGCACTACCAATTTAAACGCATGCCATTCGGGCTAAAGAACGCGCCCTCAACATTTCAACGTCTTATGAACACCGCACTTTCTGGGCTTCAGGGCTTGCGCTGTTTTGTATATCTTGACGACGTAGTAATATATTCCTCTGACCTTACCTCCCAAATCCAAAATTTAACCGCAATATTTGATAGGCTCAGGAAATACAATTTAAAATTACAGCCAGATAAGTGCGAATTTCTTCGACGAGAAGTCGCCTATCTTGGCCACATTATAACCGAGAATGGTGTAAAACCTAACCCGGATAAAATTGAAGCAGTCACTCAATTCCCTACGCCACAATCTCCTAAAGACATAAAATCGTTTCTAGGTCTAGTCTCTTACTATCGCAGATTCATACCCGATTTCTCAATGACAGCAAAACCTCTAACCTCTCTGTTAAAAAAGGACGTAATATTTAAATGGGAAAATCAACAACAAGTAGCTTTCGATACACTAAAACACAAACTTACCACTGCTCCCGTTCTCTGTTACCCCGACTTCAACCTGCCTTTCATCCTTACTTGCGATGCTTCCGATCACGCCATTGGCGCTGTACTATCACAGGGTCAAGTGGGTAAGGATCGTCCCGTCGCATTTGCCTCACGCACACTTAATAAAAGTGAAAATCATTATACGGTAACAGAAAAGGAACTTTTAGCAATAATATTTGGCTGTAAAACGTTTCGTCCCTATATATATGGTCGGAAATTCACAATAGTCACTGATCACCAACCCTTAAAATGGCTTTTTAACCATTCTAATCATAATAGCAAGCTCCAAAGATGGCGCTTACAACTAGAGGAGTACGAGTATGAAATAGTCTACCGCAAGGGTAGGTTAAATTCGGCAGCCGATGCTCTATCGCGCTATCCAGTCAACCCTATCTTTCCTGACGACTATGATGCACAATTATTCCCTGAACTAATACCTCTGAACCCTGTTGAAGATCCTTTTGACTCTGTCCCTTCTCCAAATAATATATTAGAAGAAATAGGTACAACCCCTCCGAATCCCGAACAAACACATAACGAAACTACTCATCAAGATAATAATAATGTCGACAATAACGTCATCCCTGAAAATCCTAATACGTTACCTCAAATTACAACATCACCAATACCTAATTTGTCATTTGAAGACATTCTATCTCCGTACCCTCCGTATGCTGGCGTTGATCCCGAAAATATTATTCCATTACCCAACGATAATCTCTCGGACATCGGTTCTTTAGGTCCTAACCCACGAAGTTCTGATATAGACTTAGATTTTGATAATATATCCTTACCTTCACCTACCAGGATCTCTATACCTACGGCTTCGAAAGAACCGCAACCACCACCTGTAAATATAAATAGTAACGAAAAATATTCTCAATTCCTGAAAATAATCGCGGATAAAAATATAAGTTTTAACACTAATATTATTGAACATAATGAAGCATTACTTAAAACCTTCTGTTCACACATTCTCGTTCCAACTTCCATCGATCTCGATGAAGCTAATCCTTATATAAATGATATCTTATCGTACTTTCCTAATAAAGATGAAATACTACAGAGTGAAAAAGAATTACACTCGTATAAGAAAATAGAACATAATACCAAGAATTACTACTTACTCTTTACTAAGGTACATCACTTTGAAGAAAGTTCTTACCGCGATATTTTTCAGTCTCTGGAAAAAATAAAAAATTTATTAGTTAATTCGTCTATCATAACAGAAATTGCTATATCCGATTTCAGAAATCCTTTTGATAAACATGCATTTAGTAAAATATATAACATGATTACTTACCTATTTCACGACTCCAGTATTGCTATTCACATATATCATAATAATATAATGTATCCCTCGCTTAGCGAAATTAAAACTATATTACGAGAAAATCATGACTTACCCGTTTCTGGACACCTCGGTTCCGTCAGAATGCTGAATAGAATTAAGGAAAAATATTACTGGAAAGGAATGCGTTCAGACATTGAAACATACGTTAAGAATTGTACACAGTGCCAGAAGAATAAAGCATTTAGGCAAATTAATCGAGCACCTATGCAGATAAGTACAACGTCCACTGCTCCCTTTCAACGAATAGCTATTGACGTCGTAGGTCCCTTGCCAGAGGCAGGTACTGCTAAACTTAAATACATCATGACTTTCCAAGACGATCTCACGAAATTCTCAACAGCTTATCCTATTCGATCAACAACTGCGGAAGAAACAAGCGACTGTTTGATCCATTTTATTTCCCTATTCGGCATCCCTAAAACTATTTTATCAGATCAAGGTACTAATTTCACAGCGGACTTATTTAAGAAAACTTGTAGTTTTTTAAAAATCAAACAAATTTGGTCAACTCCGTATCACCCACAGACTCAGGGAGCGCTAGAACGCAGCCATTCGACCTTAAAAGAATATCTAAAATCATTTACTAATCAAAGTCAAGATAATTGGCCTCGCTACGTCTACACAGCCATGCTCACTTACAACACTAATGTACATTGCACAACGAAATACTCACCTTATGAACTTCTATTCGGACATAAACCTTTTCTCCCAGATTCGATTTATAATCCTCCTCAAGACGCTACCTATCCCGAATATCTTAAGATGCTCCAACATAGATTAAAACTATCTCGCGATAAAGCAATCCAAAACATAGTCCAATCAAAACAAACCTCGAAAACTTATTATGATAACCGTTCTCGACCAATTACGTATAAAGTAGGTGACTATGTGTACCTTAAAAATCACCTTAGACTCAGAAAAGCTTTGTCACCCCAGTGGAAAGGTCCCTACAAAATAGTTAAAATTCATGGCTATAATACACTATCTTTACTAATAAATCGTAGGCATGTGAAACATCACTTCGACGAAGTTAAACCTGCAAATATCCCAATAACATAAATAATTCACTAATGAAGTAGTATCAACTTAATTCTTTATAAATCCACATATTAAATAATTTAAATTAAATATATACAAAAGTTATCGACTAGTTCTTATGATGGCATTACTAATATTAATTACATCTAATTATTAAACATAAATATACTATAATTAATTCCTTATAAAAATAAATATTATATACGACATTTATTTTTCAGCGTTATTGCACTAGCGCAACAGGATTATGTCCAAGCAATTACGTCGAGTCCCGGAGTGTATTTTGATTATTTAGGACAACTCAAAATAAGAAGAGCTTACCTCGATACCATGATACCAGTCGACACATCTTATATCGGGCCACACATTGAAAACGCCAACTCTATTTTAGGAACCGTTAGATATTTATGTAAACAATATGAAGCGTTAAATGATATCGAATGTCATAGCATGTTAGAACCTATAACAGCACGGTATTACGACATAGTCAAGGAATATGATTCAATATCACATCTTATGTCTAAAGGTAGCAAACGGTCAGCTTGGTTTGGTGGCATTGGAACTGCTTTCAAACATATTTTTGGAACTTTAAACGAGGACGATGGAATTAAATACGATCAGGCGATTGAAATTGTAAAAAATAACCAAGGAAAACTGGCTTCCTTAATAAAACAAAATATATTAGTTACTAAGTCTACATTAAATTCATATAATAAAACTTTTCATGAAATGAAAATTAATGAAGCTCGTTTAAATGATGCTATCGACAACCTCTCGGTAAACATCCGTAATTTAAGTAATGTGTCAAATCATTTAGTTATTATAACTAATATTAACTCTATCCTTAACAGTTTAGAATCAACGCTTTTAACTTTGTCTTTTCGTTTAGAGGACTTATCAAACGCTATCGCATTCAGTAGTCAAAACATCCTGCATCCATCGGTTATAACGCCGAGTCAATTATACCGAGAACTTGCCGAGAATCATATTCACCTGAACAATGATGTCGAGTTTCCTGTAAATTTAGAATTAGATGATATGTATCACTTAATGAAAATTTCAAAAGTATTTTGCTATTACATAAATAGGAAAATTATATTTGTACTCAGAATTCCTCTAGTCGCTCCAGGCGTATTTAATTTGTATCATAGCATAGCTTTTCCAATACCCTATGACCCGGAAAATCCGGACACTTATACTACCATTATACCTAGCACTAAGTATATCGCAGTGACTAAAGACAAACAACATTTTTGTAACTTGAGTGACTTGGACGAGTGTATCACCATCGATCCCCAAACCTTAATATGTGACGTGATGAATATATACTCTATAAGTGAATATCCAACTTGTGCAAGTGAACTATTATTAAAGGTTATGAGAAAACCTCCCACACAGTGTGAAACTAAGTTCATTCATGGACATTTAAAAATTTGGAAAGCATTAGCTAATAATCAATGGATTTATATACATTCTGCTCCGACACAATTATCCATAGATTGCCAAGATCAGCCTGAAAAGGTTGTCACCCTACTGGGTACTGGGATTGTGTCGCTTCCCGGCAATTGTGTCGCATTTACTTCTAGTACTAGATTAATTCCTAATAGTAATGATTTTGTGAATTTAACTATAACCCCTATGTCGTCTGATTACAATTTAATCAATGACTCTTGTTGTAACGTAAACAAAATTTTACAATTACTATCATCGAATAATGTGCCCCCTATATCTTTAATAAACACTGATTTAGACGATTTAAACTTAGATGATCAAATTTCAAATTCTTTAATTAACAAAGCTGACAAAATAATCGATCAGCCACATATCATTAAATACGGGACACACTATTCTAGTATAACTCTATTTTTAATTGTTTTAGTTAGTAGCTTTATATCTTACAAGATCTGTAGATACACTTTTATTAATAAATTTATTAACTCTTGCAAGAAGACGGAAGGTCCAAAATCACCAGTCGAAATAGAACTGGATGAAGATATAATTACTACCCCGCCTAGAATTAGAATTCATTAAATTTGGTAAAGTTCGATTTTTAACCCCGAACTTTACACTCAACCGGGGGGTTGTTATACCTTCACAATGTAAGTAGTTGGGCTGACTAGACCTTAAGTCAAGTCAGCATATCTTAACATTATATTAGGTCGCCCGTCGGCCGGACAGTTAGTCTTCCTTCAGTCTTATTGCGGAGCACCTTCTTGTTGTACTATTTCTTTTATTTCTAAATCCTATTTCTAAATCACTATTGTAAGGTGTGTTAATAAAGAACCCTTTTTTAAAACGCGATCCGCGAGGCCCCGCATAACAGTACCGTGTCGCTTGCGGGAGGCTTCGGCCTCCTAGCAATGTAATTAACGGCACGAAACATGCCGAAGGTTATGCTGGGGGAGTCGAGGAAGCCATGCACAGCCTCATGTATGCTCTGTGTCCGGACGACGATGTGTCCAAGGACACGGAGTACCACCGGCAAGTGCGGTATATGGCGGCCGCGATTCCCGCAGGAGAATATGCTCCTCCTCCGACGGAAGAAGTGGTCGCGAATATAGTCAAGGATCTACCTAACACAGCACCGGGAATCGATGGGATAACCGCTCGTATTATAAAACACGTTTGGGCAGCCGCGCCGCGAGAATTTGCTGAGGTGTTTAGGCGATGTGTCAAAGAGGGCGTTTTTCCGCGAGTATGGAAGGACGGAAGGTTGAGTGTCTTGCCCAAAGGCAATGGCAAGCCTCTTTCCGATCCTAAAGCCTACCGGCCCGTCACTCTGTTGCCGATCTTTGGTAAGATTTTAGAACGCGTAATGTTAAAATGCGCCACACAAATGACGAGTGGTCTATCGGACTGCCAGCATGGGTTCACTCGAGGGTGGTCGACGGTATCCGCTCTGAGAAAGATTCTTGGAGCGGGTCGTGGGAGCTCGTCGAAATATGTTCAGGCGATTTTCTTAGATATCTCTGGGGCCTTTGATAATGCCTGGTGGCCGATGATCATGCTGAAAGCGAAAAGGGGGGCTGTCCGCCAAACATCTACAGGATGTTGGCGGGCTACTTCACCGGACGCAGGGTAGGCATGTTCGTCGGTCGCAGGGTAGTGTGGAAGGCGGCCACGATGGGCTGTCCGCAGGGATCGGTGTTGGGTCCCTCGCTGTGGAACATCCTGATGGACGACTTGCTTCGACTGCCCCTTCCGGGGGGAGTGACATTCGTGGCCTATGCCGACGATGTGACGATCTTGATCGAGGGCGACTCACGTGCGGCTCTTGAGGCGAAAGCCTCAAGTGCATTGCGGCTCGTTGGTGAATGGGGAGTCCGTAATAGGCTGGAATTTTCCCCGACTAAATCGTCTACCATGACGATAAAGGGGAGGTTCCAGCGACCCCCAGTCATCAAATTTGGGACCAACTCCATTGGGAGCGTCGCGTCGACCACGGTGTTGGGAGTGGTAGTCGATTCGAGTCTATCCTTCGCGCGACATGCAGTATCTATAGGGGAAAGAGCGGCAAATTGCTTCGGCAAGATGTCACGAGTTTCGGCTAGCTCATTGGGGGTTAGGTACAGGGCTCTTCGGGTGCTGTACCAGGGGACCTTTGTGGCTACTGTAACCTATGCGGCAGCATGTTGGTACGAGCGGGCGACCCTTCACGTTGTGCGGAGTGCGCTCTTGCGCACCCAGAGACACGCCTTGATCCTTCTGACCAAGGCGTATCGCACGACGAGCACTGACGCCCTGGCAGTTCTGGCAGGGGTGCTGCCGGCTGACCTCGAGGTAATACGTGCTGGCAGACTAGGTGTGATGCGCGAGACCGCGATTACCAAGGAAGAGCTT
The DNA here is from genome assembly GCA_963565745.1 of Phengaris arion. Classification (NCBI taxonomy): domain Eukaryota; kingdom Metazoa; phylum Arthropoda; class Insecta; order Lepidoptera; family Lycaenidae; genus Phengaris; species Phengaris arion. The sequence continues at coordinate 17,779,142 of OY751450.1, forward strand.
CGGAGTGCGAAACTCAGAGAAACTGAGTCCGCTTATGCCCTATGGCAGGAGCGTTGGGACACGTCGACCAAGGGGAGGGAGCTTCATCGGTTCATTCCGGACGTGAAGGCTCGTTCCAAGGCAACTTGGATAGAGCTTGACTATGAAACATCGCAGCTGGTTACCGGTCACGTCTGTTTCAGAGGGAGGCTTCACAGATTGAATCTTTCCGACGTGGGGTCATGCTACTGTGGCGAAGCCGCAGAGGAAGACGTACACCACGCTATCTGGGAGTGCCCTCTGTACGGGGAGGCGCGTAGGGAGCTTTTGGATGGGATCGAAGTCTTTGGAGAGGGCCCGGCCTACTACTGCGACCTCGTTTCCACGGCGGCGAACTTCGGACGGCTACGGGAATACGCGCGACTATGGCACAGGACAAGAAGTGGATTAGAACGCCAAGAGAGGGCATTAATTGGAGGCGAATAAGGAAGAAAACCTAGATGGTAGAACCAGTACGCGCTATCGGAAGACACCGAAGTCGTATCTGTGTTGTCCGCCCCAGAAAGGGGAGAAGGACTTAGGGACAAATAGAAAGAGAGTAAAGAACTTGTAGGGAATCAAGAATTGCGCACCTGAAGGGCAGGACCCAGGACAGTAGGGTGCGCATTCCCATGTTTCGGCCCGTATAACCAAGACGGTTGATAGGGCCATGGGTTGGTGGAGGGATTTGGCCCCACCATTGGCGCTGAAGATGGGCATCGGGGGGTTTTAGACGGTAAACCCCGGCGCACTCCACCTCGCGCCGGGGGAGTCCGTCATACCCCTGCTGCCCTCCCCCGGGGGCGGCGGGGGATACGTAACGTATTTCCCCCCGTCAAAAAAAAAAAAAAAAAAAGGTTAGGTTAGGTTAGGTTAGGTTGGGGCTGGGGGCGATACCGGTTCCTCCACGTTGGTGTCCCTGGGCAACGCCTGGGTGCGCCAATCCGCTCTCTACACGGGGTGAGGTACTCAGGCGGCTGAACACCGGTCTATCTCTATCTTTTCACCATCTTTTTTTATAGTTTACTCTTCTCTTTGCATTGTTTTATTTATTTCTTCTATCTTTCAACACCTTTTCTTCTCTATCTTTTCTCTTTTATTTATTCTTCTGTGCGTGTGTGTTAGGTTTTGCGTGTTAGGTTTTTGTTCTGAATGGTGATGGATGGGCTTTTACGGCCCCTAATCCAGGGTTTGTGGTGCCCGGCCGTGGGATGCGTGGCGAGCAGGCGGCTCGTCCCAAGGGCACCGGGGCAGAATCACCCCTAACTGATCGGGCCAGGAATCAGTCCACAAATGACGAACATGGAAGGTCACGATTTGAAAAATATTCCCCGGGTGGTTCCTCTCTCTGAGAGGGAATCCCACCCTCCCGCTTCGGCGGGAGGCTGCTCCACGTCTACGGGGGGGGGGGGCACAAACCGTGAGGGTTGAGGAGGCGATCGTATCGTTGACGGAGAAAGAAAGGGGCGCGATGGCGCAAACTGGGACAGGCTTGGCGCACCTTACCGCGCCGAGGCTGGACCCAATAACCGACGAAGACACGGACTTCTCCCAACCGATACCTGATGGCAGGCAGTGGTTGTTGGCGATGCTCCAGAAAAAGAAGTTGAGGGGCGACCGGGATCTGCCGCAAGTTATGCTCACTCGCGACTTGATCCTGGAACGCTCAATTACCGGTACAGACAGCGAGGACTGCCTCTCGGAGTCCAGTGATATGTCTGGAATAGCACTGGACTCCGAGGGGTTGCCCGCAATCCCACCTAAACGGACGAGCCTTAAAAGGCGTAACTCGGACGATGACATGGCGCCGCCCATTAGCAAGGGCGCGTTGCCGAAACCAAAGAAGGGACGTGGCCGGCCACCAACAACCGGCCAATACGTCGGCCTGGCCAAAGCCCAGGCAGAATTGAACAGGGCTAAAGCAGAAGCTATCAAGCTGGAAGCCGAGGCCGAAATTGCCGGTACGGCGCGGGCTGTGAGAGAAGTGCAAGCCTCTCTTCTCGCAAACCCCGCTCAACTCGCCGACAACACGGAGAAGACAAGCGCTGCTCTGGCGGAGAGCGTCGAGAGGGCTTTGGAGACGATAACCATGGTCGCTTCAAAGTCCTCAAACCTGAAGGGGACTTACCAGCGGTTCCTCAAGGAGGCGGCAGCCACCATAAAGACAGCCGTCGCCGAAATGAGGGGCCGCGGTCAAACGGAGGAGTTGAGGGCCTTAGAGACCCAAAACCAAAAACTGCAAGGGCAAATAGACGCCATGCGCAGTGAATTAGAGTAGTTGCGGCGGCAGGCATCCAAGCCCGCTGCTAAAGACCTGCAACAGCTGTTGTCGGAGGTCTCTCGTTCCAACATCGAGACCTTCGGCAACATGCTGAATGCGAGGCTGGCTGGGTTGGAGGACAGACTCCTTCCCGAGCCAAGAAGGAGACCGCCGCTGGCGGCTGATAACACAGACGCTCACGCAGGTGCCCCACAAACGACGGCACCGGCAAAGAAGGCGCCGAAGCCCAAAAAGGCGACGGCGCCCACATATGCGGAGGTGGCAACACCCAATGCAGCGGTCCCTGAAGCGGCACCGCCTGCACCATAAAAAGCGGCCATCAATGGCCGCACAGGAAGCGGTGCAAGGGGGGGATAATACCGACCCCTCCCCCGCCGAGGCCCCGTGGACAGTTGCAGGTCCACGCAAGGCCAAGAAGAAGAAGGGGGCGGCTACTCCAGCTAAAGCCGCCCCCAAGAAGGAGGATGCCCGACCAGCTCAATCAGGTCGGGCAAAATAGTGGTGGGACCGAGAGGGGACGGGTCCTTGTGGATGAGCGTCCCCGTCGAGGCAACAAAGAAGTTGCTCAGTTCTGGGCGGCTTCGCGTGGGCTGGGTCGCGTCAAAGGTGGCGCTGCTGGCCGCGAGGCCAAAGCGGTGCTTCCGATGCCAAGACACCGGCCACGTCGCGGCGAAATGCCAGTCCTCGGTGGACCGCAGCCGGAGTTGTTTCCGCTGCGGGAAGCCGGGGCATAAGGCGGCAGAGTGCGGAGCGGATCCGCTCTGCTCGCTGTGCCAGGCCACTGGTAAGGAGGAGGTGGGACACGTGCTGGGGAGCAGCGGTTGCGTTTCGCAAAGCCGCCCCCCGGTGCGAAAGGTAAGGGTAAGGCATAAAAAGCCGCAAGCCCAGGGCGCAAGGGCGGCTCAACCCGCCCCCGCCATGGAGGTCGTAGCCTAGGTCCGAGGGCGGTGATCGGGGGATCGCCGCCCACACTATGGGCCCCGAGAGGAAAGCTCCCCAATGCCCGGGGAGCTCTCGGAGAGGCGCGCGGCGGCACGTCATCAGCCGCCGCACTGGGAGAGAGCCGGATGCGGCACGCGCTGCGGGGTCGTGGAAGAATGCTTGCGCGATTCCCACGGCCCCGTTAAAGGGTGCCGACCGCCGACGCGTACGCATCGTTTCGGTTGCGCTCCGCAGTATTAAATCTTAATTAATTATTATTCGCTATTTTTTGGTACTTTGTTGCTTTTATTTTGTGTACAAGTGTGTGACAGTGCTCCCCAGTCAGTCTAGTGCTTGGTCGAGGCGTGCCTCCCGAGGGAATTAGAGGAATATTAGTGCGATTTGGACGCGGTGTTTGTATAATAAGTCACTTGGTAAGTGCCTTAACACTCGTTAGTTTCAGTTGTTTTGCGAATAGACGCTATTATTTAGCTATTATTTTAACTTTTACTTTGTTTTAATTAGTGATTAATCTAGATTTTAGTAGTTTAGTCATAGTTAGGATAACCACGTGCGACCGCGTGCTCGCAACGTGGTTTTTGACACTGAGTGACAGGTGACGTGTGGCGCGTGACGTGTGACAGGTGACAGCTGTCAAAAGTGTTGCCAGTCAACACAAGGACAGACACGAGCGTTTGGTCTACCAATATTCCATTACGTGTACTGGCACTTTTAGTTTAGTATTACTTTAAAGTTTAATACGTGTACCGGCAACTTAGTTTAATTTGGCTTTAGTAATAAAGTTCATTACGCGTACTGGAAACTTTTAATTTTTGTAAGTTCATTACGTGAACTGGGACGTGTATCCAGCACATCCCCGGACGTACAGCATGTCGGAACCCGAGGAGGGCGGGAAACCGCCTCCGCGGTCCACACCCCCGCAGCCCTTTCAGCCGCGTGAATCGCTGCTCCGCACGCCCCCTCCCGCCGTTCCCCCTCCCCCGGTGACGTATAACACGACATCGGACGAGGATTCGGCGGTGGAGGCTGTGGCTGCGGGCGCAGCGAAACGTTTCTACCAGGAAATGCTCGATGCCATCCGGTCGCCGCGGAAGCCGTCACCTCCGGAATCCAGCAGCAGCACCCAGCCGCAGGCTGGAAAGAGATTTCTGTCGCCAGAAGAGGCATGGTCGGCAGCGAAAAAAAGGCAAAAAAGGAGAATGGTCCGACCATGTCTACCGGCCCTCAATTTTGAGGACACTCAAGCACCGGAAAGCAACTCAGGGACGCCAAACATGGACTTCAGAACGCCATGCTCGACGGATGCCGAGGAAGACGTGAACGTCTTCCTCTGACTGACTTCTTTCTCGCAAGAGGAACTGAATAAATTAGGGACAAGAGGACTTATCACCGTGGCAAACAAGGCCGCGGCTCAAATAAATACAAATAAACAAGGCCGACAGTGCAAGAGTATCCGAGGAGTTGGCCAAAATAACAGAAATTGTTGCCCACTTGGTGGTGATGGTTGGAGACAAAACCAAAGTGGCAGAAGTTGGGAACGCCAAAGTGAGCAGTCTAATGGACGCTCTCCAACACGAGAAAGAACTCGTGGAAGAGGAGCGACGAAAAGCTAATGCCGCGGCCCAGCTAAGGCATGCGGAGAAAGGGTGTAAAGCTGACCAACCAACATGTGGTCAATGTGGCAACGCCGGTCATACAGTGGAAGGATGCAAGGAAACCATCCGTCGGTGTGCCACGTGTCACAAGTTTGGACACACAAAGGCGGCCTTGGAACATAAAACGGCAAGCGCAGAGTGCCCAGCAAGGAAATATGCCGAACGTCGAATGGTCGAAACTACGAATTACTAATGGCGGGCACCAAACACCTCACCGTCGGCCAGATAAACCTGGCGGGGGCACAGGCGGCCACCATAGAGCTGCCCCTAGTTGCAGAGGAGCTGGGACTAGATGTCGTTCTGGTCCAGGAGCATTACCCTGGTCCCACTCCTCACACCGCGGCAAACAACATCCTGCAGAGCGGTGAAAGTGCCAGGGCGGGGATTTATGTTCGCCGGAGGGACTAGCGCACGCCAAGTCTTGCACCATCTGTCAAACACACACTGCTTAGTGTGTCATGTTCTAAATGACAAAGACGGCGTATACCTTGTCTCTGCGTACTTTCAGTACAGCGACGACATAGATGTCCACCTTGAACATCTGGGCACTGTCCTTGCCTCCTTGAGAGGCAAGAGAATAATCATAGAGGTGGACTCAAATGCGCACTCTCCGATGTGGTACTGCGAGGAAAGGCAATACACAGGACGCGGACCAGACGTCACGCACCGTCGCGAGTCGATGGAAGCTTTTATCCTGGCACATGGACTCCGCTTGGCCAACGCACACGACCAGCCGGCCACGTTCGCCACGACGAACGGAACGTCCAACATCGACCTAACGTTAGCCAAAGGCACCCTGGTAACGGGGTGGAGAGTTAGAGAAGACGCAATAGACAGTGACCATAGGCTTGATAACATTCATGGTGGCCAATAATAACTCTGCTTCTAGCGCTGAGCCGATCGAAGAGCCAATGCGGTTTCGGGAGCGTGGTGTGGAATGGGGAATCTTCGAAGACGAGATCCAAAAACGGTCAGGAAACATCAGGTCTCACGAGCCAGCCGAAGTAGTCTGTGCAAAATTCACCAGAATGGTGACGAGCACAGCTACTAGCATCCTGGGGCTCAGTAAGGGGTAGGGGAAACAGAGCGTGGGTACGAGTGGTGGACGCCGGTCCTGGACCGGCTTCGCCGCGAGACCTACAGCTCGCGCAGGGCTTGGCAGGCGAGTCGGAAGGGCAATTGCCTGGACGAAGAGGCTGCCAAGCGGCGCTTTCATGTGATTAGGCGTAGATATAGGGTTGCCATGAAGGAGGAGCAACTTAAGTTCTTTAAATCGGTCGCAGACACGGGAAACCATGAACCATGGGGCCAGGCGTACCGTGTCGCTTGCGGGAGGCTTCGGCCTCCTAGCAATGTAATTAACGGCACGAAACATGCCGAAGGTTATGCTGGGGGAGTCGAGGAAGCCATGCACAGCCTCATGTATGCTCTGTGTCCGGACGACGATGTGTCCAAGGACACGGAGTACCACCGGCAAGTGCGGTATATGGCGGCCGCGATTCCCGCAGGAGAATATGCTCCTCCTCCGACGGAAGAAGTGGTCGCGAATATAGTCAAGGATCTACCTAACACAGCACCGGGAATCGATGGGATAACCGCTCGTATTATAAAACACGTTTGGGCAGCCGCGCCGCGAGAATTTGCTGAGGTGTTTAGGCGATGTGTCAAAGAGGGCGTTTTTCCGCGAGTATGGAAGGACGGAAGGTTGATTGTCTTGCCCAAAGGCAATGGCAAGCCTCTTTCCGATCCTAAAGCCTACCGGCCCGTCACTCTGTTGCCGATCTTTGGTAAGATTTTAGAACGCGTAATGTTAAAATGCGCCACACAAATGACGAGTGGTCTATCGGACTGCCAGCATGGGTTCACTCGAGGGTGGTCGACGGTATCCGCTCTGAGAAAGATTCTTGGAGCGGGTCGTGGGAGCTCGTCGAAATATGTTCAGGCGATTTTCTTAGATATCTCTGGGGCCTTTGATAATGCCTGGTGGCCGATGATCATGCTGAAAGCGAAAAGGGGGGCTGTCCGCCAAACATCTACAGGATGTTGGCGGGCTACTTCACCGGACGCAGGGTAGGCATGTTCGTCGGTCGCAGGGTAGTGTGGAAGGCGGCCACGATGGGCTGTCCGCAGGGATCGGTGTTGGGTCCCTCGCTGTGGAACATCCTGATGGACGACTTGCTTCGACTGCCCCTTCCGGGGGGAGTGACATTCGTGGCCTATGCCGACGATGTGACGATCTTGATCGAGGGCGACTCACGTGCGGCTCTTGAGGCGAAAGCCTCAAGTGCATTGCGGCTCGTTGGTGAATGGGGAGTCCGTAATAGGCTGGAATTTTCCCCGACTAAATCGTCTACCATGACGATAAAGGGGAGGTTCCAGCGACCCCCAGTCATCAAAGGACATCATTCATTTTGGACCAAAAAATGAAAGTGCCGGCCAGAAAAAAAAACTACGATATTCGGATAGAATACACAATTTCTATCATTTTTTACTATGACGTCCAATCTGTGCGCACAACGGTTACGTCGTAATAACATAAAAAATAAAATATTTTTTTATTAATTCTTTGTTGTTAAAAAAAGATTGGAGTGACATTATAATATAAAAAAATATTATATTAAAACTTATTTAGGTACATAATCGCAAAATACTCAAGGTCAAAACCTAGTGGTCAAGATATAAAATCGTACTATTTAACACATTCATATTTATTCTTTATAATAAAGAATGTTGTCTGTTTAGAGTCAAACATTACAGGTTACTTTCTCTCAAAACTTCAAATGGAATTCCGAGAACTAATGAAAAGGGTTAAGGGACGGCTACCTGGGTGCGTGAGCGCATTGTTATTGGTTGCCGACCGCCCGCCCGCGCTACGCCAGCGGCCAGCCAGCGGCCAGCCAGTCAGTTATCCATGCAACTTTGGTTACATCGGACGGCTATCGTGACAATAATCTCTTGTTCTTAGAGCGATATAATATCAAGTGTATTTAGCGAAGCTTAATATCTGACATTATGAACGTACAATTGTGTATTTCGTGTCGTGTGCCTATTGATGATCGCCGAAGTTATAGTTGGACATCCCGTGAATCACAACACATCGAAATCGCACAGTTTGTTATTGAAGATCTACTGAGTCATCAGGTGAGGATTATATTATCGCTATAACGAACGAATATGCATAAGATATTTACTACGAACAAACATCATAACTCTTATGTACATAATGTTATAACATAAGCCGCATTTGCTGCTGTGTTTTTTAACAAACACAAGTTTTCAAATAAAGAGGGCCCCCCGCCCTCCGCAGATATATTATTTTTTTTATTTAATGATATATTACTAAGCTAATAAACTTTTTTTTTTCAGAATGAACCTACAGATGTTATATGCCGACCTTGTTGGCAAAGGGCCGAGCGGCAATATCTCCGACGTCAACGTGAAGTGCAGGAAGAACCTGACAACGAAGAACCTGATGTTGCAGACGAAGAAGTTGACGCTGTGCCTCATTCTACAGTTTTACCTGGATTTGTACGAACTAGTAATACGGCAAACTCTTGTGTATTTCAACACTGTGTAGACTCAACAAGACACAGAATACCAGAAAACATTATTCTACGTGTTCTTTGCCGATACAGTGTATTCATATCAGAAAACAGTCGTGTTTGCAGCGAACACCTCGAGCAAAATGAATGGCATTTACTTGCTATGCAAGACAATTTAATTCAAGATTTTAATTCTGCACAGATCGTTAGTGCGCTAAGGTTGTTAATAAACCACATTAAAACAGAAGTTTTAGATTTTGAGCATTATGAATTGATCAATAACAAAGAGTTCCACGATTGGACTGGTCTTACTGCTGAACAATTCTCTGATTTATTGGCCAACACTCCGAGCTTAAATCAAAGAAGAAACAAAAAAACAATTTTAGCAGCTTTACTTGCAAAGATCCGAACTGGAGACTCAAATGCTAGGCTCGCAACGATATTTAAAACGAGCGAATCCACATTTGCGCGAATGCTTGAGACTGGCCGAGAAGCACTTTTGCGAGACTTTGTTCCAATGCATTTGGGGTTTGACCATATGACTCGGGAAGATGTCACACGTAGGAATCTTCTTATCCCAGAAAGTCTTTTTGGAAATATTGAAGGTCCTCCCGAAGAAAGAAAAGCTATTACAATTGTGGACGGCACATACATCTACATCCAAAAAAGCTCAAACTACTTTTTTCAACGAAAATCTTATAGTAGTCACAAGTTCCGGAACTTAGTAAAACCATTTTTATTTGTCTGCTGCGACGGTCACATAATAGAAGTTTCAGGTCCACACGCTGCTACTTCTTCAGATGCGCAGATAATGCAGAATATTGCTGAAAATGAAAGTGATCATGGCGATGGATTATTCCAATGGTTCTACCAAAGCGGGGACGTATTTATTTTGGACCGTGGGTTCAGAGATGCAGTTCCCATTCTTGAAGGAAATGGTTACACTGTGAAAATGCCGGAGACAAAGCATCCTGGAGCGACCCAACTAACCACGGAACAAGCAAACAAGTCACGCCTTGTTACTATTTGCCGTTGGGTTGTGGAAGTAGTAAATGGCCGATTTAAACGAGATTTCCGCCTGTTGAGAAACGTTCATATTAATATAACATTGCACTATATGTTTGAATATTTTAGAATCGCAGCAGCATTAATAAATGCTTATCACGTGTTGATAGTAGATAATGTCCATGCTTCTGATTTTTTACAAATAATCCGGGAAAGGATAAACATGCCCAATACACTGGCAGATCTTAACGTAACAGACGTAACTTGAACAGAATGAGAGCACAGTTCCAGCCCATGTCTGCAGATATGGCTGAGTTTAATGACTTTCCTACGCTGACCGAAGAAGAATTAATATTATTTAGCCTCGGTATATATCAGCTGAAACAAGCGAGAAGTTACTATGGAGAGCATTTTCAACCAGATGGAGTTTTTAGCATTGAGCTAAGTGGTGGAATTCCTCTAGAGCTTGTAAGGGAATTGGAGGGAGAGGACTTGTGGTTGATTCGAGGGCGAATACAATCCCGACACATCCGATCTAAAACATACTATGTGTATATTGCTCTGGATAGAACAGCAACCGGGCGTCGAGCAATAAAACATTACTATTGCACATGCCATATAGGAATGAGAACCATCGGATGTTGCTCCCATACTATGTGCATAGTCTGGTACATGGGTTATGCTAGACATGACCCTTACCTCAGCCTACCCGCAATAAGTTTAGATGACGTATTTGTAAGACTAGAAAATGTTTAATTGTACGTCATTAACTTATTAATGTTATTAGCCTTTATTCAGAAGAACAATACATTTATTTTATATACATTACAAAATATTCAAATCAATAATTGATTTTTCCGTTGCGCGGTCTCTGCTTCTGAGTGCCTCTTGGCAATGGCCTCCCCCAACAGCTTCCACTCACATCTCTGACATGCCACTCCACATACACTAGTCCACATTTTGCCAGCCATTTGTACCATTTCATCTTCCCATCTTTTTAGAGATCTGCCCTCTTTTCTTTTAGCCCTTCTGGGATACAAAGATGTTATTATTTTTGTCCATTTGTCTGGCCCTCTCAAAATCAAAACATGTCCGGGCCGGACATGTTTTGATTGTTTGTTGTTTCATTTCAATTTTTTAGTTTTATATGTTACATCAGTTACACGTGTCATTTTTCTCAACTCCTTGTTTTCTATTTTGTCTATCCTTTTCTTTCCAAACATACTCCTCTCCATAGCCTTCGGCCCAACTTCCAGCATACTTGTATGAGCTTTTGTTAGTGCCCAAGTTTGGCACCCTTATGTTAGAATGGGTGGAATCCATGTATTAAATAGTTTTCTTTTGGTGCTCATGTTTATACTTATGCATTTTACTATTTCTTTAAAGGACCAGAATCTTTTCCAGGCATTGCCAATTTTTTTTTTGTATATCTTTGGTTGTTGTATCATATATATTAGTTATAACCACTGATTCTAAGCAGGAATCTTGCGGTTAATATTGTCTATTTCTCCCAGCGCCATCACACCTTGCCAGAGTTGCCAGAGCGTTTTTTTCTTAGTAATGTTGTCATTACCTTGTAATATCGATCAAACAAAACAAATGCTGTTTAGTCTATTTATATTTCTTCTTCTTATATATAAAAATGCATTTTCAAATGTGTTAGTCGCGCTAAAACTCGAAAACGGCTGAACGGATTGGGCTGATTTTAGTTTTAAAATATTCGTAGAAGTCCAGGGAAGGTTCTAAAGTGACACGAAGTTCACCGGGACAGTTAGTCTTCTTCTTATATATAAAAATGGATTTTCAAATGTGTTAGTCGCGCTAAAACTCGAAAACGGCTGAACTAGTTGGGCTGATTTTAGTCTCAAAATATTCGTAGAAGTCCAGGGAAGGTTTTAAAGTGACACGAAGTTCACCGGGACAGCTAGTACTTGATACATATTTTTTATTTTTATTTTATGACTAAATATTTTTTTCCAATACTATTTATCAACCTTACCACTGTGTTTTACTATCAAGTATTATATCATAACGTAAGATATCCATGCTTTTAATAGTGACACTCCAACCTTTTTATCACAAAAGGATTATTTTTAAATTATTTTATTACGACGTAACCATTGGGCGCACAGATTGGACGTCATAGTAAAAAATGTTAGGAATTGTGTATTCTATTCGAATATATATTTTTTTCTTTCTGGCCGGCACTTTCATTTTTTGGTCCAAAAATGTATGAAACGTGAATGATGTCCTTTGGGACCAACTCCATTAGGAGCGTCGCGTCGACCACGGTGTTGGGAGTGGTAGTCGACTCGAGTCTATCCTTCGCGCGACATGCAGTATCTATAGGGGAAAGAGCGGCAAATTGCTTCGGCAAGATGTCGCGAGTTTCGGCTAGCTCATGGGGGGTTAGGTACAGGGCTCTTCGGGTGCTGTACCAGGGGACCTTTGTGGCTACTGTAACCTATGCGGCAGCATGTTGGTACGAGCGGGCGACCCTTCACGTTGTGCGGAGTGCGCTCTTGCGCACCCAGAGACACGCCTTGATCCTTCTGACCAAAGCGTATCGCACGACGAGCACTGACGCCCTGGCAGTTCTGGCAGGGGTGCTGCCGGCTGACCTCGAGGTAATACGTGCTGGCAGACTAGGTGTGATGCGCGAGACCGCGATTACCAAGGAAGAGCTTCGGAGTGCGAAACTCAGAGAAACTGAGTCCGCTTATGCCCTATGGCAGGAGCGTTGGGACACGTCGACCAAGGGGAGGGAGCTTCATCGGTTCTTTCCGGACGTGAAGGCTCGTTCCAAGGCAACTTGGATAGAGCCTGACTATGTAACATCGCAGATGCTTACCGGTCACGGCTGTTTCAGAGGGAGGCTTCACAGATTGAATCTTTCCGACGTGGGGTCATGCTACTGTGGCGAAGCCGCAGAGGAAGACGTACACCACGCTATCTGGGAGTGCCCTCTGTACGGGGAGGCGCGTAGGGAGCTTTTGGATGGGATCGAAGTTTTTGGAGAGGGCCCGGCCTACTGCGACCTCGTTTCCACAGCGGCGAACTTCGGACGGCTACGGGAATACGCGCGACTATGGCACAGGACAAGAAGTGGATTAGAATGCCAAGAGAGGGCATTAATTGGAGGCGAATAAGGAAGAAAACCTAGATGGTAGAACCAGTACGCGCTATCGGAAGACACCGAAGTCGTATCTGTGTTGTCCGCCCCAGAAAGGGGAGAAGGACTTAGGGACAAATAGAAAGAGAGTAAAGAACTTGTAGGGAATCAAGAATTGCGCACCTGAAGGGCAGGACCCAGGACAGTAGGGTGCGCATTCCCATGTTTCGGCCCGTATAACCAAGACGGTTGATAGGGCCATGGGTTGTGGAGGGATTTGGCCCCGTTAAAGGCGCTGAAGATGGGCATCGGGGGGTTTTAGACGGTAAACCCCGGCGCACTCCATCTCGCGCCGGGGGAGTCCGTCATACCCCTGCTGCCCTCCCCCGGGGGCAGCGGGGGATACGTAATGTATTTCCCCCCGTCAAAAAAAAAACAAAAAAGGTTAGGTTGGGGCTCAGCCAGTTCGTCCTCGTTCGTGGCCCTGGGCAACGCTTGGGTGCGCCACCTCGTCTTTTGCGGGGTGAGGTACCCACGCGGCTGAAGGCTGGCGCTATCTCTTTCTTCTCTATCTTTCACCGTCTATTTTAATTAACATTCTTGTTATTGCACTACTTTTATTTTGTTTATGCTAACTTTTCACCACCTTTTCTTTCTTCTCCTACTATCTTTTCCATTTTTGTTAACTCTTTGATGGGTGAGCTACACCCGAAAACAAGCCCGCGACCCGGGGTGTCGGAGTTTGTATGGGATGGAACGTAATGGAAAAAGTTTCTCCGGGCGGGTCCCGACAACAGTCGGGGAATCCCGCACTGTGTCCGAAGAGTCTTCGGGCACAGTCTGGCCCACGTATACGGAGGGTGCCAACATTGCGTTGAGGGGTGTGGAGGCCGTTACGACGGCGAGTGTAGTGGAGGTAGGCGCGACTGCGCGCGCGAGTTCGGAGCCGGTGTCCCTTACCGCACCGGCGGCGGACTTATTAACGGATGAAGACGTCGACTTCAGTTAGCCGCAGCCCAACGGGGTTCAGCGACTACTGAAGTTGATGCAACGGAAGAAACTAAGGGGCGACCCGGATCCAACAGCAGGTCGACGCGATGCGACGCGAGCTGGAGGAGTTGCGCCGCCAGGCGACTAAGCCTTGGACTCAGGACTTGCAGCAGATGTTGTCGGAGGTCTCGCGCTCTAATATCGAGACCTTCGGCAACATGCTAAATGCGAGGTTGGCCGGACTGGAACATAGGCTCCTTCCGGAGCCAAGGAGGAGGCCACCGCTGGCGGCGGACAGTGCCACTGTGGGCACCACGCCGGCGGATAATAGAACGAAGGCGCCGAAGCCCAATAAGGCGACGGCGCCCACATACGCTGAGACGGCGGCACCGAGTGCGGCAGCCCCAATAAAGGCACCGCCAATACCGGCCCCGCCAAAGGCCAAGGGCAAAGCCAAGGCTAAAAAGAAGGCGCCATCAATGGCCGCTAAGGAGGCGGCGCAAGGGGGGGAGCACACCGACCCCTCCCACGCCGAGGCCCCGTGGACTAAGATAGGTCCACGCAAGGCCAAGAGGACGAAGAAGGGGGCGGCTACTCCAGCTAAGGTCGCCCCAAAGAAGAAGAAGAGAGCAAAGCTTCGCCCTCCCACGACTGCGGCGGTCACCCTCACCCTGGGGGCTAACGCTGCTGAAAGGGGGGTGACGTACGCCAAGGTGTTGGCCGAAGCCCGAGCGGCGATCGACCTGGGGGAACTCGGCATCCCCAGGCTCGGTTTCCGACTGGCCGAGACAGGAGCGCGCGTCCTCACCATTGCTGGTGAGGGTGCACAAGAAAAGGCAGACGCCTTCGCCGTTAGGTTGAGGTCCGTGCTGCCACCGGAAGACGTAAAAGTCGTCCGCCCGGTACTGTGCCCGGAGATCCGTGTCGCCGGGCTGGACGACTCAATAGCGGCCGCCGACGTCATCCAGGCGGTCGCGAAGGAGGGAGGGTGCTCGGCCGACGACATTCGGTCGGGCCAATTGACGGTGGGGCCACGCGGGGACGCGTCATTGTGGATGCGTGTCCCGGTCGCGGCCGCCAAGTAGCTTACTAGCTCAGGGCGGCTGCGGGTTGGCTGGGTGTCGGCGAGAGTGGCGCTGCTGGCCGCGAGGCCTAAGCGCTGCTTCCGCTGCCAGGACACCGGCCACGTGGCGGCGAAGTGCCAGTGCCCGGTAGACCGCAGCCGGAGCTGTTTCCGCTGCGGGAAACCGGGGCACAAGGCGGCCGAGTGCAGGGAAGCGCCCAACTGCTTCCTGTGCGAGGCTGCCGGCAGGCCAGAGAAGGCCCATGTGCTGGGCAGTAGCGGCTGCGTCGCAAAGCCGCCTCCCGGCGCGAAGAGAAAGGCGCCGACCAAGAAGGCCCGGCTCAAAAAGCCCAGGGCCAACGGCGCAAGGGCGGCTCCGCCCGCCCCCGCCATGGAGTTGGACGCCTAGGCCCGTGGGCGGTGATCGGGGGATCGCCGCCCACACTATGGGCCCCGAGAAGGCAAGCTCCCCAATGCCCGGGGAGCTCTCGGAGAGGCAAGCGGCGGCATAACACCAGGCCGCCGCATTAGAAGGGAGCCGGATGCGGCACGCGCTGGGGGGTCGTGGAAGAATGCTCTCGCGATTCCCACGGCCCCTCCACTGGCGCTAAAGACGGGCATCGGGGTGTTTTAGTCGGTACACCCCGGTGCACTCCATCTCGCGCCGGGGGAGTCCGACATACCCTGCTGCCCTCCCCCGGGGGCGGCGGGGATTCGTAAAGAATTTCACCCCGTTAAAAAAAAAAAAAAAAAAAAAAAAAAAAAAAAAAAAAAAAAAAAAAAAAAAAAAAAGGTTAGGTTAGGTTAGGTTAGGTTAGGTTAGGTTAGGTTAGGTTGGGGGTGGGGTTAGGTTAGGTTAGGTTAGGTTAGGTTGGGGGCGATACCGGTTCCTCCACGTTGGTGTCCCTGGGCAACGCCTGGGTGCGCCACTCCGCTCTTTACACGGGGTGAGGCACTCAGGCGGCTGAACGCCGGTCTATCTCTATCTTTTCACCACCTTTTTTTTATAGTTTACTCTTCTTTTTGCATTATTTTATTTATTTTCTCTATCTTTCAACATCTTTTCTTTCTATCTTTTCTCTTTTATTTATTCTTCTGTGCGTGTGTGTTAGGTTTTGCGTGTTAGGTTTCTGTTATGAATGGTGATGGATGGGCTTTTACGGCCCCTAACCCTAAGCTGAGTAACGTTCGGTGATGGGGTGCATGGCGGGCAGGTGGCCACGCAGTTAGGACGTGGGGCAGAATTCACCCCTAATTGATCAACTATGGAAGGTCAGCATGCGAAAAATTCTCCCAGGGTGGGTCCCGGCGATGCCGGGGAATCCCACACTCCCGTTTCGGCGGGAGATAGGGCCAGGTATACTGGGGGCCCCAAACATGCTTCGGTGGAGGTGGAGAGGAAGGAGGCCGTTGCGACGGCGAGTGATGAAGGCGCGATGGCGCATACCAGGCCGAGCTCGGCGCACCTTACCGCGTCGAGAACGGACCTTCTGACTGACGAGGACGTCGACTTCAGTCAGCCGCAGCCCAACGGCGTGGAGCGGATACTGAAGTTGATGCGAAAAAAGAAGTTACGGGGCGACGCAGACTTACCGCGCGTGCTTCTCACGCGCGACGTGATCATGCCGCCGCCCAGAATACCTGATAGAGACAGCGAGGACTATCTCTCGGACTCCAGCTGCATGACTGACATGTCGCTGGACTCCGAGGGATTGCCCGCACCCACCGGACGTACAACCCCCCTTAAAAGGCGGAACCCGGACGAGACAGAGGCGGCGCCGTCCACTAGTAAAGGTGCGGTGCCGAAGGCAAAGCGAGGACGCGGCCGCCCGCCGACCACGGGCCAATACGTTGGCTTGGCAAAGGCGCAGGCCGAATTAAATCGGGAGAAGGAAGAGGCGCTTCGGCTACAGGCCGCAGAAGAAGTTGCCGAAACAATGAGAACTGCGCGGGAGGCGCGCGCGTCTATCTGCGCAAGCCCCGCCGCAGCCACTGGAGGAGACAGGTCGGAGCAGACCATCTATGCTCTGGCCAAAAGTGTTGAGGCCTCGCTGGAGGCGATAACCATGGTCGCCACGAGGTCCCAGAATCTGAAAGGGACGTTTCAGCGGCACCTTAAAGAGGCGGTTGTCAATTTAAGGGCAACCTTTGCCGAAATGAGGGGCCGCAGTGAAAACGAGGAGATCAGGGCACTGGAAGCCCAGAACGAGCGGTTGCAACAGCAACTCGACGCAATGCGCCGGGAGCTAGAGGAGCTGCGTCGCCAGGCGACCAAGCCCGCCACCAACGACTTGCAACGGATGTTGTCGGAGGTCTCGCGATCCAATATAGAGACCTTCGGCAACATGCTGAATGCGAGGTTGGCGGGCATAGAGGACAGGCTCCTGCCAGAGCCAAGGAGGAGACCACCGCTGGCGGCGGATAGTGCCGATGTTGGCACCACGCCAGCGATCGGAGGAACGAAGGCGCCGAAGCCCAAACGAGCGACGGCGCCAACATATGCGGAAATGGCGGCACCGAGTACACCGGCCCCTAAAGAGGCTCCGGCTGCTCCGGCCCCGCCCAAGGCCAAAAAGAAAAAGGCCAAGAAGAAGCGGCCATCAATGGCCGCTCATGAGGCGGCGCAAGGGGGGGATAACAGCAACCCCTCCCCCGCCGAGGCCCCGTGGACCAAGATAGGTCCACGCAAGGCCAAAAAGACGAAGAAGGGGGCGGCTACAACAGCCAAAGTCGCCCCGAAGAAGAAGAAAGCGAAGCTTCGCCCTCCAACTACTGCGGCGGTCACCCTCACCCTGGGGGCGAGCGCTGCTGAAAGGGGGGTGACTTACGCGAAAGTGCTGAGTCAGGCTAGAGCGGCGATCGACCTGGGGGAACTCGGCATCCCCAGGCTTGGTTTCCGCCTGGCCGAGACTGGAGCGCGCGTCCTTACCATTGCTGGCGAGGGCGCGCAGGAGAAAGCGGACGCCTTCGCCACGAGGCTGAGGTCCGTCTTGCCCCCGGACGATGTAAAAGTCGCCCGCCCGGTCTTATGCGCGGAGATCCGCGTGGCCGGACTGGACGACTCAGTAGCGGCCGTCGACGTCATCCAGGCGGTCGCGAAGGAAGGAGGGTGCTCGGCCGACGATATCCGGTCGGGCCAACTGACGGTAGGGCCACGCGGGGACGCGTCATTGTGGATGCGTGTCCCGGTCGCGGCCGCCAAGAGGCTCACAAGCTCAGGGCGGCTGCGAGTTGGCTGGGTGTCGGCGAGAGTGGCGCTGCTGGCCGCGAGGCCTAAGCGCTGCTTCCGCTGCCAAGACACCGGCCACGTGGCGGCGAAGTGCCAGTGCCCGGTAGACCGCAGCCGGAGCTGTTTCCGCTGCGGAAAACCGGGGCACAAGGCGGCCGAGTGCAGGGAAGCGCCCAACTGCTTCCTGTGCGAGGCTGCCGGCAGGCCGGAGAAGGCCCATGTGTTGGGAGGAAGCGGCTGCGTAGCGAAGCCGCCCCCCAGCACGAAGCGCAAGGCGCCAACAAAGAAGGCCCGGCACAAAAAGCCCAAGGCCGACGGCGCAAGGGCGGTTCCCGCCCCCGCCATGGAATTGGACGCCTAGGCCCGTGGGTGGTGATCGGGGGATCGCCGCCCACACTATGGGCCCCGAGACGGCAAGCTCCCCAATGCCCGGGGAGCTCTCGGAGAGGCAAGCGGCGGCATAATACCAGGTCGCCGCATTAGAAGGGAGCCGGACGCGGCACGCGCTGGGGGGTCGTGGAAGAATGCTCACGCGATTCCCACGGCCCCTCCACTGGCGCTGAAGACGGGCATCGGGGTGTTTTAGTCGGTACACCCCGGTGCACTCCATCTTGCGCCGGGGGAGTCCGACATACCCCTGCTGCCCTCCCCCGGGGATGGCGGGGGATGCGTAACGTCATTTCACCCCGTCAAAAAAAAAAAAAAAAAAAAAAAAAAAAAAAAAAAAAAAAAAAAAAAAAAAAAAAAAAAAAAAAAAAAAAAAAAAAGGTTAGGTTAGGTTGGGGCTCGTTGGGGTTGGGGTTGCCAGTTCGTCCTCGTTCGTGGCCCTGGGCAACGCTTGGGTGCGCCACCTCGTCTTTTGCGGGGTGAGGTACCCACGCGGCTGAAGGCTGGCGCTATCTCTTTTCTTCACTATCTTTCACCACCTATTTTGTTTAACTTTCTTGTGTTTTTACTCGTTTGTTTTGTTTATTCTATCTTTTCACCACCTTTCTTTCATCTCGTATCTATCTTTCCTTTTTTTTTTTTTTTAATTTAACTCTTCTGATGGGGGAGCTCACCCCCGAAAAAAAGAGACCGCGACCCGGGGTGTCGGTGTCTTAAGGATGGAAGGTCGCATTAGTAAAAATAATCTCCGGGTGGGTCCCAGCGATGGGGAATCCCACACCCCTGCTTCGGCGGGGGTCAGGTCCGTGTATACGGAGGGACCAACTACTGCGAGGGTTGTTGAGCAGGAGGTCATAGTGTTGACGCAGAAAGAGACGGGCGCGATGGCGCAACCAGGTCCGAAGCCGGCGCACCTTACCGCGCCGGCGGCGGACTTACTCACGGACGAAGACGTCGATTTTAGCCAGCCGCAGCACAACGGCTATGAGCGGATGCTAAAATTGATGCAGAAGAAGAAGTTGCGGGGCGACGCAGACCTGCCGCGCGTGCTACTCACGCGCGACGTGATTATGCCAAAACCCCGTGAACTTGGACCAGAAAGAGACAGCGAGGACTATCTCTCGGACTCCAGCTGCATGACTGACATGTCACTGGACTCTGAGGGATTGCCCGCACCCACCGGACGAACAACCCCCCTTAAGCGGCGGTTACACCCGGACGAGAAAGAGGCGGCGCCGTCCACCAGCACAGGTGCGGTGCCGAAGGCGAAGAGGGGACGTGGTCGGCCACCATCAACCGGCCAATACGTCGGCCTTGCGAAAGCGCAGGCAGAGCTAAACAGGGCGAAGGCGGAGGCCATCAGACTGGAGGCCGAAGCCGAGGTCGCTGACACAGCGCGAGCGGCGAGAGAAGCACGTGCATCTCTCCCCGCAAGCCCAGCGCCTACAATCACCACCGAGGAGACAAACGCTGCTATTGCAGCCAGCGTAGAGAGGTCCCTGGAAACGATCCTGATGGTCGCATCCAGGTCTTCAAATTTGAAGGGAACGTTCCAGCGGTTCCTCAAGGAGTCGGTCAGCACCATCAGAACGGCCGTCTCCGAATTGAGGAGTCGCTGCGAATCGGACGAGCTGCGGGCCTTAGAAGCCCAGAACGCGAGGCTCCAACAGCAGGTCGACGCGATGCGACGCGAGCTGGGGGAGTTGCGGCGCCAGGCGACTAAGCCTGCCGCTGAAAACTTGCAGCAGCTGTTGTCGGAGGTCTCGCGCTCTAATATCGAGACCTTCGGCAACATGCTAAATGCGAGATTGTCGGGACTGGAGGATAGGCTCCTTCCAGAGCCAAGGAAGAGGCCCCCGCTGGCGGCGGATAGTGCCGATGTTGGCACCACGCCAGCGACCGGAGGGACGCAGGCGCCGAAGCCCCAAAGGGTGACGGCGCCCACTTACGCAGATATGGCGGCACCGAGTGCACCGGCCCCCAAAAAGGCTCCGGCTGCTCCGGCCCCGCCCAAGGCCAAAAAGAAAACGGCCAAAAAGAAGAAGCGGCCATCAACGGCCGCTCAAGAGACGGCGCAAGGGGGGGATAACACCAACCCCTCCCCAGCCGAGGCCCCGTGGACCAAGATAGGTCCACGCAAGGCCAAGAGAACGAAGAAGGGGGCGGCTACTTCAGCTAAAGTCGCCCCAAAAAAGAAGAAGAGAGCGAAGCTTCGCCCTCCAAGTACTGCGGCGGTCACCCTCACCCTGGCGGCGAGCGCTGCTGAAAGGGGGGTGACTTACGCGAAAGTGTTGAGTCAGGCTAGAGCGGCGATTGACCTGGGGGAACTCGGCATCCCCAGGCTCGGTTTCCGCCTGGCCGAGACTGGAGCGCGCGTCCTTACCATTGCTGGCGAGGGCGCGCAGGAGAAAGCGGACGCCTTCGCCTCGAGGCTGAGGTCCGTCTTGCCACCGGACGATGTCAAGGTCGCCCGCCCGGTTCTGTGCGCGGAGATCCGTGTCGCCGGGCTAGACGACTCAGTAGCGGTCGCCGACGTCATCCAGGCGGTCGCTACAGAAGGAGAGTGCTCGGCCGATGATATTCGGGCCGGCCAAATGACGGTGGGGCCACGCGGGGACGCTTCGTTGTGGATGCGTGTCCCGGTCGCGGCCGCCAAGAAGCTAACAAGCTCGGGGCGGCTGCGAGTTGGCTGGGTGTCGGCGAGAGTGGCGCTGCTGGCCGCGAGGCCTAAGCGCTGCTTCCGCTGCCAAGACACCGGTCACGTGGCGGCGAAGTGCCAGTGCCCGGTAGACCGCAGCCGGAGCTGTTTTCGCTGCGGGAAACCGGGGCACAAGGCAGCCGAGTGCAGGGAAGCGCCCAACTGCTTCCTGTGCGAGGCTGCCGGCAGGCCGGAGAAGGCGCATGTGTTGGGAGGAAGCGGCTGCGTCGCAAAGCCGCCTCCCGGCGCGAAGAGAAAGGCGCCGACCAAGAAGGCCCGGCTCAAAAAGCCCAAGGCCAACGGCGCAAGGGCGGCTCCGCCCGCCCGCGCCATGGAGTTGGACGCCTAGGCCCGTGGGTGGTGATCGGGGGATCACCGCCCGCACTATGGGCCCCGAGAAGGAAAGCTCCCCAATGCCCGGGGAGCTCTCGGAGAGGCAAGCGGCGGCATAACACCAGGCCGCCGCATTAGAAGGGAGCCGGATGCGGCACGCGCTGGGGGGTCGTGGAAGAATGCTTTCGCGATTCCCACGGCCCCTCCACTGGCGCTGAAGACGGGCATCGGGGTGTTTTAGTCGGTACACCCCGGTGCACTCCATCTCGCGCCGGGGGAGTCCGACATACCCCTGCTGCCCTCCCCCGGGGGCGGCGGGGGATTCGTAAAGAATTTCACCCCGTTAAAAAAAAAAAAAAAAAAAAAGGTTAGGTTAGGTTGGGGGCGATGGGGACGATACCGGTTCCTCCACGTTGGTGTCCCTGGGCAACGTCTGGGTGCGCCACTCCGCTCTTTACACGGGGTGAGGTACTCAGGCGGCTGAACGCCGGTCTATCTTCTATCTTTTCACCACCTTTTTTTATACTTTACTCTTCTTTTTGCATTGTTTTATTTATTTCGTCTATCTTTCAACACCTTTTCTTTCTGTCTTTTCTCTTTTATTTATTCTTCTGTGCGTGTGTGTTAGGTTTTGCGTGTTAGGTTTTTGTTTGAATGGTGATGGATGGGCTTTTACGGCCCCTAATCCAGGGTTTGTGGTGCCCGGCCGTGGGATGCGTGGCGAGCAGGCGGCTCGTCCCAAGGGCACTGGGGCAGAATCCCCCCAATTGGATCGGGTCAGACTCAGCCCATACTTGATCAAATATGGAATGCAACAAGGAAATTATTCCCCGGGTGGGTCCTCTTACGAGGGAATCCCACACTCCCGCTTCGGCGGGGGGTCGCCCCACGTATACGGGGGGGGCACCTGTTGCTGTGGAGGAGGAGGCCGTGGCGACGGCGAGTGAAGGGAGTGGCGCAATGGCGCATGCGAGTCCGAAGCCGGCGTCCCTAACCGCACCGGCGGCGGACCAATTATTGACGGACGAGGATGTCGATTTTTCGCAGCCTCAGGAAAACGGCAGGGAGCGGCTCCTGAGGCTTCTTCATAGGAAGAAGCTGCGAGGAGACACGGAGGGGCTCGCGCGCGTTCAGCGCGAGCGTGAGCTGATCCTCCCTCCCTCCATAAAGACAGAGACAGTAGCGGCGGGGAATTCCAGCGCAGCCGCACCGCGCGTACCGCTCGTGTTGCTCACGCGCGCGCGGATCCCCGATCGCCTAACCGGACTTGACAGCGACGACTACCTCTCGGACTCCAGTGATATGTCCGGCATATCACTGGACTCCGAGGGGCTGCCCGTCATACCCGATCGTGACGCCCCTCGAAAGAGGAAAACCGACGATGACGATGTACCGTCCTTAAGTAAAGGGGCGGTACCAAAACCCAAACGCGGACGTGGCCGGCCGCCTACGACCGGCCAGTACGTTGGCCTGGCCAAGGCGCAGGCCGACTTGAACAGGGAGCGAGAGGAGGCTCTTCGGCTGCAGGCTGAAGCGGAAGTTGCCCAGTCGGCTAGAGCGGCACGGGAGGCGCGTTTATCTGCCCCTGCTAGCCCAGTTGAAATGGAGAAGGTATCGGAGCGGACAAGCACTGCCCTGACTAAGAGCTTGGAGGCTTCGCTGGAGACTATATGTATGGTCGCCGCGAAGTCCTCCAATTTAAAGGGAACATACCAGCGGTTCCTCAAGGAGGCGGTCGCCAACATAAAGGCGACCACTGCCGAACTGAGGGGCCGTTGTGTCTCGGAGGAGATAAAGGTCTTGGAGGCGCAAAATGACCGCCTTCGGAGACAAGTGGAAGATATGCGCCGGGAGCTGGATGAGCTCCGGCGTCAGGTAGCTCGACCACCAGAGCAAGACCTGCAGAAGCTGTTGTCGGAGGTTTCGCGATCCAACATCGAAACCTTCGGCAACATGCTCAATGCAAGGCTCGCCGGACTGGAGGACAGACTCCTTCCGGAGCCTCGAAGGAGACCCCCGCTGGCGGCGGATAGTGCCATCGTGGGCACCACGCCGGCGGAGAACGGAACAAAGGCACCGAGACCCAAAAGGGCGACAGTGCCCACATATGCGACAGTGACGGCGCAGGATGCGGCGGCCCCAAAACAGGTACCACCGGCACCTGCACCGCCAAAGGCCCCTAAGGCCAGAAAGAAGAACAAGAAGCGGCCATCAATGGCCGCTCAGGAGGCAGCGCAAGGAGGGATGCACGCCAACCCCACCCCCGCCGAGGCCCCGTGGACTACTGTTCGGCCACGGAAGCCTAAGAAGAAGAAGGGGGCGGCTACAACACCCAAAGCCGCCCCGAAAAAGAAGAAGGCGAAACTTCGCCCCCCCTCCACCGCGGCCATCACCCTCACCCTTGAGGCGGGGGCCGCGGAGAAGGGGATGAGTTACGAAAAGGTGCTCCGCGAGGCCAGGGCGAGGATCGACCTCGGGGAACTTAATATCCCCAGGCTCGGTTTCCGCTTGGCACAGACCGGCGCACGCGTTCTCTCCGTCGACGGAGAGGGCGCCAATGAGAAAGCGGACGCTCTTGCCACAAGGCTTCGAGAGGTCCTTAGCCCAGAGATCGTCAAAATCGCCCGCCCGGTGAAATGCGTGGAAATGCGCATCACCGGGCTGGATGACGCGACAACAGCCGCCGACATCATCGAAGCGGCTGCAAAAGAAGGTGGTTGCCCGGCTGCCAATATCCAGTCGGGCAAAGTCGTTGTCGGCCCAAGAGGCGCCAGGTCCCTCTGGCTCAAGGTCCCGGTGGCGGCTGCCAAGAAGCTCTTGAGCTCTGGGCGGCTGCAGATAGGCTGGGTCGTGGCGAAGGTAGCACTGCTGGCCGCCAGGCCTAAGCGGTGTTACCGGTGCCTCGACACCGGTCACTTGGCGGCGCAATGTAAGTGCACGGTGGACCTCAGTCGGAATTGTTTCCGCTGTGGGAAGCCGGGGCACAAAGCGCCCGCCTGCGAGGCGGCTCCCAATTGCCCGGTCTGTGAGACCGCAGGCAAACCCAAGGAGCACGTGGTGGGGAGCATCGGCTGCATCATAGCTGCCAAGCCGCCCCTCACGAAAAAGAAGAGAAAGGAGCCGTCAAAAAAGGCCAGGCGCAAAACGCCCAAGGCCAAAGGCGCAAGGGCGGATCAGCCCGCCCCCGCCGAAGTGATGGAGTCCTAGACCCGTGGGCGGCGATCGGGGGATCGCCGCTCGCACTATGGGTCCCGAGCGTAATGCTCCCCCTATGCCCGGGGAGCTCTCGGTGAAGGCAGGCGGCGGCACAACACCATGCCGCCGCAACAGAAGAGGGCCGGTCGCGGCACGCGCTGCGGGGTCGTGGAGCTATGCTTCGCGATTCCCACGGCCTCGCATTGGCGCAGAAGAAGGGCATCGGGGGGTTTTAGTCGGTAAACCCCGGTGCACTCCATCTCGCACCGGGGGAGTCCGACATACCCCTGCTGCCTTCCCCCGCGGGCAGCGGGGGATTCGTAACGAATTTCCCCCCGCAAAAAAAAAAAAAAAAAAAAAAAAAAAAAAAAAAAAAAAAAGGTTGGGGGCGATGGGGGCGATACCGGTTCCTCCACGTTGGTGTCCCTGGGCAACGCCTGGGTGCGCCACCCCGCTCTCTACACGGGGTGAGGTACTCAGGCGGCTGAACGCCGGTCTTTCACTATATTTCACCATCATTTTAATAGATTACTCTTCCCTTGGTTTTGCTTATTTTACTTTCTCTGTTTTTTCACCGTCTTTTCTTTACTATATTTCCTGTTTTTGTTAATTCTTCTTTACCGCATTGTGTGTTTGCGTGTGAAAATCTGTGTGTGTTTGTGGATGGATGGACCCGTGGGTCCCTAACCCTAAACTGAGTAGCGTTCGGTGACGGGGTGCATGGCGGGCAGGTGGCCACGCAGTGAGGACGTGGGGCGGCGTCACCCCCTAAATGACCAAATATGGAGTACAAGCAATTGAAAAACACTCCCCGGGTGGGTCCCAGCAATGGGGAATCCCACACCTCCGCCTCCGCGGAGGGTCGGCCCGTGTATACGGGGGGGCCTAAAACTGCTTATAATGGAAAGGAGAACGACGACTTACGCATTAACACGGATACTGAGAGGATTATGGAAATGGAATTGTTGACGGCAAGTGAGGGTGAGGGCGGATCACGGGCGGCGACGCCTGCGTTCGCGGGAAGTAAATTCTTCATGTCGGAAGGAGGAATATCGGACGTTGAGAGCGGTAACGAGACCACCGTCTCTCAGAAGCTCGAGGATGAGAAGGAAAAAACAAGACGGCGCTTCCGCAAAAGACCCGGAAGCGAACTGGAAGAGGATGATCCGGAAAAGAGCACGGCCACCCTGAAGTGCACTAAGCGCGGTAGGGGCAGGCCACCCACCACCGGACAATACGTCGGTCTGCATCAAGCCCAGAAGGACAAACTTGCTGAAGAGCGCAAGGCTCAGCGCATGGCCCAGCAGGCTGAAGCAGAGCGACAAATATCGGAGATGGCTAAGGAACTTCCACAGCTACGGTCACACCGGCTGTGGGAAGCTTCCAACTACTCAGACGTGTCTATGTCGGATAAGGAAGAGGAGGAGGTTACTTCGGCCAAACTAGGTTCGGCTATCGTCAAGAGCCTAGAGGTCATCACTAACGTGGCCACTAAGTCAAAAAACCTCAGCGGTCCTTTCGTCAAGCATCTTAAGGACTCCGCAAAGATCATACGAGAGGCAAGCGCAGCTCTGCTGCAAAGATCAGCATCCGACGAAACGAGAACCCTGGAGGCGGCAAACAAACGCCTCTCCAAAGAACTCGCAGATTTAAGGACCGAGCTCGCGGAGGTGAAACGTGAACTCGTTAAAGTGCGACCTCAAATCGCCAGTGCGGCCCCCTCGCTCAGTATCGAAGAAATGATGGAGCGGGCGGTCCGAGAGGCGATTTCCATATCGAGTGCCCGGCTGGACGCGCGGCTGGAGTGCTTAGAGGCGCGGTTACTACCGGAACCGCGTCTTCGACCACCCCTTGCTGCGGACAAGGGACGAGAGGAAGTCCGAGACACAAGAACACCTGTGTCGAAGACCAAAAAGAAGACAAATGAACCGGAACCTGCGGTATCGACTCTGTCGCCCCCGCTCAATCCAGGCCCGGTTCAGAAAAATAAAAAGAAGGGAAAGAAGTCTGCTGCCGCCGTAGAAGCGGCGACCGCAAGGCG
Source organism: Phengaris arion (assembly GCA_963565745.1). Taxonomy (NCBI): domain Eukaryota; kingdom Metazoa; phylum Arthropoda; class Insecta; order Lepidoptera; family Lycaenidae; genus Phengaris; species Phengaris arion. The sequence continues at coordinate 17,805,633 of OY751450.1, forward strand.
TGATGCTGCCACAACTCCGGCAGCAGCGAGACCGCTCACACAAGATTGGACTGAAGTGGTCAAGAAAAGAGGGAAGGTACAGAACAAGGGAGAAAAATGGGAGAAAGTACCTAAGAAAAGGAAAGGGAAAAGTGACAAGCTCCGCACCCCCAAGACATCAGCCGTAGTTATCACGTTGCATCCGGACGCGGAGAAGCGGGGCGTCTCTTACAAAGACGTCCTCGTGAAGGCAAAACAGCGAGTCGATCTGGCTGCGCTGGATATTCCGGCCGTCAAATTTAAAGTGGCAGTCACCGGAGCCCGAATGCTCGAGATCTCGGGGGCTGCCAGCAAAGAGAAGGCTGACAAACTGGCCGAGAAATTGAAGGAGGTCATGGAGGAAGGGGATGTTCGCATATCCCGACCCCAGAAATGCGCTGAGCTACGCGTACAGGGACTGGACGATTCTGTCACTGCAGCAGAAATAGCGCAGGCCATCGCAACACCTGGTGGCTGCGCAGCCGGTGACATCAAGGTCGGCGAATTAAAACGGGACCGCAGAGGCCGAGGCACGGCCTGGATTAAGTGCCCGGTCGAGGCGGCAAAGAGGGTGACGGCGCCCAATATAAAAGTCTACGTGGGGTGGACCGTGGTGCGAGTAGCGCTCTTATCCATGCGCCCCATGCGCTGTTACAAGTGCCACGAGACCGGGCACACACGAGCGACATGTCTGAATGAGGCCGACCGCAGTGCGCTATGTTTCCGCTGCGGCCAGCCAGGCCATCCATCTGCGCAGTGTCAAAATGCGCCACACTGTGCGTTGTGTGCAGCGAGAGGCAAACCGGCGGACCACAGTGTTGGGAGCAAATCCTGTGGCAAGCCAACACCGAAAGGGGGGAGCTCTAAAAAGAGCAAAGCGTCCCAGAAGCCCGCCACACAATCCACGGCGGGCACTGGAACTGGAGAGGGCCCGATGGAAGCCCAATAACGGCTACCCACCGATTCCTGCAGGTCAATCTGAACCACTGCGCCCAGGCGCAAGATCTAATGGTTCAGAATATGGCGCAGTGGTCAATTGACCTCGCGTTTGTGTCGGAGCCGTACCGCGTACTCCCCAGAAATGATTGGACCGGAGACGCGAACAACTCGGTCGTTTTGGTCTTCGGCCCCAAAATCGTGCTTCCATCCTCAAGGGTCACGACTAGGGGCCAGGGCTTCGTCGTCACCAGCATGGGGGCCCTCACCGTGGTGGGGGTCTACTTCTCCCCCAACAGGCCTCTGGCCGATTTTGAACTCTTCTTGGGGCGTCTGACTGCCCTTGTAGGTGGAGCGTCTGGCCCTGTAGTCGTCGCCGGAGACTTCAACGCGAAGTCTACACTCTGGGGCTCCCCGGCGACGGATGCAAGAGGTCGAGCGGTCATAGATTGGTTGGCGTCCACGGGTCTGGTCGTGGTTAATCGCGGTGCTGTTGGAACTTGCGTACGGCAGCGAGGCGAGTCAATCGTCGATCTGACATTGGCTAGCCCGAGTTTCGCGAGTCGTATTACCGGCTGGCAGGTTACTGATAGCGAGGAAACCCTTTCAGACCACCGGTATATCCGTTTTGACGTATCCGCACACGCGTCGGAACTGGGCCGCACAATGTCACCTGGCGGTGGCCCAAGGTGGTCTCTGAAAAGGTTAAACAAAGATTTGCTAGAAGAGGCTGCAATCGTTGCGTCATGGGCACCTCTTCCCTCCCAAGATGTAGAGGAGTGTGCAGAGTGGTTAAACGAGGGTTTGCACAACATATGTGACGCCTCGATGCCGCGCGTTGGGCCCTTTAAGCCCCGGCGCCAAACTTACTGGTGGCGCCCCGAAATGCGGCAACTTCAACGGGAGTGTTCAGTGGCTCGGCGACGCTACACGCATTACCGCAGAAGGCGCAACAGGTCTCTCGAAGAGGAAGAGACCATATACAATGCATACCGCACAGCGCGACTAGCCCTACGCGATAGCATTATAGAGGCTAAGGAAGAGTCGTGGAAGGAATGGCTTCAGGCCTTGGATGAGGATCCATGGGGCAAACCCTACAAATGGGTGCGCCAAAAACTGCGCCCGGCTGCCCTGCCAATCACTCAATGTCTCCAATCGGAACTCCGCAGCAGAGTCGTCTCGACCCTCTTTCCATCGAGGGTCGAGTGGAGTCCACCTGTGACGGCTCACCGGGAGGAGATTTTAGAGGTCGAAGAGGAAATACCGCCAGTAACATCTGCGGAATTAGCGGTGGCAGTCCACAAAATGGCACTGAAGAATACAGCACCTGGCCTCGACGGAGTCCCGGGACGTGTCTGGGCCCTGTCAATGAAGGAGATGGAGTCGCGTGTGCTCACCGTATTGACTAACTGCTTAGTCCAGGGTCGAGTGCCGCGACGTTGGAAGACCGGGAAACTGGTTCTGCTGCGAAAGGCTGGACGTCCGGAGGACCAACCTTCCGCGTACCGCCCCATCGTCTTGCTAGATGAGGTGTGCAAGATCCTCGAACGAGTACTGGGGGCGCGTCTCGTCAAACACCTCGAGAGCGTCGGACCGAACCTGAGCGAAAATCAATACGGCTTCCGCTCAGGCCGAGCAACGATAGGGGCGGTCGCTCGTTTGAGAGACGTAGTTGAAGAGGAGGTGTCCCGGGGTGGGGTAGTGATGGCTGTATCGCTGGATATTTCCAACGCCTTTAACTCCCTGCCCTGGGCAATAATTAAAGACGGCCTGAGACACCACGGCGTTCCGAGATACCTGCGCAATTCCATCAACAGCTATCTCTCGGAACGCTCCGTGCAATTCCCGACCCAAGAAGGCTGGGAAGAGCAGCAGGTGGATTGTGGCGTTCCGCAGGGATCGGCTCTTGGTCCGACCCTGTGGAACATTGGATTTGACCCCGTTCTTCGCGGCACAAATCTTCGCGGCGCTGAGGTCATCTGCTACGCTGATGACACTCTTGTTGTCAGTCGTGGCGGGACCTACCGCGAAGTATCAATATTGACGACCGCGGCAGTCGCGCATGTTGTGCGACGAATACGCGCGCTGGGCCTTGCGGTGGCTCTTGAAAAGTCCGAAGCCATATGCTTCCACGGGCCGAGGAACTCACCGCCGCTTGACCTAGGAGTGGTGATAAGCGGGACCAGAATAAGCGTCGCTCCATCTCTGACGTATCTGGGACTCGTACTGGACGGAAAGTGGACCTTCAGAGAGCACTTTCGCCGCCTCTCTGAAAAGGTCTCCAAATCAGCCGGAGCCCTCGCCTCGCTCCTTCCGAATCTCGGGGGACCGAGCATTGGCTGCCGGCGACTGTATATGGGAGTCATCCGGTCAATGACTATGTATGGCGCGCCGATCTGGGCCAACCAGCTTTCACCCCAGAATCGGCTTGCACTCGGAAGATTGCAGAGGATTATGGCGACCCGGGCAGTTCGCGGCTACCGCACCATTTCCAAGGATGCGGCGTGCCTGCTCGCGGGAAGCCTCCCCTGGGATCTAGACGCTCAAGCCCTCGCTGATGTATATTGGCGTTGCGCAGTGGTCCGCGCGGAGGGCAGCAACCCTCTACCGGACGCCGTACGTCGGTGGAGAATCTCTGCGGAAGAGAGGGCAATAGACTTGTGGGCAGAACGGCTTGAGGAGCCGCTTGTAAGCGTGGCCCTAGTGACGGCGATCCGCCCCTTATTCAGAGAATGGATAAAACGTAGGCACGGCGCGCTATCCTTCCGCCTCACGCAGGTGCTGACCGGGCACGGCTGCTTCGGACGGTATCTGTGTGAGATTGTAGGAAGCGAAAACACCGCAGAATGTCACCACTGCGAGGAAGACCGGGACACGGCCGAACACACCATTACGGCCTGTCCCGCTTGGACGACACAACGCGCGGCACTTACAGCCGCCATTGGCGAGGACACAACGCTCCCAGCGCTCATAAGTGCCATGTTGGAGAGCGAAGAAAAGTGGGATGCAGTCGGGATGTTCGCACAGGATGTCATCTCGACCAAAGAGGAAGCCGAGCGAATGAGAGAACAGGAGGCGCTCGAGCTCCAGCGTAGACGGCCGAGACGGAGACGCGTGGTTAACCACAATGACCATATCGTCCCGCCTTAGCTGGGGAACTCGGGGCGGCGGTGAGGGGATACCGTCGCTCATTGCACCGAGTCCCCGAGATGGTCGCGATGCACAACGTGTTCCCGTGCATCGCGACACAAACGCAGAGGAATGGCCTAGGCAAGCCCCCCAAGAGGGGCCCCTGTTCGGCCTGGGGGGCCGTTAAATGCCCCCAACAAGAAGGGCCTGCACCACACCAAGCAGGCACCCGCAGGCGGAGTCGCGGATGGCTTGTAATAGTTCCCGTGGCTCTGTTAGAAGCGCAGAAGTAGGAACACCGTCGGGTTTTAGTGCGGTAACCCCGGGCGATACCATCTCCGCCCGGGTGAGTCCCACATACCCCGGTGGCCCTTCCCCAGCGCTGCCGGGGATGCATAAAGCATTTCCCGACGAAAAAAAAAAAAAAAAAAAAAAAAAAAAAAAAAAAAAGGTTGGGGGCGATACCGGTTCCTCCACGTTGGTGTCCCTGGGCAACGCCTGGGTGCGCCACTCCGCTCTCTACACGGGGTGAGGTACTCAGGCGGCTGAACGCCGGTCTATATCTTTTCAACACCTTTTTATAGATTACTCTTCTTTTTCTTTGTTTTACGTTTTATTTACTCTGTCTTTCAACACCTTTTCTTTTCTATCTTTCCTTTTTCGTTTACTCTTATTTGCGTGTGTGTTAGGTTTTGCGTGTTAGGTTTTTGTTTGAATGCTGATGGATGGGCTTTTACGGCCCCTAATCCTTGGATTGTGGTGCCCGGCCTTGGGATGCGTGGCGAACGGGCGGTTTCATCGTGAGGGCACTGGGGCAGAATCCCCCCTACTGGATCGGGTCAGACTCAGCCCACAATTGACAACCATGGAAGGCAAGCATGCGGAAAATTCTCCCAGGGTGGGTCCCGGCGATGCCGGGGAATCCCACACTCCCGTTTCGGCGGGAGATAGGGCCAGGTATACTGGGGGCCCCAAACATGCGTTGGTGGAGGGAAAGGAGGCCGTTGCGACGGCGAATGAGGAGGGAAGCGCGATGGCGCATGCGAGTCCGAAGCCGGTGCCCCTAACCGCACCGGTGGCGGAACTCTTAACCGATGAGGATGTGGATTTCTCTCAGCCTGTGGAGAATGGTAGGGAGCGGCTCCTGAGGCTTCTTCACCGTAAGAAGTTGCGAGGAGACACGGAGGGGCTCGCACGCGTTCAGCGCGAGCGGGATCTGATCCTCCCTCCCTCTATTAAGGCTGAGACAATGGCGGCGGGAAATACCAGTGGAGCCGCACAGCGTATACCGCGCGTTATGCTCACGCGCGCGCTGATTCCCGCACGCCCTAACACCGGACTAGACAGCGACGACTACCTCTCGGACGCCAGTGATATGTCTGGCATATCATTGGACTCCGAGGGGCTGCCCGTCATACCCGATAGAGACGCACCTCGTAAGAGGAAGACCAGCGATGACGATGTACCGGCCCTCAGCAAAGGGGCGGTACCCAAGCCTAAAAGGGGACGTGGCCGGCCACCATCTACCGGCCAGTACGTCGGCCTAGCGAAGGCACAAGCCGAGCTTAACCGGCAGAAGGAGGAAGCTCTTCGGCTACAAGCCGAGGAAGAGGTGGCCGAAACGGCGAGAACAGCGCGGCAGGCACGCGCGTCAACGTGTGCAAGCCCTGTTAGCGTTGTCAGCGAAGAAGACAGGTCAGAGCAGACCATCGCCGCTCTGGCCCAAAGTGTAGAGGCATCGTTGGCGACAATTACAATGGTCGCCACGAAGTCCCAGAATTTAAAGGGAACCTACCAGCGGTTCCTCAAAGAGGCGACCGCCAACATAAAGATGGCCGTCGCCGAAATGAGGGGCCGCGGGCAGTCCGAGGAAGTGAGAGCTCTTGAAGCTCAAAACGCTAGGCTCCAACAGCAGGTGGACATACTTCGTCACGAGCTGGAGGAGTTTCGTCGTCAGGCGGCACGACCTGCCACCCAAGACCTGCAACAGCTGTTGTCGGAGGTTTCGCGCTCCAATATCGAAACCTTCGGCAACATGCTGAATGCAAGGCTGGCCGGGCTCGAGGACCGGCTACTGCCGGAGCCCCGTAGGAGACCTCCGCTGGCGGCGGATAGTGCCACTGTAGGCACCCCGCCGGCGGCGGAAAAGACGAAGGCACCGAAGTCTAAAAAGACGACGGTGCCCTCTTTTGCGGAAATGGCGGCGCCACAAGCGACGGTGCCCCCAAAAGAGGCACCGACTGCACCGGCCCCGCCCAAGGCCAAGAAAAAGGGCAAGAAGAAGCGGCCATCAATGGCCGCTCAAGAGGCGGCGCAAGGGGGGGAGCACACCGACCCCTCCCCCGCTGAAGCCCCGTGGACCACCGTTAGGCCACGAAAGGCTAAAAAGACGAAAGGAACGGCTACAACACCAAAAGCCGCCCCGAAACAGAAGATGGCGAAACTTCGCCCCCCCTCTACCGCAGCCATCACCCTCACCCTTGAGGTGGGGGCCGCGGAGAAGGGGACAACCTATGAAAAGGTGCTCCGTGAAGCCAGAGCGGGGATCGACCTCGGGGAGCTCAACATCCCCAGGCTCGGTTTCCGCCTGGCACAAACGGGTGCACGCGTTCTGTCCGTTGATGGAGAGGGCGCAGATGTGAAGGCGGACGCGCTTGCCGCTAGACTGCGAGCGGTCCTCGGTAAAGACGTAAAGGTCGCCCGCCCGGTGAAATGCGTGGAAATGCGCATCACCGGGCTGGACGACGCGACCACAGCCGCCGACATCACCGAGGCGGCTGCAAAGGAAGGAGGTTGCCCGGCTGCCAATATCCAGTCGGGCAAAGTCGTTGTGGGCCCAAGAGGAGCCAGATCTCTCTGGCTCAAAGTCCCGGTGGCAGCCGCAAAGAAGCTCTTGAGCTCTGGGCGGCTGCAGATTGGCTGGGTCGAGGCGAAGGTAGCGCTGCTGGCCGCGAGGCCTAAGCGGTGTTACCGTTGCCTCGACACTGGCCATTTGGCGGCGCATTGTAAGTGCGCGGTGGACCTCAGCCGGAACTGTTTCCGCTGTGGGAAGCCGGGGCACAAAGCGCCCGCCTGCGAGGCGGCTCCAAACTGCCCGGTCTGTGAGACCCAAGGCAAGCCAAAGGAGCACGTGGTGGGGAGCAACGGCTGCATCATAGCTGCCAAGCCGCCCACCACGAAAAATAAGAGAAAGGCTCCGACGGAAAAGGCCCGGCGTAAAACGCCCAAGGCTAAAGGCGCAAGGGCGGTTCAGCCCACCCCCGCCATGGAGACGGAAGCCTAGACCCGTGGGTGGTGATCGGGGGATCGCCGCCCGCGCTATGGGTCCCGAGCGCAAAGCTCCCCCTATGCCCGGGGAGCTCTCGGTGAAGGCAGGCGGCGGCACAACACCATGCCGCCGCAACGGAAGAGGGCCGGTCGCGGCACGCGCTGCGGGGTCGTGGAGCTATGCTCACGCGATTCCCACGGCCTCGCATTGGCGCAGAAGAAGGGCATCGGGGGGTTTTAGTCGGTAAACCCCGGTGCACTCCATCTCGCACCGGGGGAGTCCGACATACCCCTGCTGCCTTCCCCCGGGGGCAGCTGGGGATTCGTAACGAATTTCCCCCCGAAAAAAAAAAAAAAAAAAAAAAAAAAAAAAAAAAAAAAAAAAAAAAAAAAAAAAAAAAAAAAAAAAAAAAAAAAAAAAAAAGGTTGGGGACGATACCGGTTCCTCCACGTTGGTGTCCCTGGGCAACGCCTGGGTGCGCCACTCCGCTCTCTACACGGGGTGAGGTACTCAGGCGGCTGAACGCCGGTCTATCTTCTATCTTTTCACCACCTTTTTGTTTATAGTTTACTCTTCTTTTTTGCATTGTTTTAGTTATTTTTCTGTCTTTCAACACCTTTTCTTTTCTATCTTTCCTTTTTCGTTTACTCTTCTGTGCGTGTGTGTTAGGTTTGCGTGTTAGGTTTTTGGTTTGAATGGTGATGGATGGGCTTATACGGCCCCTAATCCAGGGTTTGTGGTGCCCGGCCGTGGGATGCGTGGCGAGCAGGTGGCTCGTCCCAAGGGCACTGGGGCAGAATCACCCCTAACTGATCGGGCCAGACATCAGTCCACAAATGACAAACATGGAGAGTCGTATTGTGAAAAATTCTCCCCGGGTGGGTCCCAGTAATGGGGAATCCCACACTCCCGCTTCGGCGGGGGATCGGCCCGTGTATACGGGGGGGCCACATAATGCGATGGAGGAGGAGAAGGCGGGAGAAAGGAGGGAGGAAGGCGCAATGGCGCAGGATAGGCCGGGACCGGCGCACCTTACCGCGCCGGGAACGGACCTATTAACGGATGAGGAGGTAGACTTCTCGCAGCCGCAGCCTAATGGAGTGCAGCGGCTGTTGAGGCTCCTCCAGAGGAAGAAGGAACGGGGTGATACAGAGGGGCTTGCTCGCGTGCAATATGAACGCGAGCTAAGTCTCACGCCCCCCATCGAAGAGAGAAAAAATGCAGTCGTGCCGCGCGTGCCACGCGTTGTGCTCGAGCGGCTGCTGCCTCAAGGACTGGACTCCACGAGAGATAGCGATGACTATCTCTCGGACTCCTCGGTCTACAGTGCCATGTCGCTGGAATCCGGGGAGTCCAACACCGGGCGGACTAGCCTCAAAAGGAGGAACGCCGAAGATGACGATGCACCGCTCATAGGAAAGGGAGCGGTACCAAAACCTAAAAAAGGACGTGGCCGGCCACCAACCACCGGCCAGTACGTCGGCCTGGCAAAAGCGCAGGCCGACCTTAATAAGGCTAAGGAAGAGGCCCTTCGGCTTGAAGCTGAAGAGGAAGTGGCCAAAACGGCGAGGACTGCCAGAGCGGCGCGCTCGTCACTCTGCGCTATCCCCGCTAAAATGGAGGAAGAGTCGGAGCGGACAAGCTCTGCGCTAACAAAGAGCGTGGAGGCCTCGTTGGAGACTATAACTATGGTTGCCACGAGGTCCTCCAATCTAAAGGGTACCTACCAGCGGTTCCTCAAAGAAGCGGTCGCCAACATAAAGGCAGCCGTCGCTGAAATGAGGGGCCGCTGTGCATCGGAGGAAATACAGGCCCTGGAAGCCCACAACACCAGGCTCCAGAGGCAAGTAGAAGAAATGCGCCGTGAGCTTGATGAGCTACGGCGCCAGGTTGCTCGCCCGCCTGAGCAAGACGTGCGTCAGCTGTTGGCGGAGGTCTCACGCACCAATGCAGAGACCTTCGGCAACATGCTGAACGCCAGGCTGGCTGGTCTGGAAGACCGTCTACTTCCAGAACCACGCCTACGCCCACCACTGGCAATGGACTCCCTGAGTAACACCGCACCGGCTCATGCCGCGGGCAGTGATGTTGCTCCGGGGAAGAACAAGAAGAAGGCTCCAAAAATACCGAAGGAGAAGAGACCGGTCACAGTAGTCAAAGTGTCGGAGGTAGCAGCAGGCGGCAGTGCAACCACACCCGCACCGCCTGCCGCGCCGAAGAAGAAAAATAAAAATAAGGCTAAGAAAAAGAGCTTGGCCGCACAGGAGGCCGCAGAAGCGAGGGTTAATCCAACCCCCGCCCCTGCTAACTCCCCGTGGACCACAGTAGGGCCACGGGGGCCAAAAACGAAGGAAGTAGCGAAGGCAGCTAGGAAGAAGAAGGCGAGGCTCCGCCCTCCCACCACGGCAGCCATCTCCCTCACCTTACAGGAGGGGGCGAAGGATAGGGGGGCGACCTACGCCAAAATATTGTCGGACGCCAGGGCGCGCATCGACCTACGGGAGTTCGGCATCACCAAGCTGGGCTTCCGGGTGGCTGAGACGGGCGCCCGATTGCTGACAGTAGACGGAGAGGGCGCCTCGGAGAAGGCGGACGCTTTTGCAGCGAGGCTGAAAGCGGTCGTCGACTCAGAGGCAGTACAAGTGGCCCGCCCGGTGAAGTGCGCGGAGATGCGCGTCACCGGGTTAGACGACGCTGTGACGGTCGCCGAAGTCGTGGAGGCGGCCGCTAATGAAGGAGGCTGCCCGGTCAACACCATCAGACCGGGCAAGATAGTAGCCGGACGCAGAGGGGACGGCTCCCTCTGGATGAACGTCCCAGTAGCGGCCGCCAAAAAGCTCTCCAGCTCTGGGCGGCTGCAAATTGGGTGGACGTCGGCAAAGGTAGTGCTGCTGGCTAAACGGCCCAAGCGGTGCTACCGATGCCTAGCCACAGGCCATATCGGAGTAAATTGCCGGTCGGAGGACCGCAGCGGACTTTGCTTCCGCTGCGGCAAACCTGGGCATAAAATGCCGGACTGCGGGGCGGTCCCAAATTGCCCCGTGTGTCTATCGGCCGGAAAAAAGGCAGACCACGTGTTGGGGGGTGGCAGTTGCGCCACTTCGGCGAAAAAGCCACCACCCCCAAAAAAGAAGAAGACGCCGACCAAAAAGGCCCGTCAAAAAGTGGCCAAGGCCGATGGCGCAAGGGTGGCACCAGCCGCCCCCGCCATGGACGCCGAGTGAGAGGCGCCTAAGACCCGTGGGTGGTGATCGGGGGATCGCTGCCCACCCAAGGGGTCCCGAGAAGAAGGCTCCCCTATGCCCGGGGGGCTCTCGGAGAAGGCTAGCGGCGGCACACCATCAATGCCGCCGCATTTCGGAGAGCCTGTGAGGCAGGCAGGTGCCGGCGGGGTCGTGGACGAATGCTTCCGCGATACCCATGACCCCGGCCTAGGCGCGAAGGAGGGCATCGTGCGGTTTTTAGTGGGTAAACCCGGCGCCAGTCACAGGCGCTGGGGAGTCCCACATAACCCTACGATGTCCCCCGGCGTCGTAGGGTATTCGTAACGAATTTTCCGCACGAAAAAAAAAAAAAAAAAAAAAAAAAAAAAAAAAAAAAAAAAAAAAAAAAAAAAAAAAAAAAAAAGGTTAGGTTAGGTTAGGTTAGGTTGGGGACGATGGGGGCGATACCGGTTCCTCCACGTTGGTGTCCCTGGGCAACACCTGGGTGCGCCACTCCGCCTTTTACACGGAGTGAGCCACTCAGGTGGCTAATCGCCGGTCTTTCTTTCACTGTCTTTTCACCATCTTTTTATAGATTGCTCTTCCTTTGTTCTTTGTTTTGTTTTCTCTATTTTTCACCGTCTTTTCTTTTACTATCTTTCTTGTTTTGTTACGTCTTCTCTACCGTTTTGTATGTTTGTGTGAGAAATTGTTTGAATGTTTGTGCGATGGATGGACCCGTGGGTCCCTAACCCTAAACTGAGTGACGTCCGGTGATGGGGTGCATGGCGGGCAGGTGGCCACGCAGTGAGGACGTGGGGCGGCGTCACCCCCTGAATGACCAAATATGGATACAGGCAATGGAAAAAATACTCCCCGGGTGGGTCCCAGTATTGGGGAATCCCACACCCCCGCTTCGGCGGGGGGTCGCCCCATGTATACGGGGGGGGCTCAAGTTGCTCTAAATAGGAAGAAAGTCGATGACTACTTTAGTGAGAAAATGGATACCGATAGACATAGCGAAATGGATTTGACGAAAAAAGGAGAAAATGAGTGTAGATCGCGAGCGGCAACGCCCGCGCCACCTGAGCAGATACAGAGCCGGTTTTTTCAAGGATCGGAAGAGAGTGGAAATGATACCACGGTTTCTCAGGTGTCGGCAACGACTAAAGAGAAACGTCTGCGAAAACGACCTGGCCAATACCTAAAGAATAAGTCAGGCTCAGACACCGATAGCGCGACCAATAGCAAGCGCGGCCGAGGTAGACCGCCCACAACGGGCGAGTACGTAGGATTGGCAGAGGCCATTAGGCAAAAGACGGCTGCGATTCGAGAGCTCGAGGTTGCCGAAGCTGAGCAGCAGATCACGGAGACGACACGGAAGATACGGCGGCCACGTATATCAGGGCTGCTGTCTGAAAATTCTGATTACTCGGACGCGATGGAAGACCCAAAAACAACAAGTAGCTTGGGCGCAACAATAACTGATAGCCTGGCCACCATTACTAAAGTGGCCAAAACCTCAAAAAATCTGAGTGGACCATATGTCAAGGCTCTGAATACGGCAACGAGCTCAATCCAAGAAGCGTGTGCAATGTTGCTAGGCCGGACAAAATCAGAAGAGACTAGGGCGTTGGAGGCTGTGAACACACGCCTCTCAAAAGAACTCTCCGAGTTAAGAGCTGAACTCGCTGACGTAAAGCGTGAGCTCGCCAATGCTCGACCGCAGATAGCCCAACCACAGACAGCTTCCGCCACACGTGAGCTGAACGTGGAAGAGCTTCTCCAGCGAGCTGTGCAAGAGGCGATATCTATATCGAGTGCAAGATTGGACGCCCGACTTGAGTGTCTGGAAGCCCGGCTATTACCGGAGCCCCGCATACGCCCACCCCTCGCGACGGATAGAAGGAAAGAGGGTGCGACGACATCTGCGCTAACTGCAGGGCCGACGCGAACAGAGAAGAAGCGAGTTGAACCGGAACCGGTGGTTACTACATTAATGCCACCGACCAATCCGGGTCCGGCTCAGAAGAAAAAGAAAAAGCCCCGTCAGAGCGCTGCTGCTGAGGAGGCGGCGAGTACAAGACGCGAAGCTTCCGAAGCGGTGGCGGTGACGGAGTCAATTCGAACACAAGAATGGACAAGAGTTGTAAAGAAGAAGGGAAAGGCGCAGAGGAGCGAAGAAGAGAAAAAGAAGGACAAAGCTTCAAATAAGAAAAAGAAGAGGAAGGGTAGGAAACTAAGTGCCCCCAAGACTGCAGCTGTAGTCTTAAACCTACAACCTGGGGCTGAGGAGCGTGGAGTTACCTACAAAAGTGTAATGGAGCAGGCAAAGCGGCACATCGATCTTGCTGCCTTAGAGATCCCGGCCGTAAAATACAGGCTGGCTGTCACTGGGGCCCGCATATACGAGATCTCAGGTGACGCCCGCAAAGAAAAAGCGGATGCCCTAGCTGGCAAACTAAGAGAGGTTCTAGGGGAAGAGAACGTTCATGTCTCTCGGCCCCAGAAATGCGCCGAACTGCGCATGTCCGGCCTGGACGATTCTGCCGATGCAACAGAAATTGCAGAGGCTATCGCCAGAACCGGCAATTGCCCAGTCGGCGACATAAAGGTCGGAGTAATCCGCCGAGATCGAAGCGGCCGCGGCACGGCCTGGCTAAAGTGCCCGGTAGAGGCCGCCAAGAGCATAATGGCACCCAACACGAAGGTCTACGTCGGCTGGACTGTGGTGCGAGTGTCCTTATTATCCGCGCGCCCCATGAGGTGCTTCCGGTGTCAGGAGTCTGGCCACACGCGGACAAAATGCCAATGTGAAGCTGATCGCAGCGGACTCTGCTTCCGCTGCGGCCAGCCGGGTCACACATCAGCGCTATGTCAAAACGCGCCTCACTGCACATTATGCGCATCGAATGGGAAACCGGCAGACCACCGCGTAGGTAGCCCTACCTGTGGGAAGCCTGCTCCTAAAAAGAAGACAAGCTCTAAAAAGAGAAAAGAACCCCAGAAGCCCGCGACAATATCTGCGGCTGCCTCTGGAGCGGAGCAGGCGGTAGAGATGGAAACTCAACAATAATGGCCCAAACCTACCTACAATGCAATCTAAACCACTGCGCCCGGGCACAAGACCTTATGTCACTCACCATGGCGCAGTGGTCCATAGACGTGGCAGTAGTGGCCGAACCGTATCGGGTGCCATCTCGAACGGATTGGTTCGACGACGTTGAGTCTTCCGTTGCGGTGGTAATCGGTCCCAAGGTCGTGTTATCTTCCAGTTGTAGCGCGGTCAAGGGCCATGGCTTTGTTGCAGTTAGTCTGGAGTCATTGACGGTGGTGGGAGTATATTTCTCGCCGAATAAACCGCTGGTTGACTTCGAGGCTCTTCTTACGTGTCTCACCGCCCTCATAGGCGGACTGTCCCAACCGGTTGTTGTCGCCGGGGACTTCAACGCAAAATCTACGCTTTGGGGGTCACCGGCGACAGATGCCAGAGGGCGAGCAGTCTCTGATTGGATGACGACAACCGGTCTCGTCTTGTTGAATCGCGGAAATGTTGGAACTTGCGTGCGTCAAAGAGGGGAGTCAATAGTGGACATAACGTTTGCCAGTCCAACTATTGCGCGTCGAGTTGGCAACTGGCGTGTGCAAGAACAGGTGGAAACGTTATCTGACCACCGATATGTCCGCTTTGACATCCCCGCCCGCGTTATCGGCGATCGTGGTCGCGCTTCTACAACAGACATAGGCCCAAGGTGGTCGCTAAAAGGTCTAGACAAGGAAGCTCTGTTGGAGGCCGCGATCGTGGCGTCTTGGGCGCCGCTTCCAGCGGAAGGTGAAGTAGACGAGGCTGCAGAATGGCTCAATGAGGCAATGGTTGGTGTGTGCGACGCGGCGATGCCGAGGGTCGGACCTTTCGAGCCCCGGCGCCGAACTCACTGGTGGCGTTCTGAAATAAAACAGCTCCGGGACGATTGCGTGTCTACTCGACGCCGCTACGCAAGATATCGTCGGAGACAGAACAGGAGCTCAGAAGAAGAGGAAGCTCTCTACGCCGATTATCGTGCGGCGCGCATCGCACTCAGTGACGGCATAAGAAGTGCGAAAGCCGAAGCGTGGGAAGAGTGGCTCACAACTCTGGAGCGGGATCCATGGGGCAGGCCGTATAAATGGGTGAGGCAAAAGCTTCGCCCTGCCGCCCCACCTCTCACCCAGAATCTCGAACCTGAGTTGCGCCAAACCATCCTGTCGGCCCTATTCCCGTCCAGGCCTGACTGGACCCCGCCAACAATGGCCCCGCGCACAGAGGAGCCAGAACAGGAAGAGGAGGTGCCGCCTGTGACATCCACAGAGCTAAGTGTCGCCGTGTACAAGATGGGTCTTAAGAATACGGCCCCTGGCCTTGACGGCGTGCCTGGGCGCGCGTGGGTCTTGGCCATGGAAGAAATGGAGTCACGGGTACTCGCCGTCTTGACCAGATGTCTGGTCCAGGGCAGAGTACCTCGTCGCTGGAAAACGGGCAAGCTGGTGCTCCTGCGGAAAAATGGGCGGCCAGCAGATCAGCCGTCGGCATACAGGCCCATCGTCCTATTGGACGAGGCATGTAAATTGCTAGAGAGGGTTATTGCGGCGCGTATCATGCAACATCTAGATCGCGTCGGGCCCAATCTTAGCAATAACCAATATGGGTTTCGTGCAGGCCGATCGACTATAACTGCGATTGCGCATCTGCGTGACACTATAAAGGACGCGACAGCCCGGGGTGGGGTAGTGTTGGCGGTGTCATTAGACATCTCTAACGCCTTCAACTCCCTGCCCTGGGAAACCATCAATGAGGCACTCAGGTACCACGGTGTACCCAAATATCTTTGCAGGGTCATCCGTGATTACCTCTCCGCCCGATCGGTGCAATACCCGACACGGGAGGGAGTAGAGCGACAGGAGGTTGAGTGTGGTGTCCCGCAGGGGTCGGCCCTTGGACCGCTCTTGTGGGATATCGGGTATGATTGGGTGCTCCGTGGTGCCTTTCTTCCCGGAGTAGACGCAATATGTTACGCCGACGACACATTGGCCGTCGCGCGTGCACAGACCCACAGAGAGGCAATAATCCGTGCAACAGCTGCGGTAGCGCAGATAGTGCACCGGATTCGTGTGGTGGGCCTCACTGTGGCTATCGACAAGTCAGAGGCCATCGTTTTCCACGGGCCGAGGAATGCACCACCACCTGGCATGAGCATCGTAGTGGGCGGAAGTCGAATCGGCGTCAAACCATCAATGACGTACCTCGGCCTGGTGTTGGACAGTCGCTGGAGCTTCAAGGCCCACTTCGCCCGCCTTTCGGAGAAGGTTACCAAGACTGCTGGAGCATTGGCAGGGCTCCTCCCGAATCTTGGGGGTCCGAGCCTCGGTTGTCGCCGTCTTTACCTGGGCGTAATCCAGTCTATGGTAATGTACGGTGCACCGATCTGGACGGAGAATTTGTTGCCTGAGAACCGACAAGTCCTCGGCAGGTTTCAAAGAATAATGGCTATCCGGGCGGTGCGCGGATACCGCACCGTATCAAGGGATGCGGCGTGCGCGCTCGCCGGTAGCATACCATGGGACATAGAAGCCGAGTCCCTAGCTTCAGTCTACTGGCGCTGCCAAGCTGAACGCCGGGAACTTAACGGCAACAACCCACCTCTTGACATCGTCCGGGGGTGGAGAAACAGCGCAACAGAGCGTGCGCTTGACACATGGATCGAAAGGCTGGAGGATCCACGGGTAAGCGTGGACTTGCTAACGGCCATCCGTCCCGTCATTCGGGAATGGACGAAGAGGAGAAAAGGCGTGCTTACCTTCCGCCTCACACAGGTACTGACCGGGCACGGTTGCTTCGGTCAGTACCTGTGCGACATTGTCAAGCGCGAGCAGTCCACCGCTTGCCATCACTGTAGAGACGACCGGGACACTGCGCAGCACACTCTGCTGGCCTGTCCTGCATGGAGTGTACAGAGGGCGGCGTTACAAGACGCCATCGGACCGGACATCTCGCTGCCAGCAATCTTTCCTATGATGCTGAGCAGTGAGGACTCTTGGAGAGCAGTCGCGACATTCGCAGAATGCGTTATGTCCGCGAAAGAGGAGGCCGAGCGCAGGAGAGAATTGGAGGCGCTCGACCCCCCGAGAAGGCAAAGGCGGCGACCAAGGGCCAGGAATGGCCATGACATTCCGCCCTAGCAGAGGACCCCGGGGCGGTGGCGCGGGGAAGCTGCCGCCCACGAAGCGAGTCCTCGAGTTTGGCTGCGATGCGCGCTGTGTTCTCGTGCATCGCATCGTAGGAGTGCTGGGCCCCTAAGAGCCCTAGAGTAGGGTCTGCACCTGGCAGACGCTCGCTGGCGGAGTCGCGGAGGTCATAGAAATAGTTCCCGTGGCTTCGTCAATAGCGGATGAGAAGGAACACCGTCGGGTTTTAGTGAGGTAACCCCGGGCGATACCATATTCGCTCGGGTGAGTCCCACATACCCCGGTGGCCCTTCCCCAGTGCTTCCGGGGATGCATAAAGCATTTCCCGACGTAAAAAAAAAAAAAAAAAAAAAAAGGTTGGGGACGATACCGGTTCCTCCACGTTGGTGTCCCTGGGCAACGCCTGGGTGCGCCACTCCGCTCTCTACACGGGGTGAGGTACTCAGGCGGCTGAACGCCGGTCTATCTTCTATCTTTTCACCACCTTTTTGTTTATAGTTTACTCTTCTTTTTTGCATTGTTTTAGTTATTTTTCTGTCTTTCAACACCTTTTCTTTTCTATCTTTCCTTTTTCGTTTACTCTTCTGTGCGTGTGTGTTAGGTTTGCGTGTTAGGTTTTTGGTTTGAATGGTGATGGATGGGCTTATACGGCCCCTAATCCAGGGTTTGTGGTGCCCGGCCGTGGGATGCGTGGCGAGCAGGTGGCTCGTCCCAAGGGCACTGGGGCAGAATCACCCCTAACTGATCGGGCCAGACATCAGTCCACAAATGACAAACATGGAGAGTCGTATTGTGAAAAATTCTCCCCGGGTGGGTCCCAGTAATGGGGAATCCCACACTCCCGCTTCGGCGGGGGATCGGCCCGTGTATACGGGGGGGCCACATAATGCGATGGAGGAGGAGAAGGCGGGAGAAAGGAGGGAGGAAGGCGCAATGGCGCAGGATAGGCCGGGACCGGCGCACCTTACCGCGCCGGGAACGGACCTATTAACGGATGAGGAGGTAGACTTCTCGCAGCCGCAGCCTAATGGAGTGCAGCGGCTGTTGAGGCTCCTCCAGAGGAAGAAGGAACGGGGTGATACAGAGGGGCTTGCTCGCGTGCAATATGAACGCGAGCTAAGTCTCACGCCCCCCATCGAAGAGAGAAAAAATGCAGTCGTGCCGCGCGTGCCACGCGTTGTGCTCGAGCGGCTGCTGCCTCAAGGACTGGACTCCACGAGAGATAGCGATGACTATCTCTCGGACTCCTCGGTCTACAGTGCCATGTCGCTGGAATCCGGGGAGTCCAACACCGGGCGGACTAGCCTCAAAAGGAGGAACGCCGAAGATGACGATGCACCGCTCATAGGAAAGGGAGCGGTACCAAAACCTAAAAAAGGACGTGGCCGGCCACCAACCACCGGCCAGTACGTCGGCCTGGCAAAAGCGCAGGCCGACCTTAATAAGGCTAAGGAAGAGGCCCTTCGGCTTGAAGCTGAAGAGGAAGTGGCCAAAACGGCGAGGACTGCCAGAGCGGCGCGCTCGTCACTCTGCGCTATCCCCGCTAAAATGGAGGAAGAGTCGGAGCGGACAAGCTCTGCGCTAACAAAGAGCGTGGAGGCCTCGTTGGAGACTATAACTATGGTTGCCACGAGGTCCTCCAATCTAAAGGGTACCTACCAGCGGTTCCTCAAAGAAGCGGTCGCCAACATAAAGGCAGCCGTCGCTGAAATGAGGGGCCGCTGTGCATCGGAGGAAATACAGGCCCTGGAAGCCCACAACACCAGGCTCCAGAGGCAAGTAGAAGAAATGCGCCGTGAGCTTGATGAGCTACGGCGCCAGGTTGCTCGCCCGCCTGAGCAAGACGTGCGTCAGCTGTTGGCGGAGGTCTCACGCACCAATGCAGAGACCTTCGGCAACATGCTGAACGCCAGGCTGGCTGGTCTGGAAGACCGTCTACTTCCAGAACCACGCCTACGCCCACCACTGGCAATGGACTCCCTGAGTAACACCGCACCGGCTCATGCCGCGGGCAGTGATGTTGCTCCGGGGAAGAACAAGAAGAAGGCTCCAAAAATACCGAAGGAGAAGAGACCGGTCACAGTAGTCAAAGTGTCGGAGGTAGCAGCAGGCGGCAGTGCAACCACACCCGCACCGCCTGCCGCGCCGAAGAAGAAAAATAAAAATAAGGCTAAGAAAAAGAGCTTGGCCGCACAGGAGGCCGCAGAAGCGAGGGTTAATCCAACCCCCGCCCCTGCTAACTCCCCGTGGACCACAGTAGGGCCACGGGGGCCAAAAACGAAGGAAGTAGCGAAGGCAGCTAGGAAGAAGAAGGCGAGGCTCCGCCCTCCCACCACGGCAGCCATCTCCCTCACCTTACAGGAGGGGGCGAAGGATAGGGGGGCGACCTACGCCAAAATATTGTCGGACGCCAGGGCGCGCATCGACCTACGGGAGTTCGGCATCACCAAGCTGGGCTTCCGGGTGGCTGAGACGGGCGCCCGATTGCTGACAGTAGACGGAGAGGGCGCCTCGGAGAAGGCGGACGCTTTTGCAGCGAGGCTGAAAGCGGTCGTCGACTCAGAGGCAGTACAAGTGGCCCGCCCGGTGAAGTGCGCGGAGATGCGCGTCACCGGGTTAGACGACGCTGTGACGGTCGCCGAAGTCGTGGAGGCGGCCGCTAATGAAGGAGGCTGCCCGGTCAACACCATCAGACCGGGCAAGATAGTAGCCGGACGCAGAGGGGACGGCTCCCTCTGGATGAACGTCCCAGTAGCGGCCGCCAAAAAGCTCTCCAGCTCTGGGCGGCTGCAAATTGGGTGGACGTCGGCAAAGGTAGTGCTGCTGGCTAAACGGCCCAAGCGGTGCTACCGATGCCTAGCCACAGGCCATATCGGAGTAAATTGCCGGTCGGAGGACCGCAGCGGACTTTGCTTCCGCTGCGGCAAACCTGGGCATAAAATGCCGGACTGCGGGGCGGTCCCAAATTGCCCCGTGTGTCTATCGGCCGGAAAAAAGGCAGACCACGTGTTGGGGGGTGGCAGTTGCGCCACTTCGGCGAAAAAGCCACCACCCCCAAAAAAGAAGAAGACGCCGACCAAAAAGGCCCGTCAAAAAGTGGCCAAGGCCGATGGCGCAAGGGTGGCACCAGCCGCCCCCGCCATGGACGCCGAGTGAGAGGCGCCTAAGACCCGTGGGTGGTGATCGGGGGATCGCTGCCCACCCAAGGGGTCCCGAGAAGAAGGCTCCCCTATGCCCGGGGGGCTCTCGGAGAAGGCTAGCGGCGGCACACCATCAATGCCGCCGCATTTCGGAGAGCCTGTGAGGCAGGCAGGTGCCGGCGGGGTCGTGGACGAATGCTTCCGCGATACCCATGACCCCGGCCTAGGCGCGAAGGAGGGCATCGTGCGGTTTTTAGTGGGTAAACCCGGCGCCAGTCACAGGCGCTGGGGAGTCCCACATAACCCTACGATGTCCCCCGGCGTCGTAGGGTATTCGTAACGAATTTTCCGCACGAAAAAAAAAAAAAAAAAAAAAAAAAAAAAAAAAAAAAAAAAAAAAAAAAAAAGGTTAGGTTAGGTTGGGGGCGATACCGGTTCCTCCACGTTGGTGTCCCTGGGCAACGCCTGAGTGCGCCACTCCGCTCTTTACACGGGGTGAGGTACTCAGGCGGCTGAACGCCGGTCTATCTCTATCTTTTCACCACCTTTTTATAGTTTACTCTTCTTTTTTGCATTGTTTAATTTATTTCATCTATCTTTTCAACACCTCTCTTTTCTATTTTTCTCTTTTGTTTTACTCTTTTGTGCGTGTGTGTTAGGTTTGCGTGTTAGGTTTTTGGTTTGAATGGTGATGAATGGGCTTTTACGGCCCCTAATCCAAGGTTTGTGGTGCCCGGCCATGGGATGCGTGGCGAACAGGCGGTTTCGTCGTGAGGGCACTGGGGCAGAATCCCCCCTAATGGATCGGGCCAGACATCAGTCCACAATTGACAAAGATGGAAGGTCGTATTTTGAAAAGTAATCCCCGGGTGGGTCCCAGCGAAGCTGGGGAATCCCACACTCCCGCTTCGGCGGGGGGTCGGCCCTCGTATACGGGGGGGCCACAAAATGCGATGGCGGAAGAGGAGAGGACGGGAGAGAGGAAGGAGGGAGGCGCGATGGCGCGAGAAAGGCCGGGGCCGGCGCACCTTACCGCGTCGGGAACGGACCTACTAACTGATGAGGAGGTAGACTTCTCACAGCCGCAGCCTAATGGAGTGCAGCGACTGTTGAGGCTCCTCCAGAGGAAGAAGGAACGGGGTGACACCGAAGGACTCGCTCGCGTGCAGTTGGAGCGCGACCTAAGACTCACGCCCCCCGAAGAAGAGAACGAAAATGCAGCAAAACCGCGCGTGCCGCGTGTGGTGCTCGAGCGGCTGCTGCCTCATGGACTTGACTGCACGAGAGATAGCGACGATTATCTCTCAGACTCCTCGGTCTACAGTGCCATGTCGCTGGAATCCGGGGAGTCCACCACCGGACAAGACAGACCTCGCAAGAGGAGGAACACCGATGACGACAGTGTACCGTCCCTCAGTAAGGGGGCGGTACCAAAACCCAAAAAAGGACGCGGCCGGCCACCAACGACCGGCCAGTACGTCGGCCTAGCGAAAGCGCAGGCCGACCTTAATAAGGCAAAGGAAGAGGCCCTTCGACTTCAAGCCGAAGAGGAAGTGGCTGCAACGGCGAGGACTGCCAGAGCGGCGCGCTCGTCACTCTGCGCTACCCCCGCCAAAATTGACGAAGAGTCCGAGCGGACAAGCGCTGCGCTGACCAAGAGCGTGGAGGCCTCGCTGGAGACCATAACTATGGTCGCCACGAGGTCCTCCAATTTAAAAGGAACGTACCAGCGGTTCCTCAAGGAGGCGGTCGCTAACATCAAAACGGCCGTCGCTGAAATGAGGGGCCGCTGTTCATCGGAGGAGGTTCAGGCCCTGGAAGCCCATAACACTCGGCTCCAGAGGCAGATAGAGGAGATGCGCCGCGAGCTAGATGAGCTCCGGCGCCAGATAGCTCGACCACCAGAGCAAGACGTGCGTCAGCTGTTGGCGGAGGTCTCACGCACCAATGCGGAGACCTTCGGCAATATGCTGAACGCCAGACTGGCTGGTCTGGAAGACCGACTACTTCCAGCGCCACGTCTACGTCCACCACTGGCTTTTGACTCCCCGAGTGACACCGCACCGGCTCATGCCGCGGGCAGTGATGTTGCTCCGGGGAAAAACAAGAAGAAGGTCCCAAAGCCACCGAAGGAGAAGAGACCGACCACAGTTGTCGAAGTGTCGGAGGTAACGGCAGGCGACAGTGCAACCACACCCGCACCGCCTACCGCGCCGAAGAAGAAGAAAAAGAAGACCAAGAAGAAGAGCTTGGCCGCACAGGAGGCCGCAGAAACGAGGGCTAATCCAACCCCCGCCTCTGCTAACGCCCCGTGGACTACAGTGGGTCCACGCGGGCAAAATAAGAAGGAGAAGGCGAAGGCAACCAAAAGTGCCCCAGCCAGGAAGAAGAAGGCGAGGCTCCGCCCTCCTACCACGGCAGCCATCTCCCTCACCTTACAGGAGGGGGCGAAGGATAGGGGGGCGACCTACGCCAAAATATTGTCGGACGCCAGGGCGCGCATCGACCTCCGAGAGTTCGGCATCACCAAGCTGGGCTTCCGGGTGGCTGAATCGGGCGCCCGATTGCTGACAGTGGACGGAGAGGGCGCTTCGGAGAAGGCGGACGCTTTTGCAGTGAGGCTGAAAGCGGTCGTCGACCCAGAGGCAGTGCAGGTGGCCCGCCCGGTGAAGTGCGCGGAGATGCGCGTCACCGGGTTAGACGACGCTGTGACGGTCGCCGAAGTCGTGGAGGCGGCCGCTAATGAAGGAGGCTGCCCGGCCAACACCATCAGGCCGGGCAAGATCGTAGCCGGACGCAGAGGGGACGGCTCCCTCTGGATGAACGTCCCAGTAGCGGCCGCCAAAAAGCTCTCAAGCTCCGGGCGACTGCAAATTGGTTGGACGTCGGCAAAGGTAGTGCTGCTGGCTAAACGGCCCAAGCGGTGCTACCGATGCCTCGCCACGGGCCATATCGGAGTAAATTGCCGGGCGGAGGACCGCAGCGGACTCTGCTTCCGCTGCGGCAAACCTGGACATAAAATGTCGGACTGCGGGGCGGTTCCAAATTGCGCCGTATGTCTATCGGCCGGCAAAAAGGCAGACCACGTGTTGGGGGGTGGCAGTTGCGTCACCTCGGCGAAAAAGCCACCTCCCCGAAAGAAGAAGACGCCCACTAAGAAGGCCCGCCAGAAAGTGGCCAAGGCCGATGGCGCAAGGGTGGCACCAGCCGCCCCCGCCATGGACGCCGAATGAGAGGCGCCTAAGACCCGTGGGTGGTGATCGGGGGATCGCCGCCCACCCAAGGGGTCCCGAGAAGAATGCTCCCCTATGTCCGGGGAGCTCTCGGAGAAGGCTAGCGGCGGCACACCATCTATGCCGCCGCATTTCGGAGAGCCTGTGAGGCAGGCAGGCGCCGGCGGGGTCGTGGACGAATGCTTCCGCGATACCCATGACCCCGGCCTAGGCGCGAAGGAGGGCATCGTGCGGTTTTTAGTGGGTAAACCCGGCGCCAGTCGCAGGCGCTGGGGAGTCCCACATAACCCTACGATGTCCCCCGGCGTCGTAGGGTATTCGTAACGAATTTTCCGCACGTAAAAAAAAAAAAAAAAAAAAAAAAAAAAAAAAAAAAAAAAAAAAAAAAAAAAAAAAAAAAAAAAAAAAAAAAAAAAGGTTAGGTTAGGTTGGGGCTCAGCTGGGGGCGATACCGGTTCCTCCACGTTGGTGTCCCTGGGCAACGCCTGGGTGCGCCACTCCGCTCTCTACACGGGGTGAGGTACTCAGGCGGCTGAACACCGGTCTGTCTCTATATTTTCACCATCTTTTTATAGTTTACTCTTCTTTTTTGTTTTACGTTTTATTTACTCTGTCTTTCAACACCTTTTCTTTACTATCTTTCCTTTTTTGTTTACTCTTCTGTGTGTGTGTGTGTTAGGTTTGCGTGATAGGTTTTCTTTGAATGGCGATGGATGGGCTTTTACGGCCCCTAATCCAAGGTTTGTGGTGCCCGGCCATGGGATGCATGGCGAGCAGGCGGTCTCGTCCCAAGGGCACTGGGGCAGAATCCCCCCTAATGGATCGGGCGTGACTCAGCCCATATCCGAGCAACTATGGAAGGCAATACGGAAAATATTCCCCGGGTGGGTCCTCTTCGGAGGGAATCCCACACTCCCGCTTCGGCGGGGGGTCGCCCCACGTATACGGGGGGGGCACCTATTGCAGTGGAGGTGGAGGATAAGGCGGGAGAGAGAAAGGAGGAAGGCGCGATGGCGCAAAATAGGCCGGGACCGTCGCACCTTACCGCGTCGGGAACGGACCTACTTACTGATGAGGAGGTAGACTTCTCGCAGCCGCAGCCTAACGGAGTGCAGCGGTTGTTGAGACTCCTACAGAGAAAGAAGGAGAGGGGTGACACGGAGGGGCTCGCTCGCGTGCAGTACGAGCGCGATTTGAGACTCCCGGCCCCCGAGGATGACGGAATTGACATGGGGCGCGTGCCACGCGTGTTGCTGCACGATGTAATGGCACCGCTGCCCAGACCTGGACCTAGATCAATGAGGGATAGCGACGATTATCTCTCCGACTCCTCGGTGTACAGCGTTATGTCGCTGGAATCCGGGGAGTCCACCACCGGACTTGACAGACCTCGTAAGAGGAAACCCGAGTGTGACGCGGTACCGTCCTTCAGTAAAGGGGCGGTACCTAAACCCAAAAGAGGACGCGGCAGGCCGCCGACGACAGGCCAGTACGTTGGCTTGGCGAAGGCGCAGGCCGAACTCAACAAGGAGAAGGAGGAGGCTCTTCGGCTTCAGGCTGAAGCCGAAGTTGCGGAAACGGCGAGGACCGTAAGGGAGGCGCGAGTGTCCTTCCGCGCAAGCCCCGCCAAAATTGGAGAGACTCAGTCGGAGCAGTCGAGCGCTGCTCTGGCCAAATCGATAGAGGCGTCACTGGAGGCCATCACAATGGTCGCCACCAAGTCAATGAACCTTAAGGGCACCTTCCAAAGGTGCCTCAAGGACTCAGTAGCGACCATCAAATCGGCTGTTGTCGAGATGAGGGGCCGCTCCATGACTGAAGAATTGGCGAAATTAGAGGCCCAGAACGCGCGGCTCCAAGAGAGAGTGGCCATAATGGGTCAGGAGTTAGAAGAGTTGCGCAGAAGGGCCGACAACGCGCGCCCACCAGAGCAAGATATGCGCCAGCTGTTGTCGGAGGTCTCTCGTTCCAACATAGAGACCTTCGGCAACATGCTGAACGCCAGGCTGGCCGGTTTGGAGGACCGTCTCCTACCGGCCCCGAGAACTAGACCACCGCTGGCGGCGGATAGTGCCACTGTAGGCACCCCGCCGGCGGCGGAAAAGACGAAGGCACCGAAGCCTAAAAAGGCAACGGTGCCCTCTTATGCGGAAGTGGCGGCACCACAAGCGGCGGTCCCCCTAAAAGAGGCACCGACTGCACCGGTCCCGCCCAAGGCCAAGAAAAAGGGCAAGAAGAAGCGGTCATCAATGGCCGCCCAGGAAGCGGCGCAAGGGGGGGCGAACACCAGCCCCCCACCTGCCGAGGCCCCGTGGACATCCGTAGGTCCGCTCAAGGCCAAGAAGAATGGGGCGGCTAAACCACCCACAGCCGCCCCTAAAAAGAAGAAGACTAGGCTTCGCCCCCCCAAAACAGCGGCAGTAACCCTCACCTTAGAGGCGGGGGCTGCAGAAAGGGGGGTGACCTACGCAAAGCTGCTCAGTGAGGCCAGAGCGAAAATCGACCTGGGGGAACTCAATATCCCCAGGCTCGGCTTCCGCCTGGCCCAAACTGGTGCACGCCTCCTTTCGATTGAAGGAGAGGGTGCTGAGGAGAAGGCTGACGCTTTTGCCGCGAGGCTTCGAGCGGTCCTGCGCCCCGAAGATGTTAAAGTCTCCCGCCCGGTGAAATGCGTGGAAATGCGCGTCACCGGGCTGGATGACGCTACAACAGCTGCCGACATCACCGAGGCGGCTGCGAAAGAAGGTGGTTGCCCGGCCACCAACATCCGGTCGGGCAAAGTAGTAGTGAGTCCCAGAGGCACCAGATCCCTCTGGATGAGTGTACCAACGGCAGCCGCCAAGAAGCTTATCAGTTCTGGGCGGCTGCAAATAGGCTGGGTCACGGCGAGGGTAGCACTGCTGGCCTCGAGGCCCCGGCGGTGCTTCAAGTGCCTCGACACCGGCCACCTTGCGATGAAGTGCACGTGCACGGTGGACCTCAGCGGAAATTGTTTCCGCTGTGGGAAGCCGGGGCACAAAGTGTCTGACTGTGTAGCGGCTCCTAATTGCCCGGTCTGCGAGGCCGCAAGCAAGCCCAAGGAGCACGTGCTGGGGAGTAGCGGCTGTATCACAGCGCCTAAGCCGCCCCCCGGCACGAAAGGGAAGCGGAAGGCTCCCACGAAAAAGGCTCGGCATAAAAAGCCGAGCCGTGGCGCAAGGGCGGAACAACCCGACCCCGCCATGGAAGTGGTTGAGGCCTAGACCCGTGGGTGGCGATCGGGGGATCGTCGCCCACAATATGGGTCCCGAGAGAAAAGCTCCCCAATGCCCAGGGGGCTCTCGGTGAGGTAGGCGGCGGCACACTATCTAGCCGCCGCAACAGAAGAGGGCCGGACGCGGCACGCGCTGCGGGGTCGTGGAGCTATGCTCACGCGATTCCCACGACCCCGCATTGGCGCAGAAGGAGGGCATCGCCAGGTTTTAGTGGGTAGACTCTGTGCCAACTCCACCAAGGCACAGAGGAGTCCCACATAACCCCGCGATGTCCCCCGAGCATCGCGGGGTATACGTAACGTATTTCCTGGCGTTAAAAAAAAAAAAAAAAAAAAAAAAAAAGGTTGGGGCTCAGCTGAGAGGCGATGCACGGCGTCTGCGATGCCTCAATGCCGCGTGTGGGACCTTTTAGGCGGCGCCGCCAAACGTATTGGTGGCGGCCCGAGCTGCTCCATCTGCAGCGACAGTGCACGGCGGCCCGTCGCCGTTACAAAAGGTATCGCAGACGACGTGTGAGAGACCAGCTAGAAGAGGAGGCTATATACGATGTATATCGCACAGCCTGCCTCATCCTTCGTGACGCCATACTGAAGGCGAAGGCTGATGCCTGGCAGGAGTTTTTAGAAACCCTGGAAGAGGACCCGTGGGGCAAGCCGTACAAATGGGTGCGACAAAAACTGCGCCCGGCTGTGCCCCCAATAACTCTGACTATACAACCGGAGCTCCGAAACAGAGTCGTGTCGGCCCTATTTCCATCTGGGGCCGAGTGGTCGCCACTAACGGCACCACAAACGGAGGACTCCGAGCCTCAAAGAGAGGAGGAAACGCCGACCGTTACGTCTGCTGAATTGGCGGTCGCGGTGCACAAAATGGGCCTGAAAAACACAGCCCCAGGCCTCGACGGCGTGCCAGGCCGCGCATGGATCCTGGCAATGAAACACTTAGAGCCGCAGGTACTCGCCGCTTTGACCAGCTGCCTGGTCCAGGGCCGAGTACCTCGACAGTGGAAGACGGGGAAATTGGTGCTTCTGAGGAAGAATGGGCGTCCCGAGGACCAACCGTCTGCGTACCGGCCTATCGTCTTGCTTGACGAGATATGTAAGACGTTGGAACGAGTTGTTGCGGCGCGTCTCATCCAACATCTAGAGCGCGTCGGGCCGAACTTGAGCGAGAACCAGTATGGGTTTCGCTCAGCTCGGTCCACAATAGGAGCGGTCGCACGTCTGCGGGACGTAGTAGAGGAGGAGGTGTCCCGGGGCGGGGTAGTTTTGGCAGTATCGCTGGATATTTCCAACGCTTTTAACTCCTTGCCCTGGGCAGCCATCAGAGAAGGCCTACGACGACACGGCGTTCCGAGATATTTACGCAACGTCATCAGCGATTACCTCTCGGAACGCTCCGTGCAATACCCAACCCAAGAGGGATGGGAGGAGAAGGAAGTGGTGTGTGGCGTTCCACAGGGGTCGGCTCTCGGTCCGACCCTGTGGAACATTGGATACGACACGGTGCTCTCCGGCGCCAATCTCCCAGGCGTCGAAGTAATCGGTTACGCGGACGACACCCTCGTCGTCAGTCGCGGCAATACACACCGCGACGCGATAGTCCTCGCGACGGCGGCTGTCGCGCAAGTAGTTCGGCGAATCGGAGCGCTGGGACTTGCGGTAGCCTTAGAGAAATCCGAGGCCCTATTTTTTCACGGGCCGAGGAACTCTCCACCACCTGGACTGGTTGTGATAGTCGGCGGGACCAGGATTAACGTCTCACCATCTCTGACGTACCTGGGTCTTGCCCTCGACGGCAAATGGACCTTCCGAGAACACTTCAGCCGTCTCTCGACGAAGGTGACGAAGTCGGCTGGAGCCCTGGCCTCGCTGCTTCCGAACCTCGGGGGTCCGAGCCTTGGCTGCCGGCGATTGTACATGGGCGTCGTACGATCCATGGTCATGTACGGCGCACCGATCTGGGCTGACCAGCTAGTGCCCGAGAATCGGCTTGTGATAGGAAGACTGCAGAGGGTGATGGCTACCCGGGCAGTGCGAGGCTACCGCACTATCTCCAAAGATGCGGCATGCCTGCTCGCGGGAAGCGTCCCTTGGGACTTAGACGCGCGATCCCTCGCCGACGTGTACTGGCGCTGCGCAGCGGTCCGCGCGGAGGGCGGCAACCCTCTTCCAGATGTCGTCCGTCGGTGGAGGGACTCTGCCAAGGAGAGGAGCGAAGAGTTGTGGACTGACCGGCTCCAACAGCCCCAAGTCAGCATCGCTCTGGTGACGGCGATGCGCCCTCTACTAAAAGAGTGGATTCAGAGGAAGTACGGCGCGCTCTCCTTCCGCCTCACGCAGGTGCTGACCGGGCACGGCTGCTTCGGTCGGTACCTGTGCGAGATAGCCGGGAGAGAAAACGACACGCGATGTCACCACTGTGACGAGGAAAGGGACACGGCCGAGCACACCATTACGGCCTGTCCCTCATGGAGTGGTCAACGTGCGGCACTACAAGCCGCAATTGGAATGGACCTCTCGCTGCCAGCAATTATACAATCTATGCTGAGCAGCGAGCAAGCGTGGGCAGCGGTAGTGACTTTCGCGGAGGAGGTCATTTCCGCTAAAGAGGAGGCCGAGCGCATAAGGGAAAGGGAGGCGCTCGACACCTCGAGGAGACGGCCGAGACGAAGACGCGCGATCAACAACGATGATCGCAGCGTTCCGTCTTAGCCGGAGAGCTCGGAGCGGCGGCGTGGGGACGCCGACGCTCATTGCACCGAGCTCCCGAGAGGGCCGTGATGCGCAACATACTCCTGCGCATCGCGGCAACCGTGGTGGAAGGCCTACGCAAGCCCCGATGGGGCCTCTGCTCGGCCTGAGGGGCGCTTAATCGCCCCCAACGGGATGGGCCTGCAAATCCCACAATGCAGGCACCCGTCGTCGGAGTTGCGGTCGTCTTTATAGTTCCCGTGGCTCCGGCAAGGGCGGTACTGACGGAGTATCGCCGAGTTTTAGTGGGTAGGGCTGCGTCTATTTACCATCTGTCGGGCGCAGCGAGTCCTACATATCCGCGCAAGGGAATTCCCCAATCCCCCGCGGAATGCCTAAATGCATTTCTCGGCGTAAAAAAAAAAAAAAAAAAAAAAAAAAAAAAAAAAAAAAAAAAAAAAAAAAAAAGGTTGGGGCTCAGCCAGTTCGTCCTCGTTCGTGGCCCTGGGCAACGCTTGGGTGCGCCACCCCGTCTTTTGCGGGGTGAGGTACTCACGCGGCTGAAGGCTGGCGCTATATCTTTTCTTCACTATCTTTCACCACCTATTTTGTTTAACTTTCTTGTGTTTTTTATCGTTCGTTTTGTTTATTCTATCTTTTCACCACCTTTCTTTCATCTCGTATCTATCTTTCATTTTTAATTTAACTCTTCTGGTGGGGGAGCTCACCCCCGAAAAAAGAGACCGCGACCCGGGGTGTCGGAGTTTTGTATGGATGGCAAGTTTTAAAAATTTACTACCTCAGGAGGGTACCTTAACCGGAGAATCCCTCGGCGGGCCTTCAAGCCCGTCCAGCCCCACGTATTCTGAGGGGGGCAAAAATTTGCTTTATTCTACGGCGATCTCTGGGGACCATTCTGTCCCCAAACACGACGACTTAATGCATGCGCAAAGGATTCCGATTGTTCAACTGGAAAGGATGTCAGATTCGGATTGTTCGCTGTCTACGATGCGAACAGCGACAAGCTCTCGCGCTTCTTCGCGCGACCGAGCGGGAAGTGTAGCCGGCAAGAGGAGACTATCAAACTCTGGGT
This sequence comes from Phengaris arion, assembly GCA_963565745.1. NCBI lineage: Eukaryota > Metazoa > Arthropoda > Insecta > Lepidoptera > Lycaenidae > Phengaris > Phengaris arion. Next base: position 17,835,822 of record OY751450.1, read on the forward strand.
CGGCTTCTGATGACGGAGGCTCCGAGCGATCCGCTCGCTCAGATAGTCGGAAAAAGAGAACCGTCCCTGCCAAAAGAGGCCGTGGGCGTCCCCCAACAACTGGGGAGTATGTCGGAATGGCAAAGGCAAAGCGTGACTTGCTGGACCTGGAGCACGAAGATCTGAGACTCCAGGCCGAAAAAGAGGTCGCTGCGGCGCTGCTAAAAGCGCAGCGACAAGCGGAATTGGCTGCAAACAAACAGGCAGAGCGCGCGGCACTTGATGATCTCCCGGCCGCTACGAAGCTCAAAACGGTAGGAGAACAGGGCTTGGAGCTCATCAAGATGGTCCGCATTAAAAGCGGAAACTTGAAGGGCACCTTTACAAAGGCCCTTAAAGAGGGAGAGGAGAAGGTTGAGGAGTCGGTCCGCGGTCTTGCCTCTCTAAAAGAAGACACTCTTAGACTGGAGGCCGAAAATATACGCCTTAGAGAGGAAGTGGCGCTTTTGCGGGAGAGGGCGAGTCGGGCAAAAGAGGTGCCGTTAAAACCGCCGCCCCCAGCAAGCCCAGCGAAAGGAGCCCCAGCTAAACATGGCGGCTCAGAAGAATTGACAGTTGCGGGAATACGGGCCATGTTTGAGGAATTCTCCCGTTCCATCATGGAGAGGACCTCGAACATGGTCAACGCCCGCATTGAAGCAATGGAGGATCGTTTGCTCCCACCCAAGCGGCTTCGACCGCCACTGGCAGCAGACAAAAGGACTGAGAAAAATGGTACTCACCCGACTGAGGACTGGCCCGCCCTCTCACAGGCTGGGCCCTCCAGAAGAACGGTGACTCCGACTCCGGCGACGACAGCAAGGGCAGCAGCTGTTCCAACTCCATCTGCAGCTGCACCTGAAAAAGAAAAGACAATAAGTAAAAAGAAATCTAAGGCGAAAAAGCATGGAAAGGAGAAACTGGCAACACAACAGCCGGCCCTACCGGCGGCTGCTGTTTCCGACCCCTTATCAGAAGGAGACGGCTGGAGCACAGTCGTTCGGAAGGGGAAAGGGAGAAGGAAAACACAACCGGATGTGACAAACCTGGACTTGATACACACGGATAAGACAAAGGCACGGTCAAAGGCGGCCTCCAAAGCCTCCCCAAAGTCGGAGCCCAAGAAGAAAAAGACCAGGCGACGAAGAAACACTGCTCCCGCCACCTCTGCAGTCGTAATAACGCTGCAGAACGATGCGGTAGAGCGTGGCGCTACCTACAAAGACGTACTCCTCAAGGCCCGACAAGAGATCAACTTGACGGATCTAGGGCTATCGGAGGGCGTCCGAATTAGGCAGGCGGCAACGGGAGCTAGAATCATGGAACTCCCCGCCAGCACAACAAGCGAAACAGCAGACCGTTTCGCCGAAAAACTGAGAGGCGTACTCGCCGGCACCGCTAGAGTTGCTCGGCCTGTCAAATGTTCCGATGTGCGAATATCTGGTCTTGACGATACGGTCACAAAAGATGCTGTTCTGGCAGCGGTCGTGGCCAAGACGGGTTGCTCTCCGGAACACGTAAAGGGGGGTGACGTCCGTGAAGGTCCCGGAGGAACCGGGACTATGTGGGTGCAGTGCCCCGTGGCTGCCGCCAACACCTTGGTGGCTACGGGTCGCCTGCTGGTCGGTTGGAGCTCGGCGAGAGTCCAGCCCTTGGAGCCCCGCTCCATGAAATGCTACCGTTGCCTTGAAGTCGGTCACACAGGGCGGCGGTGCACCTCAGACGTTGATAGGAGTAACCTCTGCTTCCGGTGTGGTCAGGCTGGGCACAGGTCGTCTTTCTGTACGGCGAGGCCTCACTGCGTGATTTGTTCGGCGGCAGGGAGAAATGCCAATCATACAATCGGTGGCAAAGGCTGCGCTCCTCCGAAGAAGGGGCGCAACCGGAGGAAAACACCTAAACCTCAAGTGGAGGGTCGGCCTCAAGCCCGACAAGACATAGCAATGGAAGTCAACAATGGATAGTCGACCCATAGAATTACTCCAGGCGAATATAAACCATTGCGCCGGCGCCCAGGACTTGCTATTTCACGCCCTGGTGCAGTGGAAAATCGATGTTGCAATAGTGGCGGAGCCCTATTATGTCCCAGCCCGCAACACCTGGGTTGGTGACCTGATGGGTTCCGTCGCTGTACACGGAGCTGACACTGGCCCACCGCTTGTTGTGCGGGAGAGAGGCCAGGGATTCGTGGCGGTGGATCGGGGGGAGTACACGATCTTCGGCGTATACTTCTCCCCGAATAAAACGCTTGCCGAATTTGAGACCTTTCTAGGCGAGCTGCAGGCGGCCGTTTTAAGAGCGGCCCCAAGGCCCGTTCTTGTCGCCGGCGACTTCAACTCAAAGAACTCAGCATGGGGCTCCCCAGTGACCGACACCAGAGGGGATGCCGTACTAGAATGGACCGTTCTGACCGGTCTGTCGCTTTTAAACCGCGGGGATGCACCAACATGCGTTCGGCCGCAGGGGAGCTCGATTATCGACCTCTCCTTCGCCAGCCCCGCGGTTGGACGACTGGTCCAAGACTGGAGGGTGGTGGAGGGCGTGGAGACGCTGTCGGACCATTTATATATCCGATTCAGTGTCTCCCCCTCGAGTTCTACTCGGACAGTTCCGCGCTCGCCGGAAAGTGCATCAGAATTCCCGCGCTGGGCACTGACCAGACTGGACACGGAAGCGCTTAAGGAGGCGGCAGAGGTAGAGGCCTGGACGCCGAGGCCTACGGCTCTTGTGGACGTTAATGAGGAGTCACGTTGGTTTCGGGGGGCTTTGTCCAGAATCTGCGACGCAGCAATGCCTCGCATTCGCGGCCCTCCCTCAAAAAAGCAGGTGTATTGGTGGACGGACACGATCGCGGAGCTCCGCCAGCAATGCGTTAATGCACGTCGACCGTACCAGCGACAAATACGCAGGAGGATAAGAAACGAGTCGTTAGAAAGGCGGCTCAGAGCCGAATACAGCGCTGCCAAGAGCGCTCTACATCTGGCCATACAGCAGGCGAAGGAGGCTGCTCGGGAGGAAATGCTGGCGGAATTAAAACGGGACCCATGGGGGCGCCCGTATCGAATGGTGCGCAATAAGATCGGCCGTGGTCCGCCAGTAATTGAGACGCTGCCTCCAGAGCAGCTTTCCTTGATCGTGTCGGCGCTTTTCCCGACTGTCGCGGTATCTGAGTCGCCTTCTGAATTTGAAACGGCGCCGATGGAGGAAGTTCCGCCGGTTTCAGAGGGTGAGCTTGACTCAGCCATCCTTAGGCTGAGTGAGCGAAAGACTGCGCCCGGCCCGGACGGAATTCCCGGACGGGTTTGGGTTAAGTCCATGGGTCCGCTGAAGGAGAGGATGCGGGAACTCTTCAGCGCGTGTCTGACCCAGGCGGAATTCCCACAGCACTGGAAGGAGGGAAAGCTGGTGCTCCTCAGAAAAGACGGTCGCCCGGCTGACTCACCTTCGGCCTACAGGCCCATAGTGCTACTGGATGAGGCCGGAAAACTCCTGGAGAGAGTGATCGCGTCTAGGGTGATCAAACACCTGGAGCGAGAAGGTCCAAACCTGTCCGGGGCCCAGTTCGGCTTCCGCGCGCAGCGCTCCACCATAGACGCGATCCTCGAAGTGAAGGAGTTCTGCAAGGAACAGACGGAGAACGGCGCAGTAGTGTTGGCGGTGTCATTTGACATCGCCAATGCATTCAACACCTTGCCATTCGAGGCAATCGAGGATGGTCTCCGATATCATAGACTTCCTCTGTACCTGCGCCGGATTATCGGAGGATATTTGAGACGGAGAGTGATTGTTTGTGTCGGTCGAGACGGGTTGGTCATACGGTTCGTCACATGGTGCGGTGTTCCACAGGGGTCTGTCCTTGGCCCTCTCCTGTGGAACATCGGCTATGATCGCGTTCTGCGTGCGGCTCTTCTCCGCGGGCTTCGTCTCGTTTGCTATGCAGACGACACATATCTTCTAGCCCGCGGAGAAACTTTTGAAGAGGCAATTCGTCTGGCGAGAGTGGGCGCGTCCCAAGTCGTGGCGCGTATCGAGGCGCAGGGGTTGAGAGTCGCCGTGGAAAAGACGGAGGCCATATTTTTCTATGGACCCCGGAAGCGGCCCCCCGCGGATGCGTCCCTTCGCATTGGAGAGGTCAGCGTGCCAATCGGATCGGAGATGAAGTACCTGGGTCTGGTCCTAGATTCCAGGTGGACCTTCACTGCACACTTCCGCCGATTGGTACCTAAACTTAAAAAGACGGCCGTGGCCCTTGGACGTCTCCTGCCCAACATTGGAGGTCCGGGGTCCACTTGCAGGCGGCTCTATACAGGGGTCCTTCAATCTATGGCCCTGTATGGAGCCCCTATATGGACGGAACACCTTAGCGTCCAAAACAAGGCGCTTTTGAGAAGCCCGCAACGCGCAATGGCGCTGCGGATTATACGCGGTTACCGTACGGTGGCCGGCGAAGCGGCGTTAGCGCTGGCAGGGTCCCCTCCGTGGGACTTGGAGGCTCGTGTGCTGTCGGAAATATACTACCGCACAGCGGAGGTGAAAGAACGGGGAGAACGGGTGCCACAAGAACAGGCAGCCCGATGGCGCCGCCAGGCGCGGATCATAATAATGCGCACCTGGCAGGACCAAATGGCGTCCCCAACTGCTGGCCACAGGGTAGTGGCAGCAATCCGGCCGATACTGATAGAATGGGTGGCACACTGCAAGGGCGCCCTGACATATCGGGTGGTGCAGATGTTGACAGGGCACGGGTGCTTTGGCCACTATCTGCACCACACGGCTAGAAGGGAACAAACGCCCCAGTGCCACCATTGTCCGGACGACGACGATACGGCGCAGCACACGCTCGTGGCTTGCCCAGCCTGGACCGAGCAGCGAGCGGAGCTATGCGCCGTCCTCGGATTTGACCTAACCCTCCCGGCCATACTTTCATCTATGGTCCGGTCGAGAGAAGCATGGGAAGCAGTGACCACCTTCTGCGAAACTGTTATGTCGCAGAAAGAGGCTGCAGAGAGGGAACGGGAGGCAAATGAAGCCGCCGATCCCATAAGAAGGAGGCGTGGAGGACGCAGGCGCGCACAACACGAGCGCCAACTCCCGCCCTAAAAGGGCTCGGGTGACGGATTGGGGAATCCGTCGCCCATTGCACGAGCCCTCTCCGGTTGCAGAGTGTCCGGTGCCTCGGACTGCTCTCTCGGAAACAGCGGCAGCCGTCACTGACAGGTAGCCGCGAGGAGGTTTTGCTGCTAAGCAAATGCCGCTAACTGGGCCGCTGCTGTTATCGTCTCAGGCGGGTCCGGCGGCTCAGCAGCATAGCGGAGGAGGAGGCACCGATGGGTTTTAGTGGGTAACCCCGGGTGCGCTCCTCACCCCGCACCTGGGCGAGTCCCACATACCCCGGCGGTCCCCCCAGTCCGCTGGGGATTCATAAAGAATTTCCCATCGTTAAAAAAAAAAAAAAAAAAAAAAAAAAAAAAAAAAAAAAAAAAAAAAAAAAAAGGTTAGGTTAGGTTAGGTTAGGTTGGGGGCGATACCGGTTCCTCCACGTTGGTGTCCCTGGGCAACGCCTGGGTGCGCCACTCCGCTCTTTACACGGGGTGAGGTACTCAGGCGGCTGAACGCCGGTCTATTTCTATCTTTTCTTATCTTTTTATAGTTTACTCTTCTTTTGCATTGTTTTTATTTATTTTCTATCTTTCAACACCTTTTCTTTTCTTTTTCCTTTTGGTTTACTCTTCTGTGCGTGTGTTAGGTTTTTGTTTGAATGATGATGGATGGGCTTTTACGGCCCCTAATCCAAGGTTTGTGGTGCCCGGCCATGGGATGCATGGCGAGCAGGCGGTCTCGTCCCGAGGGCACTGGGGCAGAATCACCCCTTCTTGATCGGGCCAGAATCAGTCCACAAATGACAAACATGGAGAGCAATATGGAAAATATTCCCCGGGTGGGTCCTCTTAGGAGGGAATCCCACACTCCCGCTTCGGCGGGGGGTTGCCCCACGTATACGGGGGGGGCACCAGTTGCTGTGGAGGAGGAGGCCGTGGCGACGGCGAGTGAAGGGAGTGGCGCGATGGCGCATGCGAGTCCGAAGCCGGTGCCCCTTACCGCACCGGCGGCGGACCAATTATTGACGGATGAGGATGTGGATTTTTCCCAGCCTCAGGAAAACGGCAGGGAGCGGCTCCTGAGGCTTCTTCATAGGAAGAAGCTACGAGGAGACACGGAGGGGCTCGCGCGCGTTCAGCGCGAACGTGAGCTGATCCTCCCTCCCTCCATTAAGAATGAGACCTTGGCGACGGGTAACAATGCAACGCGCGTACCGCTCGTGGTACTCACACGCGCGCTGTTACCCGAACGCCCAAACACTGGACTTGACAGTGACGACTACCTCTCGGACTGCAGTGATATGTCTGGCATGTCACTGGACTCCGAGGGGCTGCCCGTCATACCCGGACGTACAACCCCCCTTAAGAGGCGGAATCCGGACGAGACTGAGGCGGCACCATCCACCAGCAAAGGTGTAGTGCCGACGGCTAAGAAAGGACGTGGCCGGCCACCAACAACCGGCCAATACGTTGGCCTGGCTCGAGCTCAAGCCGAGCTAAACAAAGAGAAGGCAGAAAGCCTTCGGCTTCAGGCCGAGGCTGAGATCGCCGAGACGGCGCGGAAGGCGAGGCAAGCGAGAGCGACCATCTGCTCGAGCCCCAACGCCCCCGCAGGAGAGAGAGTGTCGGAGCAGACCAGTGCAGCTCTGACTAAGAGCGTCGAGGCTTCGCTGGAGACTATCCATATGGTCGCCACGAAGTCCTCAAACCTCAAGGGGACGTTCCAGAGGCACCTGAAGGAGGCGGTAGGGGCCATAAGAGCGGCGGTGGCCGAAATAAAGGGCCGCTCAACTACCGATGAGATGGCACAGCTCGAGGCCCAAAACAAGCGTCTCGAGAAGCAAATGGCCGAGATGCGTCGGGAGCTCGACGAGCTGCGCAAGCGGACAGCGCAGCCCGCGGAAAAGGACATGCGCCAGCTGTTGTCGGAGGTCTCTCGTTCCAACATGGAGACCTTCGGCAACATGCTGAACGCAAGGTTGGCAGGTCTTGAGGACCGTCTTCTGCCGGCCCCGAGGATGAGACCACCGCTGGCGGCGGACAGTGCCACTGTAGGCACCACGCCAGCGGCAGTAAAGACGAAGGCGCCGAAGCCCAAAAAGGCGACGGCGCCCACATACGCGGAGGTGACGGCACCGAGTGCAGCGGCCCCAAAAGAGGCACCGCCTGCACCGGCCCCGCCAGCAAAGAAGAAGACAAAAAAGAAAAAGCGGCCATCAATGGCCGCACAGGAAGCAGCGCAAGGGGGGGATAACACCGACCCCTCCCCCGCCGAGGCCCCGTGGACCGCCGTAGGTCCACGCAAGGCAAAGAAAAAGAAGAAGGGGGCGGCTATCCCAGCTAAAGCCGCCCCCAAGAAGAAGAAGAAGGCGAGGCTGCGCACCCCAGCCACCGCGGCCGTTACCCTCACCCTTGAGGAAAAGGCTGCGGAGAAGGGGGTGACATACGCCCAGCTTCTCAAAGAAGCCAGGGCGAAAGTCGATCTTGGGGAGTTTGACATCCCCAGGCTCGGCTTCCGCCTGGCGGAAACAGGTGCGCGCGTGCTCACAATCGCAGGCGAGGGCGCGCAGGCGAAAGCAGACGCTTTTGCTGCGAAATTGAGGGCCGTACTAAGCCCAGAAACGGTGAGAGTCGGCCGCCCGGTCAAGTGTGCAGAGTTGCGCGTGACCGGGCTGGACGACTCAGTGACGGCCGCCCAAGTAATCCTGGCGGCGTCACAGGAAGGAGGATCCCCGACCAGCTCAATCAGGTCGGGCAAAATAGTGGTGGGACCCAGAGGGGACGGGTCCTTGTGGATGAGCGTCCCCGTCGAGGCGACAAAGAAGTTGCTCAGTTCTGGGCGGCTTCGCGTGGGCTGGGTCGCGGCAAAGGTGGCGCTGCTGGCCGCGAGGCCAAAGCGGTGCTTCCGATGCCAAGACACCGGCCACGTCGCGGCGAAATGCCAGTCCTCGGTGGACCGCAGCCGGAGCTGTTTCCGCTGCGGGAAGCCGGGGCACAAGGCGACAGAGTGCGGAGCGGATCCACTCTGCTCGCTGTGCCAGGCCACTGGTAAGGAGGAGGTGGCACATTTGCTGGGGAGCAGCGGTTGCGTTTTCGCAAAGCCGCCCTCCGGCGCGAAAGGTAAGGGTAAGGCTCCCTCAAGGGCCCGGCATAAAAAGCCGCAAGCCCAGGGCGCAAGGGCGGCTCAACCCGCCCCCGCCATGGAGGTCGTAGTGTAGGTCCGTGCGCGGTGATCGGGGGATCGCCGCCCACACTATGGGCCCCGAGAAGAAAGCTCCCCAATGCCCGGGGAGCTCTCGGAGAAGGAGCCGGTTGCGGCTAAGGAAGTGGGCCGGTTGCGGCATGCGCTGCGGGGTCGTGGAAGAATGCAATGCGATTCCCACGGCCCCGTCCAAGGCGCTGAAGATGGGCATCGGGGGGTTTTAGACGGTAAACCCCGGCGCACTCCATCTTGCGCCGGGGGAGTCCGTCATACCCCTGCTGCCCTCCCCCGGGGGTGGCGGGGGATACGTAACGTATTTCCCCCCGTCAAAAAAAAAAAAAAAAAAAAAAAAAGGTTAGGTTAGGTTGGGGGCGGGGGCGATACCGGTTCCTCCTCGTTGGTGTCCCTGGGCAACGCCTGGGTGCGCCACTCCGCTCTCTACACGGGGTGAGGTACTCAGGCGGCTGAACGCCGGTCTTTCTCTATCATTTCACCATCTTTTTATAGTTTACTCTTCTTTTTTGGATTGTTTTATTTATTTTTCTATCTTTACACACCTTTTCTCACTATTTTTTCCCTTTTATTTACTCTTCTGTGCGTGTGTGTTAGGTTTTGCGTGTTAGGTTTTTGTTTGAATGATGATGGATGGGCTTTTACGGCCCCTAATCCAGGGTTTGTGGTGCCCGGCCGTGGGATGCGTGGCGAGCAGGCGGCTCGTCCCAAGGGCACCGGGGCAGAATCACCCCTAACTGATCGGGCCAGGAATCAGTCCACAAATGACGAACATGGAAGGTCACGAGTTGAAAAATATTCCCCGGGTGGGTCCTCTCTCTGAGAGGGAATCCCACCCTCCCGCTTCGGCGGGAGGCTGCTCCACGTATACGGGGGGGGCACAAACCGTGAGGGTTGAGGAGGCAATCGTCTCGTTGACGGAGAAAGAAAGGGGCGCGATGGCGCAAACTGGGACAGGCTTAGCGCACCTTACCGCGCCGAGGCTGGACCCAATAACCGACGAAGACACGGACTTCTCCCAGCCGATACCTGATGGCAGGCAGCGGTTGTTGGCGATGCTCCAGAAAAAGAAGTTGAGGGGCGACCGGGATCTGCCGCGAGTTATGCTCACTCGCGACTTGATCCTGGAACGCTCAATTACCGGTACAGACAGCGAGGACTGCCTCTCGGACTCCAGTGATATGTCTGGAATATCACTGGACTCCGAGGGGTTGCCCGCAATCCCACCTAAACGGACGAGCCTTAAAAGGCGTAACTCGGACGATGACATGGCGCCGCCCATTAGCAAGGGCGCGTTGCCAAAACCAAAGAAGGGACGTGGCCGGCCACCAACAACCGGCCAATACGTCGGCCTGGCCAAAGCCCAGGCAGAATTGAACAGGGCTAAAGCAGAAGCTATCAAGCTGGAAGCCGAGGCCGAAATTGCCGGTACGGCGCGGGCTGTGAGAGAAGTGCGAGCCTCTCTTCTCGCAAACCCCGCTCCACTCACTGACAACACGGAGAAGACAAGCGCTGCTCTGGCGGAGAGCGTCGAGAGGGCTTTGGAGACGATAACCATGGTCGCTTCAAAGTCCTCAAACCTGAAGGGGACATACCAGCGGTTCCTCAAGGAGGCGGCAGCCACCATAAAGACAGCCGTCGCCGAAATGAGGGGCCGCGGTCAAACGGAGGAGTTGAGAGCCTTAGAGACCCAAAACCAAAAACTGCAAGGGCAAATAGACGCCATGCGCAGTGAATTAGAGGAGTTGCGGCGGCAGGCATCCCAGCCCGCTGCTAAAGACCTGCAACAGCTGTTGTCGGAGGTCTCTCGTTCCAACATCGAGACCTTCGGCAACATGCTGAATGCGAGGCTGGCTGGGTTGGAGGACAGACTCCTTCCCGAGCCAAGAAGGAGACCGCCGCTGGCGGCTGATAACACAGACGCTCACGCAGGTGCCCCACAAACGATGGCACCGGCAAAGAAGTCGCCGAAGCCCAAAAAGGCGACGGCGCCCACATATGCGGAGGTGGCAACACCCAATGCAGCGGTCCCTGAAGCGGCACCGCCTGCACCGGTCCCGCCAAAGAAGAAGACCAAAAAGAAAAAGCGGCCATCAATGGCCGCACAGGAAGCGGTGCAAGGGGGGGATAATACCGACCCCTCCCCCGCCGAGGCCCCGTGGACAGTTGCAGGTCCACGCAAGGCCAAGAAGAAGAAGGGGGCGACTACTCCAGCTAAAGCCGCCCCCAAGAAGAAGAACAAGAAGGCGAGGCTGCGCGCCCCAGCCACTGCGGCCGTTACCCTCACCCTTGAGGAGAAGGCTGCGGAGAAGGGGGTAACGTACGCCTCGCTTCTCAAAGAAGCTAGGGCAAAAGTCGATCTTGGGGAGTTTAATATCCCCAGGCTCGGCTTCCGCCTGGCGGAAACAGGTGCGCGCGTGCTAACCATTGCGGGCGAGGGCGCGCAAGCGAAGGCGGACGCTTTTGCAGCGAAGTTGAGGGCCGTGCTAAGCCCAGAGACGGTGAGAGTCGGCCGCCCGGTCAAATGCGCAGAGTTGCGCGTGGCCGGGCTGGACGACTCAGTGACGGCCGCCCAAGTCATCATGGCGGCGTCACAAGAAGGAGGATGCCCGACTAGCTCAATCAGGTCGGGCAAAATAGTCGTGGGACCGAGAGGGGACGGGTCCTTGTGGATGAGCGTCCCCGTCGAGGCAACCAAAAAGTTGCTCAGTTCTGGGCGGCTTCGCGTGGGCTGGGTCTCGGCAAAGGTTGCGCTGCTGGCCGCGAGGCCAAAGCGGTGCTTCCGATGCCAGGACACCGGCCACGTCGCGGCGAAATGCCAGTCCTCGGTGGACCGTAGCCGGAGCTGTTTCCGCTGCGGGAAGCCGGGGCATAAGGCGGCAGAGTGCGGAGCGGATCCGCTCTGTTCGCTGTGCCAGGCCACTGGTAAGGAGGAGGTGGCACACGTGCTGGGGAGCAGCGGTTGCGTTTTCGCAAAGCCGCCCCCCGGCGCGAAAGGTAAGGGTAAGGCTCCCTCAAGGGCCCGGCATAAAAAGCCGCAAGCCCAGGGCGCAAGGGCGGCTCAACCCGCCCCCGCCATGGAGGTCGTAGACTAGGTCCGTGGGCGGTGATCGGGGGATCGCCGCCCACAGTATGGGCCCCGAGAGGAAAGCTCCCCAATGCCCGGGGAGCTCTCGGAGAGGCGCGCGGCGGCACGTCATCAGCCGCCGCACTGGGAGAGAGCCGGATGCGGCACGCGCTGCGGGGTCGTGGAAGAATGCTTACGCGATTCCCACGGCCCCGTTAAAGGCGCTGAAGATGGGCATCGGGGGGTTTTAGACGGTAAACCCCGGCGCACTCCATCTCGCGTCGGGGGAGTCCGTCATACCCCTGCTGCCCTCCCCCGGGGGCGGCGGGGGATACGTAACGTATTTCCCCCCGTCAAAAAAAAAAAAAAAAAAAAAAAAAAAAAAAAAAAAAAAAAAAAAAAAAAAAAAAGGTTAGGTTGGGGGCGATACCGGTACCTCCACGTTGGTGTCCCTGGGCAACGCCTGGGTGCGCCACTCCGCTCTTTACACGGGGTGAGGTACACAGGCGGCTGAACGCCGGTCTTTCTCTATCTTTTCACCACCTTTTTATAGTTTACTCTTCTTTTTGCATTATTTTATTTATTTTGTCTATCTTTGAACACCTTTTCTATCTATATTTTCTCTTTTATTTATTCTTCCGTGCGTGTGTGTTAGGTTTTGCGTGTTAGGTTTTTGTTTGAATGGTGATGTATGGGCTTTTACGGCCCCTAATCCAGGGTTTATGGTGCCCGGCCGTGGGATGCGTGGCGAGCAGGCGGCTCGTCCCAAGGGCACTGGGGCAGAATCCCCCCTAATGGATCGGGCGTGACTCAGCCCATATCCGAGCAACCATGGAGTGCAATAAGGAAAATACTCCCCGGGTGGGTCCTCTTCGGAGGGAATCCCACACTCCCGCTTCGGCGGGGGGTCGCCCCATGTATACGGGGGGGGCACCTATTGCAGTGGAGGAGGAGGCCGTGGTGACGGCGAGTGAAGGGAGTGGCGCGATGGCGCAAGCAGGGCCGAAGCCGGTGCACCTTACCGCACCGGAGACGGACTTGCTAACAGACGAGGATGTAGATTTCTCTCAGCCTGTGGAGAATGGTAGGGAGCGGCTCCTGAGGCTTCTTCACCGTAAGAAGTTGCGAGGAGACACGGAGGGGCTCGCACGCGTTCAGCGCGAGCGGGATCTGATCCTCCCTCCCTCTATTAAGGCTGAGACAATGGCGGCGGGAAATACCAGTGGAGCCGCACCGCGTATACCGCGCGTTATGCTCACGCGCGCGCTGATTCCCGCACGCCCAAACACCGGACTAGACAGCGACGACTACCTCTCGGACTCCAGTAATATCTCTGGCATATCACTGGACTCCGAGGGGCTGCCCGTTATACCCGAAAGAGACGCACCTCGTAAGAGGAAAACCAGCGATGACGATGTACCGTCCCTCAATAAAGGTGCGGTACCAAAGCCTAAAAAGGGACGTGGCCGGCCACCATCTACCGGCCAGTACGTCGGCCTAGCGAAGGCACAAGCCGAGTTTAACCGGCAAAAGGAGAAGGCTCTTCGGCTCCAGGCTGAGGAAGAGGTGGCCGAAACGGCGAGGATGGCGCGGCAGGCACGCGTGTCCACCTGCGCAAGCCCCGCAAGCATGGACACCGAAGAAGAGAGGTCAGAGCAAACCATCACCGCTCTGGCCCAAAGCGTAGAGGCATCGTTGGCGACTATTACAATGGTCGCCACGAAGTCGCAGAATTTAAAAGGGACCTACCAGCGGTTCCTCAAAGAGGCGACTGTCAATATAAAGACGGCCGTCGCCGAAATGAGGGGCCGCGGGCAATCCGAAGAGGTAAGGGCTCTAGAGGCCCAAAACGTTAAGCTCCAGCAACAGGTGGACACACTCCGCCGCGAGCTGGAGGAGCTGCGGCGTCAGACGACAAGACCCGCCATTCAAGACATGCAACAGCTGTTGTCGGAGGTTTCGCGCTCCAATATCGAAACCTTCGGCAACATGCTGAATGCGAGACTGGCTGGACTCGAGGACCGGCTCCTGCCAGAACCGAGAAGGAGGCCACCGCTGGCGGCGGATAGTGCCACCGTAGGCACCCCGCCAGCGGCAGCAAAGACGAAGGCGCCGAAGCCCATAAATGCGACGGCGCCCACTTACGCTGAAGTGGCGGCACCAAGTGCGACGGCCCCCATAGTGGCACCGCCTACATCTACCCCGCCTAAGAAGGCGGCGAAAAAGAAAAAGCGGCCCACAATGGCTGTAAGAGAAGCGGCGCAAGGGGGGGAGAGCACCAACCCCTCCCCCGCCGAGGCCCCGTGGACCACCGTTGGACCACGTCAGGCCAGGAAGGAGAAAGGAGCGGCTAAAACACCCAAGGCCGCTCCGAAGAAGAAGAGAAAGGCAAGGCTTCGCCCCCCTACTACCGCCGCAATCACCCTCACTCTTGAGGCTGGTGCTGCGGAGAGGGGGGTAACGTATGAGAAGATTCTGCGCGAGGCTCGGGCGAAGGTCGATCTTGGGGAGCTAAATATCCCCAGGCTCGGCTTCCGCCTGGCGCAGACGGGCGCGCGTATCTTGTCCGTAGATGGAGAGGGGGCGAACCAGAAGGCGGACGCTCTGGCCGCGAGGCTTCGTTCGGCCCTAAGCCCCGACAGCGTGAGGATCGCTCGCCCGGTGAAATGCGCAGAATTGCGCATCACCGGGCTGGACGACGCGACGACGGCCGCCGATGTCATCGAGGCGGCCGCTAGAGAAGGAGATTGCCCGGCCACCAACATCCGGTCGGGCAAAATCGTCGTGGGCCCGAGAGGTTCACGAAGCCTCTGGCTCAGCGCCCCAATAGCAGCCGCCAAAAAGCTCACCAGCTCTGGGCGGCTGCAGATCGGCTGGGTTGTGGCGCGAGTGACACTGCTGGCCGCGAGGCCTAAGCGGTGTTTCAAATGCCTCGACACCGGCCACTTAGCGACGAAGTGCTCGTGCCCGGTTGACCTCAGTGGAACTTGCTACCGCTGTGGGAAGCCGGGGCACAAAGCGCAACAGTGTGCGGCGGCTCCGAATTGCCCGGTCTGTGAGGCCGTAAGCAAGCCAAAGGAGCACGTGCTGGGGAGCAGCGGCTGTATTACAGCACCCAAGCCGCCCCCCGGCACGAATAAGAAGAGGAAGGCTCCTTCCAAGGCTCGGCTTAAAAAGCCCAAGGCCGGCGCAAGGGCGGTTCCATCCGCCCCTGCCACTATGGAAGTGGAGGCCTAGACCCGTGGGTGGTGATCGGGGGATCGCCGCTCACACTATGGGTCCCGAGCGCAAAGCTCCCCAATGCCCGGGGAGCTCTCGGTGAAGGCAGGCGGCGGCATTCCATGTAGCCGCCGCAACAGAGGAGGGCCGGTCGCGGCACGCGCTGCGGGGTCGTGGAGCTATGCTCACGCGATTCCCACGGCCCCGCATTGGCGCAGAAGAAGGGCATCGGGGGGTTTTAGTCGGTAAACCCCGGTGCACTCCATCTAGCACCGGGGGAGTCCGACATACCCCTGCTGCCTTCCCCCGGGGGCAGCGGGGGATTCGTAACGAATTTCCCCCCGAAAAAAAAAAAAAAAAAAAAAAAAAAAAAAAAGGTTAGGTTAGGTTAGGTTGGGGACGATACCGGTTCCTCCACGTTGGTGTCCCTGGGCAACGCCTGAGTGCGCCACTCCGCTCTTTACACGGGGTGAGGTACTCAGGCGGCTGAACGCCGGTCTATCTCTATCTTTTCACCACCTTTTTATAGTTTACTCTTCTTTTTTGCATTGTTTAATTTATTTCATCTATCTTTTCAACACCTCTCTTTTCTATTTTTCTCTTTTGTTTTACTCTTTTGTGCGTGTGTGTTAGGTTTGCGTGTTAGGTTTTTGGTTTGAATGGTGATGAATGGGCTTTTACGGCCCCTAATCCAAGGTTTGTGGTGCCCGGCCATGGGATGCGTGGCGAACAGGCGGTTTCGTCGTGAGGGCACTGGGGCAGAATCCCCCCTAATGGATCGGGCCAGACATCAGTCCACAATTGACAAAGATGGAAGGTCGTATTTTGAAAAGTAATCCCCGGGTGGGTCCCAGCGAAGCTGGGGAATCCCACACTCCCGCTTCGGCGGGGGGTCGGCCCTCGTATACGGGGGGGCCACAAAATGCGATGGCGGAAGAGGAGAGGACGGGAGAGAGGAAGGAGGGAGGCGCGATGGCGCGAGAAAGGCCGGGGCCGGCGCACCTTACCGCGTCGGGAACGGACCTACTAACTGATGAGGAGGTAGACTTCTCACAGCCGCAGCCTAATGGAGTGCAGCGACTGTTGAGGCTCCTCCAGAGGAAGAAGGAACGGGGTGACACCGAAGGACTCGCTCGCGTGCAGTTGGAGCGCGACCTAAGACTCACGCCCCCCGAAGAAGAAAACGAAAATGCAGCAAAACCGCGCGTGCCGCGTGTGGTGCTCGAGCGGCTGCTGCCTCATGGACTTGACTGCACGAGAGATAGCGACGATTATCTCTCAGACTCCTCGGTCTACAGTGCCATGTCGCTGGAATCCGGGGAGTCCACCACCGGACAAGACAGACCTCGCAAGAGGAGGAACACCGATGACGACAGTGTACAGTCCCTCAGTAAGGGGGCGGTACCAAAACCCAAAAAAGGACGCGGCCGGCCACCAACGACCGGCCAGTACGTCGGCCTAGCGAAAGCGCAGGCCGACCTTAATAAGGCAAAGGAAGAGGCCCTTCGACTTCAAGCCGAAGAGGAAGTGGCTGCAACGGCGAGGACTGCCAGAGCGGCGCGTTCGTCACTCTGCGCTACCCCCGCCAAAATTGACGAAGAGTCCGAGCGGACAAGCGCTGCGCTGACCAAGAGCGTGGAGGCCTCGCTGGAGACCATAACTATGGTCGCCACGAGGTCCTCCAATTTAAAAGGAACGTACCAGCGGTTCCTCAAGGAGGCGGTCGCTAACATCAAAACGGCCGTCGCTGAAATGAGGGGCCGCTGTTCATCGGAAGAAGTTCAGGCCCTGGAAGCCCATAACACCCGGCTCCAGAGGCAGATAGAGGAGATGCGCCGCGAGCTAGATGAGCTCCGGCGCCAGATAGCTCGACCACCAGAGCAAGACGTGCGTCAGCTGTTGGCGGAGGTCTCACGCACCAATGCGGAGACCTTCGGCAATATGCTGAACGCCAGACTGGCTGGTCTGGAAGACCGACTACTTCCAGCGCCACGTCTACGTCCACCACTGGCTTTTGACTCCCCGAGTGACACCGCACCGGCTCATGCCGCGGGCAGTGATGTTGCTCCGGGGAAAAACAAGAAGAAGGTCCCAAAGCCACCGAAGGAGAAGAGACCGACCACAGTTGTTGAAGTGTCGGAGGTAACGGCAGGCGACAGTGCAACCACACCCGCACCGCCTGCCGCGCCGAAGAAGAAGAAAAAGAAGACCAAGAAGAAGAGCTTGGCCGCACAGGAGGCCGCAGAAACGAGGGCTAATCCAACCCCCGTCTCTGCAAACGCCCCGTGGACTACGGTAGGTCCACGCGGGCAAAATAAGAAGGAAAAGGCGAAGGCAACCAAAAGTGCCCCAGCCAGGAAGAAGAAGGCGAGGCTCCGCCCTCCTACCACGGCAGCCATCTCCCTCACCTTACAGGAGGGGGCGAAGGATAGGGGGGCGACCTACGCCAAAATATTGTCGGATGCCAGGGCGCGCATCGACCTCCGAGAGTTCGGCATAACCAAGCTGGGCTTCCGGGTGGCTGAATCAGGCGCCCGATTGCTGACAGTGGATGGAGAGGGCGCCTCGGAGAAGGCGGACGCTTTTGCAGCGAGGCTGAAAGCGGTCGTCGACTCTGAGGCAGTGCAAGTGGCCCGCCCGGTGAAGTGCGCGGAGATGCGCGTCACCGGGTTAGACGACGCTGTGACGGTCGCCGAAGTCGTGGAGGCGGCCGCTAATGAAGGAGGCTGCCCGGCCAACACCATTAGGCCGGGCAAGATCGTAGCCGGACGCAGAGGGGACGGCTCCCTCTGGTTGAACGTCCCAGTAGCGGCCGCCAAAAAGCTCTCCAGCTCGGGGCGGCTGCAAATTGGGTGGACATCGGCAAAGGTAGTGCTGCTGGCTAAACGGCCCAAGCGGTGCTACCGATGCCTCGCCACGGGCCATATCGCAGTTAATTGCCGGGCGGAGGACCGCAGCGGACTTTGCTTCCGCTGCGGCAAACCTGGGCATAAAATGCCGGACTGCGGGTCGATCCCAAATTGCCCCGTTTGTCTATCGGCCGGCAAAAAGGCAGATCACGTGTTGGGGGGTGGCAGTTGCGTCACCTCGGCGAAAAAGCCACCTCCCCCAAAGAAGAAGACGCCCACCAAGAAGGCCCGCCAGAAAGTGGCCAAGGCCGATGGCGCAAGGGTGGCACCAGCCGCCCCCGCTATGGACGCCGAGTGAGAGGCGCCTAAGACCCGTGGGTGGTGATCGGGGGATCACTGCCCACCCAAGGGGTCCCGAGAAGAAAGCTCCCCTATGTCCGGGGGGCTCTCGGAGAAGGCTAGCGGCGGCACACCATCTATGCCGCCGCATTTCGGAGAGCCTGTGAGGCAGGCAGGCGCCGGCGGGGTCGTGGACGAATGCTTCCGCGATACCCATGACCCCGGCCTAGGCGCGAAGGAGGGCATCGTGCGGTTTTTAGTGGGTAAACCCGGCGCCAGTCGCAGGCGCTGGGGAGTCCCACATAACCCTACGATGTCCCCCGGCGTCGTAGGGTATTCGTAACGAATTTTCCGCACGTAAAAAAAAAAAAAAAAAAAAAAAAAAAAAAAAAAAAAAAAAGGTTAGGTTAGGTTGGGGACGATACCGGTTCCTCCACGTTGGTGTCCCTGGGCAACGCCTGGGTGCGCCACTCCGCTCTCTACACGGGGTGAGGTACTCAGGCGGCTGAACGCCGGTCTATCTCTATCTTTTCACCACCTTTTTATAGTTTACTCTTCTTTTTGTATTATTTTATTTATTTTCTCTATCTTTCAACACCTTTTCTTTCTATCTTTTCTCTTTTATTTATTCTTCTGTGCGTGTGTGTTAGGTTTTGCGTGTTAGGTTTTTTGTTATGAATGGTGATGAATGGGCTTATACGGCCCCTAATCCTTGGATTGTGGTGCCCGGCCTTGGGATGCGTGGCGAACAGGCGGTTTCGTCGTGAGGGCACTGGGGCAGAATCCCCCCTACTGGATCGGGTCAGACTCAGCCCACAATTGACAACCATGGAAGGCAAGCATGCGGAAAATTCTCCCAGGGTGGGTCCCGGCGATGCCGGGGAATCCCACACTCCCGTTTCGGCGGGAGATAGGGCCAGGTATACTGGGGGCCCCAAACATGCGTTGGTGGAGGGGAAGGAGGCCGTTGCGACGGCGAATGAGGAGGGAAGCGCGATGGCGCATGCGAGTCCGAAGCCGGTGCCCCTAACCGCACCGGTGGCGGAACTCTTAACCGATGAGGATGTGGATTTCTCTCAGCCTGTGGAGAATGGTAGGGAGCGGCTCCTGAGGCTTCTTCACCGTAAGAAGTTGCGAGGAGACACGGTGGGGCTCGCACGCGTTCAGCGCGAGCGGGATCTGATCCTCCCTCCCTCTATTAAGGCTGAGATAATGGCGGCGGGAAATACCAGTGGAGCCGCACAGCGTATACCGCGCGTTATGCTCACGCGCGCGCTGATTCCCGCACGCCCAAACACCGGACTAGACAGCGACGACTACCTCTCGGACGCCAGTGATATGTCTGGCATATCATTGGACTCCGAGGGGCTGCCCGTCATACCCGATAGAGACGCACCTCGTAAGAGGAAGACCAGCGATGACGATGTACCGGCCCTCAGCAAAGGGGCGGTACCCAAGCCTAAAAGGGGACGTGGCCGACCACCATCTACCGGCCAGTACGTCGGCCTAGCGAAGGCACAAGCCGAGCTTAACCGGCAGAAGGAGGAAGCTCTTCGGCTACAAGCCGAGGAAGAGGTGGCCGAAACGGCGAGGACAGCGCGGCAGGCACGCGCGTCAACGTGTGCAAGCCCTGTTAGCGCTGTCAGCGAAGAAGACAGGTCAGAGCAGACCATCGCCGCTCTGGCCCAAAGTGTAGAGGCATCGTTGGCGACAATTAGAATGGTCGCCACGAAGTCCCAGAATTTAAAGGGAACCTACCAGCGGTTCCTCAAAGAGGCGACCGCCAACATAAAGACGGCCGTCGCCGAAATGAGGGGCCGCGGGCAGTCCGAGGAAGTGAGAGCTCTTGAAGCTCAAAACGCTAGGCTCCAACAGCAGGTGGACATACTTCGTCACGAGCTGGAGGAGTTTCGTCGTCAGGCGGCACGACCTGCCACCCAAGACCTGCAACAGCTGTTGTCGGAGGTTTCGCGCTCCAATATCGAAACCTTCGGCAACATGCTGAATGCAAGGCTGGCCGGGCTCGAGGACCGGCTACTGCCGGAGCCCCGTAGGAGACCTCCGCTGGCGGCGGATAGTGCCACTGTAGGCACCCCGCCGGCGGCGGAAAAGACGAAGGCACCGAAGTCTAAAAAAACGACGGTGCCCTCTTTTGCGGAAATGGCGGCGCCACAAGCGACGGTGCCCCCAAAAGAGGCACCGACTGCACCGGCCCCGCCCAAGGCCAAGAAAAAGGGCAAGAAGAAGCGGCCATCAATGGCCGCTCAAGAGGCGGCGCAAGGGGGGGAGCACACCGACCCCTCCCCCGCTGAAGCCCCGTGGACCACCGTTAGGCCACGAAAGGCTAAAAAGACGAAAGGAACGGCTACAACACCAAAAGCCGCCCCGAAACAGAAGAAGGCGAAACTTCGCCCCCCCTCTACCGCAGCCATCACCCTCACCCTTGAGGTGGGGGCCGCGGAGAAGGGGATAACCTATGAAAAGGTGCTCCGTGAAGCCAGAGCGGGGATCGACCTCGGGGAGCTCAACATCCCCAGGCTCGGTTTCCGCCTGGCACAAACGGGTGCACGCGTTCTGTCCGTTGATGGAGAGGGCGCAGATGTGAAGGCGGACGCGCTTGCCGCTAGACTGCGAGCGGTCCTCGGTAAAGACGTAAAGGTCGCCCGCCCGGTGAAATGCGTGGAAATGCGCATCACCGGGCTGGACGACGCGACCACAGCCGCCGACATCACCGAGGCGGCTGCAAAGGAAGGAGGTTGCCCGGCTGCCAATATCCAGTCGGGCAAAGTCGTTGTGGGCCTAAGAGGAGCCAGATCTCTCTGGCTCAAAGTCCCGGTGGCAGCCGCAAAGAAGCTCTTGAGCTCTGGGCGGCTGCAGATTGGCTGGGTCGAGGCGAAGGTAGCACTGCTGGCCGCGAGGCCTAAGCGGTGTTACCGTTGCCTCGACACTGGCCATTTGGCGGCGCAATGTAAGTGCGCGGTGGACCTCAGCCGGAACTGTTTCCGCTGCGGGAAGCCGGGGCACAAAGCGCCCGCCTGCGAGGCGGCTCCAAACTGCCCGGTCTGTGAGACCCAAGGCAAGCCGAAGGAGCACGTGGTGGGGAGCAACGGCTGCATCATAGCTGCCAAGCCGCCCCCCACGAAAAATAAGAGAAAGGCTCCGACGAAAAAGGCCCGGCGTAAAACGCCCAAGGCTAAAGGCGCAAGGGCGGTTCAGCCCGCCCCCGCTATGGAGACGGAAACCTAGACCCGTGGGTGGTGATCGGGGGATCGCCGCCCGCACTATGGGTCCCGAGCGCAAAGCTCCCCTATGCCCGGGGAGCTCTCGGTGAAGGCAGGCGGCGGCACAACACCATGCCGCCGCAACGGAAGAGGGCCGGTCGCGGCACGCGCTGCGGGGTCGTGGAGCCATGCTCACGCGATTCCCACGGCCTCGCATTGGCGCAGAAGAAGGGCATCGGGGGGTTTTAGTCGGTAAACCCCGGTGCACTCCATCTCGCACCGGGGGAGTCCGACATACCCCTGCTGCCTGCCCCCGGGGGCAGCAGGGGATTCGTAACGAATTTCCCCCCGCAAAAAAAAAAAAAAAAAAAAAAAAAAAAAAAAAGGTTAGGTTAGGTTAGGTTAGGTTAGGTTGGGGCTCAGCCAGTTCGTCCTAGTTCGTGGCCCTGGGCAACGCTTGGGTGCGCCACCCCGTCTTTTGCGGGGTGAGGTACTCACGCGGCTGAAGGCTGGCACTATCTCTTTTCTTCACTATCTTTCACCATCTTTTTAATTAACTTTCTTGTGTTTTGCATCGTTTATTTTTTGGTTTTCTATTTTTCACCACCTTTTCTGTCATCTCGTATCTATCTTTCCTTTATAATTTAACTCTTCTGATGGGGGAGCTCACCCCCGAAAAAAGAGACCGCGACCCGGGGTGTCGAAGTTCTAAGGATGGAAGGTCGCAATAGTTCAAATATTCTCCGGGTGGGTCCCAGCGATGGGGAATCCCACACCCCTGCTTCGGCGGGGGTCAGGTCCGCGTATACGGAGGGACCAACTACTGCGAGGGTTGTTGAGCAGGAGGTCATAGAGATGACGCAGAAAGAGACGGGCGTGATGACGCAACCAAGTCCGAAGCTGGCGCACCTTACCGCGCCGGCGGCGGAATTATTGACTGACGAAGACATTGACTTCAGTCAGCCGCAACCCAACGGGGTCGAGCGGCTACTGAAGTTAATGCAGAAAAAGAAGAAGCGGGGCGACCCAGACTTACCGCGCGTGCTTCTCACGCGCGACGTGATCTTGCCGCCCCCCAAATTACCTGACAGAGACAGCGAGGACTATCTCTCGGACTCCAGCTGCATGACTGACATGTCGCTGGATTCCGAGGGGTTGCCCGCACCCACCGGACGTACGACCCCCCTTAAGCGGCGGCTACTCCCGGACTGTGACGAAACGGCGCCATCCACCAGCAAAGGTGCGGTGCCGAAGGCAAAGAGAGGACGTGGCCGGCCACCATCAACCGGCCAATACGTCGGCCTGGCGAAGGCACAGGCAGAGCTCAACAGGGCGAAGGCGGAGGCCATCAGACTGGAGGCCGAAGCTGAGGTCGCTGATACAGCGCGGGCAGCAAGAGAAGCGCGAGTCTCTCTCCCTGCAAGCCCTACCTCTATCACCACCCCAGAGGAGACAAACGCTGCTATTGCAGCAAACGTAGAGAGGTCCCTAGAGACGATCTTGATGGTCGCATCCAGGTCCTCAAATTTGAAAGGAACATTCCAGCGGTTCCTCAAGGAGTCGGTCAGCACCATCAGAACGGCCGTCACCGAATTGAGGGGCCGCTGCGAATCAGACGAGCTGCGGGCCTTGGAAGCCCAAAACGCGCGGCTCCAACAGCAGGTCGACGCGATGCGGCGAGAGCTGGAGGAGTTGCGGCGCCAAGCGACCAAGCCTGCCGTTGACGACTTGCAGCAGATGTTGTCGGAGGTCTCGCGCTCTAATATCGAGACCTTCGGCAACATGCTGAATGCGAGGTTGGCCGGACTGGAAGATAGGCTCCTTCCGGAGCCAAGGAGGAGGCCACCGCTGGCGGCGGACAGTGCCACTGTGGGCACCACGCCAGCGACCGGAGGGACGCAGGCGCCGAAGCCCCAAAGGGTGACGGCGCCCACTTACGCAGATATGGCGGCACCGAGTGCACCGGCCCCCAAAAAGGCTCCGGCTGCTCCGGCCCCGCCCAAGGCCAAAAAGAAAACGGCCAAAAAGAAGAAGCGGCCATCAACGGCCGCTCAAGAGACGGCGCAAGGGGGGGATAACACCAACCCCTCCCCAGCCGAGGCCCCGTGGACCAAGATAGGTCCACGCAAGGCCAAGAGAACGAAGAAGGGGGCGGCTACTTCAGCTAAAGTCGCCCCAAAAAAGAAGAAGAGAGCGAAGCTTCGCCCTCCAAGTACTGCGGCGGTCACCCTCACCCTGGCGGCGAGCGCTGCTGAAAGGGGGGTGACTTACGCGAAAGTGTTGAGTCAGGCTAGAGCGGCGATTGACCTGGGGGAACTCGGCATCCCCAGGCTCGGTTTCCGCCTGGCCGAGACTGGAGCGCGCGTCCTTACCATTGCTGGCGAGGGCGCGCAGGAGAAAGCGGACGCCTTCGCCTCGAGGCTGAGGTCCGTCCTGCCACCGGACGATGTCAAGGTCGCCCGCCCGGTTCTGTGCGCGGAGATCCGTGTCGCCGGGCTAGACGACTCAGTAGCGGTCGCCGACGTCATCCAGGCGGTCGCTACAGAAGGAGAGTGCTCGGCCGATGATATTCGGGCCGGCCAAATGACGGTGGGGCCACGCGGGGACGCTTCGTTGTGGATGCGTGTCCCGGTCGCGGCCGCCAAGAAGCTAACAAGCTCGGGGCGGCTGCGAGTTGGCTGGGTGTCGGCGAGAGTGGCGCTGCTGGCCGCGAGGCCTAAGCGCTGCTTCCGCTGCCAAGACACCGGTCACGTGGCGGCGAAGTGCCAGTGCCCGGTAGACCGCAGCCGGA
Organism: Phengaris arion; assembly: GCA_963565745.1. Lineage (NCBI taxonomy): Eukaryota > Metazoa > Arthropoda > Insecta > Lepidoptera > Lycaenidae > Phengaris > Phengaris arion. The sequence goes on from OY751450.1 coordinate 17,859,639, forward strand.
GCTGTTTTCGCTGCGGGAAACCGGGGCACAAGGCAGCCGAGTGCAGGGAAGCGCCCAACTGCTTCCTGTGCGAGGCTGCCGGCAGGCCGGAGAAGGCGCATGTGTTGGGAGGAAGCGGCTGCGTCGCAAAGCCGCCTCCCGGCGCGAAGAGAAAGGCGCCGACCAAGAAGGCCCGGCTCAAAAAGCCCAAGGCCAACGGCGCAAGGGCGGCTTCGCCCGCCCGCGCCATGGAGTTGGACGCCTAGGCCCGTGGGTGGTGATCGGGGGATCACCGCCCGCACTATGGGCCCCGAGAAGGAAAGCTCCCCAATGCCCGGGGAGCTCTCGGAGAGGCAAGCGGCGGCATAACACCAGGCCGCCGCATTAGAAGGGAGCCGGATGCGGCACGCGCTGGGGGGTCGTGGAAGAATGCTTTCGCGATTCCCACGGCCCCCTCCACTGGCGCTGAAGACGGGCATCGGGGTGTTTTAGTCGGTACACCCCGGTGCACTCCATCTCGCGCCGGGGGAGTCCGACATACCCCTGCTGCCCTCCCCCGGGGGCGGCGGGGGATTCGTAAAGAATTTCACCCCGTTAAAAAAAAAAAAAAAAAAAAAAAAAAAAAAAAAAAAAAAAAAAAAAAAAAAAAAAAGGTTAGGTTAGGTTAGGTTAGGTTAGGTTAGGTTAGGTTAGGTTAGGTTAGGTTGGGGGCGATGGGGGCGATACCGGTTCCTCCACGTTGGTGTCCCTGGGCAACGCCTGGGTGCGCCACTCCGCTCTTTACACGGGGTGAGGTACTCAGGCGGCTGAACGCCGGTCTATCTCTATCTTTTCACCACCTTTATATAGCTTACTCTTCTTTTTGCATTATTTTATTTATTTTCTCTATCTTTCAACATCTTTTCTTTCTATCTTTTCTCTTTTATTTATTCTTCTGTGCGTGTGTGTTAGGTTTTGCGTGTTAGGTTTTTGTTATGAATGGTGATGGATGGGCTTTTACGGCCCCTAACCCTAAGCTGAGTAACGTTCGGTGATGGGGTGCATGGCGGGCAGGTGGCCACGCAGTAAGGACGTGGGGCAGAATTCACCCCTAATTGATCAACTATGGAAGGTCAGCATGCGAAAAATTCTCCCAGGGTGGGTCCCGGCGATGCCGGGGAATCCCACACTCCCGTTTCGGCGGGAGATAGGGCCAGGTATACTGGGGGCCCCAAACATGCTTCGGTGGAGGTGGAGAGGAAGGAGGCCGTTGCGACGGCGAGTGATGAAGGCGCGATGGCGCATACCAGGCCGAGCTCGGCGCACCTTACCGCGTCGAGAACGGACCTTCTGACTGACGAGGACGTCGACTTCAGTCAGCCGCAGCCCAACGGCGTGGAGCGGATACTGAAGTTGATGCGAAAAAAGAAGTTACGGGGCGACGCAGACTTACCGCGCGTGCTTCTCACGCGCGACGTGATCATGCCGCCGCCCAGAATACCCGATAGAGACAGCGAGGACTATCTCTCGGACTCCAGCTGCATGACTGACATGTCGCTGGACTCCGAGGGATTGCCCGCACCCACCGGACGTACAACCCCCCTTAAAAGGCGGAACCCGGACGAGACAGAGGCGGCGCCGTCCACTAGTAAAGGTGCGGTGCCGAAGGCAAAGCGAGGACGCGGCCGCCCGCCGACCACGGGCCAATACGTTGGCTTGGCAAAGGCGCAGGCCGAATTAAATCGGGAGAAGGAAGAGGCTCTTCGGCTACAGGCCGCAGAAGAAGTTGCCGAAACATTGAGAACTGCGCGGGAGGCGCGCGCGTCTATCTGCGCAAGCCCCGCCGCAGCCACTGGAGGAGACAGGTCGGAGCAGACCATCTATGCTCTGGCCAAAGGTGTTGAGGCCTCGCTGGAGGCGATAACCATGGTCGCCACGAGGTCCCAGAATCTGAAAGGGACGTTTCAGCGGCACCTTAAAGAGGCGGTTGTCAATTTAAGGGCAACCTTTGCCGAAATGAGGGGCCGCAGTGAAAACGAGGAGATTAGGGCACTGGAAGCCCAGAACGAGCGGTTGCAACAGCAACTCGACGCAATGCGCCGGGAGCTAGAGGAGCTGCGTCGCCAGGCGACCAAGCCCGCCACCAACGACTTGCAACGGATGTTGTCGGAGGTCTCGCGATCCAATATAGAGACCTTCGGCAACATGCTGAATGCGAGGTTGGCGGGCATAGAGGACAGGCTCCTGCCAGAGCCAAGGAGGAGACCACCGCTGGCGGCGGATAGTGCCGATGTTGGCACCACGCCAGCGATCGGAGGGACGAAGGCGCCGAAGCCCAAACGAGCAACGGCGCCAACATATGCGGAAATGGCGGCACCGAGTACACCGGCCCCTAAAGAGGCTCCGGCTGCTCCGGCCCCGCCCAAGGCCAAAAAGAAAAAGGCCAAGAAGAAGCGGCCATCAATGGCCGCTAAAGAGGCGGCGCAAGGGGGGGAAAATACCAACCCCTCCCCCGGCGAGGCCCCGTGGACCACAAAAGGTCCACGCAAGGTCAAAAATACGAAGAAAGGGGCGGCTACTCCAGCTAAGGTCGCCCCGAAGAAGAAGAAGAAGAAAGCGAAACTTCGCCCCCCCACGACTGCGGCGGTCACCCTCACCCTGGGGGCTAACGCTGCTGAAAGGGGGGTGACGTACGCGAAAGTGCTAGGACAGGCTAGAGCGGCGATCGACCTGGGGGAGCTTGGTATCCCCAGGCTCGGTTTCCGTCTGGCCGAAACAGGAGCGCGCGTTCTCACCATTGCTGGTGAGGGCGCGCAAGAGAAGGCGGACGCCTTTGCCTCGAGGCTTAGATCCGTCCTGCCACCGGACGAAGTAAAAGTCGCCCGCCCGGTCTTGTGCGCGGAGATCCGCGTGGCCGGGTTAGACGACTCAGTAGCGGCCGCCGACGTCATCGAGGCGGTCGCGAAGGAAGGTGGGTGCTCGGCCGACAACATTAGGTCGGGCCAATTGACGGTGGGGCCACGCGGGGACGCATCAGTGTGGATGCGTGTCCCGATCGTGGCCGCCAAGAAGCTAACAAGCTCGGGGCGGCTGCGAGTTGGCTGGGTGTCGGCGAGAGTGGCGCTGCTGGCCGCGAGGCCTAAGCGCTGCTTCCGCTGCCAGGACACCGGCCACGTGGCGGCGAAGTGCCAGTGCCCGGTAGACCGCAGCCGGAGCTGTTTCCGCTGCGGGAAACCGGGGCACAAGGCGGCCGAGTGCGGGGAAGCGCCCAACTGTTTCCTCTGCGAGGCCGCCGGCAGGCCAGAGAAGGCCCATGTGCTGGGCAGTAGCGGCTGCGTAGCGAAGCCGCCCCCCAGCACGAAGCGAAAGGCGCCAACAAAAAAGGCCCGGCACAAAAAGCCCAAGGCCGACGGCGCAAGGGCTGTTCCCGCCCCCGCCATGGAGTTGGACGCCTAGGCCCGTGGGCGGTGATCGGGGGATCACCGCTCACACTATGGGCCCCGAGATGGCAAGCTCCCCAATGCCCGGGGAGCTCTCGGAGAGGCAAGCGGCGGCATATCACCAGGCCGCCGCATTAGAAGTGAGCCGGATGCGGCACGCGCTGGGGGGTCGTGGAAGAATGCTCTCGCGATTCCCACGGCCCCTCCATTGGCGCTGAAGATGGGCATCGGGGGGTTTTAGACGGTAAACCCCGGCGCACTCCACCTCGCGCCGGGGGAGTCCGTCATACCCCTGCTGCCCTCCCCCGGGGGCGGCGGGGGATACGTAACGTATTTCCCCCCGTCAAAAAAAAAAAAAAAAAAAAAAAAAAAAAAAAAAAAGGTTGGGGGCGATACCGGTTCCTCCACGTTGGTGTCCCTGGGCAACGCCTGGGTGCGCCACTCCGCTCTTTACACGGAGTGAGGTACTCAGGCGGCTGAACGCCGGTCTTTCACTGTCTTTCACCATCTTTTTATAGTTTGCTCTTCCTTTCTTCGTTTATTTTGTTTTCCTATTTTTCACCACCTTTTCTTCTACTATCTTTCTCATTTTGTTAACTCCTCTTTACCGTTTTGTGTGCTTGCGTGTGAAAATGTGTGTGTGTTTGTGTGACGGATGGACCCGTGGGTCCCTAACCCTAAACTGGTGTCGGCCGGTGATAGGGTGCATGGCGAGCAGGCGGCTACGCAACGAGGTCGTGGGGCAGAATCCCCCCTAACGGATCGGGCCAGACTCAGCCCATACCTGATCAAATATGGAAAGTGACATGGAAAGTATTCCCCGGGTGGGTCCTCTTATGAGGGAATCCCACACTCCCGCTTCGGCGGGGGGTCGCCCCACGTATACGGGGGGGGCACCAGTTACTTTGGAGGAGGAGGTGAGAAGTGAGAAGAAGAACGACTTTGGCATGAATACGGATAATGATAGACAAGACGATCAGGCTGCAATGATAACGGCAAGCGAAGGCGAAGGTAGTCAGCGAGCGCCGACGCCCGCAGACATCGGTAAAAGGAGCAGGTTCTACCGTTTACTCCCTGGAAGTGGAACAGAGGAAGAGAGCGGCAATGAGACCGCCGTCTCTGAGAAAAGTCTGGATAGAGAGAGTGAAAAGGAGAAAGAGAAGAAACGGGACAGGTTCCTGCGGAAACGTCGCGGGACCGAGGACAGCCCGGAGAAGGACAGTGGAGTGGCACCAAAGCCATCCTCCAAACGCGGTAGGGGCAGACCCCCTACCACAGGACAGTACATCGGCTATGCCAAGGCCAAGCAGGACTTTTACAACTCTCAGATGAAAGCCCTGGAGGTCGAGGCTGAGCGCGAAATAATGGAATCGACAAAGAGGATTCCGCAGCTACGGTTACACCGGCTGTCGGAGTCCTCCACCACCTCGGATGTGACAATGGTAGTGAGTGAGGAGATAACGGCGGCAAAACTAGGTGCTGTGATAACCACTAGCCTAGGGACCATAACCAGCGTGGCCCAAAAATCAAAAAACCTAAAAGGTACATCGGTGGCGGCTCTTAAGCAGGCGACCCAAGCAATACGTGAGGCATGTGCGGCTCTCCTCAGTCGCTCGGCATCAGAGGAGACCAGGGCTCTGGAGGCGGCGAATACACGCCTATCCAAGGAGCTCGCAGAGTTGAGGAACGAGCTCGACACTGTTAAGCGCGAGCTCGCCCGTGCAATACCACAGGCTGCCCCTAAGGTGCCCTCGACCAGTGTGGAAGAAATGTTGGAGCGGGCGGTCCGAGAGGCGGTCTCTTTATCTAGCGCAAGGCTAGACGCACGATTGGAGTCCCTTGAGGCCCGGCTTCTACCGGAACCGCGCTTACGCCCTCCGCTTGCGGCAGACAAAAAGAGAGAGGCATCCCAAGCCGCACAATCATCCGCATCGAGGGCCCCCAAGAAGACCCTTGAACCGCAACCGGCGGTATCGACTCTGTCACCCCCGCTCAATCCCGGTCCGGCTGAAAGGAAGAAGAGGAAGGCAAAAAAGTCTGCTGCTTCCGTGGAAGCAACAGCTGCTAGGCGCGACGTCACAGAATCACCAGTGGCGTCGAGACCATCTCCCACGCAAGAATGGACACAGGTGGTCAAGAAAAAGGGCAAGGCACAAAAGAGAGATGAGAGAAGTGAAAATAGAACAGTGCCGAAGAAGAAGAAGAAGAAAAAGAGAGGTAATCTACGCGCCCCTAAGTCTGCAGCAGTAGTCATCACGCTGCAGCAGGACGCAGCAGACCGAGGCGTCTCATACAAGGACGTCCTAGAAAAAGCCAAGCGGGGCGTGGATCTGGCGGCTCTGGAGATCCCGGCTGTCAAATTTAAACTGGCCGTGACCGGGGCTCGCATGCTAGAGGTCACGGGCACGGCCTGCAAAGAGAAGGCGGATGCCCTAGCAGGGAAGCTGAAAGAGGTCATGGGGGAGGATGTTCGTATCTCAAGACCCCAGAAATGCGCGGAACTGCGCATATCCGGATTGGACGACTCGGCCACTGCCAACGAAATAGCAGACGCCATTGCCAGACCGGGCGGTTGCGCAGCAGCTGATATCAAAGTTGGCGAAATCCGGCGCGACAGGAGCGGACGCGGCTCGGCCTGGTTAAAATGCCCGGTCGAGGCTGCAAAGAGAGTGACGGCACAGAACACCAAAGTGTACGTCGGGTGGACTGTGGTGCGCGTGACACTGCTCGCTGCGCGACAAATGCGGTGCTACCAGTGCCATGAGGTGGGTCATACCCGGGCAACCTGCCCCCGTGAGACGGACCGCAGCGAACTTTGCTTCCGCTGCGGCCAACCTGGCCACCCATCTGCGCAATGTCTAAATGCGCCACACTGCGCGCTGTGCGCGGAAAAAGGTAAACCGGCGGACCACAGCGTGGGCAGTAAGACCTGCGGAAGGCCTTCGCCGAAGACGAGGGGCTCCAAAAAGAGCCGAGCACCCCAGGAACCTGCCATACCAGCTACGGCGGTTTCTGCAGCAGGAGAGGCCCCGATGGAAGCCCAATAACGGCGACTTATCGATTTCTACAGGGCAACTTGAACCACTGCGCTCGGGCTCAGGATCTTCTCGATCAAGCCGCAGCGCAGTGGTCAATCGACGTCGTCGTAGTGTCGGAACCGTACCGCGTCCTGCCCAGGAGCCATTGGGTCGGGGACGTGGACTCAACAGTCGCGTTGGTCTTCGGCCCCAAAATTACGCCTCCATCTTCTGGAAGCACGACCAGGGGCCAAGGCTTCGTCGTGGTCAACTTGGGGGCCCTCACCGTGGTGGGGGTTTACTTCTCCCCGAACAGGCCTCTGGCCGATTTTGAGGACTTCCTTCTGCGGTTGACCGCATTCGTGGGCGGGGCGTCTGGTCCTGTGATCGTTGCCGGGGACTTCAACGCTAAATCAACGCTGTGGGGTTCCCCGGCAACGGACGCAAGAGGCCGTGCGGTAGAGGACTGGATGGCATCCACCGATCTTGTGCTGGCCAATCGAGGCTCGGTAAGCACCTGCGTTCGTCGGCAGGGCGAGTCCATCGTGGACTTGACCCTTATAAGTTCGGCTGCTGCCCGCCGTGTCACCGGTTGGCGGGTTCAGGAGGAAACAGAGAACCTTTCTGATCACAGATTCATCCGCTTCGATGTCTCCGCTCGCACGTCGGAGCTGGGCCGCAGAATTTCATCTGGTGGCGGCCCAAAATGGTCTTTGAGACGACTGGATCGCGATCTTCTCCAAGAGGCTGCTACCGTCGCGTCCTGGGCACCCTTTCCCTCGGACGATGCTGAGGATTGCGCGGAATGGCTGAACGAGGCGTTGCGCAACATCTGCGACGCCTCCATGCCACGAGTGGGCCCTTTTAAGCCGCGCCGCCAAACCTACTGGTGGCGTCCCGAGCTGCTCCATCTGCAGCGAGAATGCACGGCGGCCCGTCGCCGTTATAAAAGGTACCGCAGACGACGCATAAGAAATCCACAGGAAGAAGAAGTAATGTACGACATGTACCGTGCGGCCTGCCTCACACTTAGCGACGCCATTCTGCGTGCGAAGGCTGACGCATGGCAGGAGTGGTTACGGACGCTCGATGACGATCCCTGGGGCAAGCCGTATAAATGGGTGCGACAAAAACTGCGCCCGGCCGCCCCCCCGCTTACACAGAATCTCCAACCGGATCTCCGTAATAGAGTTGTCTCGGCCCTATTCCCATCTGGGGCCGAGTGGAGTTCACAAATGACGGCTCACCGGGATGACAACCCAAGTGACGATGAGCAGATACCGGCCGTTACATCGGCGGAACTAGAGGTGGCGGTACACAAAATGGGCTTAAAAAATACGGCTCCAGGCCTAGACGGTGTACCGGGGCGCGTCTGGGTACTCTCAATGAAAGAGATGGAGCCGCGTGTGCTCACCGCTTTGACCAACTGTTTGGTCCAGGGTCGAGTACCGCGGCGATGGAAGTCGGGAAAATTGGTGTTGCTCCGAAAAGCTGGTCGGCCGGAAGACCAACCGTCGGCGTATCGCCCTATTGTGCTGCTGGATGAGATTTGCAAGATCTTCGAACGGATTCTTGTGGCGCGTCTCGTTCAACACCTAGAACGCGTCGGACCAAACCTGAGCGAGAACCAGTATGGGTTTCGCTCAACCCGGTCAACAATAGGTGCGGTCGCACGTCTGCGTGACGTGGTAGAGAAGGAAGTGTCCCGGGGCAGGGTAGTTTTGGCAGTGTCACTGGATATTTCCAACGCCTTTAACTCCCTACCCTGGGCAGTAATTAAAGAAGGACTACGGCGGCACGGCGTTCCGAGTTATCTGCGCAACGTCATCAGCGATTATTTCTCGGAACGCTCCGTGCAGTACCCAACCCAAGAAGGATGGGAAGAGAAGGAAGTGGTCTGCGGCGTTCCACAGGGATCGGCTCTCGGTCCGACCCTGTGGAACGTTGGCTATGACACCGTACTTTCCGGCGCCAACCTACCAGGCGCCGAAGTTATTGGATACGCGGACGATACCCTCGTCATCAGTCGCGGCAAAACACATCGCGACGCGATTGTTCTCGCAACGGCGGCAGTCGCGCAAACCGTTCGCCGAATACGAGCACTAGGCCTTGCGGTGGCTCTGGAGAAATCCGAGGCCCTATGCTTTCACGGGCCGAGGAACTCCCCCCCGCCTGGACTGGCTGTGATGGTCGGCGGGACCAGGATCAACGTCTCACCATCCTTGACGTACCTGGGTCTCGTCCTTGACGGCAGATGGACATTCCGGGAACATTTTCGCCGTCTCTCGACGAAGGTCACGAAGTCGGCCGGGGCTCTGGCATCGCTGCTCCCGAACCTCGGGGGTCCGAGCCTTGGCTGCCGGCAACTGTTCATGGGCGTAGTACGTTCCATGGTCATGTACGGCGCACCGATCTGGGCTGACCAACTACTGCCCGAGAATCGATCAGTAATAGGAAGACTGCAGAGAATGATGGCTACGCGGGCAGTGCGTGGTTACCGCACCATTTCCAAAGATGCGGCATGCCTGCTCGCGGGAAGCGTCCCCTGGGACATAGACGCGCGATCCCTCGCCGACGTATACTGGCGCTGCGCAGAAATACGCGCGGAGGGCGGCAACCCTCTCCCAGACGTCGTCCGTCGGTGGAGGGACTCGGCCAAGGAGAGGACTATAGAGTTGTGGGCTGACCGGCTTCAAGAGCCCCAAGTCAGCATAGCTCTGGTGACGGCCATCCGCCCACTATTTAGAGAGTGGATAAAAAGAAAGAACGGCGCGCTCTCCTTCCGCCTCACGCAGGTACTGACCGGGCACGGCTGCTTCGGTCGGTACCTGTGCGAGATCGCCGGGAGAGAAGACAACTCGCGATGTCACCACTGTGACGAGGAAAGGGACACGGCCGAACATACCATCACAGCCTGTCCCTCATGGACTGGACAACGTGCGGCTTTACAAGCTGCCATTGGATCTGACCTCTCGCTGCCAGCAATCATTCAATCCATGCTGAGCAGCGAGCAATCGTGGAAAGCTGTGGAGGACTTCGCTGAAGAGGTCATCTCAGCTAAAGAGGAGGCCGAGCGCGTAAGAGAACGGGAGGCGCTCGACACCTCAAGAAGACGGCCAAGACGAAGACGCGCGATCAATAATGATCACAGCGTCCCGACTTAGCCGGGAAGCTCGGAGTGGCGGCGAGGGGACGCCGTCACTCATTGCACTGAGCTCCAGAGAGAGCCATGATGCGCAACATACTCCTGCGCATCGCGGCACAGGTGGCGGAAGGCCTACGCAAGCCCTTATGGGGCCTCTGTTCGGCCTGAGGGGCGCTTGATCGCTCCCCAACGGGATGGGCCTGCAACCCCACAACGCAGGCGCCCGCCGTCGGAGTCGCGGTCGTTTTGTAGTTCCCGTGGCTCTGGCAAGGGCGGTACTGACGGAGTATCGCCGAGTTTTAGTGGGTAGGGCTGCGTCCATTTACCATCTTTTCGGTCGCAGCGAGTCCTACATATCCGCGCAAGGGACTCCCCAATCCCCCGCGGAATGCCTAACTGCATTTCTCGGCGTAAAAAAAAAAAAAAAAAAAAAAAAAAAAAAAAAAAAAAAAAAAAAAAAAAAAAAAAAAAAAAAAAAAAAAAGGTTAGGTTAGGTTAGGTTAGGTTAGGTTATCCAAGGCCGGGGGCGATACCGGTTCCTCCACGTTGGTGTCCCTGGGCAACGCCTGGGTGCGCCACTCCGCTCTCTACACGGGGTGAGGTACTCAGGCGGCTGAACACCGGTCTATCTCTATATTTTCACCATCTTTTTATAGTTTACTCTTCTTTTTTGCATTGTTTTATTTATTTCATCTATCTTTCAACACCTTTTCTTTCTGTTTTTTCTCTTTTATTTATTCTTCTGTGTGTGTGTGTTAGGTTTTTGTTTGAATGGTGATGGATGGGCTTTTACGGCCCCTAATCCAGGGTTTGTGGTGCCCGGCCGTGGGATGCGTGGCGAGCAGGCGGCTCGTCCCAAGGGCACTGGGGCAGAATCCCCCCCTACTGGATCGGGCGTGACTCAGCCCATATCCGAGCAACCATGGAGTGCAACAAGAAAAGTATTCCCCGGGTGGGTCCTCTAACGAGGGAATCCCACACTCCCGCTTCGGCGGGGGGTCGCCCCACGTATACGGGGGGGGCACCTGTTGCAGTGGAGTCGGAGTCGGAGGAGACCGTGCTAAAGACGGTAGAGAAGGAGAGGGGCGCGATGGCGCAACCAGGCCCGAAGCTGGCGCACATTACCGCGCCGGCGGCGGACTTACTCACGGACGAAGACGTCGATTTTAGCCAGCCGCAGCCCAACGGCTACGAGCGGATGCTAAAATTGATGCAGAAGAAGAAGTTGCGGGGCGACGCAGACCTGCCGCGCGTGCTACTCACGCGCGACGTGATTATGCCAAAACCCCGTGAACTTGGACCAGAAAGAGACAGCGAGGACTATCTCTCGGACTCCAGCTGCATGTCTTCCATGTCGCTGGACTCCGAGGGATTGCCCGCACCCACCGGACGTACGACCCCCCTTAAGCGGCGGTTAGACCCGGACGTGACAGAGGCGGCGCCAACCACCAGCAAAGGTGCGGTGCCGAAGGCGAAGAGAGGACGTGGTCGGCCACCATCAACCGGCCAATACGTCGGCCTGGCTAAAGCACAGGCAGAATTAAATAAGGCGAAGGCGGAGGCCATCAGACTGGAGGCCGAAGCCGAGGTTGCTGATACAGCGCGAGCGGCGAGAGAATCACGTGCATCTCTCCCCGCAAGCCCAGTGTCTGTCACCACCACTGAGGAGACAAACGCGGCTATCGCAGCCAGCGTAGAGAGGTCCCTGGAAACGATCCTGATGGTCGCATCCAGGTCCTCAAATTTGAAGGGAACTTTCCAGCGGTTCCTCAAGGAGTCGGTCAGCACCATCAGAACGGCCGTCACCGAAATGAGGGGCCGCTGCGAAACGGACGAGCTGCGGGCCTTGGAAGCCCAGAACGCGCGGCTCCAACAGCAGGTCGACGCGATGCGACACGAGCTGGAGGAGTTGCGCCGCCAGGCGACTAAGCCTGCTACTCAGGACTTGCAGCAGATGTTGTCGGAGGTCTCGCGCTCTAATATCGAGACCTTCGGCAACATGCTAAATGCGAGGTTGGCCGGACTGGAAGATAGGCTCCTTCCGGAGCCAAGGAGAAGGCCACCGCTGGCGGCGGACAGTGCCACTGTGGGCACCACGCCGGCGGACAATAGAAAGAAGGCGCCGAAGCCAAAAAGGGCGACGGCGCCAACATACGCGGAGATGGCGGCACCGAGTGCACCGGCCCCTAAAGAGGCTCCGGCTGCCCCGGCCCCGCCTAAGGCCAAAAAGGCCAAGAAGAAGAAGCAGCCAACAATGGCCGCTCAAGAGGCGGCGCAAGGGGGGGATAACAGCAACCCCTCCCCCGCCGAGGCCCCGTGGACCAAGATAGGTCCACGCAAGGCCAAAAAGACGAAGAAGGGGGCGGCTACAACAGCCAAAGCCGCCCCGAAAAAGAAGAAAGCGAAGCTTCGCCCTCCAACTACTGCGGCGGTCACCCTCACCCTGGGGGCGAGCGCTGCTGAAAGGGGGGTGACTTACGCGAAAGTGTTGAGTCAGGCTAGAGCGGCGATCGACCTGGGGGAACTCGGCATCCCCAGGCTCGGTTTCCGCCTGGCCGAGACTGGAGCGCGCGTCCTTACCATTGCTGGCGAGGGCGCGCAGGAGAAAGCGGACGCCTTCGCCTCGAGGCTGAGGTCCGTCTTGCCCCCGGACGATGTAAAAGTCGCCCGCCCGGTCTTATGCGCGGAGATCCGCGTGGCCGGGCTGGACGACTCAGTAGCGGCCGCCGACGTCATCCAGGCGGTCGCGAAGGAAGGAGGGTGCTCGGCCGACGATATCCGGTCGGGCCAACTGACGGTAGGGCCACGCGGGGACGCGTCATTGTGGATGCGTGTCCCGGTCGCGGCCGCCAAGAGGCTCACAAGCTCAGGGCGGCTGCGAGTTGGCTGGGTGTCGGCGAGAGTGGCGCTGCTGGCCGCGAGGCCTAAACGCTGCTTCCGCTGCCAAGACACCGGCCACGTGGCGGCGAAGTGCCAGTGCCCGGTAGACCGCAGCCGGAGCTGTTTCCGCTGCGGAAAACCGGGGCACAAGGCGGCCGAGTGCAGGGAAGCGCCCAACTGCTTCCTGTGCGAGGCTGCCGGCAGGCCGGAGAAGGCCCATGTGTTGGGAGGAAGCGGCTGCGTAGCGAAGCCGCCCCCCAGCACGAAGCGCAAGGCGCCAACAAAGAAGGCCCGGCACAAGAAGCCCAAGGCCGACGGCGCAAGGGCGGTTCCCGCCCCCGCCATGGAGTTGGACGCCTAGGCCCGTGGGTGGTGATCGGGGGATCGCCGCCCACACTATGGGCCCCGAGACGGCAAGCTCCCCAATGCCCGGGGAGCTCTCGGAGAGGCAAGCGGCGGCATAATACCAGGTCGCCGCATTAGAAGGGAGCCGGACGCGGCACGCGCTGGGGGGTCGTGGAAGAATGCTCACGCGATTCCCACGGCCCCTCCACTGGCGCTGAAGACGGGCATCGGGGTGTTTTAGTCGGTACACCCCGGTGCACTCCATCTTGCGCCGGGGGAGTCCGACATACCCCTGCTGCCCTCCCCCGGGGGCGGCGGGGGATGCGTAACGTCATTTCACCCCGTAAAAAAAAAAAAAAAAAAAAAAAAAAAAAAAAAAAAAAAAAAAAAAAAAAAAAAAAAAGGTTATCCAAGGCCGCGCCCAAGAAAAAGAAGAAAGCGAGACTACGTACCCCTGCCACTGCGGCCATTACCCTCACCCTAGAGGAGAAGGCTGCGGAGACAGGGATAACGTACGCCAAGCTACTGAGCGAAGCCAAAGCGAAGATCGACCTCGGGGAATTCAACATCCCCAGGCTCGGTTTTCGCCTGGCAGAGACAGGTGCGCGCGTGCTCACCATAGCTGGTGAGGGGGCGCATGAGAAGGCGGACGCCTTCGCCGAGAGGTTGAGGACCGTCCTAAACCCGGATATGGTGAGAGTCGGCCGCCCGGTAAGATGTGCAGAGTTGCGCGTCTCCGGGCTGGACGACTCAGTGACGGCGGCCCAGGTCATCCAGGCCGTCGCGCACGAAGGAGGATGCCCGACCAATACTATCAAGTCGGGCAAAATAGTGGTGGGGCCAAGGGGGGACGCGTCACTCTGGATGCGTGCTCCCGTCGCGGCCGTTAAGAAGCTTCTGAGCTCTGGGCGGCTGCGCATAGGATGGGTGTCGGCAAAGGTGGCACTGCTGGCCGCGAGGCCCAAGCGGTGCTACCGATGCATGGACGTCGGCCATGTGGCGTCCAAGTGTCAGTGCACGGTGGACCGCAGCCGGAGCTGTTTCCGCTGCGGAAAGCCGGGGCACAAGGCGGTCGAGTGCGAGGCAGAACCAAACTGCTTCTTGTGCGAGACCGTCGGCAAGAACAAGAGTGACCATGTGCTGGGGAGCAGCGGCTGTATTTCAGCAAAGCCGCCCCCCGGTAAAGACCGGAAGAGGAAGGCTCCCTCAAGGGCCCGGCATAAAAAGCCGCAAGCCCTGGGCGCAAAGGCGGCTCAACCCGCCCCCGCCATGGAGGTCGAAGCCTAGGCCCGTGGGCGGTGATCGGGGGATCGCCACTCACACTATGGGCCCCGAGACGGCAAGCTCCCCAATGCCCGGGGAGCTCTCGGAGAGGCAAGCGGCGGCATATCACCAGGCCGCCGCATTAGAAGTGAGCCGGATGCGGCACGCGCTGGGGGGTCGTGGAAGAATGCTCTCGCGATTCCCACGGCCCCTCCATTGGCGCTGAAGATGGGCATCGGGGGGTTTTAGACGGTAAACCCCGGCGCACTCCACCTCGCGCCGGGGGAGTCCGTCATACCCCTGCTGCCCTCCCCCGGGGGCGGCGGGGGATACGTAACGTATTTCCCCCCGTCAAAAAAAAAAAAAAAAAAAAAAAAAAAAAAAAAAAAAAAGGTTAGGTTAGGTTAGGTTAGGTTGGGGGGGGGACGATACCGGTTCCTCCTCGTTGGTGTCCCTGGGCAACGCCTGGGTGCGCCACTCCGCTTTCTACACGGGGTGAGGTACTCAGGCGGCTGAACGCCGGTCTTTCTTTCACTGTCCTTCACCATCTTTTTATAGTTTACTCTTCTTTTTTGCATTGTTTTATTTATTTCTTCTATCTTTCAACACCTTTTCTTTCTATCTTTTCTCTTTTATTTACTCTTCTTTGCGTGTGTGTCAGGTTGTTGCGTGGTATGTTTTTTGTTTGAATGATGATGGATGGGCTTATACGGCCCCTAATCCAGGGTTTGTGGTGCCCGGCCGTGGGATGCGTGGCGAGCAGGCGGCTCGTCCCAAGGGCACTGGGGCAGAATCCCCCCTAATGGATCGGGTCAGACTCAGCCCTTAATTGACAACTATGGAGAGCAATATGGATAACATTCCCCGGGTGGGTCCTCTTAGGAGGGAATCCCACACTCCCGCTTCGGCGGGGGGTCGCCCCACGTATACGGGGGGGGCACCTGTTGCTGTGGAGGAGGAGGCCGTGGCGACGGCGAGTGAAGGGAGTGGCGCGATGGCGCAAGCAGGGCCGAAGCCGGTGCACCTTACCGCGCCGGAGGCGGACATGCTAACAGACGAAGACGTCGATTTCTCGCAGCCGGTACCTGATGGCAGGCACCGGCTGCTCGAGTTATTAAAAAAGAAGGCTCTGAGGGGCGATCAAGGGTTGCCGCGCGTGATGCTCACGCGTGCGCTGCTCCCCGAGCGCCCCCACACACCTGGACTTGACAGCGACGACTACCTCTCGGACTCCAGTGATATGTCTGGTATATCACTGGACTCCGAGGGGCTGCCCGTCATACCCGGACACGACGCATCTCGAAAGAGAAAACCTGAAGATGACGGTGTACCGCCTCTCAGCAAAGGGGCGGTACCAAAACCTAAAAGGGGACGCGGCCGGCTGCCGACTACAGGCCAATACGTTGGCTTGGCCAAGGCGCAGGCCGAGCTAAACCGGGAGAAGGAGGAGAGCCTCCGCCTAGAGGCGGAGAAAGAAGTCGCAGAGACGGCACGGGCGGCAAGGGAAGCACGAGCCTCCCCCCACCTAAGCCTATCACTTAACGAAAGCGACAAGGAGAAGACGAGTTCAGCACTCCACGCGAGTGTAGAAAGGTCGCTGGAGACTATCACAATGGTCGCCAGCAAGTCGAACAACCTGAAGGGGACGTATCAGCGGTTCCTCAAGGAGGCTGTCGCCAATATAAAGGCAGCCGTCTCCGAAATGAGGGGCCGCTCACAAACTGAGGAGATGAGAGCATTGGAAGCCAATAACCAACAGCTCCAACGTCAGATCGACGCAATGCGCCGGGAGCTGGAAGAGCTGCGGCGGCAAGCGACCAAGCCTGCTACCGATGACCTGCAGAAGCTGTTGTCGGAGGTCTCACGTTCCAACATTGAGACCTTCGGCAACATGCTGAATGCTAGACTGGCTGGGTTGGAGGACAGACTTCTTCCCGAGCCCAGGAGGAGACCGCCGTTGGCGGCGGACCACACGGACGTTCCCGTCAGTGCCCCGACATCAGCAGCACCGACGAAGAAGGCACCAAAGCCAAAAAAGACGCCCACGTATGTGGAGGTAGCGACACCGAGCGCGACGATCCCGTCGAAAGAGGCACCGCCTACACCGGTGCCGCCCAAAAAGGAGAAAAAGAAAAAGCGGCCTACAATGGCTGCAAGAGAAGCGGCGCAAGGGGGGGATAACAACAACCCCTCCCCCGCCGAGGCCCCGTGGACAGTTGCAGGTCCACGCAATGCCAAAAAGAAGAAGGGGGCGGCTACTCCATCTAAAGCCGCCCCCAAGAAGAAGAACAAGAAGGCGAGGCTGCGCGCCCCAGCCACTGCGGCCGTTACCCTCACCCTTGAGGAGAAGGCTGCGGAGAAGGGGATAACGTACGCCTCGCTTCTCAAAGAAGCTAGAGCAAAAGTCGATCTTGGGGAGTTTAATATCCCCAGGCTCGGCTTCCGCCTGGCGGAAACAGGTGCGCGCGTGCTAACCATTGCGGGCGAGGGCGCGCAAGCGAAGGCGGACGCTTTTGCAGCGAAGTTGAGGGCCGTGCTAAGCCCAGAGACGGTGAGAGTCGGCCGCCCGGTCAAATGCGCAGAGTTGCGCGTGACCGGGCTGGACGACTCAGTGACGGCCGCCCAAGTCATCATGGCGGCGTCACAAGAAGGAGGATGCCCGACTAGCTCAATCAGGTCGGGCAAAATAGTCGTGGGACCGAGAGGGGACGGGTCCTTGTGGATGAGCGTCCCCGTCGAGGCAACCAAAAAGTTGCTCAGTTCTGGGCGGCTTCGCGTGGGCTGGGTCTCGGCAAAGGTTGCGCTGCTGGCCGCGAGGCCAAAGCGGTGCTTCCGATGCCAGGACACCGGCCACGTCGCGGCGAAATGCCAGTCCTCGGTGGACCGTAGCCGGAGCTGTTTCCGCTGCGGGAAGCCGGGGCACAAGGCGGCAGAGTGCGGAGCGGATCCGCTCTGCTCGCTATGTGAGGCCACTGGCAAAGGGGAGGTGGCACACGTGCTGGGGAGCAGCGGCTGCGTCTTCGCAAAGCCCGCCCCCGGCGTGAAAGGGAAGCGAAAGGCTCCCTCCAGGGCCCGGCTCAAAAAGCCGCAAGCCCAAGGCGCAAGGGTGGCTCAGCCTACCCCCGCCGTAATGGAGGTTGAAGCGTAGGCCCGTGGGTGGTGATCGGGGGATCATCGCCCACAATATGGGCCCCGAGACGACAAGCTCCCCAATGCCCGGGGAGCTCTCGGAGAAGGAGCCGGTTGCGGCTAGTGAAGTGGGCCGGTTGCGGCACGCGCTGCGGGGTCGTGGAAGAATGCTTACGCGATTCCCACGGCCCCGTTAAAGGCGCTGAAGATGGGCATCGGGGGGTTTTAGACGGTAAACCCCGGCGCACTCCATCTCGCGCCGGGGGAGTCCGTCATACCCCTGCTGTCCTCCCCCGGGGGCGGCGGGGGATACGTAACGTATTTCCCCCCGTCAAAAAAAAAAAAAAAAAAAAAAGGTTGGGGGCGATACCGGTTCCTCCTCGTTGGTGTCCCTGGGCAACGCCTGGGTGCGCCACTCCGCTCTCTACACGGGGTGAGGTACTCAGGCGGCTGAACGCCGGTCTTTCTCTATCATTTCACCATCTTTTTATAGTTTACTCTTCTTTTTTGGATTGTTTTATTTATTTTTCTATCTTTACACACCTTTTCTCACTATTTTTTCCCTTTTATTTACTCTTCTGTGCGTGTGTGTTAGGTTTTGCGTGTTAGGTTTTTGTTTGAATGATGATGGATGGGCTTTTACGGCCCCTAATCCAGGGTTTGTGGTGCCCGGCCGTGGGATGCGTGGCGAGCAGGCGGCTCGTCCCAAGGGCACCGGGGCAGAATCACCCCTAACTGATCGGGCCAGGAATCAGTCCACAAATGACGAACATGGAAGGTCACGATTTGAAAAATATTCCCCGGGTGGGTCCTCTCTCTGAGAGGGAATCCCACCCTCCCGCTTCGGCGGGAGGCTGCTCCACGTATACGGGGGGGGCACAAACCGTGAGGGTTGAGGAGGCGATCGTCTCGTTGACGGAGAAAGAAAGGGGCGCGATGGCGCAAACTGGGACAGGCTTGGCGCACCTTACCGCGCCGAGGCTGGACCCAATAACCGACGAAGACACGGACTTCTCCCAACCGATACCTGATGGCAGGCAGCGGTTGTTGGCGATGCTCCAGAAAAAGAAGTTGAGGGGCGACCGGGATTTGCCGCGAGTTATGCTCACTCGCGACTTGATCCTGGAACGCTCAATTACCGGTACAGACAGCGAGGACTGCCTCTCGGACTCCAGTGATATGTCTGGAATATCACTGGACTCCGAGGGGTTGCCCGCAATCCCACCTAAACGGACGAGCCTTAAAAGGCGTAACTCGGACGATGACATGGCGCCGCCCATTAGCAAGGGCGCGTTGCCGAAACCAAAGAAGGGACGTGGCCGGCCACCAACAACCGGCCAATACGTCGGCCTGGCCAAAGCCCAGGCAGAATTGAACAGGGCTAAAGCAGAAGCTATCAAGCTGGAAGCCGAGGCCGAAATTGCCGGTACGGCGCGGGCTGTGAGAGAAGTGCGAGCCTCTCTTCTCGCAAACCCCGCTCCACTCGCTGACAACACGGAGAAGACAAGCGCTGCTCTGGCGGAGAGCGTCGAGAGGGCTTTGGAGACGATAACCATGGTCGCTTCAAAGTCCTCAAACCTGAAGGGGACATACCAGCGGTTCCTCAAGGAGGCGGCAGCCACCATAAAGACAGCCGTCGCCGAAATGAGGGGCCGCGGTCAAACGGAGGAGTTGAGGGCCTTAGAGACCCAAAACCAAAAACTGCAAGGGCAAATAGACGCCATGCGCAGTGAATTAGAGGAGTTGCGGCGGCAGGCATCCCAGCCCGCTGCTAAAGACCTGCAACAGCTGTTGTCGGAGGTCTCTCGTTCCAACATCGAGACCTTCGGCAACATGCTGAATGCGAGGCTGGCTGGGTTGGAGGACAGACTCCTTCCCGAGCCAAGAAGGAGACCGCCGCTGGCGGCTGATAACACAGACGCTCACGCAGGTGCCCCACAAACGATGGCACCGGCAAAGAAGGCGCCGAAGCCCAAAAAGGCGACGGCGCCCACATATGCGGAGGTGGCAACACCCAATGCAGCGGTCCCTGAAGCGGCACCGCCTGCTCCGGTCCCGCCAAAGAAGAAGACCAAAAAGAAAAAGCGGCCATCAATGGCCGCACAGGAAGCGGCGCAAGGGGGGGATAATACCGAACCCTCCCCCGCCGAGGCCCCGTGGACAGTTGCAGGTCCACGCAAGGCCAAGAAGAAGAAGGGGGCGGCTACTCCAGCTAAAGCCGCCCCCAAGAAGAAGAACAATAAGGCGAGGTTGCGCGCCCCAGCCACTGCGGCCGTTACCCTCACCCTTGAGGAAAAGGCTGCGGAGAAGGGGGTGACATACGCCCAGCTGCTCAAGGAAGCCAGAGCAAAAGTCGATCTTGGGGAGTTTGACATCCCCAAGCTCGGCTTCCGCCTGGCGGAAACCGGCGCGCGCGTACTCACAATTGCAGGTGAGGGGGCGCAAGCGAAGGCAGACGCTTTCGCAATGAAGTTAAGGGCCGTGCTAAGCCCTGATATGGTGAGAGTCGGCCGCCCGGTCAAGTGCGCAGAGTTGCGCGTGACCGGGCTGGACGACTCAGTGACGGCCGCCCAAGTCATCCTGGCGGCCTCACAAGAAGGAGGATGCCCGACCAGCTCAATCAGGTCGGGCAAAATAGTGGTGGGACCGAGAGGGGACGGGTCCTTGTGGATGAGCGTCCCCGTCGAGGCAACAAAGAAGTTGCTCAGCTCTGGGCGGCTTCACGTGGGCTGGGTCGCGGCAAAGGTGGCGCTGCTGGCCGCGAGGCCAAAGCGGTGCTTCCGATGCCAAGACACCGGCCACGTCGCGGCGAAATGCCAGTCCTCGGTGGACCGCAGCCGGAGTTGTTTCCGCTGCGGGAAGCCGGGGCATAAGGCGGCAGAGTGCGGAGCGGATCCGCTCTGCTCGCTGTGCCAGGCCACTGGTAAGGAGGAGGTGGGACACGTGCTGGGGAGCAGCGGTTGCGTTTTCGCAAAGCCGCCCCCCGGTGCGAAAGGTAAGGGTAAGGCTCCCTCAAGGGCCCGGCATAAAAAGCCGCAAGCCCAGGGCGCAAGTGCGGCTCAACCCGCCCCCGCCATGGAGGTAGTAGCCTAGGTCCGTGGGCGGTGATCGGGGGATCGCCACCCACACTATGGGCCCCGAGAGGAATGCTCCCCAATGCCCGGGGAGCTCTCGGAGAGGTGCGCGGCGGCACGTCATCAGCCGCCGCACTGGGAGAGAGCCGGATGCGGCACGCGCTGCGGGGTCGTGGAAGAATGCTTACGTGATTCCCACGGCCCCGTTAAAGGCGCTGAAGATGGGCATCGGGGGGTTTTAGACGGTAAACCCCGGCGCACTCCATCTCGCGCTGGGGGAGTCCGTCATACCCCTGCTGCCCTCCCCCGGGGGCAGCGGGGGATACGTAATGTATTTCCCCCCGTCAAAAAAAAAAAAAAAAAAAAAAAAAAAAAAAAAAAAAAAAAAAAAAAAGGTTAGGTTAGGTTAGGTTAGGTTGGGGGCGATACCGGTTCCTCCACGTTGGTGTCCCTGGGCAACGCCTGGGTGCGCCACTCCGCTCTTTACACGGGGTGAGGTACTCAGGCGGCTAAACGCCGGTCTATTTCTATTTCTATCTTTCACACCTTTTTATAGTTTACTCTTCTTTTATTATTGTTTTATTTATTTCTCTACTTTTCAACACCTTTTCTTTTCTATCTTTTCCTTTTTAGTTTACTCTTCTGTGCGTGTGTGCTAGGTTTTGTATGATAGGTTTTTGTTCGAATGGTGATGGATGGGCTTTTACGGCCCCTAATCCAGGGTTTGTGGTGCCCGGCCGTGGGATGCGTGGCGAGCAGGCGGCTCGTCCCAAGGGCACTGGGGCAGAATCACCCCTGATTGATCGGGCCAGAAATCAGCCCACAATTGACGAACATGGAGGTCCGTAATGTTAAAAATAGTCCCCGGGCGGGTCCCGACAATGTCGGGGAATCCCGCACCTCTCCGAAAGGGGAGGTCTGGCCCACGTATACGGGGGGTGCCACCATTACGAGTGGGAGTGTGGAGGCCGTTGCGACGGCGAGTAAAGGTGAAGGCGCGACAACACGCGCGGGTCCGGAGCCGGTGTCCCTAACCGCACCGGCGGCGGACCAATTATTGACGGACGAGGATGTCGATTTTTCGCAGCCTCAGGAAAATGGCAGGGAGCGGCTCCTGAGGCTTCTTCATAGGAAGAAGCTGCGAGGAGACACGGAGGGGCTGGCGCGCGTTCAGCACAAGCGTGAGCTGATCCTCCCTCCCTCCATTAAGACAGAGACAGTAGCGGCGGGGAATTCCAGCGCAGCCGCACCGCGCGTACCGCTCGTGTTGCTCACGCGCGCGCGGATCCCCGATCGCCTAACCGGACTAGACAGCGACGACTACCTCTCGGACTCCAGTGATGTGTCTGGCATATCACTGGACTCCGAGGGGCTGCCCGTCATACCCGAACGAGACGCACCTCGAAAGAGGAAGACTGACGAAGACGATATGCCGTCTCTTAGTAAAGAGGCGGTACCGCGGCCAAAGCGAGGACGTGGCCGACCGCCGACCACCGGCCAGTACGTTGGACTGGCGTCGGCGCAGGCCGAACTCAACCGCCAGAAGGAGGAAGCTCTTCGGCTTCAAGCCGAAGAAGAGGTGGCCGAATCAGCGAGGATGGCGCGGGAAACACGAGCGTCAACCTGCGCAAGCCCCGCAAGATCAGTTACCGGAGAGGATAGGCCAGAGCAGACCATCACAGCTCTGGCCCAAAGCGTGGAAGCTTCGTTGGCGACGATCACAATGGTCGCCACGAAGTCACAAAATCTCAAGGGGACCTACCAGCGGTTCCTCAAAGAAGCTGCCGCCAACATAAAGGCGGCCGTCGCAGAAATGAGGGGCCGCGGGCAGTCGGAAGAAGTTAGGGCTCTGGAGGCCCAGAATGGACAACTGCAACGGCAGATGGACGCCATGCGCCGAGAGCTAGACGAGCTGAGGCGGCAGGCGTCCAGGCCCGCTGTCCAAGACCTGCAGCAGCTGTTGTCGGAGGTTTCGCGCTCTAATATCGAAACCTTCGGCAACATGCTGAATGCGAGGCTGGCCGGACTCGAAGACTGGCTCCTCCCAGAACCGAGGAGGCGACCGCCGCTGGCGGCGGATAGTGCCACTGTAGGCACCCCGCCGGCGGCGGAAAAGAAGAAGGCACCGAAGCCAAAAAAGGTAACGGCGCCCACGTACGCGGAGGTGGCGACACCAATCGCAGCGGTCCCCCCTAAAGAGGCACCACCTGCACCGGCTCCGCCCAAAGCCAAGAAAACGGCCAAAAAGAAGAAGCGGCCATCAATGGCCGCTCAAGAGGCGGCGCAAGGGGGGGAGCACACCAACCCCTCCCCCGCCGAGGCCCCGTGGACCACTGTTCGGCCACGGAAGGCTAAGGAGAAGAAGGGGGCGGCTACAACACCCAAGGTCGCCCCGAAAAAGAAGAAGGCGAAGCTTCGCCCCCCCTCCACCGCAGCCATCACCCTCACCCTTGAGGCAGAGGCCGCGGAGAGGGGGAAAACTTACGAAAATGTGCTCCGTGAAGCCAGAGCGGGGATCGACCTCGGGGAACTTAACATCCCCAGGCTCGGTTTCCGTCTGGCACAAACTGGTGCTCGCGTCCTGTCTGTCGATGGAGAGGGCGCAGATGGGAAGGCGGACGCGCTTGCCGCAAGGCTGCGAGCGGTCCTAGGTTCGGACGTTAAAGTCGCCCGCCCGGTGAAATGCGTGGAAATGCGCATCACCGGGCTGGACGACTCAACCACAGCCGCCGACATCACCGAGGCGGCTGCAAAGGAAGGAGGTTGCCCGGCTGCCAACATCCAGTCGGGCAAAGTCGTTGTAGGCCCAAGAGGAGCCAGGTCCCTCTGGCTCAAAGTCCCAGTGGCGGCCGCAAAGAAGCTCTTGAGCTCTGGGCGGCTGCAGGTGGGCTGGGTCGAGGTGAAGGTAGCGCTGCTGGCCGCGAAGCCCAGGCGGTGTTACCGTTGCCTCGACACTGGCCATTTGGCGGCGCATTGCAAGTGCACGGTGGACCTCAGCCGGAACTGTTTCCGCTGTGGGAAGCCGGGGCACAAAGCGCCTGCCTGCGAGGCGGCTCCGAACTGCCCGGTCTGTGAGACCCAAGGCAAGCCGAAGGAGCACGTGGTGGGGAGCATCGGCTGCATTATAGCCGCCAAGTCGCCCCCCACGAAAAAGAAGGGTAAGGCTCCGATTAAAAAAGCCCGGCGTAAAACGCCCAAGGCTAAAGGCGAAAGAGCGGTTCAGCCCGCCCCCGCCATGGAGACGGAAGCCTAGACCCGTGGGTGGTGATCGGGGGATCGCCGCCCACACTATGGGTCCCGAGCGCAAAGCTCCCCTATGCCCGGGGAGCTCTCGGTGAAGGCAGGCGGCGGCACAACACCAAGCCGCCGCAACAGAAGAGGGCCGGTCGCGGCACGCGCTGCGGGGTCGTGGAGCTATGCTCACGCGATTCCCACGGCCTCGCATTGGCGCAGAAGAAGGGCATCGGGGGGTTTTAGTCGGTAAACCCCGGTGCACTCCATCTCGCACCGGGGGAGTCCGACATACCCCTGCTGCCTTCCCCCGGGGGCAGCGGGGGATTCGTAACGAATTTCCCCCCGCAAAAAAAAAAAAAAAAAGGTTAGGTTAGGTTAGGTTAGGTTAGGTTGGGGGCGATGCCGGTTCCTCCTCGTGGTGCCCCTGGAAACACTCGCTTGTGCCACCGTGGCCGTTATCCAGGGTGACACAGGCGAGTGGCAGATCGCCGGTTCTGTCTTTCTTCTTTTAAGTTATATCTTCCCCACCTTTGTTACTCTTCTTTTGGTTTTCCTTTTGTTTTGTTTATGTCTGTCCTTCACCACCTTTGTTATGTCTTCTTCTGTCTTTCATTTTTTGTTACCTCTTCGGATGGGGGAGCTCACCCCCGAAAAAAGAGACCGCGACCCGGGGTGTCGGTGTAAGGTACGATGGAAGGTCGCGATTTGCAAAGTATTCCCCGGGTGGGTCCTCCTTCTAGGAGGGAATCCCACACTCCCGCTCCGGCGGGGGGTCGGCCCTTGTATACGGGGGGGCCACAAGTTGCGAGTGAGGTTGAGGAGAGGGTCGCTGTGTCGACGAGTCGAGAGGAAGGCGCGATGGCGCAGGCGGGGCCGAATTCAGTGCCCCTAACCGCACCGAAGGCGGAACTGCTGACGGACGAGGAAATAGACTTTTCGCAGCCGGTACCTGATGGCAGGCGCCGGCTGCTGGAACTACTAAAGAAGAAGGCCTTAAGGGGTGATCAGGGGCTGCCGCGCGTGATGCTCACACGCGCGCTGCTCCCTGAACCCCCCCGCACCAGATATGACAGTGAGGACTGCCTCTCGGACTCCAGTGACATGTCCCGCATATCACTGGACTCCGAGGGATTGCCCACAATCCCACCGGCTAGGACAAGTCTTAAAAGACGTAACACCGACGACGACGATGCACCACCCATCAGCAAGGGTGTGGTGCCGAAGACTAAGAAGGGACGTGGCCGGCCACCATCGACCGGTCAATACGTCGGCCTTGCTCAGGCGCAGGCCAATTATAACAAGGCAAAAGAGGACGCCCTTCGGCTACAAGCTGAAGAGGAAGTAGCTGAGGTGGCGCGTGTGGCGCGGCAAGCAAGAGCTTTGTCTTGCGCCAGTCCTGCCCCAAAAACAGACGATAGAGAACCGGAGGAGCAGACCAACGCTGCCCTCATGAAGAGTGTGGAGGCTTCGCTGGACACTGTACTTATGGTTGCCACGAAGTCCTCCAACTTAAAAGGGACATACCAGCGGTTCCTCAAAGAGGCGGCGGCCAACATCAAGGCAGCTGTCGCCGAAATGAGGGGCCGCTGCATGACGGAGGAAATACAGAGGCTGGAGGCCCAGAACGCGCAACTCCAGCGCCAGATGAAGAACATGCGCCGAGAACTGGAGGAGTTACGGCGCCAGGCAAACATGCCCGCCGAGCAAGATCTGCGGCAGATGTTGGCGGAGGTCTCTCGCAAAAATGCGGAGACCTTCGGCAACATGTTAAACGCACGATTAGCCGGACTGGAGGATCGCCTTCTCCCAGAACCACGCCGTCGGCCCCCGCTGGCGGCGGACAACATCTCGAGCGGCAGCGCTCCGGTCAGTGTCGGAATTGCTGAAGCCGCTCCGAAGACGCCGGAGAGGAGAAGGAAGAAGGAGAGAAGTGCAGCGGAAGAGACAATGACGGCGACGAGCGCAGAGGCCCCAAAGGCTCCTACGGTGCCTGCGCCGTCCAAAAAGAAGAAGAAAAGAAAGAAGCAGGAAAAGTCCTTGGCCGCACAGGAGGCCGAACAGGCGAGGGCAACAACAACCGCCCCACCTGCGACTGACGATGCGTGGACCACAATCGGGCCACGCGGACGCAAGAAGGAGAAGAAGAAGAGGGGTGCTGATAAATCGGCAGCCCCAAAAAAGAGAAAGGCGAGGTTGCGCCCACCAACAACCGCGGCGATCACCCTCACACTTGAGGCGGGGGCCGAGACACGGAGGGCCACCTACGCCTCAGTACTCACTGAGGCGAAGAAGAAAATAGACCTGGCGGAGCTCGGCATATCCAAAGTCGGGTTCCGTCTGGCTGAAACGGGCGCCCGGGTGCTGTTGTTGTCCGGGGAAGGAGCCCAAGAAAAGGCCGACGTTTTCGCTGCCAGATTAAAGGCGGCGCTAGATCCGGAGACAGTGCGAGTGTCTCGCCCGGTTAAACGCGCAGAAATGCGCGTCACCGGCCTAGACGATGCGACGACGGCCGCCGACGTCATCGAGGCGGTCGCCAAAGAAGGGGAATGCCCGGCCACCAACATCCGGTCGGGTAAAATCGTGGAGGGGCCCGGAGGTGCCAAATACCTCTGGCTGTATGTGCCAATCGCAGCCGCCAAAAAGCTCACCAGCTCTGGGCGGCTGCAAGTGGGTTGGACCCAGGTAAAGGTAGCGCTGCTGGCCGCGAGGCCTAAGCGGTGCTACCGATGCCTCGAGACCGGCCATGTAGGTGCAAAGTGTGAGTCGCAGGTAGACCGCAGCCGGAACTGCTTCCGGTGCGGAAAGCCAGGCCATAAGGCGGCGGACTGCGGGGCAGCCCCAAACTGCCCTGTCTGCGAAGCTGCCAAAAAGCCAGCGGACCACACGCTCGGGAGCGGCAACTGCGTCACAGCGGGGAGGAATCCGCCCGGGAAGAAGAAAGGGGGGAAACGGAAGGACCCCACGAAGAAAGCCAAGCGCAAAGCTACGGCTGACGACGTGGAGCCGTCCCAGCCCATGGACGCTGAATCGTAGTGTTCAGCAAGGAGGCCGCGGTCCAGTCTTGTGGGCGCTCCCTCTCATTAGGGGAGTGCTGGACACAAGCTGCCGTGTGCGCAGGAAGAGGGAACAGCGGTTCGGACTTGTGGGCGCCCCCTCTCATTAGGGGGGTGCTGGACACAAGCCGCCGTGTGTGGAGCCCGTGGGCGGCGCACCGGGAGATCGCCGCTCACGCAAAGGGCGTAGCTGAAGGGGCTCTCTTATGTCCTGAGAGCCTCCCAGCGGAGGGCGGGTAAAGCCGCGTCAGAAGGAGTGCCCGTTATGGGGCCAAGCGCCGGCGGGGTCGTGGACGAATGCTCGCGCGACTCCCATGACCCCGTCCAAGCGCGAAGGAGGACATCGGGGTGTTTTAGAGGGTAGGTCTATCGTTTCGTTAGGGAGTCCCTCATAACCCTGCGGCCCTTCCCCGGGGGTTACAGGGTATTCGTAAGTTGAATTTCACCTGCGTCAAAAAAAAAAAAAAAAAAAAAAAAAAAAAAAAAAAAAAAAAAAAAAAAAAAAAAAAGGTTAGGTTAGGTTAGGTTGGGGCTCAGCCAGTTCGTCCTCGTTCGTGGCCCTGGGCAACGCTTGGGTGCGCCACCTCGTCTTTTGCGGGGTGAGGTACCCACGCGGCTGAAGGCTGGCGCTATCTGTTTCTTCTCTATCTTTCACCACCTATTTTGTTTAGCTTTCTTGTTTTGCATTACTTTTATTTTGTTTATTCTATCTTTTCACCACCTTTTTCTTTCATCTCTAACTATCTTTTCTTTTTGTTTTAACTCTTCCGATGGGGGAGCTCACCCCCGAAAAAAGAGACCGCGACCCGGGGTGTCGGAGATTTTGAGGATGGAAAGTCGTAACAGTCAAAGTATTCTCCGGGTGGGTCCCAGCGATGCTGGGGAATCCCACACTTCCCCGAAGGGGGAAGTCAGGCCCGTGTATACGGAGGGGCCAACCGTTACGAGTGGAGAGGAGGAGGTTGTAAGGACGAGGAGAAAGGAGAGTGGCGCGATTGCGAACCCTGGCCCGAAGCTGGCGCTCATCACCGCGTCAGAGTCGGGCAAATTAACGGATGAGGACACAGACTTCTCGCAGCCGGTCCCGGATGGCAGGCGCCGACTGCTTGAATTATTACGGAAGAAGGCACTGAGGGGGGATACGGAGGGAATGCCGCGCGTGATGCTCACGCGCGCGCTACTGCCCGAACCCCCTTCCACGGACTATGACAGCGAGGACTGCCTTTCGGACTCCAGCGCCTTATCGCTGGACTCCGAGGGGTTGCCCGCAATACCCGGACGTGACATAGCTCGAAAGAGAAAACAGGACGATGACAATGTGCCGCCCCTTAGTAAGGGAGCGGTACCCAAGCCCAAACGCGGACGCGGCCGCCCGCCTACCACCGGCCAATACGTTGGTCTGGCCAAGGCGCAGGCCGAGCTTAATAGGGAGAAGGAGGAAGCTCTTCGGCTTCAGGCCGCAGAGGAGGTCGCCGAAACGATGAAAGCTGCACGCGTGGCGCGCGCGTCCATCTGCGCAAGCCCCGCCACGGCTACCGGAGGAGACAGGTCAGAGCAGACCAGCTATGCTCTGACCAAGGGTGTTGAGGCCTCGTTGGAGGCGATAACCATGGTCGCCACGAGGTCCCAAAATCTAAAAGGGACGTTTCAGCGGCACCTTAAAGAGGCTGTTGTCAACCTAAGGGCAACCTTCGCCGAATTGAGGGGCCGCGGTGAAAGCGAGGAGATTAGGGCACTGGAAGCCCAGAACGAGCGGTTGCAACAGCAGCTCGACGCAATGCGCCGGGAGCTTGAGGAGTTGCGTCGCCAGGCGTCCAAGCCCGCCACCAACGACTTGCAACAGATGTTGTCGGAGGTCTCGCGCTCTAATATCGAGACCTTCGGCAACATGCTGAATGCGAGGTTGGCAGGCATAGAGGACAGGCTCCTGCCAGAGCCGAGGAGAAGACCACCGTTGGCAGCAGACAGTGCTGACACTCCAGTCAGCACCCCACCGACGACGGAAAGAGTGAAGGCGCCGAAGCCTAAAAAGGCAACGGCGCACACGTATGCGGAAGTGGCGTCGCAATGTGCGGCGGTCCCCCCAAAAGTGGCACCGCCAGCACTGGCCCCGCCTAAGGCGAAAAAGAAAAAGCGACCAACAATGGCTGCAAGAGAAGCGGTGCAAGGGGGGGATAACAGCAACCCCTCCCCCGCCGAGGCCACGTGGACCACCGTAGGTCCACGCAAGGCCAAACAGAAGAAAGGGGCGGCTACACCAGCCAAAGCCGCCCCAAAGGAGAAAAAGAAGAAGAAGGCGAAACTTCGTCCCCCTGCGACTGCGGCGGTCACCCTCACTCTGGGGGCGAGCGCTGCGGAAAGAGGGGTGACATACGCCAAGTTGTTGGCCGAGGCTAAAGCGGCGATCGACCTGGGGGAACTTGGCATCCCCAGGCTCGGTTTCCGCCTGGCCGAGACGGGAGCGCGCGTTCTCACTATTGCTGGTGAGGACGCGCAGAACAAAGCGGACGCCTTTGCCGCTAGGCTCAGAACAGTTTTGAAGCCGGACGACGTGAAAGTCGCCCGCCCGGTGAGGTGCGTCGAAATGCGCATCGCCGGGCTGGATGACTCAGTGACGACTGCCGACGTCATCGAGGCGGTCGCACGTGAAGGAGGGTGCTCGTCTGGCGAAATCAGGTCGGGCCAAATTAGAGTGGGGCCATGGGGGGACGGATCCTTATGGATGCGCGTCCCGGTCGCGGCTGCCAAGAAGCTTACGAGCTCTGGGCGGCTGCGTGTAGGGTGGGTGTCCGCGAGGGTGGCGCTGCTGGCCGCGAGGCCTAAACGCTGTTTTCGCTGCATGGACATAGGCCACGTAGCATCGAAGTGCCAGTGCCCGGTGGACCGCAGCCGGAGCTGTTTCCGCTGCGGGAAACCAGGGCACAAGGCGGCCGAGTGCGGGGAAACGCCCAACTGCTTTCTCTGCGAGGCCGTCGGCAAGGAGGAGAGGGGGCACGTGCTGGGCAGTAGCGGCTGCGTTGGAGCAGCGAAGAAGCCGGCCCCTAAGAAGAGCAAGGCTCCTACTAAAAAGGCCCGGTTCAAAGAGCCCAAGGCCGGCGCAAGGGCGGTTCCGCCCGCCCCCGCCATGGAGGTAGAGGCCTAGGCCCGTGGGCGGTGATCGGGGGATCGCCGCTCACACTTTGGGCCCCGAGATGGCAAGCTCCCCAATGCCCGGGGAGCTCTCGGAGAGGCAAGCGGCGGCATAACATCAGGCCGCCGCATTAGAAGAGAGCCGGTTGCGGCAAGCGCTGCGGGGTCGTGGAAGAATGCTTCCGCGATCCCCACGGCCCCGCGTTTGGCGCCGAAGGTGGGCATCGAGAGGTTTTAGTGAGTAAACCCCGGTGCACCTCCATCAGCGCCGGGGGAGTCTCACATAACCCTGTTGCCCTCCCCCGGGGGCAGCGGGGTATACGAAAAGTATTTCCTCTCGTAAAAAAAAAAAAAAAAAAAAAAAAAAAAAAAAAAAAAAAAAAAAAAAAAAAAAAGGTTAGGTTAGGTTAGGTTAGGTTAGGTTAGGTTAGGTTAGGTTAGGTTGGGGCTCAGCCCCCCCCGACGGTTGCCCGCCTTGTCGTGGCGGTGGGGCTCAGTAACCGTGGTTGAGGACCCACGGTGAAGCAAAGAGGCAACCAGGGCCGGCTTGGCAGGAGGCCGGGCCGGCCCAAGGAGGGGCGCTCCCGGCGGACTGGAGGAGCCAGTCCGCTGCGGACGCGCCTAGAGGTGGGACCGCAGAAGAAGAGGAGTGCCGGTATTACGGTGCGCCGTACTCCCTATCTTCTGCGGCCGTGGAGGATCGCAGGGGGAGAGGGTGGTGGTGTTGTGCCGCTATCCCTACCCCTCTGCGAGCTGGCGGGGCCGTTCCGCAGGGAAACGGCATCGGTGGGGCCGCAGGGGAACAAGGAGGGGGGACTCGGGGGGAGTCTGCTACAGTACTGGTGGAGGCGGGGGAGGAAGGCGCACTTACCATCAGGTGCGCCTGCCGCCGGCGGGGTCGCGGATGTGTGTATCGTTCCCGTGGCCCCGTCACAAGGCGGCGTGGAGGAAGGTGGGGGGGGGTTTTAGTGGGTAGGTTGGGGCTCAGCCGGGGACGATACCGGTTCCTCCACGTTGGTGTCCCTGGGCAACGCCTGGGTGCGCCACTCCGCTCTCTACACGGGGTGAGGTACTCAGGCGGCTGAACACCGGTCTATCTCTATCTTTTCACCACCTTTTTATAGTTTACTCTTCTTTTTGCATTATTTTATTTATTTTCACTATCTTTCAACATCTTTTCTTTCTGTCTTTTCACTTTTATTTATTCTTCTGTGCGTGTGTGCTAGGTTAAGCGTGATAGGTTTTTGTTTGAATGATGATGGATGGGCTTTTACGGCCCCTAATCCAGGGTTTGTGGTGCCCGGCCGTGGGATGCGTGGCGAGCAGGCGGCTCGTCCCAAGGGCACTGGGGCAGAATCCCCCCTAATGGATCGGGCATGACTCAGCCCATATCCGAGCAACCATGGAGTGCAACAAGGAAAGTATTCCCCGGGTGGGTCCTCTTACGAGGGAATCCCACACTCCCGCTTTGGCGGGGGGTCGCCCCACGTATACGGGGGGGGCACCTGTTGCTGTGGAGTCGGAGTCGGACGAGACCGTGGTAAAGACGGTAGAGAAGGAGAGAGGCGCGATGGCGCAACCAGGCCCGAAGCTGGCGCACATTACCGCGCCGGAGACGGGCCTCCTTACCGACGAGGACGTCGATTTCAGCCAGCCGCAGACCAACGGCGTGGAGCGGCTGCTGAAATTGATGCAGAAAAAGAAGTTACGGGGCGACCGAGATCTGCCGCGCGTATTGCTCACTCGCGACGTGATCATGCCACCACCACAACAAAGACGTGACATACCCGAGATTGACAGCGAGGACTGTCTCTCGGACTCCAGTTGCATATCTTCCATGTCACTGGACTCCGAGGGATTGCCCGCACCCACCGGACGTACGACCCCCCTTAAGCGGCGGTTACACCCGGACGAGACAGAGGCGGCGCCGTCCACCAGCAAAGGTGCGGTGCCGAAAGCCAAAAGAGGACGCGGCCGGCCGCCAACGACCGGCCAGTATGTCGGTCTGGCTAAAGCCCAAGCCGAATTAAATCGCGAGAAGGAGGCGGCCCTTCAACTTCAGGCTGCAGAAGAGGTTGCCGAGAGAATGAGAACTGCGCGGGAGGCGCGCGCCACCATCTGCGCAAGGCCCGCCGCAGCTACCGAAGGAGACAGGTCGGAGCAGACAACCTATGCTCTGGCCAAAAGTGTCGAGACTTCGTTGGAGGCTGTAACTATGGTCGCCACGAAGTCTCAGAACTTGAAGGGCACATTTCAACGGTGTCTCAAGGAGGCGGTCGCCAATATAAAGGCGGCAGTCGACGAAATGAGGGGCCGTTCGATTACAGAGGAGATGTCGAGGTTGGAGGCGCAAAATGCGCAACTCCTAAGGCAAGTGGCCGAATTACGTCGCGAGCTGGAGGAGATGCGCCAACGACCAGCCGCGCCCGCTGACAAAGATCTGCGTGAGCTGTTAGCCGAGGTCTCTCGCTCAAATATAGAGACACTCGGCAACATGCTAAATGCTCGACTTGCCGGCCTAGAGGATAGGCTCCTGCCGGAGCCCCGTAGGAGACCTCCGCTGGCGGCGGATAGTGCCACTGTAGGCGCCACGCCGGCGGCGGAAAAGACAAAGGCACCGAAGCCTAAAAAGGCAACGGCGCCCACGTACGCGGAGGTGGCGACACCGATTGCAGCGGTCCCGCCTAACGAGGTACCGCCTGCACCGGCTCCGCCCAAGGCCAAGGAAAAGGCGAAAAAGAAGAAGCGGCCAACAATGGCCGCAAGAGAAGCGGCGCAAGGGGGGGATATCACCAACCCCTCCCCCGCCGAGGCCCCGTGGACAATTGCAGGTCCACGCAAGGCCAAACAGAAGAAAGGGGCGGCTACACCAGCCAAAGCCGCCCCAAAGAAAAAGAAGAAGGCGAGACTTCGTCCCCCTGCAACCGCGGCGGTCACCCTCACTCTGGGGGCGAGCGCTGTGGAAAGAGGGGTGACATACGCCAAGGTGTTGGCCGAGGCTAGAGCGGCGATCGACCTGGGGGAACTCGGCATCCCCAGGCTTGGTTTCCGCCTGGCCGAGACCGGAGCGCGTATCCTCACCATCGCCGGTGAGGGGGCGCAGGAAAAGGCGGACGCCTTCGCCACGAGGCTAAGGGCAGTCCTGAAACCGGACGATGTAAAAGTCGCCCGCCCGGTCCTGTGCGCGGAGATCCGCGTGGCCGGGTTGGACGACTCAGTAGCGGCCGCCGACGTCATCCAGGCGGTCGCGAAGGAAGGAGGGTGCTCGGCCGACAATATACGGTCGGGCCAATTGACGGTGGGACCGCGGGGGGACGCGTCGGTATGGATGCGTGTCCCTGTAGCGGCCGCCAAGAAACTCACAAGTTCTGGGCGGCTGCGGGTTGGTTGGGTGTCAGCGAGAGTGGCGCTACTGGCCGCGAGGCCTAAGCGCTGCTTCCGCTGCCAGGACACCGGCCACGTGGCGGCGAAGTGCCAGTGCCCGGTAGACCGCAGCCGGAGCTGTTTCCGCTGCGGAAAACCGGGGCACAAGGCGGCCGAGTGCAGGGAAGCGCCCAACTGCTTCCTGTGCGAGGCTGCCGGCAGGCCGGAGAAGGCACATGTGCTGGGCGCAAACGGCTGTGTCGCAAAGCCGCCGCCCAGCGCGAAGGGAAAGGCTCCCACCAAAAAGGCCCGGTTCAAAGAGCCCAAGGCCGGCGCAAGGGCGGTTCCGTCCGCCCCCGCCGTGGAGGTGATGGAAGCCTAGGCCCGTGGGCGGTGATCGGGGGATCACCGTCCACACTATGGGCCCCGAGACGGTCAGCTCCCCAATGCCCGGGGAGCTCTCGGAGAGGCAAGCGGCGGCATATCACCAAGCCGCCGCAATAGAAGAGAGCCGGATGCGGCATGCGCTGCGGGGTCGTGGAAGAATGCATTGCGATTCCCACGGCCCCGTTAAAGGCGCTGAAGATGGGCATCGGGGGGTTTTAGACGGCAAACCCCGGCGCACTCCATCTCGCGCCGGGGGAGTCCGTCATACCCCTGCCGCCCTCCCCCGGGGGCTGCGGGGGATACGTAACGTATTTCCCCCCGTAAAAAAAAAAAAAAAAAAAAAAAAAAAAAAAAAAAAAAAAAAAAAGGTTGGGGCTCAGCCGGGGCTCAGCCAGTTCGTCCTCGTTCGTGGCCCTGGGCAACGCTTGGGTGCGCCACTCCGTCTTTTGCGGGGTGAGGTACCCACGCGGCTGAAGGCTGGCGCTATCTCTTTTCTTCACTATCTTTCAACGTCTTTTTAAGTAAATTTCTTGTGTTTTGCATCGTTTGTTTTGTTTGTTCTATCTTTTCACCACCTGTTCTTTCGTCTCGCATCTATCTTTCCTTTTTATTTAACTCTTCTGATGGGGGAGCTCACCCCCGAAAAAAGAGACCGCGACCCGGGGTGTCGTAGTTAGCAGTATGGAAGGTCGCAATAGTGAAAATAATCTCCGGGTGGGTCCCAGCGATGGGGAATCCCACACCCCTGCTTCGGCGGGGGTCAGGTCCGCGTATACGGAGGGGCCAACTAGTGCGAGGGTTGAGAAGGAGGAGGTCATAGTGATGACGCAAAAGGAGACTGGCGCGAGGGCGCAACCGAGTCCGAAGCTGGCGCACCTTACCGCGCCGGCGGCGGACTTATTAACAGACGAGGACGTTGACTTCAGTCAGCCGCAGCCCAACGGGGTTCAGCGGCTACTGAAGTTAATGCAAAGGAAGAAACTAAGGGGCGACCCTGATCTGCCGCGCGTGCTACTCACGCGCGACGTAATCATGCCGCCCCCCAAACACGGACGTGACATTCCCGATAGAGACAGCGAGGACTATCTCTCGGACTCCAGTTGCATGACTGACATGTCGCTGGACTCCGAGGGATTGCCCGCACCCACCGGACGTACAACCCCCCTAAAGAGGCGGTTACACCCGGACGAAGACGTAGTGGCGCCGTCTACCAGTACAGGCGCAGTGCCAAAGGCGAAAAGAGGACGTGGCCGGCCACCAACAACCGGCCAATACGTCGGCCTGGCCAAAGCTCAGGCACAACTGAACAGGGAGAAGGCTGAGAGTCTCCGGCTCGAGGCCGAAGCAGAGGTCGCCGTGACGGCGCGCGTGGCAAGAGAGGCGCGTGCGTCGCTACGTGTGAGCCCTGCATTGGAAGAAGACAGGTCGGAGCAGACCAACGCAGCTCTGGCCAAAAGTGTCGAGACTTCGTTGGAGGCTGTACTCATGGTCGCCACGAAGTCTCAAAACCTGAAGGGCACATTTACGCGGTGCCTCAAGGAAGCGGTCGTCAGCATAAGGGCGGCCGTCACCGAACTTAGAGGCCGCACAATGACGGAAGAGATGGCGAGGCTGGAGGCACAAAACGCGCAGCTCCAAAAGCAAGTGGCCGATCTTCGTCGCGAGCTGGAGGGGATGCGCCGTCAACCACCTGCTGCGCCGGCCGACAAAGATCTGCGCGAGCTATTAGCCGAGGTCTCTCGCTCAAATATAGAGACACTCGGCAATATGCTAAACGCGAGACTTGCCGGCCTGGAGGACCGACTATTGCCGGCCCCGAGACTAAGGCCACCGCTGGCAGCGGACAGTGCCGACATTGTCGTCGGTGCTCCATCTGCAGCGGCACTGAAGAAGAAGGCGCCAAAAACAAAAAAGGCGCCCACTTACGCGGAAGTGGCGGCACCGAGTGCGGCAGCCCCTAAAGAGGCACCACCCGCACCGGCCCCGCCAAAGGTCCCTAAGCCCAAGAAAAAGAGGAAAAGTAAGCGGCAATCAATGGCCGCTCAGGAGGCGGCGCAAGGGGGAGAGACCAATAACCCCTCCCCCGCCGAGGCCCCGTGGACTAATGTTCAGCGCAAGGCCAAGAAGAAGAAGAAGGGGGCGGCTACTCCACCCAAAGCCGCCCCTACGAAGAAGAAGGCGAGACTGCGCGCCCCCGTCACTGCGGCCGTTACCCTCACTCTAGAGGAAAAGGCTGCGGAGAGGGGGATCACGTACGCCACGCTGCTGAAGGAGGCCAGGGCGAAAGTCGATCTTGGGGAGTTTGACATCCCCAAGCTCGGCTTCCGCCTTGCAGAAACTGGCGCGCGCGTGCTCACCATCGACGGTGAGCGGGCGCAGGAGAAGGCGGACGCCTTTGCTGCCAAGCTTAGGACCGTCCTCAGTCCGGAAGTTGTGAGAGTCGGCCGCCCGGTCAAATGCGCGGAGATGCGCGTCACCGGGCTGGACGACTCAGTGACGGCCGCCCAAGTCATCCTGGCGGCCTCACAAGAAGGAGGATGCCCGACCAGCTCCATCAGGTCGGGCAAAGTGGTGATGGGACCGAGAGGAGACGCATCCTTATGGATGAGCGTCCCCGTCGCGGCCGCTAAAAAGCTGCTCAACTCTGGGCGGCTTCGCGTGGGCTGGGTCTCGGCAAAGGTGGCGCTGCTGGCCGCGAGGCCAAAGCGGTGCTACCGATGCCAGGACACCGGCCACGTCGCGGCGAAATGCCAGTCCTCGGTGGACCGCAGCCGGAGCTGTTTCCGCTGCGGGAAGCCGGGGCACAAGGCGGCAGAGTGCGGAGCGGATCCGCTCTGCTCGCTTTGTGAGGCCACTGGCAAACAGGAGGTGGCACACGTGCTGGGGAGCGGTGGCTGCGTCTTCGCAAAGCCGCCCCCCGGCGAGAAAGGGAAGCGAAAGGCTCCCTCCAGGGCCCGGCTCAAAAAGCCGCAAGCGCAAGGCGCAAGGGCAGATCAACCCGCCCCCGCCGTAATGGAGGTTGAAGCGTAGGCCCGTGGGTGGCGATCGGGGGATCGCCGCCCACAGCATGGGCCCCGAGACGACAAGCTCCCCAATGCCCGGGGAGCTCTCGGAGAAGGAGCCGGTTGCGGCTATAGAAGTGGGCCGGTTGCGGCACGCGCTGCGGGGTCGTGGAAGAATGCATTGCGATTCCCACGGCCCCGTTAAAGGCGCTGAAGAAGGGCATCGGGGGGTTTTAGACGGTAAACCCCGGCGCACTCCATCTCGCGTTGGGGGAGCCCGTCATACCCCTGCTGCCCTCCCCCGGGGGCGGCGGGGGATACGTAACGTATTTCCCCCCGTCAAAAAAAAAAAAAAAAAAAAAAAAAAAAAAAAAAAAAAAAAAAAAAAAAAAAAAAAAAAAAAAAAGGTTGGGGCTCAGCCGGGGGCGATACCGGTTCCTCCTCGTTGGTGTCCCTGGGCAACACCTGAGTGTGCCGCTCCGCCCTTTACACGGTTTGAGGCACTCAGGTGGCTGAACGCCGGTCTATCACTATTTTCACCACTATTTAATAGACTACTCTTCCCTTGATATACTTATTTTATTTTTTGTTTTGTTCTGTTTTTTCACCGTCTTTTCTTTTCTATCCTTCCTATTTTTTGTTACTCTTCTCTACCATTTTGGGTGTTTGTGTGTGAAATTCTGCGAGTGTTTGTGTGACGGATGGACCCGTGGGTCCCTAACCCCAAGCTGGTGACGGCCGGTGAAGGGGTGCATGGCGAGCAGGTGGCTACGCAATTAGGTCGTGGGGCAGAATCCCCCCTAACGGATCGGGTCAGACTCAGCCCATACCTGATCAAATATGGAAAGCAATAATAAAACTATTCCCCGGGTGGGTCCTCTTACGAGGGAATCCCACACTCCCGCTTCGGCGGGGGGTCGCCCCACGTATACGGGGGGGGCACTTGTTGCTTTGGAGGAGAATGAAAAAGATCACGGCTACGTATTATCGGACACTGATAGGCATGACGACATGGAAATGATGACGGCAAGTGAAGACGAGGAGAGAGGATCGCGGGCGACAACGCCTACATCCAATAGATCGAGTCGGTTCTTCCATAAAGAACCAGGCAAAGGAGCAGAACCTAGTACTAGCGGAAACAACACCACCGCTCCACCTCCAATGCCAGAGACAAAACGTGACCAATTCCTGCGCAAAAGACCAGGAACACCGGACGTGGACCCAGCTAAGGGCGGTCTGACTGTCACCAAACGCGGTAGGGGCAGACCCCCAACTACAGGAGAATACGTTGGCGTATACAAGGCCAAGAAGGCGGCTTTGGACATTGAGCGTGAGCTTCAGAAGGCTGTATATGAGAGGGAAGCGGCTGAAATTGCTAGGGAGGTTTTGACGCCACGCAGTACGCGACTGTCAGAGTGCTCCGCAATATCGGACTGGAGCCTTAATAATGAGGAGATGGAGACGGCAAGCGCAATTGGTGCGTCCATTACATCGAGCCTGGAGGCTATAACAAAAGTGGCAACAAAATCAAAGAATTTGAGTGGACCGTTCGTTAAGATTCTTAAAGAGTCGACGAAAACAATACAGGAGGCGTGCGCGACACTACTCCATAGAACTAAGACTGATGAGACGAGAGCTCTGGAAAAGGCGAACGCACGCCTCACAAAGGAACTTGCTGAGATGAGAGCAGAAGTAGCGGAGATAAGGCGCGAACTTGCCAATGCTCATATGCAGACAGCTAAACCACAGACAGTTCCCTCCATTCGGGAGCTGAATGTGGAAGAGCTTCTACAGCGAGCTGTACAAGAGGCGGTATCTGTTTCAAGCGCCAGAATGGACGCTCGGCTCGAGTGCTTAGAAGCCCGGCTTCTGCCGGAACCCCGGCTGCGCCCGCCCCTTGCGGCGGATAGGAAAAGTGTTAGTGCGGCCCCTGCAAAAACATCCGCAGGGCCGTCACAAGATAAAGGAGGAAGACCCGGGTCAATGCCGATGGTCACCACGCTAATGCCACCGACGAACCCGGGCCCAAAACAGAAAAAGAGGAAGACCCGTCAGACTGCTGCTGCTGCTGAGGCGGCAAGCTCAAAGCGTGACGCTCCAGAAACAACAGCGACGACGAGACCCCCTCCCACAGAAGAGTGGGCGACAGTGGTGAAGAGAAAGGTGCATAAGAAAGTAGAAGAGACGAGGGGTCAAGTGCCAAAAGAAAAGAAAAAGAACAAGAGGAAACTGCGCACACCCAAGTCCGCGGCTGTAGTCCTCACCCTACAGCCGGGGGCGGAGGAGCGCGGCGTAAATTATAAGAATGTGATGGAAGAAGCTAAGAAGCGTGTGGATCTGGCTGCCTTAGACATTCCGGCGGTAAAGTATAGGCTGGCCGTCACGGGGGCTCGCATATACGAGGTGTCAGGCGACTCCAGCAGAGAGAAAGCGGACGCCCTAGCCAGTAAGCTCAAAGAGGTCCTGGGGGAAGAAAACGTGCGGATTTCTCGGCCTCAAAAATGCGTCGAATTACGAATGACCGGCCTCGACGACTCCGCCACTGCAAATGAAATTGCGGAGGCTGTCGCCAGACCAGGCAACTGCTTGCCCAATGACATCAGGGTCGGAGAGATTCGCCGCGACCGGAGAGGACGTGGCACCGCCTGGCTGAAGTGTCCTGTTGAGGCGGCCAAGAGGATAACGGCACCAAACACCAAGGTGTACGTAGGGTGGACTGTGGTGCGTGTGAAGCTTTTGTCGACGCGCCCTATGCGGTGCTACCGCTGCCACGAGACGGGGCATACGCGGGCTACCTGCACCCGCGAGACCGACCGCGGAGAACTATGCTTCCGCTGCGGTCAATCAGGACACTCTTCTGCACAGTGCAAAAACTCGCCACATTGCGCGTTATGTGCAGAAAAGGGAAAGCCAGCGGACCACAGCGTCGGAAGCAAGACCTGTGGTAAATCGGCACCGAGAACGAAAAACTCAAAAAAGAGCAATAAGCCTCAGATACCTGCCACAACATCTACGGCGGGTACTGGAGCTGGAGAGGCCCCGATGGATGCGCAATAACGGCGTCCCATCGTTTTCTGCAGAGTAATCTCAACCACTGCGCCCAAGCACAAGATCTTTTGGTTTTGTCCATGGCGCAGTGGTCGATCGATTTCGCCGTCGTGTCAGAGCCGTACCGCATCCTACCCCGGACTGACTGGGTCGGAGACGCGGATTCTTTGGTCTGTTTGATCCTTGGCCCCAGAATCCTTCCTCCATCTTCGGGAGGCGCGACAAGAGGTCATGGTTTTGTTGCCGTCAACACAGGGGCACTCATCGTGGTGGGTGTGTACTTCTCCCCTAATAGGTCTCTAGATGAATTCGAGGCTTTCTTGTTGCGGCTTACCGCTGTCATGGGCGGAGCGGATCGTCCTGTGGTCGTCGCCGGGGACTTTAATGCAAAGTCAACACTCTGGGGTTCTCCGGCGACAGACGCCAGGGGTCACGCAGTCGCTGAGTGGATGGCGTCTGTTGGACTTGTGCTGGTCAACCAAGGTGCAGTCAGTACCTGCGTCCGACAACATGGCGAGTCGATTGTAGACCTGACTCTGGCCAGCGCGGGTCTGGCGCAACGTATCAAAGAGTGGCAAGTTGTAGAGAGTGTGGAAACCCTTTCGGACCACAGATATATAAGATTCGACGTATATCCTCTCGTGTCGGAACTGGGCCGCACAACATCACCTCGTGTTGGTCCAAAGTGGTCCCTGAGGGGTTTGGACAGGGACGTACTACTCGAAGCAGCGATTGTCGCGTCCTGGGCGCCTCTTCCCTCAGACGACGTCGAAGAGTGCGCAGACTGGCTGAACGAGGCAATGCAAAGTGTCTGCGATGCATCCATGCCCCGTGTCGGACCCTATAAACCGCGTCGTCAGACATACTGGTGGCGCCCAGAAATCCGGAGGCTTCGGTGGGAGTGTGTGGCGGCCCGTCGTTGCTACACTCGATACCGGCGAAGACGGAATAGAGATCAGGAAGAGGAGGATAATATCTACCAAGCCTACCGCACGGCACGCCACGCCCTGCGAGACAGCATAAGGCAAGCTAAAGCCGAAGCTTGGGAAGAGTGGCTCGCGACTCTGGAGCGAGATCCGTGGGGTAGGCCCTACAAGTGGGTGAGGCAAAAGCTTCGCCCTGCCACCCCCCCTCTCACTCAGAATCTCGACCCAGAGCTGCGTCAAATAGTGGTGTCGACCCTATTTCCATCCAGGGCCGACTGGTCACCTCCAATAATGGCCCCGCCAATTGAAGACCCTGACGAAGAAGATGTGCCGCCAGTAACGTCTGCGGAGCTAGCGACAGCCGTAATTAAGATGGGCCTCAAGAACACGGCCCCCGGCCTAGACGGTGTGCCGGGACGAGCATGGGTACTGGCCATGAAACAGCTGGAGCCACAGGTACTCGCCGCTTTGACCAATTGCCTGGTCCAGGGAAGAGTACCTCGAAGATGGAAAACGGGGAAGTTGATTCTTCTGCGTAAGAACGGGCGACCAGCAGAACAACCGTCGGCCTACAGACCCATCGTTCTATTAGATGAGGTCTGTAAAATCTTGGAGCGAATAATCGCGGCGCGCATCACACAACACCTTGAGCGCGTCGGGCCGAACCTAAACGGCAATCAGTTTGGTTTTCGTGCGGGCCGGTCGACGATCGGAGCGATTGCGTACCTACGCGACATAATTGAAGAGGCCACGGCCCAGGGTAGGGTGGTTTTGGCGGTGTCATTAGACATCTCCAACGCTTTTAACTCCTTGCCCTGGGCGACAATCAAAGAAGGATTAAGATACCATGGAGCACCAAGGTATCTACGCAACGTTATTGGTGACTACCTCTCTGCTCGCTCAGTGCAATACCCGACGCAGGACGGATGGGAGGAGCGGGAGGTCGTGTGCGGTGTACCTCAGGGGTCGGCTCTTGGACCTCTCTTGTGGGACATCGGGTACGACTGGGTGCTCCGTGGTGCCTTTCTAAACGGGACAGATGCGGTCTGTTACGCCGACGACACGCTGGTCGTCGCGAGTGGACAAACACACCGAGAAGCGGTAGTACGCGCGACGGCAGTGGTCGCACAGATCGTGCATCGAATTCGCGCTTTGGGACTAACAGTAGCCCTGGAGAAGTCAGAGGCCATAATCTTCCACGGGCCGAGGAACACACCCCCACTAGGCACCAGCATCATGGTGGGTGGCACGAGAATAGATGTCAGACCATCCATGACATACCTCGGACTCGTGCTTGACAGCCGTTGGTCATTTAAGGACCATTTCCGGAAGCTGTCTGATAAAGTGACGAAAGCTGCCGGAGCGTTGGCAGGGCTCCTCCCAAACCTTGGGGGTCCGAGCCTCGGCTGTCGCCGTCTCTACCTAGGAGTAATACAGTCCATGGTGATGTACGGCGCGCCGATCTGGGCAGCAAACCTGCAGACCGTAAACCGTAAGGTGCTCGGGAGGCTGCAGAGAATCCTGGCCATTCGAGTTGTGCGCGGTTACCGAACCGTGTCTAAGGATGCGGCGTGCGCGCTCGCGGGCAGTGTGCCCTGGGATTTGGAGGCCACATCGCTGGCCGAGGTGTTCTGGCACTGCCAGTCAGAAAGAGACGAGGGACACCACCCACCGCCCGACATTATCCGGGGGTGGAGAAACAGCGCCAGGGAGCATGCGCTCGTACAATGGACAGAAAGACTGGGGGAGCCGCAAGTCAGTGTCGACCTACTGACAGCCATTCGACCCGTTCTAAAAGAATGGGTAAGTAGGAAGACCGGCGCGCTATCCTTCCATCTTACGCAGTTGCTGACCGGGCACGGTTGCTTTGGCTGGTACCTGTGTGAGATGGTAAAACGTGAAGAGACAACGGCCTGTCACCACTGCACTGAGGTGTGTGACACGGCCAAACACACGGTGATGACATGTCCCGCATGGGACACACAACGCTCGGAATTGACGAATTTACTCGGAAATGACCTAACGCTCCCGGCAATATTTCGGGCATTGCTGGAGAGCGAACAGAAGTGGCAAGCGGTGGAGACCTTCGCTCAACAGGTGGTCTCTGCCAAAGAGGAGGCTGAGCGTATTAGAGAGCAGGAGACGCTCGACCCCCGACGTAGGCCGAGACGAAGACGTAGGATCCAACATGATCCCAACGTCCCGCCTTAGCTGGGGAACTCGGAGCGGCGGCGTGGGGACGCCGTCGTTCATTGCACCGAGTCCCCGAGCCGGTTGCGATGCGCATCGTACTCCTGCGCATCGTGAACCAAGAGAGGATGGCCTAGGCAAGCCCCAAAGGGGCCTCTGTTCGGCCTAGGGGGTAAATAAAAACCCCCCAAGACGGGCCTGCTAGAACCCACACAGCAGGCGAGCCGTCGGCGGAGTCGCGGATGTTTTATAAATAGTCCCCGTGGCTCCGTCAATGGCGGTACTGACGGAGTACCGCCGAGTTTTTAGTGGGTAGAGGCTGCTTCCACTTACCATCTATCGGAAGCAGCGAGTCCCACATACCCGCGGCAGGAATCCCCATCCCCCGCGGGATGCGGAAGAGCATTTTCTCGGCGTAAAAAAAAAAAAAAAAAAAAAAAAAAAAAAAAAAAAAAAAAAAAAAAAAAAAAAAAAAAAAAAAAAAAAGGTTGGGGCTCAGCCAGTTCGTCCTCGTTCGTGGCCCTGGGCAACGCTTGGGTGCGCCACCCCGTCTTTTGCTGGGTGAGGTACTCACGCGGCTGAAGGCTGGCTCTATCTTTCTTTCTT
Source organism: Phengaris arion (assembly GCA_963565745.1). NCBI lineage: Eukaryota > Metazoa > Arthropoda > Insecta > Lepidoptera > Lycaenidae > Phengaris > Phengaris arion. The sequence continues at coordinate 17,902,828 of OY751450.1, forward strand.
CTTCTATCTTTCACCACCTTTTTAGTTTAACTTTCTTGTTTTTGCTTTACTCTTATTTGTTTTTCTATCTTTTCACCATCTTTCTTTCTTCTCTTGCTATCTTTCACTTTTATTTAACTCTTCCGATAGGTGACCTCACACCTGAAAAAAGGCCGCGACCCGGGGTGTCGGAGTTTAAAGATGATGAGTCGTAACAGTGCAAATATTCTCCGGGTGGGTCCCAGCGATGCTGGGGAATCCCACACTTCCCCGAAGGGGGAAGTCAGGCCCGTGTATACGGAGGGGCCAACCGTTACGAGTGGAGAGGAGGAGGTCATAAGGACGAGGAGAAAGGAGAGTGGCGCGATTACGCACCCAGGCCCGAAGCTGGCGCTCATTACCACGTCAGAGTCGGGCAAACTAACGGATGAGGACACGGACTTCTCGCAACCGGTACCGGATGGCAGGCGCCGGTTGCTTGAGCTCCTAAGGAAAAAGGCATTAAGGGGGGATACGGAGGGAATGCCGCGCGTAATGCTCACGCGCGCGCTGATGCCCGAACCCCCTTCCACGGACTATGACAGCGAGGACTGTCCCTCGGACTACAGCGGCTTATCGCTGGACTCCGAGGGGTTGCCCGCAATACCCAGACGTGACATTCCTCGAAAGAGGAAACAAGATGACGACAAAGTACCGTCCCTCAGTAAAGGGGCGGTACCAAAACCCAAACGCGGACGCGGCCGGCCGCCCACGACCGGCCAGTACGTTGGCCTGGCCAAGGCGCAGGCCGACTTGAACAGGGAGAGAGAGGAGGCTCTTCGGCTCCAAGCCGAGGAGGAGGTCGCTAGGGTTGCACGAGAGGCGAGGGTGACGAGAGCGGCTTTATGCTCCAGCCCCTCCCCCACTCGACTCCCCCCCACTTCTCCCGCTGGAGAAGGAGTGCCGGAGCGAGCAGGAGTCGACCTGAGCAGGACAGTTGAGACCTCGCTGGAGACCATTGCCATGGTCGCCGCGAAGTCCTCTAACTTGAAAGGTACCTACCAAAGGTACCTCAAGGAAGCGGTTGCGGCGATCAGGTTGGCCTTCACCGAGGTCAGGGGTCGCTCGGCATCGGACGAGGTGCAGAGGCTGGAGGCCCGAAATGCGCGGCTCGAAGGGCAAGTGGCAACCTTACGCCAGGAGCTCGAAGAGCTGCGCAAGCGGGTCTCCGACCCAAAGGAGAAGGACGTGCGTGAGCTGTTGGCGGAGGTCTCTAGAGCAAACATAGAGACCTTCGGCAACATGCTCAACGCGAGGCTGGCCGGCCTAGAGGAACGTCTTCCGCCGGAGCCTCGAAGAAGGCCTCCGCTCGCAGCGGACAGTGTCTGTGCCCCACCACCAGAGGCACCGAAGGGTAAGGCGCCGAAACCTAAAAAGGCATCGGCGCCCCCCACATATGCGGAAACGGCGGCACAAAGTGCAGCGGACCCCAAAGAGGCACCGGCTGCGCCGGCCCCGCCCAAGCCTAAGAAGGCAAAGAAGAAGCGGCCAACAATGGCCGCAAAAGAAGCGGCGCACGGGGGGGATACCATCAACCCCTCCCCCGCCGAGGCCCCGTGGACAGTTGTGGGTCCACGCAAGGCCAAGAAGAAAAAGGGGGCGGCTACACCAGCCAAAGCCGCCCCAAAGAGGAGGAAAAAGGCGAAACTTCGCCCTCCTACGACTGCGGCGGTCACCCTCACCCTGGGGGCGAACGCTGCTGAAAGGGGGGTGACTTACGCCAAGGTGTTGGCCGAGGCCCGAGCGGCGATCGACCTGGGGGAACTCGGCATCCCCAGGCTCGGTTTCCGACTGGCCGAGACAGGAGCGCGCGTCCTCACCATTGCTGGTGAGGGTGCGCAGGAGAAGGCGGACGCCTTTGCCGAGAGGCTTAGGTCAGTCCTAAACCCGGACGAGGTGAGAGTCGGCCGCCCGGTAAGATGCGTTGACATGCGCGTCTCCGGGCTGGACGACTCTGTGACGGTCGCCGATGTCATCCAGGCGGCCGCCACCGAAGGAGGATGCCCGACCAGTACCATCAGGCCGGGCCAAATAGTTGCGGGACCAAGGGGAAACGCGTCCCTGTGGATGCGCGTCCCCATGACAGCTGCCAACAAGCTTCTGAGCTCTGGGCGGCTGAGTATCGGCTGGGTCTCGGCAAAGGTGGTGCTGCTGGCCGCGAGGCCCAAGCGGTGCTACCGATGCCTTGACACCGGCCACCTGGCGACGAAATGTGTGTGCTCGGTGGACCTCAGTCGGAGTTGTTTCCGCTGCGGGAAACCGGGCCACAGGGCGGCTGAATGCGGGGCAGCTCCAAATTGCCCTGTATGCGAGGCTGCCAATAAGCCGAAGGAGCACGTACTGGGGAGCAGCGGCTGTATCACAGCAAAGCCGCCCCCCCGCCAAGGACCGGAAGAGAAAGGCTCCCTCAAGGGCTCGGCCTCGGAGGCCAAGAGCTGAAGGCGCAAGGGCGGAGCAACCCGCCCCCGCCATGGAGGTAGAGGCCTAGGCCCGTGGGCGGTGATCGGGGGATCGCCGCTCACACTATGGGCCCCGAGAAGTAAAGCTTCCCAATGCCCGGGGAGCTCTCGGAGAGGCAGGCGGCGGCACAACACCTGGCCGCCGCAACAGAAGAGGGCCGGTCGCGGCACGCGCTGCGGGGCCGTGGAGCTATGCTCACGCGATTCCCACGGCCTCGCATTGGCGCAGAAGAAGGGCATCGGGGGGTTTTAGTCGGTAAACCCCGGTGCACTCCACCTCGCACCGGGGGAGTCCGACATACCCCTGCTGCCTTCCCCCGGGGGCAGCGGGGGATTCGTAACGAATTTCCCCCCGCAAAAAAAAAAAAAAAAAAAAAAAAAAAAAAAAAAAAGTTAGGTTAGGTTGGGGGCGGGGGTCTGCCAGTGCGTCCACGTTCGTGCCCCTGGGCAACGCTTGGGTGCGCCACCCCGTCTTTTGCGGGGTGAGGTACTCACGCGGCTGAAGGCTGGCTCTATCTTTCTTCTTCTTCTATCTTTCACCACCTTTTTAGTTTAACTTTCTTGTTTTTGCTGTAGTTTTATTCGTTTTTTCTATCTTTTCACCAACTTTCTTTCTTCTCTTACTATCTTTCATTTTTATTTTACTCTTCGGATAGGTGACCTCACACCTGAAAAAAGGCCGCGACCCGGGGTGTCGTAGAAAGATAATGGCAGATCGTATCCAAAAAAAGAATCTCCGGGTGGGTCCCGGCAGCAATGCTGGGGAATCCCACACTCTCCCGCAGGGGAGAGGTAGGCCCGTGTATACGGAGGGGTCAAAAGATGCGATGAAGGCAGAGGCGGTCGTGCAAACGACGGAGAGGGACAGGGACGCGACAAAGCGAACGGGTCCGGGTCTGGCGCACATTACCGCGCCGGAAACGGACCCTTTAACCGACGAAGATGTCGACTTCTCCAAGCCGCAGCTTGACGGCAAGCGTCGGCTGTTCGTGCTTCTGGAGAAGATGGAATTGAGAGGCAATACGAAGGGCGTACCGCGCGCGTATATAGATCGCGTGCTGTACAACAAAAGCCCCAATATCGAACAAGACAGCGAGGACTGTCCCTCAGACACCAGCAGCGTGTCTAACATGTCGCTGGACTCTGAGGGGCTGCCCGCAAACCCGGACAGGACTGCCCGTAAGCGGCGTAACACAGATGAGGACATGGCGCCGCCCATCAGTAAGGGGGTGGCGCCCAAACCAAAAAGAGGGCGTGGCCGGCCGCCGACGACCGGCCAGTATGTCGGCCTGGCCAAGGCCAAGGCCGACCTGAATAGAGAAAAGGCGGAGGCCCTTCGGCTTCAGGCCGAGGAGGAGATCGCCGCAGTGGCTCGTGGGGCGAGGAATGCTGGAGCGCCCATCCGTTCTAGCCCCTCCCCCATCAGACTCCCCGCTACTTCTCTTACGCGAGAAGAAGCGGCGGAGCGAACGAGCGCTGCGCTGGTCGGAGCAGTGCAGGCCGCGTTGGAGACCGTCGTCATGGTTGCCACAAAGTCCTCCAACCTCAAAGGTACCTATCAAAGGTACCTAAAGGAGGCGGTGGTGACCGTCGCGTCGGCCTTCAACGAGGTGCGATATCGCACCGCGACAGAAGAGGTAGCAAAGCTGGAGGCCCACAACAAGCGCCTCGAAGAGCAAATGGCCGATTTGCGCCAGGAGCTTGACGAGTTGCGCAAACAGGCCTCCCGCCCTAAGGACAAGGACATGCGTGAGCTGTTGGCGGAGGTCTCTAGAGCAAACATAGAGACCTTCGGCAACATGCTCAACGCGAGGCTGGCCGGCCTAGAGGAGCGTCTTCCGCCGGAGCCTCGAAGAAGGCCTCCGCTCGCAGCGGACAGGGACCGGGAGTTCTTGGCCCCGGCACCTGCGCCGAGCGTCGAGGCGCCGAAGGAGAGGCCAAAGCCGAAGAAGGCAACGGCCAAGGAGAGGAAAGGGGCGGCGGAGGACACGGTGGCGCCTACACAGGCGCCCACTGCACCTGCACCGCCCAAGAAAGGAAAGAAGGGGAAGAGAAAGACTTTGGCCGCACAGGAGGCTGAAGCGGCGAGGGGGTCTACGACCGCCCCACCTACGACAGACGCTCCGCGGACCACAGACGGGTCGCGCGGACGCGGTAAAAAGAAGGCGAGAAGGGGTGCCGCCAAGGAGCCTGCCCCAAAGAAAAAGAAGGCGAAATTGAAGCCCCCCAAAACCGCGGCGATCACCCTCACCCTCAAGGAGGGGGTGCTTGAGGAGGGGAGGGCGACATACGCCTCCATACTAACGGAGGCGAAGAGGAAAATCTGCCTGGCGGAACTCGGCATCTACAAGGTCGACTTCCGCCTGGCAGAAACGGGCGCCCGCGTTCTCGAGCTATCGGGAGAGGGGGCCCAGGAGAAGGCGGACGCCCTTGCTACGAAGATGAGGGCGGTTCTGGACGAGGGACTAGTCAGGGTCGGTCGCCCGGTGAAGCGCGCGGAAATGCTGCTCACCGGACTCGACGATACGACGACGGCCGCCGACATTATAGAGGCGGTCGCCAAAGAGGGAGGCTGCTCGGCCGGCGAAATCCGGTCGGGCAAGGTCGTAGTGGGCCGAAGGGGCGAGAGGTGTCTTTGGCTGTGCGCACCGGTAGCGGCAGCCAAAAGACTGACGAGTGCAGGGCGGCTACAGGTCGGCTGGGTCTCGGCGAGGGTAGTGCTGCTGGCCGCGAGGCCAAAGCGGTGCTACCGTTGCCTTGACACCGGCCACTTAGCCGTTAAGTGCCCGTCCCCGGTGGACCTCAGTGGTCGATGTTTCCACTGCGGAGCACTGGGGCACAGGGCACCCGACTGTACGGCCCCCCCAAAGTGTCTCTTGTGCGAGACGATGGGGAAGCCAGAGAAGGAGCATGTGCTGGGGAGTAGTGGCTGCGCACTGGCCAAACCACCCCCCGGCACCAAGAAGGGAAAGGCTCCCCCAAAGACTCGGCCACGAAGGCCTAGAGTCGAAGGCGCAAGGGCGGGTCCGACCGCCCCCGCCATGGAGGTGGAAGCCTAGGCCCGTGGGCGGTGATCGGGGGATCGCCGCCCACATTGTGGGCCCCGAGATGGACAGCTCCCCAATGCCCGGGGAGCTCTCGGTGAGGCAGGCGGCGGCACTACATCCGGCCGCCGCGATAGGAGAGGGCCGGGCGCGGCACGCGCTGCGGGGTCGTGGTAGTAGTATCACGCAGTTCCCATGACCCCGCATTGGCGCAGAAGGAGGCATGGAGGGGTTTTAGTCGGTAAACCTCGGCGCTTTTCATCACCATTGCGCCGGGGGAGTCCGACATACCCCTGCCGCCTTCCCCCGGAGACGGTGGGGGATACGTAACGTATTTCCCCTCCTAAAAAAAAAAAAAAAAAAAAAAAAAAAAAAAAAAAAAAAAGGTTAGGTTGGGGGCGATACCGGTTCCTCCTCGTTGGTGTCCCTGGGCAACGCCTGGGTGCGCCACTCCGCTCTCTACACGGGGTGAGGTACTCAGGCGGCTGAACGCCGGTCTATCTCTATCTTTTCACCACCTTTTTATAGTTTACTCTTCTTTTTGCATTGTTTTATTTATTTTTCTATTTTCAACACCTTTTCTTTCTATCTTTTCTCTTTTATTTATTCTTCTGTGCGTGTGTGCTAGGTTTTGCGTGATAGGTTTTTTGTTCTGAATGGTGATGGATGGGCTTTTACGGCCCCTAATCCAGGGTTTGTGGTGCCCGGCCGTGGGATGCGTGGCGAGCAGGCGGCTCGTCCCAAGGGCACTGGGGCAGAATCCCCCCTAATGGATCGGGCGTGACTCAGCCCATATCCGAGCAACTATGGAAGGCAATATGGATAATATTCCCCGGGTGGGTCCTCTTCGGAGGGAATCCCACACTCCCGCTTCGGCGGGGGGTCGCCCCACGTATACGGGGGGGGCACCTATTGCAGTGGAGGTGGAGGAAAAGGCGGGAGAGATGAAGGAGGGAGGCGCGATGGCGCATAATAGGCCGGGACCGGCGCACCTTACCGCGACGGGAACGGACCTACTCACGGATGAGGAGGTGGACTTCTCGCAGCCGCAGCCTAACGGTGTTAAGCGGCTATTGAGACTCCTGCAAAAAAAGAAGGAAAGGGGGGACACTGAGGGACTCGCGCGCGTCCAGCTTGAGCGCGAACTCAGGATCCCATCCTCCGATGACGACGGAACGAACATGGCGCGTGTGCCTCGCGTATTGCTGCGCGACGTAATGGCCACGCCGCCCAAACCTGGACCTAGATCTATGAGAGATAGCGACGACTATCTCTCCGATTCCTCGGTCTACAGCGCTATGTCGCTGGAGTCCGGGGAGTCCACCACCGGACTTGACAAACCTCTTAAGAGGAAAAACACGGACGACGACACCGTACCGTCTCTTAGTAAAGGGGCGGTACCAAAACCAAAACGAGGACGTGGCCGGCCGCCGACGACAGGCCAGTACGTTGGCTTGGCGAAGGCTCAGGCTGACCTGAACAGAGCTAAAGAGGAGGCGCTTCGACTTCAGGCCGAGGTCGAGGTGGCAGAGATGACGAGAGCGGCAAGGGAAACGCGAACATCACCCCGCGCAACCCCTGTCATAACCGGTGATGTCGAGTCGGAGCAGTCGAGCGCTGCCCTGGCCAAAATAGTGGAGACTTCACTGGAGGCCATCACAATGGTCGCCGTGAAGTCCTCCAACCTCAAAGGCACATTCCAAAAGTGCCTTAAGGAATCGGTGGCGGCCATCAAATCGGCTGTCGCCGAGATGAGAAGCCGCTCCACTACAGAAGATCTGGCGAGGTTGGAGGCCCAGAACGCACGCCTCCAAGAAGAAGTGGCAAGAATGGGCCGCGAGCTCGAAGAGCTGCGCAGACGGGCTACCAACATCCGTCCCGTACAAGAAGACATGCGTGAGCTGTTGGCGGAGGTCTCCCGATCTAATATAGAGACCTTCGGCAACATGCTCAACGCCAGGCTGGCCGGACTTGAGGACAGACTCTTGCCGGAGCCGAGAAGGAGACCTCCGCTGGCGGCAGACGCTGCTAACACATGCATCAGCGCCCCGCCGGCGGCTACCGGAAGTAAAAAGGCACCGAAGCCCAAAAAGGCGACGGCGCCCTCATACGCAGAGATGGCGGCAACAAGTGCAGCGGCCCCCCAAGTGGCTCCGCTTGCACCGGCCCAGCCAAAGGCTAAGATGCCAAAAAAGAAGAAGCGGCCATCGATGGCCGCTCAGGAGGCGGCGCAAGGGGGGGTGAACACCAACCCCTCCCCCGCCGAGACCCCGTGGATCGCCGTAGGTCCACAAAAGGTCAAGAAGAAAGGGGCGGCTAAGCCAGCCACAACCGCTCCCAAAAACAAAAAGAAGAAGGCAAGGCTCCGCCCTCCCAAAACGGCGGCAGTAACCCTCACCTTAGAGGCGGGGGCTACAGAAAGAGGCGTCACATACGCGAAAGTGCTTAGCGAGGCCAGAGCGAAAATAGACCTGGGGGAACTAAATATCCCCAGGCTCGGGTTCCGCCTGGTACAAACGGGTGCTCGCCTCCTTTCCATTGAAGGAGAGGGGGCCACGGAGAAGGCCGACGCATTTGCCGCTAGGCTACGTGCGGTCCTGCGCCCTGAGGACGTGAAAGTCTCCCGCCCGGTGAAATGCGTGGAAATGCGAGTCACCGGGCTGGACGACGCGACAACGGCTGCCGAGGTCATCGAGGCGGCCGCTAGAGAAGGGAATTGCCCGGCTACCAACATCAGGTCGGGCAAAATCGTTGTGGGTCCCAGAGGCAACCGAAGCCTCTGGCTCAGTGTACCGACCGCAGCCGCCAAAGGGCTCACCAGCTCCGGACGGCTGCAGATCGGCTGGGTTACAGCAAAGGTAGCATTGCTGGCCGCGAGGCCTAGGCGGTGCTACCGATGCCTAGACACTGGCCATCTCGCAGTGAAATGCCCATGCCCGGTGGACCTCAGTCGGAATTGCTTCCGCTGTGGGAAACCGGGTCATAAGGCGCTTGAGTGCACAGCGGCACCGAACTGCGTTGCATGTGAGGCTGCTGGCAAGGAGCAGAAGGAGCACGTGCTGGGGAGTAGCGGCTGCATAATAGCAGCAAAGAAGCCGCCTCCCGGCACTAAGCGGAAGGCTCCCACAAAAAAGGCCCGGCAGAAGCCCAAGGCCAAAGGCGCAAGGGCGGAAACATCCGCCCCCGCCATGGAAGTGGTTGAGACCTAGACCCGTGGGTGGCGATCGGGGGATCGTCGCCCACACTATGGGTCCCGAGAGTATGGCTCCCCTATGCCCGGGGAGCCCTCGGTGAGGCATGCGGTGGCATTACATCCAGCCACCGCAACAGTAGAGGGCCGGACGCGGCACGCGCTGCGGGGTCGTGGAGCTATGCTCGCGCGATTCCCACGACCCCGCATTGGCGCAGAAGGAGGGCATCGCCAGGTTTTAGTGGGTAGACTCTGTGCCAACTACACCCAGGCACAGAGGAGTCCCACATAACCCCGCGATGTCCCCCCGAGCATCGCGGGGTATACGTAACGTATTTCCTGGCGTAAAAAAAAAAAAAAAAAAAAAAAAAAAAAAAAAAAAAAAAAAAAAAAAAAAAAAAAAAAAAAAAAAGGTTAGGTTAGGTTAGGTTGGGGGCGATACCGGTTCCTCCACGTTGGTGTCCCTGGGCAACGCCTGGGTGCGCCACTCCGCTCTTTACACGGGGTGAGGTACTCAGGCGGCTGAACGCCGGTCTTTCTCTTTCTCTGTCTTTTCACCACCTTTTTATAGTTTACTCTTCTTTTTGCATTATTTTATTTATTTTGTCTATCTTTCAACACCTTTTCTTTTCTATCTTTCCTTTTTCGTTTACTCTTCTGTGTGTGTGTGTTAGGTTTTGTGTGATAGGTTTTTTGTTCTGAATGGTGATGGATGGGCTTTTACGGCCCCTAATCCAAGGTTTGTGGTGCCCGGCCATGGGATGCGTGGCGAACGGGTGGTTTCGTCGTGAGGGCACTGGGGCAGAATCACCCCTAATTGATCGGGCCAGAAATCAGTCCACAAATGACGAACATGGAAGGCCGTATTATGAAAAATACTCCCCGGGTGGGTCCCAGCGATGGGGAATCCCACACTCCCGCTTCGGCGGGGGATCGGCCCGTGTATACGGGGGGGCCACATAATGCGACGGAGGAGGAGAAGGCGGGAGAAAGGAGGGTGGAAGGCGCGATGGCGCATAATAGGCCGAGCTCGGTGCCCCTAACCGCACCGGGAACGGAGCCTTTAACAGACGAGGACGTAGATTTCTCGCAGCCGCAGCCTGATGGAGTGCAGCGGCTGCTGAGACTACTACAAAGAAAGAAGGAGAGGGGAGATACGGAGGGGCTCGCTCGCGTGCAGTATGAGCGCGAGCTGAGTCTCACCCCACCCGGAAAGGATATGGTGCGCGTGCCACGCGTAGTGTTGCGCGACGTGATGGCACTGCCGGTCAAACCTGGACCTGCATCTATGAGGGATAGTGATGACTATCTCTCGGACTCCTCGGTATACAGCGCCATGTCGCTGGAGTCCAGGGAGTCCACCACCGGATATGACAAACCTCTCAAGAGGAAAAATATGGACGACGACACCGTACCGTCTCTTAGTAAAGGGGCGGTACCTAAACCCAAGAAAGGACGCGGCCGACCGCCAACAACTGGCCAGTACGTTGGTCTGGCCAAAGCGCAGGCGGATCTCAACAGAGCGAAGGAGGAGGCTATTCGGCTTCAAACTGAGGCCGAAGTGGCAGAAATGGCGAGAGCGGCAAGGGAGATGCGATCATCCCCCCGCGCAACCCCCGCCACTATCAGAGATGAGGAGTCGGAGCAGTCAAGCGCTGCCCTGGCCAAAACCGTGGAGGCTTCGCTGGGCGCCATTACAATGGTTGCCGTGAAGTCCTCCAACCTTAAGGGCACGTTTCAGAAGTGCCTTAAGGAATCGGTCGCGACTATAAGATCGGCTGTCGCAGAGATAAGAAGCCGGTATACTACCGAAGACCTGGCGAGGTTGGAAGCCCAGAATGCGCGGCTTCAAGAGCGAGTGACCAGAATGGGTCAGGAGCTTGAAGAGCTGCGCAGACGGGCTAACAACACCTGCCCCATACAGGACGATATGCGCGAGCTGTTGGCGGAGGTCTCCCGATCCAATTTAGAGACATTCGGCAACATGCTTAACGCCAGGCTGGCCGGACTCGAGGACAGACTCTTGCCGGAGCCGAGGAGGAGACCTCCGCTGGCGGCAGACGCTGCTAACACCTGTGTCAGCGCCCCGCCGGCGGCCACCGGAAAACAAAAGGCGCCGAAGCCCAAAAAGGCGACGGCGCCCACATATGCAGAGACGGCGGCATCAAATGCAGCGGCCCCCCAAGTGGCACCGCCTGCACCGGTCCAGCCAAAGACTAACAAGTCTAAACAGAAGAAAAAGCGGCCATCAATGGCCGCTCAGGAGGCGGCGCAAGGGGGGGTGAACACCAGCCCCTCCCCTGCAGAGGCCCCGTGGACGACCGTAGGTCCACGGAAGGCCAAGAAGAAGAAAGGGACGGCTACAACAGCCAAAGTCGCCCCCAAACAGAAAAAGACAAGGCTTCGCCCCCCCAAAACGGCGGCAGTGACCCTCACCCTGGAGGCTGGGGCTGCAGAAAGGGGGGTGACCTATGCGAAGGTCCTCAGCGAGGCTAGAGCAAAAATCGACCTGGGGGAACTCAATATCCCCAGGCTCGGTTTCCGCCTAGCACAAACTGGCGCGCGCCTCCTCACGATTGAGGGAGAGGGGGCCTCGGAGAAGGCCGACGCTTTTGCCGCGAGGCTTCGAGCGGTTTTGCGCCCCGAAGATGTCAGAGTCTCCCGCCCGGTGAAATGCGTGGAAATGCGCGTCACCGGGCTGGATGACGCTACAACGGCTGCGGAAGTTGTGGATGCGGCCGCTAAAGGAGGTGATTGCCCGGCCACCAACATCCGGTCGGGCAAAATTGTCGTGGGCCCAAGAGGTTCTAGAAGCCTCTGGCTCAATGTACCGATCGCAGCCGCCAAAAAGCTCACCAGCTCTGGGCGGCTGCAAATAGGCTGGGTCACGGCTAGGGTGGCACTGCTGGCTGCGAGGCTGCGGCGGTGTTACAAGTGCCTAGACACTGGCCACCTGGCGATAAAGTGCACGTGCCCGGTAGACCTCAGCGGAAATTGTTTCCGTTGCGGGAAGCCAGGGCACAAAGTGCCTGAATGCGTAGCGGCTCCAAATTGCCCGGTCTGCGAGGCCGTGGGAAAACCCAAGGAGCACGTGCTGGGGAGCAGCGGCTGTACTACAGCACCAAAGCCGCCCCCCGGTACGAAAGGGAAGCGGAAGGCTCCCACTAAAAAGGCTCGGCATAAAAAGCCGGGCCGCGGCGCAAGGGCGGAACAACCCGCCCCCGCCATGGAAGTAGTGGTGGAAGCCTAGACCCGTGGGTGGCGATCGGGGGATCGTCGCCCACACTATGGGTCCCGAGAGATAAGCTCCCCAATGCCCGGGGAGCTCTCGGTAAGGCAGGCGGCGGCACACTATCTAGCCGCCGCAAAAGAAGAGGGCCGGACGCGGCACGCGCTGCGGGGCCGTGGAGCTATGCTCACGCGATTCCCACGACCCCGCATTGGCGCAGAAGGAGGGCATCGCCAGGTTTTAGTGGGTAGACTCTGTGCCACTCCACCCAGGCACAGAGGAGTCCCACATAACCCCGCGATGTCCCCCGAGCATCGCGGGGTATACGTAACGTATTTCCTGGCGTTAAAAAAAAAAAAAAAAAAAAAAAAAAAAAAAAAAAAAAAAAAAAAAAAGGTTAGGTTAGGTTAGGTTAGGTTGGGGGCGGGGGGGGCTCAGCCAGTTCGTCCTCGTTCGTGGCCCTGGGCAACGCTTGGGTGCGCCACCCCGTCTTTTGCGGGGTGAGGTACTCACGCGGCTGAAGGCTGGCGCTATCTTTTCTTCTCTATCTTTCACCACCTATTTTGTTTAACTTTCTTGTTTTTGCATTCGTTTTATTTTCTTTTTCTATCTTTCACCACCTTTTCTTTCATCTCTAACTATCTTTCCTTTTGTTTTAACTCTTCTGATGGGGGAGCTCACCCCCGAAAAAAGAGACCGCGACCCGGGGTGTCGGTGCTTTAAGGATGGAAGGTCGCATTAGTCTAAATAATCTCCGGGTGGGTCCCAGCGATGGGGAATCCCACACCCCTGCTTCGGCGGGGGTCAGGCCCGTGTATACGGAGGGGCCAACTACTGCGAGGGTAGAGGAGGAGGTCATAGTGATGACGGAGAAGGAGACGGGCGCGATGGCGCGTACGGGTCCGAAACTGGCGCACCTTACCGCGCCAGAGACGGAGCTCCTAACGGACGAAGAAGTGGACTTCTCACAGCCGGTCCCTGATGGCAGGCGCCGGCTGCTCGAATTGCTCCGTAAAAAGGCTTTGAGGGGCGACACGAAGGGAATGCCGCGCGTGATGCTCACGCGCGCGCTGCTCCCCGAGCGCCCACCCACTGGACATGACAGCGAGGACTTCCTCTCGGACTCCAGTGATATATCTGGCATATCACTGGACTCCGAGGGGATGCCCGCAATCCCCCCGGAAAGGACAGGCCTAAAGAGGCGAAATTCGGAAGACGACCTAGCACCTCCCATTAGCAAGGGAGCCGTGCCAAAAATGAAGAGGGGACGTGGCCGGCCACCATCAACCGGCCAATACGTCGGCCTAGCTCGGGCCCAAGCAGAGCTAAATAGAGAGAAGGCGGAAAGCCTCCGGCTTCAGGCCGAGGCCGAGATCGCCGAAACGGCAAGGATAGCGAGACAGGCGAGAGCGCCCATCTGCTGTGGCCCCACCGCACACGCAGAAGAAACGTCGGAGCTGACGAGCGCAGCCCTGACTAAGAGGGTCGAGGCTTCGTTGGAGTCCATCAATATGGTTGCCACGAAGTCCTCGAACCTCAAAGGGACCTACCAGAGGTACCTTAAAGAGGCGGTAGCGTCTATAAGAGCGGCGGTAGACGAGATGAAGGACCGCTCCGCTACCGAGGAAATGAAGAGGCTCGAAGCCCAAAACGCGCGGCTCGAAGCTCAAGTCGCCAAAATGCGTCAAGAGATCGACGAGCTGCGCCGGCAGACGGCAAAACCTGAGGAAAGTGACATGCGCCAGCTGTTGTCGGAGGTCTCTCGTACCAACATAGAGACCTTCGGCAACATGCTGAACGCCAGGCTGGCCGGTCTGGAGGACAGACTCCTGCCGGAGCCCAGAAGACGACCCCCGCTGGCGGCGGACAGTGCCATTGTTGGCACCACGCCAGCGCCGGCGGCACAAAAGGCAAAGGCGCCGAAGCCGAAAAAGGCAACGGCACCCACTAACGCGACAGTGACGGCGCAGGTTGCGGCGGCCCCAAAAGAGGCAACGCCTGCACCAGCTCCGCCGAAGGCCACAAAGGCCAAGAAGAAGAAAAGTAAGCGGCCATCGATGGCCGCTCAGGAGGCGGCGCAAGGGGGGGCGAACAACGACCCCTCGCCCGCCGAGGCCCCGTGGACCACCGTAGGTCCACGCAAGGCCAAGAAGGGGAAGAAGGGGACGGCTACACCATCCAAAGCCGTCCCAAAAAAGAAGAAAAAGGCGAAGCTTCGCCCCCCCACTACCGCGGCGGTCACCCTCACTCTGGGGGCGAACGCTGCTGAAAGGGGGGTGACGTACGCTAAAGTACTGGGCCAAGCCAGAGCGGCGATCGACCTCGGGGAGCTCGGCATCCCCAGGCTCGGTTTCCGCCTGGCCGAGACCGGAGCGCGCGTCCTCACCATTGCTGGTGAGGGGGCGCAGAATAAGGCGGACGCCTTTGCCGAGAGGCTTAGGTCAGTCCTAAACCCGGACGAAGTGAGAGTCGGCCGCCCGGTAAGATGCGTTGACATGCGCGTCTCCGGGCTGGACGACTCTGTGACGGTCGCCGATGTCATCCAGGCGGCCGCCACCGAAGGAGGATGCCCGACCAGTACCATCAGGTCGGGCCAAATAGTTGCGGGACCAAGAGGAAACGCGTCCCTGTGGATGCGCGTTCCCATGGCAGCTGCCAAAAAGCTTCTGAGCTCTGGGCGGCTGCGTATCGGCTGGGTCTCGGCAAAGGTGGTACTGCTGGCCGCGAGGCCTAAGCGGTGCTACCGATGCCTTGACACCGGCCACCTGGCGACGAAATGTGTGTGCTCGGTGGACCTCAGTCGGAGTTGTTTCCGCTGTGGGAAACCGGGCCACAGGGCGGCTGAATGCGGGGCAGCCCCAAATTGCCCTGTATGTGAGGCTGCCAATAAGCCGAAGGAGCATGTACTGGGGAGCAGCGGCTGTATCACAGCAAAGCCGCCCCCCGGCAAGGACCGGAAGAGAAAGGCTCCCTCAAGGGCTCGGCCGCGGAGGCCAAGAGCTGCAGGCGCAAGGGCGGAGCAACCCGCCCCCGCCATGGAGGTAGAGGCCTAGGCCCGTGGGCGGTGATCGGGGGATCGCCGCTCACACTATGGGCCCCGAGAAGTAAAGCTCCCCAATGCCCGGGGAGCTCTCGGAGAGGCAGGCGGCGGCACAACACCAGGCCGCCGCAAAGAAGAGAGCCGGTTGCGGCACGCGCTGCGGGGTCGTGGAAGAATGCTATGCGATTCCCATGGCCCCGCAAACAGCGCTGAAGGTGGGCATCGGGGGGTTTTAGACGGTAAACCCCGGCGCACTCCACCTTGCGCCGGGGGAGTCCGTCATACCCCTGCTGCCCTCCCCCGGGGGCGGCGGGGGATACGTAACGTATTTCCCCCCGTCAAAAAAAAAAAAAAAAAAAAAAAAAAGGTTGGGGGCGGGGACGATACCGGTTCCTCCACGTTGGTGTCCCTGGGCAACGCCTGGATGCGCCACTCCGCTCTTTACACGGGGTGAGGTACTCAGGCGGCTGAACGCCGGTCTATTTCTATCTTTCACACCTTTTTATAGTTTACTCTTCTTTTTGCGTTATTTTTATTTATTTTCTCTCTCTTTCAACATCTTTTCTTTCTATCTTTTCTCTTTTATTTATTCTTCCGTGCGTGTGTGTTAGGTTTTGCGTGTTAGGTTTTTGTTTGAATGATGATGGATGGGCTTTTACGGCCCCTAATCCAGGGTTTGTGGTGCCCGGCCGTGGGATGCATGGCGAGCAGGTGGCTCGTCCCAAGGGCACTGGGGCAGAATCCCCCCTAATGGATCGGGTCAGACTCAGCCCTTAAGTGACAACTATGGAGTGCAACAAGGATAACATTCCCCGGGTGGGTCCTCTTAGGAGGGAATCCCACACTCCCGCTTCGGCGGGGGGTCGCCCCACGTATACGGGGGGGGCACCAGTTGCTGTAGAGGAGGAGGCCGTGGCGACGGCGAGTGAAGGGAGTGGCGCGATGGCGCATGCGAGTCCGAAGCCGGTGCCCCTAACCGCACCGGCAGCGGACTTGCTAACAGACGAGGATGTGGATTTCTCACAGCCTGTGGAGAATGGTAGGGAGCGGCTCCTGAGACTTCTTCATCGTAAGAAGTTGCGAGGAGACACAGAGGGGCTCGCACGCGTTCAACGCGAGCGTGATCTGATTCTCCCTCCCTCTATAAGGACAGAGACAATGGCGGCGGGAAATACGAGTGGAGCTGCACCGCGCGTACCGCTCGTGATGCTCACGCGCGCGCTGATTCCCGCACGCCTAAATACCGGACTTGACAGCGACGACTACCTCTCGGACTCCAGTGGTGTGTCTGGCATATCGCTGGACTCCGAGGGGCTGCCCGTCGTACCACCGGAACGGACAGGCCTGAAGAGGCGCAACTCGGATGACGACATAGCACCGCCCATTAGTAAGGGAGCGGTGCCTAAACCAAAGAGGGGACGTGGCCGGCCACCATCAACCGGCCAATATGTCGGCCTTGCTCAGGCGCAGGCCAGTTACAACAAGGCGAAGGAGGAGGCCCTTCGGCTTCAAGCCGAAGAGGAAGTAGCCGAGGTGGCGCGGGTAGCGCGGCAAACGAGAGCTTCGTTTTCCGCCCCAAATACAGAAGACAGTGGACGAGAGGAGCAGACCAACGCTGCCCTCGTGAAAAGTGTGGAGGCTTCGCTGGACACCGTACTCATGGTTGCCACGAAGTCTTCCAACTTAAAAGGGACATACCAGCGGTTCCTCAAGGAGGCGGTCGCCAACATAAAGGCGGCTACTGCCGAGCTGAGGGGCCGCTGTGCCTCGGAAGAGATAAAGGTCCTGGAGGCGCAAAATGACCGACTCCAAAGACAAGTGGAGAATATGCGTCGGGAGCTGGATGAGCTCCGGCGTCAGGTGGCTCGACCACCAGAAAAAGACTTGCAGCAGCTGTTGTCGGAGGTTTCGCGATCCAACATCGAAACCTTCGGCAATATGCTGAATGCAAGGCTCGCCGGATTGGAGGATAGACTCCTTCCGGAGCCCCGGAGAAGACCCCCGCTGGCGGCGGATAGTGTCATTGTAGACATCACGCCAGCGGAAAATGCAACAAAGGCACTGAAGCCCAGAAAGGCGACGGTGCCCACATATGCGGCAGTGACGGCGCAGGATGCGGCGGCCCCAAAAGAGGCACCACCTGCACCTGCTCCGTCAAAGGCCCCTAAGGCTAGAAAGAAAGGCAAGAAGCGGCCATCAATGGCCGCTCAGGAGGCGGCGCAAGGGGGGGAGCACACCAACCCCTCCCCCGCCGAGGCCCCGTGGACCACTGTTCGGCCACGGAAGCATAAGGAGAAGAAGGGGGCGGCTACAACACCCAAAGCCGCCCCGCAAAAGAAGAAGGCGAAGCTTCGCCCCCCTTCCACTGCGGCCGTCACCCTCACCCTTGAGGCGGGGGCCGCGGAGAAGGGGATGACCTACGAAAAGGTGCTCCGGGAGGCCAGGGCCAAGATTGACCTCGGGGAGCTTCAAATCCCCAGGCTCGGTTTCCGCCTGGCAAGAACCGGTGCGCGCGTTCTGTCCGTCGATGGGGAGAGCGCAAATGAGAAGGCGGACGCGCTTGCTGCAAGGCTGCGAGCGGTCCTCAGTTCGGACATCGTAAAAGTTGCCCGCCCGGTGAAATGCGTAGAAATGCGCATCACCGGGCTGGACGATGCGACCACAGCCGCTGACATCACCGAGGCGGCTGCAAAAGAAGGTGGTTGCCCGGCTACCAACATCCAGCCGGGCAAAGTCGTTGTGGGCCCAAGAGGCGCCAGGTCCCTCTGGCTTAAGGTCCCGGTGGCGGCTGCCAAGAAGCTCTTGAGCTCTGGGCGGCTGCAGATAGGCTGGGTCGTGGCGAAGGTGGCACTGCTGGCCGCGAGGCCCAAGCGGTGTTACCGGTGCCTCGACACCGGTCACTTGGCGGCGCAATGTAAGTGCACGGTGGACCTCAGTCGGAACTGTTTCCGCTGTGGGAAGCCGGGGCACAAAGCGCCCACCTGCGAGGCGGCTCCCAATTGCCCGGTCTGTGAGACCGCAGGCAAACCCCAGGAGCACTTGGTGGGGAGCATCGGCTGCATCATAGCTGCCAAGCCGCCCCCCAAGAAAAAGAAGAAAAAGGAGCCGTCGAAAAAGGCCCGGCGCAAAACGCCCAAGGCCAAAGGCGCAAGGGCGGTTCAGCCCGCCCCCGCCGAAGTGATGGAGTCCTAGACCCGTGGGTGGCGATCGGGGGATCGCCGCTCGCACTATGGGTCCCGAGCGCAAAGCTCCCCTATGTCCGGGGAGCTCTCGGTGAAGGCAGGCGGCGGCATAACATCAAGCCGCCGTAACAGAAGAGGGCCGGTCGCGGCACGCGCTGCGGGGTCGTGGAGCTATGCTCACGCGATTCCCACGGCCCCGCATTGGCGCAGAAGAAGGGCATCGGGGGGTTTTAGTCGGTACACCCCGGTGCACTCCACCTCGCACCGGGGGAGTCCGACATACCCCTGCCGCCCTCCCCCGGGGGCTGCGGGGGATACGTAACGTATTTCCCCCCGTCAAAAAAAAAAAAAAAAAAAAAAAAAAAAAAAAAAAAAAAAAAAAAAAAAAAAAAGGTTAGGTTGGGGGCGATACCGGTTCCTCCTCGTTGGTGTCCCTGGGCAACACCTGAGTGCGCCGCTCCGCCCTTTACACGGTTTGAGGCACTCAGGTGGCTGAACGCCGGTCTATCACTATTTTCACCACTATTTAATAGACTACTCTTCCCTTGATATACTTATTTTATTTTTTGTTTTGTTCTGTTTTTTCACCGTCTTTTCTTTTCTATCCTTCCTATTTTTTGTTACTCTTCTCTACCATTTTGGGTGTTTGTGTGTGAAATTCTGCGAGTGTTTGTGTGACGGATGGACCCGTGGGTCCCTAACCCCAAGCTGGTGACGGCCGGTGAAGGGGTGCATGGCGAGCAGGTGGCTACGCAATTAGGTCGTGGGGCAGAATCCCCCCTAACGGATCGGGTCAGACTCAGCCCATACCTGATCAAATATGGAAAGCAATAATAAAACTATTCCCCGGGTGGGTCCTCTTACGAGGGAATCCCACACTCCCGCTTCGGCGGGGGGTCGCCCCACGTATACGGGGGGGGCACTTGTTGCTTTGGAGGAGAATGAAAAAGATCACGGCTACGTATTATCGGACACTGATAGGCATGACGACATGGAAATGATGACGGCAAGTGAAGACGAGGAGAGAGGATCGCGGGCGACAACGCCTACATCCAATAGATCGAGTCGGTTCTTCCATAAAGAACCAGGCAAAGGAGCAGAACCTAGTACTAGCGGAAACAACACCACCGCTCCACCTCCAATGCCAGAGACAAAACGTGACCAATTCCTGCGCAAAAGACCAGGAACACCGGACGTGGACCCAGCTAAGGGCGGTCTGACTGTCACCAAACGCGGTAGGGGCAGACCCCCAACTACAGGAGAATACGTTGGCGTATACAAGGCCAAGAAGGCGGCTTTGGACATTGAGCGTGAGCTTCAGAAGGCTGTATATGAGAGGGAAGCGGCTGAAATTGCTAGGGAGGTTTTGACGCCACGCAGTACGCGACTGTCAGAGTGCTCCGCAATATCGGACTGGAGCCTTAATAATGAGGAGATGGAGACGGCAAGCGCAATTGGTGCGTCCATTACATCGAGCCTGGAGGCTATAACAAAAGTGGCAACAAAATCAAAGAATTTGAGTGGACTGTTCGTTAAGATTCTTAAAGAGTCGACGAAAACAATACAGGAGGCGTGCGCGACACTACTCCATAGAACTAAGACTGATGAGACGAGAGCTCTGGAAAAGGCGAACGCACGCCTCACAAAGGAACTTGCTGAGATGAGAGCAGAAGTAGCGGAGATAAGGCGCGAACTTGCCAATGCTCATATGCAGACAGCTAAACCACAGACAGTTCCCTCCATTCGGGAGCTGAATGTGGAAGAGCTTCTACAGCGAGCTGTACAAGAGGCGGTATCTGTTTCAAGCGCCAGAATGGACGCTCGGCTCGAGTGCTTAGAAGCCCGGCTTCTGCCGGAACCCCGGCTGCGCCCGCCCCTTGCGGCGGATAGGAAAAGTGTTAGTGCGGCCCCTGCAAAAACATCCGCAGGGCCGTCACAAGATAAAGGAGGAAGACCCGGGTCAATGCCGATGGTCACCACGCTAATGCCACCGACGAACCCGGGCCCAAAACAGAAAAAGAGGAAGACCCGTCAGACTGCTGCTGCTGCTGAGGCGGCAAGCTCAAAGCGTGACGCTCCAGAAACAACAGCGACGACGAGACCCCCTCCCACAGAAGAGTGGGCGACAGTGGTGAAGAGAAAGGTGCATAAGAAAGTAGAAGAGACGAGGGGTCAAGTGCCAAAAGAAAAGAAAAAGAACAAGAGGAAACTGCGCACACCCAAGTCCGCGGCTGTAGTCCTCACCCTACAGCCGGGGGCGGAGGAGCGCGGCGTAAATTATAAGAATGTGATGGAAGAAGCTAAGAAGCGTGTGGATCTGGCTGCCTTAGACATTCCGGCGGTAAAGTATAGACTGGCCGTCACGGGGGCTCGCATATACGAGGTGTCAGGCGACTCCAGCAGAGAGAAAGCGGACGCCCTAGCCAGTAAGCTCAAAGAGGTCCTGGGGGAAGAAAACGTGCGGATTTCTCGGCCTCAAAAATGCGTCGAATTACGAATGACCGGCCTCGACGACTCCGCCACTGCAAATGAAATTGCGGAGGCTGTCGCCAGACCAGGCAACTGCTTGCCCAATGACATCAGGGTCGGAGAGATTCGCCGCGACCGGAGAGGACGTGGCACCGCCTGGCTGAAGTGTCCTGTTGAGGCGGCCAAGAGGATAACGGCACCAAACACCAAGGTGTACGTAGGGTGGACTGTGGTGCGTGTGAAGCTTTTGTCGACGCGCCCTATGCGGTGCTACCGCTGCCACGAGACGGGGCATACGCGGGCTACCTGCACCCGCGAGACCGACCGCGGAGAACTATGCTTCCGCTGCGGTCAATCAGGACACTCTTCTGCACAGTGCAAAAACGCGCCACATTGCGCGTTATGTGCAGAAAAGGGAAAGCCAGCGGACCACAGCGTCGGAAGCAAGACCTGTGGTAAATCGGCACCGAGAAAGAAAAACTCAAAAAAGAGCAATAAGCCTCAGATACCTGCCACAACATCTACGGCGGGTACTGGAGCTGGAGAGGCTCCGATGGATGCGCAATAACGGCGTCCCATCGTTTTCTGCAGAGTAATCTCAACCACTGCGCCCAAGCACAAGATCTTTTGGTTTTGTCCATGGCGCAGTGGTCGATCGATTTCGCCGTCGTGTCAGAGCCGTACCGCATCCTACCCCGGACTGACTGGGTCGGAGACGCGGATTCTTTGGTCTGTTTGATCCTTGGCCCCAGAATCCTTCCTCCATCTTCGGGAGGCGCGACAAGAGGTCATGGTTTTGTTGCCGTCAACACAGGGGCACTCATCGTGGTGGGTGTGTACTTCTCCCCTAATAGGTCTCTAGATGAATTCGAGGCTTTCTTGTTGCGGCTTACCGCTGTCATGGGCGGAGCGGATCGTCCTGTGGTCGTCGCCGGGGACTTTAATGCAAAGTCAACACTCTGGGGTTCTCCGGCGACAGACGCCAGGGGTCACGCAGTCGCTGAGTGGATGGCGTCTGTTGGACTTGTGCTGGTCAACCAAGGTGCAGTCAGTACCTGCGTCCGACAACATGGCGAGTCGATTGTAGACCTGACTCTGGCCAGCGCGGGTCTGGCGCAACGTATCAAAGAGTGGCAAGTTGTAGAGAGTGTGGAAACCCTTTCGGACCACAGATATATAAGATTCGACGTATATCCTCTCGTGTCGGAACTGGGCCGCACAACATCACCTCGTGTTGGTCCAAAGTGGTCCCTGAGGGGTTTGGACAGGGACGTACTACTCGAAGCAGCGATTGTCGCGTCCTGGGCGCCTCTTCCCTCAGACGACGTCGAAGAGTGCGCAGACTGGCTGAACGAGGCAATGCAAAGTGTCTGCGATGCATCCATGCCCCGTGTCGGACCCTATAAACCGCGTCGTCAGACATACTGGTGGCGCCCAGAAATCCGGAGGCTTCGGTGGGAGTGTGTGGCGGCCCGTCGTTGCTACACTCGATACCGGCGAAGACGGAATAGAGATCAGGAAGAGGAGGATAATATCTACCAAGCCTACCGCACGGCACGCCACGCCCTGCGAGACAGCATAAGGCAAGCTAAAGCCGAAGCTTGGGAAGAGTGGCTCGCGACTCTGGAGCGAGATCCGTGGGGTAGGCCCTACAAGTGGGTGAGGCAAAAGCTTCGCCCTGCCACCCCCCCTCTCACTCAGAATCTCGACCCAGAGCTGCGTCAAATAGTGGTGTCGACCCTATTTCCATCCAGGGCCGACTGGTCACCTCCAATAATGGCTCCGCCAATTGAAGACCCTGACGAAGAAGATGTGCCGCCAGTAACGTCTGCGGAGCTAGCGACAGCCGTAATTAAGATGGGCCTCAAGAACACGGCCCCCGGCCTAGACGGTGTGCCGGGACGAGCATGGGTACTGGCCATGAAACAGCTGGAGCCACAGGTACTCGCCGCTTTGACCAATTGCCTGGTCCAGGGAAGAATACCTCGAAGATGGAAAACGGGGAAGTTGGTTCTTCTGCGTAAGAACGGGCGACCAGCAGAACAACCGTCGGCCTACAGACCCATCGTTCTATTAGATGAGGTCTGTAAAATCTTGGAGCGAATAATCGCGGCGCGCATCACACAACACCTTGAGCGCGTCGGGCCGAACCTAAACGGCAATCAGTTTGGTTTTCGTGCGGGCCGGTCGACGATCGGAGCAATTGCGTACCTACGCGACATAATTGAAGAGGCCACGGCCCAGGGTAGGGTGGTTTTGGCGGTGTCATTAGACATCTCCAACGCTTTTAACTCCTTGCCCTGGGCGACAATCAAAGAAGGATTAAGATACCATGGAGCACCAAGGTATCTACGCAACGTTATTGGTGACTACCTCTCTGCTCGCTCAGTGCAATACCCGACGCAGGACGGATGGGAGGAGCGGGAGGTCGTGTGCGGTGTACCTCAGGGGTCGGCTCTTGGACCTCTCTTGTGGGACATCGGGTACGACTGGGTGCTCCGTGGTGCCTTTCTAAACGGGACAGATGCGGTCTGTTACGCCGACGACACGCTGGTCGTCGCGAGTGGACAAACACACCGAGAAACGGTAGTACGCGCGACGGCAGTGGTCGCACAGATCGTGCATCGAATTCGCGCTTTGGGACTAACAGTAGCCCTGGAGAAGTCAGAGGCCATAATCTTCCACGGGCCGAGGAACACACCCCCACTAGGCACCAGCATCATGGTGGGTGGCACGAGAATAGATGTCAGACCATCCATGACATACCTCGGACTCGTGCTTGACAGCCGTTGGTCATTTAAGGACCATTTCCGGAAGCTGTCTGATAAAGTGACGAAAGCTGCCGGAGCGTTGGCAGGGCTCCTCCCAAACCTTGGGGGTCCGAGCCTCGGCTGTCGCCGTCTCTACCTAGGAGTAATACAGTCCATGGTGATGTACGGCGCGCCGATCTGGGCAGCAAACCTGCAGACCGTAAACCGTAAGGTGCTCGGGAGGCTGCAGAGAATCCTGGCCATTCGAGTTGTGCGCGGTTACCGAACCGTGTCTAAGGATGCGGCGTGCGCGCTCGCGGGCAGTGTGCCCTGGGATTTGGAGGCCACATCGCTGGCCGAGGTGTTCTGGCACTGCCAGTCAGAAAGAGACGAGGGACACCACCCACCACCCGACATTATCCGGGGGTGGAGAAACAGCGCCAGGGAGCATGCGCTCGAACAATGGACAGAAAGACTGGGGGAGCCGCAAGTCAGTGTCGACCTACTGACAGCCATTCGACCCGTTCTAAAAGAATGGGTAAGTAGGAAGACCGGCGCGCTATCCTTCCATCTTACGCAGTTGCTGACCGGGCACGGTTGCTTTGGCTGGTACCTGTGTGAGATGGTAAAACGTGAAGAGACAACGGCCTGTCACCACTGCACTGAGGTGTGTGACACGGCCAAACACACGGTGATGACATGTCCCGCATGGGACACACAACGCTCGGAATTGACGAATTTACTCGGAAATGACCTAACGCTCCCGGCAATATTTCGGGCATTGCTGGAGAGCGAACAGAAGTGGCAAGCGGTGGAGACCTTCGCTCAACAGGTGGTCTCTGCCAAAGAGGAGGCTGAGCGTATTAGAGAGCAGGAGACGCTCGACCCCCGACGTAGGCCGAGACGAAGACGTAGGATCCAACATGATCCCAACGTCCCGCCTTAGCTGGGGAACTCGGAGCGGCGGCGTGGGGACGCCGTCGTTCATTGCACCGAGTCCCCGAGCCGGTTGCGATGCGCATCGTACTCCTGCGCATCGTGAACCAAGAGAGGATGGCCTAGGCAAGCCCCAAAGGGGCCTCTGTTCGGCCTAGGGGGTAAATAAAAACCCCCCAAGACGGGCCTGCTAGAACCCACACAGCAGGCGAGCCGTCGGCGGAGTCGCGGATGTTTTATAAATAGTCCCCGTGGCTCCGTCAATGGCGGTACTGACGGAGTACCGCCGAGTTTTTTTTTTTTTTTTTTTTTTTTTTTTTTTTTTTTTTTTTTTTTTTTTTTTTTTTTTTTTTTTTTTTTTTTTTTTTTTTTTTTTTTTTTTTTTTTTTTTTTTTTTTTTAGTGGGTAGAGGCTGCTTCCACTTACCATCTATCGGAAGCAGCGAGTCCCACATACCCGCGGCAGGAATCCCCATCCCCCGCGGGATGCGGAAGAGCATTTTCTCGGCGTTAAAAAAAAAAAAAAAAAAAAAAAAAAAAAAAAAAAGGTTAGGTTAGGTTAGGTTAGGTTAGGTTAGGTTAGGTTAGGTTAGGTTAGGTTAGGTTGGGTTGGGTTAGGTTAGGTTAGGTTAGGTTAGGTTAGGTTAGGTTAGGTTAGGTTAGGTTAGGTTAGGTTAGGTTAGGTTAGGTTAGGTTAGGTTAGGTTAGGTTAGGTTAGGTTAGGTTAGGTTAGGTTAGGTTAGGTTAGGTTAGGTTAGGTTAGGTTAGGTTAGGTTAGGTTAGGTTAGGTTAGGTTAGGTTAGGTTAGGTTAGGTTAGGTTAGGTTAGGTTAGGTTAGGTTAGGTTAGGTTAGGTTAGGTTAGGTTAGGTTAGGTTAGGTTAGGTTAGGTTAGGTTAGGTTAGGTTAGGTTAGGTTAGGTTAGGTTAGGTTAGGTTAGGTTAGGTTAGGTTAGGTTAGGTTAGGTTAGGTTAGGTTAGGTTAGGTTAGGTTAGGTTAGGTTAGGTTAGGTTAGGTTAGGTTAGGTTAGGTTAGGTTAGGTTAGGTTAGGTTAGGTTAGGTTAGGTTAGGTTAGGTTAGGTTAGGTTAGGTTAGGTTAGGTTAGGTTAGGTTAGGTTAGGTTAGGTTAGGTTAGGTTAGGTTAGGTTAGGTTAGGTTAGGTTAGGTTAGGTTAGGTTAGGTTAGGTTAGGTTAGGTTAGGTTAGGTTAGGTTAGGTTAGGTTAGGTTAGGTTAGGTTAGGTTAGGTTAGGTTAGGTTAGGTTAGGTTAGGTTAGGTTAGGTTAGGTTAGGTTAGGTTAGGTTAGGTTAGGTTAGGTTAGGTTAGGTTAGGTTAGGTTAGGTTAGGTTAGGTTAGGTTAGGTTAGGTTAGGTTAGGTTAGGTTAGGTTAGGT